>CM031237.1:551662039-552937039 GCA_018340775.1 Taxus wallichiana var. yunnanensis | reverse complement strand
ATGAGGTATTACTCCATAGTCTAAAGAAAAGGAATATATGACAATCCATCAACTTTGTCTCCAAAAGGTTATATATCCATTCCGATCCCGGAAAACTGTTCTTCAATACTATACAAAGATTGGCATGTAATTTTGTTATGGGATTAGTTATTCACTATATTTTTATATTCAGGTTAGTGTTTATTGATTATTAGGTTGTCTTTTTTAAAATAAAGTTTATATTATATAAAATAAAATAATACAATTATTTATTAAAATTTTGGGAGTATATAAATATGTTATGAAAGTAAAATAATAATGAGCAACTTATATCAATACTAACGTAATCGAAATTAATAATTAATATTGTTAATTTTCTATTTCGAATATGTTAGTATTGGTGTTTGTTTTCGTCAATGGTCATCAATCAATAATTTTATTGTCATTTTAATATTTTATTCTTGTTTTCTTTTCTTCTCATTTCTACTTTTATTTTATGTCAAAATTGTAATACAATTATTGTCATGCGAAAATTGTAATATAATTATCAAATAAATTTATTCTATGCGTTTTATTCTTTATTAAAGGTACATTAATGTTTTAGAGAAGTGTTCAAGTATTTTGAAAAAAAAAAATTAGTATTTTCTTGCATTGATTAGTTAATTTCAAAGAAACTTGCATTACATAGAATATCTTGTTAAATTACACTATAGTCCATACATAGTGTTTCTATTTTATGAATCATTTCCACCAAAAGGCCTATACTCCGATTTAAAAGCAGGATTTCATAAAAAATAAATCCATTTGCTTATAAAATCCAACGGCCCATATGCGCGATTTAGATATGTATATAAATATATAATTTATTAAAAACTAAAATGGTGGTTGAGTTTATAAGTAAATGGGATGCGGGGCGCCGACCCCCACCCATTGTAAAAAAATTTATTTAAATAATATAATGTAATTGCCTAGCAAAACAAAGATTTTAGTTTTATAAACTAGCAATCGCATGTGTATAATGAAGCATTATAATTTGATTTAGAGGTGTTATCTCTAGTTGATTTCGATAAGGGGTATAATAGATTTTGTAATTGTAGGAATAATATGAAGCATTAAATTTAAAGGTGTTATCTCTACATTTCACATTTGTTACAAATTCGTACATATACATTTGCAAATCTTATATCACAGTGGTAGCCTTTCGTACATTTGCGGGCTATTTTATTTGAACTAAACATGAATACATGAAGACTTTTGTACATTTGCAGATTTTATATCATGAGTGGTAGCCTTTTGCTTATGCTTTGCCCATCTTCGAGATATATCAACCTATCCCTCTTATTATTCTTAATCATTAAAGGCCCTCAAAAGATCCATCAAATGCACATTGAACTGTCTATCACAGACCACTAAATGTGCAATGAGAGCTCTATCACAGTCCACCAAATGTCCATTGAGATCCTTTGTAAGTTTAAATCACGTTCTTAGTTCCAGATCTTTAATCAAGGGTATTTTTATGTTTAATTTGAATGTGCACATAGAACTCCCCTTTCACATTTGCACAAAAGTCTTATGTCCTTGCTCTCATGGATCTATTTTGCTACCGTATGTATGTGCACCCAAGAATTCAATAGAAAATATAAGTACCTGATTGACAAGCTTCTAACCCAAATTTGAGGTCCAAGATATAGAGCACCATTCTATTTTTCCTTATATTTAATAATGTATCATTTATGTAATGGGCAACTTGAAACTTCAAATTTGAAAGGGGAACCAGAGCTGCAATTCTAATTTTATTTTCCTTTTTTATTCAATTTGAGTTCAATGTTGCTCATTTTATTTGATATGGAGTTTATTGTATAGCTTGCAATGCACACCAAATTTGCAGTTCCTAGCAGGTTATACTATTTTCTCAGCAAAAATGAACAAATGTATTGACAATTAAAATATGTGAAAAAGTAGCACAAACCGCTCCAAATTAAGCACTACGAACTGAGAATGGTAATTTTAACATGGATTACATTTTCTATAGACTTCTAACAAGGAATTAGGGAAAACCTTGCAAAGAAGCATTTTCCTGAGGGCTCAAACTGAAAAAAATGTGATTCAAGCTAAAATTTACCCATAGATAGTATCTCTTATATTGGCATCATCAGGGGTAAACTTGAATTTTGTAATATATTAATAATTACACCCCACTGCATATCAGAGGGGGTAAACTATCTACATGAATTATGAGTAGCATAAATTCAAGAAGTGGACCTACATTCTAAGATATGGAAAGAAAGAAATTATTCGTGAATGGAAAAAGTTACTCAAAAGTAAAGCAAGTTACACTAATTAATTAGGAAAACTGATGGGAACTGTAACGACTACAAATAACCTTTCTAAAGCTAAATCTAGGAACTCCTGCAAAATATAAGATCCATTCAGTCCATATATCTGAAATCGAAGATATAACATACCATAAAAGTTACCACTAAGATATGCCAACATCATTTGGCCATTAAAATCATCACAGAAGTTGACTCCAATACTGGATAAAGACTTAAAAGGGGCAGTAGTGTGTGTGCAAGTAGAAAAACAAAAATATAATAGAAATAATAGAAATTGTTTTGACTTGTGCACCCTACTTAGCAATGTCATTAGATCAACCACTTGAAACAAACTAAATAAACTCACTACATGCCTTTCAACATAAACAACTTCAATGTTCAGCCCAGTTCCATGAGGAAACACTCAAGATAGTATCCCTAGATGAAGCGCGTTTCTTTTAAGACATTATACTAAACGCCATAATTTTGTATTGTTCTTAAATAAGTTGCAGAGATTAGGAGTTCAAAACTCAGAATAACAATCCCAGCTCAAGTTGAATGTATTGCAACACTAATTTGTAGAATAAATAACACAATGATAGCAATATTTATTTGATGAAGGATATCAGTTTATGTGCTTTCAAATCACCTTCAATAGAAATGCATAGGTGGTAAAAACATGTAATAAGTCGTGCACCTAATTCAGGAGTGACATCAAATTAATCATATCGTAACTTCATAATCTCTTCTCATCTAATACCTTCCGCATTAACTACTATTTCTAATCCATCACCCTGAGGAATAACATAACACCCTTATCAAGACCGTAGATGTGATATTTGAACGACTAATCACAACAAAAAATATTCTAACATGCCAACAAAAAATACAAAAAGTTACATGCAAAAATTGAAAAATATATGAATACAGGATGGAGGTCATACAGTGTATATGTCTCTTTATGAAGCTGAAGCAAAAATATCCTTCACGAGATCCACCGCTTCAGATTCTGACAGGAGAGTTGTAGCATCCTAATTGATAAGAATAAGAATGAACCATTAAACAATTTCAAAACAAGAATATATTGGAGAAAGATGAATTCTGACCTGCCAACAAACAAAAATTCATGTTCTAAAAACACGTGTACATCAAATGCTCAACAATTATAAATCCATGGTTCAAAATCCAATAGAATTCCAAGTAGACTTCTAAACATTGTATCGGTACAACTCTTTGGGGTTTTAGCAGTTCTGTAAAATGGCACGGTATTACATCTTTTCAGGAATAACTTCTCGTGATGTAATTAGTGAATATCTCGATAATCTTATAAATTCATGTGCTTATTTTAACTTGAAATACTATCATTGAGATGGAAGTAGTAAAATCTGGAGCTAATGTGTAGAGGGTAGAGTGAGATGACTTATCAAAGTACAAGTGAGATGCAAGAATTAACATGTTTAGAGTTACATTACATTTGGGAAATATTTGCCAGCTTTTGTTTTTTCAGGTTGGTTCTTGATGTGCTTGATGGAGATGAGAAGGAATAGCAATGTTTGGTACAATCTTTAGTCATATCATGACTGGATTTGTTATTGGTTATGTTAAAATGCTTGGGGATGTGAAACCTAAAGAGAAGACAAATTCTACAATTGTCAACTGTTACCCATAAAATGAAATCATGTAAACATAACATGTCCATCATGTACCTCATGTTATTGTACTAATTACCAAAGCATCATGCAGTTCAAGTATAAAGCATTACCTGATAATGTGCAATGTGAAATCTTATACAAGATTAACGAACACATTATACCTCGAGATGTTTAAGGGAGTTTTCCAGTCTTAATAAAATACTTTTACTTGTGACTAAAATACGTTATCCACAGGATTAGACAACACTATGACCTATAACATAGAAACAAAAAAACTGAGCCATATATAAATAGTCAAGAGTCCTGAAATACATGCCAGAAAAATCAGTATAAACATACTTTAGCTGGCAAGAGCAGAGGACTGGGAGATTTAAGCTGATTATCAAGAACATGCATCAACAGGTTTCCAAGTGGAGAAAGCGAATATCCATGCAGACTCAAAATATTTCGATGCTTGATGCTTCCAACTATTTCCAGCTCAGTTTCAAATTCATGAGAGCTTTGTGGGTAGTGACTGCATAGTCTCTTTATAGCAATCGGCTTACAATTCTTTAGAACACATTTATAAACAAAATTGGCTATGTTGGAACTTCAAACATAAGATAACCATGAAACTAAGTAAATCAGATATTTCCCTTTGTGGGTTCCCAAAACAGGGCATCTAGGTTGATTGTGATCTAAAAAACAACCTTAAAATTTTATAAATTAATGCATCAATCACAAAATGATATCAAATTTGTTCAAGAACCATCAAATCCTCCCCAACTTCTCATGATATATGGTACAAAAGTAAGCATGATGCTCATGAGCAGGGAGCTTGTACCGAGGATATTTAAAGAGCATCTATAATTTGCATGACTTGTAAGGTTGAAAAAAGAACCTAATGGATGCACCTGCAATAGTCATGCACAAGCACATACAGAAATTTGTAGATTCATCTGCAAAGTTGATGCCCAATCTAGATTCCTAGGATGACTTGCAAGTTAAAGGTAAAGAAGCACATTATCAGCCTACATAAATGTGAGAAATTGTGAACAATCACTGCACAGAACAGGTCAAGTACCATCATTTATAGCCCTGCATCGTGAACATGATTGGGGACCTCTCCTTGGCTGTCAAGAGGCATATATTGGGCCATGATGGCTCTGATTTTAGAGTCCATGTATGACTGCATCCAAGGTTGAGATATGCAATATATCAGAAATAATACCATGCACTTGTCAAAAATGAACTACAATTCCAAAGTTTTTCAAGCCTAGAAAAATGACACCAATGCAATTTAGCAACTATTTACTTACTCTAAGTCTGTATTTATAAACTACATAACCTCCAATAGCAACAACGGCCAGGAAAAATAGTATAACCCATACAACATCACAAAATCACCATATATTAATTAAAATCCCAATATTGTATATAAGTCTTATACAACGTGCAAAATATGGGAATGAAACAGATTGCACTACGTACTTATGCAAGTATCATGGTCTCTGATGTAGGGTATTTTGTGATGAAATATGGGCTTGTTAAAGGAAAGAGGGGTTTCATCAATAAAAATTGAAAAAATCTCATGTAAATTCCATAATGACTTCTATTTTTCTTACCTGCAGCATGTGTGTGGCCTGCCTAGAACAGGACGTTTTCATTGACCTTGGCAACATGTACGGCCATATCCCGCAGCACATCATGAAGGTATTTTAGCGGGTCGAGCGATGCTAATTTCGGATTCATTCAATGGGTACAATGGTCTCATGTATTTTAATGTTTTGTTCAACAGTCACAAAATTTTGAAGTATTGATCTTGATGCCCTTAATGAACCCTGCAAGTCATGACATTATGTAGTTTCCTCTTATCCAATATAATGGTAAGTGTTTTGTATAAAGCTTTGATATTTTCAGAGGCAATTTTACTCTTTTTTTTTTTTTAATATTTTCACCACGTATGTATATTTCCTTGATGTTGTTTACTCAGACCAATTGCCAATTTGTCAAATCCACATTGGTCAAATTGAAATTTGAAATTATACAAGCATCTTGAAACAATAATGGTCTATTTTTGAATGTTTTATTGCACCTGAAAAATTGGAGAGTTTTCTAGACGGGAACACACCTCTTTCGCTTATCTTTTAATTTTGTTCTTGATTTGAATTTGGGGCTTCATTCTTTTCTTTTCATGAAATTCATTCTTATCTCCTTTTTGCTTAGAAGATTCTCCCGTTCTATTACCTTTTACCATCAGTTAAGAAAATTTATCCAGCTTCCACCTAGCATTAGCCTCTATAACATAAGTTTTTCAAAATGAAAGTTTTTCCATTCATGTGTTCCAATATCTACATGTTTATGCTTAGAATCACTATTGTCACCAGTTTTTGGAAATGTTTTAAAAATTTCTTTCAAGTTGAAGAAATTGTGCAACAGTATGGAATTGACTTCGCAGTATAATCTTTTGTGGATCTGTAGACTGTTTCCAAGCCAATATCCGTAGGGCTTCTTCCTCAAAACAAGGAAAGTGACTTTGATACCAATGTTATGAATCCTAATGCATTTGATTATTACAAAAATCCAAGTCATAAAACGAGGTTAAGATTCCACCGAGATTCAATACAATACCAATATTAAGAAGTAACAAAACATTCCTGCCAAATGTCGATCCCATTTTCTTACCTCTTCAAGGCCGTTAAACGTCCTCATGAAAACACTCGATAAGAATAAAGCCTCAGCGACCCTCTCAACACAGACATCGACAAGCAATATTTGGTCCACCAAGGCACTGATTTCCATCCAGAAGACAAAGCCGAGCTTCAGAAATTAGAATGCGAAAGGGGGCTTAAAATAGCAGGAAAAATGAAAACGTCCAAACGGCCGTCAAACCGTCAAATTTAACACAATTGGAGAAACGTCCAGAGGTCCTTTACCATAGGGGGAACGCCTTCGGCGTAATAAACTATGACCTAAAAGGTGCAGCGATTGGGCTCTATTAAATTTGTTTTGATTTTTGCTTAATATATAAATAAAAACTCCACCTAACTATTCATCACCCCATATCATGTATCAATTAAGAAAAGGTAAATAAAACCAAATGAATTTAGGAAAAATTAATACTAGAGATGGAAAAGATAATTTATAGTTGTGAAATATAAATGACATAAAAGCAGAAACAAGAAAAATGTACTCAAATAATCGGTGATACAAGAAAAAAAGATTAAAGTTAATGACACAACGGTGTGTGCATGCCAAGAGATCAATTTTATCCATGATCAATATAAACACAACAACAAAAGAAATCAATTAAGAGTTAACAAATTCTTTTATAAATATTTTTTATTTTAATTTAATTTATTTAATTATTGGTAAATAGTTTTTGGGGGACCATACCCGAGAGACAAAAAGGGTCATAAGCCGAAAAACAAGAAGATCAAATGCAAAAAGGCCTAGAAGCCGGAATTATCAGAGAATCCTAGAAGCGGAGGGAAATTCGTTGACAAGAAACCCAAAAACAAAAAGACCGTAACCATGCAAAGCAACTTTGCAAGGTCAACAAGAAACAACTATAATTTCTTACCACGACCCCGGGTCGTGGCAGAATGGACAATGTGTGGCTTTTTCTTTTTGACCTTTGTCCAACCCTCATCATCCACAAACATAGGAAAGATGTCCACCTTACTAAGAGACTTGGTAAACATCGAGGTTTCTTTAACATTCTTCATGAGAGGAAAAACCTCCTTGGTAGAAACATTAACGTTGGCACCCACTAGAATCTCTACTTCATTCATTTTTTTATGTTTCCACTTAAGGTCATTGAGAAATGACTCCACCATAAGTGCCTAGAAGTTTACATCTATTTTCTTATTTGAATCAACCTTCCCCATGATAGGAGGGCCCACATCTCTTTGTTGTGGTGAGTCACGATGGGATGACTCAACAGCTGTGGGAGACACGGTCAAATTCACGAACATACCATCATTCATAGTTGATATTTTTAATGATTATAATTGTCTGCATTTAATGCCTTGTTTGAATTTGAATTGGGCGAGTGTCCCCACCATTAATTACTCTAATGGGTTGTCTTTGCCTTCAACAATACCACGTCATCCATTTTCAATTTTTCAAACGATGTTGCGGATGGTCCCCGCTTACGCCCACTACCGGTCCCCTGCGAAGGTGAACAAAACACTCTTATCGAACACATCATCTTTTATTTTTCAATTAAAAATTCTCTCCATCACACCTTATATCATACATGTGGACGCCATCTTGCCATAGAATTCAGATCAGAAGAAGAAGATCGATTGGTCAAAACGCACAATGACAATAAATTAGCAATAAGATGGCAATAAATTAGCAAGTGACTATGTGACCAACAAGCATGATTTCCTTTTCGGTCATCTTAAAAGGCGAGAGGCCATGGGTTCGAGTCTTTAAAACTCCAAACTACCCGCACGAGGTCACGCAAAAATAACACAAAAAAATCTCTCATTGGAAGTCGCAGTACAGAGTTTTACTCTTTCCTCAAACTCGAAAAATACCCAAACGAGTTGCAGATTGAAACTCTTTAGCAATTCACACACAATAAATATACGGCACCTAAAGGTGACCATTGACGGATTGTTTCCCGTGACAAATTTTCAGTGCATCGTGACACGTGGAGGGATGCGGGTAAATCGTGTATCAATGACCAATTAAATCTCCCTTGTTCAATTGATGCTATGTGTTAGATGTAGGGCTGCGCCATCTTACGCTAAAGGAAAACGTGGACGACGAAATAGCAGGTTAGAAAGCGAGATAAGAACCATCGATTTCAACGTATTTTTTGAACTGCAATCTCCGGCGTTTAAATTCGACCAATGTCGAATTATCTAGGTCCTCCTCACATGGAACTCCTCCCTCGTAAATATGGAAAAAAATCAATTAAAGAAATTTAATTAAACGATAAATTTAAATAAATACAATAATGATATGTTCATTTATATTAAAAAAAAAAAAAAAAATCCTCCATTTATTACAAAAATTAAATAATAATTATTAAGAAAATATTTTCATAAAACAATAATATACATATATTTTGCATAAGTTTATAATAAATAAGAAGAAAGCTCATCATAAAATATATTTCAATTATATTAAGAATAAAACTCATAATTAAATTTGAAAATATTTCAAATATATTTCATGTAGGATGAAAAGTTCCATAAGAGAGAAATAACACATCTAATTAAATATTGTACTCGGAATTTGGAAACATTAGTAAAGTTTGTTACATGCATCAATTTAATTATTTTAAAAATTCAAATGTCAACTATAAAATATCAGAATGGGGAATATGTTTGGCAGAGTATAAAAGCCTTGGAATATGTTTGGGAGAGTATAAGAATCTCCAGCCATATAGAAATGGAAAGAACTGTAAAAATAAAATTATATCAAAAACAAAACCACAATAATTAGGGTCTGTATTTAACTACTCTCACTTTGATCAGAGGAGGAAGTTGTTGCAGTATTACCATGCCCTACTCTATGACGCGGGGCAACCAAATTTGAAACCGGTGCATGTTCTTGTAAATTTCCATATGCAGATCCGTATAGTGTCCTTTCAAGCATGCCTTCCACCTCTCTCATTGTTGGTCTTTCTCCTGGATTTTGCCTTGTGCATTGCAGTCCCACCCCCATGAAACTAACCAGGTACCTGTCAAAAACTCCATCGATGGTTTCAGATGTTGCACTACCGGTCCCTGCTACGCCCATTTCCTCAACCAGCAGCTCTCTGTCCACCACTTCCTTCACTGCCTCAGGAAATGCCCTTCTCACCCATCCTGGCAGAGTGTTGTTTCCTATAAACATGTCATCAGTAGGCCTCTTTCTAGTCACCATTTCAAGGACGAGCATCCCGAAGCTGTAAACATCTCCCTTGGTTGTCACTTGACGCCCCAGTCCATATTCTGAATCAGTTAAAAGCAAATTTTCATTGTTCTTTTTTAATTACTGGTCCATAATTTCAACTAACCACAGTACTAATACAACCAAAAGAAAGTACAAATACAGAGAAAAATCTAAGAAAGCTTGGACTTGAGTATTGTAAAGAGAATTCACCTGGAGCAAGGTATCCTACCGTTCCCTTCAGCCTAGATGTGCTGTCGCCTGCACTATCAGTAAACGTCATTAGACGGGCTATCCCGAAGTCTGCCACATGGGCTGTCATGGTTTCGTCCATTAATACATTTGAGGGCTTCAAGTCACAGTGAACAACAGGGGGAGAACAATCATGGTGTAAATATGCCATTCCATGTGCCACATCGAGTGCAATGTTGAGCCTCGTCTTCAAACACAATTTGTGCTGTGTTCTATCCTGGTGCAGATGTTTTTCTAGGCTTCCCTTTGACATGAACTCCAGCACCAGAGCTCTAAAATCTGCAGTTACGCAGGACGATAATACTTTGACCAGATTGCGGTGTCTAATTCTGCTTAGTATTCTGCATTCCCTGTAGAAATTCTTGTATGAGTTTTGAGGGTCCTGATCAAATACCTTAACAGCCACCAGCATGTTGTCAGACAACAGGCCTTGATAAACAGACCCAAAACTACCTGCTCCTAGTAGCTTTCCGGGACTAAATCCTTCCGTTGCCCTTTGGAGTTCTTCGCTGGAAATTTGCATGAAACCCTGTCGTCTCAACAGACTATTGGTGAATGGTGTCCTTTGCCTTTTTCTGTAGAAAGCGTAAACTGCACCCAAAATCCAACTGGTAACCATTTTTCCTATTGCCGAAAGAGTCCTTAGGCAATGGCCTTTTAACTTAGAGCGAAATCTCGGCACTGGTGTATGCCATAGACAGTCAGAAGAAAACTTAGCATCCGATAGGTAGTGATCTGCACTGTTTTGTATACGATTTTTCTTTCCGTGATACATACGTTCGACATGCGCGTCAAAGAATCCGTGGATGTTCAAACATGCGGTGCGGGGTTGATTTCTTTTAGGGAAGAGCGTATCTAAGTACCGCGTGTGTTCATCAAATTTGAAGGGCTCCTCATATTTTAATTTGACAGTTTAGGCTAAGCTTCACCTTTTGTAAATGACATGTAAGTTTTAATTTTTTTAATATATATCTTATTAATTTAAATAAAATAAATATGAAAAAAGTGGAAATTATTAAAAATGTAATATCTAATAATGATTTGAAATTTATTAAAATTAAATAATTAAGATTCAAAAAATAATTAGATAAGTTATAAATTTGACCAATTATTGTAACAAATTTGTAAGTTGGTCGTATAAAAACACAAAATTTTAACATGAGACATGAACTTTCCTAGGTAATCGTAGTGCCACATTTTTCAAATCATTTCATTCCTAATAAAGTTGTCTTAACAAATAGAAAACATAGGTATTGAGAAGAAACTAAAGAATCTTCAATTAAAAGATTATTGTTCTCAAACTAGACTATACCTTCTTAAGGAAACAAATAGAACATTTTTGAGAATTCATGGCATGCCTCCAATATATTTGTTAAAACCTATAATTTAAGAAGTACACACTTATTCAATTTTTTTTTTTGAAATATTGTAGACACAAGAAGCAATAAGTAATAACAATTTATTATTGAGAAAATATTGAGAAATAAAAATGACATAATTGTGGTGCTAATGTGTTAAATAGACATGTATTTAAACAAATAATACATTAGTAGTAAGTTGTTCCAAAATTCAAAACTACATTCGGTATTTTTATCAAATAATGTCTTGGCCAACACATTTGATAATATGTTGAAAAACAAAACTAGTACGACTTGAATTCACTTGTTTCTTGTAAAAAATCTCACTCATGCATAAGGTTTGGATTTGGTAATAAAATATTTATAAAAAAAAGTAATATTTGAATGACTAGTTTACAAAAAAAGGAGGGGCTTTGAGAATAAACCACCAAATTTCAAACATGATTTACAAGCTAACAAAAGATAAAAGAGTATATTGTTATTTTGAAAATAGAAAGAGTAAGGTAATTGATTATTTTCTATAGATTTATCATTTTTCTTAGTAATTTTGTGCATAATTTATGTGAAGTAAATGAAGTTTTTTTAAATATAGCAAATAAATAGCTAATAAGTATAAATTTTGTTACTTTAATTATTATTTAATATTTTACTTATTAAAATAAATTTAACAAGTTATAAAAATTAACTTAACATACAATTTATAAGTGATTTTTTAAGTTAATTCTTCTAATAAAAATTATAATATTTTAATGACTTTTAGTATTGAAGTATAACTTTAAATTTCAAAAAAATATAAAAATTGAAGTGTAAATTTTTAATCACCGTTCTATGACAAGCTAAAAGACATTGATGACTTCAAATTTGATTCATGATATTGACGTCGCTAATAAGACCTTTACTACGGTCAAAGAAAAACTATTTGTTTCTCTTAACTATTTTTTGAATATCTTTACATTACATGAGTATTTTCAATTTGAATAGCGGACACGGGAAAATATATTGATAGCTCTCGAGAACAAAGCACAGAGGGAAAGTTTGTCAAGGTTGCCTCTTTCAAATCAATAAGAGGGAATCATTTATTATTAAATCACATAATAAATCAAATTTGTAATAATAATGAAAGTGCCAAAAAGTTTGACAATTTGGTGAAGCTCAAATATGAAGTCAAAAGGTTGATGTCTCATAGTGACACCTTGTGATGAATTTTTTTGTGAACTCAAATAGAAATTTGGAAGAGTGGCAATGACTTTTTCTTTTCTTTTTTTTAAAAAAATCAATTTTTATGTTAATAGTGTCAACGAAATGTAGTATGTAATTTACATTTGGAGTTTTTAAAAATTATTTTGAAAAGTAAATTTTCCTTTAGTTACTTTTTTCAAAATCTTAATCCGACACATTCATTGCTAAAAATATATTTAGACTTTATAAGATAGGACAATGAATGTTTATGTGTCTATGCTTGTTTCAAAGAATAGATAAGTATCATATTCCATATGTACCCTAACTATATTGTATCTCTAATGAAAACAAAACCATCACTTTTGGTGGGAAATAATCCAACAAAAGGAATAGGTGTCGTAAGGAGATTAACAACATCTTTTTTTTTTTTTTTTTTCAGCCCAACTATTTCTAAAAATGGGATATGCTATCAATATATCCTACTTCACATTATGAAGGGTGTTACGTAAGAGAACCATGATTACATTCTTAAGCAATTAGATTTCTATTGTTCTATTTTGAGGAGTTTAAAGGTATCTTTACAAAGAAATTTTCAATTCACATGCATCATATTTAAATTTTTAAATAAACGATCAAAAAAATTAACAAATAAGTAAAGCCAATTTTAAGTTTTTTTGAACCTTTTCAAGTACATTGTTTAATTCTACTCAAAAAGAAGAATACAAAAAAAGCATGAGATAATACTCACTACAATTAAAAATAAATGTCTACAATTAAAAATAAATGTATGGCTATGATTTTACATTCGTAAGTTATTAAGACCAATAAAACTTGGATCATAATATAATGACAATTGCTAGCAGTGATAATTCAGAATTTCACTAAGTAAAAGCCCACTATATCAATATTACAAATTAGTTAAGAAATGATCAATTTTAAGATTAGTTTTTAAATTTGCATGTGTTATATATATCAAAAAAACCACGATCACAACATCAGGGGTCACATAATCCGTGAGATGGAGATCCTGAAGAAGACGGATTCCCCTTTCATCGTGAAATGCCATGGAATTTTGGACAAGGGAGAAGAGATCCACTTCATATTGGAATACATGGATGGCGGATCCCTCCAGTCTGCTGTCACAATTTTCTGATTAGGTCTCTTTGATCAAACGATAAACTAAACATCATATTTCTCTGTTTATTCCCAAAATAAAATATTAAATTTGTTGTTCCCAGGTGTGTAGGTAGCCTATAAAGTGGTTTTACATTGTGGATTCCATTCATGGGAATCCACAATGTAAAACCACTTTATAGGCTGCCAATTCCCTAGCAAACAATTGGGAATTTGGTAAATCTGTTTTTATTTTTAATAATCAGAGTTCGGTGGACCTGATTTTTTTTCTGAGGGCTCAAATTGATAGGAAATATATCTTATACATTAGTCTTTACATTTCATCACAGGCTTTTCTGATCAGAAGGTGGGCAGTTGCTCTTCAATGAAGAGCTCTTAATTATTGTTGTTGCATTTGCAGGCTACTTAATACCAATGGAATCATTATTCTAAGAAAAGGATGCACACTAGTGTTTATCACAACACCTGTGGCTATTTCTTTTGCATAGTTATAGCTTTATACATTTTCTAACTACATTCATACTATTAATTATTGACTATAGTATCTCTAATTTTGTTACGGTGTTGAAACCTATTTTTCAATTTTACATAATGTTTTTCTTCTAGATCAAAATATGGGTTTCAAACTGCTCCCATGCCCTTTCTAATAATGGGAAGAGAAAACTTCAGAGTGCAGAAACTCTAATCATAGCAATTTGGGAACTATAATAACATCTAACAGAGATGAAGTTGCAGATCTTATTCATGCACTTTATAACTACTCCATGTGCCTATGGAAAAGAAGTCTCATTTTGCATACATATTTAATATGCCAATGTTTATTCATTGTATGAATTTGGACCGCACGTAGGATAATATTTATTCTTTGACTCGTACTTTTTTTCTGTCAATATTGTCAGGAGCTCTAATTTATGCAATCCTTATTAACACCACTAAATTAGGTAGAGGAAAGAGACAATTATGAGCAGACATAACCTGTAACTTATATGTTAAAATCTCTGTCTTCTGAAATCCTAATGGAGGACACCGATATAAGCTTTGGGGGTTTGTTGTTCTTCCCCATTATATTTCAAACCTACATGATTTCAGTTCTTAAGTGTGAGTTATTTTTTAAAAATGGGTTTAGTGAACTCTACAGTTCATTTAATCTTTTGGGTGCTTAGGATTAGAAGTGTGGTTTGGGGTTGGGTTGAAGCCCATGGAAAAAAATAGTTAGGTTTGTGGCATTTCCATCTTTATTGAAAAATGTTTATGTTTTGAAACATGCAAAATGCAAGCTATTCTAAATGGGTTTAGTAGCTTCCAAAACTTGTGGGGCTACAAATTGGGTTCTTGGAAACTATAAGTTGTGCGAGAGGGGTACCCAGTTTGTAATCCAATTGTGACCAGGGCTTCTTTCTTAGTGGTTGCATTGCTTTCGGCATTGGTGTTCATGGAGAGTGCTTCTGCAAGCCATGACTATGGGGAGGCCTTGAGTAAAAGCTTACTTTTTATGAAGCTCAAAGATCTGGAAAGCTTCCTAATACTCAGAGGGTTACTTGGCGAGCCAATTCCATACTTGGAGATGGTTTAGTTAATGGGGTCTATAGTTATAGTTATACTTAATTATTAATCTTCTTGATTTTCTAGACCAACACTTATGGCTTACATCAGTTAAATTTATTTATTTTTTATCAAATTCCAATGCCAGTGAGTTGATTCTAAAATTGGTATGGTCTAAAGATTTTGTAGATTCCAGATTTAGTGAGCTGATAGCGAATAGATGTAATGTGGGCAGGTTGATTTGGTTCGAGGATACTATGATGCAGGTGACAATTTAAATTTGGTCTTCAATGGCATTCACTATTACCATGCTCTCATGGAGTGTGATAGAGTATGGAAAACAATTAACCGAAAGTGGAGAGTCGGGGTATTCCATGGAGGCCATCCATTGGGGGACTGATTACCTCTTAAAAGATCATCCTGAACCAAATGTACTATATGGTCAAGTGAGTTCTCAATGTGTTTGTATTTTTACAGAAAATGTTGAACTCTAACTAAGTCGGGAATATTGTTTTTTTACTCTGGTCTCAAGAGGGTGATGGCATTTCCGACCACAATTGTTGACAGAGGCCAAAAGACATGACAACTCCTAGACAGGCATATAAGATTGATACCAACAATCCTAGATCAGATCTTGCAGGAGAAACATTTGTCGCAATGGTTGTTGCCTCTATAGTCTTCAAGGACTCCAATCATGTTTATTCTAATGACCTTCTCAACCATGCCAAGCATGTTTTCTTAGACTCGTTAATTCAAACAGATCTATAATTCTCTCCATGCTTAAATATAACTATCATGTTTCATGCTGCAATATGATGTTATGTTCTATACCTGTGACAATCTTGCAGCTCTTTGAGTTTGTTGATAAATACAGGGAAAGTCTGACAACAACATTACTAATGTTAGGAAGTTTTATGGATCAATCAGTGGATATAATGTAAGTTCTCAGCAATGTTATCTCCCCTATAAAAATGCCAACACTTTTGAATCTTATGCTTACAGAACAATGTGTTCAATAATTTAATTTGTGCACAGGACATATTTCTTGTGGGATGAATTATTGTGGGCAGCAACATGGCTTCATAAAGCACCTAAGGATAAGACCTATTTGAACTACTTGACCGAGAACACATATTCCATGGGTGGGACAGGATGGATCATGACAGAGTTCTCTTGGGATGTTAAATATGCAGGGGTCCAATTTATTGCATCCACGGTCAATAAGGGTGCATAGTCATTCAAATTATTCATTATATGGCAGTGATTAGAAAATTATTTTTGTGATTAAATTGTGATGAGCTAAAATTCCAATGACTACAAATAAAATGAAGGCCATAAATCTACAAATAAATGGCTGACATGGTACTTAATATTTTAGTAGCTTAGCAATATATTTATCAGGCAACTGACATCATACAAAACTATGGGCTATGGTAGATTCTCATGCAGGTAAGTGCGGGAAAAATACCAAGAAAAAGTTGAGTTTTTCATGTGTTCTTGCCTTCAGAAAAATGGATACAATGTACATTGAACATTTGGTATGAATGTCATTCACCAATGCATTAAAAACTACATTTTTTTCAATCATCATCAGAAAACATGAGGGTGAGCTGAAGGTCATTTATTTTCTTAATCAGGTGGGCTCCTATATTGGTAGAAATGGAAAAACATGCATTTTGTACCTAGTGGCTCATTTCTCTTCACTCTTGTAGGTTGATTACATACTTGGTAACAACCCAAGAGCCACAAACTACATTAGCCAAGTTTAGCACAGGGCTTCCTCCATTGTATCATACAAAGACAATCCATCATTTGTCAGTTGTAAAGGAGGATATGCTACATGGTTCAATCACCAAGGGAGATATCCCAATGTTTTAGTTGGTGCTATAGTAGGAGGACTTGATCGGAATGATAACTTCACAGAGGAAAGGGACAATTATGAGTAGACAGAACTTGTAACTTATAACAATGTTCCAATGGTGGGAATTTTAGCCAAACTCCAACTTGGAAATGGTGGAAACAACCAAATTAATCAAGGTAATGTTTTCTTATGGAATATACTTTTATATATCTGGTTTCCTTCATTAATGTTGTTTGTTGTTTTAGGGAAGTTTTAATAATGTTGGTTGTGATGTCTAAATTTTTGCTTTTTTGTCAGGTAATGTGGCTAAGCGCGAACCAAGATTTGCTCCCCAAAGTAAAAAAACAAAAACAAAATCTATGCCCCCATCTGCTCCTAAACAGAGATCTTCTCCTCCAACTTTCCCACAAAGTAAGATCTACTGACCTCATATTTGACCTACCATAAACAAGATTCATTGTTTATTGTAAAATTGCATCTTTATCCTTATCTCCAAACTTTGGAGTGACAAGGTTTTGAAGTACATTTGTTTCATAGAGGCTACAAAGTAAACTTAACTTTAATTCCTTGAAAAATATTGCTATCCAATTTTTCCCCTCAGGAAAAATTGATCAACACAACCTTGCACAATGGAAATGGAGAGGTTGATTCAGTCATGTGAGCTCACATATGGATTCTAAAAATCAAGTTGCAGGTGGGCTCGACAATGGCAATGCAAAGTTGGAAAATGAACGGCCAAAGGAACATCAAAGGAGATCGGAGCTCAAGTAGAAGAATGGAGGCCAAGGCCTAAATTTTTCAGACTTCAAGCATTCGGAATTTCAGAGACAAGACAAGGAGAAAAGGAAACATCAAAGTCTGAAACCCCGAAGTCTAAATTTTAGAGTTTCAGGATTTCAGAGTTTCGGAGATCTCGGTGAGTGTGGGAAGGTGAACAAAGTGCCTCAGGCCTAAAAAGGAAAAGGTCTAAAACCCCGAAAGTCTGAAATTCAGACTTTTGGGTTTTGGAGTTTCGAAGATAGGAAATGACCAAATGTAAAAATGAGCAAAAATCCTAAAATCCAAAAGTCCAAGTCTGAAAGGGTTTGGATTTTGGAGGTCAAACTTAGTTTTGGGGTCAACATGATGGAAATTTTAGACTTTTGAAGGTCTTGGTTTTGTAGTATCGGGGTTCAGAGTTTCGAAATTTTGGAGCCCCAAAACGCAAAAATCACAACTCAAGGTCCGAAGTTCCGATTCAATGTCTCAAATCTCATAACTTCGAACTTTCAGGGTTTCAAATTTTTTGCATGCCCAAGCGGATGAAAAGTAGCTCAACCTCTGAATTCAAAACGTTTGAAGTTTCAAATTTCTAGATTTCAAAGGTTGCATGTATTTTAGACTCCGAAAAATGAGATCAGCAGCGATTCACAATTTTTGCAGAATGATACCTTGACCTTCAAATGGCCATAACTTTTGACTGGGAGGTCATATTTGCACAAGAAAGGAATTTTTGGAAATCTCACAGGGTCCTCTACACAACTATGATTGGTTATCTTAATTTAAGTGGGACTAAGGTCTTAAAAATGAAGAAATACAGTCTTCCATTTTTAGAGGATGTTCCAGGTTTCTCACCTACCATAATAATGAGGTATGGGATCCTTTCTTCTCCAACAAGGCAAAGTACATGGAGGCATGGGTTTCGCAGTGGCACCCATCATTGTTGTAGGTGAATTCAATGCATTTTGGGGTGGTTGAAGCAATATTTCAAATTCTTCTATCTCCTTTCTCTCATTCTTCATATATATTGTAAGGAGGGGCATTTTTCTGTTGTTGGATAATTTTTGCTTTGCACCCTACTTTCTTCTCTTGTCTGTAAGTGGATTTTCAGAGTTAAAACCTCCCATCCAAACTATAAATTAAATATTTCCTCTTGGCCATTGTAATGCACTGCATCAAGTCTGTGGAGCAATAATAGAATTTTGTGGATGAATTTTAACCCTCTCTTGTGTTCATTGCTTTCATCTGATCTCTCATTGCAATCTTGGTTGTCTGTGCATGGTTATTATGTTGCATATTTGATGGTCTGTGTTTAATGGTAAATGAAATGGTAATAAGAAACACATATGTTTTTATGTTCATCCTCTTCAATCTTGTTTCCATTCATTTCCATGCAAGGCAAGTTATTCAGGATTCCTTTTGGTGCATCACCTTTGTTAGTCTAGGTTTAATTTCTTGCAGTCTTCTTAACCCTGTCTCCTTGGCAAGTTATAGTAGATTTTAGGGTAGATCCTCTACAATTTGGATGTGTGCATCAGAATAGAGGAATAGGAACTGGCCTTCATCGGAGAGCTTTCCTAATTACAAAGTCCCACACCTTGGTAAAAGCTCCATGTTATGCAATCACACTGACAGTTTCAACCTATCGAGTTGCAGACATTCAGGGGTGCTATGATTACACATCAACAAATACTTCCTTTGGAATTTTTGGTGTAGATTGTTTAGATTTACATTTACAAGTATAATGCAAGTATGATTGTGGGAAGAATGAAACAAGTGGTTGATGTATGTTAGAGAAAGTGGGAAAAGGTATAACAGACCAGGTTTAAGATCTATTAATATGATGCATTTTTTTATCATTTAATTTAATTCCTATAAGGATCCTAAAAAGGGTAATTGCATCTTCATCTAATCAAATGATATAAGAGGACTTATCCATATCTTAGAATGCTTTGGTGTTCTTTCAATAAGAAAAGGTTGTTAATTATGGTTTGTTATACATAATTTGTAAAGGAGAGTTTGGTAGCCATCTTGCAGAATCTTTCACTTTCTTGGAGTCATGGAGGAAGAAATTATTACAAATACTGTGTCTATCACCAATAAATCTCAATAACAAACACTTCAAGCTCTCCACCTATCCATTCAAAGGCTTTATGGTCCTAGTTTGGGTCTCTCCAAATAAAACACTAACTTGTACTCATTTCCTGCATGGTTAAAGTCTCTCCCTCCTGGTTAGAGTATGGATTTTGTGTATATTCATGTTTCTCCTCAAGCAACTATTTCCCTTGATAACTATCAATTAAAATGAATTAATCAGCCTCCAGTCAATTCATTAATTTATTGGAATTAGAATTTTTAAAGGCTTAATTATCGGTTTTTGTCTTAGCTTATTAATGGAAAGGAAAACCAGAGTCATTTTCAAGCTCCCATCTCTCCAAGTCGACTAATGATTATGTGGGTATATAATTTTCTACTGAGGTCATTCATTAATAACAATGGTACCCAATTATAATTGGAAGCCCAATTGTAATTGGAGTTGGGAAATGATCTAATATTGGAGTTCCAGAGAATAAATGTATTTTTGTAAGGTTAGAAGCATGTTTAGAGAAAGAAGTTCATGATCTTCATTCCTCCTCAAAGAAGTCCATGGGAGTTACATGATTATAAATGTTAAAGCTATTTAATGGAATCGTATATAGATTATAACATACACGGTAATTGAATTATTTGTTTCCCCATTGTTAGCATTATTTCATTTTAGTTATATATTTTAGATATCTTGATAGCAAACCTTTATGTCCAAAGGCATACATGACCCATCATTACACATTTAAATTCGTATTAATGATTTATAATTCCAAAAAATATATCGTGTATAATTGTTTCTAAATATATGTTTATCATCTTAAGTTGAATATAATATGTCTCTTCATAATAAAATTGTTTCTACCACCCTACAAAAAAATTATTGTTAAAGGAAAAATTATTATTACTTGACAGAGTCATATTAAAGGTTGGGAGCAGACAATAATTGGAGTGGACAGCCTTCTCATAATTGTAGTTAATATTTTTTCCCATCAAGTAAATAAATCAAAGCGTGATTTGAAATTTACATTAGATTTGGTTGGATTACTTTCATAAATTATTTTTACGTGTAAACATTTTGGATTTTCCCCATTTTTAGTTTGTCCCCTTTAAATGTAATTCACACTCACATGAATTATGCGTTCGTAATGCCCCGCTTTGTCGCCCTTAACCGATGAAGTGTGGATTCTGCCTTCGCACCTGGTTTTCGATGCAAGAGTGTACTCCTCCAGTTTCTCATATGTCCCTAGAGGTATCGGATCCAAGTCGTCTTATCTCACTGAAGCGTTGACAACCTTCATGGACACTAGTTTTTCTGAAGTTATTTAATTTTCTTTTCTTTTCTTTGTTTTGGTTGGATAATGGCAATGAGGAGATCAATAAACAAATTCAAACAAAATATATAGATTAATTAAATATTGTTTAACTTGACCGAATCAAATAAATAAATGGAGATAGTTTATTAAACAAAAGTAAAATTTAATAGCAAGTAAGACAATATTTATATATGTACATATATTAAATAGAATATTATTAAAATGCATACATTTACATTATGGCAAATGTTGCGGTGGGTGGGCGAAGGGTATCTTCCTCCCTGCCACGCAATACTAGAAGATCATTCTTTTGTTGGCTGTGAGTGTGAGGTGACTCCACCCCAACGTCCCTTTCAGACTTGACTCTTTCCTTGCATGAGAATACAAGCAATCTTTTAAGATCCAGAAGCCGTATCCGATCTGACCCGAGTTAATGTGAGGAGTGGTTGGATAGTGGTTGGATAGATCTTCCCTCTCTACGTCCTAGGACTTCGTTCCCCCTGCTGGCTCAAAATGATTTTTTAGGATCTGTATTTTTTGGAGGACAGACTTTTTTTGTTTTCTTTTTCTAAGAAATAAATTCTTCCTACCTATTGTTGGTGTGGAGGATGATGATGGGGATCTATGGAAGTGTCGTTGCAATTATTGTGATGTTAATGGGATCCATAGAGTATGGCGTTTCAGAAGACACGAACAGGGTTTTCAGTCCATGCTCGGATTCATTGGTGCAGAAGAAGGATGGATTTACGTTTGGTATAGCCTTCATGGACAGGGACTCCTTCTACATCGACACGCAGGTGAGGACCAAGCTGGAGCTCTCGCCCTGTGATACGCGTTTGGCGTTGTCGTCTAAAGCGTCTCAGTTGGCTGTATTCAGGCCCAGGGTCGACGAGATTTCCCTCCTCACTATCAACACCTCCACTGGCTCCTTCTCTCCGTAGAAGAGGAACGAGTGGCCGCTTTGTGCAGAAGGAATGTCTAGCTAGGCACTGTGGTTCTCTTTTCAAGCATCGTGGCTCATGGAATTTTAATGTGTGCATGGAACAATCTTGCTATTTTCTTGTTGTTTCAGACAGTGGTGGTGTTTTTTTTATGGAGCTTCAAGCTAGTGAAGTAGACGTATTACCTCCACTTCCTGGGGCGCTGTGAGGTGTGTTCTTGTCGGGGATCCACAGCAGAGACTCGCCACGATTTTCAGCCAGTGCAGAGCACGTTACTGCATGTAGTAGAGCCCTTCTTTTGAGTGCTCCAACAAGCGGTGTTGTCCAACTTTGTTGTTATCCATTCAACATCGATCGCAACCATCTATTCAGGATTGACTATTTTACATGTACCCAAAATCAATTTTTACCCGAAATACAACTCGGGTAGTTGTTTTCACTTTTCATGGTCGAGCAAAAGCATGGAGATACGAGAGAGAGTTTCACTGGTGAATTCGGGAATAGCAATACCACCGATAGGATTTGGTACTGCGGCTAAGGTGACAACATAGATCAATGAAGCAAGTGTTGGACACGCCTTTACAGGTCGTGCATGGCATTTTGACACTTCCAAAGATTTATGGCACCGAGCCACTCTGGAGAAGCTCGAATCATGCTTTTCTAATGGGGATTATAAACAGGATGAAATTTTTGTGACCAGTAAATTATTTGCTGGTGATCACGATGACCCTGTTTCCGCTTTGAAGACAACCTTAAAGAATTTGCAACTAGAATATCTGGATCTGTATCTTATCCGCTGCCTATAAATTTGAGAAAGGGGGCTTCACATCCAAATCCTAAAGAGGAGGATTTTTTTTTTGCCATTAGATATAGAGTCTATATGGAGGGGAATGGAGCAATGCGTGGAGTTGGGGCTTACTAAATCTATTGGTGTGAGCAATTTCTCCTGCAAGAAGCTCGGCGACTTGTTGAGCTATGCCAACATATCTCCTGTTGTCAATCAGGTGGAGATGCATCCTCTGTGGCAACAAAAGAAGCTAAGAGATTATTGCAGCAATGTCAACATTCATGTTAGTGCGTGGTCTCCTTTAGGAGGATTTGGTACTTACTATGGTTCCAATTCTGTGATGGAAAATCCTGTTATTGAGGAGATTGCTAAGAAGCATGGAAAGACTGTAGCTCAGGTTTTGTTAAGGTGGGGTTTGGAACAGGGAGTGAGTGTGCTGCCCAAGAGCTACAACACAAGCAGCTGCATTGAAACAATCAGATGCATATTGAGATGGCGTTTTAAACCAGGCATGTTAAACCTGCCCTTGCAATCTTCTGCTACCCTTTTATTATGTCATGAATTGAATGTCCTTCTATTTTCTTTTTTTTGTTATGGCATTTAGAATGGACTTCTGCTTTTTCCTTGTGAATCGACCCAGATTGAAGGAAAGGAAGGACTGTTGGGAGTTGTTTGTTTTTCTTACCCTGATAGCAACTGTGATAGCATGTATACATTCCTTTCTACCTTGTTTTCTTTTCAAAATAAAAGAGTAACTGCTATGTGATAGCAAAATAATGGTTGAAGTTTTATACTGTGGGTGTTAGATCTTTAACCTGGGTGTTTCCTGCTTAATTCTTCAATTTGGGTGATGTTTAGAGACAATAGTGAACAATGGCCGTTGAGTTCATTTTCTAAACCAGCAGTAGCAGATATAAACTTGAGCCATGAATAACATTAGTGGATATTTGTAGATTTGTCGACTCATGGCCAGTTTTAGGCTAAATGTTTGTTTTTGTCTTGGTAAAAGCTTTTCTTGGGCTGAATCTGTGTGTAGACCTCGCATAGTGAGCATGATGTTTTCTTAGAGGCCTACGTGAGTGAAATATTGACTGCTCAATATAGATCCTGTGACGTGAGTCACTGTATCATAAGATAAAAGAGTTCAATCGAACTCTGTAGTAGCAGATGTTTTCTTTGGAGTGACTATGAGGATAGGTCGAGTAGACTGTCGTGAAATAGATGGGTATGCCCAAGCTATTCATATGTTATTTTAGAGACGGAAGAGAAGGCATAGTTCGTAGGAAGAGTATTTTGCTTTGTATTCCTCCTTCGCTGACTGTAAACCTTGTGATTGGTGACTCGAGTTGGGTCACGGTAGAGGATCTTGTGTCGATTCACTTATATTTTCAACAGACTATCCCTTGCTTGTTTAAATTCAAGTATCGAATGAAATGGGTTTCTATTAAATCCATTATGTAGCTTAGCAAACCTTCAATAATTCAGGTAGGGACTTTCTGAGTAAGTGTTGACTGAGGCATGTATGAAAATAGAATGGTTACCTTTCTTCGAATTGGGTTAGACTTGTATGAAAATGGAAAAGGTAGGAATCGACTCAGTTACATATTTTAGTGAGCTAAGTCCTTAACTCTTACAACGATCATACGAGTGGTGGATTACGGGTTTATTACTATTTATGTGATGTAAGATAATAACAACCTTTGGTGAAAAGACTTCTTCTTGATCCTTGCTTGTGTAATCCAACTATAGTTGTTGAATGTAATTTAGTTGGATAGAATCTAATTTATTTAACTTCTTGAAGAAAAATAATTAGGTTCGGTGAGAATTACTTGGTATTTTGAATCTTCAGATTCAGTGTTTGTGTTGTGAGTATTATATGTATGTTGGTTTATTCAGTCGAGTGAAGTTAACTTTAATCTTTGACTGATTTGTGTTCATATATGGTTGGGGCCTATATTCTTCCTAAAACATGGATGTGCGTTAATGCAGTCTTGTTAACAAGCAATTTTGAATATGTTAAGTCATTTGACTGATCTTTATCTTTTTGGTTAATAATAATAGAATGATGTTTGGGTGTTAGATTTCAATCACGTAATCCATAGGATTACATGACTGAAATCTCAATACTCTCAGCCTTGTTGTCTTCACCAATAAGGTCTCACCTTGATTATCTTTGGAATATCTCTCTCACTTGAATATTGGGATTCCTCCTTGTTGGCTGGTATAAATCTCGTCATCTTGTGAAACATATTGATTAGTGGTTTGTGATTTGATCCATTCTTGAGTTTAGAATTTTACTTTCATGATATTATAAAATGTTAGCTTACTGTTGCAATGGGTAGTCTTAACATGCTCAGTTCTAATAACCGACTCTAGTTAATATTTATGCGAGATGGATTATGCGAGTAGACTAGAGGAAAAGAGTGTTAAAGGTTCATTTGTACAATTTATGAAGTTCCTTGTAAAAATGTTCAATGTGTTGTAAATTGTGTAACATTGCTCGCAAAGAGAGTTTATATGACCTCTTGTATGGAATTGTTCGGAGAATTTCGTGAAGAAGTAGTTTTGTCCTTTTTTTGTATTTTGGTGGTAACTCTTCTTAGTGAAGAATAATATTCAATCTCTTCATTGGCATAAGCATTGTAAAACTTTGATCTTGAGGATTAAGTGTTAAATTAAATCGTTCTAAGACTTTGTATTGATGGGTTATATGTAAGTTTTAATGGGGTGGTTTTTCCTTACAGAAGTTACCTAAAAGTTTTATTCAAATAAATCTGTTGTAGAGGAGATCCACTCGAGAACAAACAATTCCCTAAGTAATCAAGAGTGAGACTATCCTTGCAAAGTGAAATTATATCACGTGATATCCCTAGCTAAACTAGTAAACCCTACTCTTTTGGTGAATGCTTAAAACAAGCTTAAAGGAAAACAATGGTTAGTTTCTAATAAGATTTAACAAGTAAGAGAAGAAAATTTAGAAACCACTCAATTTATCTCTCAGCCTATTTAAAAGTAAGTAGCTTCCTCTTGATAAGCTCTTTCGGTGAAGCCTAAGTAAGAGCGCTAATAATTACGTATAAAACCTCAAGCTTCAATTAAACCTTAGTAAGAACTAATGACGTCTTAAGGGTGAACTCAATTGACCATCTTCCTTTAACTTTATCCAGGGTACCTTGTAATTTTCTCTTAAGTTTGTTGAACGTGAACCGATGTTGTCGTAAGGGCATGAACGAGTTCTAGTAACGTAAGTGTGAATAGATGGCCCTGTGGAATTAAATTACCATCTTTATCAAATAAATATATAAATCAAATAATTGTTATAAAGGAGAAGACTTTAAGTGAACTACTCTACAGTGTATAAGAACATAACTCAGTTGGTAAGATGATTTGTGCGAATCATATATTGAATCCTTCTGAAAACTTAAGTCATGAGTTAAAGGGTGTCTTATCAAAATAAATAACCTCCAATCATTTCTTACTGTGGCTTGCCCTAGCTGTGAGAGTGTCTTGTGGTTGGGCTTTTATGTTATTCTCACAAAAAAAAGAGAAAAGTGAAAAAGAAAAAAGTATATTATCCTTTTGGGTGTGAACGTTTCCGTGCTGACCTTGTGGTCATCCCTGTAACAAGTGGTTTCCAGAGTTGGTTGTAACTTTGTGACGACATGTTGTGTTGTGTTTTGTGTCGAAGTAAGTCAAAAAAAAAATATCCTGTCTTTTACTGTGTTGTTCGGTGTGTGAATTTTTGGGTCTTTACACTTGGTATCGAGCATAGGTTCACGCCTCGAACCTATGGGCCGGATTGGTGTTATATGATGATGTTACATGGTGGTGGTGGTGTTACATGATGATACTACATGATGATTATGATGTTGCATGATGGTGGTAGATATTGGAAGAGTAATGTGCTTTAAGCATGATGTGATTATTGTCGTAATTGTGATATTGTGAACGCACGTGATGTGTATGTCACCTTGTGCATGTTTGTGATCATGTTGATGTGCTGGGGATGGGAGTATTCTCTCTCCTTCTTGTGGATTCTATGAAGAGTTCACGTGTGAATTACTGCTTGTGATGTGTGAAAAGAATTATAATGTGGATGACATAGTGTTGGAGCATTGTGGCATATTGTGATAGGTAGGTGTATCAATGTGTTGTATCACTAGATTGAAGCTAAAAGAAATGAGTTGTATCATGATGTTTTTACCATGTTTTGAAGAAATGTGTGTACCACCTTACTATGTAGCAATGGATGTTATGTTGTGATGTACTATGTTCATCGTATGTATGATTTGTGCAAATATGTAATGATTCATGTCGTGATTTAGGGTCATACGGTGAGCGTATGAACCCTATTGTATTGTGATTGCACTTTGGGTGCGTAGAATGTGAGTAAAGTGATGTATCATGCGCCTGTGAATGTATGATTGTGATCTACCTCAGTATACATACCATACGTGAGACGTTATGGTAGCTATGTGTGTACCACCCCGGTGTTAGTAATGTAGTTATATGTTATGTTGTGAGCCTTACACTAACCGACCCCGAGGGAAATCGGTAGGTTGTGTGTATGTATGGAGTGAGAAAATGTGTACCGATTGACCGAGTACCACTCGAGCCGAGTACGAGATAGGAAGTGGAGCCTTACATAGGCTGAAAACCCACTTTCGTTTGTTTGGTATGTGTGACAATTGTTCAACGGGTGCCATGCATATTGTGTTTCGCGGACACCTCAGGCTCAGTAGATGGTGACCTGTACTCTTTTCTCTCTCCCGATATGGTTGTCGTATGGATTTAACCTATTTGACTTTGACTATGTTGAGCCTTGTTGAAGTTGTGGCGAGATGATTCTCGATTGAGATGATGACATTGTCTTATTGATATGTATTTTACGAGTTGAGGCTCGATGTTCCAAAATCTTGCTCATAACTCGTTGAGTACCCTATGGTGGCCGATAAGACCACGCATTTATCATAAGGTGACATTATTATAAGTTGATTTTATTCGTAAATTGAGCTTTTACCTTATTTTGTAAGGACCAGCAACTTTTCTTGATTGCAATGCGTTACAATTTTGGGCATTTCCTTGGTTTGTAGCACTAACATGTGGATTTTGATACTAACTATGGCTATTTGGCCATTTATTTTGCTTGATTTTGGGTCTTCTTTTAAATTTGGAATTTTTACCACCTTGCCCAAGGCTTGTACTTTGTCACTTGGCACTTAGATTGGATTGTTGTTAATTGGTTCTATTGTCGTGATGTGTGGAATAGGGTCATGGAATGCACCATGGAATGGTTGGACCTATGGACCCGCTTCGTTGTATGGGGTACGCCCCAAGGAGTTCTGAGATAACTAGCGGGTTGTTGAACCACGCGTTATTATGTCACTTGTTAGGAGTGTTCAAACTCTATGTGTCTTGGACCATAGGGTCAACCAGCCTCCTTGAGGGAGGCATAAGAGTTTGAGGGAGGCATAAAGAGTTTGAGAGACTAAGAGACTTGGAGGCATAAGAGTTTGAGGGAGGCATAAGAGACTTGAGGGAGGCATAAGAGTTTGAGGGAGGCATATGATATTTGTGTGTAGGGTTGATGTTTCGGGATATATGTTGAGTTATTGTGATGTTTTGGTAGTGGTCTTTTGATGTATGTGTTACTCGTGTCAGATGGATATGTGTTGTGATGTTGTGGATATGGCATTGATGCCCTTGTGGACACTATGTACCTGTAGCTTTTGTTTGGAGTATGTGAAATTTTCATCTGTGGATTTGAGGGAATGTCTGGTTGTCGTAGTACTCTTTTGTTCGAGTATTTTGTACGTCGGTCATAAATGTGTGACGTGTACTATGTTATGTGGACTGTGCCTATTCCATTCCGTATTTGAGTAACCCTTTTTGTGGTGTAATACAGACATGAAGAATATACTTGTGTGCTTGTGAATCTGTAGTGTCTTTTGAACCTGATAGGGTGTTGTATTAGCAGTTCATGTTGGGCACCCACAATAAGGAATAAACCAAAACTCTTCAATGATGAAATTTTAAAAGAAACTAAAACTAGAAATAATGATAATGGAAAGAGACTAATGAAATGATGAACAAGAAAGAACTGCCAATCTTCACAAAACATTGAAAGTTAAAATTTCTACCAAATGTTCCTAAGGTTACCTTGTGACCGTGCTTTAATCGACTAGAATTTTAAACCATAGAGTGTACCTTCACCCTCATGTGTTCCTCTTTGCTTACAACTTGTTTTCCTCTAGGTTATGTCGCATCGAGGACGATGCTTTGTTAAGGGGAGGAGAATGTAATGCCCCGCCTTATCGCCCTTAACCGATGAAGTGTGGATTCTGCCTTCGCACCTGGTTTTCGATGCAAGAGTGTACTCCTCCAGTTTCTCATATGTCCCTAGAGGTATCGGATCCAAGTCGTCTTATCTCACTGAAGTGTTGACGACCTTCATGGACGGATTAGTTTTTCTGAAGTTATTTAATTTTCTTTTCTTTTTTCTCGTGTTTTGGTTTGATAATGGCAATGAGGAGATCAATAAACAAATTCAAACAAAATATATATATTAATTAAATATTGTTTCACTTGACCGAATCAAATAAATAAATGGAGATAGTTTATTAAACAAAAGTAAAATTTAATAGCAAGTAAGACAATATTTATATATGTACATATATTAAATAGAATATTATTAAAATGCATACATTTACATTATGGCAAATGTTCATGGTGGGTGGCGAGAAGGGTATCTTCCCTCCCGCCACGCACATCTTGGAAGATCATTCTTTTGTTGGTGTGAGTGTGAGGTGACTCCACCCCAACGTCCCTTTCAGACTTGACTCTTTCCTTGCACGAGAATACAAGCAATATTTTAAGATCCAGAAGCCGTATCCGATCTGACCCGAGTTAATGTGAGGAGTGGTTGGATAGTGGTTGACAAATCTTCCCTCTCTGCGCCCTAGGACTTCGTTCCCCCTTTATTGGCTCAAAAATGATTTTTAGGATGGATCTGTATTTTTTGGAGGACAGATGTTTATTTTTCTTTTTCTATGAAATAAATCATTCCTACCTATTTTTGGTGTGGAGGATGATTATGGGGATCTATGGAAGTGTCGTTGCAATTATTGTGATGTTAATGGGATCCATAGAGTATGGCGTTTGAAAGACACGAAAGCAGGGTTTTAAGTCCATGCTCGGATTCCAAGTGCGTAAGAAGGATGGATTTACGTTTTGGAAAGATCTAGATGCAGAGTCGGAGATATAATATGTTGGAATTGTGGAAAGAGAGGACACATAAAGGAGTGTTTGTTTAAGGAAAACAAAGAGAATCTACCAAATAAAGGTAAAGAAAAAGGTAAAGAGGCAAACGTTGCATGTGAGGTAATACAAGATGCCCTTATTCTCTCCTTAGATAAAAAATTAAAATCATAGGTTTTAGATTTTGAAGCTTCTTTCCATGCTACCCCTAATAAGGGTTATTTCAGAAATTATGTTCAGGGTAATTTTGGACATGTTTATTTAGGAGATGATGAACCATGCAATATAACTGGTAAAGGTGAAGTTCATCTTAAATTATATAATGGAAATACATGGGTTTTAAAATATGTGAGGCATGTACCAAGCCTCAAGAGAAATCTAATTTCTATAGGGCAACTAGGTGAATCTAGATGCATGGTTACATTCACAGCCGATTCTTGGAAATTTACCAAGGGAGCCCTTGTTCTGGAAAAAGGAAAGAAGGTAGGAACATTGTATTTTTCTACCTATGTTACTGATTCATTTTCTGTGATATCTAATTCAAATTTAGATGCAAGCATGTGGCATAATCGACTAGGCCATATGAATGAAAAGGGAATGCAGATCTTAAAGTAAAAGGGTAAGTTATCATATTTGAAATATTTAGATCTTGATTTCTTTGAGCATTGCATATTTAGAAAGCAGAAGAGAGTGAGACTTCTCAAGGTTGGGGCAATAAAGAAGGAGCAAAAATTGGATCTTGTACACTCAGATGTGTGGGGACCTAGCCCAAGTAGCTTCTCGTGGTGGATCCCAATATTATTTGAATTTCATTGATGATGCCATAAGAAAGGTACAAGTTTACTGTATTAAACATAAATCTAATGTTTTTGAGACTTTTAAAAGATGGAAAGCCCTTGTGGAAAATGAATCAAATTCAAATTTAAAATGCCTTAGATCTGATAATGGTGGTTAGTATTGTAGTAAGGTTTTCAATGATTATTTTTCAGTGAATGAAATATGTAGAGAAATAATGGTTCCTAGAACACCATAGCAGAATGGTGTTGCTGAAAGAATGAACATGAAAAACATGGATTGTGTAAGAATCATGAGGATACATGTTGGATTACCCTTGCAGTTTTGGGTAGAAGTAGTAGACATGGAGGTTTATTTAATTAATTGTGGGCCTTCAAGTGCACTGGATGGTGGAATACTAGAAGAAGATTAGACTGGAAAAGAGGTAGATCTTTCTTTTCTTAGAGTATTTGGCTTAGAATCTTTTTACATGTTGATAAAGAAAATAGGAAGAAATTGGATGTTAAATCCAAGAGATGTACTTATATTGGTTATGGCTCTGGTGGTTTCAAATTCGGCTTTGGGATTTAGACTAAGATTGTTAGGATTTGTGACATTGAATGAAATGGAAAGAGAATGTATAGGGATCAAGTTTGGTACCTAAATATGAACCGGTTAGAAATTTTGTGGAAGAAAACTCATTCTCATATTTAGAAAAGACATCTACAGGCACTTGTGTTGGTCATCCTGAACCAGATCGGTTGAATAGAACCATTATCGATTCTTAGGACTGATTCCAATGTCTACTGAGATGAGAATGACTAGTGTCGGTTAGGTGACTGGCATCGGTTACTGTCATAAATTGATACAAATGTGCAACAAACATAGATTGAGCCTCTGAAACCCCAGATCTTAGTGAGAAGGTCACAAAGGGTAAGTAGACCTCCAGAAATATTTACACCTTCCTTATCTTATTTATTATTGACTGATAGTGGTGAACCAAAAAATTTTTAAGAAGTAATGTAGGTTAATACCCACAAGCAATGGGAGCATGGCATAGATGAGGAGATGGACTCCTTGAAACAAAACCAGACTTGGGATTTGGTCAAGTTTATAGCAGGTAAGAGAACACTATAAAATAAATGGGTTTACATGATCAAGGAAGAAGAGGGTAGACAGAAAAGGTACAAGGCAAGGCTTGTAGTAAAAGGATTTGCACAGAAATAAGGTATTGACTTTGGTGATATTTTTTCTCCTATAGTTAAAATGACTTCCATTTGTATTGTTCTAAGTTTGGTTGCAGTAGAAGATTTGCATTTACAATAGCTTGATGTTAAGATGTCTTTCCTTCATGGTGATTTGAAGGAAGAGATATATATGCAGCACCCGTTTGGTAATGTAGTCAAGGGTAAGGAGAAACTTGTGTGCAAGTTGAAAAAGAGCTTGTATAGGCTCAAACAAGCCCCAAGGAAATGGTATATAAGGTTTGAAAGTTTTATGCATGAGCATGGTTATATGAGATGTGAATCTGACCATTGTATTTATTTCAAGAAGCTTGAAAATGGGAGCTATATTATTTTGTTATGTGGATGATATGTTTATTGTAGGATATAGTATGCAAGACATTGGTGAGCTTGAAGAAAAGTTAGCTCACACATTTGTAATGAAGGATTTGGGAGATGCAAAGGAAATCCTTGGCATGAAAATTTAAAGAGACAGGAAGAACTAAAAGGAATGATAACCAAATCGTACCAAGCCAATAACTCAAATGATAATCAAACACCAAGATCAATAAGATGAAAGCAATTCGCGGAATAACTTTACATAAAACCTTTGCAAACAAATGAGCAGAAATATCATATATTATTATGAAACTCAATGAAATACAATGAGAATGGGCCTCGCTTATATAGGTAAGGAATAACAATCTAAGAACTAGTCAAGGTCATAGATCAAGCCATAAATCAAAGAAAGAACTAGTCATCAAAGAGCTAGTCAAGACCATAGATTTAGGAGAGAACTAGACATCAAGGATCTAGTCAATACCATAGATCAAGGAAAGAACTAGTCAATACCATAGATCAAGGAAAGAACTATACCTAACAACTAGATAATATCCCCCTAATATCTAAATAAATAAAAATAAATATCCACACACATAAATTGGTGAGGATAAATACAATAAAGGTAAATAAATTACCTAGATGAACATGAGCTAAGGTAAATACCTACTCTAACACCCCCCCTCAAGTGAAGCTAGGGGCCAAAATAGAAGTGGCATGTCCACAGTATGAGACCCGACAACTAGGCCTGATGAGGTACTCATGTACAATATATCCATGAAGAAATCTCGCACCAAAAGAAGGAAATAATCTTGCTAGAAAGAAAGAGAAAGAAGAAGAAGAAGGAAGATTTTTTCATTAACACCCCCCAAGAACAACTTCTGAAACCCCAAGAATTCCATGCAACTCAAGGTAGCGAGGTGATGTAAAAGGCTTCGTAAATATGTGTGCAACCTACTGCTGAGTTGGAATGTACTCCAAGAAAAGAACTTTGTCTTGAATGTGTTGAAAAATGAAGTGGATGTGTATCTCAATATGCTTAGTCTAATGGTGCTCAATGGGTTGCGAGAAATGTGAATTACACTTTGGTTGTCATACCAAAGTGTAGTGAGTGAATCCTGTGGGAATCCAAACTCTATCAATAACTATTGAAGCCAAAGAATTTTTTGACTCGTTGTAACCATTTCCCTGTACTTTGCCTTTGAAGATGAAAGTGCAATAACTTATTAATTTTTGCATGCCCAAACAACTGGAGAAGAACCAAGAAAAAATATATCCAAAATGGAATGGTTGTCATCAATAGAACCTACCCAATCTAAATCTATATACCCAACCAACTGAGTATAACCCCTAGTGTAGTGTAGGCCAAAGTGGGAAGTGCCCTGCAAATAGCACAAAATCCTTTTAGCAACCTGTCAGTGACTACTATGAGGAGAATGTGCAAACTGAGATACAAGCCCTACTACAAATTAAATATCAAGGGGAAGTATGGGTCAAGTGCATGAGACTCCCAACCAACTGCATATACAATGTAGGATCACAAAGTGGTATGGTACATGTGGAAGTAAAAGTAACCCCAGAGTGAAAAGGAGATGGACTTGGCTTGCAATCAGCCATATCAAAGTGTTGAATAAGATCATGGGTGTACTTTTTTTGACTCAAATGAATCCTTGAATTTGTCTGAGAAATATACAAACCAAGGAAATAATGTAATAACCCAAGATCTATCATGTCAAACTATGTAGAAAGATCCCTCTGAATACTCGAATGTGGGAAGAAGAACTGCAAGTAAGTAACATATCATCAACATACAAGACAAGTATCACAATATCCTCACCAACATGTTAGAGATACATTGTATGATTAGAGTGGCAATGAACAAAACCAGTAGATAGAAGAAAAGAATCCATCTTCTCATACCAAGCCCGAGGGGCTTGTTTGAGACCGTAGAGAGACCTTCGGAGTCTAAAAACAAGAGAAGAATCCTAAACAAATCTAGTAGGCCACTCTATGTATATTTCCTCTTGTATATCTCCATGTAAGAACACATTATTCACGTCAATCTGGTATACGGGCCACCCCTGTGATGCAGCAATAACAAGTACAAGGCATACAAAATCCATCTTGGCAACAAGTAAAAAAGTATCAGAGTAATCAATACCTTCAACCTTTGAAAAACCCTTTACAACAAGACAAGCCTTATACTTTTCAATGGACCCATCAATGTGTATTTGGTTTGGTATACCCACTTACACCTAACCATCTTTCTTCCTTCAGGAAGAGATACTAAATCCCAAGTATGATTCTTCATCAAAGAAGAATACCTAGTTTCCATCGCATCATCCCACTCATGTATCCAATGAGCCTTTGAAAATACTATGGATCCTCATAAACTACCCGACACAAAATTCTAGAACCTGATGGAGACTCACACACACAAATGCTATTTTGGGAAGAGCATCTACTAAGCCATGCATGAGTTTGAGTTAATAATAGGATTACTACTACGCTTAACTATAAGAGATCTATTATTAGTGCACTTGCATGTGTGCATGCATATTGTAAAAATGTGTGCATGACTATTTTCAGCATGTGACCTATTTTGGGAAGTGCGTAAGTGGTGAAGGGAAAGTCCCCACCCTTATAAATATGTATTAATCTGTGTAGTTAGAGAGACATTGTGTATGAGCTATTGTGGAGTTATGTTTCCAGATCTGATGTGCGCATAAACTTATGATACTATTTATTGTAAGAAGATTTTGTATTTATTGTGTTTAATATAATGGAGTGTATTGGGTGAATAATGGTGTTAAACATGACTATAACTAGTTCTTACATGGTTGATTTCATTATGTTTATCATTTGATTCATGATTCTTTAAGATCTAGATCTGGAATATGCTGTGGAATGTTTATGCTATTTATGGATCTGAATGCATTATATCTTCATCATGTTCACATCCTACACAAAACTCTAAGGAGGGGCCTGGTACCTTTGTGCATGCTTTGGGTGAGTGCTCAGCTCAGGCTGGGTGATGTGCCAAGCATGCCTGGGTTATTCGTGGTAAATTCTAGGCTGCATCATTGGTTCATTGTTGGGACCTCTTTTTCAATTGTTTTTAGCAGGATGGTTCATGATGAAGACGTATTGATTGACCCTAGCAAGTGTTGAGGAGTGGATAAAAGATCTAGAAGAAGAGTACACACAGAGGTTCAACACTGGATCTGAGTTTGATGCACACACATGTGGGGAAAAAGAATCTGTATGATTATTTTTATATGAGAGCTTCTTTTTTATTTTCCTAGTAGAACTATATGAGTGGTTGGTTGCTTATGCATCTAAATGGAATTGGAGGTATCACACACTTGTCTGGACACAGGAAGAATTTCAAGCCTTATATGATGTTGATCTGATTTGGACATGTTGTGGATACTTGGTTTTGTGGTGTTTTGAACAACTATATTCTAGAGTACTCAATTTCCACTTATTCTTTCCTAGAGGTAGTTGAGTTCCAATTTTTATGGTATCCTAGGGGAACTTACTTGCAAGGCATTCCATTGGTGATCAAGATCTTGATGGTAACCCTGAACTTAGAGGAAAATCATGATGGCTAGCTAAACCCCACCACACATGCGGGGGTAGGAGTAGGTTTGGTGAAAGATGGTGGACCTAGTGGTAGAGAGGAAGAGAGAAGAAAGGTGGCTTAAGTACAATGAGGCATGTGAGAGGGAGATAGAGAAGCAATGTGACATTAGTAGAGTGGATGGCATTGAGGAGAGAGATGGCTCATGAAGGATTTGGAGCTCACGTAGAAGGCATGGAGCAGAGCATCAGGAACTCCCCATTTGGGAAAGCATGATAGGAACCCTCCTCGGCCTCACACAGAGTGTGCCAGTAGAGATGACCTGGGCCATGCAGGTGTGCATCTGAATCTACCTAGAAACCTAGCCCTTGCACTTGGTTTTCTAGTATCTAGTACATCAATAGTCAAGCAAGCTAATTTGGGTAGTAGGGAAGTAGGAGTAAGTCACATAGCAAGTACATCTATGGTAGGGAAAACATCTTCATTGTTTTTTGGAGGTACTTTTTCAGCACATCATCTACAAAATTCAAGTGTAGAATTTGGGGCTCACTTCTGGGAGTAGTACCACCATGTAGATTATAGGAGTTTAGTATATATACTATTATTGGGACACAGGGAAGTACATCTTTTGGTCCACTTCTGGCTATAGGTGGAGGATCAGGGGGTATAGGTGGCTCTAGTTCTAGTGGATCTGGTGGTTCTAGAGGAGGTAGAGGAAACACAGAGGTTCTGGATCAGGTGGGAGGGTCCACACCAACCCCAAAATATTTACATGGAGATGTCTCTTCATCTTCTAGAGTATAGGGGCATAGAAGATGTTGTTGAACATGTGCACATGTGTGAGATACTATGGCATGCAAAAGGAATCATGACTTTGAGTGCAAGGCAAGTCAATTTACAACTACATTACAGGGATGCACACATAGTTGGTATAGGAAGTTTGACCCTGATCAAACTTGTGTAGATTATGCAACATTCAAAGATGCATTCCTTAAAGAGTTCTATATCCCTGAATTTGAGCAGAAGAGTATAAGTGTGCTCAAGGATATTAAACAAGGCACTACTGAGAGTGTCCAGGAGTATGATGCCCATTTCAAAACACTTTTATCTAAGCTTTTCTTATGATATTCATGCAAGCCAACATGCACAATGGTTTGTTGGAGGTCGATCACACCTTTTAGAAGGGCATTGTCACATAAGACATACATTGATCCACGTGAAGCACTTGAAGCAGCTTTTTGCATGTTGAGGTAGTCGGGAGTATAGACACTGGAGTCAGCCCATTCTTGGAAGCACAGATTGTAGCTATGGAAAAGTAGTTGGAGAAACTATCGGTGAATTGGCACATGAGACATGCATTGGGATTTGGTGTACAGACTGTGAAGTGGAAGGGCACACCAAAGATAGTTGTCCCCATATAAAATAATACATTCATTATTGCTAGACTATGAGATATGTCACCTGAACCATGATGTCAGCACCATTGCCCATTATTACAAGTGATGATAAGGAAGAATGTATCCTGCTATTGTAAGATTTTTTGGTCCATGACTCATGATACAGAAGACTACAGGTTGATTGGTCAGATCCATGATGTTATAGATATTGGTGTGTGATAGACAAGAGTATCAGATAACTCTAAGGGTAAAGGTGAGCACTAGGATCGGAATCACAATCAAGCACACTATGATGAATGAGGGGTGCTATGAAGGAGGATGTGGTAGAGGTCGAGGATACCATGGTGGATTTGGAGGTCGAGGCCGTGGTGGTGGATGAAGTGAATTCCCTCGTGGAACATGCTTTTACATGGATCACCTGACCACTACAGGTGTGAATGTCCTCAGAATATTACATGTTCTTTCTGTGGGAAGAATCATAGCTATGAGGAATGCCCGGATCTATATGAGCATCTTCTTAAAAAAAACATAAATAGAGAGAACAAAGTGCATGGATGGATGGTTAGGATACAACATGTGTTGTGGAAAATCAGTGGATGCCAAAGTTGGCACCGGAACCTGAGGTATTACCTGTGAAGATCACTACACATGTTGAAGCGTGTGTGCTAGAGAAGCATTACAAAAAATCCTACCATCACTAAGGAGGACATTTTTGCATGCAAGGTATCTAGATCTGCATGCACTAGAAGGAGGTTTATCAGGAGACCATGGAAGTACTCAGAGACCTTCAAGGGGAAATACAAGTGTTTAAAGGAGCAATCATGGAAGATGGAAAACAAAAGAAGGCAAAGAGAGATGGTCAATGAGATATTGATGACTTGAAGGAGGTATGCAAAATGTTGTGCCAGAGAGAATATCATTCCATTACTAGGGAGTTGGCTAAAGGGAAACACTCACACATGAATATTGAGAATGGGCGTCAGATCCTACATGCAAATCTCCCCCCCATAGCTTAGATTATGACAAAGGAGATCACTCTGAATGTTGTTTGTCGATGGATGGCTCTTGAGTAATATATTGATTGACACACAGTGGAAGGTAATGTGCTTACTTTAGATGCATGGGTACAAGATGGGGAGACCTTCATTACAACCATCTTCTAATGTATTATTTATGGCTAATCAAACTAAGGCCACTCCTATCGAGTTTTAAAAGATGCATCCATTACTATACAAGGGGCCAAGTTCACTAGGGATTTTGAGGTTTTAGCACTTGCAGAAGTAGATAGTTTCCCATCTCTGCTTGGGTGCCCTTGGTGTTACACAAATAATGTTGATCTTTGGTTCAACAAGGGATATATCAGTTTTGAGAACAAGGAGGAAAGAGTTATTATCCCTTTAACAGATGGGAAATATGTGCCCTATGTTGAGCCTTTGAGTGAGGAAGATCTGAATAGGATTTATGTATGCATGTCATTCGGGACCCAAAAGTACTCGAGCCATCTAAGGAAGGAATCCTTCAAGTGGGAAGATGCACATAGTCTATTAGTGATACTACAAGTATTTGCTTGTGATAATTGGGCTCATGGTACTTATGAGATGGTTGGGCATGAAGTAAGGAGCATTTGCATGGAAAATCAAACCTCGTTGCATTAGGAGGATAGGTAACAACTCTGTACCGGTACACTAGAGAAGGAGACCCTATGGTATTCTGCACACCATGGAGGAATAATGGATAGACCAATTTGAAAGAAGAAATATGTTAGCATATACCCCTATGTGGGAAAAAACGTTTGGTGGGTGGTTCACAGGGATAATCTTGTAGAATGGAATGAAGTCAGGATTTCTCTAACTCGGTTTTCCAAGAGCAATGCACCTACTCAAATCTGCACTTATCATGGTAATCAACCTATTCAACACCATGTTCAGTAGTGTGAGAGGCTCTGGATAGAGGGGCAGGAAGCTTTTACCACCTTCACTATGGGTGCACAAACTTTATTCCACTTTACAAGGTTGTGCATGTGCTTGGTATGTATATGGAGCTACATAGAGAAACTAGAAATTGGTAGGATTTGATTATAGGAATGGTCCAAAATTTTGACTACTTCTCTACTAAACCTCTAGTAGAAGAGGCATTAAGGGTTATAAAGCATTTAACTATGGGAGATAGTGTGCAAAGGTGGAAGAACTCATTCAAGAGTTATTTGATGAGAATGACTCAAGAGTGCATTTTGATGAAGAAGCAGAGACAGATGCCACACTTACTTAAGTGCATGCTTGCTTTGAGAAAAAAAAAAGGAAAGATGGTCTACATAGTGGATGATGAAGAAGTAGAAAATATGGATATAGATCATTCAAGTAGTATGCATGTGAGGTTTTGGATAGTGTGGATAACAATGTGTGTGCCTATCATGAACCTATGAGGAAAAAGAAAGTGAATATTGGTATGGATGTTGAACCTAAAGAGGCAATAATTGGAGATTATTGGTCTGAATCTGAAGTGGAAAAGATAGTTGAGTTGCTCCATGATTTTAGGACTTATTTCCTAGGGGCTACCATGAATTAAAAGGAGTGCATGAATCATTAGGAGAAATGAAGATATCAAGCTTAAGGAAGGTGTGTGCCGGTCAGGAAGAGACCCTACAAGATGAACCCTAACTGCATGTGCGTAAAAGTTAAAGAAGAAATTGACAAGATGTTGAAGTCTGGCATCATCAAGCCCCTAGAAGAATAGAGTGGGTTAGCCCCATGGTTATCAGTATAAAGAAAGATGGTGGATTAGGATTTGTGTGGATTACAGAGAACTGAATGTTGCATGTGTGATTGATCCCTTTCCTACACCTTTCACAGAGGAGATATTAGAAGGTGTTGCAGGGTGTGAAATCTATTCTTTTATAGATGGATTCTCTGGGTATCATCAGTCTAGATTGCACATAGAGGATCAAAAAAACAACTTTCACCACTGAATGGGGAATTTTTGCATATATTGTGATGCCCTTTGGTCTAAAAAACACTATTGTATTTTCATGAATAGTTGTTCAAGCATTCAGGATTTTATTCACATTTTCTTGCAAGTTTACTTGGATGATTGGATGTGTATGGACTTGTTAAGGATCATTGTGACAATTTTTGCTTAATGTTTGAAAGATGTAGATAGTTAAGCATCTCTTTGAACATCAAGAAGTGTGTGTTTTGCTACACCTTTTGGCACTCTGTTAGGGCACATCATCTGCAAGGAAGGTTTGTTAGTAGATCCAAGCTAAGGTTGTAGTTATTATAGGCCTGGAAGAGCCTACCAGTCAGAGTGAGGTGTGTGGATTCTTGGGTCACACTGGGTATTATAGAAAATTTATCAAAGGATATGCTAAGGTTTGCACCCTTGGAAGAGTTACTAAAAGGAAAAGGGACATTTTATTGGGGAGAACCGCAACAATGCGCATTTGAGACATTGAAGGAGAGACTTACTACAACATGCCTATTTTATGTTTTCCCTCATGGGACCAACCATTTCATGTACATGTGGACACCTCTGGCATGCCATTGTGTAGTGTGTGTTAGCTCACCTGGAGAAGGTATTATAGATCATCCTATTTTTTTGCTAGTAGAAAGTTGACTCTGTAGAGTAGAATTATACAACTACTGAGTGTGAAGCCTTGTCAATGATCTATGCACTACATAAATTTAGACAATACCTTTTAGCAACACCATTCATATTTTACACCGATCACATGGCATTGAAATACTTGGTAAACAAGCCCATTGTTTTATAGGGGTGCATATGTCGATGGGTGCTCTTATTCCAAGAATTTGATTTCACAGTTGTGGTAAAACCAAGGAAAAGTAATTCTGGCCCAGACCACTTATCAAGAATTCAGTCGAGGAGGATGCACAAACAATTGAAGATACAATGTCGGATGCACAGTTATACAGGTTACAATGTGTGCCTTTGGAATTGGAGGATATTTCTATCTTTTTACATACATGTATGGTGCCAAGAAGGAATGAAATCCTTAGAGAAGAAACAACTTGCAATTCACGTGACACCTTTTATGTTGATTAGTGGTGACCTATACAAGTTAGGCCAAGATGAAGTATTGTGTCGGTGTGTGTACTAGAGCACGAGCACATGGACATCATGGAAGAGGCTCATGGTGGTATTGTAGGTGGGCACTATGCAGGTGATGCCACTGCAAGATTCTACTCATTGGATTATGGTGGGAGACCCTCTACAAAGATTGTAAAGCATATTGTAAGGTGTGTGATCACTATCAATGCATTGGTAAACCTGGGAAAAGAGATGAAATGCCTTTAAGACCTATTCCTAGTGTAGAGCCATTTGAGAAATGGGCTATAGACTTTGTGGGTCCTATTTTCACCATGTGTGTAGAATGGATCATGCTACATCATCACTTACACATATTATCTTACAAGGTGGGAAGAAGTAGCACCTACCAAGGATTGTACAACAACTACTACAATACCAAGTTCTTATGGGAAAATGTTCTTACAAGGTATGGATGCCCGTTGAGCTTGACAAGTGATAGGGGTACACACTTTCTGAATGAGATGATCAGGATACTATTGGATGAATTTATGATTGTGCACCATAAGACTACACCCTATCATCCTTAGGAAAATGGGACTGTTGAGGCCTTCAACAAGATTTTGAGCTAGACATTGAAAAAAAATTTGTGATGTTGGAAGGAAAGATTGGGATGATAGTTTTTTTCATGCTTTGGCATATATAGAACAACATATAAGAGGTTGAACAAGGCCACACCCTTTCAGTTGGTGTTTTGCAGAAGTAGTTCTTCCTATGGAATTCATGTTACCTTCTTTGTGTATTGTGCACGTGTTGGAGGTCTAGCTGATGAGAAAGCTTTAGAAGAAAGAATTGAAAAGTTGATAAAGTTGGATGAGAGAGCAATAACACACGTTGGAGTCAGAAGAAAAGGAAAAGGCTAGGAAGAAGGCATGGCATGATAGGCACATCAGGGAAAAAAATCTTGAGATGGGACAGATGGTGCTTCTTTATGACTCTAAGTTTTTTGTGCCATCCAAGAAAGCTTAAAGTGCATTGGTTGGGACCGTATATTATCACTCATATACTTGAATCAGTGCTTTCAGTTAGAGACACTTGATGGAATATGGTTACCTAGTTACTTTAATGGGAGTAGGCTGAAGCCCTACTATAAATAAGTCTTCTTGGTGTTTGTAATAAGGTAGTGTTTCCATTTAGACTAGGTTTTCATTTATGTATTTCCTTAATGTATTTCCTTCTTTTCATCGCTATGCTTTGTCAATTTAGTTGGTGTTTTGTGTAATAAGTGTGTTTTTGCATTGGAAGCTAATTACCATTTGAAGAATTTTTATGCACAGAGGACTACACATACCATTGGTGTGGGGTGGCTATTTACAACTGGGTACACATAAAGGAACAAACTACTACAGGTGTTATTCAAGTTTGGAGAGGAGTTGTTAGAAAGGAGATTGCTTTAAAAAGATGACCGTAGATGGAGATAAATGAGGGAACAATATATAATGAGGAGGTAAGAAGCCATGGAGCCATGGAGACTACTAGGAGGGGAAGGCATAGTAGTGAGGTACTCAAGTGCATGGAAGTGCAAGAGAAAGAGAAGTTCTATAGCCAGAAGGAAGGAAGGAAGGGTGCGCTAGAAGGTTATAAATGGGGTGTGAAGATGTACACACATGGAGATTGTGAAAATGGTCAATTAATGAGAGGATTGATTGGTTGGTGAAGGAGCAATAAATGCACTAAATTTTTGAAAATCTATATAAGGACATGATGTGGGTTCATTTTTACCTTTACGATCACAAGTATTTGAGCGAGCTAAGTGTGATCGAAGCTGAGTGAGAGTCATATTGAGGTGTGAGAGAGTGTGAAACTAGATGTGGAGAGTGGATTATTATGGAAGAGGCTTGCATCCCCATTGGTGAAGGGTTTGAAGTGAAGAAGAGGCATTAAAAAGAAGCTAGGGCATGTGGTTTCAAGCTAGGCAGATTTGAGCTAGGGTTTGAGTTTTATTATTATAAAAAAAGGTGGGATTTTTATGATGGCACCAAAGAAAGCACTGCAGCAGGCATGAAAGGAAAGAAGAAGGTAGAAGATGAAGTTGAAATGGCTCCCGAGAGTAATTTTTTAGAGATGTAGTACCCAGAAGGTGTGATAGTTGGAGAAAGAGTGGGATTCCCACATCCACAGTGTAAAATAAGTGACTACAACCACCATACATCTGACAACAAGAAAGAGTTGGATGCATTGTTGAATACAAAGACCAACAAGCACATGGTGGAGGATATGCCAATATATGATGATGTTGGGGAGAAATTGTTAAAGTAGGTAGGAGTCTATCAGTTGTATGAGCTCCCATATTTTGGAAAGTATGAACCATTATACCAATGGATGATGAGTAGAGTCCATGAGGACTTCTTCTATTTTCCGGATGAAGGGTTAGAATCACAACAACCTTGATTTGATTTTGACACGATGAGGATTGAAGGGCACAGGGGTAGACCTTTTAGTGATCTGATTAATAAAGCAACAATCATAGAGACAAGAAAGGAGTTGGGGTATACTAAGGGTCCATGTGGAATGGACATTGATAAATTGAAGAAGTACCCAGTGGTGGTGCAGAAGCATGCATTTGGTAACCAAGTTGAATGATCAAGAGAGATGGTCAGTGTGAATACCATGTGGCTGCATGTTGTGAAGAAAATGTCTCAGGGAGTAGTCTACAACCTAGCAGGCTACATTATGAGACACCATTATTGAGGAAGCATGCACACAAGAGAGAAGATAAGTTTTGGCACTATCCTCCTTTCCCTTGTGTTTGTAGAAATTGGAGTGCCCGATGGGCCAAAGAACAAGATCTGGGAGTATCCCATGGAAAATAAGTCCCTCATGGAGAGGTTTGACAAATATTTATGTGAAGGATCAATGAGTGGGCCATTTAAGTAAGAGGGTGGAGATGTGGTATGACCGACTTCATGTGGCATTTGAGGAGGAGTGGCATTCCCAAGGAGCTACCTTTGGTGGTGGGAAAGGTAGTATATTTTGTGGTGTACCAACACTTCTGCATCATGTGATTTTCTATGAGGGATGGGGCATGGAGCCCATGGTGAAAACTATCATATGCCTTTCACACATGCTACTTCTAGGCATCAGTCCACCGATTTATTGATGTGCCACCTAAATTTAATGTAGACAAGGTAGACTATGACTACCACACTCTGAGGAAGGCATATGTGTATCAGGATGGGACTGCCTACATTGAGAGGCTCATCTCAGATGTCATAAGTATGAAGCCTAGTAAGCTTGGCTATTGGGGACAGTGGAGCCATGCTCGTATACCTTCAGCTTAAGCCTAAGCTGGAGAATAACAAGTATGTAGAAAATGAGTTCATGCTCCCAAGGCCACCTAAAGGAAAACATATAGTGGAGAATGTGTGCCAGCCCCATAGCCTATAGAAACTATAGTAGGTAGATGAGGAGGATGAAGAACATGAAGATAGTGGTGGCTTAGATCATAGAGGCCAAGGCAGCCCACAGATAGAGTAGAGACTGAGCATGTGGGTACTCCACCTCAGGTATAAGAAGAAGATGAAGACTTGGATGTGGAAGCAGTCCATGGAGAGTGCCACTTTAAAAGGGTATTCAGAAGAACAAGGACCCAAGGTGGGAACCCCACATCCTATGAGGAGATCACCATGACTCTCTCCTCAAAAAGAGACAACTGAGAGGAAGAGAGAAAACTAAAGTTGAATGAGGAGGTGGAGGAGTCTGCAGAGAGAGTGCTGGAACCCCTATATAACCAAAAGATGTGGAAGAACCCAGGGATGAGGATATGAAGGATGAAGAGGAAGGTGTGAAGGAGGAAGAAGAAACAGAGCATGATATTTCTCAAAACATCAAAGATCCAACTCCAAACCTTGGCGCTCAAGTTCCTAAGGGGCCAAGAATGAGGAGAACTAGTGGGGAGTATGTTGGGCCAAGTATGGGCTATGTTGAGGACACAAGTAAAATTTTCCACGCCCATTTCCAGAGCACAATGGGCCTTAAGGGGTTGTATGGATGGGAGTTGATGGACCCAGACATGGCCACTACATGCATGTGAGGAAACAATTGTCCTGGTCCATGCAAACTCACATGGATGAGCTTGATTTTGATGTATGTGAGGAGTCATGTGTGTCAAGAAGAATGAAGAAGGCACCAGTAGAGCAGGCACATGACTATAAAGTCCCACTCTCATGTCTGATGAGTAGGTGAGAAATGCCTTGGTTAAGGTATCTATAGAGGTGTGTGGAGGAACATAGATAAGGTTGCCACTATTAGAGTGCTATGAGAAGATAACAAGGAAAAAGCTATAGAAATAACACGTCTAAAAGGAGAGAAGGACTTAGAACAAAAAAAGAATGAAGCCTTCATCAGCATGGCAGAAGAAATTGGTGATTATGTCCTAAAAGCAAGACCACACTTAGAGTCTAAGGTACCTAAAAATTTTCCTTAGCTATGCATTATGTGTACGTTAGTTGATTTGGTGCTTGAGGATGGACCAATTCACATGCCAATGCCAAAGGACCCTGAACAAGAAGTAGAGAGAGAAAGGGCCTCCGTGGTTAGAAATATTTCATCTTATGAGGCATTGCTCCAAACTTTACAAGATGAGATGAAGAAAGAAGATCAAGCTTTGAACATATGTGCAGCTCTAGAAAAGTGATCAGGATCAAGAACTATATTAGAAGATAATGAAGTTCTAAAGGCAATGAAGGATGAGACTTTAGGGTGCGACAGAGAGATTGGCATTAGTAAAGAAAAAGTGCAAAGCCCTTGCAACAACACAACATCACATAAGGAGAGGTTGGATGAGCTTGGAAAGCTCATAAGCACAAAAGATGGATCTTCTGGAGGGAAGGATGTCTATTATGGCTAATGTTGTCCTAGTATTGTAGAATGAAAAGGGAGAGATGACCCAGGATGAGTTGGAATCCATCATCCAGATGTTCCAGAGAAGACCAGAAACATGTTGGATGATTGGAAAGCCTTGGAGGCTGAGATTAAAGAAGAATATCCAGAGTTGATCCTCCCTAGTTAAAGCAGAGGGTGTTGTAGAATAGAAGTCCATTCTTTGTAAAGTAATTCTTTACATTCTTTCCATTCTTATTCTTTATTCTTTGGGAACATCAAGAGGAACCCCATTTTCAGGGATGAAATGTAGTTTAGTGTGGGGTAATGTTGAGAAGACAGAATATGACACTAAGGAGAGGGCACACAGAAGATTCACGTGCATGGGAGAAAGGCATATTTGAAGGCGCAATGAAAGGATAGGGAAGGAAACGTGTGTGAAAGATAGATTGATTGGGACTTAGCCATTTTCATGGTTGGGCTATTTTTGGAGATAGTGTATGGAGCACACAATGGGATGGAGACTTGTGTGACACACAAATGCTATTTTGGGAAGAGCATCTACTAAGCCATGCATGAGTTTGAGTTAATAATAGAATTACTACTTCCAGTTAACTGTAAGAGATCTATTATTAGCACTTGCATGTGTGCATGTTATTGTAAAGGCATGACTATTTTCAGCATGTGACCTATTTTGGGAAGTGTGTAAGTGGTGAAGGGAAAGTCCCCACCCTTATAAATATGTATTAATATGTATGTAGTTAGAGAGACATTGTGTATGAGCTATTGTGGAGTTATGTTGCTCAGATATGATGCGCATAAACTTATGATACTATTTATTGTAAGAAGCTTTTATGTATTTACTGTGTTTAATATAATGGAGTGTATTGGGTGAATAATGGTGTTAAACATGACTATAATTGGTTCTTACATGGTTGATTTCATTATGTTTATCATTTGATTCATGATTCTTTAAGATCTAGATCTGGAATATGCTCTGTGGAATATTTATGCTATTTATGGATCTGAATGCATTATATCTTCATAAGATAAGGATTGGGACCAATATTTATTATTCATTTACATTTCTTGTTACTTTTCATTTTGTTTAATCTCAAGTCAAGAAAAAACAAAAAATGAAAAAAACCCCAGTAAAATTATGAAAGGTTTTCATGAGTTAAGCAAAAATTCTCCTCAAATGACCTTTCCCATTCTCCAGTGCATGGGAGGACATGAGAAAGGCTATAAATACATGTTTGTAGAAGAGAATAAGATCATCAAAGCATGAAAGCAAGTGAGCAAGAAGTTCTTAGTGTTGGAATTGTGTTTTGTAGAAGAAAGGAGTGTTGAGATAGAGCAAGCAAGTAATTGGGAGGAAGTGTGAGATATTATCTACTTCTCTTTCATACTTATTGTAATTTTGTACTTATTATTTTGTATTATGTTTTGAATTGGCCAATAAAAGTGGGAAGAAAGAATTTCCCTTCGACTGTTTTTTTCCTCCTCTGGAGGTTTCAGGATAAAACTTGTTGGTGTTTATGAGTTTATATTCTTTCCTTTCCTACAATTTTGGATTCTAAGCATAAATCAAAATTCATTCACTAGCTATCTCTGTCATTTTCTAATAGAAAGTAGAACAACAACGTTTAATTTGTGATTCTGTGGATAATTCCAAAGTTGAAGAGTTTACAGATCATTTTGGTATCAGAGCTAACAAGTATCAGGACTGTGGTATTCATTCTTGGATTTGTATGATAAAGTGATGAGATCTAAAGGTGAAGAGGCTTTACCTTGCGATCCAAAAATTTCTACAAAGAAGTGGAAACAAGAGAATTGGGGACAAATGGAGGAAGAGAACTTGGTCCGTAGAATCGAGATGTTGGAGACCATGATGGATAGGATGTTTAGAAGGCAAGAAGAACTTGCAGATTTAAAAAGACAACTTTTGTCAAGCAAGACTCCATGGACTCAAGTGGTTTGAGGCTTAGCTGAAAATTTTGGCATAGGAAGAGCCACCATGAGGAAGATTATGGGGAAGAGCATGAAGAAGAGACTTCAAACAAGAGAAAAGGTAAAATATGATCATACTCCTTTTAAAGTTGAGACAGAAAGTTGAGATTAAAAGCTTTGAAGGACAAGTAGATGTAGAGTTTCTTGATAAATGGTTAAAATAGTTAGAAGTCTACTTTAGCATCCATAATGTCACTGAGGCACAGAGGATCACCTTTGCATGTCTCAAAATGGAGGGACATGCTCTGGTTTGGTGGGAAACCCATCTAACCACTTGTGAAAAGAAGAAGCATCCTATTGTGAAATCTTGGCAAGAATTTAAAGAATTACTTAGAGCTAACTTCTATCCTATTGGCCACAAGACTGACCAAATGATTAAATGGCAAAAGTATTTTAGACAAGGCAGTGGTCAAAGTGTGTAGGACTATACTACGGAGTTTCAGAGGTAGGCCATGTTGTTAAACATGGACTTGGAGGATGAGGATATTTGACTAAGTAGTACTTGGGAGGACTTCACACTCACCTTCGAAGAAAATTCATCTCCACAAAGCCCAAAGATCTCAATGAAGCATGTGTGTGTAGGCATACTACATAGATGATGAAAAGAAGCAAGGAGAAGTAGAGCCAAGGGAAAAGCAATGACAAATCAAAAAAAGAGTATGGGAAAACAAGTAACAAGGGTAAGTGGAAAGGGAAAGGTAAACAAGCTGCCACTACTTTAAATACTTGTAAAGATCCCAAGAATTTTTTGCAAGAACTGTGATATCAATGGTCATACTGACGCTACATGTTGGAAGTTGCATCGGAGTTACATCCGAAGAACCAAACCAAGGACTCAAAGAAGTCCATGACAACTATAAAAAAAAAGGGGAGGTGGAAATGAAGATGACTCTGATGTAGATGAAAGGCTTGGATGCATGGCCACCAACATGGACAAGTAGAAGAGGAGATGAGTAGACTATTCCAGATCAAAATCTAGATCAAGAGAACTAAGGTAAATGCTTTGGTTGATACCGGTTCTCAATCTAACTTGATTTTTGAAGTAGTTGTAAAGAAGCTTGGTCTTGAGACTTACGAGCATCCACACCCTTATCCTTTGGGTTGGGTGAAGAAGGGTGTTGAAATTTAGGTAACAAGAAGATGTAAGGTCAAGTTTGGGATAAATTCCCAAGTATATTGATGTTTTGGAAGTTGACGTTATTCCACTTGATGCTTTTGATGTTGTTTTCGGGAGTCCTTACTTGTATATTAGGGATGTTATATTTATGAGAAGGGAAAACTGGTATAGATGGGTCAAGGATGGGATCAGCTACAACATCCGGGCACACCAGTGTAAGACACGGGTTACTATGGTGAGTGCTAACCAAGAAAAATGACTTATTCAGGAAAATCATAATCAATTTTTGTTTACTTTTGTTAAAGGATAAACAAGATGGGGTAGAAGTTTCAAGAGATTTCTAACTAGGAAAGCATGATTTGGATAGTATTATTCAGTCTTTTTAGAAGTATTTCAGGCTCCCAGTGGGTTACCACCAAAATGGGAAGTAGAGCATGAGATTCAACTATTTCCAGAGTCCCCTCTACCAAACATCGGGTTGTATAGGAAATCCTTGCTTGAGAGTACTGAAGTAAAGAAACAACTCCAGGAACTACTAGACCAAGGGGTGATATGTCCAGAGCACCTCACCATGTGGTTTCCTATTGTGATGGTGCCAAAGAAGGATGGTTCTTGGAGAATGTGCATCGACTACCGCGCTTTGAACAAGATCACCATAAAGAACAGATATCCACTTCCCCACATAGATGATCTCTTGGACCAGCTTCAACATGCCAAATTCTTCATGAAGTTGGATCTCAAGTCAAGTTATCACCAAGTCAGAATGAAGGAGGAGGATATATGGAAGACTGCCTTCAAGACAAAACAGGGTTTGTATGAATGGTTAGTACTTCCTTTTGGGTTATGCAATGCACCCGCTACATTTATGAGATTGATGAATGATGTATTGCGGGATTTCATAGATTCATGTGTCATTGTATATCTAGATGATATCTTGATTTTTAGTGCCACATGGGAAGAACATCTAACTCATTTTACAACAAGTCTTGCAAGTTCTCAGGAGAAACAACTGCTTTGTAATATGAAGAAATGTGAATTTTCCAAATAGTCACTTGTCTATCTTGGGCACATGGTTGGAGGAGGAGAGCTATGAGTGGATCCAAAGAAGGTGGAAGCCATCACTAATTGGCCAACACCAACAGGAGCCACAGAGACTAGGAGTTTTTGTGGGAGTAGTACAATACATGTGGAAGTTCATTTGGGATTCTCATGATTGCAACACCTCTACACACAGTGGCGCAAAGAGTAAGGGTTTTGACTGGGGTAAGGAACAAGACAAATCCTTTGAGTTATTGAAATACAAGATTAGTCATGCTCCAGTACTTGCTCTTCCTAATTTGCAGCAACCCTTTTGAAGTAGAGATAGATGTCAGTGATTTATGTTATGGGGCAAGTGTTGCTTCAAGGAGGTAAACCCGTATGTTATCATTCTAAAACTTTCACTTCAGCAAGTTAAAGGATATTTAGTATATGATAAGGAAATGTATGCACTAGTTAGGAAATTAAAAAATGGAAGCATTATTTGTTGGGTAAAGAAACTATTGTGCACATTGACCACAAACCTCTCTAGTATTTGCAAGCACATAGTCTAAATTACAGCAGGAAAGGCACTACAAATGGATGGGGTTCCTTCAGCAAGTTCCATCTGGTGATCAAATACAAGAAGGGTAGTACAAATTTGGTGGCAGACATGTTGTCTAGGCCACCCACATAGGAGAATTTTTCCTGTTTGGCCACTATCTCTCAGATTGAGCCCTTCACGAAGGAAGCTTATGGAGAGGCATATGCCCAGGATAAAGACTTTGGGGTGACATTTCAGTAGTTGCAGTCCCAAGGGACTGAAAGGATAGGGATTGAAGATTTTTATCTCAAGGATGGGCTGCTCTACCGATGGGGGAAGCTTTGTGTGCCTAAAGAAGAAAGACTTCTATTGATGAGGGAAGCACATACCTCGAAAGTAGTGGGACATTTTGGTGTTGGTAAGACCCTAGCCCACTTGCAAAGGTACGTGTATTGGCCCAATATGCAAGAAGAAGTATCAAAATTTATACGTGGATGTAAACTTTGTTGTACCAGCAAGCCTAAGACTAGGAAGGAGGGTTTGTATATGCCTTTTCCAGTACCTACTCATCCGTGGGAGGACATTTCTATGGATTTTGTAGGAGGATTACCTATGTCTAAACATGGCCATGACTATCTCTATGTTGTTGTTGATAGATTCAAGTAAGATGTGTATTCTTATGGCATGTAAAAAGACAATAAAAGCACATGAGGCAACAGATCTTTTCTTTGCTAATGTATGGGTGCATTTTGGTTTGCCAAAGTCTATTATTTCTGATAGGATTCAGGTTCTTGGGGAAGTTTTGGACTACTTTGTGGGACAAGATGGATACCAGTTATCAGAGGAGCACAACTTTCCATCCACAGACAGATGGATAGACAGAGGTGGTGAACAAGACTTTGGTATAATTGATCAGAGGGTATAACAACAAATACCCAAGGACTTGGGATGAGTCCTTAGCCTACATTCAACATTCCTATAACCGAGAAGTACACACATCCACTATGAAGTCACCATTTGAAGCATGCTTGGGATATCTACCTACAAATCCACTAGACATAGTTGGGAAGAATAGGATGAGGAGGAGACATGAGACATACAGAGGTGACTAGAGAAAACAAATTCATTGAGAGGATCTAGAAAATCCATCTCAAAGTCAAAGAACAACTAGAGAAATCTCAAGCCAAGTACAAAGCTAGGCATGATCAACATAGGAGGGAACATAAGCTTCATGTTGGAGATAGAGTTTGGCTTTACTTGAGCAAGGAGAGACTACAAGGTCAAGCATGAAAAGCTCAAGCCACTATGATATGGGCCCTTCACCATATTGGAGCAGGTTGGAGAAAATGCCTTTTGACTTGATTTACCATCATTTATGAGGATGTACTCTATAGTAAACTGTGAGAACTTACACCTATATGAGCCATCCATGCTAGATAGATGAAGATGAAGGAACTACAAGTTGCTACCTTCCATTGAGGATTGCATCTTGGACTCATGAGGTGAATTGGAGGAGGATGTAGTGTTGCAACAGTAAAAGGTCAGAGAGACTAGGAGAGGTCCGCAAGAGTCTTGGTAGATTGGACTGAAAGGAAAGACACCAAGGTAGGCCGGTGGTACTCGAAGGAGAAAGTGAGGGAATTATTTCCTCATCTACTCCCCCACTAAGATTTTTTGTGGGACCAAAATCCTCCTAAGTAGGGGAGGTGTGATCCATAGGGATCCAAAATGACTCTACTTCATCAGATCAGCCAACATGAAGAAGGAAAATGAAAATACATGGAGGTTTATCTTTATAGTAACAAGACCACCGCTCTGTGCAGAGTGGTGGTTACAGAACCACCACCCAACTAGGGTGGTGGTCCTAAGACCACCAGTGGTTGCACATTGGGCGGTGGTCTGGATCTTTTTGGATAGAAAAAAAAATATGAAATGAACAACCTTAGAATTTGAAAGGTTGTCATGTCTCTTCTCCTCCATGACCTTTCCCATTCTCCAGTGCATGGGAGGACATGAGAAAGGCTATAAATACATGTTTGTAGAAGAGAATAAGATCATCGAAGCATGAAAGCAAGTGAGCAAGAAGTTCTTAGTGTTGGAATTGTGTTTTGTAGAAGAAAGGAGTGTTGAGATAGAGAAAGCAAGTAATTGGGAGGAAGTGTGAGATATTATCTACTTCTCTTTCATACTTATTGTAATTTTGTACTTATTGTTTTGAATTGGCCAATAAAAGTGGGAAGAAAGAGCAATTTCCCTTCCCGACTAGTTTTCCTCCTCTGGAGGTTTCCAGGATAAAACTTGTTGGTGTTTATGAGTTTATATTCTTTCCTTTCCTCTGCAATTGTTGATTCTAAGCATAAGAAAAATTAGAAAGTAGAACAACGTTTAATTTGTGATTATTGTGGATAATTCCAAATTTGAAGAGAAATTTTCAACTCCTTGAAATATCTATAATTGAGATGCCCAAACTTCTCTCAAAGCTTACTCTCTGAATCATGAGAGAAACCAATCTTGTCCTATAGAATAAGTGTCATCAAAACCATTAAAGTGATATAGTCTAGAACTATGATTAAAAATACCTTAAGCAACAAAGTGAATAAGGCTCCAAAAAAGTTCCTACTTCTACCCCATTTAGTGTAAAAGTCATTGTTTTCCCTTGACCAAAATGACAAATTTGATATATAGAAAGAAAATTTGTAGTGATGTTAGGAACATATAGTGCATCTTGGATACTGCCACCATCAAGTTGTATATCACCTTTTCCTTTAACAGAAAGAAAGGAAGAATCTCTAACCTTAATTTTGGAAGTAGAACTCAAACCTAGAGAATAAAAGACTCCTTGGAAGAAGTCATGTGATGAGAAACACCAGAATCTATAACCCAATTGTTTTCAAGTGGTGACTGAGATCTCCCAACAACATTAATTACTTTTGCCATGTTGATTAGAAGGAGGTGGAAAAGAGATAGAAATTTTTTGTTTCTTGATTGCATCCTCTAAGGCTTGCATTCGCTTATAACACCTATGTTCTTCATGACCACTACCCCCACAAAAAGAGCATGAAAGGCTAGACTTATTCTTGGATTTAGAAGACTCCTTATGTTTAGAGTTGTTTTCTTTGGGTTTAGGGGCACTTTGAGATGGAGAAGGGGTGGATTTGGTTTTACTTTTTGTTTTTCCCTTGCCCTTAGGATTAGATGTAATTAATGCCTTGTGAGAGATGGATGACTCAAGGTGAGACAATTTGGATTCTTCCCTAGTAATTCTTTCACAAAATGTTTCTAATTTAGGCATTTTGAATGTGTCACCTAAGGCATCCATGCTAGAGAAAAAGGTAGAAGAAAATTTGTAATGGTCCTCTCAACTTGGATAGAATCAAGTAAACACACTCTTCATCTTTCTTATCTCTTCCACTCCCCTTCAATTGTGTCAACAAATGCTTGAACTTGGTAAGATAGTCTATAATTGTTGAAAATCTTCAGGATTAAGAGAAGTGATCTCAATTTCAAGTTACATGGCTCTCATATGATCCACCTTACTAAATAAATCCTCCAATTTTTCCCATATTTTAAAAGGAGAGTCACATTTTTCCAAATGAAACAAAATACTATCACTTACATAAGCTCTTATCAAACCCATACACTCATCAAACTTGCATTGGTAATGAAATTTCTCTATTCTCTAGTGAAAATGGTTGTTTTGAAGAATTTAAAGCACATAATCCTTTCTGCTTAATTATTGTTTCCATTCTTGGTTTCCATGTATGGTGATTATGTGTTGTTAATGGCTCAACATGATCTAATGCAGAAGTAGACGCCATTCTCAAATATTCACCAAAATAAATGTAAGAACCAAGTAATGCAACAGGACCCCAAGTAATGCAACAAGAGCCCCCAGATTTTGGCACTTTATAATGAGTGTGTGTTACTCAAATCTAAGTTTCGATCAAAAGATACAAGTTTATGATTAGTTATTTATTTTAGTTTTACAAAATTTATTCTTATCTTCACCACAAATAAAATGAAATGGGGCTAGAGTTAGCACCTCTACTCAAGCTTTAAATAAATATGAAAGGCGCTTTATAAGCACCTACTAAAGGAATCCAAGGGCTATTTAAACAATCATACACCAAAACCATCAATAAAATGAAAGAAATTCACAAGGGAAAATTTACTAAATGATTGTAATATCAAAATGGAAAATGATATAGGCAAGGAATAACAATCTAAGAACCAATCAAGGTCATAGATCAAGCCATAAATCAAGGAAAGAACTAGTCAAGACCATAGATTTAGGAGAGAACTAGACATCAAGGATCTAGTCAATACCATAGATCAAGGAAAGAACTATACCTAACAACTAGATAATATCCCCTAATATCTAAATAAATAAAAAGAAATATCCACACACATAAGTGGGTGAGGATAAATACAATAAAGGTAAATAAAGTACCTAGGTGAACATGAGCTAAGGTAAATACCTACTCTAACAAGAATAAGAAATTATATTTGTCTCGGGAGAATTATATCAATAAGGTGTTGGAAAGGTTTAGTATGCTAAATTCAAAACATGTTAGTACACCTATGGCTAAACACTTCAAATTGAGAAAATATCAATGTCCTATATCACATGAGGATGTCGATTACATGGCACAAGTTTCATATGCTTCAGCAGTTGGAATTCTTATGTATGTTATGGTTTGTACTAGACCAGACATTACACAAGTAGTGGGAGTTATGAGCAGATTTATGGCCAATCTAGGTAAAGAACATTGGAAATCAGTCCAATGGATTCTCAAATATTTGAGAGGGACATCTAACATGCAGTTATGCTATAGAGGGTTAGATACTTCTTTATGCGGCTATGTTGATTTAGATATGGCTTGAGATTTGGATGGCAAGGAGGAGCACCACTGGATATGTATTCACAATAGGTGGGACATTAGCTAGATGGATTTCAAGATTGTAGAAGGTTGTGGCCTTGTCTACTACTAAGGTGGAATATGTTGGAGCTATAAAGGCTAGCAAGGAGATGATATGGATGAGCGGGTTCATGGAAGAGTTGGGAAAGGAGAAAGAGGATTGAATATTTTATAGTGATAGTCAAAGTGAAATTCATTGAATATTAAAAGAACTCATCATTTCATTCAAGAATGAAACACATTTAGTTGAGATATCACTTTATACGGTAGGTGTTGGAGGATGGGCAGCTAAAGTTGGAGAAAATTCATACAAATGAGAACTCTGAGATATGCTAATGAAGTCGTTGGCAAACGATAAGTTGGAGATTCACTCCACTTTTGTTGGCCTTCAAGTTTGAGACTTGAAGAGGAAGAAATGGGCCAAGGAAAAGGATCCAAGAATGGAGTTGTATGGTACAGTGCAACAATTTATATCCAAGTGGGAGATTGTTGAGTTGTGGAGCCTAATTACTTCACATTAGCATGTTTTATTAAACTTTTAGAATACCAAGTAATTGGCGTGCATCGATCATCGGGGACCGGTATCAATGGAGCAAGGAGGAACCGACATCAGTTAGGGTAATCAGTATCAATTGTATGTGCGTGATTATTTTTATTCAAGCCACGGGAATTAGATCTAACCTTTGATATAAAGTTGATCTAATGATTGTAATTACATAGATAAAGTTCCCTAAGATTGTATAAGCTTATATAAGCTAGGAAAGTAGGGTTAGAAGTGAGATTGATCATAATTGTATGAAGGAATTCTTGGATAGAGTTGAGAGAAGCTTGTGAGAGGAAAATTATTGTCCATCGTGTACGGTGTGGAAGATTGCAGATCTTCAATTGTATATCCTCTGGAATAATATAGTGGTCATTTCTTGGTGGACATAGCCCACACTAGGTGAACCACGTTATATCTGGTGTTATCTTTCTCTTGTTTTTATCTTTTGGTTAAATTTTGTGTTTATTACTTGTATGCTTTAATTGATTATAGATCTGTACAACATTGGTATATGGTTTAACCCCAACAGATGTTGGATTTCAAATTTTAAAGATGTAATCACGGATTCTATAGTATGAAATTTAGCTTGAAATAGAGATTGTAAAACTTGAATGGATTTGTAAATAGATTGATTAGAATTAGAACCAAGAGAGTCATCAAAAATATGGTCGAAGATAGCACTGACTTGAGTAGGAGGTGTATCTAGAGGGAGAAAAATATTGTGCATGGATCTTTAGAGAGCATCTTTACAAGATGGGTGGATTTGAAGCAATTGAATCAAGGGGACTTGAAGAGCTTTAGAAGCCATGAAAGAAGATGAAATAAAATGAGTAAAAGAAAGATCCAAAAGTGTTTAAATGTTAAGTTCACCAAATGATTAAGTGAAATGTCGATAATATTCCTAATTTGATTGTTATTGTAGCAGTAAATTAATATACAATTAGGTACATAAATTAACCCAAGAAAACTAAGCAATAAAATTTAAAACACTAGTTGTAAAAAGGGTAAGAAGAGCCTTAGTTGATTCATACTAAAATATAGAATGTGCCAAAGTGTTGACCAGATGAATAGAGAGCTAGAAGTCTTGCATAGGGACCTTGGAAAATGTAGATCTAAAGGAGAAGGCTAGACAAGGGCACCTAGAAAGGGGCATGGGCACCTTTGGGCACCAAAAACTAGTAGTAGGCGCATGTGACTACAAAAATGCTCAGAAACTCATCTTTTTAAGTCACAATTTGTTCATTTTCCTTCACCTTTAGTTGATATGAGGTCGCACAATGATCGTCGAGCTCGCTAGAAACTTGCAATAAAGTATTGACTTGTAAAACCCTCAAAGAGACATCAAATCCTAAAAAAGAAAGATGTAAAATGAGGGGTCAAATTGTCCTTAGTTGTCAAACAAGTGATCTTACAACTGATCATTGCACTACATCTCATACCCAATGTAGTTCTATGTGTGTGTGTGGAATCGTGCCCTAGGTGGCTCTTGTGTGTGTCACACTTGATAGCGAGCAAAGTAGCTAGATGTAAAAAAATGTAATAGATGTGTGCATGGAATAGAATAGACTCCCCTCTTATGAAGTGTATGCATAATAATGTAGTCCCTTGCCCTTGAATGAATGCTAGAACAAATGCTTGATGCTCTTGAATAGCCTTTGGATGCAACCTTAGGTGGAGATAGCTAATGTTTAGTGTTTGGTACTTTATTATGATCACATAACTTTATATTTATATGATTCCCTTACTTGAATTTCATAATTAACCCCGAAAAGGCTGACTAAAAAAATAAGATGTTTAAATGGCTAGAAAGCACCCAAAAAATGTGAGTAAAGTACAAAGAGGTCGGGGGCCCTAGAGGGGATGGGGGCACCTAGTGCCGACGTCCTGGCTGGGTGATGGTGTCTAGACTTAGAGAAACTAAAGAGTCGGAGGTCAGACTGAGAAATAAGGTGTGCAAGACAAAAAGTGGCAATAGAAAGAAAGAAAAGATGGCCAAAGACATGGGTTGATTAGTACTTTTCTTACTTAGGAATCATATAAATAGTAGTATGTAATCAAGACTAGATAATTAACCAAAGTGTGTGATTTTGTGTCTACAATTGGTCTTGTGATAGATCTAAGTGCTTTGAGATGGTGTGAAATTGTATATCCCCAAATGGTATTGTTTCCATTATTTTTTACACAATAAGATGATGTAATTCATACACTGATGGTGGCTCTTCCAAATGAGGTATTGTGTTCTTATCCTCTTTATGATTATATTACCACTATTGTATGTCCAAAGTTATATCATTCAATATCATAGTATTCTCATCGGATATAGGTGTCATAACTTTTGATACCCATTGATATTTTGAAACTTGGGATGATTGCATATTAGAATGTTTTGTATCAAAATAAGTAATCTCTTCCGCTCAAGTTATTAGATTCTTCGTTATAGAGCATATCAATCATTGTCATGATGTTTGTCAATTCCATGTTAATTACAAAATGGTTGACCTTTGATTTTTATAAGCCTATAATGGGGATATTAATGGGTAGGTAACAAAGTGATTAAGTGATTATTGAGTAACTCATATAGAATATCATGTTGTCTAGAATTTATTTCAAATCGAAGAGATGCTTGCTATTGTGGTTTTCTTAGTATTCAATATTGATCTTGTGGAACATATGCATTGGTGCCTCTATGTAAGAATTTCACTTCACTTGTATGAGTACATGTATCATGCATAATGTGTGTATCACATTGTTTCTCAGTGGGCTTCGAGATAAATTGATCATGATGTGTAAGGACATTATGGACATGTAGATTAGAATAATCCTTTATATGTGTTATTTCATGTTTAAGAGATGTGATATCAGTATTCATAACTTTAAATTGAACTTTAAAAGCATGAACTAAAGCTTGAATAGAATATTAGATAACCATATGAGAGGTGTCATTATTAATAATAGAAGGATTTGAAATGTCTCAAAATTGAATCTATATGAGAAGATGTCATATTAATAGGAGCATTGTTTCTTGTACTAGTTTTGTGAGAGTCTTTTTACATGCTCAATGATATTGAAGAAAATAATACAAAGAGACTTGAGAATTTTTAGTCATGGCCATGATGATAAAAAAATGATATAAGAAACTCTAATTAGGTAAAAATAAGAACCAACACATGGAGGGCTGAAAATGGAGAGATCATAAGTTCCAAAAGTGATGTTGAGAAAAAAATGATCGTTGTCAAATTAATAAAACCACCATTTATGAAAAAAAAAATTAATTCGATAAAACTGATAGACTTATTTTTTAATTTGATTATTTGGAAGAAAAAAATCCAAGGGATTTTCTCAAAAGTATCATCCCATAACCCCATTGTATTTACGTAATAGAGGAAATAAAGTAATTAAAATGAATATTGGTATGGGAAAGGAAAATCACATTGTTATGTAACATATACAGAGAGACAGATGTGCATTTCAATTATGTTGTAATTACTAGAAATAATAATTTTGAATTTATGAAAAGTGTACTAAAAATTAGGGGAAACAAAAAAAGGTTTTCATTAAATATATAAAAATTAATAGGAACCTAACAAATAATTTCAAAATATAATTAGGCAATTAGGATCCCTAAAAAGAGACCCAAAAGTAGAACCGACCATGAGACCCTAGGGTAAATTTTGGAAACTAGATTTATGATAGGTGATATGTGAAGAACATGTTTGAAATGAATATACAATGTGGATATATAACCCTAGGGAAACTAGAGTTTGAATGAAAGTGTAAAATATAGTGTTGGATTCACCAAAATGTTTACACCCTTATTAAATTATATGAAATATAGATTAGTGAATTAAGTAAACTAAAGGATGTATGGGGAGCTACAATGGGTTATTTTATTAATTAAATTTTAAAATTAATTATCCAATATCATAACAACACATTAATACTCACAACTAATGTATGAAACAAGATATGATCTTGAAAACACAAGGGGATGAGTGCACTTAGTTGTTTACAAATAAATCTAGGAAGTTCTAGGTGTTGGAGATTGTTGTAACTAGGAGATCTGAGACTGATGATGCTTTGTTCATGGAACTATGACTAGAAAATGATCTAGGTATGACCATAAAACTTTTCTAAGATCATTTGTATAGTGTTGACCATATTGTATGGTCTTGGACCTACTTGAATGTTAGCTCTGCAACTTTCTTGAAGTTTTACCTTCCTAAAAATGTCTTTTGTTGTCAAACCCTAGTTATTGGTCATGCTACGAGGTCCTATGAATATTATGATTAAGATTGAAAACCCTAGCCATGGGTAGGAGATCTTACATAACAAATATTGGTTGGCTTGTGGGCACCCTGTGTGCCTTTAACATTGACATTACTACGAAGAAGTTTCAAATTGTACATCGTTCTCCACATATTGTGTGATATATGAATGAATGTAAATAAATTTGGTAACTTATTTGAAAATTCTTGAGTTGAGTTTGATTCTTGGTAAAATACTTGGAGAAGATATGTTTGAGTGCTTGCAAGTGAGATGACATGATTTATTGACCTGGTATGATGCTTCAAACCTATAATGATTGTTGCCCTAATTTTTGGAAAAAGGGTAAAAGTTCGAGTTTTGAAAGGATCTACATCCTTATACAATAGGCCCTTAAGGTGGAATAAAGCATTGAAGCGTAATAAAAAAGAAGCCCGCGTGTGCTACAGACAATAGAAGACCACCAAGGCACAAAAGAGCAGAACATAAAAAGATGAGATTAAAAAAGAGAGGCTGAAGCACCCATAAGCTGCAGCAACATATAGTTCACTCCAAAGGATCCCGACCATGGGATCGTAATCTCATTTTAGGGAGAGAAATTCCTTTATTTTTCTATTTACAATTGTTCATCCTTAATCCTATTAGAATCCAAATTTTTATCTGGATGTATTGGAAGCCAAATATCAGATATCTCTTTTGTTCCAACATTTGACTTCACCTTCAAGATTTTGTTTTTGAAAAATCAGAATCCACCCCCAAAGGGAGCATCAACACCTACTCCACCTAACCCGACCTAACCAATCCTGTCATAGGGGGGAATCATGAGTCGTAACTAGTAGTTGAATCTCCCTATCATCTTCAGGGTCTTCGCAAACCTCCACCGAATCTTATGAAGAGGAAGTTGAATCATCCACAACAACCAACAGGATGGGTTGGGAATCCTTCCACAAAGAAAAATTTTCCTTCAGCTTTTGTTTCACTTTCAGACACTCTAAAGCAAGATGCCCTAAGGAAAAACATTTCCTACATATGAAAGGCAAGCCTTCATAGTCAATAGGTTAAGTTTATATCCTATCCAAAACTTTGAGTTCAATGGAAGCAGGTAGATCAAGAGAGGTATCCAAATCCACCAAAATGTGAACATAGGTCGTATGTGTGTAAAGTTCATTTTAGAATCTATGGACAAGCATTTTCCCAAAGCATTACCAATAGAAATAAAACTCTCCTCCCCAAACTATAGTGGAAGATGAGGTAAATGAACCCAAATAGGCTTGACGTTGAAATTTGCGGTGATAGGATTGAAAGACAAGAACCATGGTTTAATTAGAAAATGATGATTCTATAGTTCCCAAAGCTTGGAGAAGATAACATCTCTGTCATCAATTGTATCAAAAACCTAATAAAAACCCCTAGCACAGGGGTAAATGTCAACTTTACCATTCAAGAGAGGTCACCATTTTGATGAGATCCATGAATGTAGTAGCGAGCAACCCAAGCCAGAGGCCATTAAAATGGAAAATCAACCCATGACTAGTAAAAAAATTCCACTTAAATCACATTCTCCCCAAAAGAGACCAAAGGGGAGAGATTAACAGCCAAAATCAGTTTAGAGTGCATAGAGGTTGTAGCCGCAACCTGTAGAAAAAAATGCTTAGTGGGGCCAAGTTGAGGAAAGACCGCAGCAAAATCCACCAACCCGCCCGCAGAGCTAGTGCTTCCCACAACAGTCCCCCTAGATCCACCCATGTCGTGGCCACCAGATCCCAATGAGCTGCAAACTAGGAGATTGTTGCCAATGCCACTTCTGACCATATGAACTAGGGTTAGGGAAAGATGGAGAAGAACGAGGAGAGGGCGAAGACATTTTTCAATTACTAAATCATTTTTTGGGTAGGTTGTATATGATTGCTACCCTAATTAATGTGCATGTAATTTTGTGATATTTAGAGAGCATAGGGTGCCTTTTACAAGTGTTGGAAGTGAGTGTATCAACGTAGTGCCATAAGATTTACATGTTAGTAAATGAAGTAGTGTTAACTTGTTTATATAGGGTTCCAAAGTTAACTCATCAAAGAAAGGATAACCTAGAGGAAATAAAAGACCCGTCAAAGAATGTGAAACTAAAAGCAAAGATGGAGGATATATAGGTGCAAAACCATATAAATAGGTCAAGACCTGGATATAAACTCCTAACCAAACTATATAGTTTTTCCCGAGGATGAGAAACATGAAAATTGGAGTTTGAATCTTGTTGGTTGGGATTTTCTATGGATTTTATGCATTATACTCTTAGATTTTGTTGGCATTTCAATGTGTATGATTAAACAAGCTAGACAAGATACCTTAGGATGTACTAAGTGGAAATAGAAATATTATGTTTGTCGTAGCATGAGCGTATTTTTCAAAATGAACAGTATCAAAGAGTAAATAACTAAATTTAAGTGTCTACAAGTAAAATGGTTTGTAATCTATATATATAATTACGCCAAAAGGTGTGTTCTAGAAATGGGAACGACCCTCCTGGAACTGATAGTGGCAAATAAATTGGTGGTCAGAAATACACCATACGTGAATGTCACATGGATACACCTCCACCGTCGATATCCTCTCCAACAAAACTACCATTTTCATTTGAAGAGCGTTGATATATGAGTTCTACTTTGGGTTTTGAAGAGCGTGTAACCTGGTTGGTGATGGAGAAACAAACAACAGATATGATACTTTTGAAGTTATACGATTCATATAATATCTTTTCAACCAGAATTTTATCACTCTAAGGAATATCTATATCAAATGCCCTTAAAAACAAATCTAAAATGTGTCCTAACTCTACAAACCATAAATTTCCTACATTAAACTTGTCTTATAAAGAAAATATTGATAATGGCGTATAGGATGAGATAAATCAAATTTGTTGTAAAACCAATTTATTATATATTTAATTGGTGAATAGATTAATTTGAAGATCATATAATTAACGAGAACATAAAAATTAATCAAATTGTCACATTATATATAAAAAAGATTAGAAATTATCTAAGAGCGTACACTTAATAAATTGAAGGGATAATATTTAATTTCATAATTTATGTATATGAAAAAATATTAAACTCAAAGAAAATCACAATTATCATTAACATTAAATGAAAATCACAATTATCATTAACATTAAATGAAAGACATGTCATCTTTGTTGACTCCTCCATTTGCTTTTTCACATGTGATGTTTATGGCGTAAAAGCAAACAACTTCAAGCGAGGTGAATTTTCCCAAAATATTTTTCTTTATAGAGTCTTGCCTAAGTCGTTACGTGCATTTTAATGATTTCATCAAAGTTGTGTCATCATTTCCTATGCATTTTTGTATTTTATATTTTCATCTCAAAGATAATATTAAATAAATTTGTAATTGACATGAATAGAAAATTTAATACCAAACTACCTACTACCTATTAAATAATTCCCATGCACATAAAAATGGCACATATGGTATTTCTTATTTGTTAAATGGTATAACTTTATCGATTATTGTTTCAAATTAGGTATTAAGGAATAACATACTTTGTGTATTAAGGCCTAAAATAATATATTTTACTGACTATCTGTAAGCTAATTATGCATAAAGGCATTCTTTACTATGGGAAAGCCCACCGAGTGTCTGACAGGGGCATGTTAATTGGCGGCCAAAATTTCAAAGTACATCAATGTCCTGCACGGTTGCACCTCCACTATCGATATTCATTATCCTTTCCAGCAACATTGTTATTTTCATTTGACAACTTTCCTGAGGAGCTCTTGCCATGAGCCTTTTGCATTGGATTATGATAGCGTCAATGTCTTCCTACACACTTGATGACCTTGCTAGTTAAGTCTAAGTCTTCCTCTTTCTTGAAAGAACTTTTCTTTTCGAAGTTTCTTGTATGCTTGGGATTCTTCTTGGGAGTAGCAACTTTTAATGGTTCTTCCATTGATGGCTTCTCTTCATTTTCAAGTGTCATTAGCAATAGGCTTGTTGATGGTCTATTTGTGAGTGAGAATATCCTTGACAACTTCAACGTCATCTGGAACATACTTTTCTTCCAATGCAGGAGGTTTTGCAGGCTGAAAAATGGATGTGGGCATTGGCGGGGATGTGAAATCTTTAGTGGGTTCCAGAGATTCATGATGTTTGGGCTATGTTTTCTTCACATTTTCCTTACTCAAGAAGCTTCCCATTATTTATGGATCTAGTTTTTTTTCTGCTCATAATCATTCAATGCTAGAGAAAATGGACTTCACAATGCAAGCATGCTTTACACATTCACATACCAAAAAAAGAAATAAAAAAGCATACGCTCAAGTCATAAGCTCTGGAACTAGGACTGGGAAAGAGAATGTAAAAAATTCTTCTACATTTAATACATAACAATATAAAAATGAAATACTTTTACTATTTTCGGGCTTCTAGAATGTAGAGATGACATTAAATGTAATGAAATGTGCCGAAATTTTATGAAATTCAAGTGGAGGAAAAAGTAATAAAATGATATAAATCAAGTTAAATTATATATGGATATTGGTGTTATTAAGTAATATTCTCTAATAACTTTATGTGACATTAATTTAATTATGGATAATAGATTGGACTAATCAATTTCATAGTTTTTCACATATTAATTTTTTCTCAAAAAAATTAATGTTGCACTAATCAATTATGAAGATCTATAAACATCATTAAAGTTTCTGAGAATTTTAAAACAAAATTTCAAAATTACAATTTAAAAATAATTTTGAAGAAATTGATAGAAATGACTCACTCAGTGCAAACTTGCAATTCTATAGAAAATGAGTTCCATTTCCAACTTCCAGGCTTATAAGGCCAATCTTCATATTTCACCTTTCATACAAAAACGAAAATCAAATGCATCTAGTCTATTATCCAATATTTATTTTTAAGAAATCAAACAAATAAAATGATGCACTACTTTTAGCATGAACTTGAAAAGGTCATAACTTGAAAATTAAAAACTAATTACAAATCAATAAAATACAACTAAACAAGAAATCAAATAAATCTAAAAAAGAAATCAAATAAAACTAATTAAAAATCAAAACTAATGGATGTTTCTATTTTATCAATGAGATATGCATATAGTTTCATTTCATTAATAAGATATTAAGATAATTCTATTATTTTTATTTTATTTACATTCAAATATTCAATTTTCATTTATGTTATAATTTTCATAAATTTCACAAATTTAAAATGTGAAATATTTAATATTATATATATATATATATATATATATATATATATATATATATATAATTTGAGTCAAATTTTGAATATACATGTCATTTTCACATTTAAATTATATATTTACCTGTCAATCATGATGGTCATATTTCAAAAGTGGTTTTGACATTTAAAATGACTAAAAACGTCTAAATGCCTTGTAAAATCCAACATTGTCGGCCATTCATTAATACTATGAATAGTGGATGTGAATTTCAAAAAAAATTGAAATGGGCAGGTGACTTAAGAGAGAGACATTACCATTAGCATGGAGAAAATTTCACTTATTTTTCTTGTTAGTTTTAATCTATTTGTATACTCTTTGTTAACGGGAAAATAGGTTACATTTTAACTTTTCCAGAGGAGAAATAAATAACAAAAAAGTCACTTGACATATATAGGCGAGAGAGCCCTATAACAGTGCACCTAACTTTAGGGGAACGTAGATATATGTAGGTATGTCGATAGCGTAAAAAAATTATATCACCGTATAGCATATGATTGTGTCATATCAACATTTTCGTTTCGCATGATAATTTGGAGGGAAAAGTAGTTTTTGAATTGATTAAATATGAATAAAATCAATATAAAGCATTTGAAAAGAGGGACCAATGACCGAGCGCCCTATGTGTCGCATCTCATTAACTCTTAAAAAGTGTCATTAACCAAAAAGTGAACAACTATTGGTACTTTTGTCAATAACCTATGGTGAAAAAAGATGTACATATTTTGGTGCATGCTCGGTTATAGGGTCCTCTCCCTATGAGTTGTAAAACTGTCGCATTAGTTTGACCATTAAAGATAGGAAATATATTTACAAATCCCAACACTAAATCTTTGACTGCAGGTGTAGACATTAGGATTGTCAAATGCAAGTTTTATCATTGCATATTTTTACGTATGTGCTTGGATTATTTACCTAGATATTTTAGGCTTCCGCTGAAACTTCTCATTTACAAAAACCACAAAGGAATAGAAAATCCTTCATGGGAGTCAAGAGAATAAAACAAGAAACCTTTGACCATCGATGAAAGATAGATGCCAAAGTTATTCCTGAATCCGATCCCTTGAACTTCATTGCCGATGTTGAGTGTGTTTTGATGTACGTGGAGGTAAGTTTATGGTAGTACATTAAAACCATGTCTCCCCAGAAAAATTGTACATTATTTGGAGTTTGGGATTTTATTACAGCAAAAGGCATTCTTTACAATGGGAAAACCCATCATGTGTCTGATAGGAACAAGTACATGGGCAGCCAAAAGTTTGACATCCTACATGGTTGCACCTCTAGCGGTTGATATTAATTGCCCTTTCCAACTCTGTCACATGTTAATTCTTTGCATGAATTTTGAGAGAAACCTTTGGTTATCTAAATCTTCCTCCTATAGATTTCTATGACTGAACTTCTTGTGTGTTTCATTAGAGAGCTTGTTGATGTCCATATTTTGATAAGTGAAGCTACCGGTTCTTGCAACTTCACTAATAATAGACTTTATAAGGAGGTGATAAGATGAAAACTTTTAGGGAGTAGCCCATTTGAGAACCTCCTCGTCATTCTTCACACCTCTATTTTATCAAATGTTAAATGACCTTGAAAAGGGGTTTTCTTCTCATATCCATGCATCGTTTGTTCTGGCCAAAACCCCTTCTAAATCCAAAGCAATTGTCATAATGAAGCCCTAATTATTGTCTCGGAGTTCTTTTATAAATAAATTCTTTTGATTAGAGCTATGAATTGGGATACAAAAACTAGGAAGGGGCCAGTAAATTAACCCTAACAATGAAACAAAACCAAACAAAACTAATCCCAATTAACAATTCATTTCAAGTGAGGGATAGTAATTGCCTTTTTTATTTCTAACCTCTTTCCACTGACTTGAATCAAAGGCCATCACCATCATGAGATTATTTGAGCTAGGTGAGGACTCAAAACTACTAGAAGCTCCCTTCAAGTCAGAATCTAATTTGTTAGAATTGTCAGATACATGGCCCCTCTTCACACCACCCACCCCATTCGGGTGACCATGTTGCTTGACTATGTCAGATCAATCAAAAATTTTATGTAGATATGTTTTCGAGACACTTTGAGATCTTCCTTATGGTCGGTTTCACCTATTTGATCCGAAGAGGGTTTGTCCCAGCCGCCGCGCGACGATGCATTCTTCTTCTTTTGAGAGCTTCTCTTTTGGCCTTGTGGGAAAGATTCCTATAAGTGGCCCGGATTCTTGCATATATGACACTGGAAAGTTGTATTCTCATAATTTAGGGATTGAACATGTTGAGAGTTCCCAATTTCAGTAGTATCTTGTCAAGCAATCCTTTACTTAGATTGATCTTTGCACTGAAAAATCTAACATATGTTTGGAGTCCAGTAATTTTCCTATCATGGTCCACCTTTAAGAATTTACCCAGAACATTACCTATGTCCTCAAGAGCATGCCAAAAATGCAGAGGAAGGTTAGGTAACTAAACCCACACTAACATTTTTGTAACATGTAAAGAGTTCAGATCAAACTCAAGGAATTGCGGTGTGAGAAATAGGCCCATGTTGCCCCAAAACCATGGGCCATCGAATAAGCACTTCTGATATTCCTCTGCCTTCTACAAATGCACCACAAAGAAACCCTTAGAACATAAGGATATATCAAATTATTTGGACCAGTGCTCTAAAACCCATAGAGATAGGGTAGAGGAAGTTAGCCACAAATTGTTAAATCTGTCAATAACCACAAGATGAGATAAGGATTGAAGATAGGCCTCTACCCCAGGATTTTCCAAGCTTAAAGATGACATATCCTCTACCATATCAACTATATACACATGAGGGTTAGGAATATTGGGGTTTTTATTACGCAACATCCTTGAAAGAGACAGGCTTGAAGCCGACAGCAAGGGATGACACCTCTCCATTGCACAACTTTCCTTGAACCGACTTGCCCCTGCAAAAGGCGTAAAACCTGAACCACCGGTTGGATTTGGAAAGGGCTGCTTATTACTAATTATAGAGGGATGGTCTTGATTTGCTAATTCTTTGGCTTTTAGAAAATATGCCAACTTTGTTTCCTTGCTGAGAGCATAATAAGTCTAAAAGGTCTCCCGATCGATCTCCATCCTAGTCACACGTCCTATCTGTTATCTGAGCCCCTCTACAAACCATGGTCAAGGCCATACCCATGGCTAGTATTCGCACCCTTTCCTATGTGGAAACCTCTGCTAGGGCCACTCATAATCACTACTTTCATTTCCATCCTCTCCCCTCTTTAAAACTTTGGATGGTAAACACCTTTATTATACCAAAGCTATGAACTGGAGTAGTGGAGGAGCACTTTCTCTAAGTGGGATATGGGGGTGGGCTTGGGTCCTTAATGTCCATTGAGCTATCAATATTTTGAGTGCCCCATTATGTTTCTCTTGGTCCATATAGAGAAGTTGACCCCTACCTCAAGGTGTCCACATGGCCACTTATGGAAAGCATCCAATGAACTCAATAGGAATGGAACTTGGGTTGATGATTACAAACTACTTGTAACTCACCAATAGCCCAAGACCTCAAGTTGAAAAAATTTACATGGTAAACACTTTTATTATACTAGAGCTATGAACTGGAGTAGTGGAGGATCACTTTCTCTAAGTGGGACATGGGGGTTGGCTTGGTTCCTTAATGTTCATTGAGAAATCTGCATTCGGAGTACCCCGCTATGTTTCACTTGGTCCATATGGAGAAGTTTGACCCCTACCTCAAGGTGTCTACATGGCCACTTATTGAAAGGATCCAATGAATTCAATGGGAATGGAACTTGAGTTGATGATTACAAACTACTTGTAACTCACTAATAGCCCAAGACCTTGAGTTCAAAAAATTTTGGATGGTAAACGCTTTTATTATACTAGAGCTATGAACTAGAGTGGTGGAGGAGCACTCTCTCTAAGTGGGACATACGTGTGGCTTAGGTCCTTAATGTCCGCCGAGTGATCTACATTCAGATAACCCCACTATGTTCCACTTGGTCCATATGGAGAAGTTCGATCCCTACCTCAAGGTGTCCACATGGCCACTTATTGAAAGCATCAAATAAACTCAATGGGAATGGAACTTGGGTTGATGATTACAAAATACTTGTAACTCACCAATATCCCAAGACCTTGAGTTCTATTTTGTCTCAAAGTTAAAAGACCACTTTTTAGACATATTTATAGTTGATTCCATTAATTACAAAAGGAAGGGAGAAAGTAGTAATGAATGTGTATGCTCAATGATGGCGCAATATGAAAAGTCTATGAAGATTTAATTGTGTAATCGAACAAACATAAAAAATACATAGAATTATTTCTGTTCAAATCATGAGGGAAAAAAGATACAATCCATTGGTAGTGGGAGGAGAAATTGATACCACAAAATATGATGTGTAATGTCACTTGTGATGACTTGCGGAAATCCTCAAACACTTCAAGATTGATCTTGACAAAAACATACGACCCTACTAACCAAGAGCATAATCACACGATTGAAAAAGACTGCTAATTATATAGGAATCATTACATTATTATTTCTAACATTATTATTGTTAAGGATATTTTACCCTAGGAAATAAAGTTTGTTGTGTGCTTTTCAAATAATGTTTTGTTTATTAAATATATATTATCAACTTAATTTTAATATTTTTATTTAATCACGCTGAAATGTGTTGTCTCATTTAGAAATCCTGACCTCTCTCTGACATGCACAATGAAAATTTGTGCCTATGGTTATAAGCTTTAAAGGGTCATCGATCAAATAAATCGCCATCGCCCATGTGTTTCATTAACTAAAATAAAACTAAATGCAAGGAAATAGTAATCCTAGTTAATCTAATTAGGAGGACTAAAACATTGTGTATGTATGCTTAAAAACAGTATGGAGTGATCCTAAAAATATGTTAAATGAAATAAAACCCTGATTGTACCAAAGAAAGGAAGAGGATGACTTAGCTGATTATAGGAGACTATTGTAACTTTACGTAGGTCTGATTTCAGTTACAAGAGCAAAGATGAACACTCAAAGGTCCAACGAAGGGAAAATCTAGTGGATTTGAACTGACTGAGGTGCCTTGGAAGGTACTAGGGCACCCTGGTTTATAGTTTATGCACCCTGGTACCTATAAATTATCATAAACTGGTTTTGGAAGGGTCACAAATTGATCTGAAACCTTCTCTTTTTTTCATACTGGATCCATGAAACTATGTCAAATGTGTTGGATATTAGAATGAAAACCTATAAAATAAAATGAAATATTCAAACCCTAGGAAAAAATAAAGATGTAGAATGAATGGGTTGGAATGACCTTAAATTCCAAACTAGTGGACTTATTATTGAGCATTGCACTATATTTTAGACCTGGATGTAGTTCAGTGTGTGTGTGTGTGCATATCGTCCCTAGGTGCTCTTGTGTCAGTCACACTTTGTGAAGTAGCAAGTAATAATAGCTATGGAAAATGTATTAGAATGTGTGCATGGAATAGAATAGAATCCCTCCCCCTATGTTGTGATGTGTGATGCAGATCTCTAGCCTTGATGCATGGCACTAATGGATGCAAGTGATGTAATGGATACAACTCTAGATGGAGTGATAGTAGTGTGTGACGTTAGGACCCTCATTATGGCTTCATAACTTTATATTTATAGTTTTCTCAAGCTTTAATTTCGTAATCAACCCTGAAAAGGTTGACTAGGAAAAAGATAAATATGAAAAATGGTCACAAAGAGCCCAAAAATTAGAGGAAGTTAAAAAAGGACCGGGGCGCCCCTAGTGGGACCAAGGTGCCCAATACAGGGTAGGGCACCCTAGTTTAGGCTAAAATGCTAGGAAATGATGAAATAGATTGGGCACACATAGGTACATATGCGGGAATGACAAAATAAAAGTAAAATAAGATGGCCAAAAAGGTGGGATTAATTAATACTTTAGTCACTTAAGAACCTTCTAAATAGTAGTATGAAATCGGGCTAATAAATGTCTAATGTGTAATATTTTGTGACTACATTTTGCCCCACTTTATGTTGGTGAGCGGAAAGCTCGGTAACATAAAGTAGATAAGAAGTGCATACCTGATATCGATGAAGAGTATAGAAGAGACGTGTTGATGGACTAAACTCAAGTGTGGAATGACAAAAATAAAAAGATGGAGGAGCGTGGAATTCTAAAGATGAAAAATGCACATAAAAAGTAATGAGAGTGAACCTAGGGCGAGAACGCATGTGTAGCTATTACGGTGTATAGTGTACCTACATGGTTAGTAAAGGCAAGTTCCATCACGATGTGTTGTTATCATGTTGTCATTGTTGTTATTGTATGCCCCCAATTTGACTGCTTGTTTCTCATAGAGTTGGACCTGCAAGGAGAAAATGATCAAGTAGTTAAATATGTTTGTATGTAAAATATGCATGTGTATAGAAAATGTGTAAAATACGTGAAAAATAAAGTGTAAATGGAACATGTGCACCTGATCCATGTCGAGAAAAATGATGTAAGAAGGATATCATATACTACTGCTATGAGTTTTTTGGGCGATCTCACACCACCCTAGCTGAAGAAGTATAGGGAGTAAATGCTCTGTGTCCTCCGACCTTTAACCGCTTCTGCTGAAATGTATGTGAAGAGATTTTCACGTGTCTGGTTTTTTGGGCAATCTAATGCCAATTGGATGAAGAAGTCTAGGGAGGAAATGCTATGTGTCCTTCAACCTTTAACTACTTCCTAGAAATGCTAAGGACACCATGTCCTGTAAAATTTGTTGTGTATGGAGTTCATGGACTGGTCTGAACTCACTTGTTGTATGTAAACAAAGAATACCAAGGGCGGATAGTGCAGTGTACTAAACTAGTGTAAATGTGTTTTGTTAGTGTGACAAAACCCTCAATGATGCCCCTCTCTTTGGGGGCGCATGCTATGACATTGAAAGGAGAATGAAGCCCCAAAAGAAGACCTACCGCACTATGACCCGTAGAAGTATGCCCTGTAGGGGAAAGGGAAAATGCTTGTTAGAAACCAATGCATGCAAAAAATGGTATGGCTAGCTAAAAAAGTGTTATTCTACAAACATGTGCATGTAATAAATGTAAAGTATGCAAAAAAATGTAAGAACTACCAAGCGCAGTAGTGTAAACACACAAGAAAACAAAAATACCACATAAAGCAGATTGCAAACATGGGACATCACTCACGATGTCGCAAGACATAAGTTGCTGTCATAGTCACGAATAACAAACAAGTGTGCACAAAAAAGGAAAAGACCACATCTGATGAAAAACAAAGTAGACAAGTGTAAAGACAAGCAAACAAGTAGTCATGGAAACATGTAATCCTATAAAATAAGTGTTGTACATGGGCAGCCCATTAGCATGTTAAAGTAATAACCAATACGTCAAAGCAATATAAGCATGTAAGAGAGGTAATTAAAATAATAAATTATGTCAATATACCGGTAGACATGAGGGGGTGAAAGGGTTTAATTTATGTTTTGAATCTTGTATGAGATGAATTTGGATAGAGGTTTACTTTTAGCAACTAAAGTAAATAGGAAGGATAGTAAGGCGCAAAAGCATGTGGCCATAAACTAAATTATAATCTCTTTTAATAAATAAATCTAGATTCTTGCCAAGAAATAATAAGATGGTAGAAAGGCGTGAACAACACAATGTGTGTATTTGATAATGACATTATTTGAAGAACTTTTGATAAATGCATAAAGCATATATAACATGTGTAGTAAAATGATCAAACATCTTTAAAAACACTATTAAAAAAATTGAGTGAGAAATTAAATATAGACAATATATTGGGGTATGTTTTGGAAAAATGGTAATGGAATGGAAAAAATGCGAGATAGAATGATAGGACAAGGGGTATTGCCCCAAGTGTATTAGGAATTGCATGTATTCTTTAATAGAACAATGGTTCATTTTTTTTCCCCAGTGGTAATAACTTGATCTACAAAGCATGTAAGCAAAATTAATAAATGATGTTAAGTACAAAATGAAGGGTATGAGATGAATTTGGGAAATAGGAAGGATAGAGTAGATGTGACATGTGTAAATGTCTTGTATTTGCGATCTGCAGGCGTGAACAAGTGTGTTATGTGACATATGGTGGCTAACATGTGTGAGTAAAATGTGAAATGTGAAAAATTAAATGTGCAGAAGACAATGATGTTTTATGGATGGAAAGGAATGATGGAATATATCACGACTTGTTGAATGGATGAATGATGATTTTATCCCCCTAGCGTCTATATCACGTATGAAATGAATAATGGAGGAAGTGATGAAGTGTGAGATGTTAAAAGATGTGAAATGTACGTGAACCCTATAGCCGAAGTGTATATCACGACTTGTTGAATGGGTGAGTGATGATGTAGCCCTATGTGTATATCACAATAAGAGGAAATAATGGAAGGTGGTGATTTAGCATAAAGTGTATGAACCCTATACGATATGATGATCAGAAATAGGTGAAAGATGTATGCCTATGTGTACTATCAGATGAAAGGATGGGTGTGGTGATTTTAGCATAAAGGTGTATACACACGATATGATGATAGAAATATGATATGATGGGGTGGTGATTTTATTAAGGTGTATACCACTACATGATGATATGATGGAGGGTAGTGATTTAGCACTAAGCGTATACCACTACATGATGATATGATGGATCTTTATTTAGGGTGAAGCGGATAACACTATAATTTGAAATGGTGAAGGGAGTGGTGATTTAACCTAAGGTGTATACCACTACAAAATATATAAGAGAGGTGGTGATTTAGCCTAAAGCGTATACCACGAGCATGTAGTGTGTCATTTTATAGCTGGGGATGAAATGCAGCTTGCTCTTTGTCACTCAGATGTGGAGAAATGGGTAGCACCCTCAAGAGGATTTGACCTATCCTCACTACTTTATGGTTGTGCCTTTCAACCAGGGTGAGAGGACCCTTTTTTTTATAGCTTGTTGTTTGTGGAGGAGATGGAGATATCCTTCCTTGTGAAATTATTAAGAAGACCTTGAAGAAAATATGATCAATGCAAAAAAACCTAACTCTCACGAGTTGTCACTCTAGATAATGGAGATATTTTCTAAGCAAGGTTCAAGCCACTAAAGACAATGAAAACTTGATTGTTTTGCATGTTTTGGTAGTAAAAATTATGCATTTGTATACACACATGAAAAACAGGGGTAGTATGGGTATGATTGGTTGTTTTTAAATGAATTTTGGTGGGAGGTGAAGCGTAGGATAAAGTTGATTATACCAGATCTTTGGAGGGACTTTACAATAATGAGCAACTTCACAACAAAGAAAGCTTCAAAATAGTCAAGATGTTCCTTCAACTAGAAGGTGTGCTTCGATGGAGGCCCAAATCAGCACGTTTTCACATAAATTTAAGACTCAAAATGAAGGCTCGAATTAGAAAACTTAATTAAACATTATCAATAGTTTTGATTAACCATGCCTAAGGTACACCCAAAGACTTACAAACAATCTTTATCAACAAATGATAGTGAATTGATTTTAAATTTGTTTATCTCATCCAAGATGAAGGCTCTTCTTGAAATGAAATTGCAAATACCATTAAACTATCACAAGGATGAGATCTTGTGTGATTTCACAAAAATTTCAGTATAAGATTGCAATAGGAATGAATAAAACTATTTGCAGACATTCTGAAACAAAAAACACTAATTGCTCAAGTCAACACAAAATAACTCAAATTTGATTAAACTTATCAGTAGGGGAAAGTTTCTAGAACAATCTCAGAGCTTGTCAATGGTTGTACACTCTGACCACCTTGACATGATCAAGTTTAACACAAAAGAGATATACAAGTTTCTCAAATAGTCCCTCAGAAAGATGGGCTCTATCAAGCTTTTTCTTAGAAAATCATTTCTGACCTCTAACACTCCAACCTTCCAACCATTTGCATGAAAATTCATGCAATTTATAACATTTTACAATAGATTTTCCCCAAAAAAATCCAAACATTGAGTGTGCACCAGTGCTCGCCATGATCCGATCGTGATTCCCAGAATCAGATCTATAAAAATTTGTCAGTGCTCAGGGGGTAGATCTCTTGAACATCTCCGCATTCAACTCCTTCTTCGGTAGATCACTTTTCCCTCTACTCACCAACCACTTCCACCCCTAATCTATCAAATCTGGTTCTTTGCGTGCCGGGAAGAAAAATGGAAGATCAGATCGAGCCCAGAGGTCAGATCTCATCTTAATGGTAAAAGACATGTCCCAGATTTTCCTCACCAAACCAAGATATCAACAGGTCTTTCGTCGTGTGCGAAAGGAAAGAAAAATGGGTCAAAATATCGATAGTCAGATTGCATATTTAATGGTGAGAGACGTTTACAGACCTTCCCCACCAAACCAGGATACCAGATTAATGTTCCTCTTCATTTGGCATGCAAGAGACTCCAAGAAATGATAAAAAACCATAAGAATACGCATCCCAGGAGCTCTGGAGTGAAAATGGTAGAAAAATCGAGATACAGATGCACAATTGCCATTGATTTCTATTTTGAATTTGGACCATCCACGTGGGAGATCCACTTTAAAATGGGCTATGGGTTCCTTTTTTCCTTTTACAACTTTTGGAAAAATGTAAAATTTTCACATTTTTTCTCCGCACTCTCCGCCCTTGAAAATGGCGACACGTGTCCTAAGGTGGGTCCCAAAGGAACCATGGCCAAATTATGCTATTTCACCTCTTTTTTTGGAAAAGGAAAATTTTCCAAGTTTCCCCATAGCTCTGCCCTTCCACTTTTAGTTTTTGATGTGGGTCCCAGTGGAACCACACTTCATTTTACACTTTTAACTCCTTTTCTCCACAAAAGGAAAATTTTCCAAATTTCCCCTGAAAGTCACACCTCCATCGTTGACCTTCCCATCAAATTTTGACTTATCCTTTTTCAGGTCTGTGGGGCCATTTTGATGTTTTAATCCTTTTGATGACAAGAGGAAAAAATCCAAGTTGCCCTCGATGGTCCACTTCCACCCCTTTGACTTTTCAAACTACCACGCGTCATAATGGCGCATCTTGAGATGGTCCCAAAAGTTGAGACCTTGAATGAGCGTGGGCTCACCACGTGTGTCCTAGCCCGGAAAAAAATTTGTTTGAAGGCTTAAGCTCAGTGGAAGGTGCCATGTGTCGGGGAGTCGAGGCAATCTCCTTTGGCCGTTGAAAATTCAAGAAAAATGCAAAGTGAGCGGAGGCCTCCAAGTGTCCTCCTGGTGCTTCTTTAAAATAAAATTCAAGGGTCGGTCCTCAAACATGCGTGGTCCCTCCACGTGTCCCAGGCCTCTCAAAACCTTTTGAAAAAAGACTAAGTATGGGAACCCGGTGGAAGCCTCCACGTGTCTTCATGGCACAATTTCAAAATGGTGCCCAAGAGAGAGACCCTGAATGAGCACGGGCTCACCACGTGTCCCTGTTCCCTGCCAAAGTATATTAGCTACATAAAATTTTTGTCTAAGTCAGGCAAAAAAAAAAGCGGAAACCTCCACGTGTCCTCCCAGCGTAACTCAAGGCCAACCAAAAAGCAAATCTTCAAATGAGCGTCGTTCTTCCACGTAGATAGGTTTTTAAGTTGAGGTGATTCATAAAATTTTGAACCTTGCTGAGCCACATCCAACCAAAAGAGGCCCATGTTTCTGTTGATGCAAGGATGTAAATTTGACAAGGGAAAAAACACCAAATCAAACCGTAAAATGTAGAAAAATGACCATTTGAGCCGGAGATGAAATTTTCTCAAGGGAAGAATTTAGAAATGTTACAAGGCTCAAATACATTCCTTGAGCTACATCCATTCATTTTTCTTCAAGTATTTAGGGAAAAAATGACAAGGACAACAAATCCTGACTGTGAAAAATGGAAAGAATGGGGAGCCCCGAGTTTTACACCCAAATACGAGACCTTTTAGATGATAGAAGAAAGAGAGAAACAGGAAACAATTTTGGATCTATATGTGATCCTTGGTCTAGGAAAGGACTGATTACAACAAAAAAAGGAAGGTGGAGACTTTTCAGGCACAATACGGGAAGATAAAATGTGACAGAGACCGTAAATTGATAGATTTTTAATGGAAAATGGGGTGAGACTATTTTGAGCACCAACACGACATCGGCTCGACTCGGGGATGGGCACTCCTGTGAGTGCCACAAGAAAAAAGGTAGACCAAGTGCCAAAAATATCCATTGGGAAAAGGAGTCAAAGTTTGCAAAGCACAAAACCAGAACCATCCCCAAAAATGAACCAAGAAACCAACAAAAATAGGCCACTAGGGGCCAGAATGAAAAAAAAACATGAAAAAAAAAACAAACCAACAAACTATACACTGTACAGATGATGCTCACCTTGATTTAGGGAATCAATCCAAGAAATGTTTCAAATGCCTGCCATTAATAGGAAATTCAGAAATTCCCCATCAAGTCCTTCAGGAAGAAGGTATGTTCACCAATTCTAATATCAATGGAGTAAGGGCCCATCCATAAATGCATCAAATTTTCCATGCTTTCCCTTATCTTCATGCCTCTTTATCCCATAACAACATGAGATCTCCAACATTGAAAGCTCTTGGGGTGACCTTCTTGTCAAACAACTTCTTCAGCTTTTCTCTCTGAACTTTACATGCCTTTGGTGGGATGCCCTCCTTTCTTCATCAAGTTCAACAATCTAGTTAATGCGGGCATCATATGGACTTACTTCTTGATCTTCCTAGTTGTTGAATGAACTGATATGAGGATAATTGCATATGTAGGGGAAGTAGGGCTGAGTTCCATACACCAACTCAAATGGACTCTTTCAGTGGCTCTTTTAATAGTAATTTGGTCAGCCTAGACAACAAACTTCAACTACTCACCCCATTTTCTCTTGTTCAGCTCCAAGGTTCTTCTGATAATCTTCACAAATTTTTATTACTTGGACTCAGCTTGTCCATTTCCTTGGGGATTGTAATTAGAAGCATATGTCAAATTGATCCCATATTCTTTGCACATTGCCACCAAAGGTTTAGCTCTAAAGCTCATGGCATTGTCAGCAACAATTTTGACTGGCACCCCAAACCTGCTAGATGATATGGTTCAACATAAAGTCCATGACAATTTGGTGTGTTGCTCTTTTGGTGGGGATTTCCTCCACCCATTTGGTGAAGTAATCAGTGGCTACAAGAATCCACTTATGGCCAACACTTGAAGGGTCTAAAATCTCACCAATGAAATCCATTCCCCATTTCTTGAATGGGGCTTCAATTGATACAGGTTGTAAAGGAAGGAGCTAAAGCTTTCAGTCTTCTAGAGAAGTTTGGCAACTCTCACATCTTCTAACCAAAGAGTTGTATCCTTGAAGAGAGTTGGCCACCAATAACCAGCCCTCAAGATCTTGTGTGTTGTGACTCTTCTAGCAAAATTCCCCCACAAACTCCTCCATGGAGATCAACAATTATCTTGGGGCTTCATCTTTAGTAATGCACCTTAAGAGGACTCCCTCAGGGTTCTTCCAAGCTAACCCATAATCAGTAATGACATATTTCTGGGAAGCCAACTTAAGGGCCCTTTTCTGGTTCTTACTCAAATACTCAGGGTAGTATAAATGTCTGAGATAAAAAATCACATCCTTGTACCACTCAGAACTCATCAATTTTTCAAAGACATCTACCCTTCCTTCTCTACCTCATTTACCTCAATAGTTTGCAAGTTTCTCTCAGCCATAAGCTTAGCCAAGCCCAAACCTCTCACCAACTTTCGTGGTTTGGATATCCATGTCATATTCTTGCAACTTGTTCACCCATCTGCATCTTTTGCTTGAGACTTCCATCTATGATAAGATGTCTTTCACCATAGTGTGGGGAACATAAGCAACAATTTTAGAGCTCAAAATGTAAGGCCTGAAAACCTTTTTGTTTGCTTTTACCAAGGAAAATGCTTGTTTCTCCATAATAGTGTATTTCAGCTCAGCCCCCTGCAATGCCTTACTAAAAAAGGCAATTGGCCTCTCAGCCCCTTCATCATCTTTCTGCAACAAGACAGATGCAATAGTGTTCTCTGAAGAAAAAAAATAGTTGGAAAGGCTTCTTATAATATGGAGCTGCTAAAATAGGGGCATGCTTTAATGCCTCCTTGATCCCATTGAAAGCTTGAATGGCATCCTCCTCCCATTTGATGGCACTGGTCCTTCTTTAGCATGGAAGTGATTGGAATGGTCAACTTAGCAAAGTTTGATATGAATCTCTTGATGAAGTTTATCTTCCCAAAGAAGGATTGAATTCCTTTCTTGGTTCTTGGAATTGGGACCTTGTTGATGGCCTCTACCCTTTCTGGATCAATCATTACCCCTTCTTGTGACACAATGTGACCAAGAAATTTTTCCTTCTGCACTCCAAAATGGCACTTCTTTGGATTGAGTGAAATGCCATATTCTCTACATCTTATCAACATTTTCTCCAAGTGCTGCAAATGATCACCTCTCTTTCTAGAGAACATAGTTACATCATCTTGGTAGACAACAATAAAATCATTGATGTAACCAGCAAAAGCAACATCCATTTCTCTTTGAAAGGTTTCTCCAGCATTCATCAGTCCAAAGGGCATCCTGACATATACATAAGTCCCCCAGGGTGGTAAAGGTTGTTTTAATTCTTTTGATTCCTTCACCACAACTTGGTTATAACCAGAGAAACCATCCAGGGTAGAAAGTAGCTCAGAACTAGTCACTAGCTGTAACATGTTTTCCATGTTTGGTAAAGGATAATTATCCTTCATTGATGCTCTATTCAGATTTCTGAAATCCACACATAACCTGATGTCACCATTCTTCTTTAATTTGGTACTAGGTTTGTAACCCAAGAAGAATACCTTGTGGGTTGAATAATCCCTCCATCCCTCAGTTTCTTTAGTTCCTCTTGCATTTTAAGAGATAGGAGTGGATTGATTGGCCTTTGTTTCTGCCTGAATGGTTTTGCATTAGATTCCAAGGGAATCTCATGTTGAAACAGATCCTCTCTGTATGCCTTTAATTCAGAATAAGTCCAAGCCATGCAATCTTGATATTTTTTAGCAATTGGACATAAGACTATTTTTCCTCCTTGCTGAGATTGCTTCCCAACCAGATCTTCCTTGGTTTCTCCTTTGTGCCAAGGTCATGCTCCTCAATATCCCTTGAGGCTGCCATGCATCTGTTAATAATGTGATCAACATTATCAAAGTTGGATTCAAGAGCAACCAACCCTCTAGGAATGGTATTAGTCTTTAGTTGGATGATGCCTTTTCCAAACAAGGTTTCTTTACCCTCTGCTATGCACACCATTGGCTCCCAATCAATATTTTGATCAGAAAACTCCCCTTTGTTCTATAGAAATCTTTTGACCTGAGCATCATCATCAAAAACTTGCCAATGTTTAATGTTGTTAGGTACAGATGGCCTAGTTAACACCTCAACATCATATTCACAATATGGGGACATTGTACAATTATCAAACTGAGATCCCAATACTGCAAGCTTTTCTGCCAAATCATTGAACTTCCTATCATGATGCACAATGTTGAATGAATCAAACATCTCAATGAAATCCCAAATTACATGCTTGTATTGTTTCATTCATTGATTTTTGTGGCATAAAGTTTTTTGACTTGCTTTACAATTAATTCTGAATCTCCTTTGACAATGATGTCTTTAACACCATATTTCCAAGCAATCCTTAGACCTAACAACAGTGCCTCATACTCAGCAATGTTATTAGTGCACTCAAAGTTGAGTTTGAAGGAAAAGACAAACTCTTCACGGCTTTGGAGAGATCAGAACAACACCAACACCATTTCGAACTTGGAGCAAGCTCCATCAAACAATAAAGTCCAAGGAGAGCCTACCTGTTCAAGACACTTGCATTCTTCAATCTTGTGCTCTTTTCCATCAGCAAATCCTACAAAGTTATCAGCATCAACACTTGTGTACAATACTTCATAAGATGCATTGTTGGGATCTTCAATAAGGTGCAACATCTTCTTTTCTCCATACAACTTGACAAGGCTGCCCTCAATTGGGATGGTAGCATAGGACATGTCCATTTGAACACTCCCACCAACACTTGTAGCCCATTTTCTAGATAACAACATACCCCACTTGGCTGGGAAATCAATAACAACATCAAGCATCAGGTTTTTACCTGGGTAAGCTGCAAGTTGCACCACCAGACCTTTCACACATCCCACCACTGGCACTTCTCTAGAGTCCATAGTAGTACACTTCCCATATGTTGTTGTTACCTTGATATCAGCTCATTCATGACTTCTAGAGGCATAACATTGCATGATGCCCCTGAGTCAAACATACATTTGTGTAGAAATCTATCTTTAATGATCAGAGTGGTGAAGAATGGATCCACATTTAGCTGAGACTCCACCAAGGATGTCCCCAAATAAACCTCAGGTGGTTCACCTAGTTCCTCAACACTGGTGGTGTCTCTAGTTCTTAATGACTGGTGGAGTCTCCACAATGTTTATATTTCTACCTAGGGCAGTCTTCTCCTCTTTCAGCCCCAAATACTCAAAAGCCCTTTTTTGTGCTCAGGAATCCTAAGCAACTCAACAATTGGAACTGAGATCTTGATCTGACTCAAGACTTGGGAAATATCATAAGGGACAAACTTTTGCAAGGCAACATTGGAAGGAAGGTTGACACACTCATTAGATGACATAGGATTTTTGACAGCTTGGGCATGAGGAGGGGTATGATTTTTGTTTGGGACAACAAGGCCCTTGGCAAGATGCATCTTTCTTAGGAGCCTCTTTAGGAATATTTGAAAGCAATGGAGTTTTTGGCTTGGCACTTGAGGCCTGTCCCTTTGACAACCCTACTTCTTGTGTTGTATTCCTTTTCTTGGGAAACAACAACATTCATCAACAACTTCTGTCCTCCTCAGATGGGATTCCTCCATCATACTTATTTATCATTAAAGCTCTTAAATATTCAAAGTCATTATTGGGAAATTCAAAAAGCTTGTACAATATCTACTTCTAAAGTATGAGAGGGAGGAAGAATAGGTACCGGTGGATGCAATCCCAAAAATCAGTAGCAGTTCTAGCACTTATTACCTCAGTTGAAGTTTCCCCTTGTTGTGAGCTCGTGGAGCAACCCATCATGCAAACATCATCATCATTATCATCATCATCTTCTTCTTCTTCTTGTTGATCTTCCTCACATGGAGCATGGGGCATGAAACATCTGTCACACCAATCAATGACATCTGTCTCCTCCACAACAACAACTCTAGCCAAAGGATCAAGTACCATTCTATTTTCCCCTGGCTTGGGACTATTTATTTCCAAATCCAACAGGTCCCTTGCCTCTATCATCATAGATCTCTGATCATTTTATGATGATTTGTAAACCTATCTTGGCCTTGTTGCTTGTGTTGACCTTGTGAACTCTTCCCAATTCCCTTTTTACCTGGGCTAATTTGTATGATATTTCTTTGATCAGCCCCTGCCAAAGTTTTCACAACTTCCTCCAAATCAGCAACCTTACTTGTTTGAGGCTTTTTTCGGGTTAATTAGTTTTACACCCTCCCTTTTTGGAGGCTTTCAATTGCCTTGATGTTGTTCTCTATTTGCAGAGCCATGGTGAAGGCCTGCCTCAAATTAGTAGGGTTTTTCCCTCAAGTAGTAAGCACCTTTTTATCAAATGCATCTGAATATTTGATCAAACATGATTCATCACATGGCCTTAAGCTAACAGGAAATCTCCTCAAGGTCTTGTTAAACCTTGTGTTGAAATCATGTACTGACTCATTAGGATTCTTCTTGATGTTTTCAAATTCTGATAGAAGAAACCTAGGGTCAGTTCTATCACCATACTACAATCTAAATGCATTATTCATCTTTGTCCAAGAATCAATGGAATTATCTGGAAAATCTTTATACCAGTCCTTGCATCCTCTTCCAAAGTATGGATAAACAATTTGATATATACATCTTCATGTTCAATCTCAAAGTCTTCCATCATATTGATAAAAATATTTAGATGTTGATCACCAGTTATAGCGTTGTTTCCTTGGAACTTTGGTAATCTATTTCTTACATCTGGGAGGCTGCATTTGGATAACTAGCCATCCTGTAAAATTTATAGGACCAAAGGTGTTTACAACAAATGGGGGTCTAGGTGGGGGCAGGGCCATGTTGTTTTGAGGAGGTGACCCTGGAGGGGAGACAAATTGATAAGGGTAGAGGGTCTTTGAAACACAGGAGTATAACTTTCAAAATGGATATCCCCTAAAGGCCTTGTTTCTTGGAAAACCCTATCAACTTTTGAAAATACAGGGGAAAATGAGAAGAAAACTTTTCAAAATCAAATGAAGGCCCCTCTCTAGTTGGAGAATTCAATTCCACAAAGAGGCTACCTAATTCAAAATCACTTGAATGGTAGTCTTTAATAATAGGCCGATCACTTTCATCAATGGAGATCCCTTTTCTTGTCTCTATTGATCTCCAACAACTCTCTAGGATTTTCTTCCTTCTAACTTTGTTTTCCTAGCTCTGGAAATAATGTCCTAGCAGGATCCCTAGTAAAGAAAGATCTTCTTCCTTCTAGCTTTACAAAGATTAGTAACAAATCTCACTTGACAGAGGTTAAGACACTGGTACTCATTAAGAATCAGATCAACAGGGAGTCATCACTAAGGATTTCCACCTTAGTTGTGCAAATGCACTAAAATATGATCTATCAAATGTTTGTCAATACTAGAAACTAGAAATGGGATGATCGACTTTTCTTTACCCAGATTTATCAATGAAAGCTAGTGCACTAGGTGTAGAAATTGAAAGAATTTCACACATCACTTGGAGCTTCTTATAGGCTGACACGGGGATGATGTTTGAAATAATGTAGTAGCACTTGAGCTATAAGAAATGTATGTCCCAGGTGAATATGAATTGTAACCAATATGATGGCAGGTGCTTTATTGGTGTTGGCCGAGGCCAAATAGATAAAAACAATGCGTCGGAAAAGCAACGGGAGCGTGAGAATCAACAAGTGACTCTTCCATGTACCCGACCTCCAGTGTTAGTCGATTCGTGCCGAAAGAAGCATCCCGAGTGGGGGTAGAATGTGTAGACAAACTAGTTAGAGGATTTGATCTAATGTCTTCGACACGCACTAATGAGTATCTGAGTCAAGAATCTAAGGCAAAGAAGGCCCTTCTAACTGGTGGTGTGATAGATCGATCGGCGAGGATGAATGCTCGAAGGCTCAATCAATATCGAGCTCTGGCGTGATTCGATCTATGGGTTGTGGGATGCGTGGAAAATGACCGGGATGGTTTCGTGTATTTCTCTGATAGGGTCATATGGTGAATATAGTCGACTCTATGGACGATTCTCGGCCTAGTCCAAAATTCTCTAGCTTCGTTGGTTATTGTGTCTAGTAGGGATAATTGTTGAATGATGAGAGGTGGAATCGGAGTAGGTGAAATACTAATTTACGTAGGCCGGTGTCATGTCTAATTCTCTTATGGATTCGTTAGGGTGTGGGATCTGTGGATCACTGACCATAGACTCTCTTGGTTGTTGCGGTCCGTTATGGTCATACGGGAGATCAAGTTACGATCCTAGTATCCGGTAGTCGTAAGCTTTTCAGCTTCATGTTTAGAACCAACAGTTGTGCGATCTTCTCAGAATACCTTACAGGCGTTCTCGCAACTTGGATTCTTAAGCTGGTATCTATATCTACTAGGGTGTCTCCGGCGTTTGGCTGTGGAACTAAAGGATCACACCCGAATATTTGTTCTCTTCGAGCCCTTCTACGAGTCATGTGGGTATTTTCTAGGGTAATCTGTAGTTTGGCTGATTTGACCAAAATAGATGTGCTTGAGTCGTCTTCGATGTTTAACCCTCTCAAGTTGTATCTGATACATTTGGAAGTCTGTTGTTGTTTGGAAGACTTGTATCCTAAGGTTTTGGTCAATATCGATTATTGCCACTACGGTATTGGGTGAGGGCACAATTGGCTCGAAAATGTATTCACTGGGCTCCTAGGTCCCGTAATTGTCATACAAAGTAGTAATGAAACAAACTATAATAAAGTAAAATCTAAGTGCACTTCTAGCATATATAATTTCTTTTTGTATTTTACGGCAATTTATAAGAAAGTAGCTATTTAAAAATATTTAGAATTGACAACTAAACTAACAACGTAAAACAAACAAAATAGCCGAGTGTAGCTATTTTGTGCATGCGATTTCGTATATCTATTCTAAACAATGAAATAACTAATCTATCTGCAAGATTCTCGATCCTACCTCGAAGTGAGGAATGAATCATAGTTTCTCGAAACTATCAATCCCCCTGACCTCCACAGCAATATCGAGAATGGAAATAAGCTGAAATAAAGTGATTAACTACTTTATTTGATAAGTTCTAACTAAAACTTTGAAAGATGGAACTGGATTTCGCGAGCGGTGGCGAATCCGGCGGTGTGTGTGTTCTTGTCCCCTCGGTATGATCTCTTCGTTCTTTGTGCTCACGTGAATCCAGAAAAGCGTGGAATGCTTGCATCAGCGAGGGAATAGATATTTGGATCAATGGGACAGCCTTGAATGCGAGACGAGAATAGAATGCGGATAGGAGAGGGATAGCGCGAGAGTACGAGCTTGGCTATGCGATTCCTAGCGGGGTCTCTGCGAATCATGCAACAAAAGCGTCGAACACGAAACTAGTACGTATGAAGAGCAAAACCTGCAACTTTAATGGCTGCCTAGACTATTCTACTCCAAAACAATATCTTGTTTTGCACAAGTTGGATTGTGGCTTACCAGCGGTAACACAAAGCTAAAACAAACTGCATGACAAACTATCTACCAATCCTAAGCAAACTAAAAAGACCATAGACATGCTTGAAAACATGAAAGTTGGAGTGAAAATGGTGGCCCGAATAATGTTTGCACTTGCACAAGTTGGATATGTGGCTTACAGGCACTGACACAAACTAACTAACAAAGCACTCAATAGAAAACTAAGAATCTAAGCAAAGGAAAACTAAAATCTACTGTAATAAGAAATTTAAAAGCAAACTTTGGAGAAAAATTCGGAACTAAAATCGAGGCCATTTGCATGTGCACAAACCATGCATTTATAGGAATCAAACATCCAAAAATCAAATCCAAGCTGAACTCCTAAACATTAAACAAAAGAAAAACACTATTCAGGGGACCAAAAACATTAATGCATGCTCAAGTCGGCAAGAAAAGGCTGGTGAGTCGTGATGATTTTGCGTGCGCGTCGTCAAAATCAGCGTTACGGAAAACGCGCACGGGACCGCCGCCCTGCTCAGGGCGGCGGTTCTGGGACCGCCGCCTGTTGGGCGCGGTCATGGTAGCCGCCGCCGCCCTGAAAGGGCGCGGTTTAAATCTTGAAGACCAAAAAGCCAAGAAAAGAGGAAAAATAGGGAAAACAAAGCACGCAGGGGCTAAGCGGGGCATGCGGGATGTTAACGCATATCCGTAAAGCTTTTCTGGATCCCGAACACCTTGCGAAGAGACCTGTATCATCATTGGGGCACTTATTACATCGTTCGCAGCGCGATACGAGTACCTTCTGATTTTGGAGTACGTACATATTGCCCCCTCGGAGAAGCGTTTTAGCCATGAAGAGGCATAAAGCGGTGGGTCAAGTATGGCCGTCCCGAAATGGGAAGTTAGAAGTTATACCTTACACGCTTCCAGTGTGTTGAAATGACGCCGTCAAAATTCCGCTACTGCGAAATGAAAAGAGAACTCAAATGCGAGATAGATCTGATAATTTGGAAAATAAACGTTAAAATAATAGAGAAAGAGGACGTACCATTTGTGCGAGGATAGAAACTTACCTCGTCGTCGGCGCTCAGAACTGTGAAAAAGATATTTAAAAGCAGAATCGGGCGTATATATATGAAAGTGGGCCCATTTTCCTATTCATTTTTGCGCGAGTCGATTTGGTTGATTTGAGCTCTGGGACCCACGGTGACGGTTTCTCAGTGAGTAAGTCAAAGCGTCATGCGGTGAGATAGAGATCATGCCTCCACGTGCGGAACGCCACCGCGAGATCACGGGTTGGTTTTCTTCAATTTTGTGTTTTCCCCCTTCGATTTGAAATGTTAAATTCTTTGCATTGGGGGGGTTATTTTCGAAAATGTTTGGTTTAAAGGGTCCATCTAGGGGGGGCGCCTACTGGGTAGGCCCCATTTTTGATTAAAATAGTCATTTTTGCATTTTTTGGGCTTTTAAGCCTTAAAAACCGCGCGGAGTTTTCGGACGCATGACCGCCGCCCCTTCCCCAGACGGGCGGCGGCCGCCCTGTTAGGCGGCGGTCACAACCGACCGCCGCCTTTAAGGCGGCGGTTACAAAACCCCCCTGCTCAGGGCGGCGGTTCTGAACAGAATGCAAAAGAACCTATTTTGAAAGCTTGTACTTGTATTTTTAGCATTTGTACGTGTTTTTATGCTTCTCTTGATATTGTTTAGATACTAACTTACTCTTCCTTGTGTGTTTTTGGGTGTATGCAGGCAAAAGAGGAGTACATTAGATGGGCGGGAGAGAGAGTGTGGTGGCTGCCGGGGTATTGGATGCCCTCTCGGCGAGATGAGGAGGACACATTGCGAGAGGGCCGGCATATTGCGTATATCGCGTGTGCCCCACGTTGCTCCATCCGTCACATTCTTTGTGACCTATTTTCATATTGGGATGCGGATCGGAACACCTTCCATTGGCTGAGGAGTCCGTGGTGAGTGGACCATCACTTTGGAGGATGTTTACCGCATTTTGGGGTCCCGATCATTCGGGAGGAGACTCACACTAGAGGCAAGCTGGTTCGGGGCACGAGATAGCTCGGTGGGCTGGTTATATGGGGATGCGGCCATTTCACGGGGCCGAAGAAGGGAGTGCGAGTCGAGATCCATTCCTTCTTTGCCCATCCCTATCTTTCGACAGAGGCTATTATGGGGATCCTTGCCTCGAGACTCATCGGGGACAAGGGGGGACACCTTATTATCTTGTTGGGGCCCCATCATTGCACGAGATAGAGGACATGGCGGAAATACGCACAGGCGCGGACATTTTGGGGACCACCTACCATGACTTATACGGGGGTGGTCGATTTGAGGGGCAGTCCTTGAGCCACCCCACTCTAGTCATGAGTTGGGTGTATGGCGCTTCATTCCGTATGGCGAGGCGTGGAGGTGGCGAGATCCGGGGCGGTGAGGGCAGCCGATGGTCGGGTATGTCGGTGCTCGAGCACCTCACCGGCCGGTAGCCACCCTTACCACGGCGGACATGGAGGCTACACCGTACCAGCTTATGGCCGGTATATGGGGAGAGGAGACCACGACATTGGTCTCCTGCTCCATCACAGGGCAGCTTATCGATCGTGTGGGGCGGGTAGAGGTACATCCCTTGCGGGGTTCCTCGGCGGTTTGGCCTCCCATACGCGGCTATGCTTCCTCGGTGCTTTTGTTTATAGATCAGTCCGAGAGGCTAGAGGGGGGCCTAGAGGCCGTGGTTGGACAGTGGTTACCCCTGGCATTCCTATTACAGCCAGGGGGATAGTTCGGGCCAGAGGGAGAGCTGGTGCGCCTCGGGCACCATTACCCAGATTGCTGCGAGTCTGCTCATAGCGGTGGCGACCCCATAGATATTGACTCCGATTCGAGGACACAGAGGAGGGTCGGAGGAGCGAGACGGGCGAGAGCGATCTGAGTGGCATGATACTCGGGACATTACGGGCGAGAGAGGGAGGAGGAGAGTGCGAGAGAGAGAGACCGTGGCTTCGAGGAGCCACTCTCCGAGGCCATGGTGGAGATGATGAGTCGTTGCGGGCGCCATGTTGCCCTGACTACGGGAGCAGCTCCTCGGTCGGCGGCGGCATCGGCGGAGTCTGGCCCTGGCGACCCATCTTGGAGGCTTGGTGATCGAGTAAGTTATCCTCTCCTCCTTTGATGCTTGTTTGTTTTAGGATTTGTCTTTGAATGTTAACTCTCCTTATATTTGTATTGTGTACACTTTAACCTCTTGCCTAGTTCTAATTCGTTTTCTTTCTTTGCTTTGCAGAGGCTGTTGATGAGTGGCGGGATCTAATCCAGTAGGGTTTGCGTCGATTCTCGATGATCCCTATGGATAAGACCCGTGCGGAGTTATCTGTGGATGCGGGGAGCCCTCGGCGGCCGAGCAGCCTGCCGCGTCTTCGCTCCCGTTTGGCATGTGGCAAGATGGTGTCAACTCTCCGTCTGAGTTGGCGAGGCTATAGGAGACAGAGCCGAGCGTCTTATGAGGAGCCGCTCTCATGGCGAGACTACGACTGCCCCTAGGGACCCCGAGCCCTCCGTCCATTCGGAGCGCCGGCGTAGCGGAGTCTGGCGGCGCGCACCTTCAGCGGGATCGCGCGGGGTTGAGAGGCCACTTGGCTACTGTATTTGTATTTAGATTCTTTTGTGTATTACGGGCTCTTTGAGCGTTTTGACCATGCCTAGTGCATGATGGCATTGTATATAAACTTTGATTATTTATATATATGCGTCGGTTTTGGATCAAAACTTGTCATTTGTATTCTACTTTCTTTATTTCCAAGCTGCCGTGTATCTATGATGTATGTATTATATGCTTTCTAGAATGTATGCGATGGAAAGCGAGATGATGCAAATGTTTGCTTTCTTTTTGTGTTTCATGATCTTTGATACATGATATTGTAGATATATTGTGATCTTAAATCTTAGTTTACGTGAGCAATTTGGATACCTCATGATTTGTTTTGGCAAAGTGATGAAAATAATCGGTATGATGAAGCAGATTAACTTGCCCCACTCCTAACTCCACGCTGACTAGTAGGATGCGAGGGCTCATCACCAAGAGCGAGAAGGGCGCAAGTTATGGAATATGGTGAAGTGATAGTGATGAAAGCAGAGACGAAGCTTTGGTGGAACCAAATGAAAACTACAAGCTTATTCTACGAATGACTTCATAGTTTTGGATCTGACTTGCTTTGCGGTTTATCAGGACTTAGACCCGTAGATGGCCACATAGTAGACAAAATCTGGGTTTTAGGATTTTTAACTCTCTTGGAATTTTGAACATCGATTCATTCGTTATTGACTCAAAGTTTGAATTGATTGTTTATGACCTTTTAACATTTACTTTGTTTAGAGGACCCCTACACTTTGCCCCATGCTACTGTAAGAAACATGGGTTTATCACCGTGGGCAAGGCATAGGTGAGTAAGGGCATTTCCATCCTTTCCCAACCCTACGTCACTAGTAGTAGAGAGCCTTGAAGCTCATCACCAGAAGGTTGGTGGGGCAAGGAAATGTGTAAAATAAAATTTTACTGTTTAATCACTTCTTGACTTGTCTATTTGAGTAAAATGTCAGTATATGCTTATTTCCAAAGAGATGTGTATATGGGATAGATGTGACACCATGAAGCTTCTAGAACAGACCATAGGCAAGACACCTATCCTAAGAAGAAATCAAAGTGAGAACGAACTTGCGAGATCTTGGTATGGTTACCGTTAGGACTTCGTCATGTCGATTTTGTTTGATAAAAGATTAAGTTGATTGATGATATGAAGACGGAGAAGTATGATTAAAGAACTTTATGCCAGAAACATCACGAGTTTGAAATAAGTTGCTTTGAGAATAGATTCCCTGATCACAATTTGTGTAAGAACAAGTGGACAAAATGATCCTAATTTGTATGAAAATGCAATGTAGATAGTTATATAGGTAGCGTTAGGCTGCTTGCGTAGAAAGCGCTTGAGGTGGAGAGAATTGTTGTTTCGCCAAACTCCTCACCTTAGCGTGCATAAGAGGTATGCACCATTTCCGTAGTCTTTTGTGACTCGGTATGGGCCCAACCATTTGGGCCGGAATTTCCTTCCTTCGCCGGTCTTCTTGTCGATCCGGCTGTCTAACCTTAGAACTAGGTCACCTTCGTATATGTCACGTTCATAGACCTTCTTGTTGTACTGCCGGCACATCCGGTCGGCATAGACTCTATGTCGTTGTTCAGCATTTAACCTAGTTTCATCGAGGCTTTCTAATTGAGAAAGACGCGCTTCTCTGTAAGCGTCCTCATCCAGAATCCCTTGTAGTGAAATGCGGAGGCGGGGATTTTGACTTGAGTGGGAGAAGCGCCCGACCCAAATACCAATGAGAAAGGAGTTGCTCTGTTGGCGTTCTTATCGAGGTTCGGTGGGCCTGAGGCCGGATATAACTTTAGATGCCAATCCCGTTTGTTTTCTTTTACCGTTTTAAGGAGAATGGCTTTCAACGTCTTGTTTGTTGCTTCAGCCTGCCCATTGGCTTGGGGATAATATAAGGAAGCCGTATGATGGCTTATTTTGAACTTACTGCATAGCTCACGAACTTCTTCGTTTTTGAAAGAAGTTCCATTATCTGAGATAATGATTTGTGGGATACCGTACCTGCAAATGATTTGGTTCAAAATGAACTTAGCGATTACGGAACCAGGTACAGTTGTAAGAGGCATAGCCTCTACCCATTTAGTGAAATATTCTGTGGCCGTAATTATAAAATTGTGGCCGTCTGTGGATGAGGGAGAGAATTTCCCTATTAAGTCTAGGCCCCATGTAGAAAAGGGCCACGGAGTAGCGATCGGTTGCAAAGCTTGTGCCGGCATGTGGATCTCATGAGAGAACTCCTGACATTTATGACACCTGCGTACAAACTCTATTGTGTCATGTTCTAGAGTGGGCCAGAAATAGCCCATTCGATGTATTTTTCGAGCAGTGGCATGGCCACCGAAGTGGCCTCCACATATACCGCTATGGGATTCATGGAGAATCCTCTTGGACTCTTCTGTGTCAACACACCTTAAGAGCATTCCATCGAATGCTTTCCGATAGAGCACCTGCTCTATAATGACGTATTTAGCTACGATAATGCGTAACCGTCTTCTTTGTTGAGGTGTAGCTCCTTCTGGATACCTATGGTCCATGATATAGCTAATGATATCAGCGTACCAAGGGCACTCAGATATAGCAGGTCGGGTTTCGACGTAGTATACGCATTCATCTGGAAAGTCTAAGTCTACTAAGTCACCTCCGTCTAGCGGGTTATCAGCTAACCAATCTGCGATGATTTGCCCTTTAACTGACTTTTGGTTTACAAAAGTTAATTCGAACTCTCCCATTAAGGTTATAAAACGTCCAGCTTTTTTGGACAAGGACCCTTGTGTGAGAAAAGTCCGTAAATGGTCCGTCTTTACTATGACCCTTGTCTCTTGATTTAGCATGTAGTGTCTTAGGCGTTTAGTAGCAAAGACTATGGCGAGACATTCTCGCTCTGCTTGTGTATAGCGCGTTTCGTAGTCGAGCAATGTTCGGCTAATGAAATAAATCGCACGCTCTCTTTTGTCATCGTCTTCTTGGGCTAGCATGCAAGCTAACGAAACATCGGTAGCTCGTGAGTACAAAATTAAAGGGCGATCTAGCTTTGGTGGCATTAGCGTAGGCGGTGATAGCGAGAAACGCTTGTTGCATCAAAAGCTTCATTGCGATCTTGAGTCAATCAATGCTATAGTCCTTCTTGAGTAAATTGTTGATTGGATGAGCGGCGAAGCTTAGATCGGGATAAATCTCGGATTGCACCCAACTTTCAGAAATGATCGATTCAGATTCATTCGAGGGTGGGACCATTTCGAGGACAGCCGAATTTTGGTGGATCAACATCGATCCTCGTGACGATATGATGTAACCTAGGAGCTTTCCTCTGTTACACCGAAAGACGCATTTCTCTGGGTTTAGGGTAACTCCATATTCTATTAGGCGTGAAAGGATGATGCGGAGTACTTCGGGATGGTCTGGCGCTTCTTGGCCTTAGCCAACAAGTCATCTACGTAGGATTCCATGATTTTATGGATTAAATCGTGAAATATGTATGTCATGGCCATTTGGTATGTAGCTTAGCCGGCGTTCTTGAGACCGAATGGCATAACGGCGTAGCAATAGGTTCCCGAGGAGTTATAAACGTGGTTTTAGCTTGATCTTGCTCGGATATTTTGATTTGATTGTATCCGAGAATCCATCCATGAGAGACAAGAGTTCAAAACCTCTTTGTTGCATCAACAATAACGTCATGGATGGTAAAGGGAAGTCGTCCTTAGGGAAAGCTTTGTTGATATCTCGAAAATCTATGCGAGATGCGTATCTTTCCATTCTTCTTGAGAGCGGGAGCGATGTTGGATACCCATTGGGAGTAGTCAGCGGCTTGATGAATCCTACTTGGAAGGAGTTTTATTACCTCCTCTTTTACCATGAGGGCTACTTTGGGCTTCATGGGTCTTGATTTTGTTTAATTGGCTTTGCATCGATCTAGTGACGAGGTTGTACCGCATGATGTGGGGTGCGACTCCTGTCATCTCTTTGTAATTAAATGCAAATGCCTTTTGATGTTCTTTGAGAACACAGTATGTATTTCCACTTCCTGCAGGGTTAACGAAGAACCTAACTTTAAAATTCTTGGTTCATCTTCCGTTCCGATATTGACATCGATTGTTTCTTGATTAAAGAGGCATTACCCTCTTCGAACTCGGGTGGTGCGGAGGTAGATCTATATCATCCCGTTTTCCACCACGTATATATTAGGTTCTTTTTGTGAGGAAGATTCATTACAGGATTTCGAAGTAGGAAGATGAATGCGAGATCGAGAGATAAATCTAGCGTGTGATAGGAGAGATGTAGTCTTTGCAAAGGCATTTAAGTAATCCAAAGTAGCCGCATCATTTCCAACATGGTCTAGGACGGTAGATTTACTTCCGTTTGAAAGAGGATCCATCATTGTTTTTATTAATGGTTAGATTACGAATGGATACCGTGAAATGAGTATCTTCTAGCTCATTGTTTGGAGTAAACGTGATCTTGAGTTCTTTATTGAATCGGCGAGAAGATTTTTTCTCGCGGGATTGCTTGATGGATATGAAGTTGAACGCCTTGCTTAAATCTAATACTGCGTTTTTGTAAAGTTGCAAGTGTTCGGCTTTAGTTTCATATACCTCGAAACTTGGTTTGCCACTAATTGCGAGTCTCCTAAAACTACGATATTATCAATACCAATTCTTTTGGCTAAGGTAAGGCCGAGGAGGAGGGCTTCGTACTCAGGTATTGTTGTTGTGCATTCAAAGTTTAATTTAAAAGAGAATGGGAGGACCTTCTCTTGGGCGAGGTAAAATTATACTGCCCCGCTCCATGTGGCATTTAGCTCCATCGAAATGGAGAGTCAATACTTAGCGGGAGTATGGATGTAGGTGTATCTCTTTGTGTTTGCACACTCTACTTCTACCATACAGAGATCTTCTGCTGGCAAGGAACCAACACCTAGGGAAAATCCGATACCTACTGAATCGAATGGTAAGAACATTGGTGAATCTTGTTCTATCAACTCAACGATCTTTGCAGTAGTCCCTAATGATACTATTTCTTTAGTTTTACCTTTAGGGGTTGGAATTGTTTTGGCTATGTTGGTAGTTTCAAGATCCGTCGTAGGTATCAACTTTTCCTCTGGCTTTGGGTCAGAGGGTTTGTTAAGTTGGTTTGTTGGAAGTTCGAATTCTGAGTGTACACCTGGTCTCTTCTTTAAATCAGCTAGGTGTACGTCAAACGGCTTTGGATCACCTTTGGCTACAAATACCTTTCCCAGATGCAGGAATCTTACTTCTTGAAATAGCGTGGAAGGGATTGCCTTCATTCGATGTATCCAGGGCGGTAGAGGATCATATTATAGTTAGTTTCCCGATCTATAATATAAAACTCGAGTCGAGGATTGTTTTAGGTCCTAAGGTGACCGGTAGTATTATAGTTCCTATCGATGTGGCTTTAAGGCTATCGTAGCCTCTCAAGGTATTTCGTGTAGTAGAACAGTTTGTTTCTCCATATCCCAATTTTTGGAGAAAAGAAAGGGACTATGTTAGCTGCAGCCCCGTCATCAACCATTGCCGTTTTACATAGTTATTATAAACTTGTACTTGCAAGTGTAAATTTGGATCGCCTCGGCGTGCGATCTCGGCATCTGTAGGCATTTTACTTATTTCGAATATGAATTCAACATCCCTATCCGCTTTGTCCGGTGGATAAACATCAAAGTCTATATGATTTACTTGCGCTTCGGTGGTGGAGTGATACTAACTAAATGACCCAAACCTAACGCCTCTAAAAAGAGCAGCCCTATGAGCGGGGAATTCTTTAGTAAATCAAGGAATGAAATATGCGAGAAGGTTTTGTTAGATCATTAATTAGATCGTAAGCACCCATAGGTTTTACTACGGTTTCTTTGGATGTTATACATTTCGGCGGTGGCTTGGACTTGGTTGAGAGAAATACTCTCGTGTTCTCGTAATTGCTTCAACGGGTAATTCGGAGTCTAACTCTACTAATCCAACTACCTTAGGTCGTGGTTGACTTCTAGTTGTGGCGCGACTAGCAGTTTAGCGAGGTTGAGGCCTCGTGATCGTTGTTTCTGTTATTGCACCTTTGTTTGTTCGGTTGGTTTGACCTATCGTTATCATGATTTGGGAGTGGATCATTAAAGATCTTGAGAGGGCATTCGAGGGGAAGCGCCCTGCGAAGGTATTTGCCGTTGGTGACGTAGGATCATTAAGAACATATCCATAAAAAATTGTTTTTGTTCATTTGGCAAGCGTTGCATGAATTTGTTGTAATCACGACACGTTCTAGTGTCATGACCCCGAATTTTATGGAAACCACAATAAGAATTGGGGTTGTAATTCCCGTTTTGTTGGTTTGGTGTGTATTGTGGCCTAAAATTCCGATCAAACTGTTGCCTATTAGGACTAAAGTTTTGTTGTTTCTGGTTTTGACTTTGGTTTTGATAACCAAAGGAGTTTTGGCTTGGTCCTTGTATGGGATTTCGCCGTTGTTGTTGTTGTGGATTATTAAAATCCACCGTATTGATCGTCGGGGTAAAATTGTTGTTTCTTTGGTTGTTTGTTTGTGACGGAGTATTAACGACATTTACCCTCTTGGGCTGGTCAGTTACCCCATCTGTTGTTACCCCACGATTTTTGTTAAGGATTTTGGGTCCTTGATTGACGCTTGTGGTGGTTGTAGTATTTTGAGTAGAGGTGATTAACCTCCCGTTTGCTCCATACGTCTTACGGCCACTATCTATTGCTGCTTGATCAATTCGCAGAGCGCTCTCAAGTACCTCGTCATAAGTCCTTAGTGGGAACTTCTGGACTTCTTCCTTCACTTCTCTGCTAAGAGAATGAAGGAATAAATCGCATAGCTCCATCTGATCCATGTTTGGAGCGCTTGCCAGAGAATAAAGGGCGTGCGCCACCTTTGGATGAAATGGGCGACAGACTCGTTATGTTCTTGCTTGATGTGCAAGAACTCCCTGATTCCTGTCCTTAATAGTTTGTTCATGTCGAAGGCTTTGATGAACTCAGACACGAGTTGTTTGAATGAATGTATGGAAGCTCGGGTATTACGTAATACCAATCGAGGGCAATGCCTTCCAGCGTTTTGGGAATATTTTAGCAACAACCCCATCCCATGGGAGTAGTTCACGAATGGCTGTAGCGTAAGCTTTGATATGCGCATTCGGATCTCCTTCTCCTTTGTATTTGGGCAAATCGGGAAGAGGCCTTGGAAGCATAACGCTTCGTATGGCGAAATCTAAGGGCTCCTTTAAATATTCTGAATAAGTCCCTATCGCATACGTCTCAACCATTGATGGTGCTGTTGAGGAGGCGGTGGCGGAACGGGTTGTTGATATGGCGTAATGTACGCGTTAGCAGGGGCATAAGGCAATCCCTGCATTTGAGTAAACATGCCGGGGGATGAGTACATATCCCCTTGTGGTGATTTGGAGTACATGTTTAAGTATGAAGGGGTACTATCCAGGAATGGATTGCTCTGTATTGGACCAGGAGGAACAGTGCTAGCGATAGTGGGTCTAGTTGGCACTTGTTGTGAATATTGAGGAGTCATACCTAACGTGCCTACTCCTGTGAGGAGATCTACTTGGCTAGGATGGTATGGAGGATTGGAACTCCCCTGTTTGTATGATTCGGAATTTTGACTTGCTTGGCAAGTTCTAATCCTCTAACCTTTCTATTAGAGTTGAAATGACTTCATTTGGTGAAGCCACGGTACTGCCTTGGTGGCGTTTGTTGTATACCTTGGTGTTGTATAGGCATGTGATAGCTTTGTCATCATGGCGGTGCTATCTTGCCAAGTTTCTCGAGAAGTATTTTCCATACGTGATGGCATAGGGGGAATTTTCTTGAAAATGGGAACTCGGGTTGTACTCTGTAAAGTTCCTACGGTGGGTACATGCCTTGAGAGCGTTGTTCACTCCTAGGATAAGGTATTGATTGTCCATCGTCTAAGACCAAGTATGGATCGATTGTCTACTAATAGGTGGTTTGAGTAATACACGAGGAGATGAAGCGAGACTCTCGGTTAATGTCATATTGTTCGAACTGAAGGCTCTGTTTGTGTTTGAGCAAGTTGCTCCAAGCCCCTCTGTTTGGAAGGGCGAGTTATATCTAGTCCTTGGTGTTTGTGTTGACAATTGATTAGTTGAATAGTTGTCGCCCCACATTGAGAGTGAGGGTGATGACTGCCTATTACATTGGGCGTAGTATGCCTCAAGACCCAGAGAGGGTCTGCAGTATGCATCGAATCCAGACATATTCGGGGGTATATGAATACCGCGAGAATAATGGGAAGGAGCGAAGGTGATTTGGAGAAGATGAAACTTCTCAAAGAAGGTGAAAGAATTGTTTGTTTCACGTCGGGTTCACCAATTTTTATACGTCGGAAAAGTGACGGGTGAGCTTGAGAATCAACAAGTAACTCTTACTGCGTGCCCGACCTCCAGGGTCGTCGAGACAGCCGGTGTGGGTAGAATGTGCAGAGCAAACTAGTTAGGCGATCTAATGTCTTGACACGCACTAATGGTATTTGCGAATCTAAGGCAAAGAAGGCCCTTCTAAGCTTGGGTGGTGTGATAGATCGATCGGCGAGGATGAGCTGCTCGAAGGCTCCAATCAATATCGAGCTCTGGCGTGATTCGATCTATGGGTTGTGGGATGCGTGGAAAATGACCCGGGATGGTTTCGTGTATTTCTCCTGATAGGGTCATATGGTGGATATAGTCAACTCTATGGACGATTCTCTGGCCTAGTCCAAAATTCTCTAGTTTCGTTGGTTATTGTGTCTAGTAGGGATAACTGTTGAATGATGAGAGGTGGAATCGGAGTAGACTGAAATACTAATTTACGTAGGCCAGTGTCTATGTCTAATTCTCTTATGGACTCGTTGGGTGTGGGATGTGGATCACAACCATAGACTCTTGGTTGTTGCGGTCCGTTATGGTCATACGGGAGATCAAGTTCGATTCCTAGTATCCGGTAGTCGTAAGCTTTTCAGCTTACATGTTTAGAACCAACGGTTGTGCGATCTTCTCAGAATACCTTACTTAAGGTGTTATCATGACTTGGATTCTTAAGTGGTATCTATATCTACTAGGGTGTCTGTCCATCATGCATTTGTGGAACTAAAGGATCACACCGAATGTTTGTTCTCTTTCGAGCCCTTCTACGATCATGTGGGTATTTTCTAGGGTAATCTGTAGTTTGGCTGATTTGACCAAGCAGATGTGCTTGAGTCGTCTTCGATGTTTAACCCTCTCAGTGTGCCACTGATCATTGGAAGTCTGTTGTTGTTTGGAAGACTTGTATCCTAAGGTTTTGGTCAATATCAGTTATTGCCACTACGGTATTGGGCTGAGGCACAATTGGCTCGAAAATGTATTCCCTGGGCTCCCTAGGTCCCGTAATTGTCATCAAAAGCGATAATGAAACAAACTATAATAAAGTAAAATCTAAGTGCACTTCTAGCATATATAATTTCTTTTTGTATTTTCCGGCAATTTATAAGAGAGTAGCTATTTAAAATATTTAAAATTGACAACTAAACTAACAACGTAAAAACAAACAAAATAGCGAGTGTAGCTATTTTATGCATGCGATTTGTATATCTATTCTAAACAATGAAATAACTAATCTATCTGCAAGATTCTCGATCCTACCTCAGAAGTGAGGAATGAATCATAGTTTCTCAGAAACTATCAATCCCCACAACCTCCCTGGCAATATCGAGAATGGAAATAACTGAAATAAAGTGATTAACTACTTTATTTGATAAGTTCTAACTAAAACTTTGAAAGATGGAACTGGATTTCGCGCGAGCGGTGGCGAATCCGGCGGTGTGTGTGTTCTTGTCCCCTCGGTATGATCTCTTCGTTCTTTGTGCTCACGTGAATCCGAAAAGCGTGGAATGCTTGCATCAGCGAGGAATAGATATTTGGATCAATGGACAGCCTTGAATGCGAGACAGAATAGAATGCGGATAGGAGAGGGATAGCGCAAGAGTACGAGCTTGGCTATGCAATTCCTAGCGGGGTCTCTCTGCGAATCATGCAACAAAAGCGTCAGAACACGAAACTAGTACTGTATGAAGAGCAAAACCTGCAACTTTAATGGCTGCCTAGACTATTCTACTCCAAAACAATAATCTTTTGTTTGCCTGAAGTTGGATTTGTGGCTTACCAACGGTAACACAAAGCTAAAACAAACTGCATGACAAACTATACTACCAATCCTAAGCAAACTAAAGGGACACAAAGACTTGAAAACATGAAAGTTGGAGTGAAAATGGTGGCCCGAATAATGTTTGCACTTGCACAAGTTGGATATGTGGCTTACCATTTGCAACACAATACTAACAAAGCACTCATGAGAAAACTAAGAATCCTAAGCAAAGGAAAACTAAAACTGCTTGCAACAAGAAATTCAAAAGCAAACTTTGGAGCAAAAAATTCAGAGGCCATTTGCATGTGCACAAACCATGCATTTATAGGAATCAAACATCCAAAAATCAAATCCAAATGAACTCCTAAACATTAAACAAAAGAAAAACACTATTCAGGGGACCAAAAACATTAATGCATGCTCAAGTCGGCAAGAAAAGGCTGGTGAGTCGTGATATTTCACGCGGGTCGCGTCAAGCGTTCACGTTTGAAAAGCGCGCGCCAGGACTCAGGAGGCCGCCCAGACCGCCGCCACTCGGGCGGCGCGGTCACGAGACCGCGCCTTCTTCGGGCGGCGGCCATCGAAGACCAAAAAGCCAAGAAAAGAGGGGAAAATAGGGAAAACAAAGCACGGGGGCTAAGCGGGGCGGTGGGATTTAACGCATATCCGTGAAGACCAAAAGCCTTGTGAAGAAGTAAAAGGGGGAAAAATAGGGAAAACAATTTTGGGTACGTACGAAACCTTAGAATCTCTTACATAGATAACATGGGGCAAGAAATGTAAAAAAATAAAAATACCGGGATGTTAGCAATTGATGCTTTTGTGGGATTTTTTTAACATTAAATTTAAGTGTCACTATTTTAAATACCCAATATTCAAGTACCATCATAAATTTTAAATTGAATCCATCCGATAATTTTCATATACCGTGTGTAGTTGTATGAGAGTATACATATCCTACTCGATCCCCCTCAAACACTCTTTGTGAGCGTGTTTACTCTTTACGAGCGTGTATACAAGTATATTAATGGTTTCTTCATATATCAAATATAGTCAAATATTGCATTCTAAGTGTCTACATGGGTATCCATCATTGAATCCCATCCAACATCCTACACTTAGATCCTTGGTGACTCGGGACAGTGTAATCAGCAACTTACACTACTTTGATCAAATTTTCAGAGACATGTATGCCATGCTCAGTTCCGTGATGAAACATTTGTCATTAGGAACTTGTCCATCACCTATATTAGTATATATACCTAATTTATTAGTTTACTTAATAATTCATTAATATTCCTTTCCTATTTTATAGGTCCAATATAATAAAATAGTTATTGTGTGCATCATAGTTTACAATGAAACTTAATAATTGGTAACAATATTTGTAATATTCTAATTTAAGGTTGAGATGTGATTTTTCCTAGGAAGGTGTATTCTTTTGACGTTGAAAATCACATTTGTAATGGATAAGTTATTATTGTTCAGAATTCATGCTAGCTATAATTCTATTTACTTGGAAGTGAAACCATTATGCTATGTGAAATATAGGTTGTAAATCTATATTGTTGTTTCACATTTTCCATATGCTAACAACACACCTTGAATCAATTCCATTGATCAAGGTATGCTTTGAGTTCTTCTTTATTATCATCTTGTTAATTGACATGTTGAATGAAACATATTATGGAACCGAGTAATATTTTGTTATAAATTGTGAAGGACCTAGCTTTAGGTGTCCTTACTCGGCATCATGTTGCAAACTGTAAATTTGGACCTCCTTTATTAATGTTTTGTAATGATTGATCAAGCGTGAGGAGATTAAGGATCTGTTGTGGGCTAATAAGGAAAATGCCTTAACCTTGGTCAGAATGCATGTTGTTATTTGGATCTGACCCAAACTATAATGTTGCCCTATTGGATTTTTGACCTAAGGTAATAATACTTACCTAGGACCTATTACTAAACTATTTTGGTTGATGCCAAAAACTAGGTTGTGGTTCCTACCTTATATAAATTCTAATCTAAGAGGTGATAACCTAACCTAAGGAGGTATGTTATAAGGCTAGGAGTCTTGAACTAACCTAAGAACTAAGGTGGAAAAACCTAACCAATGCTAATGTAACCTAAACTATTACTAAGATGAAAAGGGGACCTAAGGGTCACTTGGAAAATGGAAGGTTGGTGGTGGTGGTTTCTAAGTTATTAATGTGAATTGATTTCATTCCTTACATCTTAAATTCACCAAGATTGGCGGAGGCATAAGAAGATGGTGGGACACTAGCTGACATCATTGCTAAATTTAAAATGAATGGAGTTCTTGAATTTTGTTTCACCAAATTTGAAGTGGCGGTGGCATAAGGAAAGAGGGGGAAATGGAATTCAATGCATTCAATGCATTCAATAGCCTCAATAGCCTCTTGGCTCAGTGGAGGAAACCACCTAGGAGTTAGGTAGGAGGAATTGGAGAAAGTTGTTGGTCATTTGGATCTTTCTGGTTTTTTCTCATGAGAGTTTAGGTTCTTCGAACCAACAAGCTTGTTTTTGACCCATTGGAATCATGGGTATCTTCGGGCTGTTTCTGAACTTGTGGAAATGTAGAGGAAGTTGGGAGATTTGACTATTGATGTTGGTTGAAAAGAAGAGATTCTTGAGAAGCTCAAGCTGGAGATCTTCTGCAAATCAACAAGAAATTTTATCAGGCATGATAGGCTCTTCTTGTTAAATAGTTCTACTTTTTATTAAGCATCTTCATTAAAAGAACTCTGCTCTTAGAAATGAATGGTTTTGTGGAAATGCCTTGGTGTATTTTTTTGAGATCTTCTACTTGAGTTTATTGTTTGGAAAAGATTCAAAATGGGTATTTTTCTTGATGCATGTTGAGTAAATCGTGTTTATTTATTTGAAACTAGAAGGTTGCTTAAGTCGTGTGGACTTCTGAACTCCTGTGCTAAAATGGTTTAAGGAAAAATAATGATTGGTTTAAAAATTTGATCAGGAATATCTTCCTTTGTTAGGAGAAGGTAAGAAAAATTGATGTTTCAGTTAAAATCTGAAGTGGCTTCAAATTTTATCACTGTTGTTAAGTTATGTTGAAATGGGTCTTTGGATTCGTTGTTTTCTTGTGGATTCAAACTTGTTTTAAAGCAACAGTGATATGTTGACACCTTTTGAGCTTAATACATTTTGAATTTATGAACTTTTTGGAACTGTTAAGAGAGGATTTCATTTAGTTTTATTCTTCCTTGCTCGAAATCTAGTAAATTATGATTTAACTTCTTCTCTTGGGACTATGCAAGGATATTGATGTTTCTCTCTCTCCTCCATGTATGAATTAGTTTGTGAATAATATTTTGATGTACATATGTAGAAGTTGTTGAAAGAATGGATTAATTCTATTTTAGTTAATTGAAGTATATGAGTTAGAAGGGTTCGATTTTACTCTTCTCCTTCTTTTGGGTTTGATTTTGAGAACCGACTTGGGGTTGAACCTCCCTTTGAATTGCCTTCATCTTGTTCGAATCTGGGATGGAGCCCTTTCTTTCTTACGTATGGACTATTTCTTTGATTCCTGTTAAGTGGGTACATGGATGGCTTGGTTGTAGCTTGTATTCATTTTCTTGAGTACATAGGAATACCTTGTAGGTTTCTCTCTATTTGGGAAATGAGGAAACATCTGGACCGAGGCTATCTTCACTGAAATGAAGCTAAGGAATTAGTTGTTAAGCTTGTTGCCTTGGAAACTTGTATCAGTTTTTATGTTGTTGTGACTATTCTCTTTACTTGATGAGAAGCCCTCTCTTGACCCTACCTTGTTTGATTATGTTGTTTATCTTATATCGATTCAATTTTGACTATGTTGTTTGTGTGGCAGTGGTTGTTGGATTGGATGTTGTTAGGTAAGGATCAGTCTGGTCTTCTTGGGATGTCATTGTGTTTAACCTTTTAATAGGATGGATTATTGGGATCTTCTCTCTATTTTTGAGCTAGGTATGCATCATTATTTTTCTTCAAATGTAAGAAGGATTTGCATTTGGTTCTTTCTCTTCTCTGAATTGTTAAATACCATGTTGTTTGTTGAACACTGAAGGATGACTTAAGTTGTTTACTTTTCAACTTTTTTTGTCTTTCCTCTGTATTAACCATGTTGAGGTTGAATGGGTAATTAGGCGGGATCCTGCACTTCTTATTCCCTTGAATCGATAAATTGGAATTGGATTGATATTGATTCAATGTTGGAAAGAAGGGAATTCTTGTGTAGAATATTAATTGGTTCATCCTAATTCCATCCTTTTTGATAGAATGAATTTGGCTTCTGATATTATATGAAGAGTTATGTTAGTGTTGTGGATTATGATTAATTGCTTCTTTAAAATAGTTAGTTTGAGAACTGTAGGGTGGTACCCTTCTTGAACACTTGTTTGAATCAAGAAAGAATTACATGCATCTATAGTACGAGTTGATAAGTAATTGAGATGTATTATCACTTATCTATTGTAATCCTTCTTGTGAAATTACTAGTTGAAGAGTGTTGCTTTGATCATGATACTTACATAATGTATTGTGGATTGCTTATTCTGACCTTCTTGTTAGGATCCTCATTCCTTTATGAGATATCTATCTGAATTGCTAAATGTTTCATAAAAGCAGAGTTCTTTTTATGAGACAGTTAGTTGAAAGCACATCATTTTAATGTTTAGTGCTTATCATGCTCAGTTCGATGAACTGACCCATGCTAGCAATTTTTGTAGATGGATTCTGTAAGTGAAAAAGAAGACAAGTTCTTTTATGATGCCTCTTGTGTTTACCTAAAGGTTGCATATCTTTTATGAGGAATTATTATTCTTATTGTAATATAATTGAAAAAGGAAAAGTTGTATTCTTGTTTGAGTTTATCAATGCAGATTGGCAGGAATGAAGTCTGAATGTTTAGACTTGTAAAATGTATAATTTACTTGAGGAATGGGAAAAGGATTGATTGTTGTTTGTATTTGATGTATTATTCACTTTGGGTTACTGTAAAGGAAATTTTGTAAACTTGTCATTACTCTCTCAGTGAACCTATCTATTTTGAATCATTTCAGTTGAACTCAAATGAAACTGATAGGAAGGAATTGATATTTTATTCCTTTATCGAATGCAACTTCTAAGTTGGCACAAATAGATGGAAACATAACTAGATCATGAAGGTTTACTAGATGACGTAAATAAGAGGGAAATCTATTTATAATTCTTGTATAAAGTAAATGGCAGCAATGAACCCTAAAAGAATATAAAGATAAAAGAAAGGAAATTATTCTAAGGGGATAAGCATTTGTTAATACCTTTTGAGAAAACATACTCCCTCTAGTTAAATCAAATCAGAATATGGAAACCGAAATGAAATAAATACATACGTAATGAATAGACTTCATCTTAATAAAGTCTATTAACAAGGAACCAAAATCTAAAATTAATCATGCTTAAACTTGGTTAAGCAACGTAAGATAATCTTACCGTGGTATATTAATTTTGTTATGAGCTTGAATCTTATGATAAGATACCATGGAATGAAATACAAACCTTCGGGAAGAGGGATTGATCATAGATTTATCTGCATGGTAACTATCAATCATTAATGGTTAGCAACCTTAATGAACAAAGAAATTAAGGATTCAACAGGGTTGCTGAAATTGAATCTTAATTAAGAAGATAAGTAAGTGTTTAACTTCTTAACTGGATATGTACTTCTAGATGAGGTGATTTCGTAGGATGTTGGTACATGCCAACTGTAGTATTGTGACATCATGAAGACCGGGGTCTTCATAATGGCACAATGTTGCAGCTGACACGTCACAACACCCTTCCGAATTGGATCATCTAGATCTACATAAACTTGGACTTGACCTTAGTTTTACCTTAGGTCAGGTTAGGGACATGCCTTCATATAGGGGAAACTCATGATGACTAAAGGTAACTAGACACACGATAATCGACTTGGGTCGACTGAGTATGTCTATGTACCCTTAGTCACCATGAGTGATGCTCTATACCTTTTATGTTGCTAATCTGGGTTATGGTAAGCCTTGGACAAGAGGACTGATAGGAGTCAGTGAAGACCATTCTAGATAACAGATGAAGTGGGGGTGAAGGATGTATTCCATTGATGAGTATGCCATCTAGGAATATGATCATGCAAGGCATGTGAAAATCTTTGGCCAAAGTATCACAAGTTGTTGGTTGCGTTGTCCTATATCACCTAGTTTAAGAAGTAGGATTTCAGATGAATATTGGTAACAAATATTCAGATAGGCCTCTTAAATGGAACACTTCAATACCCGAAAAGGGTAAGAGAACCAAGCATACTTAGTATACAATACATTGAGTCAACATGAAGGATCGGTAAGAAACCGTCATGAAATGAGAGACCGATGAAACTCGAGTCATGAAATGAGAGATCGCAGTTCATCGAGTCATTACAGCTGCATATGGTTATTTTTTATGAGATTGATTGGCATGGAATGTGTGTTCTAAATCATGATCATTTAGAACAGAGAACATTATTTAAAAACTTGAAATGTGTGTTCTAAATTATGATAATTTAGAACAGAGAACGCTATTTAAAAAAAAAAAAATCCCTTGTTTCTAAAGCTTTAAAATGGGAATGTTACATCTTGGTATCAGAGCTGAAGGTTGTAGCTCTTGGACCTATTGTGTCCATAATCTAATAAAAAATTAAATTTTCTTGTAAATAGAAAATGGTTAGAACAAGAGGAAATGTTGCAAACAACCCGCCACCGGGTGGAGAAGTAGCTACTACCCAAAAACTTGATGAGATCCTTGCTTCCCTGTTGGACACGAGGGATCATTTGGATGTATTGGAATAGAAAGTAATGGGAAATGAGGAGGAGGAAGAAGATGTTGATAATGACAATCAGCCACCTCCTGTGGACAACACCAATGGGGGAAATTTGGGTGTTGATAATAGTAATGTAAACATACCTAATCATCCTGAAAATAAAAAGGAAAGATTAGCAGTGGAACTCACCAATGATATAAAAATAATAATTCCTCCTAAGTTTGATGGAACTACACTTGGGGATGGGGTTGAGAATTGGCTTAGTGAAATGGAGAAGTACTTTACTATAAGAAACTTCTATGAGGAAACAAAAGCAAATATGGGGAGCATATCAACTTTCTCATGAGGCATCTTCATGGTGGGATAGCCATAAGGCTGATGAGGTGAATATGGTCGAAGTAGACATAACTTGGGATCAATTTAAAAGTTACTTTAGGAAATGGTGGCTACATCAACTTTTCTATGATAAAAAAATGACTGAATTTCAGAACTTATCTCAAGGAAAGTTAACTATGACGTAGTATTGGGAAAGGTTTACTAAACTCCTTAAGTACGTGCCTCAGTATAAAACTAAAGAGAAGTTCAGATACATAAATTTATTATGGGATTAAATCCCATTATAGGAGGTGAGGTGGATGTTCACATTCCAACCACTATGGAAGGGGTTGTTGAAAAAGCCATAAGGCAAGAACAGAAATTAAGAGCAATCTCTTGCTCATATAGAGGAAATTAGAAAGAAGGTTCCAAACTCTTCTTCATCTCTTGCACCTAAAAAGGGACCCTGGAAGAGGTTTGGCATGAAAAACAAATTTTCCACTGATAATAATAAGAGAAAAACAATAAACAAACATATTGCTAGTATGTGGAACAACTTTTTCAAGAACAATAATAATGGACAGAAGTCCTATGGAAGCCAAAATGATAACTTCAAGGTTGGAAATAAATTTGAGCCTAGGAAGGGGCCTATTGGAGGTTGTTTTAATTGTGGCAAGGATCATTACGTGAGTCATTTTCCTTTGAAGAAGGATGACCGCAATTAGCAGCATAGGATACATGTTGTGGTAGCTGACAAGCAAGCCGAAAATCAAGTCACACCCATAGAAGTTCTAGGTAAGTTATTCGATATACCTGTGACTATACTTTTTGATACTGGAGCTACTGAATGTTTTATCTCTACTAAGTTAGCTTTGAAATTAAAAAGAAAAGATGAGAAAATGGATAAATTGTGGACTGTGCATTATGGAAATAATGCTACTCATACGGTTAGTATGTGTCTTTTTGGAGTAGTCCTTAACTTGCCTAGTTTTTCCACAGAAGTTGACCTTTATGTTGCTCCTTTGGGGTCTTATGACGTAATCATAGGTGTTAACTAGCTAGCTGAGCATAAAGCAAAGGTTGATTGTTTTGAAAAACATATTAGTTGTTTAGATGATTTGCAAAAATTAGCGGTCATTCAGGGTGTAAAACACGAGATTTCAGTTAGGAAGTTGTCAGCAATGTAACTTGAAAAGGAAAAAAAAAAGGTTGTACCTTGTATGCAGTAAATATTTCTAAAACTACAGAAGAAGGTAATGATTTTATGGAAAAATATCCTTTGTTACGAAATTTCAGAGATGTATTTCGGAAGAGTTACTGGGTCTTCCACCCAAATGGGAGTTTGACTTCAAAATAGAGATCAAACCAAGAACCGAGCCTATATCCAAGGCACCTTATAGAATGACTACCATTGAATTAGTAGAGCTTAAGGCTCGGTTACATGAATTTTTGTCAAAATTATTGATAATATTAAGTGTCTCACCTTGGGGAGCACTGGTAATATTTGTGAAAAAGAAGGATGACACACTTAAATTGTGTATTGATTACAAAATGTTGAAAAAGGAAACTATTAAAAACCAATATCCGCTTCCTAGAATTGATGATCTGTTTGATCATATGCATGGATCATCATATGTGTATTCTAAAATAGATCTTCGATCGGGATATCATCGATTGAGAATAAAGGATGAAGACATACATAAAATAAATTTTATAACAAGGTATGGGAATTACAAATTCATAGTTTTACATTTTGGGTTGAAAATGCACTGCCACTTTTATGAATTTGATGAATAATATTTTTCAAGAATACTTGGACAAGTTTGTGCTTGTATTCTTGGATTATATTCTAATATACTCTAAAATCATTTAAGAACATCATGAGTATTTGAAGATAATTTTGGAAATCTTAAGAAAGAGAAAGTTGTATGGTAAGTTTTCTAAATGTTCCTTCTATGACATAGAAGTACACTATTTGGGACATGTAATAAGCAAAGATGGAATAGTTATAGATCCTTCGAAGATCATAGCTATAACTGAGTGGCATGTACCTAAGAATGTGCATGAAGTTAGAAGCTTCATGGGTCTTCTTTAGTTCTTATAGAAAGTTTGTTAAAGACTATTCTAAGATTGTTGCACCAATAAATTCATTACAAAAGAAAGATAATAAATTTGTTTGGAATGACAAATGCGAATCTTCTTTTAAGATTCTAAAGGATCAGTTAACTACAACACCTATTCTGATTGTACCTGATCCAAATGGGGACTTTATTGTTGTAACAGATGCATCTGGAGAGGGCCTCAGAGGTATTCTGTTGTAGGATGACCATGTCATAGCTTATTAAAGTAGAAAAATCAAGTTAAATGAATGAAATTATGCTCCATGTGACCTAGAGCTTGCTGCCATTGTTCATGCCCTTCAAATATGGAGGAATTATCTTCTTGGTAGGCCTTTTGAACTAAAAACTAACCATCTTTGAAGTATATTTTCAATCAGCCAAACCTGAATGCAAGACAACGAAGATGGTTGAAATTTCTATCGCAGTGTATGATTTTGATATAAGCTATATTAAAGGCAAGGAAAATAGAGTAGTTGATGCTCTAAGTCATAGGAAGCACATTTATGCTCTTATAACATTAAGAACTCGGTTTAAAGATGAGGTGAAAAGTGTCATGGAATCTGATTCTTATTTTCAGCAAGTAAGGACAACACTTGCTGCAAATCCAAATGATGCGAGATATAATGGTTTTCATTTCGACAATGAAGGAATTTTTGGTTTGAAAACCGGGTATACATACCTTCAAAAATGATTTAAGAAAGAAATTATTAGTTGAATTTCACAACTCACCTTTTCGGACACCATGGCAATACAAAGATGTTGGCTAATATAAAACAACAATATTTTTGGAAAGGGATGAAAAAGGATGTGATGGAAATCGTGACACACTATTTGGAATGTCAATAAGTTAAAGTGGACCATATGCATCTAGTTGGTTTATTGTACCCTCACAAAGATTCCGTAATTGTTATCACTAATTTTGACTTTGCAAAATTATTTTTAAAAAAATAAAAATGAAAATTTTGAAATTTTTCAAAAGTGTTACTTTGCGTGGTTCATTGCCCTCATCGCGATCATCTCATTTTTGTGATCGTTTCGGTCTTCGTTTCATCCTTTTCGGGTGAGAACTCTTCCCGCCAGGCTTTAAATTGCATTAAAATACATTAAAATTAATTAATTAATATTTAATTAATTAATTGCTCCTTGTTTGATAAAATTAATTTTTAAATAACTTGAGAGTATTTAATTAAATAAATATTAATTAAAAGTTCATTCGACAAATTTTTATTGCCGGGGAAGTAAACTTATGCTTCAACCGGAAATGCCAATTTGGCTTCTCGAACCCGAATTTCCCCTTTCTGGCAATCTTCTTTAAATTTCCCGCTTGTGGGATTTTCTCCACCAATTGCCAAATCATGGATTGGCTAACGGGCAAGAAATCTCCCAATTTCCCACATGGGGAAATTGAACGGGGATTGCCAACCCACTTTGTCATTCCCGGGATAATTTTAGCGCAAATATTCGTAATATGGTGAAAATTTCATTTTATGAAAATTTGAAAAGGTAAATTATTCGGAGTGGGTTGGTCCTGTTCGCCTGTTAAAATATATAGTATATTTTTTTGGGGTCAGCTTTGCCTTCATTTGAAAACATCTCCTATAAAAACCTAATGATTTTCAGGGTAGTATACCTCAAGTAGCTTAACAAATTACCAATTGTGAAATTTGAACTCGCATACCCTTAAGCACCGAGAGATTCAAAATCTTTGTTACTGATTGTTGATGCGCAGACACTTGCGGCCAGAAGAGGAAGTGTTGACGTGTGACTTGGGCAGTGTTGACGCGCGACAGAGGAAGTGTTCAAGAGAAGTTAAGCACGCGAGAGGAAGTGTTGACATGCGCGACTTGCAAAGCGTGACGCCACGGAGGAAGTGGTGACGCGTGCGAGCGAGAGGAAGTGTTGACACGCGACTTGGGAAGTGGTGACGCGCGAAGGAGAGGAGGTGTTGACGGCGTGAGCAGAGGAAGTGTTGATGCGCATACGACTTTTGTGGTGACGACGCGCGACAAAGGAAGTGGTGACGCACGTGAAGAGGAAGTGTTGACACGCGACATGGGCAGTGGTGACGCGCGACAGAGGAGGTGAAAACACAGACGCAGGAAGTGTTGATGCGCACGCAAGGGCAAAGTGTTGACGCGTGACACAGAGATTTTTTGATGGGAAAGCAGAGGTCGAGAGGCTGCGGGCGCAAATTAAAAGAAAGCGCGCGACAGAGATTTTTTGCCGCGCGCAAAGAAATCGGAAACGACGCGCCAAGTGAGGAGATCAACTGACCAGCATCACCGCATTTTCTTGATGCGGCACGAAAGGAAAAATCTCCTATCGCGTGTCTGCAGCCTTCTGTCGCACCACTTGACAATTAAGTGAAATTTTTTCATACAACCCCAAAAAATTGCCTTCCCGCGAAACCGGTTCCGGGGATATTCGCCAGGTATTCTCCACCTCGATTTCCAAGAGGTCTCTTAAAATGAACCCTGCTTTGTCATTCCCGTTGGTAATTGGCCGTTGCTTTCCCGTTTTCCTCTAGCACTTAAGTCCATTACCCGGAAGAGAGGAAGTTGGATTAATCCTCATAACTTCCTCTATCAAAATTGTTGGAAAGAGTCGTGAAGCTGAAAAGCTCAGTTGCTTCTTATTTCTTCTGAAGGACATAATATTTTGTCACATCCCACAATACTACGAATGCCAAGTAAGAAATAAAGAAGGAACAGATTTTCCCAACGCCATTGTGAAGGAAGATACATCAGTTGTGCATGCAAGGAAGTTTGATCAAATCCAAAACCAAAGATCACGCACAGCTCAAGGGAAAATTGCCAAAGAGAAATCATTTTTGTTGAGGAAGAAACATTAAAAAAAAAAAAAAAAAAAAGAGTCAACAGACCATGTGGAGAGATAAAAACCTACACATATTTTAAAAAGAAAGAGCTGTATACAATATATAAAAAAGGAAATCTCCATGCATTGGTTGAGGAGTTCTCACGCAGGTTTCAAGAAAACAAGAACAACTCCCCATGCATGGATTAAAGTTTATGCATTTTGCTTGTTTTTCCAAAGGAGACCACCACGTAGCCAAGGAGGACAGTTATTCCACGTGCCCAGCTGAAGGAAAAATCCACGCCTTGGGGAGAAAAAGGACAATAAGAAGACAAAAATTTCTTTCCACGCATAGGAGGAAAGATAACTAAGTGAAAGTTTTTAATTTTGTCTAGTGCAAGAGCCCACGCATTGGGCAAAGGGAAAGCTTTAAATTCATTTGTTACCCATCCAAGAGTCCACGCATTGGTAAGAAATAGAAATTAAATTAAATTAAAAAAACAAAGTTTCAACGCATTGGCAAAGAGAGCAGTCCAAAACAAGAAATGTCCACCACAAAAAGATAACAGATTTTTCTCACGTGCCAAGCAAGAAATTTTCCAAAAGCAATCAGGAAGTCAAAGGGAGAAAGCCACGCATCATATGCAGAAATAACATATCTTTTTCCAAGTTGTGTGTAATTAAAAAGGAAGGTTTTTGTATTAATTTCTCATGCAGCAAAGGAGATCCATATGCTGTTGCCAAAGAAGATATTAAAAAAATCCACACCAGAGAATCTGCCCACGCTAAAGAAATGGTGAAAACATTCTAACACGCCCAGCAGATTGGGAAGTAATAAAGCACCAGCAAAGAACAAAGTTCCCACGCACACCCAGAGAGAGGGGAGTGAAATAATAAGTTGTTTTGTTTTGATAAGTATTTCCACGCAGCAGAAGACAAAGAGGAACCGTTTGAAGATCCCACACATGCATAAGAGGAAATAGGTAAAAAGAACAGTACAAAATGAAGTATGACAAAACAACAATAATTTCCACGCATGCATGAGAGAAAGAAACGTGTCCGGGAAGCCAAAGAAACATCAATTTCCAAGCAGTTGTTAATAAAAAGATTTCAATAGCGTGAAATCACATTCCAAGGTACTCAGACAAAAATATCACGCATTCAAACGCATTACCGATGTATATCGGCACAAAAAAAAATGAATTTAATAAAGAAAACGATAGATGCGCAAAGAATGTGACGCGGATTCTATCCGTCGAAGTAATCGATTTCGGAGCTCAATATCTTGAAGCTGAGTGATCGTCGGGAAGAAAGGTTTGATTCGTTGAATTATTCCCAACTTCATGTACTCCTTTGCCAAATTTCAAATGCGCAGCACCTCATTTGATATTTTTCACGAACCCGAGAAAACCCAGTTTCCTTGTTTTTGTCGCGCGCAGTTTCAGTGTGGCGGAAGGCCTACTTTGAGAATCCATATTTGAGCCCAGATGATCGTCAAGAGAAATGGTTTGATTTTTTGAATTCATACCACATTCATGTACTTATTTGAAAAAATTCAAATATACAGCACTTCGTTTGATATTTTTCACGGAGCCAAATAAAATGCAGTTTGCATGATTTCGCTGCGCGCGCAGTTTTCAGCCTGTCAAGGTGACTCACTTCGAGAGTTGATATTTTGAACCCAAATGATCGTCAAGAGAAAATAATTGTTTCGTTCAGTTCTTCCCACCTTCATATGCTTCCTTGCCAAGTTATAGATGCTCAGGGTGACATTTGTTATTTTTCCCATGCTCAAACCAAACAGGATTTTCACAGTTTTACACTTGCATTTTCCTAGCAGTTTCAGAAGAGTCAACTTTGACCTTTAATATTTGACTGAAGAATTTGATTGGGAAAAACCTTCGACATGAAAACTTTTGGTGCCTTAATATACTTCCTCATGCAGTGAGAACTTCTTAGGACAAGATTTATTATTTTTCCCAGGGTAGTTTTACAAGCGATTTATGTAGTTTTGTAAGATGGAAGTAATAGCTTGAAATCACGTTTTGTCACAGTCATGTCATCTCCAAACAAAACGATTTTGCGGTATAGGTTATAGGGCATTCTAATCACCTCGACGCTCCATTCAAAGCATGAGAACATCGTCGATACTAACTTGGGACACATTAACATATGTCGATTCTACGATCGCATATATCGAAGAAGGCGAGTCACAATTTTCCTGACGCTTGTTCTAAATTGGTCATCACTTGCATGGATGCACCACGAAACCTACATAGTGTGGTGATTCAACTCCAATGGCTCCAAAATAGAAGCAACCCTAACTTCCTCATTATGCGGTATAAGTCGTAGCTATTGGCATTGGTCTCTTTGGAGTCAAAAGTCATTGTTATCGGCAGAGATCGATAATGGGAGAATCTTGTCTACATCAATTTTTCACTTGATCATTGTGGTGGATCTATTCATCGACAAACCAAGACCAATGACAGTGCAATTGTGCGGATCATCAAGCAAGGCCACATCATTCAAGTGTGTCCTTGTCAGCTCTCAGTTAGCAGCGTGCACAATACTTCATCGACCTAGTCTTTAAGTTGTTCTGTTCTCGAATTGGATGATCGTGAGTGAATCAGAATGCCAACACTTCGGGATGGTGACAAAGACAAAAGACATAACTCTAGGAGGTGAATTGTAATTTTGGCTCTTGAAGATCTTCTCAATGACAAAAGATTAAGAGTTGGATTCTGACAAGCCAAGGTGGCGTAATGACTACAGTCTCGCAACAAATGAATAATTCATCATGGAAGGCTATTCGGAGCATGTGGAGAATTGTGTGTAATTGTGAATGTGAATACGAATGAAGATGAACTTGCTCACACCAGGATGTTGCTCAAATGGAGGGGTGGATGAATTGCTCAAGTTTCAAGCTCGGCACTCTTGTCATTTGGAGGATTACAGAGCACGGTCAATGAGTTCATTCCCGTATGATCGGGATAGGCGGACTCTTGGCCCAATGGATAAGGCACTAATCCTAGGTGTCTTGATCTAGGTGGTGCATTGTTGACTAGGATGTCTATGTGTGCGTCCAAGTCATTTAAGTGAGGTCCACGTGTGCCCATTTCTTTTATGACTTTTTAACTTAAGTGGTTTCTATTTTTAGTCACTTTTTAAAATTTGGTTGAAAAAGTCAAAGGTCACTTAAGTGCCTTATTTAATGATCATGTAAAACCCTAACTACTTTGTAACCAACTTTTGGGTTATAAAAGGAAGTGAGGGGCTCATTTGTAAAGGGTGACTTTGAGAGAGGAGAAGAAAATACTTTTGTGCAAGCTTTGTTTTAGGAAGAAACTTTGTGTTCTTTTGTGAAAAACATTTTGGAGTTAATGAAATATGAACTTTGTGTCTCATTCATTGTCTCTTGTAACATTTGATGTTCTTATGTTCATTAGATGTTAGGTGTTTGAATCTTGCATGCAAATATTATCTTTGATCTTATTGTCAACGTTATTAATTAGTTGTTCTAGTTCACAGTGATCAAGCTCTAATTATCTACTTGCTCATGTGTGTTCCCTTTTACACGTTCTTGTTTGGCTAACTCAAACTCCATTTTATTTGTGTTGGTTATTCATCTTTCCTCTTCATGCAATATTAGGCTCTATTTTTACCTAACTCTTGCATGTTCTTTCAATTCATTCCATTCCACTCCTTTCCTTCATTATATTCCATTTCCTTCATTCACTTTTCTTTCCATTGATGTTCTAAAACACCCCCACATACAATTTTGAATGTACTAGATGTAAATATAGTTTTGGTTTTCAATAAAGGAAGCCTCACCTTCATTGAGGAGGGACTTTGTTCCCACATTGTTGCATGTCATTTGCATGCATGCAAATCCATATGCTAATAGTTTTGCCAACTCCACTTTGGGATTTAGGAATCGTTAACCAGTGCTTAGTTAAATCTTTATGACTATCCCCTCTGCACAAGCTCCAATTCTTCAACCGAACCTTGTACCCGATGAAGATTTCCAAGGAGACATTGCTGCCAACCTTCAAATAGTAGCTTGGGAAAACCGTGAAAGCTTGCAGCAATTTGTGGTTGTTGATAGAGCCATTGACAGAGAAATCTACATCGAAGACCTTAGAAGAAGAGCACTGCACTTGTGTCCTAGAAGACCTCTTGGACACGTGTTGATCATTATTCACCGATGCGGTCCTCTTCCACCAAGGTAATAAGTTGTATGACTATTATAGGTAACCCACCTATCTTGCAACCAAATCTTGATTTTACTGAGATACTCAATAAGACATATCATCATATTTGAGGAAAGCTATTTGGGAAAATCGCATGAGTAACTATCATTTTCATCTCACCACATCGGTACTAGATAACGAAGAAGAGAAATCCGAGAGTTGTTAGAGCTATTCAAGCATGAATAGCTCAAGAAAGAGAGCGAAGAGAAAAGGCTAGAGCCGGTCGAAACATGCCAATGATCCCTTCACCTGTAAAGATTCCAAACTAGAAGGGAAGAGGTTTACGCGAGGAGAAAAAGCTAAAGTTCGATCGACCCGCTTTTGACTTTCAAGGAAAATTTGGTTTCAAGTTATTTCCTCCAAAGAAGAACATGCCTCGTAGATCTACAAGCCTTGCATCAAGTCCTGAAAGAGAAAGGAAGGAAGGAATCACTACCAGTCAAGCACTTGTCCTTGCTCACATTTGTTTTACCTTCGCATACTACCTCTCCTCAAATGGCAGCCAATGTACCATGGGGAAATGCCATAGGCCCATTGGCCTTACTTGCTCGACATGAACTCCCGCGAGGATCAAGAAACATTCATCCCAAGTTCGACGGAGATGGGAAGATGTCACTAGATGATCATATTTCTACCTTCTTCGCTGCATGTGTTTTTTTGGTAGAATATGAAGATGTTGATATTCGTCTCTTCGTCAAAACAATGCATGATGTTGCTGCAGATTGGTTTCATCATCTACCCAATGGATGTATCACAAATTGGAATGATATGAAAACTAAGTTTGAAAATTGATTCAAAACAACAGAAGATGAACATGCTCTTCTTGCCCAACTATCTCAGGTGAAGAAAGAGCCCACATAACCCATGAGGAATTTTGTGGAAAAATTCAGCAAAATGGTGAAATAAGTTCCTTCCGGGATTCATCCAAACCTTGATGGACAAAAATGTTTCTTTATTAACACACAACAACCAGAAGTGTGCTATCAGCTGAGAAGGGCTAGGGTGGCTACTTTGGAACTTGCTCAATATTTGGCCATAGAAATTGAAGATGACTTAATCATGGAAGGAAAATTCAAGAAAAATTCCCTCAAAGGAAAGGTTCAAGAAACCCCCAACGCTTCAGAAACTATACTCACTAAGTTGGCTAATGATGTGCTAGCTTTGAAAAATCTAGTTGCTCAAAGTAATAAACCTACTCCTTACAAAGACATCCCAAGAATAGGATACGTTCCCAAAAATTTAGGATTGCAGGGCCCTCCAACGAGGCTTGCTATTGAAGAAGCTCCCGTAACTAATTCAAAATGTGATGTCATTGAAGAAAGTGATGATGAGATTGAAGTCGTCGAGGTTGATGAGGAAGAGCCGGATTCTGAGACATCTGAACCTGAAGTTGAAGATCCTGAGGGGAAAGTAATAATCATTTCTTTGAGTACCGTTCCGATGAGGAAGACGAATACGAAGAAATTATAGAAGATATGAATAGTCAATCTTTCGTCGTTTTCACATGCTCTCAGAAAAAGGAGCAGGATACCACTAAGGCGGGAGATAAAGAGGTTTCCAAGGAAACTCCCAAAGAATCCAAGACAAATGAGGCTCCTAAAGAGTCCAAGGTGACTGAGGTTTCAAAGGTCAAGACTATCTTAAAGAAAGGAGGGCCTTTGTTAGATCAATGGTTGTTAAACCAACTACGAAGAAATCTTCTTCTTCCACATCAGTGTCAACCAAGCCCGAGGCCAAGGTCAAAAGTGTGCCATCATCAAGTTCGAAAGAACTTATATATGAGACTTCAAGTACGGTTACTTTTCCTAAATTTGATATCATTGATCATATCAATAAAACAAAAATTTCCATGTCACAGGTAGAGTACTTGAAGTCCAACAAGGATCAACTCAAGAAATTGGTCCGGTTTATCAAAGGTACCTCACCTTCATTGAGGAGGGACTTTGTTCCCACATTGTTGCATGTCATTTTCATGCATAAATCCATATGCTAACAAGATACAAATGGCAAGTGATAACCATGATTTTGTTCAAGGATTGCCTATGTCAAAGAATAAACATGATATTATTTTGTTAGTTGTTGATAAAATAACAAAGGTAGCACACTTTATTGTTGGTAATTGTTGATGGAGAATCACAAGCACCCCCGAATTTGCAACTCAATGGGTTGAGACTCTCAAAGGCAATTACATAACATGGAGCTTTTCCAAGTGTGGGACCTTGTGAATTGGGAAAGCTCTCGGATGAAGGCGGTTCCTATTCCTCTGTTCGAGATGCACACATAAAAATGCATAGGTTTACTCAAAAACCTAATCTAACTTGCCAAGGAGACAGGTAAGAAAATGCATAAAAATAAACCTAAACTAACAAAGGTGATGCGAGGAATGAAGAACACTGTCTTGCCAATAAACACAAAACCATTAAAATACAATGCAAGATCATGCCTGAGATAACCAAAATTATAGTGAAAGATCAGGAGGATGTAAATAAACATAGAGAGGGTTGAGAATCATCCACAGACATGCATTATACGCTTCAAATATTGATACTGATACACTACAAAATGCCAAAAGGAAAAGTTGCATTACTGATTTCAAATGGAGGTTTGAACTCCACAAACTCACCGCCAAAGAGAAGAAGGGAGGGGAAAAACAAGAATGTCCAACCTTTAGAAAGAAGCCCCTCCTTACAATTTATAGGAAGAATGAGAGAGGGAAGAGAGAGGAACTCCAAATCTACCCCAACCACCTCTAGGTTGTATTTAATTCATCTCATAATGGTGGTAGGTAAGAACCCTAGCAAACCCAAAAAGTGGAAAACTTTATTTTACATTTTTAAGAACTTGTTCCCACCCAATTAAAGATATCCAGTCGTAGTTAGACAGAGGACCTCGTAAGCTTTCCGAAAATTCCAACCTTGCATGAATCCGAGCTCCCTGTGAAAATTTATGGCCATCTGAATATCTACGCCAGGGTTTGCTTCCTATCGGTGCTCAAAATGTTTGCTTCCTAGGTCTGAAAATTACTCAAAATGTTGCGCCTCCCGAAGATGCGCCATAGGGCGCATGAAATTTACATGTCGACACTACTCTTTTTTTCGACATCCTTTGTTGCCTGTGCCTTGGCGCATCCTTTTTCGTGTCGACATCCTTTGTTGTGCGCCCTTAACCTGCGCCTTGGCGCATCCATTTACATGTCGACACTCTTTTGCCTGCGCCTTGGCGCATCCATTTACATGTCAACACTCTTTTGCCTGCACCTTGGCGCATCCTTTTTCGTGTCGACATCCTTTGGCGTATCCTTTGTGCGCCCTTAACTGCATCCGTGCCTTGCGTGCATCCATTTTACATGTCGACACACTCTTTTAAAGGCACATCCATGTTCTATCGCGCTCTTTGGCGTGCATCCTTTTTTTCATTTCGCCATGGTGCATCTTTTCATGTTGACACTCTTTGACGTGCACCTTAACTGCCTTGGCGCGCATCCATTTCGACACATGTCGACACATCTTTTTCATTTGCCTTTGGCGCATCCTTGGCGTTTTCGTGTCAACATCCTTTGACGTGCGCCTTCTACCTTGTTGGTGCCCTTAACATGTGCTTGAGCGATTTCCATTTACGCATGTCGACACTTTTTTGATTCACTTGTGCGATATTTTGGCGAATCCTAAATTAATCATATTTTAGAATGACATCAACATCCTTTGTTGTGCACCTTAACGGGTTTTAGAGGATATCTATGGCGCCTTGGCGCATCCATTTAAAAAAATAATAATAACACGTGGAAATTTTAAAGATGTGAAAAAAATTAGGCCGGGAAAAATCGCACTATTTTTGACGTGTGCCAAGTTTTATGGCTAAGTCCTGTCCTCCAAAGCATTTGGGACACGAACATTTTTGTCGACACTTTTCTGGGACATCGGCGCTATTAAAGGCACATCCATGTTCAAGGTATGTCGAACACTCGAAGGTTTCGACGTGCGCTTTTCTACTGCGCAATGTGTGCGAAAATTTTTATATGTCGACACTTTTCTACCTATGCCAAAAGTGCATCATTGTTGTTCATGTCGAGAAAACGAAACTCTTTGACGTGGAAGCCATTTCGGGTGGTTATTTTTCCCTGCACATTTATGGGCAAAGGGCGAGGAACCTTTTCGAAAAGTCAAAATTTTGATGGAAACTTCTACCATAACTTTTGACTCCAGAGGCACATCCTTGTTCATGTCGACATGCCCTCTTTTGACGTAGATATATTTAAATAAAAAAAAACATATTCGGCCTCAATGCTCACTGCGCCTACGATCCAAAATAGCGCGCGAACCTTTGCGTGTCGACACTTTTTACTTTTGGCGCGAGCCCGATGAGCATCCTTGTTCATGTCGACACTCTTTGACGTGCGCAATTAAGAGGCATGGTCATTACCTACAGCCTTGGGCAGTATGGGAGCCGCAATAAATAACCATTTCACTATTTAATGCCTCTAAGTTTCTTTGATTTCCATATTCTTCTCTTTTCCTTCTATGTCTATAAATTGGATTGTTGGGGAAGATATTTAAAGCTCTGTGAATAATCTAAAGGATGATTCCTTGTAGTGGACTTGTGTTAGTAAGAATATTTTTGAATGATATTTTGAGCTTTGTGTTTTCTTACATGGAATACCTAAATTAATCATATATGGATAGAGATCCCATTGTGTAGAATGATTGTGAATCAAGATTTTAGCTAAATGCTTAATGATCATCTCTCAGTGTGCACTAAAGTCGACATTTTATTACTTTTGTGTATCACCCTTTAGTGTAGGCTTTCATTTTATGCATTCTCTCTCCTGGTCGACTTGGAAATTTAGATTAGAAAGGTTAGTGAAAGAGTTAATCGGGTTTTAGAGGATATGCTAACAAGTCCCACAACTTGGAGATAGTACCCATGTTATGTGGATCTTAGAGGATCTAAAAATCGGTATAAATGGGAGGAGTACCTTCCATTAGTTGAGTTTTCTTATATTAATACTTATCACACCTCTCTAAAAATGGCACCTTTCGAAGCACTATATGGAAGGAAATGCGAGAACCCCTATTAGTGGGAAAACATTAAAGACAAAGAGGTGATAGGACCTAAAATCCTTATAGAAATGGAACAAAAATTTAAAATGATTCGTGAACACTTGAAGGAAGCTGAAGATAGGTAGAAAAGTTATGCGATAATTAAAGTGGGTGGATAGGAAATTTGAACTTGGTGAGAAGGCCTTTCTTCGGGTTAAGCCGAAAAAGAGTTCTATAACTTTTGGAAAGGTTGCCAAGTTATCACCTCATTATGTGGGACCCTTTGAGATAGTTGAAGTAATCAACCCTGTAGCTTATCGTTTAGCTTTACCTCCTACTTTATCACGAATGCATGATGTTTTCCATATTTATTTTCTTAAGAAATACGTTTCATATTTATCACATGTGTTGAATTGGAATTCCTTGCAGGTCAAGACCCATGAATAATTGTGGTTATACCCATACCCATTCAAGTGCTCGAAACTCGCCTTGATTGCACTAAATAAATCATGAAATAAGTCAATGTAAGGTCCAGTAGGACTATTTTAACAAAGAAAGTGTAACACAGGAAAATATCAAAGAAATAAGTTCTTCTTTGAACCATACTTGTTTGATCGAGAATTGATTAAAAATTTGATAAAATCTGAAATTTTTTAATTCATATTTTGATGTTAAATCAGCAAGCGGGAAGGCGATTCTTGAACAATTTGATAGCTATTTTCAAAACTTGAATTTTTCAAATTTAGTCCTGTTATGGACATATGAATGGAAGGACAATAATTAAATTTTTCCTAAAACCTTAATGGTTTGATTAAGTTAATCATCAAGACGATGATTCTTTTAAGGAGGAAGGTATGTAACATCTTGGTCATGACCGTTACTATGATGACTTCCACTTTTGACATTGCAAACATTGACATGTGATTTTTCTTAGGAAGGTGTATTCTTTTGACGTTGAAAATCATGTTTGCAATGGATAAGTTATTATTGTTCAGAATTCATGCTAGCTGTAATTTTGTTCACTTGGAAGCGAAACCATTATGCTATGTGAAATATAGGTTGTAAATCTATAGTGTTGTTTCACATTTTCCATATGCTAACAACACACCTTGAATCAATTCCATTGATCCAAGGTATGCTTTGGTTCTTATTTATTGTCATCTTGTTAATTGACATGCTGAATGAAACATATTATGGAACTAAGCAATATTTTGTTATAAATTGTGAAGGACCTAGCTTCAGTGTCCTTACTCGACATCATGCTACAAAATGTAAATTTGGACCTCCTTTATTAATGTTTTGTAACGTTGATCAATGTGAGGAGATTAAGGATCTGTTGTGGGATAATAAGTCAAATGCCTTAACCTTGGTCAGAATGCTTGTTGTTATTTAGATCTGACCCAAACTATAATGTTGCCCTATTGGATTTTTGACCTAAGGTAATAATAATTAACTAAAATTTTGGTTGATGCCAAAAACTAGGTTGTGGTTCCTACCTTATATAAATTTTAATATAAGAGGTGATAACCTAACCTAAGGAGGTATGTTATAAGGCTAGGAGTCTTGAACTAACCTAAGAACTAAGGTGGAAAAACCTAACCAATGCTAATGTAACCTAAACTATTACTAAGATGAAAAGGGGACCTGAGGGTCACTTGGCAAATGGAAGGTTGGTGATGGTGGTTTCTAAGTTATTAATGTGAATTGAATTCATTCCTTACATCTTAAATTCACTAAGATTAGCAGAGGCATAAGAAGATGGTGGGGTTCTAGTTGTCAACATTACTAAATTTAAAATGAATGGAGTTCTTGAATTTTGTTTCACCAAATTTGAAGTGGTGGTGGCATAAGGAAAGAGGGGGAAATGGAATTCAATGCATTTAATGCATTCAATACATTTAATAGCCTCACGCTCGAGTGGAGGAAACCACATCGGAGTTACGTAGGAGGAATTGGAGAAAGTTGTTGGTCATTTGGCTCTTTCGGGTGTTTTCTCGCATGAGAGTTTAGGTTCTTCAAACCCAATGAAGCTTGTTTTTGAACCATTGGAATCATGGGTATCTTTGGGTTGTTTCTGAACCTGTGGAAACGTAGAGGAAGTTGGGATATTTGAATGTTGATGTTGGTTGAAAAGAAGATATTCTTGAGAAGCTCGGTCGGAGATCTTCTTCAAATCAACAAGAAATTTTATCAGGCATGATAGGCTCTTCTTGTTAAATAGTTCTTCTTTTTATTAAGCGTCTTCATTAAAAGACCTCTTCTCTTAGAAATGAGTGGTTTTGTGGAAATGTCTTGGTGTATTTTTTACGAGATCTTCTGCTTGAGTTTATTGTTTGGAAAATATTCAAAATGGGTATTTTTTTATGCATGTTGAGTAAATCGTGTTTATTTATTTGAAACTAGAAGGTTGCTTAATTTGTATGGACTTCCACGAACTCTGTGCTAAAATGGTTTAAGGAAAAATAATGATTGGTTTAAAAATTTGATTAGGAATATCTTCCTTTGTTAGGAGAAGGTAAGAAAAATTGATGTTTCAGTTAAAATCTGAAGTGGCTTCGAATTTTATCATTGTTGTTAAGTTATGTTGAAATGGGTCTTTGGATTCGTTGTTTTCTTGTGGATTCAAACTTGTTTTAAAGAAACAGTGATATGTTGACACCTTTTGATCTTAATTTGTTTTGAATTTATGAACTTTTTGGAACTGTTAAGAGAGGATTTCATTCGGTTTTATTCTTCCTTGCTCGAAATCTAGTAAATTACGATTTAACTTCTTTTCTTAGGATTTATGCGAGGATATTGATGTTTTCTCTCTTCCATGTATTAATTAGTTTGTGAATAATATTTTGATGTACATCTATAGAGGTTGTTGAAAGAATGGATTAATTCTATTTTAGTTAATTTAAGTATATGAGTTAGAAGGGTTCGATTTTACTCTTCTCCTTCTTTTGGGTTTGATTTTGAGAACCGACTTGGGGTTGAACCTCCCTTTGAATTGCCTTCATCTTGTTTGAATATGGGATGGAGCCCTTTATTTCTTACGTATGGATTGTTTCTTGATTCATGTTAAGTGGGTACATAGATGGCTTGGTTGTAGCTTGTATTCATTTTTCTTGAGTACATAGGAATACCTTGTAGGTTTCTCTCTATTTGGGAAATGAGAAAACATCGGACCGAGGCTATCTTCTTTGAAATGAGGCTAAGGAATTATTTGTTAAGCTTGTTTCCTTATAAATTTGTATCAGTTTTATGTTGTTGTGACTATTCTCTTTACTTGACGAGAAGCCCTCTCTTCGACCCTACCTTGTTTGATTTTTTTGTTTATCTTATATTGATTCAATTTTGACTATGTTGTTTGTGTGGCAGTGGTTGTTGGATATGGATGTTGTTAGGTAAGGATCAGTCCGGTCTTCTTCGGATGTCGACTATGTTTAACCTTTTAATAGGATGGATTATTAGGATCTTCTCTCTATTTTTGAGCTAGGTATGCATTGATGTTTTCTTCAAATGTAAGAAGGATTTACATTCGGTTCTTTCTCTTCTTTGAATTGTTAAATACCAAGTTGTTTGTTGAACATTGAAGGATGAATTAAGTTGTTTACTTTTCAACTCTTGTTGTCTTTCCTCTGTATTAACCATGTTGAGGCTGAATGGGTAATTAGGCGAGATCCTACACTTCTTATTCACTTGAATCGATAAATTGGAATTGGATTGATATTGATTCAATGTTGGAAAGAAGGGAATTATTGTGTAGAATATTAATTGGTTCATCCTAATTCCATTTTTTTATAGAATGAATTTGGTTTCTGATATTGCATGAAGAGTTATGTTAGTGTTGTGGATTATGATTAATTGCTTCTTTAAATAGATCAGTTCTGAGAACTGTAGGGTGGTACCCTTCTTGAACACTTGTTTGAATCAAGAAAGAATTACATGCATCTATAGTATGAGTTCGATAAGTAATTGAGATGTATTATCACTTATATGTTGTAATCCTTCTTGTGAAATTATTGGTTGAAGAGTGTTTCTTTGATCATGATACTTACATAATGTATCATGGATTTCTTATTGACCTTATTGTTAGGATCCTCATTACTTTATGAGATATCTATCTAAATTTATAAATGTTTCATAAAAACAAATTTCTTTTTATGAGACAGATTAGTTGAAAAGCACATTGTTTTAATGTTTAGTTCTTATCATGCTCGAGTTTGATGAAGCTGACCCGTCTAGCATTTTTACGAGATGGATTCTATAAGTTAAAAAAGAATACAAGTTCTTTTATGATGCCTCTTGTGTTTACCTAAAGGCCGCATATTTTATGAGGAATTATTATTCTTATTGTAATATAATTGAAAAAGGGAAAAGTTGTATTCTTGTTTGAGTTTATCAATGCAGATTGGGGAATGAAGTACGAATGTTTAGACTTGTAAAATGTATAATTTACTTGAGGAATGGGAAAAGGATTGATTGTTGTTTGTATTTTATGTATTATTCACTTTGGAGTTCTTGTAAAGGAAATTTTTAAACTTGTCATTACTCTCTCGTGAACCTATCTGTTTTGAATCATTTTAGTTTAACTCAAATGAAACTGATAGGAAGGTAATTGATATTTTATTCCTTTATCGAATGCAACTTCTAAGTTGGCACAAATAGATGGAAAAATAACTAGATCATGAAGCTTTACTAGATGACGTAAATAAGAGGGAAATATATTTATAATTCTTATATAAAGTAAATGGTAGTAATGAACCCTAAAAGAATATAAAGATAAAAGAAATGCAATTATTCTAAGGGGATAAGCATTTGTTAATACCTTTTGAGAAAACATACTCCCTCTAGTTAAATCAAATCAGAATATGGAAACTAAAATTAAATACATACATACGTAATGAATAGATTTCATCTTAATAAAGTCTATTAACAAGGAACTAGAATCTAAAATTAATCATGCTTAAACTTGGTTAAGCAACATAAGATAATCTTACCGTGGTATATTAGTTTTGTTATGAGCTTGAATCTTAAGATAAGATACCGTGGAGTGAAATAAAAACCTTCGGGAAGAGGGATTGATCATAGATTTAGCTGCATGGTAACTATAAATCATTAATGGTTAGAACCATAATGAACAAAGAAATTAAGGATTCAAACGGGGTTGCTGAAATTGAATCTTAATTAAGAAGATAAGTAAGTGTTTAACTTCTTAACTGGATATGTACTTATAGATGAGGTGGTTCCATAGGATGTTGGTACACGCCAACTGCAGTACTGTGACATCATGAAGACCGGGGTCTTCATAATGGCACATTGTTGCAGATGACACGTCACAACACCCTTTTGAATTGGATCATCTAGATCTACATAAACTTGGACTTGACCTTATTTTTACCTTAGGTCAGGTTAGGGACATGCCTTCATATAGGGGGAAACTCACGATGACTAAAAGGTAAATAGACACATGCAATTGACTTGGGTCAACTGAGTATGTCTGTGTACCCTTAGTCACCACAAGAAATGCTCTATACCTTTTTATGTTGCTAATATGGGTTATGGTAAGCCTTGGACAAGAGGACTAACAGGAGTCAGTGAAGACCATTCTAGATAAAAAATGAAATGGGGGTGAAGGACATATTTTGTCTATGAGTATGCCATCTAAGAATATGTTCATGCAAGGCATGTGAAAATATTTGGCCAAAGTATCGCAAGTTGTTGGTTGTGTTGTCCTATATCACCTAGTTTAAGAAGCAAGACTTTAGATGAATATTGAAAACAAATATTCAGATAGGCCTCTTAAACGAAACACTTCAATACCCCAAAAAGGGTAAGAGAACCAAGCATACTTAGTATATAATACATTGAGTCAACATGAAGGATTGGTAAGAAACCGAGTCATGAAATGAGAGGTGATGAAACTCGAGTCATGAAATGAGAGATTGATAGTTCATCGAGTCATTGACTACATATGGTTATATTTTATGAGATTGATTGACATGGAATGTGTGTTCTAAATCATGATCATTTAGAAGCAGAGACATTATTTAAAAACTTGAAACATGTGTTCTAAATTATTATAATTTAGAACAGAGAACGTTATTTAAAAAAATAATTCCCTTGTTTCTAAAGCTTTAAAATAGGAATGTTATAAGGTGCAGTAGTTGAATCACTTTTTATTCCACACCTATTCACTTATTATGTACCAAATTGTTTATTCATGTTAAACAAGTCCATCCTTTATACTTAATACCTACAAGTATGATTTTGCACGTGTAATCCAGATTATACCTTCATGAGGATCAACTATTAATAAGTATATCCTTACACAAGACTCTTTTCAGTTCCTTGTTGTACTCCATTCTCAATGTATTATTTTCCATCATAATAAGTTAAGGTTATTCGAATAAGTTACAACATATCAATTCCCATGTTTTAATGAAATTCGAGCTACTATGGAATTCAAACCGACTGGTCTAAACGAAGGTTTCAAGCATTCTAATGGAATTTGTTAGAGACATTCCATCATAATCATTACACTTACCAATTAAATATTTAATTCAGAATTCTTCATTAAATCCCTTGTTCATATTTTACTTATTAACACTAGAAATGCATCATGTCAAAAGTAGTACTTATATAATATTTATACCTTTTGCTCAAATAAAGTGTTAAGTATAATATTATACTTAATAGGATTAATTCCAAACATTTTCAGCAATCATTAATTTAATTACTTTAAAATTGAACCAAAATTGCATAGGAAATAATTATGAGAATAATTAATTTTACACACACAAATATATTTCTTCTTTGATATCTTCATTCGAATAGATTACAAATATATATGAATAAGAAACTCCTATAAACTAGGAATTTGCTCTAATGATAATCCTATTTAGTTGTGATTGTTACTCATGTAACAATACACAACTCAAATCATACGAGTTGTTAAAACAACTCAATAATATATTATTGTTTATATAACAATAATATAACTACTAACATTTATACTTATTGAATACACAAGTATAATGTAAACATTAATATCCTAACATTCCCCCTTAATGTTTACATGGTAATAAAATAACTTTCACACTTCCTCTGCAGCTTTCTACCTCTGTGCACTCATGATCTTGGCACACACTCGAACTGAAGGTAGAAGAAGGAACACATCAACTTCTTATCGACCATGCACTGTCGGGAACACATTTGACCGACGAGGATGGGAACACACTCAGAATCATCTGCTTATCAACTAGTCACTCTAGGGAACACATCTAACCTAGCAGTGTGGGAACTCAAGTAGGAACACATCTGAGTAGCCTTCAATGGTTTTCAGGAGGCTAACCACAAACCTAGGTATGAACATGAACACATCTGACTGTTTTACCTCATCAAGACTCATGATGCTGCATTTCACTATGCTATATGTTCTTCACTATGTTTTTGCATTGGGGAATTTAAGTAGGAATAATCACATACACAACTGAAAAACTAGAAATGGAACATTGGATCATGTTGATCATGTTCCCCCCTCAATGTGAAATTTCCACTTATTGAAAACTACAAACTGTAAAAACGAAGTAGAACCACACTACACACAACTGAAATCAACTGAAACTCTGAAATAAAACACACACACACACACACACACACACACACACAGTCACCATAGCTTCGTGCGGCCTCATCGTTGGTGACTAATGAGAGGTCGTTGTCTAACCTCCAACCTCCAGTGCCTCCATCCTCCAGAATCATGCTGCTAACTCAGACGGATTTGGATATGAAGATCAATTGTTTCCACATTGTTTATTATATCTTTCCTCCCATAATGTGAAACGCTTTATTTTTCGGACGTCGGGTAACACCGAAAATGCATCCGTGAGGCAAATTTTTTTATTTTCACAATTTTTGACTCCACAAGATGACTATACTTTAAACAATGACTTCTGACTATAAACACTTATGATATACATTTTGATTATTGGCCTTCATGACTTTTACCTACTAACACTAGAACCTAAGACTCAAAATGAAAGCTAGATATATTAATACCTATTAAGTGGAAAGTAATATTTAATTACTTTCTAACAAATAACCGGAAAACTTGGTTTTCTAAATGAATTTATAACAAACTATATTAATAACATGGATATCATAAATATAATGACAAAAGGCTATATTTTGACACATACTTAACTGAAAATGACAACGCATTTAAATGACATTGAATAAAGACCACAAAATATATTGACTTACACAAATAGTGATTTAGTTTTCTCTTAATATTGGTGCGCTTGAAAGTCGACTTGATAGCTTGTGGAGGACTGGTTGAAACTTTGTGAATGGCAGTAAAATACAATAAGAGATCCAGATGCCGCATGTCCTGATGCGTATAAGATGCAAACCTGATCGAGCAAGTGGGGGTCACTTTTGTGTTTGTTCCAAGCATACAAAAGATAGAGAAGTGTGTAAATTTGATTGTCCGAGAAGACCCGAAGTAAAGAAATAACACCACTGTCACTTTTTTCAGGGTCGACTGAGTGCCCCGTTTGGGGAGGAATAAATCAGACGTGTCTCTGAGGCTGAGGATCCAACAAAATAGAACTGCATGTTTGCTTCAACTCAAGTTTGAATTCCAAAATACCAAGAAATAGGTTATTTCATCTCCAAGACTTCCATGCAGTAGGTGAATGCAAATCCAATGCGACGTGTCGACCAAACGTGAATGAGAAGCGAGCAGCTGGTAGCGTTAGGATATGATGCAAAGCCAAATGGAGATACGCAAAGAAATGGTGCAATTAGTTGTCAAGCTTCCAACCAATGCAAATCCTCCGATTTGGAAGCTCTCTATGCGTAGCTGAGATAGGGTTACCAAATAACTCAAGCTCTTTGTTGAAAAAGATGAACTACCAGAGTCGATGCAACACAAGAGATTCAATTCACTTTTGAGCTGCGTGCGCCACATCAAATCACAAAGGTATTTTCTTTGCACCTTTGTCTCAGCCTTCACATCGGTGCTATATAAAAAGACAAATATGGAATCTCTCACCAAAGCCGTATATGGAGTAGAACATGCACACTTCTGTTATCAGGCAGAATATATCTCCACGTGGATTGAACCTAATGTGATTGTGAACACAGTTCGACATGAACGGGAGCTCGCATTAACAAGTGAACGTTTCAAATCACGATCTATTTATCTCATTGATCCCAATTACATAAATCTTGGAATAGATTAAGAACACAGCTGATTTTGACGTGTTCAGCAAGGAATTGTGATGTCTAGATATGCACAGAAAAGGCGTTGTTGCATAAAAAGATACACTGAAAAATTGAAACGCTGGTAGATATGAAAACTGTCACCTCTAAGAAAATAATTCTCAACACAATGAACATTGGATGTGCAGTCACGACTGGACCTGTGTAATGTTGTTGATGCATGTCGTACACGAAGATCCAAAGCAAACATAGACAAAGTCTTTGATCTCAATGCGAGTTGCGCTAAACATCCAATAGATGCAAAGCCCAGAAGAACAAATCACAGTGGATGAAACTTGATGCAGCTTTCACCTAATAATTTCAAAATTATATGTATTCTAAAAACACAAACTAGATCCACAGTATTGCAGGCCGTGTGTATGGAGAACAAACATAATTGCCAATTGATTCACATGAATAATGAACATATGCAAATGTCACAGAGGTCTAAATGTCTGAGCACATGGACATGGATGAAAGGAAGACCAGGAGATAACAGACTCAACCACAAATATCCTATATACCAACAGAACTATGTTAACATTACCACTACAAAAAAATTTGATACAATAGATTTCTCATCAACCGGGGAAATCAAAATTTATATATGCCCCTCACAAATCTCAGAATTCCATATCGCTATGATACCAAATCTAAACTCTGAACCAAACTTGCACAGGAAATAATTATGAGAATAATTAATTTTACACACACAAATATATTTCTTCTCTGATATCTTCATTCGAATAGATTACAAATATATAGGAATATGCAACTCCTATAAACTAGGAAGTTTCTCTAACAATAATCCTATTTAGTTGTGATTGTTACTCACGTAACAATACACAACTCAAATCATACAAGTTGTTAAAACAACTCCAATAATATATTATTGTTTATATAACAATAAAAATACGAATAACTATGCACGAGGGGGGAAATAACTACTAACATTTATACTTATTGAATACAATAAAAAGTATAATGTAAACATAATAATATCCTAACAATTACATACTTTATTCTTTTAAAAACACACCCGTTTGTAGAAGAAATAGATGAAGAAGTGATTCACTCTATTCCAAATGATTCCAACACAATATGCATATTCTCAAGATAATGCTTTATTAGTGATTGAAAAACTAGTCCATTATGTCCTTGGATTGCAAGTTTTGTTGGCATTAATATCAGGGGCGAAGGATAACTTTGCTCTTCTTAGTAAAATACCATACAATTAATTGCATTTCTTAATTCAATACAAAATCATGGAAGCAGATGATACTAAAATATATGTAAACATTAATATCCACAATTACATATTACTTTATTAAAAATAATCACATCTTATTTCAAGCATCATGCCTTACTAAAATACAAATATTTTTATATTTTCACAAGAAGAATAGATTTATAGATTTCATCATGAAAGACATAATCACATCTTGTTTCAAGCATCATGAGCTAAAAAAGTGTAATTCACGTTTTCCTTCATAATCAACCTACAATGTTAATGACTTGCATGTAAAAGATTCCATTGTATGTGGTTAGTTCCAACCGAAATGGCATGGTAAGACCTATCTCTACCTTAGTAGTTTATTCCTTTTATTATTGACATAAATGAAACTCTATAATAAATTTAAATCACATAAATGTTGCAAAAGAACCAAAACATTTTATTTTTTACATTTTAGAACAAAAACTTTGCATACATATCACATTTACTTCCATCAATCTAATCACTTATGAATATTATTACAAGCGACATATTACATATTTTTTTCCAACAATCATTCATTATATCTTACAACAGTAAGGCATTAGGTATATCAGTATTCCATAATACTTTTTATCGAATTACAGTCATATTCACCACATATAGGTTAACTTTGTTTGATCATAGATATATTATGCAAGAGTCAGCAAAATCTCTTTCATAATTAAATACATGTGTCTAATAATATTAAATCACTTAGTATACACCAACACCCAACCTTATGCGGCCACTCTAAAGTATACAAATATCAATAATACCTTACCATCGAATTATGTTCCATTGTATATACTAACAATGTCTAAACTAAATTAAAAAATATAAATTATGTATATGTATTTATATTACTTTGAATTAAAATTCCTACCACATCTACATATTTCCAATTATAGTAATAATAGTTCTCATTTAAAGCATGAATTATAGTCATAAAGAACATTTGTGCTTATGCCAATAGAGACTTCACCTATCGATATGTGTATTTATCATTAAGGTACCCCTTTTGATTACTTGTTACCATAACATCATGTCTTATATAATATAACAATTCAAAAACAAGGTACTCAAGCATTTGAGTCCATCAAGCCCCAAGTGTTTGTATATTCAGCATATATAACTAAATAATCACATATCCAATATTATTTAATTTTATAAAGGTATCAAATACAACACAAAATCACTCATGATTATGGTCTAGTGGAAGGAATCGGACCGGATATATATCTATTTACCATAACTAATCATTAATGACTTATAATAGTAAAACAATATCTAAATCAATACATTATGCCTCCAACATATCTTTTACAAGTATCGAATAATCTTGAATCACTTAATGGAATAAAAGTTTCAAATAGTATGTACTCACTCAAGGATAACAAGTATTAACTAATACTTAGTCATAATATCATTAACACTAGTATTTAATCTCATAATTAGATACCACTATAATAGTAACTAGGATTACAAACCTTAGAAGAATAACTATATCATTAATATCCTTGGCTTGACTTCATACCCCAACAAATGGTAGATGGAGCAGTCGAGCCCATACTACTTATAGGTTCCACCCTAAGGTGATATTTCAGTAAGAAGGTTGATGTTACAATGACATTCCATATCATACCACTACTTCCAATCAACTACATTATCGTAGAAATCTATTCAGTGACAAGGAATAATTTTATACCATACAAAATTATGGGTTTGTTTACAAATTCATACTTTCAAATCACTAAAAATGGCATAATCTCCACATCTTAGAGGGGGAATGATTAACTTTTCGGAGTTTACGAAAATATTGATATAATAAACAGAACGAAACCATAATATTTCTATGAACCATTAAACCGGAACATGGCCTCAAAATCAATGATAGGGTTTCAGGAGCTTATTATTTCCAGAATACCCATTTCCATTAAGGATTCTAAACCTCATTAGTATAAACATTTAATAGTCAACACCCTAGTTATCTGGGTACCTTCTTTATAAGGATATAAGCCCCTGTATAAATAAGTATAATCTTATGTACCTAACTGAAATCACTCAATCACATAGCACATCCATTTTTAATGCAAAGTATAAACCACGAGAGATCTTCAATGACACAATACTAATAGTTCCCAAAAATACTATAGTTGCACATGAGGGTTTCAACTCCATAGTAATATATATAATATAACCAAGTGTACCCTAGTTGTAGGGTTCGAATCACAACCATACCACAATATTTTAAGATAAATTTCATATACATAAAAGAAATCACTTTTTAAATGATATATATATATATTTAATGGTCACAATCTGTTTCGATATATTCAAGGGTTTTAGTTTATACCCATATTTATTTACCTAAACATGAATCGATAGCACCTAGTATAATGAAAACCCAAAAATGTGAATATCAACCAAATCATATTGTAGCATTTAATATAAGCAAATAATAAATGGAATAAGAAGCTAAGGAATAGTTAGATCATATCATGCCTATAATGGAAGTTTTCTTTCCTTATTCCTTTCCTTGTCTTCCCAATATATTTTTCTTACAAATCAAAAGATCAATTCCAAAAGTCAACAAAAACCTCTCGCACACTTCACAATATTTATAGAGGTAGATAAAAATGCAACCCAAGATTCCCTATACTCTTAGAAAAATAGAATCGAAGTAGGATTATGTATGAAATAACTTAAAGATATATAGTTCATCTTTGAAAAATAATCAAATGAAACCCTCATGCAATGGATTTGAATAGAATATTTCCCTAATTTTTGAAATCCGTGGAGGTCATTAAATGACCATTAATTTTTAACAAAGCCACTTGGTGCATTGAAATTCCATCCACCGCCATTCTCCAATTTCCTCGCCATTTTGGCGAGTTTGATATAATTAGAAATGATTTAGTTCAAACAGATGCATGTTTAATGATTCAAATAGTCAACATCAATTGAGACTTATGTCATTATTATAATAATTGAAATCTTTCAAATTCTAACCTTCAACTTGAACATGGTCGGTTAACCAATCTCTTTGAGCTATACTAGATGCCTCTAATGTGGTTGAGGACCTAGAACATATTCATAACCCATGTTTTTAAGTTTATATCTAAGGATCATCCACTAATATGTCAAGAGGTCTATTAACTTAATGATTGCTGACCTGCTTCTTCCTTTTGCTCTTCTTCTACTGCAACAAAATCAGTCCTGACCACCATTTGTTCTTCAACTCTGGCCTCCTCTATAGGCTTCATCAGCAAAGGGATCTTCTCAATTCCATATTTAAGAGCCAAACTCACTAAGCTCTTAATCATTCCTTCTTTGCTTGGCTCTTCCTCTTGCTATCCTTCATGACTGATTTTTGCAATTTCTTCTTCCCCACATGGAACTGGGAATGCAAGAGGAGAGACAAATTGGAGTTCAACCAATTTTGCATTTGTTTGTGGTGGTGGAGGTAGAACTCCTTGTTTCTTTAGAGGAGAGGGTATTTCTATTGGCTCTTGTGGAGGGGATGACTGTTTGGAAGGGAAGAGGAAAGAAGAATTGAGATGGGGTGGAAGACTAGGGAATGGAGAAATGGAATTAACTCTTGGGGCAGCATTGACTGGATTTAGAATTTGGCATTCCAAATGAGATGGTGTTACTTGAGGAATGGAAAGAGAAAAACTAGATGATGGTGTAGAACTTACCCATTGACAAGGTTGTTTAGCACCAAGTTTATAGGCCTCTATCTTTGTTGTCCATTGTGCAAGTTGGGGCAGCATCTCCATCATGAAGTCCAACTTCTCCTAAGGGCTGAAGTGTCTTGGAAAAAGGCCTCCCCATGGATAAGGAGTCCTTCATTTGAGTGTTACTCTTGATTGCACCACTTTGACCTCCAGCTTTTGGATTTTCTCCACAAAATTAGCATCTTCCATTTGATTGTCTTCATTGTATGTGTACCCTTTCTCTTGATATGCTTCACAACCAAACTGATTTTGGTATTGCTCATATGGGTAAGCATGTTGATCTTGAATTTGATCAAAATGCTGATTTGAAGGAGTTGTAAAACATGTTGGAGGTGAAATATATTGTTGTTGTTGTAAATGTGAATTCCATGATGGAAATGAAGTCATGATTGCACAACTTCATAGAATGAAAGAAGATGGAAGAGATGGAAAGAAGAATGGATGAAAATGGATGGAAAATAGGTCAGAACTCAGAGAATGAGTTATTTACTAGATGGAGTCACCAGATGTGATTTTGAATATGCCTCCAAAGGATGAATCCTTAATAGGAACACACCAACCTGTCAAAAATAAGGTGGAAGACCTCTAAGTCCCACCGAGCATGCCAAAACTATTAGTGCAAATTCACAGCACCCCCAAATGAGTTATGGATCTGATTTTCTAAGGCAAACTCATTTGGTGTGAATGCACAACATTGAGTTTTCTCCAAGGTGTGGGACCTTGCAAGGTGAGAAAACTCTCTAGATTGAAGCTGGTTCTTACTCCTCTATTTAGGTGTATACATGCAATCTTTGTAGAGGTTCTGATTCAAAATTATTACTCTAAAATTACCAAGGGGATAGGGTTGAGAGAAAACAAGGAAATGAAAACAAAACTAAGCAAAACAAAGAGGTGATACACCAAAGGAGTGTTGAACTCCTTGCTTTGCAAGAAATAGACATAGATCATGAAGATACAACAACAAAACATGCACAAATTTTCCAAAATACAAAGAAATATCAGAAGGAAACAAACCAATGCAAGAGAGGATTGGAAAAATCAATCATGAGCATGTATTGTCAGTTCTAGAATTGATACAATACATTACAGATAACAAAGAAGGCAAAAACATGTTACAATCTCCATGGGAGGTCTAAAACTCCTTCAAATCCACCTGCTAAGGAGAAATGAAGAGCTTGCAGGAGCAAGAACATCCAACCCTTTACAAAATGAGCCAAAATTGGCTTTTAACCATCGAGCCAAAAATGAAAGAAAGAAAAATGGGCAAATCAATTTTTTAACTTCAACCACCAACAAGATTGATCTAAATGGCCTGCAAAGTGATGGGTTTCCATAAAAAATCCCATATGCCATAGTACATTTCCTTACAGAGCAAAACAGAGGCCCATACTTCATTAATTTTGGTGGTTGGAGTCATTTTCTGTGTTTTTTACATGCCGAAATGTTTTTCATTTTCTCCCAAAATCTCCATAAAAATCTAAAATTGAAACCTACATCATGTAGATAATTTCACCATATTTCCAATGATATAAAGAATGTGAAAATTCAAGCTTTGGATCGAAAGATATGCCCTTCTGAATATTTAGGGCAAAAATAGGGCAAAAATGGATTGGCGGGCCGAAACTTTTAAATTTTCCCCTTTTTTCAATTTTTGGAAAAATTCCCCAAAAAGTTCTACCCCCCGCTGCTCCGATGCCACGTGGCATGTTCTGATTGGCTCGTGGGTTCAAATGGACATTTTACACCTTTTGATTTTTTGGAAAAAATTCCAAAATTGCCCCTGCCGGTCGACCTCCAGCGGCCCCATCAACACGTGGCCACTTCCTCTTAGCCGGCGGGCCTTCGGGCCAAAATTTTTATTTTCACCCCCACCAACCCCTTGGTGAAAATTTATAACTCACCTCCGCTCCCTGCCATTCCGCTGCCACATGGCGACTTCTTATTGGTTGCGGACCTCCCAAGGAAAATTTCCCTCCAAAACTCTGTCGAGCCATAACTTGCAAAATACAAGGAGTTAGAAGGAAAAATTTACCTTTTTGGAAAGCTGAGAAAATTCTCTATCTAATGAAGCCATTTCCAAAAAAATTTGAGTGCCTGAAAAGTGAAAAAATTTGACTGAGGCACAAGGAAGGAAGAAATGAAAGAGAGTTAGCCAAAAATGAGCAAGGGGCTTATTTTGGATAATAATACTATTTCAAGATAATAACCATCAACAACATCCATGCCATTAAATCATAAGATCAAACATTATTCTATCATGTTAGCTCAAACATATAGTAACTCCAATTTATTGCCCAACCCAAGGTGAGATTTCTTCAAAACATGGTCCAAGCACTAATTAAAACAATAGTCATACTACCATAGTGCTAACAACTACAATTTTGCTCCTTAATTATCTTAAGCTCGTAGTCCCTATCTTGATCTAGTTTTCCATTGTAATATATAAACTATCTAGTTTGACAACTGCAATATAATTCTATGGAGTACATATATGAATAGGCTAGTACTAGTAAACCATAAAATTAGTCACAAATAGGAAATAGTGTTAACATAACAATGATACGTAAGTAGAAATTTATTTCGGTTGGTATCTCACGATGAACTTTTATTTTTTTGAGCTACATTTTTTCCACCCTCCATTTTTTGAATTCTCGATCTCCCAGTGCCGGCTCGATGCCGGACCCTCTTGGTCTAGATCGGGAGTGTTGTCCTCGCTAACTCAGAGGCCTATCTCCTGGCCTCCCCTCGAGGATTGGAAGAAAATTTTGGAGGGGTCCTCCTCTTCTTCTCCCTCAGATAAGCCGACGCCCATGCTTTCAGATGGGGCCCTCTCCCTCCACATCCCTTCGCACATCATGAAGGTTGTTGCTGACTCCAGAGATCTGTCCCTTATCAGAAAACTGATGGGTCCCAGACCCCCTCTCGAAGACATTAAAAAATGGGCTCGGCTGAAATGGAACCCTTGTGGTGCATTGGAAATAGCTGTGATGCCAAACAGTTTTTTCCTCTTCTCCTTCAAAGCATGAAAGAGGATTTTTCTCGAGCTCTTCTGGGTGGTCTGTGGTTCTTTGGCGAAGAGGTTTCTATATCAGAAATGGTCTCTTGGATTCAACCCGCTTACCAAAACAATGACATAGGCTCTAATTTGGGTTTGTCTTCAGGCCTTCCTCTGGAGCTATGGCACCCCGTAGTTATTAAAGGTATTTCTCTATCTATGGGTTCATTAATCGCAATAGACCAGGCCACTAAGGCCAAGACTAGATTCATCCATGCTCATTTTGTGTTAATGCTGATGTAAGTAGCCCTCTCCCGAAATCGATTGATCTCTTGTCAGATTTTGGAACCTGGTCTCAAAGCATTGAATATGAATATATCCCACAAGCATGTTCAATCTGCAAAAGCATAGGCCACAGAGCCTCTGGATGTCCCACCAAGCCTCAGCCTAAACCCAAAACCCTAGCTACCTCTCCCAAAAAGAAAGGAAAATTTATCCCTAAGATCATTCCTGGAGAGACCCCGGTCATCCCCACTTCCAACCCCTTTTCCCTCCTGGAAGAAGGAGAGATCTCTATCGACTCCATCTTGGCCCCCCCTCTTGATCCCTCCCCTCCCCTTTCCTTGGCCTTTATTCCTAAGGAGGTCTCCTGGCTTCCCCTTGCCCCAACCCCCTAGCGGCCCCCCTTTCGGTGGCTGCTTTAGCCCCTCCCTCTCCACCTTCCGCTCCCCTCCTTCCAACATCCTCCTCTCCCTTCCCCCTCCCTAAGTTCGGCATGGAGCTTCCCCTTGCTAACCCCTCTTTCATCGGTTCTCCCTTCCTTCTCCCCTCTGATTCCCTGCTCTCCCCATCCACTCAATCCTCTGATGACAGTTTGAATCCCCATATGACCCGCAAAATTGTAGGAAACTTGATACTGGCTCTGAGAAAGTGCATGGGCGTATCCCAGGTAATGTTAAGCTGTAGCAAGAATCAACCTGAATGTGGCCCAAGGAACACAAAGCACCATCCCCATGGTTGTGGGGAACAAATCTAAATCCAAGAAATGAAGGTGATCTCTTGGAACATTAGAGGGCTGAACTCTCTGCAAAAATAGAGAGTCCTCAAGGATATGAAATTTAAACACTCTCCTGACATTATCATGCTTCAGGAAACCAAACTCAAAAAGGATGACCGTCTCTTGAAAATTTGGCCGGCTGCTTCTTTTGCTTCTCAGTGCCTAATGGGTAATTCGGGAGGCCTTTACACCTCTGGGACCCCAAAAATTTAAAGGTGATTGCCTTCTGCAACACCCCAATTTTTCTGTGCACACTCTTCCAGGAAGTGGATTCTAATGCTTCTGGATTACAATCAATGTTTACACGCCCCAAACCTGGAAGCTCAGCGTGAAAGACTCTAGCAGGACATCTCTAATTTCATAAAGAATTGTGGAAATATCTTGGTGCTCATTATGGGAGATTTCAATTGTACTCTATACCCCTCTGAAAAACAAGGAGGAGCCCCGCCTAACCCCAACAACATGGAAGCTTTGGCTGACTTTATAAGGGGGAGACTCTTCTTGACATGGACCTTCATGGTACATCCTTCACTTGGTCAAATCGTAGAGTTGGTAGAAATCACATACAAAGAAGATTGGATAGAGCTTTAGGATCCTTGGAATGGATCTCACTTTACCCTAATTTCTTTCTCAGCTCCTTACCCCATGCGTCTTCGGGCCACATACGTGCTAACAATAAGTTGAACATAAAAAATCCTCCCTTCAGATTCGAGCTTGCTTGGCTGGAAAATAATCAACTAGACCCTCTCATCAAGAGCTGGTGGGATATCAAAGTTCAGGGATCGAAATTTTTAAATTCTCTAGAAAACTTAAGGAAATAAAAAAATAGCTCAAGATCTGGAAGAACACGGTGTTTGGCAACATCAAAAATCATAAGCAAAGGCTGACACAGGAAATTGCTGACATTTCTACTCTGATGGAGGTTGAAGGAAGAATGGAACAACTCCATAATCAAGAAAGACACATTCTCAGTGACTTCCACAATACCCTAAGGGAAGAAGAGACCTATTGGAAGTAGAGATCTCGGGTGCTTTGGCTGGAGAAGGGATCTGCAACACCAAGTTCTTCCACATTACTACCTCTAAGCACAAAAGCAGGGACAAAATCAAGGAATTGCTTACTTCGGCAGGTAACACCTTAACCTCTGACACTGAGATTTCTAATGAATTAGTCTCCTTTTATTCTAATCTCCTTCAGGAAGAGGACCCTCCCAATGAGAAAGCTATGTCCAAGATGCTCCATCACATTCCCAAATTAATCTCGAGAGGACATGAATGGAAACTTAACGAAACCCTTCTCTATGGAGGAAATTCATAAAGTAGTTTTCACTATGAAAGGGGACAAGGCTCCTAGCCCCGACGGCTTTCCTGCTGCCTTTTTCAAATCTTCTGGGAAATCATCAAGCAAGATCTTTACAAGGCAAGTTATGGAATTCTAGTCAAGAATGACCTTCTAAAAGAATGGAACACCACCTTCATAGCTCTTGCCCCCAAAGCTCTTGGTTCCAAATTGGTTTCCAACTTCAGGCCAATCAGCCTCTGCAACACCTCCTACAAAATCATAACCAAAATGTTAGCAGCCCATCTTAAGCCTCTGATGAATAACCTCATCATGGCGAATCAAAATGGTTTCATCAGTGGGCACCTTATTCAAGGGGGTATCATCACCATTCATGAAGCCATCCACTTTTCCCATCACTCAAAGTCTGCGGGGATGATCCTCAAATTAGACATGCAAAAAGCATTCGACAAAGTTAGCTGGACTTTTTTGATCCGAGTTCTAAACAATTATGGGTTTGACAATGATCGTGCAACTAGATTTTTTGCATTATGACCCCTTGCTTCTCAATTCTCATCAATGGTATCCCAACAAGATTTTTAAAAAGTAGCAAAGGCATTCGTCAGGGGGATCCTCTATCTCCATTCCTATTCCTGTTAATGGTAGACTCCCTCAGTAGAGCTCTTGAGGTGGTCAAAAGTCATTCGGTCATTTCTAGAATCAAAATCACTTCTAGCTCCCCTACCGCCACTCATAACCAATTTGCAGATGACACCCTGCTTTTGAGTGCTACTTCGGTGGTTGAAGCTCATGCCCTAAAAGAAATTTTAGAAGACTATCAACATGCCTCTCAACAATTAATCAACTTCAACAAAAGCAATATCTCCTTCCTAAACACCGCGGCTCAAACTCAAAGAAGGATTGCTGACATATTTGGTTGTAAAATTGTGGACTTTCCCTCCACCTATCTTGGCATCCCCCTATTCAAAGGAAAAAAACCAAGAATTTGTGGAATCCTGTCATTGAGAGATACCAAAAAATTGGCTTCTTGGAAAGGTGCCATTCTTAGTTAGGCTGGAAAACTTCAACTGGTCAAAGCTACTATGCAGAGTCTACCTATCTACTTCATGTCTCTTCTCAAAATGCCTGCCTCAGTGATTGCTGTTGTTGAGGGAATCCAAAAATAAAATTTGTGGATAGGGGTTAAGGCCAAAAATGGATTCACCTGGTCTCTTGGAATGAAGTCTATAAACCGACCAATCTGGGTGGGCTTGGTATAAGACAGATTGCTGATATGAATGTTGCTCTGTTGGCTAAAATCAGCTGGGAAGTTGCTCAAGGTAATTCGCATTAGGCTCAGCTGCTAAGATCTAAATACCTGATGCATGATGAAGACTTCCTTCTCTCATCCCCTCCCCATGGTTCGGCCATCTGGAACTCGGTTATTAGCTCTCTTCCTCTTCTCCATTCTGGGACCAAGTGGAGATTGGGAAATGGCAGATCTATTGACTTCTGGTCAGGTGGTGGATTGGGGATAAACCTCTGAGTCTCAACTCTATTTGGGAACCTATCAAAAGGAACCTCATCAATAGGCATGGCAGGAAAGTGTCTGGTTACTGGAGTATTCAGAACTCTATCCCCTCTTGGCATATTCTGGATTGGATGGGCATCAGTGAACTTCAGAGTCAACTTTTGTTTCAGTTGAGATCTTCCCTTTCCTCCCTCTATATTCCATTCTCCTCCCCCGCTGATGAACGTATCTAGCCCCTTTCCCCCTCTGGTGCCTTCACTATCAAAGTTGCCTATTACTCTAAGCCCCAGACCACTGTTGGCCCTCCCCTCTTTAAAATTTGGCCCAAAGAGTCTATTCCCAAAATTGGCTTCTTTTCCTAGCTCTCCTTCAAGAACGCTTTCCTCTTGGGTGAGAACTTAAAGAGGAGAGGCTTCTCACTTCCCACTCGATGTGTTCTTTGTTGGAAAGCCTTGGAATCCTCCTCTCATCTCCTTCTACACTACCCCTTTTCCCAAGCTATCTGGAGTGGGATTTTGTCATGTTTTAGAGTTGTCTAGACCTTCCTAGGTTATATTCACGACACCATCTTACAATGGTACTCCCCCTTAACTGGTACTCTCCCTAGCTTGGAAACTCATAATCCCACACAGACTTTTGGGGTATCGGAAAGAGAGGAATATGAGAATCTTCAAAGATCAATGTTGGGATCCGGAGAGGGTGGCCAGTCATATAGCTATTCTCTTCTAGGATAATCTCAATAGCTACTTATGGAAAAAATATCAGCAGAAAATTCAGCTATGCAATCACAAGGACTGGTGTCAGTAGATGATGATCCTTCCCATAGCCAAATCCTCTTCCCAGGCTCGTTTGGATGTTAAGTGGCTCCCTCCTCCTCTGGGTTGGTTGAAACTTAATACAAATGGTGCTTCTAAGGGTAACCCTAGAAATTCGAGGGGGTGGGTGGGGGGTGATCCTCTTAAATTCAGATGGCTCCCTAAATATGCTATCTATTAGTCAATTTTAACCTAGGTACCAATCACCGTGTTGAAGCCTTAGCAATCTTAAAAGGGCTGGAGATGAGTCTTAAACTTGGCAATGATCCCCTAATAGTGGAAAGTGACTCTCTCAATATTATAACTCTCCTCAACTCAGATGACCCAGGTCAATGGACTATTAAAAACATTATTGCTGACATCCAGATCCTCCAAAGAAATTTTCAGCAACTCAAGTTTCAGCACACTCTTAGGGAAGGAAACAAGGTGGCGGATTGTTTGGCTAACATTGGTGTCCTCCTTGACTCTCAACAAACTTGGTTAGAGAATTTCCCTGCCAATCTCCTTCAAATTACCCAAAATGATTGCTCACTGTCTAGCTAATGCGTGGGGATGGGAGTTTGATTCCTATGTTAGCAATTCGACAAAAGGCACTCCATTCTCACTTTGATGATGGTAATGATTTCCATATTAATTTGAAGTATTGCTCCATGGAGCAAAGCATGTGTGATGAGTATTACTGCACTCATGTGGATCTAGGTCAGGATTCACCATTCCACATCATAATTACTCCCGTCTCAGAAGGATGGATGACGTGGAAGGCTCCCACAGTTATGGTGAGCTTATTAAAGCTGAGTCGCAGATTGTCACCTCGAACCACATCCATGATTTTCTGAAAATGGGAGGGCAGCTCAAGCGCATTGAACCTGCTTCATGCACAAGGTTACAAGAGGACCAGGATGTGTGGAGCATCCTTAGTGACAATGACATCACAACATTCCTTGAAAGGATGTCAAGTTACTCAAGCACTGGTTTTGTATGGTGCTCTGGCCACCTGGTCACGTGGCAGAGTTCAGATAGGAAACACTTGCTTCACTATCTCCATAAATGCCATTGTTTTCACACACTGACCTTCCTTCCTCGGGGCTATATATTTCAAGAAGCCTCTGCAGACGGAGCTCCAAGACTTCATCGCCAAAGGGGAGAAGCCAACAAAGTACCTCTCGGGCTATATACGGGAATCCCTCCTTCCTCCCTGGGATAGAGTCACCGAGGTGATCATGAGGTACTTCACCATCGATGGCCATTACAGGTTAGTCTATGGTCCCCATTTCTTCATCCTCTCACACTTATGGTGGGGGAAAAAGATCAACCTGGCTGCTTTCCTTTTCCAATCGCTTGAGCATTCCATCAACCTGGCTAGGGAGGGTGAAGGGCCCATTCTGCATCAGGGCCTCCTCTACCTCCTGTTCAAATTTGCCGCTTCCCCTGCTGAATTGAGTATTTTTCCTCCCAAGCACAGTCAGCCCCACCATATGCCCACCTCCTCCCCCATTCCATCCCCCACTTCCCACCCCTCCTCCAGCCATCGCCACCGCCGAAAAATCTCCTCCGACTCTGACTCGATGTTGAAATCGGCGGGTTTTGTTCCCCCTGCCTCCCCTATTCGTCCGCCCTCCCCGAGTCTAGACTATTTCGTTGCTCTTGTGGCTTCGGTGGCACTTACTTCTTCCTCTCGGCCTCCGGTTTCGGCTCTACATCTCGAGATGCCTGCTAGGGATTGCTCGGTTTTATCCGATTCCCGATTCTCGTATCGATTGGCCTAGAGGTGGAGCTCAAGGAGGAGGGTCTTAACTTCCAGCTGGATGCCGGTAACACTATCATGGAGGATCATGACACCAACCCCTAGGATGCTCAAATGGATGCTACCCCAAATTGGATTGACTTTTTTGGAAACATTGAGAAGGCCAACACTGATTCTCATTATTGACACCAAGAACCAATCGGAAGGCTGACATGTGGAGCTGGTGACTTCCATCTTGGCCAAGCTGAAATGCTCTTTCTCGGTTCTCAAAGCTTGGGAGAACTTCACCGAAAACACCAAGAAGGCCATTACCAAAGATTGCACCGAGTTGTTAATGCTTGCGGACCAGCTTGCTGATGAATCGGGGTCTATCCAGGCCAAGAATACTATAATTGAGCTTAAGAAGCTCATCTGATGTTGTTTTTCTACTTCGGGCTTTGCTCTTTTGCCTTTTTTTGGAAATTTTCTTGGGTTTTTCTCTCTATGTAAGCTTGATAGTTTAATCTAGCCATTGGGCTCTTTGTATAAGGTTGTGGGACCTTCTAAAACCCTCATTTTACCCTCTTTCCAAAAAAAAAAACAATGATACGTAAGTATGTCCTGAATATCAATTACAACTATTTAATTGTTAGGAGAATTATAGTGCATACATTATTTTATATTGTTAATTGCTTTGAGTTATTATAACAACTCATATTAATTTAGTAGAATTGGGTAGAAGTGGTTGTCTATGTTTCCTATTTATTCGAAACTATTTTCCTATATAATTGTATTATGTATACCGTATAAATAAAGGAAGAAGAATTGTTCTGTGTTGAACATATCCTACTCTTTCATTTGGTATCATAGCGAGATGATCATCTGATGGATATTTGATTTGTTTTGAGGGTCAGCTAGAGTGTTTTTCATTAACCCAACCGATGCCATTTCTCCTCTTTGAATTATGTGTAGTGTAGTTTGAAGGATTGCATTTTTAGGATCTTCCTATGAATTCAGTATATAACAATCGACTCTAGTTTTATATGATCCTCTACGATCTGTATTATTATTATTATTATGTACATGTTATCTTTTCATGCCTATAGAGGAAGCATATTACAAGATTGAATATGTGATAGATTTGTAGCATGTATATTTTTCATATTTTTTTACCGTGGCATTTCACCTAAATTGTCACCACAATAGATCCTTTCATTCATATTTTTATAAACTTGCAGGTTTAGACACATGATTAAATAAGAATTTGGTCATCTATTATCATCAATAAGAAACCATGGCTATTTTTGGTTATATTTTATCTCAGTGCAATATTGATCTCCACATTGGGTTGACAACATTCATGTTCCTCGGTGGTCAAATGTGTAGTTCGGAGAGGGAAATGATCTAGATCTCGATTTTTAACAATTTTCGGTTATAACTGATTGATATCTATGAGTTTTTATATATTTTTCATAAAATCATGTTGGTTTCATGGCCAATCCATGAAAACACATAAAATTCTCTAAATTGCCTTCTAAATATGAATGCAAGACATCAAATTTCATTCGGAAATGAGTCATCCTCATTCATGTCAACCCATCGCCAATAATGGGGACACATTGGTAAACACCGGTTCTATTTGCAAAGGTTAAGTGAAGCTTATGTAAGGATACCCAAACCCTTGCCATTCAACATTCAAGTGCCACATGAGTCTCACATGTTGTGTCTTTAATAAAAAAATTTTTATCGTCTTGCAAATATGTTCAAGTTTTTTTAGTTTGATTTAGTGCGTCAAAGTTAATTAAGAAGTTTTTTCATGGATAATGTGCAATTTGTAGTTGTATAATCCTAAGTCAAAATGATTCATTTTAATGTGCTATAGGATTAGGATCATTATTAGTCATTTAGTCATGTGTTAATATTTTATAGGGTCCTTTAAAAATTAAATCCTTTAGTCATTAAGGTCCTATTCTCAATGTTCTTATTCATTATAGTGAAATTGTCACGAGTTAAAATTAAAGTCATTATTAATCACAATAAAATATTAAATTTGTTTAGGATGTTGTCAAAGTTAGTAAAATGTCAAAAAAATTTAAAGTCAAGTCTGAAAATATAAAAAAACAATTACCTCACTTTTAGTCAGTCGCATTATCGGTGGATTCCAATATACGTGTTGTAATTGTGCTTTATGATCAAATCTAGTTGAGCTAAAAGAATGACATTAGAGAACGGAGGCAAAAAGGCGGGAGAACAATCAACATCCTCGAATTCATAACTACCTCGGATGTTGTAAAATTATTTAGTGACATTTTTTTTTTTGTGTGTGATGAATAAGAATAGATGAGCATCCATGTTTCGTGTGCATACGATGTTTGTGTTTCCCTTGTGATGATGATGATGTGGAGATTTTTACCATTGATACCATTTGTTGTCTCTCGAAAATCACTTTTCATTTTCCAAGTTAAATTTTAAATTTTGAGCTCTCTCCCTCTTAAAGTATTTAAGCCAAGTTGCAATTTTGAAGAAATAGCAAAATCCGTGCCCTAGTCTTTGTTTAAATATCTATTTTGCTCATTTTGAGAAATTATGCATCTCTCGATCTGTGCATGTAATATCCTCTTTACAATCTCCTTTTTTTATCAAAATTGTTCGCTTATTCTATGTCCTAGGTCGTCAAATCATTGTTTTTCCTCCATGCCTCCGGCTGCATGAAGGAAATTCAAAAATTGGCCTCAAAATGATGAAGTTCTCTTCCTGTGTTTTTTTTTTTTTTTATCCACATAATCGAGAACGATGGGCATTTTCTTCCCCATCAAATTTTGGCCCCATCATCCATGGGTATGTGGACATACCTAATTGGAAGCGGGTCAGTGGAGAATTTTGTGTTTTTGAGCCTCTTTGTAAGAAGGCGAAAAGTTAAAAAGTGACCCATAGCCTCAATCAGTTATAAAGGAAAAAGTCAAATTTGAAGCCCATCGTTGAAAAGTCAAAGCGGGAGAGTGAAACAGTGGAGAAATTTGATTTTTTAGCCTTTTTTCCAAAAAAGGTTAAAATATTGAGAAAAGGGCCATGACCGCATTTCCAATGAAAACATGTCACGCGTCTAAGTAAAAAGTTGAAGCGGGGGTGCAGCAAATTTTTTCCAAATTGCCAAATCTCTAAAAAATAACAAAACGCAAAGGGATTTCCCCATACTTGCTCCAATCTCTTCTTACCACGTGGATGGCATGATTTCAAAGCTATAAGAGAATCAAATGGTCTGTATTCAAACTAGCAAATCAAATGTAACGTTTGTGTTGCAAGATCTGGTTTTTAGCCCACCATGAGCATTTTCTTCACAATGGAGGACTTAGAAGAGGCCTAAATGATTTATAAAGTTGTAACCATTTTGGCATGAGATATAATGGCTCCTTAGAGCCATTCTAAGGGTGAGTGATTTATTTTAAAAATACTAGAGTGCTCTATACCTGGAAAATATAGAAAATGCCACACTTCTTCTATTTTCCCTTCTCCTTAGATTTTCCTCTATTCTCAAAGCTCTGTACAAATTTTTCTTTAGCTTCAATAATAAAAGAAGTAATTTTTTCCTTTTTGATTGAGGGATTGATTGGTACCTTGCGACCAATGAATTTCATTTGGTCTTGTAGCTTCTCCTACGGATTAGGTTTTCTTCTAACTATAAATTCATGTAAACGAAATTTCTAATTAATGTGTGTGGGCATCTGATATTTCACTCACAACATTAGTTTTCTCCTACCTCCATTTCCACTCCCCTTCCCCTTTCCAAGACAAAGTTTCTTCTCTAGCGATACATTGCTAGCTTTTCCACAGGGTCAGTGGAGTGACCCTGTTGGATCTTTGGTTGAAAGGCCACCATTGAGACCCATCTTTTATGCATGCATGTATGGAAGTTGCACTTTTCAAGTAGAGGGACTTAGATCCCCATAGAATTGGCTTGAAACCCAAAAATTTGTCCACAAGAAAATTTTTCTCGCCAATAGTTTTTAACACTCATGGTGGGGCAAATTTTGTAGCATCTGCACCTAAAAATGACCACAGGGTCATAAAATACAAAAAAAGATTCTAGAAGAAATTTTTTTGGAGATTGAATAATCACACAAACTACATGGATGTAAATCATGGCTATTCTAGGAAATCCTCTTGTTGAGAGACCTAATTTACTCTTTCACATCCAAGAAGACATTGCTTCTGATATGAGAGAAGCTATTTGGCATAATAGATGAAGTGTCAATCATTACTTCATTGCCATAAGGATTCTAGACCTGGAAGAGGAACATGCTATTGAATTGGAAAGGTAGAGACAAATTCTAGCACCCCAAAGAAGAGCATAGATTTTCAAGCTGGCGGATAGAAGATTCACCTAGAAATAGAGACAAGGAGGACAAACTGATCCCATTTTTGAGGAACTTCAAAGGAGACAAGAGCTACTTGGAATCCAGAGGCTTCCTTTTCAAGCAACCGGTCACGTTGGGAACCTGAGTGTTTCCAATCCTTTGGATGGTGAATTTTCATACATAAATGAGAACCTTGTAGACTTCACTGACATGAAGACTGAAGAAGAAGCTAGAGAAAGAGAAGCAAGACCCGACGAAGAAATAAGAGCTCAACTCGAAGAAATCGAGAGACTTTAAGCCGAGGTAGATGAAAGAGTAGCAACAAAAGTGTAGCCTTAGCAAGGATGGAAGATAGAAACAGACATAGAATGGGGGATTGGGATCATGAGTGTGAACGGGATCGTGAATCCCATAGGCCTAATGTACCATGGGGAGGAAACACCAGTCCACTGGATCTTTCTCAACCACTCCATGAGCTATCGAGAGGCTTGAGAAAAACTTCCCCAAAATTGAGAGGAGATGGTTCTCATCTCCCGAAGAACACGTATCAGCATTCATCACTGCTTGTGGAGTGTTGGGAGTTTAAAATGAAGATGTTTTAGTTAGGTTCTTTGTGGAATCACTCCAAGAAAGAGTTGCTAAATGGTTCTACATGTTGCCTGTAGTGCTCACACATTTTATAGCTCAGTTACTGGTTGTTTCTTTGCTCATAGACATGTTTGGACAGTGATTTGTTATATCTTGGACATTATATTAGAGATTTGATCTTATGAGACATGTGTGGACATTTAGGCATATAGCACCAATTTAGCTTAATTCCTAAATTGTCACATTATCATATAATGTCATGGGTACTAACGGATATAATGTTGTTTTTGGAACATAGTTATGTTGATGGATACTTAGTTGATTTCATGTTGGGATTCTATGGTTATATGTCACTCTATCTTCTTGTCTCACCTTTGGAGAATTGAGTATAATTGTGCACGTTGTCACATTTTGATTTCAGTAGGATGTTAGGCTAGTTTAGAACTCATTGATATCTTGCTGAGTCATTGATTTATATTTTATCAGACAGGTATGGTTAATGTGTGCAATGAGTGTGTAGGTGACAGGTTTACAGGAGAACGTGGGACTCAGGCTAGCTACACAATCTTGCACAAGCAGCCCACGGGCTGAGTCCTAGCCATGTTCATTGTGTGAAACCTTAGTGTTGGAGATTATTATTTTGGGCACCATGAGTGACCCCAATTTTTGTAATGTATTGTGCCTTGAATTATTAATTTTGTTTAGGGTAATTAGTTATGTTGTAAACTTATTTTGGGAGTTAATAATCCCACTTTCATTAAAATTTTGATTTTGTTTAATAAGTCACTTAAAAACAAGGGTTTAGGGTCATATGTGAAACCCTTGGGTGGTCCCCACACCCTCTACCCTTGTGCCAAAAATGCAAAACCCGAAATTGGGTTATTTTGGGCATTTTTAGGGACCCTTTTTTGTTTGGGAGTTCCCTTAACATAAAAATGAGCCCTTGGACCCTACCTAATGGGTAGGGGGACTTATTTCCAAGGCTAGAGGGATTTTTCCTCCTTTTTGCCTCTTGTTTTATCACATCCATGTAAGGGGTGTGGATTGGAGTGCTTGTTAAAAGTTTCACTAATTTTGTCTTGTTAACATTTAGGGAATTTGGGAGAAGAGGGCAAAAGACATTTTTACCCTTTCTCTCTTTTGTTTTGGCATCTTTGACCTTGAAGGAGGAGAGGGGTGACACATGTCACCCCCTCATTTGTGAGGATTCTTGCTTGCTCCTCTTCAAATTCCCCTTCATGGGAAAAGAGAGGGACTTTTTTTTGGAACTTCTTGCTTGGGATGCTTGTGGGATTTGGAGCTTGAGATTTTCTTGAGTCAAGGAGTGGAGAAATTTGAAGTTGGAAAGCTTTTTGGAGAGCTTTCCTTGAGGTAGGCTCTTATGTCTTATTGCATGTGTTGTATTCATCTTAGTTGTTAGATGGGCTACTTGAATTTGTTATTTTTGCATGGATTTTGGTTGTTGTTTGTTTGTTTTACTCCCTCCATCATATGGCATGATGGAGTTTTGGAGTTTGTGGGGGAAGAGAGAGGGATTTTTCCTCTCAATCCTCAAGGCTTGATGGACAAGCCTTGTAGGGTCTTATTGTTTTCCCCTCAAATGGTTGAGGTGGGGAAGTTGATTCATTTGGCTTGAATCTCCTTCCCCATTCTTGGTAAGGAAACCCCTTTGGGGTTTGAAAATCCTTCCAAGAAGGACTTGGAGAAAGGGTGGAGGAATAAGGAGGGGTTAAATGATATAGGAGTAATAAGGAGGGTATGGAGGTCTAGTTATTGTGCTTATAATCTTGGTAACAACTTTTGGAGAACTCCTCTCCTCTCTTCCCCATTGTTTTTAGAGGTAGAACTTGGGTTCTCCTCTTTGCCACCTTGGAAAATTTTGAGTCTTGTCTTGGATTTTGACCTATTTTTGTGTGGTTGTATCTTTGTTGTTCACCCTTATTCTTGTGCAAGTTGTGGTTAGTTTCCTCTTTCCCATGGGCTTGGGGGAGGCTAGCATGTAATGATGCCTATGGTTGGGAGGCAAACAAGCTCTTTCTCCTTGTTGGTTTTCTTGAAGGCATGAAGGTTGGAGCTCAAAGTTGGAAGTTGGAGATATTGAGAGTTTTTCTTGTCTTCTCTAATCTTTGTGAAACATTTCTTGTATTGTAACCACTTGAGTATGGCTTGTGGAAGACTTGTACTCCTTGTAAAATTTCCATTTTGTAATTTTACATTTTTGAAATCTTGAGCCATTTTTGAGCTGAGTAATCTACTTCAAAGTCTTGTAAAAATCTTGTGATAAATATTCTCGGGTAGATATGTATTGTGTATGTTGGTATATGTGAACTTCAAACCTTGAAAATGAAATATTGTATTAGTTATTGTTCCTTAATATAAAAACTTGATTGTAAACTCTCTTTTGAGAAAAAAAAGTATGGATTGGGAATATGACTTCTTGTGAACCTACACATACCCTTCATGATGAATATCTTCTTTGTTTAAAAATCTGAAATGTTCAATTAGTTCTTGCATTTGAAAAGAAATATCAATGCCCTGTTGAAAGTCTCATTGTATAAAAAAATCAGAATTATACCATTTAGCACTATTGTTTTTATATATATATATATATATATATATATATATATATATATATATATATTTATTTTTTTTTGTTCTTTTAATAATAGTGATAAAAGAGTGAATAGATGAATTTTCTTTTTAGTTCCCTTTTTACATCAAAATGGCAAAGTTAAACTTTGTTATATTTATAAGTTGGAACCATTATTATTCATCATTATGTATCAAATGATCTTATTCAGTTTTAAAAATAAGATACAATCTTAGTTTAAACTATTTTATCAATATGGTTTTGAGTTGTAAATTTATTTTTATATGTATTGAAATATCTCCATTGCAAAATTTTGTGATTTTTTTCCTAATTTTGTATATATTTCTAAACATATTTTTTTAAAACTACGTTTTAAATATTAATTATAAAAAAAAAAACTTAAAAAAATAATTTACATATGGGTGGGGGTGAACCCCCACCCCTGAATTCCTCGGGGCCTTGTCCCCTCCTCATACACTCCCCTCCCACATGCTGCAGGATGCTCCCGCAGCACCCCACCACCCCCCCGCCACGTCTCCCCCCGCGTGCCACCCTTTCCCCCTTCACGCAACCTTCCCTCCTTCCCCCATGCCCCACCTGTCCTTCCCCCTCCACGGCTCCCTCCACTCGGGCCCTCTCCAAAATTCCACCCCCACTCCATTAAAACCCTACCGAATCCATACTTACAAATATATAAATATAAATATAGATGTATTTGGTTTTATTTGATATAAATTAACAACAAAAAAATATGGTAATTCTTTCCTTGGAAATCTCCATGAATCCAAAAAAACCTGCGCATTCAAGAGCCAAAACCAAAGCAAAATGAGAAGAGAAATGAAAAGAAAGAGATGAAAATAACAAAGATAAAGATGAGTTAGGGAAAACTTTAGGGTTTTTTTTTCCAAACCAAGGGTTAAGATTTACTTAATCCTAGGGTCTTTAAGTGACCCTCTACACTTTTTTGAAAATGAGTAATATTGTGGGAATTTTTTTTTTGAATGGGGAATGAAATTTTAATTAAGAATGGGTAGTTATTTTCATGTAGGTGGATTTATTCAATGAGATATATTATTTTTAAATGTGTGAAAATTATTAGAAGCTAAATAAATAAAATTAATTAGAAACAAATGTTTTAGCAATTTGGTTAAAAATTATATCGTTAAGAATTTAATTACTTAATGAGAATGGTTAGGCGAAACATTAGTTCGCACTTAAAAAAATTACCAACTTTTTAGGTTGTTTTATGGTGTCCAAGTTTGGGCACTACATTTGGTATCAGAGCGAGGTTCACACACGAGACACTCTGGGTAGTCAAACCACAGTGAATAACATTGATAAAAATGTTAATAATAATAATAATAATAATAATAATAATAATAATAAATAAATAAATAAACAAAATAATTAAACACTATCCGCAACCATTTAATAACTTCTTCACTCACCCCGTGCACAAGATGGCACCCAAGAGAGGACGATCAGCTAGAGGTTTGGGGTGTAGTGCACCTACGTGGGAGCCGCCAGTACCCAAATTGGGGCCTCAGATATTAGAGGCCTTGCACCAGCTGATAGGCATTGTGGAGCAGCGTCTACCACCACCGCAGGAGGTGAGAGAGGAGATATCTTGTTTGGAGAAAGGAGCTGATAGGTGAGGATGCACATTCAGAGCCACTAGAGCACGATACACCGAGGTGGGAGAGGTCACGTAGCCCTTCCGTTCATCACGAGAGGGTAGCCTCATTCCATCGTAGCTGCTCACACAGTCTCGAGGGACCATTTGGGGATAGGTGACCCCTTCACCTATTGGACTACATCACCAAGATCGAGATACAGGTAGTGTGATCAGGGATCTTCTTTTCTTGCAGCCACCCACCTACATTAGCTCTAGAGATGGCTTTGGGGCTGAGTCATGGATCCTTAGTTTGGATAGTTGCTTTGGCTTGCACTCTTACGAGAGCAATGTCAAGGTAAGGTTCACTATACACCTCCTCCAAGATGCAAGCAGGTGTTTGGTGGAGGAATGAGGAGTGTAAGCTCCATCTGACTCGAGAGACAGTGACCTAGGAGATGTTTGAGGAGTGATTCAGGGCTCGTTATATGTCAGAGCATTTCATGTAGAAGAGGATCGATGAGTTTCATGACTTACGATAGGGATCTGGCACAGTAAGCAGCAGTATGAGAGTAGGTTCCTAGATCTTTGTAGTATGTGGACTACCTGCAAGATGAGAAATTGTAGGTTAACAAGTTTATTCAAGGCCTTAATGTAGATATAGCAGGAGCAGTTAGGATGATATTTCCTCCCACACTTGAGAAGGCCTACTTAGTTGAGGAGAACAAGACCAAGGCACAGGAGCACCGTGATAGAAACAAGAGCAAGTTTCAGGAAAGGATACAGGGCTTTCAGAGTCAAAGGTCACGAGGTACTGCACCACCCCCTAGAGGAGGATTTTGGCCTTCGCCAGTAGCCACGAGGGCTCCACCACACCCACAGTGGCATACACAGTAGTAAGGCCACCCAAAGCAGGGGGTTAGGCAGGACATAGGGATTTCAGAGGTGGTTCTAGAGGTGGTTTAGGTGGAATGAGGGATAGGAGGCAAGGTATTCAGCAGGCACAGCTAACTCGCACACAACAGTCTGCTAGGGTTGGACCGGCAGGATTAGTACACCAGAGTACAGGAGGGACCCCATCTCAGAGGGGTATAGGAGGATGTTTTATTTTTGGATCTCCTGATCACTATGTGTGCATGTGCCCACACAAACCTAATACCATGGATGCACAGAGAGCTGCTAGATCCGAGTAGACGGTGGGTGATGTAGGACGCACTCATCATGTATATGCAGCGGTTGACAACCGCCAGGATGAGCATCAAGCCACAATCATTGAGATGATAGGTACTATCAAGGGTATTTCTATCTCAAGTAATTTTTGATTCAGGTGCTTCAGATTCCTTTATATCACCTTCTATAGTGGACTAGTGTTTTCTAGGCAACCAGATAGTTGGTAGGTTGAGTTGGCCTCGGGGCCAAACTCGCCATGGACTCGTATGCAGAGAGTTACACACTTGATTTAGGAGCCTTCTCCACTACTCTTGATCTTTGAGTTATCCCTCTAGGTTCCTATCAGGTAGTTTTTGGTATGGATTGGATCGAGGCTCATCGAGCTAAGGTGGATTATAGAAATAAGGTCATTAAATGTCAAGATGACCTTGGGAGTGCAGTTGTGATATTAGGGATGCAGAGGCCTATCTCCTTGCGCATGATATCAGCTAAGAAACTCAAGCGGAGCATGCATAAGGGTTGTCAGTTATTTTCTATCACCATCAGTGACCGATTAGAGAGCACTCCAGAGCACTCACCCTTAGATGATCATGTAGTTTTGAGGGAGTATACAAATGTGTTTCCAGGCGAGCTTCCAGGGTTACTACCCCACAGAGAGGTAGATTTCACCATTGATTTAGTACCTGGATCAACACCAGTTTCTAGGGCACCTTATCGGATGATGACTCCAGAGATTCATGAGCTCAAGATTCAGTTGGAGGAGTTGTTAGATAAGGGTCTCATTCACCCTAGTGTATCTCCTTGGGGACCAGTCATATTTGTGAAAAGAAGGACGGTTCTCTCAGACTTTGTGTAGACTTTAGACAGCTCAATAAGGTCACAATAAAGAACTGTTATCCACTTCCTAGGATTGATGACTTGTTTGATCAGATGCGGGGAGCGAGAGTGTTCTCTAAAATCAATCTCAAGTCAAGGTACCATCAATTGTGCATATTAGATGCATACATTCATAAGACAACATTTTGCACATGTTATGGGCATTATGAGTTCACAGTTGTTCCATTTGGTTTGACCAATGCCCCAACTATCTTCATGAGCCTCATGAATGGAGTATTCAGGAAATTTCTAGATCGCTTTGTTTTAGTGTTCCTTGATGACATATTGATTTATTCTCATTCCGAGGAGGAACACGAGGAGCATTTGAGGTAGGTACTTCAAGGTTTTGAGAGAGTAGAAGTTGTATGGGAACTTGGAAAAATGTAGCTTCTTTCAGATAGAGATTCAATACTTGGGTCATATCATATCAGGTGAGGGTATCTCAGTAGATCCCTCTAAGATACAAAGCTATCATGGACTGGCCAACACCCACATCAGTTACTGAGGTGAGGAGTTTCATGGGTTTAGGGTATTACCGTAGGTTCGTACATGAATTTTCTAGGATTGCTCACCCTATCACTTCTCTTCAGAGGAAAGGGAAGAAGTTTGATTGGTCAGAGAAGTGTGAGTAGGCCTTTTAGTTGCTTAAGGAAAGGTTAACCATGACACCCATCTTAGTAGTTCCAGACCTGACAGAGGATTTTGTTGTTTGTAATACATCACTATAGGGTTTGGGAGAAGTTCTTATGCAAGAGCGTCGGGTCATTACCTTTGAGTCTCGTAAGCTCAAGGACTACAAGCTCAATTATCCTACTCATGACTTGGATCTTACAGCATTTGTTCATGCTGCAGTGCGTTAGCGACATTTCCTTTTGGGTAGAACTTTCATTTTGAGGACAGATCATCGAGTTTGTAGCATCTCTTCTCACGGCTGAACCTCAATGCTCGTCAAAGGTGATGGATGGAGTTCCTATATGAGTATGACATGGAGGTTCAAAGTATATTGAAGGAAGGAAAATGTTGTTATAGATGCACTTAGTAGACGACGACATGTGTGCTTGCTTCTTTGACACTTGAATTCAGATTTGAGAGGTAAGATTCTTGAGCACCTTCAGAGGACATTTTATGAGGGATCTAGATAGATGATGGAGTCACGAGGGGGTTCATTAGAGGGAAGATATTTTGGGTGTGTTTTAGAGGCAGATGGTTTGCTTTGGTTCCACCAAAGTGCATCTATGTGCCTAAGTCAGTGATTTGCGTAGCTTCATCCTCACAGAGGCTCATCAAGCCCCATATGCCGATCTCGAGAGAGTTATATTTATATATGGCAGGTCTTTGACGGGACATAGCAGATTTTGTTGCATGTTGCCTTGAGTGTCAAAGGGTCAAGGACAGAGCATTCTCACCCGGCATGAATTTTACATCCTCATGATATTCCCAGTGGAAATGGGATGTGATTTCCATGGATTTCATAGTTGGACTTCCTATGTCTTCTTATCATCATGATGCCATTATGGTTACCATAGATAAGTTGACCAAGGTTGCACACTTCTCACCAACCAAGGTCACCTATAATGCACAGGCCATTGCCAAAGTATTTATGGAGGACATTATTAGGTTGCATGGGATTCCAAAGACCATCATCAATGACAGGGATACTATCTACACTTCAGTTTTCTAGACTTCCTTTCAGACCGCTCTGGGTACTCAAATTAATTTCAGTTCAGCTTATCATCTAGAGATAGATGGGATAGAGAGAGGGTTAATCAGGTGTTGGAGGACATGTTGAGAATGTATGTGATGGATCAGCTAGAAGAAATGGGAAGATTATTTACATTTAGTTGAGTTTTGTTACAACAACAGCTATCATAGTTCCATTGGTATGGCTCCTTACCAGGCTTTGTATGGATGACCTTGCAGGATGCCTTTGAGTTGGGACAGACTAGATGACAGGATTATTCTGGGACCAGCCTATCTTCGAGGATTTAGAGTAGCAAGTTGTTCTGATTAGACAAGTGTCTCTTAAGCAGAGGCGAGCACGCGTAAGGCGTATGCGGACTCTAAGAGGATTGATCGTCACTTCTCATCAAGTGGGTGATGAGGTCTTCTTGAGGGTTCATTTGCATAAGAGTCGATCCATTATGGAAAGGGTTCTAAGCTATCGCCTCATTTTGTGGGGCCTTTTGATATTTTAGAGGTCATCGGTCTAGTTGCCTATCGCCTAGCTTTGCCACCACGCCTTGCATGGGCCCACGATGTGTTTCATCTTTATGTACTATGTAGATATGTACCATATGTTTCTCATGTTTTAGATTGGTCGGCATTACAATTAGAGGATGGAAGACATTGATACTGGAGCCCGTACACATATTGGAGCACCAGAGCACCGAGGTTGGCCCTTTAAGGTCGAGACTTGGACCAGGTTATAGTACAATGGGACTGATACGATGAGACAACAACTACCTGGGAGGATGCGACACCTTTGAGGGCTAGATATCCCTATCTCTTTTAGTGACTTCCAGGAGGAAGTCTAATTTTAGTAGAGGGGGATGTAGTGCCCACACTTTTTATAGCTCGTTACTGGTTGTTTCTTTGCTCATAGATATGTTTGGACAGTGATTTGTTATATCTTGGACATTATATTAGAGATTTGATCTTATGAGACATGTGTGGACATTTAGGCGTATAACGCCAATTTAGCTTAATTTCTATATTGTCGCATTATCATATGATGTCATGGGTACTAACGGATATGATGTTGTTTTTGGAACATAGTTATGTTGATGGATACTTAGTTGATTTCATGTTGGGATTCTATGGTTATATGTCACTCTATCTTCTTGTCTCACCTTTGGAGAATTGAGTATAATTGTGCACGTTGTCACATTTTGATTTCAGTAGGATGTTAGGCTAGTTTAGAACTCATTGATATCTTGTTGAGTCATTGATTTATATTTTATCAGAAAATTATGGTTAATGTGTGTAATGAGTGTGCGGTGACAGAGTTTACAGGAGAACGTGGGACTCGGGCCAACTACACACACAATCTTGCACAAGCAGCCCACGGGCTGAGTCCTAGCCATGTTTATTGTGTGAAACCTTAGTGTTGGAGATTATTATATTAGACACCATGAGTGACCCCAATTTTTATAATGTATTGTTCCTTGGATTATTAATTTTGTTTAGGGTAATTACTTATGTTGTAAACTTGTTTTTGTGAGTTAATAATCCCACTTTCATAAATTTTTGATTTTGTTTAATGAGTCACTTAAGCACAAGGGTTTAGGGTCACATGTGAAACCTTGGGTGGTCCCCACACCCTCTACCCTTGTGCCAAAAATGTAAACCCGAAATTGGGTTATTTTGGGCATTTTTAGGGACCCCTTTTTTGTTTGGGAGTTCCCTTAACATAAAAATGAGCCCTTAACCCTACCTAATGGGTAGGGGGCTTATTTTCAAGGCTAGAGGGAGTTTTCCTCACTTTTTTCCTCTTGTTTTGTCACATCCATGTAAGGGGTGTGGATTGGAGTGTTTGTCAAAAGTTTCACTAATTTTATCTTGTTAACATTTAGGGGAATTTGGGAGAAGAGGGAAAAAAGACATTTTTACCCTTTCTCTCTTTTGTTTTGGAATCTTTGTCATTGAAGGAGGAGAGGGGTGACACATGTCACCCCTTCATTTGTGAGGATTCTTTCTTTCTCCTCTTCAAATTCCCCTTCATGGGAAAAGAGAGGGACTTTTTTTTGGAACTTCTTGCTTGGGATGCTTGTGGGATTTGGAGCTTGAGATTTGCTTGAGTCAAGGAGTGGAGAAATTTAAAGTTGGAAAGCTTTTTGGAGAGCTTTCCTTGAGGTAGGCTCTTATGTCTTATTTCATGTGTTGTATTCATCTTAGTTTTTAGATGGGCTACTTGAATTTGTTATTTTTACATGTGGATTTTGGTTGTTGTTTGTTTGTTTTACTCCCTCCATCATATGGCATGATGGAGTTTTGGAGTTTTTGGGGGAAGAGAGATGGATTTTTCCTCTCAATCCTCAAGGATTGATGGACAAGCCTTGTAGGGTCTTATTGTTTTCCCCTCAAATGGTTGAGGTGGGGAAGTTGATTCATTTGGCTTGAATCTCCTTCCCCATTCTTGGTAAGGAAACCCCTTTGGGGTTTGAAAATCCTTCCAAGAAGGACTTGGAGAAGAGGAATAAGGAGGGGTTAAATGATATATGAGTAATAAGGAGGGTATGGAGGTCTAGATATTGTGCTTATAATCTTGGTAACAACTATTGGAGAACTCCTCTCCTCTCTTCTCCATTGTTTTTAGAGGTTGACATTAGGTTTTCCTCTTTGCCACCTTGGAACATTTTGAGTCTTGTCTTGGATTTTGACCTATTTTTGTGTGCTTTTATCTTGTTGTTCGCCCTTATTCTTGTGCAAGTTTGTGGTTAGTTTCCTCTTTCCCATGGGCTTGGGGAGGCTAGCATGCATCCCAACCTTGGGAGAGGCATGTAATGATGCCTATGGTTGGGAGGCAAACAAGATCTTTCTCCTTGTTGGTTTTTTGAAGGCATGAAGATTGGAGCTCAAAGTTGGAAGTTGGAGATATTGAGAGTTTTTCTTTGTCTTCTCTAATCTTTGTGAAACATCTATTTTATTGTAATCACTTGAGTATGGCTTGTGGAAGACTTGTACTCCTTGTAAAATTTCCATTTTGTAATTTTACATTTTTGAAATCTTGAGCCATTTTGGAGCTAAGTAATCTAATTCAAAGTCTTGTAAAAATCTTGTGATAAATCTTCTCTGGGTAGATATGTATTGTGTATGTTGGTATATGTGAACTTCAAACCTTGAAAATGAAATATTGTATTTGTTGTTGATCGTTAATTTATATATATATATATATATATATATATATATATAAACTTGATTGTAAACTCCCTTTTGAGAAAAAAAAAGTATGGATTGGGAATATGACTTCTTGTGAACCTACACATACCCTTCATGATGAATATCTTCTTTGTTTAAAAATATGAAATGTTCAATTAGTTCTTGCATTTGAAAAGAAATATCAATGCCCTTTGAAAGTCTCATTGTATAAAAAAATTGGAACTATACCATTTAACACTATTATTCTTAATATATATATATATATATATATATATATATATATTTTTATTATATTCTTTTTGTAACAATAGTGATAGAAGAGTGAATAGATGAATTTTATTTTTAGTTCCTTTTTGCATCTAAATGGCAAAGTTAAACTCTATTGTATTTATAAGTTGGAACTATTATTATTCATCATTATGTATCAAATGATCTTATTCAGTTTTAAAAATAAAATACAATCTTAGTTCAAACTATTTTATCAATATGGTTTTGAGTTGTAGATTTATTTTTATATATATTGAAATATCTCCATTGCAAAATTTTGCCATTTTTTTCCTTTTTATATCTATATATATATATATATATATATATAGCAATATACTAATCATAAAAACGAAATAACAATAATTATAAACAACAATTATATGTGTATATATATATATATATATATATATATATATATATATATATACATATGTATATATATATGTATGTATATATATATATTTCTAAATATTTTTTTTAAAACTACATTTTTTTAAATAATAAAAAAAAATAAAAAAAAAAAAAATTACATATGGGTAGGGGTGAACCCCCACCCCTATCTTGTCCTCGGGCCGCTACCCCCTCCTCATACACTCCCCCCCCACGCCGTGGCCTTCTCCCCGCAACACCCCCACCCCGCCCCCTACCGTTGCGTCTCCCTCACGCCTTCCGCCCTTTCCCCCTTCACGTGACCTGCCCTCCTTCCTCTCGTGCCACCCCTCGCCCTTCCCCCTCCATGGCTCCCTCCACTCGGCCTCTATCCAAAATGCTACCCCCACTCCATTGAAACCCTAGCCGCATCCATACTTACAAATATATAAATATAAATACATATGTATTTGGTTTTATTTGATATAAATTAACAACAAAAAAATATGGTAATTATTTCCTTGGAAATCTCCATGAATCCAAAAACTTGCACATTCAAGAGCCAAAACCAAACAAATGAGAAGAGAAATGAAAAGAAAGAGAAGAAAATAACAAAGATAAAGATGAGTTAGGGCAAAAATTTAGGGTTTTTTTCCAAACCAAGGGTTAAGATTTACTTAATCCTAGGGTCCTTAAGTGACCCTCTACACTTTTGAAAATGAGTAATATTGTGGAAATAAACTTTTGAATGGGGAATGAAATTTTAATTAAGAATGGGTAGTTATTTCCTCATGTAGGTGGATTTATTCAATGAGATAAATTAGTTTTAAATGTGTGAAACTTATTAGAATCTAAATAAATAAAATTAATTAGAAACAACTGTTTTAGCAATTTGGTTAAAAATTCTATCGTTAAGATTTTAGTTACTTAATGAGAATGGTTAGGTGAAACATTAGTTCGCACTTCAAAAAATTTTTACCAACTTTTTAGGTTGTGTTATGGTGTCCGAGTTTGGGCACTACATTGCCCCTAAGATCTGTCACATGCCGAGAAGATATAAGAAGTGCATTTGAACATAGATTCAAGAGCACAAAAGATGTAAGGATCTCTTGGTCCAATTTTTTCAGATTAAGAAGGAGGCCTCCGAATCAATGAGAGATTTTATAGCAAGGTATGATAGGTTGACAAGAAGGATCCCAAAAGATGTGGTACCACCTAAAAACAACTTGAAAAGGTTCTTCATCGGTGATTTTGCCATCGAAGTTGGTTTCTTCCTCGAAGAGACCAACCAAGAACATTGAGGAAGTTCAATACTTTGTAATTGAGACCGATGATGATCTAATTCTTTCTAGCAAAGTGAAACAACAATATGGGAAGAAAAATGTCGAGTTCAAATTCACTCACCACCGATCCAATGTTTAAAAAAATGGCAAATGACCTAGTTGCTTTGAAGAAGCAATCTGTCACAAATCCCAATGAGGAATGCTCCAGGAGACCAAATCCTCTTGATAGACCAATAATTTCTCCACCTCCTCATATGATTTCCCTTGAAGCACCACCGATCGTACCAATGCCATCTATAACAATAGGGAATCGGATGAAGGAACAAACATTAAGGAAATGAAGAAGAAAGCATGGATGACTATGAAAACTATCTTGAAATTGAAGAGGTTGGCATGCAAAATGACCTTATTGAATACATTGATGATGAGAAGGAAGGTGATGAAGAAGATCCAAGTTTTTCATGTGTCATTTTCACTCGTGCACAATCCAAGAATGGTGTTTCAGCCTCAGCAGTTACTAAGAGTAGGAAGAACAAAGAAGATAACTCTCCAAAGCCTCCACTAAACAAGATCATCATCAGGGGATCACTATTACCACCTTCCATGGAATCAGCTAGATAGAAATTAGATTCACCGGTTGGCAAGCATCACACCTTTGTTGTGCCAAGTAAGTTGTCCGATTCTTCTCCCAACTCAAAGTTGTTAAGAAAAATTCTCTTCTAGATGATGGTTTGCAAGAACATCTAAATTTCAATCAAAGGCTAAACCCCATCTCCTTCCAAACCAATTGCTACATTTGAAAAGGAGAACCCAACACCAAAAGTAATGATGCATCTTCCATTTAAGTCCTCATCTACCATAACTTCATTTGACTTTGTAGAGCATGCTAGCAAAACCAAAGTCTAGCTCTCTGAAATTGAATACCTATAAACACATCCTGCCCAATTTGATAGATTCATCAAGGTAGTCTGGGGTGGTAAATCTACATCCCCAATCTCTAATTATAAAGGCTTACTTCCCACACCATCCACACCATATTCTCAAAACATGCTAGCCCTCAGTGCCTCCACCACCAATAGAGTTGAGCCTTTTTACCTGTCACTTCTCATCAAAGGTTTCTAGCTGAACAATTACATTATAGATTCTGGAGCCTCAGATAATGTGATGCTATAAAAATTTGGAAATGATCTTGGCCTCACTTTGACCCAGGTAAATGACACATGCTACTTAATAGTTTCCAAACAAGTTCCATTGGTAGGAAGGATTAAGGATGCTCAGGTTGCACTAGCTGATTACCTTGACAAAAAGATACTCTTGACCATTTTGGTGGCAGACATCCCATCATCTTTTGGTATGCTATTGAGTAGAATTTTTTGTAGAGATATATGTGGAGAAATAAAAATGTATTGGTCATCTGAAACTATCCCAGTGAAAGGAGAAATTAAGAAGCTGCAGCTAGTCAGAAAAATAAAGTTCATAGTAAGGAAGTATGATGATCCAAGAGCTGATATCCTTTTTCAAGATTGTGGGCTTGGAAATTACCTCCTTACATCACAAAAGGAAGATAAATTTCCACTTCTCATGGAGGAAGAAGAAGACCGAATCTAGACAATGGAGTTTGATGGTAGTCATTCCAAAGTAGGTTTAGGAGCTGGTGTAGTATTATACTCTCCCTCCAATGAGGTATATCCTTTTTCCTACAAGCTAAAATTTGACAATAAAAATAATAGATCATATTTTGAAGCATTAATCTTAGGCATGAATACAATAGAGGACATGGGAATCGGGAAGTTGATATGCAAAGGTTATGTAGAGGTTGTGGCAAAAAGGTCCGCTAACAATATCAGGTGAAAAACCCCAGACTCAGGCACTATAGAAACAAAGTGTGGGACTGCATTGAATTCTTTGATGCATTCTCCATTGAAGCTATCCCTAGGGAGCATAATGAAAAGGCTGATTCTCTAGTAGTGTCAACTTCCTTAGTGACACCTTATACTTCTTTTGGCAAGGATAAAGTGACCATTGAGATGGTGTTCAGACCTAGTGTACCAGATAATGCAAATAATTGGTAGGTATTCAATGATGAAAATCAGATCCTAGCCTTCTTAGAACAAATGGATAACTTTAATAATCTTTTCTTTGAAGGAAGTGAAAACCCACACCATGAATCAGTCCCCAAAGAAGAGAAGGAAGGAATTGAGGGGATTGATGAAGAGGGATTAATCAAACTGAAAGGAAACAAAATACCCAAAGGCCTAGTTTCCTTGGAAGACCTCTTTGACAAGAGTGACAGGTTCATCCAAGAGAAAGAAAAATAGTCTTCTCGGTGTCCATATGATTTTGATCAAGAAAACATTGGCACTTCAGAGAATCCAAGGATGGTTAACATTGGTAAATTTTGCTCACCAGAAGAGAAGATAAAGTTTGATGCTCTGCTAAAAAATTACTAAGATGTCCTGGCCTATTCCTATGATTAACTCAAATATTTTCAGCCAAAGGAAATACATCACTCCATTCATTTGAAGAAAGGACCTAATCCCTTCAGGAAAAAACAAAGGCCCTACAATCCAAAGATTGTCGATGTTATCAAAGAAGAGGTGACAAAGATTCTTAATGCTAGAATTATCTTCCCCATCCACCATTCAACATGGGTGGTTAACATTGTGCTACTAAGGAAGAAGAATGGGAATTAAGGATTTGTGTAGACTTCCAAAATATGAATCAGGCATCTCTCAAGAAAAACTACCCTCTTCCAATCATGGATCATATTTTGTAAGAATCCACTAGATCTAAAATGTTCTCTTTGCTTGATGGATTCTTAGGGTATAACCAAATCAAGGTGGCGAGAAGATGATTGCAACAAAACAACCTTTTCAACACCTTGGGGCACTTTTTCCTATAGTATAATTCCTTTTAGCTTGATGAATGTTGGAGCCACTTTCCGAGAAAGCAATGGACTTGGCCTTCAAAGATTTGAAGCATCGCATTGTCATTTACCTTGATGATCTCATGGTTTTTTCAAAGAGGAGGGAGATCCTATCTATCATTTGGATAAAGTCCTTGCAAGGTGTAGGAAACATGGTATTTCTCTAAATCCAAAGAAGTGCATTTTTGGATTCACATAAGGTAAGTTGCTGGGACACATTGTGAACAAACATGGAGCACACATTGATCCTGAGAGGATCAAATCTATCCAAGCACTAGCCTTACCAATCAACAGGAAGGGAGTTCATTCATTCTTTGGAAAGGTAAAATTCCTTCGTTGTTTTGTGCCTAAGTTTTCTAAATTGACTAAGAATATAACTTCCATAACGAAGCCTCAAGCAGGTTTCAAGTGGAATAAGGAAGGAAAAGCAACATTTAAGGAGATCAAGAAATCCATTTCCAAATATCTAACTCTTGTATCTCTAGATTTAACAAGGATTTCATCATGTATTGTTATGCATCAAAACATATAATATCTCGATGTCCTTGTCCAGAAAATTGATGAAAGTTTGGAAGCACCCATTGCTTTCATGAGTTTTCCTTTGAAAAATCATGAGCTAAAGTACAACCAATTGGAGAAACATGCCTACGCGGTGGTAAAATATGTTAAAAGTTTTAGATTCTACATTCTCAATTCCCATACAAAGTGGTGACGGTCCCCGGAAGTGAAATCAAGTCCATTTTGACTCAACAAGATCCCGTGGCTAAGATAGGAAGTTGGATTGCAAATACCCAAGAGTATGACTTGGAGATTAGACCCTCTAATCTGGTAAGAGGAAATGGTTTGTGCCGGCTGATTGTTGATGATGAAGCTCTCGGGGCTCAAAGAGGAAGAAAAATATGGTGTTTTCTTAACCTATTTAGGAGACAGTCCACAAACACTCTTTTTGTCACCACTCGATGCATGGTATGATGATATTGCTTACTACCTCACATATGGAGAATTCCCTCCTCATATTGATTACAAAAAAATAAGGAAACTCAAGCTAAAGGAAGCCAAGTTTGTGATCTAGAATCATGCACTTTACAAGAGAGGCCTAAATGGTTGTTTCCTTAGTGTGTGAGATAAGGAGCAACAAGAAAAGTTTCTCGGGAATATCATGATCAAGCTTGTGGTGGACATTTCTTAGCAATGGTCACCACACATAAGATCCTCTAAGGGATATATTATTGGCCTTCCATATTTGCGCAGGCACTCGAGATTGGGTTTCCAAATGTAAAGCATTCCAATAATTTGTTGGAAAGCCACAACTAGCTATATTGCCACTCAAGGCTTGTGGTGATTGAAGAATCATTTTAGTAATGGGGGCTAGATTTTATTGGTGTTCAAAATCCTCATTCTAGTGCAGGGAATAATTATGTACTCAATGCAACCTGATTACTTCAATAAATGGGTGGAAGCCATCCCAACCAAGCAAGATAACTCAAAACGAAAGCGATCTGCAACTTCATCAAGGAGAATATCATTGTTCATTTTGGAATACCACTGAAAATTGTTGTAGACAATGCCACCTATTTCTCTTCCAAGGAGCTCACAGAGTTTTATTATGGCTTTAGAATCTCCCTATCTCACTCTTCTGACTACTACCCACAGGGAAATGGGAAAGCTAAGTCAAGCAACAAGAACATTGTGACCATTGTTCACAAGCTAGTAGATGAGAATCAAAGAAACTGGACATAAGAAGTTATATGATGCATTATGGGCTGATAGGATCACTCCTAATAAGGAAATAGGTATTCCACCTTTTAAAATGTTGTATGGAGTTGAGGAAAAGATTCCCCTCATAATTGAGATGCCAACTCTCAAGTTGCTGCAAGAAATAGAAGATGGGAAATACAAAGACTCCATTGACAAGAGGATCCTCTTCCTGGAGAAGATGGAAGAAATAAGATGCCAAGTGGTGGATAGAAGTAAGGAGCATCGGTTGAAAGTGAAGAAATTTTTGACAAGAAGACCAAAGCAAGGAATTTCAAAGTTGGAGATTTTGTCTTGCTATGGGACAAGAGAAGAGAACCAAAGGGCAACCATGGAAATTTTGATTCATTATGGCTGGGCCCATTCCAAATTCATTGAACTTATGGTGAGAATGTTTTTATCCTCTCATACTTGGATGGAATGCCACTTTGGAATTACCTCAAGTGGGAAATACTTAAAACTATATTATTAGTGAAAGTGGGTTGTCCCCCACCTTGTACCATAGGTGATTTTGTAGGTATGTTTTTCAATTTTCTGTTGTGTGGTTTTGGTTTAGTTTTGTTTGGTTTTTGTTGTGTGTGGTTTGGCTTGTGTGTTTCCTCCTCCTTCCATTCTTTCTTAGAATTGTACATGACTTTACATGACTCAATGGATAAGGAACTGGTCAATGTTATATGGTTTTAAAATTGATATTCTAGATCCTCATACCATGTCTTTGGCATGCTCAGTCCATGCCATGTCCCCAAGCTAGAGCCAACTGTTGTCTCCCAAAAATTGATTTTCATTTTCCAAGTTAAATTAAAAATTTTGAGTTCTCGCCCTCTTAAAGTCTTTAAGCCAAGTTGAAAGTTTGAAGAAATAGAAAAATCAATGCCCTAGTGCTGTTTAAATCTCTATTTTACTTGTTTTGAGAAATTCTCCATATCCTAGTCTGTGCACGTAATATCCTCCTTACAATCTCCTTTTTGATCAAAATTGTTCGCTTGTTCTATGGCCTGGGTTGTCAAATCATTATTTTTCCTCCATGCCTCGGCTTGCAAAGGAAATTCAAAAATTGGACTCAAAATGATGAAGTTCTCTTCCTTTGTGTATTTATCCCACAATGGGAACGATGGGTGTTTTCTTCCCCATCAAATTTTTTCACCATCATCCACGGGTATGTGGAAATAACTAATTAGAAGTAGGTCGGCAGAGAAATTTGTGTTTTGGAGCCTCTTTGTAAAATAGGTGAAAAGTTAAAAAGTGACCTGCAGCCTCGATCGGGCTATAAAGGAAAAAGTCAAAGTTGAAGCCCATTGTTGAAAAGTCAAATTGGGAGAGTAGAATAGTGGAGAACTTTGAGTTTTTTAGCCTTTTTTCCCAAAAAGGTTAAAATGTTGAGAAAAGGGACACGACCCCATTTCCAATTGAAACATGCCACATGCTTAAGTTAAAAAGTGGAAGTGGGGGTGTGGGCCAATTTGTTCCAAATCTCTAAAAATCACAAAATGCAAAGGGCTTTCCCCGTACCTGCTCCAATATCTTCCTACCATGTGGATGACCTGATTTCAAAGTTAGAAGAGAAAATCAAACAATCTGTATTCAAATTAGCAAATCAAATGTAACGTTCACGTTGCAAGATTTGGTTTTTAACCCGCCATGAGTGTTTTCTTTGCAATGGAGGAATTTGAAGAGGCATAAATAATTTGTAAAGTTGTAACCATTTTGGCATGAGATATAATGGCTCCTCAGAGCCATTCCAAGGGTGGAAAATTGATTTCAAAAAGACTAGAGTTCTTTGTACCTAGAAAAGATAGAAAACGCCATACTTCTTCTATTTTCCCTTCTCCTTAGATTTTCCTCTATTCTCAAAGCTTTGTACAAATTCTACTTTAGCTTCAATAATAAAAGAAGGAATTTTTGCCTTTTTGATTGAGGGATTGATTGGTACCTTACGACCAATGAATTTCATTTGGTCTTGTAGCTTCTCCTATGGATTTGTTTTTCTTCTAACTATAAATGCATGTAAACAAAATTTCTAATTAATGTGTATGGGCATATGATATTCTACTCACAACATTAGTTTTCTCCTACCTCCATTTCCACTCCCCTTCCCCTTTCCAAGACAAAGTTTCTTCTCTAGCGAGACATTGCTAGCTTTTCCATAGGGTCAGTGGAGTGCCCTTGTTGGATATCTGGTTGAAAGGCCACCATTGAAACCCATATTTTATGCATACACCTATGGAAGTTTCACCATTCAAGTAGAGGGACTTAGATTCCCATACCACTGCTTGAAACCCACCAATTTGTCCACAAGACAAGTTTTCTCACCAACCCTATTGTAGGAAGTGTTCTTGATCAAATTGACTTGATGGTTGATGTAAATTGGTTAAATGGTCCCAATTCATGTATTCACCTGAATAGGTTGATAAATCCCTATTCATGGATGATGTAGTTCCCACATTAGGTTTTGAGGATTGAGACCATGTGCGGGATATGGAGCGGCATGCTACTTGGTTGAAGATTGTGGTTTCCCCATGTTCGCACTAAGGGGGAATGTTAGGAAAATTATAGTGTGTACATTTTTATATTTTTAATTATTGAGTTGTTAAAACAAATCATATTAATTTAGTAGAATTGGGTATAAATGTTTTTTAATGTTTCCAATTTATTAGGAAATTATTTTCCTATATAATTGTATTATGTGGACCGTATGAATAAAGAAAGAAGAATTTTTTTGTGTTGAACTTATCCTACTCTTCCAGTTTACAATCAAAAATCTCAACAAAGGTCATGATAAGAGCTATGCACTGGAAGTACTCATAATGGGTCAAAGAACAAGTTTAAACAAGCTAAGAAATCTCACTAAACATCAAGTACAGAAATCACCTAGTTAACAACTTATCCCTTCAAGACCACACTAAATTTATGGGGTGTGACATAATTCCCACCTTAAATAATCGTCATCCCAATGATATTTCAATCATTAATGCAATCATAATAATCAAACACAAAATTACATTTGTAAGTGTGGAGAAAAATTATTATTTTCCATAAAAATTTGTAATTTTTAGATCGAAACTCAGATTTATCGGTTGTAACACCTTTAAACTAGAAAAATGTCACACAATCAGAAATATGATAGAATTTTTTTCATAACAACCAGTCATAACATGTAATATTATTTAATATATAATACATATAGTAAAAAACAAGTTATATAACACAGATAAAAACAAGGAAAACACTATTTCCAGGTTTCCCATAAGTCTTCACAAGTTGGTTTGTTTTATTACTCACTTGTTTTACTACACCTTCACTTTATGTAATTCTTAATTTTCTTTGCAATTCACACAACAATTTTCATTTTACACTTGTTTTACCTAAATATATCGTAGTTTTTACCCTTTGGATATCTTCATCATAAGTTCATGGTCAATGATTACTTAAATCATCCAATTGTTCCTCTCTTTTCCCTTTTAGGCTTGTTGTTTTTGCATGCTTCCAGATATTGGTTATTTTCCATATCATTGAAAGAATTGACTTGTGTCGAAAAATTCAAAGTTAATCGCTATGTCTTAAGTCCTTTAAGAACTCATTAACTCCAAATTCCATGATGAGGCTCAATCAACATCAATGTCAATGTTGCATTGACAATCATAGGTTTGCAATTTTTTTTTCATATGCAAAGAATAAATCAGATTTATAATTTTGTTTAAGATAATCACTAGATACTAAGAACTCAGTTGTACTAGTATCAAATTAAAACATCAACAGGAAGTTCTACCTAACCTACCTGATGTCAAGTTAGGAAATCTTGTTCCTTCATATTAGCTTATTAATCACTACAACGTTATTCTATTGCTTGCTAGAAATCATAACAAGTCTTTCTTATTGAACTCATTATGGTAGTTTACATTTGCTACCTCATCATTTCCACCATTTTTCCTAAATTTGCAGGTGGAGAAGAGATAACAATCTTGTATACTTTTTCTCTTTTCGAGTTAGAATTTATTACAAATCTCATTCTAGCTTGATTAGACTTTTAAATCATTTTTGCTATAATAGATATTCATCCTATCTATCTACTTCATCTACCATTTGCAAGTTTATATTTCATATTATATTTACTTTCCAAATATTTCATCATCACGATTCAAAAATCAATCAACTCCATTTCTAATTTTCATCATTTAGTTTAAGTTGTTTAACTTGGATTATCATGTTCACACTTTACTAGTTGCTCCTAGCATCCTTCTAGCTTAGTGTGTCATGAAGGACTATTAAAGTGTTATATAACTTATTTACCACCAAACCTGAATCATAATTTGGTCTGGTTCATTCTCCATGGTACATCCTTCTCCCATTCATTGTATCTTGTTAATAAAATCATAATTTATTAAGAATAAAGACTTGATAAGTCAAAGAGTTACAACCTCGCTCTAATACCAAAATGTAACAACATATTTTTAAGACTTCAATACAAGGGATTTTTTTAACATTAATTTTATGCTTTCTTGTTTTAAATACCAACATAAATTTGAAATTGAATATATCGATAACTTTCATAAACCATGTGCAATTACATGAGAGTACATATCCTACTCGATCTCTTTTAAAACTCTTTGTGAGTGTTTTACTCTTTATGAGTTTTTATAAAAGTGTGGTAATGGTTTTTCATCTATCAAAGATAGTCAAATATTTAATTCTAAGTGTCTACATGGGTATCCATCATTAAACCCCACTCACATCCTACAATTAGATCATTAGTATTTGCGCAGACGAGTGTAATTACTAGCTTACACTACTTTGATCAAAGTTTCAGAGACATGTATTCCATGCTTGGTTCCGTGATGACACATTTATCATTAGGAACTTGTCCATCACCTAGTTCAGTTATATAGATTCTTTTCCAGTCTTAAGTTATTATGTTCATAGTTGACAACTTAAGAATTCATTAATATTCCTTTCCTATTTGCTAGGTCCATTTAGTATACTAATATTGGTAAGTACATTTGTACTAACCAAGCAGTCACAAAGTGCGTAAGTACTTCATATTGTACCATCATGAATTGGTTTTAAAAAAAATGGTACTCCACCATGTAAATGGTGTTGTTGTTTAGATGACAATAGTCTTTATCAATTTATTTTCATCATTCAACATACTCTAATCACCTTGCTTAATCACAAAATATATTAAGCCTTTATAAAGTGTAAGATGATGCTATAAAGGTGCAGTAGTTGAATCACTTTTTGTTCCATACCTATTCACTTATTTTGTACCAACTTGTTTATTCATGTTCAACAAGTCCATCCTTTATACTTAATACCTACAAGTATGCTTTTGCACTTGTAATCCAAATTATACCTTCATGTGTATCAACTATTAATAGGTATATCTTTACACAAGACTCTTTTCAGTGCCTTGTTGTACTCCACTGTTGATGTATTATTTTCCATCATATTAAGTTAAGGTTATTCGAATAAGTTACGACATATCAATTCCTAGGTTTCAACGAAACTCTAGCTACTATGGAATTCAAACCTATGGATCTAAGTGAAGGTTTCATGCATTCCAATGGCATGCTTAGAGACATTCCATCATGATCATTACACTTTCCGATTCTGATTTAATTCAACATTCCACATTAAATCCCTTGTTCATATTTTACTTATTAACACTAGCAATGCATCATGTCAAGAGTAGTACTTATATCATAATTTATTCCTTTTTCTCAAATAAAGTGTTAAGTATAGTATTATACTTAATAGGATTAATTCCAAACATTTGTAGCAATCCATAATTTAATTACATACTTTATTCTTTTAAAAGCACAACCATGTAATTCACTCTATTCATAATGATTGCAATACAATATGTATTCTCAAAGATAATGCTTTATTAATGACCGACAAAATACCTTTTGTCATTAATATCACAACGAAGTATAAATTTTGCTTCTTAGTAAAATACAATACAATTAATTACATTTCTCAATTTAGTACAACATCATCAACAAATAATACTAATACATGTCCACAATTGATTATCAAAATAATCACATCTTGTTTCAAGCATCATGCCTTACTAAAATACAATTCTTTTCATCTTTTCACAACAAGAAAAACTTTATAGATTTCATCAAAATACATAGTAGTGAGAAAAGGTGTAAGTCATGTCTTCCTTCATAATCAACCTGTAATGTTAATAACCTACATGGAAAATATTCCATTGTACATGGTCAGTTCCAACCGAACTGGCATGATAAGACCTATCTCTACCTTAGTAGTTTATGCCATTTATTATTTACATAAATGAAATGCTACAATAAGTTTAAATATTATAAATGTTCCACAAGAACAAAAACTCATATTTATACATTTCAAAACAAACAATTTATATACATTTCATGTTTACTTCCATCAATCTAATCACTTATGAATATTATTGCAAGTGAAATATTACATAATTGTTTGCCAACAATAATTCATTATATCTTACATTAGTAAGGCATTAGGTATATCATTATTCCATAATACTTGTTATCAAATTACAATCATATTCACCACATATAGGTTGACTCTGTTTGATGACATATATCTTATGCAAGAGTAAACAATATCTCTTTTATTATTAAGTACATGTGTCTAATAATATTAAATCACTTACTATACACTAGCACCCAACCTTATATGGCCACTCCAAAGTATACAAATATCAATAATACCTAATCATCGAATTATTTTCCACTATATATAGTAACAATGTCTAAACACAATAACAAGAAAATATAACTTATGTATGTGTATTTATATTACTATGAATTCAACTTCCTACCACGTATACATATTTCCCATGACAGTAATAATATTTCAATGTTCAAGCATGGATTATAGTCATAATTACCATTTGTGCTTATGCCAATAGAGACTTCACCTATCGATAAGTGAATTTATAATTCATATAATATAACAGATTCAACATCAAAGTTCTCAAGCGTTCAAGTCCATCAAGCCCCAAGTGTTTATATCTTCAGCATAGATAACTAAATAATCATATATATATATATATATATATATATATAAATATTTCATTTTATAAAATTATAAAATACAACACAACACTACTCACGCTTATGGTCTAATGGAAGGAATCGGACAGATACATACTATTTTAGCACAACTAATCATTTATGACTTATAATAGTAAAACAATATCTAAATCAATACATTATGCCTCCAACATATATTTTACAAATATCAGATAGTAATGAATCACTCAATGGAATAAAAGTTTCAAATAGTATATACTCACTTAATGATAACAAATATTAACTAGTACTTAGTCACCATATCATTAACAATAGTATTTAATCTCATAATTATATACCACTATAATAGTAATGGGATTACAGCCCTTAGCAGAAGAAATATATCATGAATATCCTTGGCTTGACTTCATACCCCAAAAAATGTTATATGGAATAGGTCAAACCCATGCTACTTATAGCTTCTAACCTAAGGTGATTTTCTAGCAAGTAGGTAGGTGTTTCAATGACCTTCCATATCATACCACTACTTCCAATCAATTAGATTATCATGGAAATATATTTAGTGAAAAGGACTAAGTTTATACCATACACTTATGGGTTTGTTTACAAATTCATACTTTCCAATCACTAAAATTTGACATAATATCCAAATCCAAGAGGTGGAATCAATAACTTTTACAATTCCTAAAAATATCGATATATTAAACAAGAAGGAAAGCATAATATTTTTGTTAATCACTAAACCAAAACATGGCCTCACAATCAATGATAAGGGTTAAAAATCTTATCATTTCTAGAATACACATTTCCATTAAGGATTCAAAACCTTGTTAGTATAAAAATTCAATAGTCAACACCATAGTTTTATGGGTACCTCCTTTATAAGGATACAAGCCCTCCATAAATAAGTATAATATTGCATGCCTAACTTAAATCACTCAATAACACATCACTTCCATTTTAAATGTAGTAAAAACATAGAGATCTTCAAATACACAGAATAATAGTTTCCGAAATACTATACTCCCAACCGAGGTTTTGGCACCACAATAATATATATAATATAACCAAGTGCACCCTAGTTGCAAGGTTCAAATCACAACCAAGAAAAAGTATTATTAGATAAATTTTATATACATAAAACAAAACACTTTTTTGCAATGATATATATATATATATATATATATATATATATATATATATCTAATGGTCACATTCCATTCTCGATATATTCAAGGGTTTTATTTTATATCCATATTTATTTATCCGAACATGAATCGATAACACCTAGTATAATGAAAACCTAAAACTATGAATATTAACCAAATCATATCCGCAGGATTTAATATAAGTAAATAATAAATGGAATAAGTGGCTAAGGAAGAGGTAGATCATATCATGGATATAATGGAAGCATGATTTCCTTATTCCTCTCCTTTTCTTCCTAGGATCTTTCTCTTACAACTCAAAAGATCAATTCCATAATCAACAAAATCCTCCACACTCTTCACAATATCTATAAAGGAAGATACATATGCAACACAAGATTCCCTATATTCTCAAAAAATAAAACAACACTAAGATTATGCATGTAATTAATTGTAGAGCTCTAGTTCATCTTTGAAAAACACTCAAATGAAACCCTCATGCAATGACTTTGAATAGAAGATTTCCCCAATTTTTGAAATCTTTGGAAGTTATTAAATGACCATTTTTTTAATAGGGCCACTTAGCACATTGAAATTTCATCCAATTCCATTCTCTAATTTCCTCATAGTTTTGGCGGTTTGATATAATTAGTAATGATTTAGTTCAAACAGATGCATGTTTGACGATTCAAACAGTCAAGATTAATTCAGACTTATGTCATCATTATAATAATTGAAATATTTCAAATTCCATCCTTCAACTCAAACATGGTCGGTTGACCAATCTCTTTCAGCTATACTAGATGCCTCTAATGTGGTGAGGACCCAGAACATATATTCATAACCCATGCCTTATAACTTTAGATCTAAGACTCATCCACTAATATGTCATGAGGCCTATCAACTTAATGTTTATAAGCCTTAATAAATATCCAATAACAATAATACTATTTCAGGCTAATAACTATCATCAACATCTATCTCATAAAATCACAAGATCAAAGCTTAGTCTATCATGCTAGCTCAAACATGTAGTAACTCCAATTTATTTCCCAACCCAAGGTGAGATTTATTCAAAACATGGTCCATGCACTAATTAAAACAACATGGTCATACTACCATAGTGCTAACAACTACAATTTTATTCCCTAAGTATGTTAATCTTGTAGTCCCTATCTTGATTCAATTTTTCATTGCATTATACAAATAATCTGGTTTGATAACCCCATTGTGATTCTATGGATTATAGATATGAATAAGCTAGTTGAATACCAAACCATCAAATTAGTTGCAAATAGGAAATAGTATTAACATAACAATGATACATAAGTATGTCTTGAATATCAAATACAACAAGTTAATTACTTTCCAATGTCCTTAATTCACTTAGGAACAATCAAAACTCTTAGAAAAGGTCATGATAAGGGCCATGCACCTGTAGGTACTCACAATGGTTCAAAGAAATTTTTTAAACAAGCTAATAAATCTCACTAAACATAAAGCGAGAGAAATTACCTAGTTAACAACTTATCCCTTCACGACCACACCGAATTTTGGGTGTGACAGGCATGAATTATTTAGTAAAGAGTTCAACGTAATAGATATTTATCCAAGAGAACTCTCCTAAATTCCTTTAACAAGTGCATATTCATCGGGGGATGTAACATATCCTTCTTCATAACTATCTCCTTTATCCCTCCTTCCTCCCTTCTTTGATGTTCTAATTCTTCATTAAGGGGGTTTACTTTTCACTATTTTGTCTTATTCATTTAAATGTGACCTATAGTCAAACATTGTAATGAGTTTCCTTTAATTAATAAAAAGGGACTCACTTTTCTTTCCTAGGGATATGAAAGGTCACAAGTTGTAAAGGTAAGTGAAAAGTCATGTGGGGGTAGGTGAAGAGTATTTTTGTAAAGATATATATTGTATGACTCCCTCATTCTAAAGGGTTGTCAATTGTGAGTCTCTAAGTAGATAATTATTGCACTACTAAGAAGAAAACAAAAGATAACATTCTTCCATTCCTTTTCTCTATGTTTCCTCTATCTCTCTACTTTTTAGCTTTGTGCACATGATAATCTTGTACAACCAAGGAAGGTGTTAGTTCCTTTGATGAATGGATTAATGGAATTTTTACAATGAATGATTGTGTCCTATCATTGTTAGTAAAAAAATTTTCTTCTAATTAAGTGTGGGATAGTTCTAGTTAATACTTTTGAACTCTACTAGTGCTTATTTACAAAATTAACCCCTTTCTTTCAATTTCTTACCCCCCTTCACCTTGTCTCCCAAGTAAATTCCTCCCTTACACTAAGTGTCAAGCAATTTTCCACAAGTCTAGTGGAGTAGTCTTGTGTGATCCCCAACTTCATGGCTACCCACAATATTTTTTTATCCACATTCAATAAATGGGATCCTACCCATCACAAAGATGGGGTGAATAGTCCCATAGAATTGATTAAAATCAAGTAATTTGTCCTTGTGACAAATTATTTTGCCAACAGTTTTTGGCACCCACTCGGGGCTGATTTGTTGTCTCTGCACCACCTCATTAACCATAAAATTAGTAGAAATCAAATATTTGAAAAATCAAAAATAAAAATCAGAATTTGAGAAATCATAAGATCCTTGATACCTACTCTGTATTTTTCCAACAATGACCATTCCTGTAAATGCTCTTATGTTGGAGCCTATTCTCTTTTTCTTTTAGGATACCAAATAATATCTCACAACTAAATTGAGATATTTCATATGGCATAATAAATAAATTTTCAATCACTACCACATATCCTCAAGAATTTTATATTTGGAAGAAGAACATGCACAAGCTCTACAACGCGCAAGACAAGCTCCTAATCAGCCAAGAAGGGCATAGAAAAAATAAGATATATTATGTATAATTGAGATGGTGGTGTTACTGATCCAACATTCGAAGAGAAACAACTATCTAAGACTTACCATAAATCAACTAGAAAGAAGGACTGATCAATAGTATTTCCCTGAGTTTTATCCTAATTTTCCTCTTGAATAACCAAAAGCTAAACCATTTAATCTCATTCCTCCGAAAGAAGAAACTAAAGAGGAATAATAACTCATGATGGAAGTACAAGCGCTAATGGCATGGGTACAAAACATGAGCTTATTGGCTCTAAATCCTCCATCGCATGACCTACCCAAGGGATGTAGAGATATCTTTCCAAATTTCCGAGGAGATGGAAAAAACACCTTGATGATTGCATCGCAACATTCATAATAGCTTGTGGGGTGTTGGTCTTAGAAAAAGAAGATGTCTTAGTCCATTTTTTATGGAATCCTTTCAATATCTCACTGTAGACTGGTTCTATCATTTTCTAAGTACACCAATCACTAATTCAAAGAGTAGGTATGAAATCCAAATTTGAAGCTATGTTTAAACTAGCTGAGGATGCTCATGCTCTTCTTTCCCAATGGTCTCAATTGAATAAATATTCCTATGATCCCATGAGGGGTTGTATAGATAAATTTAATATGATTCTCTATAAGATATTTGAAGTTACTAGGCCTACTAAAGATAATAAAATAAGGTTCTTTCCAAATGCACAACTGCCCAAAGTTAGTTTTGTTCTAAGAAGAACTCAACCTACCACCTTAGATGAGGCACAAAGACTTGTAGTTGATGTAGAAGATGATTTTTGATTTCTGAGATGTTCAAGAGGGTTCCAAGTAAGGAAACATATTAAATTTCAAGTTTTGGAGCCACAAACTCATTAGTACAAAAATTGGCTAATGACGTTCTTTCTCTCAAAAAGTAACTTGCATAAACTTCCTGTATAAGGACATTCCAAGAAATAATTTCTTGAAAAAATAAAGAATTGGTCCTCCACCTCAGATGCTTTCTCTTGTATCCCCTCTTATCAATGCAACATGTGGGACTCGGTCGGATGAATAAAGTTAATAATAAGTAGGTTCAAAAATCAAATAAGAAGAATGTTAGTTGTTGATAGAAGAGATTAGATCTGTAAAGGTAGGTTTTTGTGAGTATGCATCCTCTTTGGATGATGAATATGAAGATTTTATGGTGGACATGAATAACCATTATTTTGTTTTCTTCACTTGATCAAATACTCTTGAGAAATAGAATTCCTCCAAGAATAAATACAAGGAGAGAGAGAATCCTCAACCAGTGACTCTACTTTCTAAAAATATCATAAAAAGAGAGGATCTCCACTCCCCATCTTTAGAATCCTCCAAGAAGAATCCTGAAGTTACGTCCCATCACATGACATATTCCAATAAAGGTAATTCAAATACTACCACAAATGATTCTTTTACTTCTACAAAGAATAAGAATGATTATATATCAGCAAGTACCTCATATAAATGAAACCAAGCCAATGTTTCCCATACTCTTGAAAAACCTTCTTCAAATTTTGACATCATCGACCATGTTATAAAGGATAAGGACCAAATATCAGAGTGTTAATATTTACAAACCCATCCTAATAAATTCAATAAACTTGTCAAGTTCATCAAAGATGGAAGCTACACGTCCAAAGTTTCATCCTCTTCAAAAGTTTCATCTACTTTCAAAGGTTATCTTCTTACTCCTCTGAGCCGAGCCCAAGATAAAACCTATTATCCTCTACCCCTTCCTTCAATAGAAATATTAAATCATTCTATGTATCCTTACTGATTAATGGGTATTATTTGAATAACTATATCATTTATTCTGGTGACTTTGATAATGTCATTCCCACAAATATTTCCCAAGCCCTTAGTTTGAGTCTCTCATGAGAATCGGCCATTTATATTCCATGGAGATTAACGAGGTTCTCTGGTTGGGAGGATTAAAGATATAACGATGGCCCTTGTACCTTATCTAGATAAAAAGGTGAAATAAATAGTTATAGTGGCCAACATGTCAGTTACATATGGAATTTTTCTTGTCAAAAGATTTTCCGATGGATGGGAAGTGAAATCCAAATGAACCGGTCTTCCGGTTAGTTCCGGTCAAGGGTGACATAAAGAAACTTATTCCCATCCCAATATGAAGTACAAAATGTAGAAGTTAGATGACCCTAGAGCCACCATCCTCTTCCAAAGAAGGGAACTAGGAAATGATTCATTTGAAGATTCGGGAATAATTCCACATGAAGAAAGAGGTAATGGTAATTACTTCATGAGCTTAGAGGAGAGTGCAGAAATATCTAATCTCAAAGAAAGGATGAAAAAAATTGTTGATGAAGTTTAGAATATGGAGTTTGATGGTAGTTTGTCTACAAAATGCTCGGGATAAATCATTAACATATCATCTCCACAAGGATACTTGTTTCCCTTATCATACAAGATGTAATTCTAGCACACAAATAATATGGCAAAGTGTGAAGCTTTATTACTATAATTGAAAGTATCCAAAAATATGGGGATTGAAAATATTCTTGTACAAGGCGATGTTGAACTAATTGTGAAATAGGTGAGAGACATTTTGAAGTAAAATTTCATGTCTCTGTCATTTAGGAATAGGGACTAGGACTATATTGAATCCTTTCATGCATTTGACATTAAATCAGTCCCTATATATTAGAATTCCAAAGTTGTATCATTGGTCGTATCTGCATCATTGATGATTCCACATCTCGAATTCAAAATAAAAAATTTCTCAATGGAAATGGTCTTTTGACCAAGCGTTGCCAGACAATTCGGAGAGCTTGAAATTTTTCGAAGATGATAGTAAAATTTTGTCCTTCCTATAGCAAAACCAGGACTTCAAGTCCATGTATTTTCAAGGAATTGACTCACTCCCATGGGATATTTCTAATAACAATAGTGAAAATAATTCATTTGATCAGATGGATGAAGACAAAGTGAATCAATTGACAGGATATGGGATCATGAATGGACTAGTGTATTTAGGGGAACTATTCGATAAGAAAAATAGGTTCATTCATGGAAAAACAAAGAATCAACCCAAGATTTCATTAGAGTACAATAAATTTAACTTTGGAACTAGTGAGTAGCTAAGGATGGTGAACATTGGTAAGTGTTGTTCACCTAAGGAATATATGATTTTCACAACTTTATTGAAAAATTACTTGTTGGAACTCAAATATGAACCCGTCAAAAATCAAAATAATATGGGGCTTTAAGGCAACATGGGACTATCTCTAAGTTCGAGACTTGAACTAAGACACATCTCCAGAGAAGGTGGATTCCTCTACTTACTAATGCTAATGTTAAATTAATCCTAGGAATTGAAATGCAACTATCTATCTCTACTCTAACTTTCCAAAGGACCAGGGTTAGAGGTAGATGCATAAAACATAAGCCCTGAAGTAGAGAGGGTGATAGCACAAAAATAAAGGGAAAGATACTTTTTAAATAGAAAAAATAAGTGAAAATGATAGTGAAGAGTGTAGAAACAAAAGTTGCACATCAAAAACACATCTAAAACCACATTTTTACAAAGCACAATAGAAAAAACTTCTCAAACAACACATATAACACAATGAGTGATTGAAAGGAAAGGAAAGGAAACAACACAATATCTAGGGAATAAATGAGCCACAAAACTAGATATTTTATTGTTAAATGATCATGCACAGATCATCACGATATAGGAGGAAGATGTAAAAATTTTATAGAAATGACATCCAAGGCATACAAACCTTAGAACACTTCTTATAGCACTTATGTGATGCTCTTGCATTCCTAAAGTATCCCCCTTAAAACTAGGCATCACTTTACAATATATAGAAAATTAGGAGAAGAAGAAAGAAGAAGAAAAGAGAGGGAAATTCGAATTCCTCCTTCTACCAAACAACCAAATTCATTAAATTTTATTAAAAGGTCTACGTGCCTCTAAAAACCCATTTTCCCATGCCATTTTCATTGATAAAGAAGGAATGGTGCACATGTTGTATTTAATTTTGGTGGTTTCTCCATCTCGTAAAAGACCTTTTGCGTGTTGGAGATGCCTGCCTTTTCTTCACCCACCTACCTCCATTAAATTCATGGAATATAATTTTATTATGTAGAGGAGGCCAATATTTGTCCAATGATATAATATTTTCAAATATCAGATCATTGGATTGATAAAATACATCTATTATAGCTCCACATGGAAAGCTGCCATTTTATTTGATACACAACTTTCTAGTTTTAGTTCTCTGCAGATTTTGACCTCCATGGCTTCATCCCATGGCCTCTAGTGTGGTGTAACTTTTGTCAACATATGTAGAATTATTTTACTTCACCCCACATCCTTTCCTACTTGTTTTTATCTCGCAGCTCTTGCTTTAGTGTATCAAAACTTGCTAAAACATCTACAAAATTATTCTATCCTTCTGCGACATGATTTAGACTTCAGAGACATCTCACCATTAGTTATGAATTTGTCTTAATTATTCCATGGTATGCTTAAAATCTTCCACAATCATTGTTCCTCATCCCTTGGCTACTCAAATTTTTCTATTTTTTCAATGGTGTAAAATTGGACAACATTTTTGGTGACTCATAAGGGTATCTCGCTTGCTATATGAATTAATTAGTAGCCTTTGCATCCCTTTGGGCATGGAGTTGGCTTAATGTTTTGAAAATCTGGTCTTCTAGTTTCTCAACATTTTATTTTTTGAGATAATTTCAACTAATCCTTAATGTTTTGAACCAACTTCAATAGCAGCCTTGAGAACATGATGGAGTTGTGCACAAGAACGTGTTCAAGAAATAAAACTACAAAAAGCACTTATGGAAGGAAACCTACATTACCAACAATGAAATGTGATGAAAACACTTGGAGGAAATAAAATCCTAAACTATTAATGTATAAGATGCATAAAATATCTTAATGGAAAGCTTTGAGATGAATCCCATTGGATGGGATTTAAAACAAATTCCCATCGATTAGATAACTCAAATGAGTTAGCTGCCTTGTAAGTAGTGATGATGTATGGTCCACTCTAGATTACATCCAATTTAGAGGTTCTCCCTGGTTTAGCTCGATCCACATTCCGTTTTAAGAATAGATATCTAACCTTAAATGTCGATCTCTAGCCTTCCTATAAAACCATTGTTTTGTTTACTTGTGGTGTTGTTCCATTTTGATCATGGTGGAATTTTTATTCTCTTCTAATTCTACTAGCTCCACCATTCTGATTTCCTTTGACCCACACCTTAAAATTCTAGTTTGTTGAGATAATTCGAGTGAAGGAAACTCTAATGACAATGGAAATATTTCTTCTTTTTCATATACTAGTTTGTAGGGGTGATTTCAATAGATATCTTTACCGTAATCCTATCCTCCGAGAGATCATTTTTGACCTTTATGTGCCACTTCCTTTGGTTGATGTCCATTGTTCTCATCATGATTCTTATCAAATTCATGTTAGTATACTCTACCAATCCATTACCTCGGGGTAATAATTGGAAGAAGTTTTTAGATAAATTCCAAGACCAAGAGCCCAATTATAAATTTTAGATGAAAATAATGCCTTTACGTTATTAGAGACGATAGTTTTGGAACACCAAATCTTGTAAAAATTTATTAAAGAAAGTCCAAGATAACATATTCAATAGCTTATTTTAATGGCTCAGATTTTGTCCACTGGTGAAGTAATATGTTGTAGTTAAAACTCATTTGTGACCAAAACTAGATGGAGGATCGATCATACCAATGAAGTCAAGACTCCATTGTGTAAATGGATGATCCATCTGGATTGGATAAAGAGGGAGAGTCACCAATCTATTTTTTTCCAATGAAGAGCGTACACATTCTTTGCATTTCCTCACCCATTAGTGAGCATCCATGAAAACGTAAGCCAAAAGTAGCTTGGTTTGATGATCTTCATAGTTGTAGCTCTAATAGAGAAATGTTTTCCTAAGAAACAATCATGGAACTCAGATAGAAATTTGTCACATTGTTCACTTGTAATGCTCCTTAGTAACACTCCATTAATATTACTCTTGAGCAATATGCTACCAACCAATATTTATGGAATTTACTACAGCCTGAGATGTATCCTTTTCTATTTGTTTAACCCCAAAGGATATGCACCAGTAGAAAATAACTTAGTCATATCCGTAATCCAGTTATGATCATTGAATAAATTTCATTCATCTTTCTATCCCTTAGTGATCATGGGAATTTTCATCCATCTGTTCACAGTTCCTTCCTCTTACCAATTTTTTTTCTTGATGATCACGTCCCATTCCATGATCTTATTCACCCATCCAATTCATTTCTCAGTGACTTATGCTCCCATGATGAAGTCTCTAACGTTGGTATGTGAAACTAAAACCTTGATGTAGCTAGCAGCAATCATACTTTTGAACTTATTTAAGGATCTCATGATGAAAAACACTTGTTTCTCAATGTGGCTATACTTGAGCTCATAATTATTTAGTGTTTTACAAAAAAATCCATAGGCTTCTCTAGTCATTTATCATTCTCGTGGAGTTAAAACCACGACTATGCTAGATTCTTCCCCATAAGCATAGAGAATAAAGTCTTTGGTGTAATATGGGTTAATCAAATTGGGGTCTGAGAAATGTCTTATTTAATCTTCTCAAAGCTATCTTTCCCTATACTTTCCACCTGAATATTGAATCCATTTTGAGCATGAGAGCTATAGGTCTTACCAAACCTGTGTGAAGTTAGGAATGAAGCACCTAATAAAGTTGATATTTCCAAGGAATGGTTGCATAGCCTTCTTGTGATCCGGTAAGGAAAGAGGCGTAATGGCTGAAATCCTTTATGGATAAATGGAAATGCCCTCCTTTGAAAAACATGACCCAAAAGTTTACCTCTAGGGACCACAAAGTTGCATTTCTTAAGATTAAGGGATACACCAAATTCCCTACATCTTTAAAATAATTTCTCTAGGAGCTTCATATGATTTTTCTATGCTAAGAGAAAATAGTAATGTCATCTAGGTAGACCAAGATGAATTGATTGATGTACCCCTTGAAATAAATGTCCATCACTCTTAGGAAGGTAGCATCTCGCATTTGATAAGCCAAAGAGAATATTTTTATAAGAAAATTTTCCCCATTTGGGGGTGAATGTAGTCTTATATTGATCTTCTTCCTTAACTTTGATCGATTAAAAACCGAGTATCCATCAAGCATTGAAAATCTTTCAGCTCCTACCACTATCTCGTAGAATCTACCAATAAAAGGTAAAGGATGATGATCCTTAAGAGAGGTTTTGTTCAAGTCCCTTAAATCGACACAAATTTTGATTTCTCCATTATTTTCCTCACTGGAACTAGATTTTCCACCCAAGTAGAGTATTTAAGAGAAAAATTATCTTTGCCTCAATGAGTTTGGATAATTCCTTTCTCATGAGGGGTTCAATTCTGGGGTTAACTGGCCTCTGTTTTTGCCTAGTTGGCTTGACATTGGGATCAAGATCAAAAAATATTAAACTATATCTTGATTAAATTATTTTAAATCTTCATAGTACCAAGAAAATACACCAAACTTGTGGCACATGGAAATAAAATCTTTGATTTCAATTTCATCACATACCTTCCCCAATAAATTTTTTTTTCTTGAAGCAACTATGACTAATTGGAAATCTTCTTGCATTTCCACCATGTTCTTATCATTACCTCTAAATTCATTATTGGACTAAATATCTACTCCAATCCTCTCGCATTTTTTGTTTTCAACTGAATGATCTAATCACCATAAACATTTTACAAATCAGATTGCATTTTTGAGGAAAAATACGCCACATTTTGGATGAACTACACAATTTATTCATTTTTTTCAAATACATGCCATCAGGTTTGATTATTTGGAATGGATGTCCTAACCACCACTTAGATATGTTGTACATTACCCTTAACCAGATCTTCCATTGGTGAAAAATGAGAACCTAGAGTCACCATCTAATCATCATACTTGTTCAACTTTCTAGGCACAACTTATAGGTTTATGACGCCAAAACCTTCTAACAAATCCCAACCTCTATGTTTGTAAGCCTTTAATAGCTTGTTTTTTGTAGCACACCCTTCGTAGACTTGGTGAATGACTAGTTTAGTGTCCCCAAATTTTTGTAATTCCTTAATATTCCTTTTCTCAACAATCAAAAGTAGGTCATGCACTAATGATTCATACTCATCCAAATTATTAGAACATGAAAATTGTAATATGAGAGAAAATAATTATTTTTTACTCCATAGAGAAATGAGAACAACACCCACCCAGGCTCCATTTCTTCTTCTTTAACCATCAAATAATATCCACCATAGTCCATAAGAATTTTTTTCTTTTCATTTGAATGCCGTAGGGATCATAGATTCCTCTTGGAGAATGCAATATGTGCCTAGACCGGTATCGAAAGTTTTAAGCTCTCCATCATAAGGATCAAACTTATGGTCTCTCTCATACCATTCATCTAACAAAAATCAGTCATGGAAAGGGAATAATTTTTTCATCTGAAACTTAATCTTGTTCATGTTCTTCTTGTATTAGGAAATTTGATTGGATGGGAGTGGGATCATATGACTCAATATGGTAGGAAAAGATTGGATCAAATTGTATTGTAAATCTTGTACCATATATGGTTCTTAGAAGCATGTGATTCCAATATGAAGACAAATAGCCACCAACCTTAGCAGTAAAATCTCTAGAGAAGCATATGGAAAACATGGGAGGCATGTTGATTACTGATATGTCATGGGTTATGGTGAGGCTTGGGAAAGCATGGAGGGTTAACTCAAGGTTTTTTATTACTCCTAATACACCCATGATTGACCCATGAAGTTGTTAAAATAATTTAGACACAAGACTATATTTTAGACCTAGGATATCAAAAATTCTTGAGCATCACAGAGGTACTATCCCCTAAATCTATCATACAGTTATGCACCAAGTGTTTACCAAAAATTAGATACATGTAAAAAGGTGGGGTTTTGACATTTTTACTTACTTGGTCTTCCTTTTCCTTACAAACATAAACCACAACATGATTTTTTTGCATTTCTAGAGACACCGAGGCAACTACTTGAGGGCTTCACACAAAAGGGTTTGCTACTGATGGAATAACCAACACATATCACATTGAGACATTAACATTGGTGTTTTTCACTTGCTCAACAATGTTAAATGGAATAACCATGGATTCCTACATCTCGTGGCATGTTATTTTATTTTCTCTATTGTTGTGGTATTTGAATTTATAGCTTTGATTGAGAGGCAACCTCCTTGTCCATAGTAGTTTTAGTAGGTATTTCAAGTGTCTTATTTTTGTTCAACGTGGATTATTTCTCCTTGGATGTAGCATTATCTTGACCCAAGGGAAGTGTAGATTGTAATTCTAACATTCTTTTCTTATGCCATGTATTATCAGCAACATTGATTTGGGGTCCGCAGAGCTACCCGCCACTTGATTGACTATACAAAATCCTCAAATCCAAAGAACATGGGGTTGGTGTCATTGTTGGCTTCTTGAATTACTTCCGGGCTTGGTATGGTATCTTCTAGGAGTGTTTATTACTATCGAGAGAGCCTTGAACCATGTATTCTTGAAGATGCATACCCTTTTATAACAAAGTTGATTATGTGTCAAATTTAATGGGAAACACCACTTTGTTTCTTGTCCCATATTGTTTTGTATAGGAACCAAAGCTTGACTTGAAGTAGGATCAGGAAGTTCTTGTGGAGGGGGAATTATTTCCAATTGAAGAGGAACACTTTGACCTTTCCACCTATTATTTTTTTAGTTTGCACATATATTTGATTATATTGTTGGTTTCTATATGGTTTGTACCCGTGATTTGAAGATTTCCCTTAATTTTGATAATTTCTATATGACTGGGCTTGCTCTTTTCTAGGTATATAACTTTATTTGTCAAATTTCTAATCAAATATTTCATCTCTTCATCCTCCTTTATTGGGTAGGGGGTTGTAATGTGGAAGCAACATGTTTTGATATTGGCTCGGGGATAAGAGTAATGGTAGGTTGAAAAACTTCGAGGTAATTAAGGATACAAGGGCATGGGTGGCCTAGGGGATAATTTTAAATCTTGTATTAAAATATTTTCTACTCTAATTTCAATTGTGTAGGTTGTTGGTAAAGTTTTCCTTCCCATGAATTATATCATGATAGATATATCATAATTAAGAGCCTTTAAAAAATAAAGAAATGCACCTTCTATTCTAGGCCTCACAAGAGATGGAATTCTATCCTAGGTCCTCTGGAATCTAAAATTAGAGCATTTAATTTGTTCATTGGGTGCTCTCTTGATGGTAGTCAACTTATCCAAAAGAAACAAGTTGTCATATCTTTCTCCAATAGGGAAAATTTTAAGGAACCCCCTTAAAAAAACTTATAGAAATTGTGGTGAATATACCTATAACCAGTTTCGTGGTTTTGGCGAATATAATTGTAACCAGTTTCATGGTTTGGGAGAATATCCCTTAACTTGTTTCGTTCTTTCGAGAGAAAATGGTAAAAATATTAAAAATAGTTGGAAATTGAATGGTGAATCTCCTGTAACTTGTTTGGAAAGTACCCTCTATCAAATTTTACTATAATGAGGCCCAAAAATTTTCATTTCTTTTGCATGCATTCCCTTTATGCTCAAGTTCTTGTAATTTGTGACACTTGGCCACTCGAGGAATAGGAAAATGACACGTGTTATCTTTGATTACTCATTTCCACTCTACCTTACCTCACCGACACCATGGACCTGAAACTTTATTTAATCAGTTCATTCCGTGGGCTTGGATTCCGAGGAATGCCTTTGACTTGGGGAGGTTTGGAATCCTACCACATGTCTATCTAATGGGTAGGGAAGGATTAATAACTTTAATAATAAGGCAAAAATAAATTATATTTAATAATCAAGGATACACCATTGGTTGTTATTAATTTTTTTATGTCAGGTATGTGTAGTAGTAAGAATGTGTTTTTTAACAAGGCCATGATATGGAAAATCCTTCCAAAGCTATTTTATTTTGATAAATAATGAAAAATAGTATGGGGGGCCTAATTACTATGTCTAAAATTAAAAATCACATGTATTTAAATTTTACAGGGTCTTGGCAATATTCTCATCGTTAATCATGACAACAACAATAGATCATTCAATAATCAATGATCGAATCAAATAAATATGCCAAATGGTCATATTCGAATGCACATTTAGCACAACGTACGTGGGAATATGGATAAAGATGAGTGTCAATTATTCCTTTGCATGCAACTATGGAAAGAAATATAATTCATAAATTCTAAAAACATGTAAAAACACACGAGCCGAAAAGCATGCCACTAAAAGAGAAAAATTAATTTCCAATAGAGAAAAATCATGCCTTAAATATAGAAATTTACATTTTTGGATGCTTGGATTATAGAAGATAGACCATAATAGTAAAAAATAAGAAAAAATGCTACAAATCTATAAAAAAATTTAGGAAAGAAATATGTAGTTGTCTTAAATCATCATAGCCTTGCAAAGGTGATGCCACTATTAGAATAGATTCCAGTTGTGTTTATATATTCAGGAAGCTAGGACCAAGACCCTTGTTTTAAATGAAAACAAAGGATGAGGATATTTTGGAAAACACCTTTCTAAAACACAAGAACTCTCCCATTGTAGTGTAACTAAATAATAATATCCTTTTCATCACGTAAATACACTGGCACATTATATGGGGCATCTTTGTAATTTATTTCCAAGATCAATCATTTCCTCTCCTCCTTCCAAACTCAAGCTAGATATCAAACATAATTATGTCCTCCAAATGGTCCTCATCTACAATTGGTGCTGTAAGTATCACCCTCTCTTCGAGATACAACCAACCTTGGTCTATATAGTGAGGGAAATGGTCTTTGCCATATCTTACAGTAACAAAAAAAATGCAAGTAGCATAATGATGAGTGTTATAAATTATCACACCCAACATAGGCTCATATGAAATTAAGAATAAAAATTATTGCTAAGACAACGGGTCCATAGAAGAAACAATCTCTCAATTGTTCCATAATCCTCCAAGTCCTCGTGGAAGAATCATAAATTTCTATAGTACCATTATTTGCATTAACTCCAAATCTATTATCACCCGATTTAACAAATTTTTACCCCTTGTTTTCATTTGCAACCGAAATTCCCAGACACATAAATATAAAAGTGCCATTGATTACGATATCATTCGAGGAAGATTGAAGGAGGTTCCACCTTCGGTGGATTACAAAACCTTGAAATGTGACTTTATTCACTCGAACAAAATAATAGTATCCCTCGATGTGAATCTTCAAACCATACCCCATCAAAGCATGATAACCACGAAAAATTTGAGACTTTTCCATGTCCTATTTTAATAGTTGTATCTCATCCAATGATGACCACTATTATGATTTACAAGTATATATGAATGTTTGTTCCTTGTTTTGCTGTGATGCCTAAAGAATCTAGTGGAAGACATAAGTGATTTCCATTCCTTAGAAACTAGAGAGAACCTACATATGGATTATAATGGAAGCCAAAGCAATACATTTTCCCAATCATCTTGAGGCAGTGAATGATCCCACGAACATGATTTCCATGTTATTCCTCATTCTTTGACATTAAATCATCATCCGGTTCTAGGATTACTCTTTTTAATTTTCTTGTTGACATGACATCGAAAAGAAGAGGAAAATTAAATTTAGTGGTGATTGATGATGTTAAAGGGAAGAATGCAACAAACACATGATATGAGAAGTGGGTTGAGGGGTTATAAGTTAAACGACCAAGAAGGATTTCAACACTTACATTGGAAATAACCTAGAATGAAGAACAAATTCTAGTGTTTCAAGAAGGAGAAGACAAATCAAAAGGTGCGACATTGTAGCAATGCAAGAGTATCTCATATAGTTTTTGAATTACATATCATAACATAGGCATAACAAAAAATCTATAATCCCTTAGCCTATAACTATATTATAACATAAATATTACATATCATAATATATTTCTCAATTCTTGTGCCACTTTCCTAACTGCATTGGTATTGATCTTCTCCACTAGAGTGTTGGCCATGGTTAGTATCAAGAAACATTCTTTTTCAATGATAGCTCTATAGGTGTCTATTAAGTCTTGCCAGGTTTTAATCACCTCAAAGGATTGTTGCAAACTTGCAAGGATGGAAGACACCATTTTGACTTGATTGTCCATCTGAGGGGTCGCCACTGGGGATTGATTTCCATCAATTTCCATATCCACATAATTTATACAAGTATGTATAGAATCCATAAGTTTTTGGTCCGGGATTACGGATAAACAACAGAGAGTTCGTAATACTTGGGAATCGAGTTTCTCGGAGAAGGGACTACGGTTGGAGCTCTGCGAAAAGAAGTTCTAAGAGAATGAAGGGGAAAATGGTAACATTCAACCTGGCCGAGAGAGGGGGTGAAAAAACCATAAGGAGGATAAATAGAAGTATAGAGGGAAAAGTATTTCCCAACAATAATATCGTCGAGTCTCGTATTATAACAAGAAGAAACCACGACGTATTAATGGCTTGATACTGGTTCGATGTGCTCAATTTGGTCCCTTGTGATTTTTAAAAATAAAACAAGTGTCATAAAATAACCATGGGACTTGAATTTATAATTTCTGAGTGAGTTATTTGACTGGACCTTTACACGTGTCAAAAAAACCCAGGTATGAATTAATGGTTAATATTAAATGCAAATCGTGGTGAAAAAATCACATTAAAAGCGGCATCACTATCCCGGATGACTTTTTCTTCCTTTTAAACATCCTTTTATCATGATAGTGATGTCGATGAGCAATTATCGATAGCCTTGGCCCTCGACCTAATTTTTATATGAAAAAAAAATTACAATTTACCTATTCATGACACATGTACCTAAAGTGTGCCGCCAGACCAGAGATTTAATTGGTACCCTCATTGTTAATAAATTTCATATTAAATTTAATTCTTGGCATTGTTATATTTTCTATCATGAAGGTATAGGAAATGAGATATTTAATAAATATGGAAAATACTTATTTGATAAAAGCAACATATTTAATAAATGGCATATTTAATAAATATGTATATTCAAAAGTTACTAAGCTTTATGAAAAGGAAATTTCTGTAAACTATATTTAAATTTCCATCATTGTATTCATCGATCAAATTTGAAGGGATCCCCATACTTTAATTTGATTGGCTAGGTTAAGCTTTACCATAAGTAAATGAGATATTAGAAAACACATTACACTTCAACAAAATAAATGAAAATGTTAATTTTCTTTCAATAAATATCGATTAATTTGAATAAAATAAATATGAAAAATTTCATAATTATGAAATATTTAACATCTAAACATAATTTTGAAAACACTATATAAATTTGAAAACACTATATTTCATCACTAATGACATCAACATTTTGAATTCCATTAAAAAAAAATTTCGTTAGTTATTTCAATTCAAATAGTAAATAATATTAAACAACATTTGATTTAATTCATATTCATTTTCTTTAGAAAGACTTTCTTTGATCTATTCTTATCTTAAATCTATGGATATTTGGTTTTGTATTTTGAAAATTGAACTTGTGTAAATATATATATAATTTTAAATTCTTTGACTAGAGTTGTGAACCGTAGGGTTATGGGACCCCACCCATACAATATAAAATGAAGGTACAAAAACCTAAAATACCAAAAAAATATATGTACAAATATCAAGGACCCACCGAGAAGAGAACAGGATCTAGAGACTAGAAGGACCAACCAAAAGCCAAGGCTGATCCTAGAAGACAAAAACTAAAATGACCAAAAGAGAAAAGGAAACATGTCAAATGCCAATGCTAGCTGATGTTATCGATAATGAGATTTCTCTATATGGAATGTTCTATCACTACTTCCTTCCCAACACAACTCATGACTTGATTCCCTCCACTGCTGCACCACCGGGCGTCACAAATCTTCACCAAACAAGAGATGGAAGTCTGCCCCAATGTGATCCCGTAGTTCATTAAGTTTTTCAATGGAAGAGTGCAAAGGGAAGAGGGCTTTAGATATATATATAGGGGTAGAAAGTGAGGATCCTGTCAGCCATGTATGAGAATGGTATCCACATTTTCGTATAATGGATTAAATCTTTTTATTTTTCACCGAGCCACTAAATCCCCCTCCTTGGACCAATCACCATTTCATCCACTTCCTCAACCCATATTAAGGGATCTCGGAAGTTGAAAATCAACCATTTATTCATGCAAACCACCTCTCGTGAACCGAGTATATGATGTCTTAGCAACAATTCTTGACATCGGCGGGAACAAGGTGGATGAGAAGAAAAAGGAAACAAATGCAAGCTGCAATATCTTAATTGGCTCGCTTTTTGACGTGAGTCATGCATGAAGGAATCACCTAGAATGTTCTCAATGGCCCGGCTTCCTTGAGGTTAAGCAAGGAGTAGCAGAAAATATTTGAGAGACATCTCGTGAGAAATGGATTAGGATAGAGCCATCTCCAACTTCTTGCCACGAAGCGAGATGAACGGAAAACCCATGAATGCCATTAAAAATGAGCTAGACAAGCAAAGGAGAGAGGTAGAGTAGATTGAGCCGACGACATGTTTAATAAACTTGTGTAAATTATTTATATTTGTATAATAGATAAATTATTTAGATATTGCATATATATATTAAATACAACATATATATAATTTATATATATGATATATTTAATATATATCATATATAATATATATAATAATATAAACAATAATGTATAAATTAATAAAATATATAATATAATAATATATTTATATCATAATATATATATTGGAATTTGGGATGGTCTCAAAATCATCTTAAATATAGAAGGGCCTTAAATATATGTTGTCGCCAATATTTTTGAGTGTGTGAAGGGCCTTGTTTTTTTCCTATTTATTGTGGGTCAATTTTTTTCATTTTCATCCTTTTTGTTAGTGAGCACCTATGGATTCCCCTCGAGTTCCCCTGTTGTCTTTATTTTTCAATAAAAGGGAAATGGATTTCAGGTCATCTATATCCGATAATCATCTATAACGGATCTTCAAAATTGGTAATGGTAGTGATCTAGAAGTAATTAAATTGGTTTTGGGGGAAAATATTTGTTTGAGGATGGATGGTGTAGGGTTAATAGCAGTGTGGCCTCGTTTTTATGGAAAATATTTTGATAATTGAGCCATCGAAGCTTGATGCGGTCAACCTTGCTCTTTGTTGGGTTCGGTCATCTTTTTGCGGAAATTTGGTTGCAGAAGTGCAAAAGTGTAATGTTTCTTTCTAGGAAGTGGGGGAGGAGGCAAAGCTCTAGGGTGATGTGGATTTGAGTGTCTTCAGGGAACTGGAATGTTACCATGGGGAGCTGATGGCCTTTGTAGAGAAGTTGGTAGTGTTCATCTATGACACGAATGCTAGAAGGAAGTGGTTCAAAATCCCTAATTTGTCTTACCTCAATTCTCCCATCAATTCAATGCGACTTTGGTGTGTGAAAGCTGCATGGGGAGCTTATAATCATCTTTTTCATGCTTGGGCCAATAAAGTTGCTGCTCAAGACTTTAAGGAGGGTGTGGTTAAGAGGCGGGGATATCTAGTTATAATTTTTCTATGTCCTCTCGATTCATGGGATTAATCCTCAATCTAAATATATGTTGTAATGTCTATAGTATAATATAGCTATATTCTTCCTTCCTTTTGGTTGGATTTTCTCGATATACCTAGCATTCATGATTGATTTTTTTTTGCATCTTCAAGTCGTATCGAGGTTGAATGTCTCTCTTTTGTAAAGGAAACATGACCCTTTAACCCACTTTAACAATAAAAAAAAATATATATATATATATATATATATATATATATTTAATTATATTAATTCATATGATGTATTTAAATTATATAATTCAAAAAAATGTGGGGGTGATATATTTTTAATTTTAATTTATTTAAAACTTTAAATTAATTTAAGAAATTAATAATGTAAACATTATATAAATGTGAAACATTATATATATATATATATATATATTGATGTTTAAACACTTTTTACCGGAGCTATGAACCAGAGGGTTAAGGGACCCCACCCTTACAACTATATTCCAAATAAAAACCAAACATAAAACAACATGTCCAACAACACAAGGCCCCACTAAATGGCACACATGAAGAAGAAGGAAAAAAAATTGAACAAATAGAAGTGGCTTCAAGAATGTGAATACACATGGCCACAAAACCAAAAAAACAAGCTAGAAAAGAGTATTAATCCTCATCCGAAATAATTTCCACCGTGGGAGATGCCCAGAGAGCCCACCACAAAAAAATGTTTCCTTCTAGCTACTTGGCCTTACCCAACAAAATAAAAAGGCCTCACTGGAATTATCCCAAAACTCATTGAGGTGGTCAATGGCCAAGTCGATAGGTGATCAAACATTGGTGAGATCCAAAGGAGTTAATCTGATAGAGTTCATACCACCATACCAGAATAAAATGTGAACAACCTTTACGTAGAATAACAACTTCTTATACTACGTTTTGAGTCAATATGAATCTTCCCCATGCCCGAGTGCCATTCACCTAAGTGTGTGCCTCCTCCACCTAGAGTAGAGGGTCTGGGATGTGACACATGTCCATTTCTTTGTGAAAAACCGACTCGATGGATAGGGTAAATAAAGAACTCCACGACAACCACAACATCCACCTTGACTAGATGGAGCAAGAGGCAATTAGAAATGAATTCCGCAGCAAGTTCAGAGTTGACTCTGGCCCTGTGAGAGTCCTACATATAGGAATATCCTATCACATGCTCAATGGCCTTGGCCTCAAGCACAAAATCATAGCGAAACACCTCTTGAAGCCACCTGCATGAAATGGCTGAAGTAAAGGCCATTTCCCTTCTCTCCCCATGAGAGAAATGAAAGGAAACCAAAATAAACTATTCTCTCACCAACCCAAAAACATGAACAAACAGAGGTAGGGATAGAGGAATGTGAGTGGCCACCAATAATAAAGGCCCAAAGTGTGGCACATGCCACCATTAATTCTTCAAGATTTGTGTGCGCCACCCATCATAAATGATAATATCTTCCAAGTTGTGCCAATCTTCTATATTATTAGAAATTAATTCAACTCCCGGGCCATCGATTGCCTCATTAGCTAGATGATCGGTCCAATTCCAATGTCCATGACCAACAATGAAAAATTAATCCCAAATCTGAAATTATAATTCATCCCACCTAAATTCTTCCACATGGTATGGGAAAAACATGGGTTTATTATTTAAAATGTTTCAATGGCCACCAAAAATTTCAATGGACAAGTCATTAAATGCAAACACCTGTCACCACGTACCCAAAACTTTATTATTGAATCGGTTCATTCCGTGGGATTGGAGTCTAAGGAATGCCTTTTCCTCGAGGAGGCCTAGAATTCTTCCACGTGACCATCTGATAAGTGAAATTTTTCATCCATTGAATGGAGTTTGATTAATGAATAAATTTGACATCTACAAAGTACAGTGAAATACCTAATCATTTATAGTGATGTTGACAATTGAAATTTTATTTATGGAAGGTTTTAAGGAATATTTTAAATGCGAGAAGGAAGAATATATTCATTAAAGTTGGAGACCATGTAAAACTCAAAACTTTCATATTTCTGAGTAAGTTTCATCTTGCATTTGAGTCTTGATTCTTTAACTATTATATTTTTATAAGTAACAATCTATATGCCTTTGCTTTTAAATATTTCAATATTAGGGTTGAGAAATTAGGGTTGAGGGTTTACGAGAATCAAAAATTACAAGCATGTCAACTTCCATAGGATCCCAAAGTAAAATTAAAACCCAAATCCCATACACCAAACTTCTTAAAAGTAAAACCACCTGGTTTTACATGAATATCATGATATTTATGATCTTGTAATTGGCACAAGATATTCACAGCTTAAATACATGTCTAAGACGAAGATGAGAGAAAGTAGAAGTTCAGATAAATCAAGTAGACACAAAGCTTTCATTTAGATAACTTTTTTATTTGGATTGGGACGCATGATGTTCCACGAGGTTTTCCCCTACCCTGAATTTGTCAATATATGTGCCCAAAATTACAATGAGATAAATAAGTAATTTTTGCAAAGGGAAACTATACGTACCAAAATTGTAGGGTACCGTACCACCAGAACAATGTTACACATGCCCCAATGATGATACAGGTTGCCTCGTAAGGTGTTCGGGATCAGAGAAGCTCACGAAGTATATGTTAACATCCCAAATGCTTTATCCATTTTCCTTGTGCTTCGCTTTATCCTCTGCCTTCCTTTTCTAAGCTTTTTGACCTTCAGTGATGAAACCACCGCCGCTGTGGCGGTGGTCTTATAACCATTGCCCCGCTTAGGGTGGCGGTCCTTCATTTGTTTTCTAAAGACGCTCCTTTGATCACGAATTGCGTAATTTTTCAACTTTCACCAGATTTTCTCAACTGCCTTAGCTCGTATTAATGTTTTATGTTCCCTAGAATAGTGTTTCTTCATTGTTTAATGGTAAAAGAGTTCTAATAGGAATTACCTTTGGGTGAATGTGAAATCTATAAATAACCTGACTTGTTTTCAAGCAAATGGCCCCTCAACTTCTCATTTCCATTGTTTAGTCTTTCAATTTCTTGTTTAGATCTCATTTTTTTTTTTATGTTTGTATCCATGCTAGTTTTCCTTGCTATTGAAAGCCATTAAATCTTCTTACTTTATTCTTGTTCATTGATGTTCAAACAAATTAGTTTAGAGCAGAGTAGTGTCATTTGTAATTTGAATCCATTAGAGTTGCGCAGGTTATGTTCTTCATAGAAGGTAGATTCTACAATCTCTAAGTACACTTGTGTTGTATTCTGTAATAATTCCCGCTTAGAATTGCATATGCCAAGCTCTGTCACTTGCGATGTCCCTCTCCACTCACATTATATTCACTTCTATATCCAAAGTTGCCATTGTTCAAAATACCTTTTCTCGTTGATTCTAGTATATACACGCTCTTTCGGATTCACGTGAACATGAAGGAACGAGGAGATCATTCTGAGGGGAAAAAATCATACACTACTAGATTGGCTGCTATTTTACAAATTCCAAGTTTTATCTAGCAAAGTTATAGTTAAAAATATCAAATAGAGTAGTGAAATATTTCATTTCAGTTAAGTTTCATTTTTGATATTTCAGGGAAGCTGTGGGGATTGATAGTTTATGAGAAACTATGATTCATTCCTCACTTCTGAGGTAGGATCGAGAATCTTTCAATTAAGTTAATCATCTATCTAGTTATTTAGGATAAACTCACAACTACACAGGCAAGTAGCTACACCGAGCTACCTTGCTTGTTTTAATTTTGTTATTAGATTAGTTGTCATTTTCTAAATGTATTAGATTAGTTGTTCTTTCAATTCTATTCAAAATTCTATCAAAAATACAAAAATAGAGGAATATATATATATGTTGTAGATATATCTTGCATAATTAGTTTATTTCATTTCGATTAGGCTTATATTGATCTTGTATAACAATCACGGGACCTAGTTAGCCCAAGGAATACATTTTAAAGCCAATCGTGCCTCAACCCAATCTTGTTGTAGCATTAAGCGACATAGACCAAAATATCGGAATTCAAGTCTTTGAGCAACAACAGCCTACAAGAATTTAGCACATAACTAAGATTGTTAAACATGAAGACGACAAAGCACACACGTTACGGTCAAATCAACCAAATTATATTTGCCTTAATAGATATTCGTATGACTATAGAAGGACCCGAAAGATAGAAAACATTCGGTTGTGATCCATAGGTCCCACAACCCAACGGGCCTACAAATCAACCCAACGTTGACACTAGTTTGTGAACATTAGTATTTAGGTCCTCTCCACTCCCACTAGATATTATCACACAACTCTCATTATTAAACATAACAGCCAATCAAGCTAAGGATTTCTGGACTAAACCAGAGAATCATCCATAAAACCCCAGAGAATCCACTACACATTTTACCAACATTTTCATGACCTTGTCAGGGAATATATACAAAGCACCCATAGGTCATCTTCCACGTATTCCACAACCCATAGATTGGATCATGGTAGAGCTCGATATTGATTGGAGCCTTCGAGAAGCTATCCTCGTTGAACAATCTATCACACCGGTTCAGGTTAGGAGGGCCTTCTTTTCCTTAGATTCGTAGATCCTGCTATTGCATGTTGAAGACATAAGATTACCTAACTAGCTTATCTGCATCCCGCATGTATTCCATCCCCACCGGCTGTCTTGGCACGACCTTGGGAGGTTGGGTGTGAGGAAGAGTTACTTGTAGATTCTCATGCTCGCATGTCACTTTTCCATCGTACAAAATTGGTGAACCCGACGTGAAACTTCCTACCTTCTGGTTCGAGTCTTATTTCTACTTGTTCTTCCAATTAGTTTACTTTTCATCTTTTCCACCTCTTTAGCCTCCACATCAGCTTCACCAACAAAATTGGTGAACCTGACGTGACTCAAACTAATTTTCCTCTTTCTGTTCTTTCATCCACCTTCACTCTTTCCCATTATTCTATGGGTATTCATATACCCCCGAATATGTCGGGATACGATGCATATGGCAGACCTCTCCTAGGTCTTGAAGCATACTACGATCAACTAAATAGACAACCATCACCCTTGCTCTCGGCATGGGGTGACAATTATTCAATTAATCGGTTTTCAACACAAACTCTACCTCAAAGGACTAGATATAGTTCTTTCCGGATATAGGAGTTGGATCATCTCACTCAAACCCAACAACCAGAGCCTTGGGAGCTCAAATAATATGATGCTCACTAGAGAATCTGGTTCATCTCCTCGGGTGTTGCTTAGACCACAAATTAGTAGACGATTAGATCCATATCTATTTTTAGATGACGAATACTTAGCACGTTATGCTAGGAGTGAAAATTCTCTCCAAATATGTACCCACCTATAGGAGGTTTACAAACACAACCCGAGGTCTCGTTCAAGAAAACACCCCTGATTCCTCCACCTATAGGAAATGCCCTTGGTGAAACTTGGCGGGGGCACCGATCAATTCATAGCAGGTACCATATGCCTATACAACCTCAAGATATACAACAAATGCCACTAAATAAAATATCAGTATCTTCACCAAATCAGTCATCTCGGCCTTAGTTGAGAAGGTTAGAGGGTTGGAACTTGCTCAGGCAAGTCAAAATTCACAGTTCATACAGGTAGGAACTTCCAATCCTCAACATCATCCTAGCCAAGTAGACCTCCTCATAGGAATAGGCATGTTGGGCATGCATCCTTAGTATTCACAAAAAATTCCAACTAGAACCACGTTTTCTAACGCCACTCCAGTTGAAAATATAATACCTCCCGGTTTAGTACAAAACAATCCATTCCTGAGCAATGCTCCTCCATACTTAAACATGTATTCCAAATCACCACAGGGAGATATGTTCTCTTCTCCTGGCATGTTTTCTCAACCACAGGGATTCCCTTATGCCCCTGTGAAATACATATGCTACGCCATATCAACAACCCATTCCACCTCCACCCCCTCAGCAAACACCATCAATGGTCGAAACCTATGCAATAGGAACTTATTCAAAATATTTGAAAGAACCTTTGGACTTCACTATATGAAGCATCATGCTTCCAAGACCTCTCCCGATCTACCCAAGTATAAAGGAGAGGGAGACCCCAACTCGAGCATCACATTATGTAAAACAATTACGGATGTTAGCTGGATAATTATTTCATCTTAATATTTATAATAGAAGAGAAATAAACAAATTGAACATGTTGCCCTCTCGAACTAGCTCATGACTATACCTTCGTCCAAAAGCAAGGCATTCACTTAATACACATGCAAGTAAATCAATCGAGTCCATAAACAAGACATCGCTTTGTTTTGTTAAAACTTACAATAAAGAAACTACAATACAAGAGTGGCCCCATGCCGAACAACATGTTCATTCTACCGCATGCACTCGTAATGACCTTTCGCAAGAAGCGATGGACAAGAAGATAAACACCTGCCATTATCGGCTTAGGTACAAGTCAACAACTCTAACATTCAATCAACAAAAGAATGGATAACCATGCGAAGAAGACGTAACTTTGACATCAATCCCAGAACAACCTACATGCCCGTTCAAGCCCTTTTCTACGTGTAAGGCTTTAGACCCAAGGTTGAATTCAAAGGATATCCTTTGTTGTCACAATCGACAAGAGGCTCGAAAACATTAAGCCATGACATTTACTTATAACTAAGCAAAGAGATTTTTAAACGAAAACCACGCACCATGTACAGCCACATCAATCGGGAGTGAAATCAGAATGGAAACAAAACATGGGATAACGAAGTCACTTCTGAATGCAATCAGAACTGAAAGTATGGTGTTTACAACCTACTTTATAGAAGCCATAATTCATGACGCCAAGATATTAAAGAAAGCCAACAAAGCCAAGAACATTTCCTGTTCAAACTCGGGCTTATACATACAACAGTGACATGTATACCATTCGAGGATTTAAAACAAAGTCCATAAACAATATTCACAGTTTAGCTTCCCGGAAGCCGACATACAAGATATCTTCCATACCCACGGAACCCAACAACAGTATAAGATAAAAATAGTCAACATGATTCTATCAATGCCAACTATGGTAAGCATTCAAAAATCAAGTGTAAGCAAATCAAATACCGATTTCATAACAAGGAATTCAACTGAGCCTCGTCAAAATTCTCGAACAAGCTTTCCCGAGGAAGAACGTAAATGCATACCAGGAGTGTATCAAAATTTATTACAAATAACTAAGGTCGTATGACCTGTTACTTCTACAAGACTTCCACGAAATTCAAATTATCAATATTCAGAGATGTATCTATTTCCTCAACTAGTGGACCATAATATACGATTCATTCAGAGGACTCCAAGAGTCGTTTCAATATAGTAATCATAAGTATATATATCTATACTATGAATGGGTTAAATCCCATAACCTCCACGCAAGGAAAAAAAAGCTGCAGCAAGGTCGTAAAAGAATTCTGTAACACAGAGAATTTCCTTTCACAATAACTATAAAATTTTATAACGAAACCCAACCAGAATCCTTTATCACCACTAGATAACAACCACGACAGAGCTTATAAAAGAAGAAAGGTCAATTAACTGAACAATCAAACAATTTCCATCAGTATCCCTTCCGACAGTTTCCACAACAAGAATCGACGACCAAAAATCGACAACATAACAATGGCCTATACCCATCACAGGAATAATTTATGGGCTCACACCGAACAGGCCGAGCATTCATACATTTCATATATTTCACATATTTAAGCCAAAGTGCAAACATAGAGAAATAAGGCCACAGTTCGAATTTAATAAACACCCATCAAGGGATAAACGAAAAATTGAACCAGTAAGAAGATACAGTACCAAAAATCACACAAGACCACCATAGAAAATCATCTATTACCATAAACCATTTGAACAGAGTTGTTCTAATGAAATCACTTGAAAGACAGCAAGATTTTTAAAGGTTAGGGCTTAACATGCCTGGATTTTTGCTCAAATTTCCGAAGCAGACCACTGAAAGAGCTTGGACTTCCTTTTCCTTTTCCAAGTTAGAGCGACCAACAAAATTTTTCTATCCCCATGACATATATATTTTCCTTGCCAGAGAAAAGAGCTAGCTAAGCTCATACTCGCCATGCAACACAAAGAAGACTGGTGCGAAGAACCAGTGAACAGGCAGAAGAAAAACCAAAATTCGCGATAATCCAAACAAAACAACAACTTTCCACATTGCATGCCTTCTCGCGAATTCCGAGCTCGACTTCCAAGCTCATTGAATGCATTAACTCCTAATTTCCCGCTCAAACTCCACTGCCACCGACCGCCAAAGTTGGCGATAGACAAATAAAATCTCAAGTCCATTTCCAGTTTTGGCGATCTGCCACGTCGGCTAAGGTTAGCCGTTTCTAAAACCTCCGCCAATACCTGTCCTTCATACTTATCCACTGTATTTAATGACATAGAAAATGCCGCCCATGGTTCGCACCCCTCCATAGGTCCCCTTACATTCTTGCTCAATAGATAGGTTAGTAACTTAGGTTAGAATTTAGGATAATAATTATTCTAACTTCAAAGAACATAGATACTAACTTAGGACATTAGCACTTAGCCTAGGTCTAGGTTAGATTAACACTAATCTAACCCCTAGGTTAGGTTTAGTTTTAGGTTACTAATCATTAATAATTCCAGTTAGGTCTACATTCTGTACGCTCAGAAAAAGACCTACATCATACATTCTTGAGCAGGGGTTAGCTCTGTTACGCCTTGAAGGCTCTGAAATTATATGAAACCGAATTATTACGGTCCACGATCGAGACCTTCCAGATATACTTCGATATCGGGAACCAATTCATTTCATATGATCAACCTGAGTCATACTCGGACTAGCTTATTGATGCTTCTAGACCTTGCAACCTGTTCAAGGTCTGTAATTTTAATTCATCACGAACAAACTTAAAGAAATACTTGGATCAATTCCACCGATCAAGGTTAGGTATTATAGATGGATAACTCTATAATTCGTTCTGAGATCAGATTTAACTCAGATACAAAATGAAAGAAATAAAAGAGTCCAATCATATTCCGACTCAGTCAAGATCTGCAATCTGCAAGAAAATACAGTACATATCAAGCATGATTTCTTAATCGAGGAACCCATCCTTTTACCAGAAATCACATATCAACACTTGTATGCTCAGGAGGAAGTAACAACAGTTCAGGGTGTTACATGCTTCCCTCCTAAAAAGATTCATCGTCCCGATGATTACATATTCAATTAACCTTCAGGTCAATCAATTTATCAGTACACAATAATGTGACTATTTCATATTTGAATAGTTCCAGAAATCAATGTCACAGCATATTTTATTCAACTGAATAATGTTTGCCTCCATCTGGCTTCCATAAATACTTTATAAAAATAAGTTCATAAAAGAATGTTTTGTCAATGTGATTTCATTCATTGAAAAAGAGAAGGAAAATCCATTTTCATCTCTTCGAGTTTTCCCAAGTTGTACTTTCTTCGTTAAACTGGTCCCACTTTGGACCTTACATTCTTTGTATTTCATGATTTCTTAAATGCAATTGGCAAGTTTCAGCACTCGCGTGGGTTTAACCACGATTATTCCTGGGTCTTGGACTGCAAGGAATTCCAATTTAAAACATGTGACAGATCTGAAACGTATTTCTTAAGCAAAGAAATATGGAAAACATCATGCATGCGAGATAAAGCGGTGGCAATGCTAAGCGATAAGCTACGAGATTGATTATTTCGACAATTTCAAAAGGTCCCACGAATCGAGGTGACAACTTGGCAGCCTTGCCAAAAGTTATAGAACTCTTTCTGGGTTTAACACGAAGGAAAACCTTATCACCAAGCTCAAACCTTCTATCAACCCGCTTAAGGTCAGCATAGCTCTTCTTCCTATCTACATTGCTTCCTTTAATCGTTCACGAATCAGCTTAACTTGCTGTTCCATTTCAGTGAGAATCTCTGGTCCAATTACCACTCTATCCTCCACACTGTCCCAACTAACAGGAGTTCTGCACTTTCTTCCATAAAGTGCTTCAAATGGTGCCATTTTAAGAGATGAGTGATAAGTATTGTTGTATGCGAACTCAACTAATGGAAGATACTCTTCCCATTTATACTGTTGATCCATGCAATACATTCACAACATGTCCTCCAACACTTGATTTACCCTCTCAGTTTGTCCATCCGTTTCCGGATGATATGCAGAACTGAAGTTTAGTTTCATTCCAAGAGCTGCGTTAAGCGTTTGCCAAAACCTTGACGTCATTCTAGGATCCCTGTCAGATATAATCAGTTCTGGTACACCATGTAATCTGAAAATTTCATGTACGAATCTTTTGGCCAGCACTGGTGAATCATCCTTTAGATTTCCAGCGATGAAATGAGCTACCTTGGTCAGTTTATCTACAACTACCAGGATAACATCATGTTTATTCCTGGACATAGGTAGTCCTTGTACAAAATCCATGGTTATTACTTGCCACTTGTACTGCGGTATGCTATGAGGATATAGCAGTCCAGCAGGGTGCATATGTTCTGCCTTCACCCGCTGACATTCCAGACAATGAGTCACAAAATTAATTACATCCTTTTTCATACCTTTCCAAAAGTATTGCTGTTTCAAATCAGCAAGCATTTTTGTGATACCTGGGTGTCCAGAGAAAGGTGAATTATGAAATTCAACTAACAATTTATTTCTCAAATCGTTCAGCATAGGTACATATACCCTGTTTTCATAACGCAAGATTCCTTCATTATCAAAATGAAAACCTTTATACCTTATATCCTTAGGTTCTGCAGCAAGCGCTGCTTTTACTTGCTGAAAGTATGCATCTGATTCTGAGGCACTTTTTACCTCGTCTTTAAACTGAGTTCTTAATGTTATAAGAGCAGAAATGTGCCTCCTACGACTTAGAGCATCAGCTACCCTATTCTCCTTCCCTTTGATATAGCTGATATCAAAGTCATATTGTGATAAAAATTCTAACCACCTTCTCTGTCTGGCATTCAGATTGGGCTGAGTAAAAATATATTTCAGTCCTAGGTGATCAGTTTTCAACTCAAAAGGTTTCCCAAGTAAGTAGTGTCTCCAGACTTGAAGTGCATGAACAATGGCGGAAAGTTCCAAATCATGAGGGGCATAATTCAGCTCATGTAACTTAAGTTTTCTACTTTCATATGCTATGACCTGATCATTTTGTAGCAAAACACCTCCAAGGCCTTCCCCAGAAGCATCCGTTACAACCGTAAAACTCCCATTAGGGTCTGCATGCAGCTAGTATAGGTGCGAAGTCAATTGGTCTTTCAAACTTTTGAAAGCCACTTCGCACTTATCATTCCATATGAATTTCTTATCCTTCTTCTGCAATGAAGTTATTGGTGCAGCTACTTTAGAAAAATCCTTTACAAATTTTCTATAGTAACCAGCAAGACCCATGAAGCTTCTTACTTCATGCACATTCTTTGGTGCAGGCCACTCGGTTATTGCCAATATTTTTGAAGGATCCACAGCAATTCCTTCCTTACTTATTACATGACCCAAATAGTGAACTTCTGAATCAAAGAAAGAACATTTGGATAACTTACCATACAGACTTTCTTTTTCTCAAAATTCCCAAAACTATCTTCAAATGCTCATTGTGCTCCTCAACGCTTTTAGAATAAATGAGAATATCGTCCAAGAATACAAGTACAAACTTGTCCAGGTATTCTTGAAAAATATTGTTCATTAAATTCATAAAGGTTGTGGGTGCATTAGTTAATCCAAAGGGTAGAACTGTGAATTCATAATGTCCGTACCTTGTTCGGAAAGCTGTTTTATGAATGTCTTCCTCTCTAATCCTTAACTGATGGTAACCAGATCGAAGGTCTATCTTAGAATAAACCGCTGCTCCACGCATCTGATCAAATAGATCATCGATCCTAGGAAGTGGATATCGGTTCTTGATTGTTGCTTTGTTGTTCAACATCCGATAATCAATACACAGCCTTAGTGTTCCATCCTTCTTTTTCACAAATATTACAGGCGCTCCCCAAGGTGAAACACTTGGTCTAATCAAACCTTTAGACAAAAGCTCTTGCAACTGTGCCTTAAGCTCGACTAACTCTGTAGTAGTCATCCGATAAGGTGCTTTGGATATAGGTTCTATTCCTGGCTTGATTTCAATGGTGAAGTCAAATTCTCTCTTGGGTGGTAACCCTGGTAATTCCTCAGGAAAAACATCCCTGAAACCTTGTAACAGAGGGAATCGTTTCATGAGATCATCATCTTCTTCTGAAGATTCAGTTATCTTTACTGCATAAAGGGTGCATCCTTTATTTTTAGCCTTTTTAAGCTGCATAGCTGACAGTTTTCTAACTGAAATTTCCCGTTTCACACCTTGAATCTCTGCTGATTCCAGCTGATCATCTAAACATTTTATGTTCTTTTCATAACAGTCTACCTTTGCTTTATGGTCAGCTAACCAATTGACACCGATGACAATGTCATACGATCCTAAAGGTGCGACATAGAGATCAACTTCCGTAGAAAAGTTAGGTAAGTCAAGGACTGCCCCAAAAAGACACATACTCACTGTATGAACAGAATTATTACCATACTGTACAGTCCAAGATTTATCCATTTTTCCATCTTTTCTTTTAAGTTTAGAAGCAAGTTTATTAGATATAAAACATTCAGTAGCTCCTGTATCAAAAAGAATAGTGACAGGTATGCCGAATAACTTACCCGGAACTTCTATAGGTGTCACTTGCTTTTCAGCTTGCTTGTCCGCTACTGCAGCATGTATCTTATGCTGTTGATTACGATCATCCTTCTTCAAAGGGCACTGATTTGCGTAGTGATCTTTGCCACAATTGTAGCAGCACCTCCTACGAGTCCCTTTTTAGGCTCAAAGTTGCCTCCGGTTTGTAATTGTCACTTATTTGTCCTCCATAGGGCTTACGCCCATTGTTATAATTTTTAACAAAATTATCCCTTACATTTCAAAGCAAGCTTATTTACTACTTGCTTTCTTATTGTTATCTCTGAAACTTACTCTTGTTTCCAAACTTTTCCATGGTCCTTTTAAGGTGCAAGAGAGGTTGAAGAAGGGTTTGCGAGTCTTCTTCCGCACTTCCTCCTTATGGCGAGAAATAGCCTTTAATTTTTGTTCTTGCCTTATGGCCTTTTCAACAACTCCTTCCATAGTGGTTGGGTGTGAACATCGACCTCTCCCCCTATCACGGGATTCAATCCCATGATGAATTTCCATATTCTGAACTTTTCGTCAGTTTGATACTGCGGTACATACTTGAGGAGTTTTGTAAACCGCTCCCAGTATTCAGTTACCGTTAGCTTCCCTTGAGCTAAGTTCTGAAATTCTGTCATTTTCTGATCATAGAAAAGTTGTGGTAGCCAACGTTGCCTAAAATAGCCTTTAAATTGATCCCAAGTAATATTGGTCTCATCAATATTTAGTTCAGCTTTACGGCTATCCCACCACGAAGATGCTTCGTGGGAAAGCTGATAGGCTCCCCAAATAGCTTTGGTTTCCTCTGAGAAGTTCCTTATTGCAAAGTACTTCTCCATTTCACTGAGCCAGTTCTCAGCTCCATCTCCTAATGTGGTGCCATCATACTTAGGTGGACTTATCCTTTTTATATCATTAGTGAGTTCTGCTGCCAATCTGGCCTTTTTATTTTCTGGTTGGACAGGTGCATTCCCAGCATTAACATCAACACCCATGTCGGGGTTGTCCTCAGGAGGTTGCTGATTATTATTATCAGCTTCTTCATCCTCCTCATTTCCCATCACTTGCTGTTCCAGTACAGCTAAGCGATCTCTTGTGTCCAACAGGGCAGCAAGGATCTCATCAAGTTTCTGGGTTGTTGCCGCTCCTCCTTCAGGTGGAGCATTATTCACAACGTTCCCCCTTGTTCTAACCATTTTCTGTTACAAGAAAATTCAGGTTTTTATCAGATTATGGACACAATAGGTCCAAGAGCTGCAACCTTCAGCTCTGATACCAAGATGTAACATCCTCAATTTATACCTTAGAACAAGTGAATTTTTTTTTTTGATAATTGCATCCTGGTTCTAAATACATAATTTAGAACTCACAAATCAAATAACCATTCTTATAACAGACAACCATATGCAGCTGTAATGACTCGGAGTACCTCCGATCTATTCATTCCATGACTCGGTAATCTACCGATCTATTCATGAGTAATAAGAGTTGGCGTTTTTATTTAACACTTCACTCTTGTGGTTCTCTTCCCTATTCTGGGATTCAGAATGCTCTGTCCAAGGAACCTAACTGAATAATTGTTACCATTATTCATCGGCATCTCATCCCTTGGGCTAGGTGAATTAGGACAACGCAATCAGCAGCTTGCGATACTTTGGCCAAAGATTTGAAACATACTGTTTATGTCTCGTATTCCTTAACGGCATACTCGTCAATCTGGAATACGCCCTTCACCCCATTCTTATGTTATATAGAATGTCTTATACCGACTTCTGTCAGTCCTTCCTATCACAACTCAATCACTCGGAGACAGAATAACAAGGTGATAATGTTATATGGATGCCCATGAGGATTAGGGATACGGTGACATACTGGTTCAACCCTGCAGTTAAACCAGTGTGTCATGATACCCCGAATCTCCTAGGCAGCCTTATAACATGACCACATTCCTAATCGGTCCCTGAGTAACTCGTTCGAGATCAAAGTGTAAATCTTAGCGATCAATGCAAAGGGTGTCGTCAAAAGTCACCTGCATTGTTGTAACTTCGAGAAGATCCTAATCTTCTCGGAGGTACAACCCTGCAGTTGACTTGTGCCATCAACCTTTAAATCCGCCTCGAAAAGATCTACTTAATAATATGCGTTACGCACGTTGAGTTTTAAATTACATTAAAGACTTTCCCCTAAGGTTAGCCTTTCCCGATCCCTGGATTCTTCGTCTTAAGATGACCTTCCTCAATAAAACCCATTGCATAGTGGAGATATTAAGGCTAAGGTCTCATCAAGGAGTTTTAGAATATACATGATTCTAAAACAACAGAATTGGACAATATCTCATAACCTTCACATGAGATTGCCATCTGAACCCCATTAGATTTATATCAGTTCTCCTAACTGAATTTATATCATACTTATTAGTATAAAGATATAAATGATTAAGAATCCAATTTAATGTTGTCCTGTCATACTCAGGACTAGGGATTAGTAATTTAATCCAGCTTGATTAGCGTTCTGCTTAGGTTCATTTTATCCCTATCTTTTAGAAAGACAATGATTTAAATTTCAATTTAGCTTTCGATAGAACAAATTAGAACTACTAAACACTCATAAGAATTCAATCACATTTTCATATATGCTTTCATTGACAATCACAAAAGCATCCAAATTACACAAAGATAACATTGCCACTCGGTATATAAACCGAAGAAGGTCAACTAAAGAATTAAGAATACAACACATAAGTAACAAATACTTATTTCCATTCCTTTCAGAACTATACAATTACATTTTATGCAAGCAACATACTTGATACAATGCTTAATGGAAAAAGAACATCTTTCCTCATATAGAACATTTAGAAAATCAAGCTGTAATTCATTATAAATCAAATTAAACAATCTGATCATCCTGTCAGATCTGCATGCTTTTACCACTTACGGCAACCATCTGCAAAAATAGTCAACATGAGTCAGTTCGATGAACTGAGCATGATAAGCACTAACTTTTAAAACAATTGCAATCCGTCAATTGTTTTCATTAAACACCCTGTTTAAATGATATAAAATCATCAATCAAGTAAGCATGATTCAAACCAAACGTTAGGAATATATCATGTCTATAACGTGTAATAATAATTTTTATTACAGAGTAGTCCTATATGCTTCTCAATTATTTCATCAAAAATATTAGGGATCAAGAAGAACAAAAGTATCCTAAGCAATTATTCATCGTAAATCCCAAGATGAACAAACATCAGACAATCATTATATTCAACTTAAAGGAAGGAATATCATATCAATCCTGATACTGTCATTATGTAAAAACAATTACAGATGTTAGCTGGACAATTATTTCATCTTAATATTTACAACAGAAGAGAAATAAACAAATTGAACATGTTGCCCTCTGAACTAGCTCATGACTATACCATCTTTCCAAAAGCAAGGCATTCACTTAATACACATGCAAGTAAATCAGTCGAGTCCATAAACAACACACTGTTTTGTTAAAACTTACAATAAAGCAACTACAGTACAGTAGCCCCCATGCCGAACAACATGTTCATTCTACCAGACAGACTCAGAATGACCTTTCGCAAGAAGCGACGGACAAGAAGATAAACACTGCCATTACCTGCTTAGGTACAGTCAACAACTCTAACATTCAATCAACAAAAGAATGGATAACAATGCGAAGAAGACGTAACCTGACATCAATCCCAATAACAACCTACAGCCCGTTCAAGCCCTTTTCTACTGTGTAAGGCTTTAGACCCAAGGTCGAATTCAAAGGATCTCCTTTGTTGTCGCAGTCGACAAGAGGCTCGAAAACATTAAGCCATGACATTTACTTATAACTAAGCAAAGAGATTTTTAAACGAAAACCACGCACCATGTACAGTCACATCAATCGGGAGTGAAATCAGAATGGAAACAAAACATGGGATAACGAAGTCACTTCTGAACGCAATCAGAACTGAAAGTATGGTGTTTACAACCTACTTTATAGAAGCCATAATTCATGACGCCAAGATATTAAAGAAATCAACAAAGCCAAGAACATTTCTGTTCAAACTGGGCTTATACATATAACATGATGACATGTATACCATTCGAGGATTTAAAACAAAGTCCATAAACAGTATTCACAGTTTAGCTTCCCGGAAGTCGACATACAAGATATCTTCCATACCCACGGAACCCAACAACAGTATAAGATAAAAATAGTCAACATGATTCTATCAATGCCAACTATGGTAAGCATTCAAAAATCAAGTGTAAGCAAATCAAATACCGATTTCATAACAAGGAATTCAACTGAGCCTCGTCAAAATTCTCGAACAAGCTTACACAGAAGAACGTAAATGCATACCCAGGGAGTCTGTACCAAAATTTATTACAAATAACTAAGGTCGTATGACCTGTTACTTCTACAAGACTTCCACGAAATTCAAATTATCAATATTCAGAGATGTATCTATTTCCTCAACAGTGGACCATAATATACGATTCATTCAGAGGACTCCAAGAGTCATTTCAATATAATAATCATATGTATATATATCAATACTATCAATGGGTTGAATCCCCATAACCTCCACGCAAGGGGAAAAACAACTCCAGCAAGGTCGTAAAAGAATTCTGTAACACAGAGAATTTCCTTTCACAATAACTATAAAATTTTATAACGAAACCCAACCAGAATCCTTTATCACCACTAGATAACAACCACGACAGAGCTTATAAAAGAAGAAAGGTCAATTAACTGAACAATCAAACAATGTCCATCAGTATCCCTTCCGACAGTTTCCACAACAAGAATCGACGACCAAAAATCGACAACATAACAATGGCCTATACCCATCACAGGAATAATTTATGGGCTCACGCCGAACAGGCCGAGCATTCATACATTTCATATATTTCGCATATTTAAGCCAGAGTGCAAACATAGAGAAATAAGGCCACAGTTCGAATTTAATAAACACCCATCAAGGGATAAACGAAAAATCGAACCAGTAAGAAGATACAGTACCAAAAATCACACAAGACCACCATAGAAAATCATCTATTACCATAAACCATTTGAACAGAGTTGTTCTAATGAAATCACTTGAAAGACAACAAGATTTTTAAAGGTTAGGGCCTAACATGCCTGGATTTTTGCTCAAATTTCCGAAGCAGACCACTGAAAGAGCTCGGACTTCCTTTTCCTTTTCCAAGTTAGAGCGACCAACAAAATTTTGCTATCCCCATGACATATATATTTTCCTTGCCAGAGAAAAGAGCTAGATAAGCTCATACTCGCCATGCAACACAAAGAAGACTAGTGCGAAGAACCGGTGAGCAAGCGAGAGAAGAAAAACCAAAATTCGCGATAAGCCAAACAAAACAACAACTTCCCACATTGCATGCCTTCTCGTGAATTCCGAGCTCGACTTCCAAGCTCATTGAATGCATTAACTCCTAATTTCCCGCTCAAACTCCACTGCCACCGACCGCCAAAGTTGGCGATAGACAAATAAAATCTCAAGTCCATTTCCAGTTTTGGCGATCTGCCACGTCGGCTAAGGTTAGCCATTTCTAAAACCTCTGCCAATACCTGTCCTTCATACTTATCCACTGTATTTAATGACATAGAAAATTCCGCCCATGGTTCGCACCCCTCCATAGGTCCCTTTACATTCTTGCTCAATAGATAGGTTAGTAACTTAGGTTAGAATTTAGGATAATAATTATTCTAACTTCAAAGAACATAGATACTAACTTAGGACATTAGCACTTAGCCTAGGTCTAGGTTAGATTAACACTAATCTAACCCCTAGGTTAGGTTTAGTTTTAGGTTACTAATCATTAATAATTCCAGTTAGGTCTACATTCCGTACGCTCAGAAAAAGACCTACATCATACATTCTTGAACAGGGTTAGCTCCTATTCTGCCTTAGGCTACAGAATTATATGAAACCGAATTATTACCTGGTCCACGATCGAGACCTTCCAGATATACTTCGATATCGGGAACCAATTCATTTCACATGATCAACCTGAGTCATACTCGCGGACTAGCTTATTGATGCTTCTAGACCTTTGCAACTGTTCAAGGTCCGTAATTTTAATTCATCACGAACAAACTTAAAGCAATACTTGGATCAATTCCTTTGATCCAAGGTTAGGTATTATAGATGGATAACTCTATAATTCATTACGAGATCAGATTTAACTCGAGATACAAAATGAAAGAAATAAAAGAGTCAATCATATTCGACTCGGTCAAGATCTGCAATCTGCAAGAAAATACAAGTACATATCAAGCATGATTTCTTAATCGAGGAACCCTCACTAAATCCACATGTCACACCACAATTAGGAAATCGACATGAACCAAGATAGTTGGTCTAGTGGAGTTAGATACTAAGCTACACGTAGAAGCCATAACAAGAGCACGAGAATATTCTTCTCAACCAAATCCAATCTATCCACTAGATCCAGATAACATTCAACAAACGTTGGTAGAACCCATAGGTGCTTATGATTTAATTAATGACTTAACAAAGACCTTCTCTCACATCTCCTTTTTGGACTTATTGAAAAATTCTCCCGCCCATAGGGATTCTCTTTTAGAAGCACTAGGTCTAGGCCATTTAATTAACATCACTCCACCTTCGAAACACAAGTAAACCATATAGACTTCAATATCCACCCTCCATGACAGCCAAATAGGGATACTCGAGTTTATATTTGACATAAACAAAATGCCAATAGATGCTGCAATTACACATAGAGATGACCCGTCCTCGCATTTACAGGTGTGGGTTTACAATAATTATGTTAAACACGCAATGGTTGATGATGGGGCAGCAATTAATATTGTCCCTTTCTCTTTCCTTCAAAATCTCGGATATGGAGAAACAAATTGTTCCAAAATAAGAAATACGCTAATAGGTTATAACATCCTTCAAGCTACTTCAATTGGGACTATAATACTACCAAATCACCTTAGGACCCAAAACAATCCTCACCGAGTTTTACATCATAGATCAGAAACCAACTACAATATGATCCTCACCGACCATGTATACATCACATGAAAGCAATCTCTTCTACGTTATTCCAAGAAATAAGATTCTTACACCTAGGAAAGATATTCATAGCAAAAGGTGACCCAAAACCATTCGACACACACCTAGTAGACTGAAGAATAGACTACGCATTCACTCGAGTTTGAATTCCCAACAAACCAACTTAACAAACCAATTGACTCAAAACTAGAAGAAAAATTAATACCTACAATGAACTAGAAATTACAAACCTATTCAAGGGCATCCTAGCCCTCAAGGATGAAGATAACTTTGTAGAAACAGTGTCATTAGGAACTACTCCAAAAATTGTCAAGTTATTGGAACAAGATCTACCAATTTTCCTACCATTTCATTCCATAGGTATGGGATGTACCTAGAGTTGGTTCTCTTCCAGCAGAGAAACTTTGCATGGTAGAAGTAATTGAAATAGAAGAAATAGATGTAAAGAATGTCCCAACATCCATTTTTCTAGTAAATATTAGACTCTCCACTTCAATGGAGCTAGATGTCACTATGGAGCTGGGGTAGGTGTGATCTTTACTTCTCTTGAGGGAAAGATCCTACCTTTTGCTTTTAAGTTAAACTTTGAATGTACAAACAATGACGCTGAGTACAAAGCCCTCCTCCTTGGCCTCCTCATAGCCAAAAGGATTGGTGTTAATGACATCAGAGTGTTAGGAGACTCACAATTAGTTGCAAACCAAGTCTCTGAAGTATATGAGACTAGAGCTGAGCACTTACAACTCTATAAAATAGCGGTATTAGATCTAAGCAAAGGATTCAACTTCATATCCATTGAGGCAATCCCACGAGAATAGAACCTTCTCACAGATTCAATAACAACCTCAACTTCACATTTTACCCCAAGTAATGAGTTAGAAGATACAAGTTTCAAGGTATCACTTCATACTGAACCATTGGTGAAGAAAATGTCAACAAACCCTCTTCTAACACATACAACTGAGAATGAATCTTCTATCTTACATCATGTTGATAGTGATAAATTCACTCTTGAATATCTAAATGCCTATGCAGAGCTACACCTTTCTCACCCTATAGTTGATCTTTCCCTAATACCACACTCCTCTTCCTAATTTGGAAATCCTACAGTAGAGTCTCTTCCATAGAAGGATCTCGATATCTACGAGATAGAAAATGGAGAAAGCTTGGAACTACCTCCACCACACCGAATTTGAAGAAGGTAACGCTTCTTTGATAGAAGAAACCATTGACATAAACATTGGAACGGAGTAAGAAACAAGAATTTTGAAGTTTGGATCCTCACTAACTACGAAGAAATAGAAATACACACCCAAATCCTCAAAGAACATCAAAAGGATTTTTGCATTTAATTATAAAGAAATGACAGTATCGCACCACAAGTCAGTGGTACCTAATTTTATCACTAAACCAGATGCGAAGCCAATTAAACAAAAGTCAAGACCAATGAAGCCAAAAGTGGCTCTCATGGTAAAAGAGGAAGTAGTAAAACTTCTCCAAGTAGGATTAAATCAAGCCCATTAACTATTCAAATGGGTGTCTAATATCGCTCCCATCCTCAAAAAGAATGGGAAGATACACATTTGTATAGAATTTCGGGATATTAACAAATCTTGTCCCAAGGATGATTTCATATTACCATCCATTGATGTTATCATTGATGCACCATATGGATTTGAACTACTATTCCTCATGGATGGGTTCTCGTGGTACAATCAGATTAAAATATCCAAACAAGATCAAGCCAAAACCACATTATAACTCCCTGGGGAACTTATTGTTATGTTGTCATGCCATTTGGTCTTAAGAATGCTGGTGCTACATATCAGCAGGAAATGACTTATATATTCCATGATCTTATCCATAAAATTGTGGAATCATATGTGGATGACTTGTTGGCCAAGGCCAAGAAATGTTGTGATCATCCAAAAGTGCTCTGTATCATCCTCTCACAACTAATTGAGTATGGTGTCACATTAAACCCAGAGAAGTGTGTTTTCGGTGTAACATGAGGCAAACTTCTAGGATATGTTATATCTTCACGAGGGATTGATGTTGATCCGGCCAAAATATGGGTTGTTCTCGAAATGATCCCACCTTTGGACGAGTCTGGAATCAGGTCATTTCTTGGGAAACTCGGTGCAATCCGAAGGTTCATCCTAGATTTAAGATTTTCCATTCATCCAATCAACAATCTACTCAAGAAAGATTATAGTATCGATTGGATTAAAGATTGCAACAAGGCCTTCAAAGCAGTTAAGCACTTCTTGTTGTCACCACCCATGCTAATGCCTCCCAAGCTAGATTTCCTTTGATCCTATACTCACGAGCCACTCATGTCTCACTGGCTTGCATGCTGGCTCAAGAAGACGATGATAAACGAGAACGTATGATCTATTTCATTAGCTGAACATTGCTTGATTATGAAACACGTTACACACAGGTAGAGAGAGAATGCCTTGCCATAATTTTTGTAACAAAACATTTGAGACATTACATGTTAAACCAAGAAACAAGGGTCATTGTAAAGATAGACCATTTACGAACATTTCTCACACAAGGATCTTTATCTAAAAAGGCTAGCCATTTCATAACCCTAATGGGAGAATTTGAGTTAACATTCGTAAACCAAAAATCCATTAAAGGACAAATCATTGCAGACTGGTTAGCTGACAATCCACTAGATGGAGGCGAGCTGGTAGATCTAGACTTTCCTGATGAATGTGTATACTTTGTCGAAACCAGACCCCCCATTTCTACATGTCCCTAGTATACTGATATCATCAATTTTATCATGGACCATACATACCCGAAAAGTGCCACGTCACAACAAAGAAGGTGGTTATGCATTATTACCACTAAATATGTTGTTTTAGACCAAGTTCTCTATCGCAGAGCCTTAAGATGCATTGACATAGAAGAATCCAAGAGAATTATTCATGAATCCCATAGTGGGATATGTGGGGGCCACTTCAAGGTGGTCACACCACCGCTCGCAAAATACATTGGATGGGCTATTTTGGTCCCACTCAAACATGATGTAGTGGAATTTGTATGCAAATGCCACAAATTTCAATAATTCTCTCACAAGATTTTAATGCCAAAGATAATCCCCGCAACCAATAGCGACTCCATGGCCCTTCTCCACTTGGGGTCTAGACTTAATAGGAAATTCTCTCCTCATCAACTAATGGCCATAATTTTATAATCACAACCATGAAATATTTTACTAAATGGGTGGAGGCCATGCCTCTCACCACCGTATCAGTTCAGTGATTGCCAAATTCATTTTAAACCAAATTATCTATAGGTATGGTGTCCCAAGAGTCATTATCTCGAGATAATGGCACGTCCTTTAAGAATGATGAGGTTCGTGAAAGGATGAAGGGATAAACAAAACATTGAAAGCTATTCTCCTCAAAATAGTAAAGGAAAACAAATGAGATTGGAATTTAAAATTATATCTAGCCTTGTGGGCCCACCGAACCTCAATAAGAACACCAACAAAATCAACTCCTTTCTTGCTGGTATTCGAGAGTAGAAGAAATTCTCCCACTTGAGGTTGAAATACCCACTCTCCACATCTCATTATAAGGGATTATGGATGAGGAAGCTTATAGGAAGGCACACCTATCTCAACTAGAAAGCCTTGATGAGGCCAGGTTAAACACTGAACAATGGCACAGAGCCTATGCTTGACCAGATGTGCTGGAAGTATAACAAAAAAGTCTATGAGCAAGAAATATATGAAGGAGATCTAGTTCTAAGACTAGACAAACCAGATTGATAAGAAAACCGGTGAAGGAAGAAAGTTCGCCCAAATGGTTGGGCCCATACCGAGTCATGAAGGACTATGGAAACGGTGTGTATCTCTTGTGCATGAGAAGGTGAGGAATTTGGTGAAACTATCAATTCCTTGTACCTTAAGCGGTTTTACGCATAAATGTCAAAGTCATTGCTAGTAAATTATAGCTACCTACATTGAATTAGTCTTTTAGCTACTTCATTCTGTCCATTTCGTAAAAATGATAGTTCAAGAGCTTAATCTTAAAAAACTATTACAAATTTTTGAAGATATTGGTAAAAATATTCATAACACATCTCTTCAAACATCATCAAATATTTTCAAATCTTCTCATCAATTTTGACATATAAACATTGACAAAAACCATACCAAGACTTGCATACTTGGCTTTGCTCTTTCTTTCTACTAGGTAAAGTTGTCCTTGCCTACGGTCTGTTTTGGAAGCTTCTTGGTGTCACATCTACCCCTCTTAAAATCTCTTGGAACGAAAGGATATCCTAAAGTCTTAGATCAGAAATGTCAAATGAAATCAAAAGCACCAAGAAAACAAAATATTTTATTTTACACACTTCTTTTCCCCATCAACCTTCGGTGATAAGCCCACATCTCTTATTGGTGATGTGAGGTTGGGAAAGGAAAGAAGTTCCCTTACTCGCATGTATCTTGCCTTTGGTGACAAACCCATGCTTCTTACTAGTAGCATGAGGTAGGGTGTGGGGGGTCTAGTCACACAAACTAACAAATCTTGGTATGCTAAAAACACAAGTCAAATTATGTTAAGAGAAAGAAAATATCCAAACATCCAAATTCCAAAGAGATCAAATCCTCAAAACCAAAGTTGCCATTTATGAATCTAATTCTAGATAAATTGAAAAGTAAGTATCCTTCTAAGCTTGGTAGTAGTTCTAAGTAGGGTGGGTGTGTAGGTCCAAATTTGGTTCTTGTGTTCTTGGTTTGTTTATCTCTCATAATTCCATTCAATCAAGTTCATACAACTTGTGCCCTTCCTAATTCTGGGTGTTGAGCCCTCACGCCTTACTAGTTACATGGATTTGGGATTGGAGTAAGTTCATCTCTTTATCACTATGCATTCATCACATTGTGCCAATATAAGAAGGAATTACAAACGTTGCCCAAAGAGTTCAAAATTTTAGTACTACCATATGTTAGTATCATCTCATATCAGCACGACAAAACATATAAAGTAAAACATTCTATTTACTATCATTTGTTGTCCATTGCATACATTCTGGAAACATGAAAAGAAAATATTCTAAAAACATCTAAAAACACATTTAGAAAATGAGTCACAAAATTCAAGATACCAAGAGTCTAGATCCAAAGATATATATATATATATATACAAATCAGGTTTCATATACAATGCCATCATGCACTAGGCATGGTCAAAATGCTCAATGAGCCCGAAAAAGTACAAAAATACTTGTATAAACAACCTAACAAAGGTCACTACAAAAGAGCCAAGTGGCCTCTCAATCCCTATGGGATCCCTCCGAAGGCACACGATCACATCTAGGACTCGGCACTGCCCTGGGTACTGAGTGTACCGAGGGCTCGCAGTCCCAAATAGTAGCTATAGCCTCGCTATGAGAGTGGCTCCTCCTCATCGTGCACTCGCAGCCCTATACCTAGCTACCTTGGCACGGAGGGAAGTCACCATCTTGGCCACATGCTAGACAAGGAAAAAACATTAGTATGCCTACCAAGTGCCGAAGGCTCCCCGCATCCATGGATAGCTCGACATGATTCTTCTCCATGCATGGAGCATCAAGGTGTTAGTACATACCCAGAGAATCAAGTCTCGCCACTCATAATGTAGTCTTTGCAAGGAAAGGAGAAAAAATTAGAAAATAATCAAAAGGTGAAACCAAGGATGAAAAAAAGAGAGGTAGCAACTAAGGCAATTCTAGCTAAAATAAATATCAAAAGAAGAGTGACATCTCACTCGGATCTCCGGCCTCCAAGAAGGATCTCTCGGGATCCATACCTTCCACAGATGCTACCATCGGATCGGTGTCCCCTCCTACGGCTCGGGAAACATGGCGTCCCGCCACTGACTCTTCCTCTCCACACGGGTCCCGAGATAGTAACTCCTCTAAGACTAGAGTCACCCTCTCCGTGCTTTGCTCACGTCGTCTCAGCCTATAAAATCTCCCCGAGTGTTATGCCACTTAGGATCACTATCCTCTTCCCCACACGAATCACGATCTCCATGTCCTTGGTCTCCTCCTCCGTCTCTCCCCTTGTGAACTCCTCGGTAATCGAGTCTATATCAATGGGGTCATCATTTCTATGGGAAGGATAGACGGTAATCCAAAGTAAAGGTGCTTGAGGAGCACCGGATCTCTCTCAAGTGCGTACCACCCTCCTAGCTGTAATAGGGATGTCAGGAGTAACAATCCAACCCCGACCTCTAGGACCTCCCCTAGCCTCCCGAACTGATCTGAACACTAGCACCACTGGGGGAAGCATGTCAATGTAAGCAAGGCTGAACTGCTGAGGCACTCAATCAAAGGGGTGTGTCTCTACCTTCCCCGTCCTATCCACAAGTTGTCCTATAGTAGAGTAGGACATCAAAGTAAAGGTCTCCTCACCCCACAACCCCACCATGGCCTGATAAGGTGTGGCCTCCATATCCTCAATAGTTAGGGAAGCAACTGGCTGGTGGGGTGCTCTAAGCACCGTCATCTCTATCCATCTAGCTTCCTCATGGCCCCGAGGATCCTCCACCTCTACACCCCTCCCATAAGGGATAATGCACTCATAGACCCAGCTCATAACTAAGGTCAGATGGCTCAACGACTGTCCCTGTAATCGAACCACCCTGTATAAGTCATGATAGGTGGTCCTAAGTAAATCAACTCCCCATGCATAAATCTGACCATGTGCCTTAATCTGTGTGATGATGGGGGCCCAACAAAGAGAGAAAAGTATCCCTCCTTGTCCCCAATCAATCTCGAAGCAAGGATGCCCATAATGGCTTGACAGGATCGAGGGATGGGCAAGCCAGGAATAGAACGGACCTTCACCCCCTTCTTCAAACTAGTAGAGACAACTACGTCTCCCATATAGGTGGCCCACTGAGTCACCTAAGCTCTGGATACTTCAGATCGAATGAAAGTCTCCTCCAAATAATCGAGACTCTAAAATGCGGTAGACATCCTCTAGGGTGATAGTCCACTCACCCCTAACACCTGGAAATTGGAAGGTGTTCCGATCTGCATCCCAATAAGAAAATAAGTCACATAATATGTGACTGGTAGGTGCAACATGGGGGACCCGTGCAATCCTAAACATACCCGCCTCTCGGAGAGTATCCTCGCTAGCTCCGAGAGAGTGCATCTAACACCGGTGGAAGCCAATAACACTCCCTCTCTCGGCTCCATCTAATGTACTCTTCCTTCTTCTGCAAAACACCCAAAAACACGTAAAAATAAGCAAGTTAGTGCCAAGATTACATTGGAAAAATCATTAAAGCAAGTAAGAATACTAAAAATGCAAAAATAAACTCAAAACTAGTGTTGTTTTAACACTGTCAGAGGACCGCCACCCCAACAGGGGTGGCGGTTCCGTGAATCGATGCCTTAAAAGGTAGCGGTCCCTGAACCACCGCCCGGGCTCGGGGCAAAGGTCCTATCCCATGACTAAAAATGGGTCACATGCCCTAAAAATGATTAAAAATACAAAAATTGATCGTTTTAACTAAAACAAAAGCCTACCCATTAGGCGTCCCCCTAAGAGACACATTTAAAACTGAAATTTCTAAAAATAACCCCCACAACAAAGATTTCATCATTTTAACATTTTGGGTGCAAAAATGTTAAATCAAGAAGAACTAACTTGGGATCTCGTGGGTCAAGGTTCTACTCGCGGAGGCATGATTGCTATCTCGATATGAACGTTTCAACTATACTCTCATTGAAAACTATCACCGTGGGTCCTAGAGCTCAAAAACTATCAAATCAACACACGTAAATGAATAGGAAAATGGTCCTATTATATATATATATAGTGTTTTGACTCATTTTGAATGCCCCTTTCGTAGGTTTAGAGTGCCGACAGAGGTAAGTTCTCATCCCCACGCAAATGGTAAGTCCTCATTTCATACTAATTTAGTATTTATTTTTCAATTTATTTTATCTATCTACACTTGAGTCCTCTTTCCATTTTATAGGTAGCGAGAACTCGGATGGTGACATTTCGACACACAGGCATGTCAGGTATAATTTCTAGCTTCCCATTTTTGGGACCGCCATACTCTGGACCCACCATTTTATGCCTCTTCATGGTTAAAATGCTTCTCCGAGGGGGAAATATGTACGTACCAAAAATTTTAGGGTACCGTAGTACCACTGGAACAATGTTACACATGCCCCAATGATGATACAGGTCACCTCACAAGGTGTTTGGGATCCAAAGAAGCTCACGAAGTATATGTTAACATCCCAAATGCTTTATCCATTTTCCTTGTGCTTTGCTTTATCCTCTGCCTTCCTTTTCTAAGCTTTTTGACCTTCAAGTGATGAAACCACCACCATGCTTAGGGCGGCGGTCTCAGAATGTCTACCACCACCCTGCTCAGGGCGGTGGTCCTTCACGCATTTTCCAGCATGCTCTTTTGATCACGACTTGCGTAATTTTTCAACTTTCACCAGCTTTTCTCAACCGCCTTAGCTCGTATTAATGTTTTATGTTCCCTGGAATAGTGTTTCTTCATTGTTTAATGGTAAAAGAGTTCTAATAGGAATTACCTTTGGGTGAATGTGAAATCTATAAATAGCCAACTTGTTTTCAAGCAAATGGCCCCTCAACTTCTCATTTCCATTGTTTAGTCTTTCAATTTCTTGTTTAGAGCTCATTTTGTTTTCATGTTTGCATCCATGCTAGTTTTCCTTTCTTTGTTGAAAGATTTTTGATCTTCTTGATTCAGATCTTGTTCATTGTTGTTCATACAAATTAGTTTAGAGTAGAGTAGTATCATTTGTAGTTTGAATCCATTAGAGTTACAGTTGTGTTCTTCACAAAGGTAGATTCTAGAATCTCTCGATACACTTGTGTTGTATTCCCACAAATAAATCCCGCTAGGAATTACATACGCCAAGCTCTATCACTTGCGCTTTCCCTCTCCTACTCCCATTATATTTGGTCTATATCTAAAGCTTCCATTGTTCAAAATACCTTTTCTCGTTGATGCTAGCATATACATGCTCTTTTGAATCACGTGAACATGAAGGAATGAGGAGATCATTCTGAGGGGAAAAAGTCATACACTACTAGATTCACCACTATTCTGTAAATTCCAGGTTTTATCTATCAAAGTTCTAGTTAAAATATATCAAATAGAGTAGTGAAATATTTCATTTCAGATTAAGTTTCATTTTTGATATTTCCAGGGAAGCTGTGGGGATTGATAGTTTTCGAGAAACTATGATTCATTCCTCACTTCTGAGGTAGGATCGAGAATCTTTCAATTAAGTTAATCAACTATCTAGTTATTTAGGATAAACTCACAATTTACGCACAGAAAGTAGCTACACCTTGGGGCTACCTTGCTTGTTTTAATTTTTTATTAGATTAGTTGCTCTTTCAATTCCATTCAAAATTCTATCAAAAATACAAAAATAAAGGAATATATATATATATATATGTTGTAGATATATCTTGTATAATTAGTTTATTTCGTTTGAGCTTAGGCTTATATTGATCTTGTATGACAATCACGGGACCTAGGAGCCCAAGGAATACATTTTTGAGCCAATCGTGCCTCAACCCAATCTTGTTGTAGCATTAACTGACATAGACCAAAATCTTAGAATTCAGGTCTTCCGAGCAATAGCAGACCTATAAGAAATCAACGCATAGCTAAGAGTATTAAACATAGAAGATGACAAAGCACACATGTTCTGGTCAAATCAGCCAAATTATAGACTGCCTTGATAGATATCCATATGACTATAGAAGGACCTGAAAGAGAGCAAACATTCGGTTGTGATCCACAGGTCCCATAACCCAACGGGCCTACAAATCAATCCAACATTGATGTTGGTTTGCAAACATTAGTATTTAGGTCCTCTCCACTCCCACCAGACATTATCACACAACTCTCATTATTAAACATAATAGTCAATCAAGCTAAGGATTTCTCGGACTAAACCAGAGAATCATCCATAAAACCCCGAGAACCCACTATACATTTTACCAACATTTTCATGACCTTGTCATGGAATATATACTGGCACACCAGAGGTCATCTTCCACGTATTCCACAACCCATAGATCAGATCATGGTAGAGCTCGATATTGATTGGATCCTTCAAGTAGCTATCCCCACCAAACGATCTATCACACCGGTTCAAGTTAGGAGGGCCTTTTTTCCTTAGATTCATAGATCCCGCTATTGCATGTTAAAGACATAAGATTACCTAACTAGCTTATCTTGCATCCCGCATGTATTCCATCCCCACCGGTTGTCTCAGCATGACCTTGGGAGGTCGGGTGTGAGGAAGAGTTACTTGTAGATTCTTATGCTCGCATGTCACTTTTCCATCATACGAAACAAACAAGAACTTTTGTACATTCTTTCTCTCTGCATAATAGAAGAGTTTATGCTAGATGTCATGCTTCATAAACTAGGAATTAAGGATTTAGATGCATGGTGGTGTGATTGGCATTAAAATCATTATATTTCATTTTTTCACTATATTGTTGGCACCATATTCTAGCTATTGATTCCTATCTAGCCCGCAATCTACTCAATCTAGTTGGCTTCGTCATCTTTCTCATGTTTGGAACTAAGTAAACTAAAATGGAAAATAGTGGTATATTTTAGTTTAATCTAATGTTATGTAAAGTAGTAAAATAACTAATAAATATGGTAAAAGAGTGGAAAGTAAAACATTTGAATGGAGTGTGAGGTTTTATGCTTCTAATGTATGAAAATTTGAATTTCACCATGTATGGTGCTTATTTGGTGCTATTTGAGAGCCCCCGCATGGTCAGTAAATCCACCTAAAATCCTGGTGGTGATATAGATTCTGATGTACCTTTACTTGAGGGACATGTGGAGAAAAAATGCAGATTTCCATAGCGACGGGCTACCCAAAGTGGAATTTATGGTCTCTCCACTAAAAATTGTGGGTCACACTAAAGTGGGAACAAATATTGCAAATAATCCCAGACATATTGTCCCCATATAGACCAGACCAGGCACATGGTTGGGAATCTTCAAAAAGGACTTAGGACAAAATGTGGACCCCAATACTTTAGGAGTCCTCGTGACCCCCTCTCGCTTTCTCATGCTCTAAAGATGATAAAGGCATACACCACATCAATATCCCATAAATCTGCCTAAATAGAGAAATCCAAAAGAATCAAATGGCGTTACTGGGTAAGTTTCTAGGTCCTAGACCTAACATTTATGTTGTTAGAAGATGGGATATAAGGAAATGGTGCCCTCTCGGGGATGTAATTGTTTCTTCTATGTCAAATGGTTTTTTCTTTTTCTTATTCACTACTCAAGAAGACATGGATGTTGTTTTGTTGGGAGGCCCTTAGTGCCTGGGAAACATGGGTTTTTTCATCAAATAGTGGTACCCAGGTTTTTATCCTAAAAAATAAAACATTAATATTGTCTCTATTCGGTGCCAACTACTTGGCCTCCTTCTACAATTCTGGGATGATGAGATACTATTAAATATTGCAAGATTGATTGGTTCTCCCATTAGGTCGAGATAACTCAACTAGAAATAGATCATGACTGGCTTATGCTAGATTCTGTGTCTCTATAGATACTGAACAAGAGCTCCCAAATCATATCATTCTCCATACAAAATATGTTCCTTGGATGCAAACCATGATCTATGAATCTTTTCAAATGAGGTGCGGCAAATGTCATAAACTAGGACATTTCACTAGAAATTTCCTAATAAAAAATCCATCAATGAAAAGAATAAGAACAATAAGAAGTCTGAAAATAAGACACCAAATAAATTCAAAGAAAAGAAATGGCCTTAAAAATGCATGCTAAGAAGCAACCAAATCAAATATATCTTTGGGCCCCCAAAACACTACTAAAAAAGATGATCTATAAGAATAATCTTGATTCTACACGATTAAGGAAAATTTGGTTTCTATTAGCCTTCCAGATGAGGAGGTTTCAAAGTAAAGGTCCTTCTACAACCTTCCAACAATGGACATATTAAATATATTGGTCTATCTCCTATTCAATGGGAAATACCATTTTCAAAGGACCCTTTTCAAATTGAGTCTCGACTCATAAATCCATCTCATCTATAGCTCCGTAATAGTTTATACCTGAAGATGAGTCGTTGAATCCAAAGGCAATCCCTAGTATATACATGGAATAATCTAGATAGATCCTTTTCAAATATATTCTCAACATGCAATGCATCCAAATTCTATATCCTGCAAGCACTAATATGGGAGAAAGTAAGTGCACACCACCAAAGAATGTTTCAAAATTTTGGTTGACTACCATCCCACTATGTAAGTCTTTGAAGGGTTTCTAAACTCCTCAGCATTGATAAGGAGGATGGGAACTTACCCTAACTTTAAGTCTTATTTTTAAGGGAAATAAAAACTCTCTTGAGTTTACCCTAGTTTGCGAAAAAAAAAAAAATCTAAAGGGTATGAAAATATACTTGACACCCTATTTGTTTTGTAAGAAGAAGTATCCTAGTAACTAGGCCACTTCCACTTCAAGGGTAACCAGTTCCACTATCAGACAAGAAAATACATGTGCTAATACTACAAAGGGTAGACCTTCAAAAATGATCAAAGAAAAAAGGAGATCAACAAAGCTCTGGTTGATGGCACTCAGTCTTCCCTAGACCATCTGGTCCACTCCTCTCCTTGCATTTTTTAATGAATATTGTTTCCTAGAACATTAGGGACATTCATGGAAGTGGAAAAAATGGTATTCTCAAATATTTGAGAAGAATTTGTAACCTTTCTATTATGGCCATTCAAGAAACTAAAATGAGTTTTGAGAACTTAAAAGTTTGTTGTAAGAAAATTTGGAAAAAGGTTGAATGGGTTGTAGTTGATTCAAGAGGTGCTTCAGGAGGTATGGTGGTCTTCTGGGATCCTACCAAGGTTACTGGTAAGCTCATCCTTTCCTCTCACTCCCATCTGGCCCTCTCCTTTCACACTACTGATAACAAAAGTCACTAGATTTTTTGGTTATCTATGCGCCCAACACACTCCATGGTAGAAGGCAACTTTGGAAGGATTTGTTAACTTTTCAAAAATACTGCTCTGGGTGGAACTAGCTGCTCATGGGAGACTTCAACTCCCCTCTCTCCATTGCTAAAAAACAATGGCAAGATCAAGATAACACTACTAGAATGGATGATCTTGCAGATTTCATTGATCAAGCTAAACTTTTAGATCTCAAACTCAATGGAAATCCCTTCACCTGGTCCAACAAGAGACTTGGTAATAATCTCATTTAGGTGTGGCTTGATAGAGCACTCATATCTACTGATTGGCTCCTTAGTCAATAATTTCATCTCTCATCTCTTCCTAAAATCACCTCTGACCACAATCCCATTGTCCGAAAATGGTAAATAATGAGAGACCTTCCCATTCCTCATTGAAATTAAAATGTGGTTCAACCACCGGATCTTCTTGATAAAATTAAAGAGTGTTGGGGATTCAAGTGGAAGGAACAACTCAATAAAAAATTTCCAGAAACTCAAAAATGTCAAAAGAAAAGTAAGGGTATGGAACAAAGAAGTTTTTGGCAATATCTTCAACCAAAAAAAATATCAAAGAGGACATTGAAGAATTGGAAAAGAAACTATCTTATTTTGGCATGAGTCAAGAATATTTCACTCATGAATAAACTCTTTTAGTATAATTTCATACCATCCGTGCAAGGGAATAATCCTATTAGAAGCTTAAATCCAGAGCAATCTGGCTCAAAGATGGAGATAAGAATGTGATGTTATTTCATATGAAAAGTTTAAAACATAGGGCATTATTGTCCCCTCAAAATTCCCCTCTTTTGAAAGTTGAAAAATTTGATTTCGCACCCTTCGGTATGTTTCAGGTGAAGAGGAAGTTTGAAAAGATAGTGAAAATTTTGTTTCTTGGGGTCATTTTAAGTACCTTGTGGGTCTCTCGGACATTTGTTTCCCTCATGTCCCAAAGCTCCTTCAGACTTCATGTTACTTGATTTCCGCATCACTTGCTTCATTGAATCATGTTTTTGCATCCCATTTGTCCTAAGTTCACTCGGACTTATTTTTCCCGATCGCCGCCTCATCTACATCAGATTATTCATGTACTTTCGACCCATCTATCCCAAATGCATCCAGGATTTCTTTTCACCGAGTCCCACATCATGCACACAAATTAACCGAATCGCGCCTTCATGTCCCTCATGTCCGAATGTCCCATGGACCATCTGGGCTAGTTTTTTTCTTTTCCTATATTTCATCTTTTGAGTCGGTGCAAGGTGTATTTAATGCTCATTAATGATCTTCTCTCTCCTAAATGACTATTTAAAGGGACTACCACCTATGCATTTGTCACATTTCTCGCTTACTTTTCCTTGCCTACATCCTTGCAATTGAGTCATTTTTTCATCTCCTTGTATTCCTTTGCATTCTCATCATGAATTTGTTCTTGGAAGGTCGTCCCTCTGTGCATTACAAAAATGAAGATCAAGTTTCAAGGGTAGGAACATCTGTTGCCTCTCGAGACCTTTGTACCTGATATTGGGGATAGTGAGGTTTGACACTTAGATTTTGGTGATTTTTGGGGCAGACTAACATGCGCCAACCTTGCTCCCATGGCCCAAATGATCAAGTGATAGTGGAATTACGTATGCGGTTGGTTTTCCCATCTCTGTGCAGTGTGTTGACACCGTGCTTGCTTGCGGAGCTCATTTTAACCCAGACACCAGAGAGCTTGTTAATGTGCATGGAGAATTAATTGCTAAACTAGATGTTGCCACCATTTTTTTTTCCCTATGCATTCTTGAGACCGAAGACTCCATCGTTCTCACTCTTTCTCAAGCTTAGACTCTATTCGATCAAGACAGTGAAAAATACAAGGCACGAGTAGTGAAGTCATGGTTAAAGAACCCTAAGAAAGGAGCATCCCGACTCTCCAAAGCATTATTTAGGGTTGATTTCAATGAGGAGCTATCTAATTTCATCATTTTTCTCGCTCGTATCATGGGAATTCCCTCCACCAATGAATTTCATTTTTGGATGTGCCCTTTTATAAATATCATCTGCGAGGGCAAGCAAAATATAAATTGGGCTGAAATTATTTGTATGAATTTGACTGAGCAATTGTCAAATGTTCAACAGACTAAGAAGTTCTATATGACTTCTTATCTCATGTATACCCTAGCTATGTCCCAGGAGTGGTTCAGTTTCACCTACATGGAGGGAAAGAAGGATGAGCATATCTACACATATTGCCCTTATTTTACCCTTGAGGCTAGTAATCACAATTTTAGAAGGGTCAATGATGCTTTCACCATGTATATTGTAAGACTCTTAGAGAGTGACACTACTAGGATATTTTCTGATGAAGCTATGACCCTGATAGCCAAGTATGGGGCTTTCTTCATCCAATTCAGAAGATTCTCATACATCAGGTTAGCTTGCTTTGAAAGTACACCCCTCAAGCTCCCCATGTTTTACAATGATAAAATGGCTCTGGTTGAGGTGTGCAGACAACTTGATAAACTACACAAGAACCTGTAGAGACAAGAAGATCACTGGTCTTCATTTCCCTATCTCCCTGGGAAATTATACATGCAAAATGGCTCTAGATGCCCAAAACATAGAAAGGGCTATTGCTCCTCTCACTGTCCATTTCTTCAGACCTAGGACTTGTTTTGATCTGAAGAAATTTATTGATCAGAACCTCAGAATAACTTATCATCATAAACTAGACACTAAGGATTACTGGGTTGATTGTGCTAATGATTTTGAAGCCAGAAGGAGGCATTATGGCAGACTCTCTCTGTAACAAATTATAGATCTCAATCTCTACCAAGTTCTGAAGGGCTTAAGGACGATGATGAGGGCTTGCAATCCTTTGAGTATGAAATATCCATCAAGAACACACCTCTAGAAACCTTGGATTGGTATGTGAAGGAGAAAGATGATTTGAGTGAGATAATTTCCCTGTCCTTGTCAGAACTAAAGTTTGGTTTGACAGGAAAGTTCGTGAATTCAGGAAAAGCTAGGGCAGATCTCCTTCAAGAGAAACTTCCACACCTAGGAAGGAAGTACATACACCTAGTACTGAGGTACCTGAGAAAACCCCTCCTTCAATAAAAGAGCTTGAATCATCTACTCCTTCTTCTTCCACTCAAGTGTATCAAAAGAAGATTAAAGAGGTTAAGCAAGAACCAATTGAGGAAGAATCTCTTAAGTGCGGTCAGAATTGCCTTCAGGGCCGGAGAACATTATTGTTCTTAGTGAAAGTGATGATGGTGAAGTGCCAGATCCTGCAGGAGCTCCTGAAATCACTGTTGAAGAAGAAAAAGAGGTTCCAAGTACTAAACCTCCTAGTATAGCAGACTCCTCTGCAAAGGAAGTTCCTGAGGTCTCAAGTACTTCTCTACTAGAGGCAACAGTGGTTAATACTTTGAGTGCCATGAGTTCACTTGCTCTTGGGCCTCTTGTTCCTTCCTCTTCTTCTTCTACCTTTTCCTGGGTACAACCCTTGGTTGATAGTAAGAAGAGGAAATCTTCTTCTCATTTAACAGGGCTAGATTTCGATGTTGTAGCAGCTCTGTTGAGTACTGCTCCTCCTCCTCTAGCAAAGAGAGAAAATATTACTTCAAGATTAGTAACTGATGCTCAGGGCCAGCAGTTCCTAGAGGTTGTAAAGCCCAAGGTTGATAAAGTAGAGAAGGATCTTTTGGTCTCTGATTTGGAGCTTTCAGGATCCCAATGGGAGAATCCACTCCTAAGAGTGAAGTTCATAACCTTCAGGAAACAATAACTAAGGTTATTGAATGGGTTGAGAAAGGAAAGCAGACCATAGAGTAGTTGGAAGAACAGAATCAGGTTCTTTCCAACTTTATCAAATCTTTTTGGCCAAGGATAAAGTTTTGGATCCAGCCCCACTGGCTGCTCTCCCACCCCCCATGATTCTCAGCCAGGATGAAGTTCAAAGCATCAAAGACATATACAAGTATTCAACTTATGGGAAGGTTGTGGAAGCTATGGTGGATGATATGACTATAGCAGGTTTGAAATTCATTGTGGAAGCCTTCAAAACCAATGAAAAAGTGATTAATTTGCAGTAAAAACTCTCTTCCTCAATCAAAGCCATGGATAAAGAAGCTGAAGGTATAGAGTAGTTGTATTACAGATCTTCGCCTAATGGGCCAAGTTGATGAGAAGATCATGTTAGTCAAAAATGTATTTGATGATGCCGATAATAACTTGTCAAAGACATGGATTTTTAAGTGTTGAGTGGAAGATAAAGGTTATGGAAGAAGCAATGGAAGAATTGAGGAATGTTTGGCAAAAAGGAGAATATTTTAAAACTTTTGTCTCATCAGATTTCAAAGATATTCACTTCCATCTTAAAGATGAAACTACAGGTGTTCCCTTCTCCCTTTAGGAAATCAAGGCTCAGTTCAAAAATTTTGTCAAGAATGATTTGTTTAAAGAGGAGTCATTTACCAAAGATAAGATGGAATACATTTGTTCCCTCCATTCAGCTATTATCAAGCTAATAAAGAATATCTGGAACATACTAATTTTGATAAAGATACAGAGAAATGTGTAGGAACATGGAAACATGCCACCTCTAACACCACAATTCCAAGAGGCATGAAAATAGCAAAATCATTGAAAAGATTTAGGCATCAGATTCTCAAATTAGTGGGCCCTCCTCAACCATAATTAGATGTCTCTTCTTCAAGCTTTTCCTTCTCTTATTCTATTTTTAGTGTTGAACTCCTTGTAATTTCATTACGAACTTTGTATTATGCATTTCCTTAATTAATATTGTAATTAAAAGAAATAGTTACCAAATGTAACTAATTTGTAAGCTATATTATGAGTTGTCCTCACCATTTCAAAAGGGGTGGAACTCGATTATTTTTGAAAGTGTAAAAGAGTCAAAAGCTATCAATACAAGGATATTTTCCTTTCTACTTCTATCTGTGTCTATTCATTCCTTCTTATCTGTTATAAATTATTGAATCATTTATCTATTTGCACTGAGAAGCTTTGTATTCTTGTGGATGTTATCTCTGGAACTTTGTGTCTGCAAAATAACATCTAATAGTTTTAATACAAATGATTCTATTCTATATTATCCTAGTTCAACATTTATAGGGAACTATTTTGCTATCTATACTTCCTAAAGAGTGCTATTCTACCTTTCCCCTTCCTTAGTTCTTTTATTCTTTTGTATTGATAATCTATCTTGGAGTTTAAAACACTTTCATGATATCAGAGTTCCTCATTGAAATTGAAAGTTGTACATTTGTGAATTTTTTTGCTTTCAATAAGGGAACCTCTCCCATCAAAGAGGAGGGACTTTCATCCCCTGACTGTTTCTTTCATTAAAGTCCTATTTTGACAACCAACAGTTTTTGGTGACTCTACTAGGGATTCGTTTTAACAGATTATAGTTTTGAAAGAACAATTTCTTGATCATTTTTCTTATTTAACAACTCTAAGGTTTACTCAGGGAAGAATGGATCTTGGAATTGAAGATTCAAAGTTTCAAATCTTGGAGCAGCAAGGATTTCCCTTCCTTCAAAAAGGAGGAATATAAGAACTCATTCGCAACAACACCACTGTTGAGGAAAGAGATCTCGGAAGTGGTGTCCCTTAAGAGAAACCCAACCCTAATCTTTTTTCTTTGGTTCTTTCTGGTGTTTTAGTTCCACTTTAATCAATTTTTCTAAGGATGGCGTTCCATTACCTTGGGGTCAACGAGTTGGGCCTCCTTCCCTTCCTTAACCTTTATACAAGTTACCTGGGGTAACAGAAAGAACTTTCCCAAGTTCGAGAGGTGACGGCAAGGTACATCCTAATGAACACATTTCAGCCTTCATAGTTACATGTGGAGTCCTTGGAGTTAAACACGAGGATGTATTTGTGAGGCTTTTTGTGGAGACTTTACATGACAATGCAGCAGATTGGTTTTCATCTATCTACTCACTGGGCCATCACCAATTGGAATACCATGAGAACTAGATTTGAGAATCGTTTCAAACCTGCTAAAGATGTGCATGCTTTACTAGCTCAGATTTCTCAAATCAAGAAAAAACCACAGGAGCCCATGAGAGAATTTGTGGCCAAGTTCAATAAGATGATTAATAAGATTCCACAATACACCCGACCTATGGATAAAATTCAAAAATGTTTCTTCTTAAATGCTCAATTACCTAAAGTGAGTTATGTCTTTGAGAAGAGAAAATCTAATTAGTACGAAGCTTGCTAATGACCTCAATGCCATCAAGAAACAATTGGCTCAAAGTGTTCCTTATCAAGAAATTCCAAGGAGGAATTTTCATCCTAGAAACCATTTTCCTTCTTCTCAGACGAGACTGGAAATTGAAGGACCACCCATCAAGGTCCCTGTTAATGCAACTTGTGAGGTTGAAGAACTCTGATGATGAAGAATTTAATGAAGATTTTGAAGAACCTGAAGAAGAGGCTGATGAAGAACTAGAAGAACTTGATGGATCTCAAGTTAATTTCCTTACTACTGAGGGCATTGATGGAGAAGATGATTATGATGAAGTAGTGGCAGAGATGAATAGTGAGTCATATGTTGTTATGACCCAAGAGTAGACCAATAAGAAAGAAAAAGTGATGCAGCCTTGCTAAAAATCTAAGGAGTATCCCACAACTATTCCAGTGGTGGTGAGAAGAGGATCCCTGTTCCCACTACATCCACACAAAAGGTCAGTTCTACTAATTCTTCTTCTCCTACTCCTACTTCTAAAACTTCTTTTTCTCCAGCTTCAAAACCTGATAGGCCTAAGATTCCTAGTGATGATTCCCCATCCACTTCTGGATCTTTTGATATCATCGATCATCTTAAAAAGACAAAGATCTAGATTTTAGAGGCTGAGTATTATCAAACCCATCCAAAAGCCTTTACTAAAATGGTCCACTTTGTCAATTCCCATTCCAAGACTTCATCTAACACTTCTAAAGGTCTTTTTCCTACTCCATCTTCCACACCCCAACCAAATCTTGTGGCTGCAGTCACCTCACCTAATGAGAAAATCAAACCATTTTATGTGACCCTCCTTATAGCAGGCCATAGACTTAGCAACTGTGTCATAGACTTAGCAACTATGTCATAGACTCAAGAGCTTCAGACAATGTAATGCTTGCCAAAGTGGCTCATGCTTTGGGTCTTACCCTCACACACACTTATGGTTCTTGCTATTCCATGGAGAGTAGGGAGGTGCCCTTAGTTGGAAGAATTAAGGATGCACAAGTAGCTTTTTCTACCTTACCTGAGAAAAAGGTTTTAGCTACTATTCTAGTAGTTGATATCCCTCCTTCATATGGCATGTTGTTGAGTAGGAACTTCTGTAAGGATGTGGGAGGAGAAATTCAAATGGATTGGTCACATGCCCTTATACCAGTCAATGGAAAGATGAAGAAGTTGTTTCTGAGAAGCAACTGAGTATATTGTGCAAAAGACGGATGATCCCAAAGCACAAATACTTTATGAAGATATTGGGCATGGAAACTATATGATCATGTCACAGGATGAGGTAGAACATCCCAAAGAAGTACTTCATGATCCTAATAGCATTTGGAATTTGGAATTTGATGGAAGTTTCTCCTCAGCTGGTGCTGGGGTGGTGTGGTATTGATATCCCCAGAAGGAAAGATTCATCCTTTCTCATTCAAACTATAGTTTGAAAATACAAATAACACAACAGAATATGAAGCTATCATCCTTGGACTAAACGTGGCAAAAGAGAGAGGTGTGAAGAATATTTTGGCTCATGGAGATGCAGAAATAGTTGTTAAAAAAGTCAGAGATCTGTTCTAAGTAAAGAATAGAAGGTTGAAGAACTACAGAAACCTTGTTTGGGATTCAATTGAATTTCTTGATGCCTTCTCCATTAAAGCAAGGTGCCGAGGAAAAGAATACCGGGGATGATTCTCTAGCTATTTCAAGGGCTTTACTAATACCTCATCCTAATTTCTCTCAAGATAAATTCACCATTGAAATGATCCATAAACCAAGTGTACCAGATAATTCAAGCAACTAGAAAGTTTTCAATGATGATCGAGCATTTACTCTCTTTCCTAGAGCTTAGGGATAACTTTGAACAATTGTATTTTGAAGGAGGTGACAATCTACCTCGTGAGAGTGTGTCTTCCAGTGAAGAAGGTGTCAAAGAGGAGACAGATCAAGATGGATGCATCAGGATAAAAGGTAACAAGATCCCTAGAGGGATGGTAAGCTTGGAGGAATTGTTTGATAAACACGATAGATATGTCAAGTCCAAAGCTTCCACAGGACCCCAATAGTCTGCTGAATATGAAAAGATTAATATTGGGAACTCTGCTGAGCCCAAAATGGTGAACATTGGAAAGTGTTGTACCCATGAAGAGAAGAAGAAGGTGGTGGATATTTTGAAGAAGTACGTTGATGTCCTTGCTTATTCTTATGATGATCTGAAGGATTTTCAGCCAAAAGAAATGCAACATTTCATTCCCCTCAAACCTGGGATCAAGCCTTTCAAGCAGAAGCAAAGGCAGTACAATCCAAAAATTACTGACACCATTTTCCAAGAAATACAGAAGTTATTGAAGGCTAAGATTATCTTTCCCATTCATCATTCAACATGGATTGCTAATATTGTTCCTGTCAGGAAGAAAAATGGTGAGATTCAGATCTGTGTTGATTTCAGGAATCTGAATCAAGCTTCTTTGAAGGATAACTACCCCCTACCCATGATGGACTAGGTGTTGCAAGCTGTTATGGGTGCAGAGATGTTGTCCATGCTAGACGGATTCTTGGGATATAACCAAGTAGAAGTTAACACTGCAGATCAACACAAGACTGCCTTTACCACTCCTTGGGGTACTTTTTCCTACAAGAGGATGCCCTTTGGTCTCATTAATGTTGGTGCTACCTTCCAGAGAGCTATGGATTTGGCCTTTGGAAGTCTGAAAGGAAAATGTATTGTTGTGTATCTAGATGATTTGACTGTGTTTTCCAAATCTAGAGTGGATCACTTTCAAAGATCTAGAAATGGTCCACTTAAAATGCGAGATAACATGGAGTCTCTCTAAATCCCAAGAAATCAGTATTTTGTGTCATGGAGGGAAATTTGTTGGGACATGTCCCCAAATATGGAATCAATATTGATCCTGGATAAGTTCAAGCTATTCAATAGATTCCTCTCCCAAAAATTAAAAAGGGAGTGCACTCTTTCTTTGGTAAAATCAACTTCCCGAGAAGAGTCATCCCTAATTTTGCAGAGATGAATTTGAACATTTCCCAAATGATGAAGGGAAAACAGATGTTTGGTTGGTCCTCTGAAGGAAAAGAAGAATTTGAGGGTATTAAGAAAGCCATTGCTAAGACTCCTATCTTAGCATGTCCAAATTTTAGCAAAGATTTTATTATCTATTGCTATGCCACAAAGAGTACCTTGGCCGCTGTGTTAACTCAGAAAGATTCTAAAGATCATGAGCTCCCCATTGCATTCATGAGTTATATTCTAAAAATTCATGAGGTAAAGTATACTATGATGGAGAAACATGCTTTTGTAGTGGTTAAAGTTGTTAAGTAGTTTCGATTTTATATTCTTAACTCTCACTTTGTTGTGCTTTTGCCGATACGACTATCAAGTCTATTCTTACACAACAGGAGTTTGGAACAAAAAGAGGAAATTGGGTAGCAAAGGTCCAGGAGTATGATCTTGACATTAGATCAATAAAACTAGTTTGGGGTAAAGGCATGTGTGAACTCATTACTGAGGGAGCTAGTCATGAAACGCTCCAAGATGAAGTTGATATCCTTATTGTTTTATTCCTCAGCTCAACAGATGAAGGGTATGCCGATATTGCTCACTTTCTCACCTATGGTGAATGTTCATCTTGCTTGACCACCAAGGAGAAGAGAGATATCAATATAAGGTTAACACAATACGTGTTATGGGAAAATGCTTTGTTCAAGCGGGGAGTGGATGGAAGATTCTTGAAGTGTGTTGACAAAGTGCAATAGAAGAAGTTGTTCTCAGCTTTCCATGACCAAGCCTATGGGGGTCATTTCTCATCTACCATTACTGCTCACAAAATTCTTCATGCAGGGTACTATTGGCCTACTTTGTTTAAGGATGCATCAAAGTGGGTTGAAAAATGTGAAGCTTGTCAAAACTTTGTGGGAAGACCAAAGTTGGCTTCTTTGCCACTCAAGCTAGTTGTGATTGAAGAACCCTTTCAACGGTGGGGTTTTATTTCATCGGAACACTCAACCCATCTTTGAGTGTAGGACATACTCATGTGTTGACTGCCACAGATTATTTCACTAAGTGGGTAGAAGCCATCCTAGTTAAAAGTACCACTTCAGAGGTAGTATGTAATTTTATCAAAGAAAACATCCGATAAGGTTTGGAGTACCAAACAAGATCGTGACTGATAATGCTTCAAATTTTTCTTCTGCTGAGATGATGGATTTCTACTATGGATATGGTATTTCCCTTACTCATTCTTCATATTACTATCCTCAAGGAATGGACAGTAGAAAAAAAACAAAAAAATGGTTACCATCGTAAGAAAACTTGTTAATGAATTTCGAGAAAGCTGGCACAAAAGCTCTATGATGCTCTCTAGGTAGATAGGATTACACCTAAAAGATCAATTGGGATGTCCCCTTTTCAAGTACTATATGGTATGGAAGCCCAATTACCAAAGTGACGGTTGAACTACGATTTGTATTTGATGAAAGATATTGAGGACACCAATATTAGTGATTCTTTGGATAAGAGGATCATGTATCTCCATAAGCTAGATGAAGACACGGGTTGTAGGTTTTGACATAATATATTCCCATAACAAAAGGTCAAATCTTTATTTGATAAGAAAACCAGATCCAGAGAGTTCAAGGTTGGAGATATTTTTTTCTATGGGACAAAAGGCATGAACCTCATGGAAGCCATGGTAAGTTTGACTCTCTTTGGCTTAGTCCTTTGAGAATCAAGCACTTTTTGGTGAAAATTATTTCTATCTCGATTACATGGATGGATCTTCTCTCCCACTTCCTTATAGTGGGCAGTACTTGAAATTTTTCAAATCCTAGGGAAATAGGAAGTCCTATGTATATTATGTACAGTGTGTGTTTTCTTTCCCTTGTCTTTGCTTTGTTGTTTTCCTTTCCTTGTTTTTGGTGTGTTGCCTTCTATATTGTTTTTCCTTTGACTCTTTGGCCCAATGGATAAGGCACTGGTCTTCTTCCCTAAATTTTTTCTTAATTCTTGTCTTGCCTTGTTCTTGTGATCTAGTCAAGTCATCCCCAAAAAGATCCAACTATTGTCCCCTCAAAATTCCCCTCTTTTGAAAGTTGAAAAATTTGAAAATTTTGAGTTGGCACCCTTCAGTAATGTTTCAGTGAAGAGGAAATTTGAAAAGATAGTGAAAATGTCATTTCTTGGGGTCATTTTAAGTAACTTGTGGGTCTATCAGACATTTTTGTCCCTCATGTCCCAAAGTTCCTTTGGACTTCATGTTACCTAATTTCCCGCATTGCTCGCATTGGGTGAATCACATTTTTGTGTCCCATTTGTCCCAAGTTCACCCAGACTTCCTTTTCCCCGATCACCCACATCGGCTGCATCAGGTTCTTCACGTACTTTTGACCCATCTATCCCAAATGCATTCGGCCTTTTTGTTTGCTAATTCCCCTCATCGCTCGTGTCGATTGAATCACGTCTTTGCATCCCTCATGTCCTAATGTCCCATGGACAGTCCTGGGGCCAATTTTTCCACTTTTCCCACATTTCATCTTTTCGATTTGTGTAAGGTGTATTTAATGCTCATTAATGATATTCTCTCTCCTAAACAGACTATTTAAAGGGACTACCACCTATGCATTTGTCACATTACTCACTTGCTTTTTCTCACCCACATCCTTGCAATTGAGTCATTTGTTTGTCTCCCTGTATTCCTTTGCATTCTCATCACAAATTTGTTCTTGGAAGGTCATCCCTCTGTGCATTGCAAAAATGAAGATCAAGTTTCAAGGGCAGGAACATCTGTCACCTCTCGAGACCTTTGTACCTGATATTGGGGATAGTGAGGTTCGACACTTAGATTTTGGTGATTTTTGGGGTAGACTAACATGCACCAACCCTGCTCCCATGGCCCAAATGATCAGTGATAGTGGAATTGCGTATGTGGCTGGTTTTCCCATCTCTTTGTAGTATGTTGACAATGTTCTTGATTTCGGAGCTCATTTTAAACCAGATACCAGAGAGCTTGTTAATATGCATGGAGAATTAATTTCTAAACTAGATGCTTCCACCATTACCACCACCCTACTCATTCTTGAGACCAAAGACTCCATCGTTCTCACTCTTGCTCAAGATCAGACTCTATTCGATCAATAAAATGAAAAATACAAGGCACGAGTAGCGAAGTCATGGTTAAAAAACCCTAAGAAAGGAGCATCCCGACTCTGTAAAGAATTATTCAGGGTTGATTTCAATGAGGAGCTATCTAATTTCATCATTTTTCTCACTCGCATCATGGGAATTCCCTCCACCAATGAATTTCATTTTTGGATGTGCCCTTTTATAAATATCATCTATGAGGGCAAGCTAGAATATAAATTGGGCTGAAATTATTTGTATGAATCTGACTGAGCAATTGTCAAATGTTCAACAGACTAAGAAGTTCTATATGAATTCTTATCTCATGTATACCCTAGTTGCATCCTGGGAGTGGTTCGGTTTCACCTACATGGAGGGCAAGAAGGATGAGCCTATCTACACATACTACCCTTAGTTTACCCTCGAGGCCAGAAATCACAATTTTAAAAGGGTTAATGATGCTTTCACCATGTATATTGTAGGACACTTAGAGTGAAACTGCTAGGATATTTTCTGATGAAGCTATGACCCTGATAGCCAAGTATGGGGCTGTCTTCATCCAATTCAGGAGATTCTCATACATCAAGTTAGCTTGCTTTGAAATTACACCCCTTAAGCTCCCCATGTTTTGCAATGATAAAATGGCTCTGGTTGAGGTGTGTAGATAGATTGATAAAATACACATAACCTATAGAGACAATAATATCACTAGTCTTCATTTCCCTATCTCCCTGGGAAATTATACATGCAAAACGACTCTAGATGCCCAAAACATAGAAAGGGCTATTGCTCCTCTCACTGTCCATTTCTTTAGACCCAAGACTTGTTTTGATATGAAGAAATTTATTGATCAGAACCTCAGAATAACTTATCATCATAAACCAGACACTGAGGATTACTGGGCTGATTGTGCTAATGATTTTGAAGCCAAAAGGAGGCATTATGGTAGACTCTCTCTGCAAAAAATTATAGATCTCAATCTCTACCAAGTTCTTAAAGGGCTTAAGGACGATGATGAGGGATTGCAATCCTTTGAGTATGAAAGATCCATCAAGCACACACCTCTAGAAACCTTGGATTGGTATGTGAAGGAGAAAGATGATTTGAGTGAGATAATTTCCCCATCCTCATCAGAAATAAAGTTTGGTTTGATAGAAAAGTTTGTGAATTCAATAAAAGCCAAGGAAAATCACATTCAAAAGAAACTTACACGCCTAGGAAGGAAGTACATACACCCAGTACTGAGGTACCTAAGTAAACCCCTCCTTCTTCTTCAATAAAAGATCCTAAATCATCTACTCCTTCCACTCAAGTGTATCAAAAGAAGATTAAAGAGGTTAAGAAAGAACCAATTGAGGAAGAATCTCTTCTGGAGTGGTCAGAATTGCCTTCAGGGCTAGAGAACATTATTTTTCTTAGTGAAAGTGATGATGGTGAAGTGCCAGATCCTGCAAGAGCTCCTAAAATCACTTGTTGAAGAAGAAAAAGAAGTTCCAAGTACTGAACCTCCTAGTATAGCTAGACTCCTCTGCAAAGGAAGTTCCTGAGGTCTCAAGTACTTCTCTACTGGAGGCAACAATGGTTAATACTTTGAGTTCCATGAGTTCACTTGCTCTTGGGCCTCTTGTTCCTTCCTCTTCTTCTTCTACCTTTTCCTGGGTGCAGCCCTTGGTTGACAATAAGAAGAGGAAATCTTCTTCTCATTTAACAGGGCTATATTTTGATGTTGTAGCAGCTCTGGTTGAGTCACGCTCCTCCTCCTATAGTAAAAGAGAAAATATTACTTCATGATTGGTAATCTTGATGCTTAGGGCCGTAGTTCCTAGAGGTTGCAAAGCCCAAGGTTGATAAAGCAGAGAAGGATATTTTGGTCTCTGATTTGGAGCTTTCCAAGACCCCAATGGGAGAATCCACTCCTGAGGGTGAGGTTCATAACCTTCAGGAAACAATAACTAAGGTTATTGAACAGGTTGAGAAGGGAAAGTACACCATAGAGAAGTTGGAAGAACAAAATCAGGTTCTTTCCAACTTTATAAAATCTTCATTGGCTAAGGATAAAGTTTTGGATCCAGCCCCATTGGCTGCTCTCCCACCCCCCATGATTCTCAGCCAGGATGAAGTTCAAAGCATCAAAGACATATACAAGTATTCAACTTATGGGAAGGTTGTGGAAGCTATGGTGGATGATATGACTATAGTAGGTTTGAAATTCATTATGGAAGCCTTCAAAACCAATGAAAAAGTGATTAATTTGCAGCAGAAACTCTCTTCCTCAATCAAAGCCATGGATAAAGAACTGAAGGTCTGGAGTAGTTGTATTACAGATCTTCACCTAATGGGCCAAGCTGATGAGAAGATCTTGTTGGTCAACAATGTATTTGATGATGCCAAGAATAACTTGTCAAAGACATGGATTTTTAGTGTTGAGTGGAAGATAAAGGTTCTGGAAGAAGCACTGGGAGAATTGAGGAATGTGTGGCAAAAAGGAGAATCTTTTAAAACTTGTGTCTCATCAGCTTTCAAAGATATTCACTGCCATCTTCAAGATGAAACTATAGGTGTTCCCTTCTCTCTTCAGGAAATCAAGGCTCAATTTAGAACTTTTGTCAAGGATGATTTGTTTAAAGAGGAGTCATTTACTAAAGAGAAGATGGAAGACATTTGTTCCCTCCATTCAGCTATTGCGAAGCTAATAAAGAATATTTGGAACATACTGAGTTTGATAAAGATATGGAGAAATGTCTAGGAATGTGGACACATGCCACCTCCAACACCACAATTCCAAGAGGCATGGAAATAGTGGAAGCATTGAAAAGATTTAGGCATCGGATTCTCAAATCAGTGGGCCCTCCTCAGCCATAATCGGATGTCTCTTCTTCAATCTTTTCTTTCTCTTCTTCTATTTTTAGTGCCGAGCTCCTTGTAATTTAATTAAGGACTTTGTATTATGCATTTCCTTAATTAATATTTTAATTAAAAGAAATGGTTACCAAATGTAACCAATTTGTAAATTATATAATGAGCTCTCCTCGCCATTTCAAAAGGGGTGGAACTCTGATTATTTTTGAAAGTGTAAAAGAGTCAAAAGCTATCAATACAAGGATATTTTCCTTTCTACTTCGTGTCTATTCTTTCATTCTTATCTCGTTATAAATTATTGAATCATTTATTTATTTACATGAGAGTCTTTGTATTCTTGTAGATGTTATCTCTATAACTTTTTGTCTCGCAAAATAACATCTAATAGTTTTAATATGAATGATTCTATTATATATTATCCTAGTTCAACATTTATAGGGAACTATTTTGCTATCTATACTTCCTGAAGAGTGCTATTCTACCTTTCCCCTTCCTTAGTTCTTCTGTTCTTTTGTATTGATAATCTATCTTGGAGTTTAAAACACTTTCATGATATCAGAGTTCCTCATTGAAATTGAAAGTTGTACATTTATGAATAGTTTTTTTCTTTCAATAAGGGCACCTCTCCCATCAAAGAGGATGGAATTTCGTCCCCTGACTGTTGCTTTCATTAAAGTCCTTTTTGACAACCAACAGAACACAATAAAATATCTGAAGTTACAAATCAATCTAGAGAAATGATGTCAAATCCTAACTCCATCAAAGAAGAAGTTGTTAATTTCTACAAAAATCTAGTTAATGACAGTCCTCCATTGTCTCAAGAAGCTAGTTACAAGTTGTTGGAATCTATTCCAAGCAACCTAGCTAGACACGAAGAGTTCAAAACTCTGCTAAACCATATACCTTAGAAGATATCTAGAAAGAGTCTTCTTCATAGAAGAGGAAAAATCCTCGGGCCTAGATGGTTTCTCTACTTTATTTTATCAAAAATGCTGGGAGATCTGTGCGAATGACCTTCTCAAATCCGTAAATGAATTCTTTAGGACATGCAGAATCCTCAAGGAAATAAATAACACTTTTATCTTCCTAATCCCTAAAAAAATCAGGGGTAAAGGAATTCAAGCATTTTAGACCCATAAGTCTCTCCAACGTGCTCTATAAAATATTCACCAAAATCCTCACCTCCAGGATCCAGCTGCTTCTTCTTAATATAATATCAAGCCAACAAGGAGGATTTGTAAAAGGAAGACTTATCCAAGATGGAGTAATTATGGTTCATGAAACCATACACTCGATGGAGAAAAGAAAAAAAAAAGGTATGGTGTTAAAACTTGACATGAACAAATCTTTTGACAGAGTTTCCTAGTCTTTTCTTGACCAAGTTCTGAAAAAAATTGGCTTTGATGATCGGTTTAGAAAGATCATATGGACCTATATTTCTTACCCAGATTCTCAGTGATTGTTAATGGTATCCCAGTGTGTTTCTTCCCAAGCAGTCATGGTATCCATCAAGGTGACCCTATCTCTCCCATTCTTTTCATTATCATGGCAGATAGTCTTAGTCGTACAATCAATAGAGTTGTTTCTTTGGGATACCTCAAAGGCTTCAAACCCTCTTCTTTTGACATCATGTTTTCCCATTATAAATTCTCTTATGACATTTCCCAATCCTTATTTCCTCTATCATATAAGCCAAAACTACAAAGCATATTCTACATCTATATGAAGAAGCTTTAGGGAAAGAAATTAATTTTGAAAAAATCTCTTTATGCTTCTTTAATACTTATCCCTGCAAGATATAGGAAAATTACACAAATCATGGGCTATGAGAATAAGTCTTTACCTACTACTTACTTACCTTGGTCTTCCACTTGGTACCAACAAGATCCAAATGAGCATGTGGAATACCTTGTTGGATAGGTTTTAGAGAAATCTTGTTGGTTGGAAGGGCTCTATCCTTTCAAGTGTTGGGAAATGCCTTCTTATTAAAAGCACACTTCAAAATTTGCCAATTTACATCATGTCCTTATTCTTTATCCCAAGTAGTAGTTGTGGAAAAATTGAAACAATATAGAAAAACTTTTGTTGGATAAGAAATAAAGATAAGAATAGGATGCACTTGGTGGCTTGGGATAAGGCATGTAAAAACAAAAAATTTGGAGGCATTGGCATAAAAAAAAATCTATGAATGTTTCTCTTGTCTCTAAAATGGGATGACAACTTGTGAAGGAAGAACAACCATGGACCAATCTCATTAAAGCTAAATATCTAAATCAAGGAAGTACTATGGACTACCTTAATAATGTCAGTCACCCATTGGGATCTATTTTTTGAACAATATTGTCAAGATCAGGAAAGAGCTTGTTGCAAGGTGTAAATGGACACTGGGCACGGTGATAACATAAGTTTCTGAAAGACAACTGGACTGACTTTAGCACACTTTCAAATAATGAACAATGGGATCATCAAAGACAACCTTACTACAACATTGGGACAAAGTAGGTTTGCCACTACATTCAAAACACTGATGGAAAACTACATTGGAAAAACCTTAAGGCCTTTACATCAATTCACAAGGAGCTTCTTGGGGAACTTCAAACCACATTGAACCTCATCCCCATTAGTCAAACCCAAAATCAAGATGAATTTAACTTGGTTTCTTCTTTTGATGGTAACTATTCGGTGAGATTAGGTATCGGCTATATGTCAATAAACCTATCAAGTAACTTCCTTGGAACAAGATTTGGTTTAATGATATTACCCAAAATTAATCAATTCCTTTGGTTCATGCTCAATAAAGGCATACTCACCATAGAAAATCTCATCAAAAGAGGGTCCACCATGCCGAACAGATGCTATCACTGTAAGATGGATAATGAAACTATCCAACATCTTCTTCTTCATTGTCCAGTTGCTAGTTCTCTCTGGAAGCTTATCTTTAATAGGTTTGAAGTCAAATGGTATTTTCCAAAAGATATCATACAAGCCTGGCTACAATGGAAACCTCCTTTTAAGCATGCTCTTCTTTGTAGGTTGTGGAAAATTATTTTCCCTCACACCATCTGGAGAATCTAGAAATCCCACAACTCGATCATTTTTAGAGATACTAACAAGACCATTAAAATTATCCTCAATGAAATCACATAGTGGCTGCAAAAGAAAACATCTTGAAATTTAAACCTCCCAAAAAATCCATATATCCACAAGAGGAGGTTAGATATCTTAAGGCATGGAATATTGATATACAATAGTGTATTTCCCCATTCAAAGCATTGACAGGTCTCTTGTATAATGGATTCCCCCTTCTGAAGGCTGGTATAAGATGAACTTTGATGGTGCCTCCAAAGGAAACCCTGGTCTAGCTGGAGGAGGTGGTCTAATAAGAAATCACAAGGGTCATCTTATTGCAGCATATGTTGGTCCCATGGGTAAGAAAACTAACCACTACTCTGAGGCTCTAGCTGCTCTCTGGGGAATCAGACTTGCTAGGAATATCAACATGGGAAACATCATTATCGAAGGTGACTCAATGAACATTTTCAATATTCTCTCTAAGTCCCTAACTCCTAGTTGGACCATTAGAGAATTCATTAATGAAGCTCATAATTTATGCAAAGGTCTAAGTATCATTTTCAAGCATGTGTATAGAGAAGGAAACAAATATGTGGATTCACTTGCAAATATAGGAGTTTGTATTAATGATTATAAGGAATGGCATGACTTCAATGACACTCCCACCAAAGTTAGAAATATCATTTCAAATGAAATGAACACTCTCATCAGTACTTCTTAGTCGGTGGTGCTAGCACGTGTGTAATCCTACAACAAGATCTCCATGGCAATTCAGGCATGCCTGAATTTATTCTTCCATGCTTTTGAAAACTGAGTGCTTTTTTCATACTGAGCATTTTAGGGAGAAGGAAGCGGGTTTTATCCCTGCAACACATAGGCATACATGTTGTCAATGGGTTATTGGTACTAGTCGTAGCTTTTAGTTTAGCCCATCAAAATCTCAGAGGGTTTTCATAATGGGTGGTGCCCCTTTTCGAGTAGAACCTATCTTTGACCCATAATGACAGGATCAGATTGAGCTCTAGGAGACCATAAATATGGAGGGATTCACCGATTTCATCCAACGCATAAAAGGGCATGACCAATATATCTCTTTACAATTTGTGGTGAATTGGAAAGACCGTAACATCTCTTTCAGAGATAGGGACTTTCAAATCACTGAAGAATTCATCTCATTTATCATCGGGCTAAGCATGGAGGGGAAAAATTCTTCAGGAACAAAATTGATAAGGAAGCAAAAGAAAAGCTCTTTCTAGACGATGGAGAAAAGATCAACATCAAAAAGGAAGGCATTCTGGTTTCTTCTATCCCGTATCCATATGATGGTGCATTATGTCACATTAGAGGGAAGATTCTCCACCATTCCGCAACATCACTTGGTCCTGCTTAACCACTTCAAGCATGAGGTGAAGGTGAGTCTCTCCTACTACATTTTGTAGTCAATGGAAAAGTCTATTCTAGAAGTTCAGGGTCACAAGAGGATTGTTCCTCTTCACCAGGGAGTCATTTATCTCATTAATCAATACATGTCTAATGTTGTCACCAACGATCCCTACCCTATTTTTGGCTGCCGAAGTTGCTGTTATTTGGTGGTTCTAGAGCTATTTTTGGTGGAGCTCTATATGTTGTTTCTCTTTTGGTTTCTTTCGATATTTCCTACTTCTTTTTGGATCATTCACGTTTAGATCCTGTTTTCACTTATATTGTAATATTTGGTTGTTGAGCCCTCTTTGGTTAACTTGAGTTTTGCCCTTCTCTAGGTCAAGTTTCTCTCACCTTTACTATCGGCTTTTGAGCCCTTTTAGATATAGGGTATAGTCCCTTCAAAACTATTTTCCCTTAATAAAAAAGAAACGACCCCTACCCTGTTGTGGTTTCTCCCCTTCCCAAAAAAACTCGCATTCACTCCAAAAACCCCATGTACCATGACTCTATCTTAGAACCACACCTTAAAAGGATTCTTCATAGTAGTAGGAAAGACAAGGAAATTGTGGGCACTAGCCAGAAAGACAAAGAAATATTGGTGGAAGATAGCCCTCCCACTATTCTTCCTGCCATGGAAGAAGGCTCTAGTTTGGAAAATAAATTCAACATGCAAGCTGATATTGTTAAAACCCTTGAGGACAATGTAGAATTTCTACTTAAGTCTACTATTAAGGAACAATATTTGGACCCCAACACTAGCCTCAAAGAGGAAATTTTCACCCTGGAATCTAAGATTAAAGCTCTAGAGGAAAAACACAACTACTTGGCTATGCATAGTGCTATTCTAGATCTTATGCAAGTCCACATCTGCCAAATTTATGACTCCAACGACATCCCTAACTGGTAGTACGGAAGAATGGAAATATTTAAAGAAATTTTAAGGCTAAAAGCTCGGGACCCCACTATTTCATAGCCCACGAAACTCTATCAAGTTTTCGTGGTTGCTTTAAAAGTTTTTAACAAATCTATTGGTTAGTGTTGTTGTCTCCTTGTTCTCAGTGCACTTATTTTTGTGTTGTTTCCTATTTGTAATTTTGTTTTTGTTGGTTCAATTTTGGGATCTACGTAGGCATAAATCCTCTTCCTTTGTTTTCTCCTATTTTTTTCTCTTTTGGCTGGGGTGTGGACCCCACGGATCAAAAACCACACTGTTATACTTTTTTAATCTTGGTTGTTGAGCCTCTGGTTGTAACCTTGGGTAAGGTCCCTCCAAAACCTTTTACAAATAATAATAATAATAAATTATGAACATTACGGAGGTAAATCTTGGTAGTGTATTGGGTTTTGAAAGAAAATATTTAGGAACCATGCACATAAATGTAGAAAAAATTCTAGCAATTATCATGCCAAAAATAAAAAAGATAGATATGCATTTTTACAAAGATTATCATTTGATGCAAAGGTATTAAAAGGGAAGGCTCCATATATAATTAACATAATCAAACCATGGGTTAGGGATACCATTTCTATGCTAGTATTTTTCCTTGGGTTCCAATAGCAATGAGACAGTGGATGAAACCCTCACGAAATGGTATACAATATTTATTTCACTAATCCACCTTATCAATACAAATTTGTTGGGTACATTGCAGAATCTATGCATAAACAATTATTAACAATCAAAGAAGGCTCGACACTAAGACATTTAAGTTCACTATCTACTTTTGTTATTTAATTCTATGCCGGTTTGTTGAATGGTTTGAAAAAAACTTGCAATTAAGCTCTAGCCAGAAGTTGTGCGTCCATTAACCGAGTGGGCCCCAAGATAAGTATGTATGATAATAGAAGGGACTATAGTAAATTTGTGGATTATTTTTGGGCTCCAGTGTATGAAGCATTTACAAAAGTACAATTCCTATATTGTCTATGAAATGTAGAGATTGCATTCAATTGGGATAAGAAATATAGTTAGTAGATCTGGTCCTTCATGGAGGATTATATGGTGCTAACGTTTTATGGATTATGAGTAAACCCTTACAAATTGAAAATACATGTGACAAAGAGATTTTTTGCCTTGGAATATATATGGTAAATGGAAAGAAATAATAATAACTATTTTGTTTCTCAAAGCAAAATAAGGCCATATTTCCATCCTTATAGTTCTCATGTGGAGAGTTCAAATTTGAAAGAAAATAATTCTATGTGGCATATGCAATCTTAATTTTTTTAAGTTTGATGTTAACTCTCACTTGGTGTATGACCCGTGTGAGGTGATTAAAGAAATGGTAGTGGTGAATAGGAACTATGCCACTAAAATTCAACATGAAAGAAAACCCTTGCTAGAAAAATTGAAAAATAATAACTCTTGAGATGAAGTACAAATAAAAATGAATGAAATTTTTACTGAGCAAGAAATTAGTGCTCAAGAGTTGTCAAAACAAATTTTTGGATTGCTTGAGCCTCCACAAAAAAGGAAGAGGATTTTCAATCTACAAAACCGATAAAAATTCCTCTAAAATCATGCCAAAGGCATTACAAAAAGAATTGAAAGATAGAAATTGGACAAGGTCAAAAATTACTGTCCTTTTGGTCTATGAGGTAGGACCTAGGCCATCCAAAATCTATAGAAGACTATGATTCTATTCTAGAAGATGTAGATTTCAGAAAATTATGGAATAAAGAGCATCCTCGAGAGGAAAGTAGTGATGATGACACTACCTCTGAGGAATTACATAGTCCCCCTAGCAGTAGCACATATAAACCAAGTCTCGATGAAGGTTTGAAAGAAATATATACTGCAGGAGCAATTATTGTTGAAAATTTGGGTTTTACTTGGTGGTGGTTTGGGTTCAAGAGGACAAGGTGTTTGGATTCCACTAGAGGTATAGTCTAGAAAAAATTTCAATAGGTTAGGCCTTGGAGATTCTCCTTCGAAGAAAGGACCACTACATACTACAACATCTACAAGTGCTAATATAGTGCAATTTACTCTGGAGTCAAATCCTTAGCAAACAATTCAGCCACACATTGAAAATCCTATAAGAGAAGTTGGCCATGAATCTATTACTATTGCTAAGGTTGGTGGTTCTAGTGATGATGGTAGTAGTAATGCAGAGTGTTGGAAAATTAATGAGGGAAATAGAGCATGTTGAAGTTACTAAGGATATTATCAAACAAAGAAGCGAGAAGAGGTAGAAGACAGAAAAGAAACAAGTTATAAGTTACTCTCGGCTCAAGAAAACTATTTATAGAAGTTGGTGCCACTACCACCCCTAAAAAAACTACCATTCCATAGGAAATTATAATTAAAATTCAATTACTCCTTCTCCATTAAAGGTGGAATAGTTCACTCCTACGAATACCTTGGGTTTTGATTACTGAGATGAGTTTTCCAATAAATCATAAATAGATAAAAGAAACAAGAATCACATACTACATGCTACTAGAACTTCAAATCTAGCCACAATGAGGGTACTTCCTACATATAACCCAAACACGAGATACCTCGTAATATATGTATGTTGTGCCAAAAGTTGTAAAAACAGAGAATGAAATTCTTCCCATGACTATGATATGAAATTCATTCAAATGGATCTTAAGGAAATTAAACCTTTGAAAAATTAATGTATCAATAAGGAACAATATGTGGTTTACACAAGATTACGAAAGCAAGAGAGGGAGAACAATAAGTTGAATAATAAGATTCAAAAGTTATAGGAAGACCTAGAAAATGAGAAAGGAAAAGGAAAAGTAGCAATTAATAAGATAGGTGAGTTGGAGAGGAAGATAATATCATCTACCTCTATGACTCAGTTTCTTTAAATGAAAAGAAACAGGTAGAACTAGAAGAGGAGAAGAAAACGTTATAGGAAAAAACATGTAAGAATAATAGATTACAAAAAAATTGGGAGAATTGAAAGAGGATGTGAAGGAAGAGAAATAAAAGGTCAAAAATGGGAAAAGAGCATAGATGATGAAAAAAACAAAATGAATTATTGCAATAGGAATTGTTGAAAGTAAAAAGGAAATAGAATCCTCCAACATAAAACTATCCGAATTTCAACAGAGCCTAGACGATGAGAAAAATAAATAAAAATATTGCAATAGGAATTGGTGAAATAAAAAAGAAATAGATCTTTCCAACATCAAACTATCTGGATTTCATAAAACGTCATTGATTAATATGACAAAGAATGTTTGGGGTAAATAAAATAAAAAATTGATTATTGGACTGGATTTGTTGAATTCATGAATGATCTACTGAGAGAATATTTGATAAGCTCCGTGAATATGTAATAGGTAGTAGAAAAGTGATGGCTTTAAGAGAGGATACAACAAAGAAAATTTTGGAAGATATCTACAAATTTAGTGACACATAATGAACTCCCGAGGAATTCATAACCGGTTTGATTCCTTAATAAAGGTATCATCTATCGTTTGAAAGTGTGGAATGATAGGTGAAGCACAACAATTTCGTATAAGTTTCAAAGAATGTGCACAGAGCTACATGGAAAAGTACATGAGTTTATAAATATTGGTTTTCCAATGTCTTTTGAAAATACACGCCAATTCATTAATAAGGATGCATTCCAAAAGAATATGAAAGAAAAAATGAATCAAGAGAAGAAATGAATTCATGAGAAGCTAGATGAGAATTTTTTTACTTTGTTAAACCATTGATAACCTTGTCAAGCAAGTTTGTATTCAATAGTAAAGGAAAGATCCACTATTAGTTATGAATTACTAACAAAGTTACATTTCAGTCACTCGATTTATAATAAATTTCAATTCCAACGAGATGAAGAGTGGAGCATGTTACGAGAAGATTATATAATTTTTGAATTTGTGGAGCCTAATTCCAAGTTGAAGTGGCGGTTTGGTTTTGTTGTTTTGTTATTTGGGAGGAAATCATGATCATGGATAAAAATAGTAAATTGTCTTATTAATAGACTATATTTATCTTCATGTTTATTGTATTAATAAACATATGATATTTGATAGCTTATGGTTGAAGATTTTTTTACAAAGAGGTACACAAGTTAAATATATAGGTGCATGGATTTACTCTTTATTGTATTTAGATCCATTTTGAAAATTGTTAGATTTATTACCATGAAAATATTTAATTTTATCATACAAGGCATGTCTCAAGCAAGTTGAATGAGGAATAGTGTTATTTTTAAATTTTCATTTTAGTAATGATTCAAGAAAATCCACTTATTCTATCTCATAATCAAGCACCACAAATCTTATATGCCTAAAATATATAATAAAGTAAATGCGGTGTGATTTAATAGCCAAGTAACCATGGTGTATGCTTTATAAAAGAGATCAACAACATTGTATGTGAAATATATTAAATACCCATTAAAACATGACTTTCTAATGTTTTCGTAATCAAAATGGAAATGAAATCAATATGATTACCTTTAGGAACATGTTTGGGGTGAGTCTTAATCTTTGTTTCATATTCAAAATAATGTACCGAATATTTAAATATATTAATTATTATAAGAACATCTATATCATGGTATATCCACCAATGGAAGCTTCCAACTTGATGGACTGGATCATCTCTATCATTTGATTCATCAGATATATGAGACTATCTCTTTCTTGAAAATCAACTATTGTAATAGGTTCGTTTGATGTATTTGTGCCATTGTTTTCAAACCCTATCCTTTCAAAAGATGTAATAAATTTCCATACTATCGAGCCCTATCATTGGGAAAGTTATCTACTTCCTACCGTGATGTATAAATTCTCTAACAAATTTCCAAATTTTTGTCAAGATTTTTCACAATTTTGACTTTATAAAGGCCAAGGAATGGAAACTTCTCTCATCTTCAACTAAACCCAAAATCATTGTATGAAAAGATTAGCCAATGATAAAAACTCGGACATGGTTTGTTGTAAAATATTACTCACCCCAATTTTTTTCCGTATCCAGGTTATTGCTCCACACTATAAAGGATTATCTAAATCTTTGAATCTTGAATCATTGTAGTGGAAAATTCATGAGATTTAGCACTCAAACCTGTCTTTGCTTAAAATACCTACAATATTCATTCCATTGATATCAACAGATTAATTTTTTTGAATCATTGTAGTTAACCTCTAGAAGTAGTCTTCCTACATATGTCTTTCATTTTGGACAAGATTCCAAAAGTTCATATTTATTATAGCCATTGCTTAAAGTAAAGCATCCCTTCTAAATCACTCCCTTATTTCTTCTAGTAGGGACAACGTAATTTCTCTTACCCTTTCCTTGTTGATGATAAAATGTTATCAAATAGAAGCCATGTGACTTTTACCTCCTCAACCTTCTATGCTACTACTTTAAACATGTACATTGGTATCTCATATCCACGTATAGAAGCACATAATTTCCCAAAAAGTTGAGCTTAAAAATATATTTACATTTACAATATTTATCAAATCATTCCAACCATCAAATTTTGGACTGTAAAAGTAGTTTCATTGAGATAAAAATATTTTATTATCATACAAACTTGTTTCCTCAAAATAGAAAAATCAACAATATAGATAGTTCTTTCCTATGCTTGTTTAACTAAACGATGCATTTCTTCTAACATGGGAAGGAGACCACAAAGCATCAACAATGATTCTATATTAGTAAAATAATGTATCAAATTTGAGGCCTTGTCCACTTCCATGTGATTCTACCACATCACTCCTAATAAGGATTGATACTTTTCATACACCCTACAAACTAGTTGGTACAATGAGATCCACCTAGTGTCAACATATTTTAACATTTTATGCCCATTTTTAGTCCTTATTTAAATATTTGGAATCATGGTTCACTTTAAGAAGCCTATAGAAAAAAGGAGGTGGAAAATCCTGGTGAATATTCCTTTGGACGCATTTGCAAAAAAAAAAAATATTCATAGGTTTCGTAGGAAAATTTTTTCCTGTAGGTTCAAAAGACTCAAGAGAAAGTGTGAAAGTTGCGCGATGCTGACAATAAGATGTCATTTATGGGTGACAACAACACCTTAAAGTCATGCTACATAAAGGTGTTTTTGTCACCCATCAACTTGTTTATCTTGCTATCATGCGACAACAAGGTGTTGTTGACACGCCACCAACACCCCGATATCACATGAAAGCAAGGTGTTATTGTCACCCGTCAACAACACCTTGATTTCACTTGACAACAAGGTGTTGTTAACGCCAAGAGACTTGAGAGAAAGTGTGAAAGCCACATGATGGAGATAACAAGATGCCATTTACGGTGACAACAAACCTGCTATTGCGCTACGTAAAGGTGTTGTTGTCACCCGTCAATGACATCTTCTTGTTATGCGACAACAAGGTGTTGTTGAAACTCATCACCAACACCCTACTATCACATGAAAGCAAGGTGTTGTTTTCATCCATCAACAACACCTTTCTTTCACATGATAGTAAGGTGTTGTGACTCCGTTAATAAAACCTTGTTGTCACGTGATAGTAAGATGTCATTGACGGGTGAAAACAACACCTTGTTGTCGTGCGACAATAAGGTGTTTATGTCACCCATAAATAACACCTTACTATCGCACGACATCAAGGTTTTGTTGTCACCCATCAAAAAAACCTTGTTGTCGCATGACAACAAGATGGTATTGATGAGTGACACATGACAACAAGGTGTTCGGTGGCCCATAAACTACCACGAAACCCCAATTTTTACTATAAATACCAACCTAGCCCCTCATTTTCATGCTTCATTCCCAGATATTAAATTATTTTCCTTCTCTGAGCACTTTTTGCTGTAGGTATCATACGACGTCGACATAGATCACAATCAAATTCAAGGCTTCTAGTGCCAAAGATGAACCCCAGGATCTAACACCTGGAGCCTCCAAGGGAAATATTATATACTGTAGTGCCATGTGCCCACGTATACATGTAGTTATAGAAATGAATGAAGAATACAAGAATTCCATAGTAGCATCTGAATTCTAAGAGCTTCTAGCATGCCATAGTTTGAGGTTAACCACCAGACTCTTAACTACCTACTTTTGTCCTACAATATAGAAAATAGTACTTTTACTATTACATTGGAAGATAGACGTACATTATCCTTTGGTGTTGAACCTATTGATATCCATTGATTGACATGCCTCCCATTTAAAAATGTGCCGATAGTAACAACCAAAGAAACCCTCATTGACAATGACAAGATTTTCCTCAAATCTAGTTATGGTTTCAATGTTGATTGTAAGTATAATTTTCTCTCATTTGAATTTTTTTATATTAATTCAAATTTATTATGATTCTAATGAATATTACAGCTCATGTCAACAAATCAAGAAATGGAGTAGATATGCAATATGTTGCACACCACTTTCTTGCTACCTTGATTTCTCTGTTTCAAGCTTGAATTATTATGCAGGGTCGACAAACTGACATTCCAAATTGGGATGTTGCATACATTCTTGCAACAATCGAGAAATAAAAAGTTGGTGGTGCACATTTCTATCAAACGAGATAAAGGTAGACATTAACAATGTAACAATTTTAGAAAAATAGTTATTCATTCAACCAACTATCTCTTAGCTCTTTATTATGAGGCTTACTATAATTTGAAATATCAACCAACTCCAACTTGCACAAATGAGACAATGAAGAATTTGTAAATTATACTTGAGGAAAAATAGGTAAAATTTTAATCATTCATATTCCATATTTAGTATTTACCAAGTGTAGTCATTTTTAAGTTTTTCTGATTGAATCTTTTCTGTATGCAAAAATATTTCTGGAGTCACTTCCATGAAAAAAGTTGCATCGAGAGGAAGAGGCCAACAACATGCTGAGGCCTCAGGAGAATCACAATCTAAAATAGAAGTTTGTTCATCAGCTGATGGCCAAGTATTTGCATTAACAAAATGATAGAGACATAATACCCTTAACATTCAAAGTAGGGTTGATTACCTCTTACTCTACCATTTAATGATTTACCATCTTGAATTGACATGTAGTTGTTGCACTTGCAAGGAATTTCGAATACACGCATGATTCAAAGTAAGCATCGCCAACTCACTTAGTACAATCTCATGTAATTGTCAAATCTCAATAGCAATTACCACCATCAACTCCAACTGAATCCATTCAAACTCTGTCACAGTCCCCCAGTTTACACAATCAATTTGTACCACAACAAAATCCCGTTCAATAAGGTATGACTTCATTTATTTTGTGATTTTTAATACTTTTACATATTTTATAGTAATTACTAATGATTTTTTTCTTGATATTCAGAGTTGATAGAAATCATTTGTCTTCTACTCAAAATATGCAAACCCCACCTACTCAATCAACCCCATAATTACGATTCAAAATGATGACAAGAGGTTCAGGAAAAAAGACCATTGGTAAATGCATGCCGTTGATTCCGGCCCCTAGCGGGACACTAAACATTCCCTCCTCATTCACTATTCTGACCCTCTCTCTCACTGGTTGTCCCACTACAATAGGGAAATCAATTTTGAATCAAATAAATTTAGATGAAGATTATTTGGGCATTGATAGTAGTGACCCAACTAGTTTTTTCAACACACATGATATGATTCAGGGCCAGTATGTATATTTCCATCTCAATGTAATTTTAAATTTAATTAAATTTTCAACATTTTAATTTCAATTTTAATATGAATTTCTATTATTGCTTTTAGGATCAGCGCTCCCAAAAGGAAAAAGATGCAGCAGACGTTGCTCAAACTGAAAGCCATCATACTTCTCCTTCAAAATCATCCTCTTCTGATACAAATAGTGATGACTTGCCAACATTTCCTTTGGAGAACTTGATTGGATATGATTGTCAATCTCACATGAATGAATTTATCACGCCTCAAATCGGTGAGATCATTCAATGAGAGATAAGGGAAAAGTATTAATATCTCGAGATAGTAAGTCATTATGAAAACCATTGGCAAAGAGAGAGCTTATTTGCAATAGTCAAAAATCAACTCGTGAAGATGGATGCATTATTCATTAGAGCTAAAAGTGGGACTATCACATATAAAAACACCTATAACGACAATATTTTAGATAAATTATTAAGCAGATTGAAAAATATCGGTGTTGAGGCCCAATCTTATTTCAATAAATGGTCTAAGGATAAGGAGATGGCGTCGATTGCAAATTTTGAAAGAGATAGAGCTATCTTAAGTATAATCGGTTTGATTTTTTATTAATTTCAATTAAAATTAGTTTTTAATATGTTTAATTGACTTCACTCTTTTTTTTTTTTTGCATTTGAAATATGAAAATTTAAAGATTCAAGCTAAGGTGTTCCAAGTTCACTTGGAAACAACCAACAAAAATTTATTCATAGCAATTAAGATGAAAGAAAATATTACTTTGGTTAACAAACAAAACAACACACTTAAGTGGATAATTAAAGAGAATACTATGACCCTAAGGTTTTATTCAAAGAAAAGAAAATGGAAGATCCTTCTTTGACATCCCATGGAGATTATACAAAGCAATAAGAAGCACTTGTCAAGAACCTAGAAATGACTCTTGAGGATTTGCTTAGTTTGAAGATAATTGAGGGAAGGAATATAGTAGGTCTGGTGAAAATGTTAAGGGTTGAGCCTTGAGGATTGGGAACCTCAAAATTGGAACTTTAAATATTTTATATAAATAAGAATTAAATTTGATACTTGGATATTTTTTAATTTGAAGTTTGGATTTAAACTTTATGCAATATTATCTCTCCTTGTAATGATGGTCATAGTTACATTTATCATTAGATGTGGATAATGAAATTAGAGTAGATATGGATGATGATGAATTTTATGCTCTTATATTTTTATATATAACTTCTATATTGTAGACGGTGTTTATGTTTGATGCATAATCATGATTCATGGATTTAAACTTTATGCAATATTATCTCTTCTTGCAATGATGGTCATAGTTACATTTATCATTAGATGTGGATGTCTGGATAATGAAATTAAATTAGATGTGGTTATAATTATTATTAATTATCCATTTATTCATTTAGAATGTGGATAATGAAATTAGAGTAGATATGGATGATGATGAATTGTATGTGACTAGATGAATTGTATGCACTTATATTTTTATATAGAACTTCTATACAAATATTTCATTGATGTATGATGCATAATCATGATACATGGATTTAAAATTTATGCAATATTATCTCTTCTTGCAATGAAGGTCATAGTTACATTTATCATTACATGTGGGTGATGACATCTAATATTTTTATGACATTAGAATGGATAATAAATTTATTCATTTAGAATGTGGTGTTATGTGGAAATAAGATGTGGATGTATTGAATCTTGATAATGAAATTAGAGTAGATATGGATGATGATAATGGATAATTATTTTAATAAAATTAAGAATGTGGTGAGATAGATACATCGTAATACGATAAGGGCGTCTTCTCTATATTTTAAATTTTGAACTCTTTAATATGTATATCATTTCTTCACATTTAATTTGAATTGAAATGAAAAAACTCAAAGGAAAAAAATATGGTATGAAACAGATATATTAATATTGTAAAATATACTTCACATTTAAAACTATGGATAAGATAGGGTTTAAGGTACCTCTTGTCTTCTTGAGCAAGCTATGGGACCTTCTATAATGATTCTCGAGAATTCAACATGAAAATGGATAAGGATTAGAATAAAAATGGGTGAGTTTCCTAATAATCTTAGACCCAAGAAGTGAGATCTTCCTTGGATGGATGTCAACTCACGTATTTCATAAACATCAATGAAATGAAGAGATTAAAATGTAGAATCCAGATCTAAACTTTCATCTCGAAGGTGACAAAAATATCAAGAATGCTTTATCGAGAATTACAATGGTATTTATGTAAAACTATAAAAAATTAAATTAGAATCTATTTATATGAAATTGAATAAATAAAAACAGAGTTAAAGTGTAATTTCAAGGTGATACCTATTTAAAGCTAAAATAATCCATTTTCAATAACTTCTTTGTATTCAATATTTGCATCTATAGAGTTTGAAGATGCACCACTTCGATCTCATTGTTGAGATTACTTGGAATTGTAGTAGTATTATTTACACCTCTTCTTTCGAAAGGGAATTCCGTGCACAAAAGATCTTTCAAAAGGAGGTTTCAAAGAGTAGCAAGAAAAATAACATCTTATGCAACTATCAAAATTTTTATCAACATGTTTCTCGTTTTGATTTAATAAAAGATAAAGCACTAAAAACTCTTTCATCATCCACAGATTCCAAAATTATTTTTTGGCACAACTCGTATAATCAAAAATATTCACTAATGTCTTCTTGAAACACACTAATTTGGTATATTTTTCACTAGAGCCTTGTAATAGCACCACTCTCTCGAAGGTTTGTCTAAATTTTTTTATTGTGACCTCATTGTCGTTACAAAATTAATTGATTGAGTCTTTATTAAATCAACTTTCGTATACATTTTATTTCAATACCCTCGAACTTTGATGTATTTTTGAAATGGTCTAATATTTTACCCATGTATCTATGATAAATCTTACCTACAAAATCAGCACAACCACCTTCGTATTCTAAAAATTTGAATTCATCACACCCATGTCTTCAAGAATTTTTCTTGGTGAAACGTTCTCGATTTTTGATGCTAAGGATTCTACAATGTTTCTAAGTTTTATTCTTGTTTCAATTACTACGTGAGAATCAAATAGATTTCATGTCACAAGAACTTCTTCTTTTCGGTTGATGTAACATCATTACTTTTTTTGTAGAATTTGCGGTGGTATCTCTTTTCTCCCGCTAGTATGGATACAAAAGGTGATCATGGATATTAAATCTCAAAAGGTTATTGGGATGGTTAAGATCAATAAAACTTTCGATTATCAAATACATGTGTATAAAAACTATCCAGGGGAAGTGTACAAGGCATTAAGACTCATACATACCATTTTTCTCATCCGTATAAAATCAAAAATATAGGTTAATCTGCACTATGCATGTTTCATAAATGTATTGATATCTTGCAGCATTGGAAGAATGCCTACCAATGTAAGAAATGTCTCCAAATCAGTTATATGGAACAAAAATTCCTCACACTATTAATTTTATGACGATATTTGTGCATGAAACCAACCAACAAAGGATACTCCTCACGCACTCTGCATGCAAGCTCATACAACAAAATCTACCTTGTCTCAACATCCTTCAAAAGTTTTTTTCCATCTCGTAATACCTATGGAAAATTTCTAAAACTCAAGAAATCACTTTGGGTAACTTTCCATATAGGCATGTAGTTATCTCATAAGGTCTTTTACTTTTGCAACATTTTTCATATTTGCTAACGATTTTATATGCTAAATTCATTCTGTGAGCCATACAGTGAATTGCTAGCATATAAGGGGCGACTAATGTTTGCAATTGAACACAAAACCTAGTTCTATGACCCTACATGACTGATGCCCCATCTTCTCCCACACATACCAACTTCATAGCAATTTCATTCGCAGTCATGCCAATAATTTCTTTCAAAAGAGAAATAACTAGTTTATATAGGTTTTCTGCATTGCAATTTTCAACCATTTTCTGAACACCCAACAGGTGTGGAGTCCTCATATGATTTTCTAAAGTGTAAACATGGATACATACCCATGTGGTGTTGTCAACAACGGTCACTTCATCAATTGAAAAAGAGATAAACTTTGCATTTTTACACACTCTTTCAAATCTTCCTTCTCAATCATAGCAAGACATTTAGCCATTTCCCATGCATTGTTGTTTGACCAGTGAGACTAGGGAACATTTTGCATTCCATTATATTGATACAAAGGTTTGAAATTGATGAAATATGAAATCAGTATTCCTTTCTTAAGGATGTGGAATAAAGTAGAAAATTGTATGATTTTAGCATGTAAATTTGATTGATTCATCTTACCAATTTGTGTTGTGATCGTTCGCCATTTTCTACGAGAAGTTTGTGTCTTTTCTGATCAACCTCATATTCTGTTGCATATTTCACATGCATGCATTATTTTTCAGTTTTCCATCTGTGTGTTTTTATTTTCTATCCATCTTCCCCAGTTAAAGTGATATATTGTTTTCCACAGTGTTTTTAAATTATGTCCAACTTCATTTACATTTTTTGCTACCTTCCCAATTTCCACGTACATATTGTACATGTACATTTTGATGAAATTTCTTCAAAATTAGCTAGTTGTACAAGTTCAATAAATGGAAATTTTGCAGCCCATTCAAACTTGTATGTCCTCCCAAGTGTCCACATATTCTTGTTTGTATTCATAGTTTTACTTTTTATGTGCTGAGCTTTCAGGAATATCACGATCATTAGGTTTCCTTTTCCGTGAACCACTAGTTGCATTTGAATTTTGTGTTGCATTTTGCACTACTAGAATATCTTCAAGCCCTAGCATGGTATCATTATAGGTGTCATTTGGCTGATATTGAGTAGAAAGCATGTCCACTTCAATAACACCTTCCACATGTTTGTGATCGATTGATTTCGTGGGAGCTCTATGAGTCTTGGTAGTTGTATTTGAACCACCAAAGTTTCAAAAATACTTTAATAGAGACTTTTGAGTTTTTGTAACTTTTTGGGTGTTCTCGAGAACTAGAAGATTCCATTGTTCCTGTCATGTGTCAAAAAATGAAACTTGTCACACGTTAACAACACAATTCCACTCATCACGCGTTAGAAGGTTATTATTGTCACTGTCAAAAAACCTTCTTGTTTCCCATCAAGAGAGCCTTCTTGTCACTCATCAACAAATCCTACTTGTCGCATTCGTCAATAGATCACGCTTGTCACCCATCAATAGATCCTACTTGTCACTCATCTATACATATTTCTTGTCACCCGTCCATCGATCCTTCTTGTCACCCATCCTCAGAGCCTTCTTGTTGCACATCCATAGAGCCTTTTTGTCACCCATCAACAATGCGTCAGTTGAATGCTTTTGTCTAAAAACTATACTTTTGTGTACTGGAATTTGTTGCTTTGCAAGTTATGTAATTGATAATAGATATGCCCCCAGGTGGATCGTGGAATGAGTTAGCAAGTAGTGTTCTACCTGGCGAATAATATAGGATTATATAGGGGATATTATAAAGAGGTAGGCAAAGCCGACCCCTAAAAAATTAAACTTTAATTTTTAGGCGAACATGTCAAGACCCGCACCAAAAAATTCACCTTTTCAATTTTTTCTAAAATGGAATATTCACCATATTATCAATATTCAGCACTAAAATTCCCTTTTGTAATTCCATGAACCTTTCAAGACTATGGTAGAAAAAAGCATGCACCTCTTGTACAATTATTTAAATTTTTTCTAGAGGTTTAAATTTGCTAATTATTCTATAAGATAGGTTCATTATATGAGCCATACAATGAATTACAATCATATAAGGGAAATGATATGTTTGGAGTCTTGCACATAGGCCATTATGATGACCTTACATTAAAGATGCCCCATCTACTGACACATAGTAGCTTTCATGTAATTTTAGCATCATCCATGTTATCGATCTCCTTCAAAAAAAAAATTATCTTGTAAATGGCAAGTAAGTGAGGTTGTCTCATAGAATTCTTGACAGTATACACATGCATACTGACCCAAAAGTATTATCTAAGGCTACAACCTCATGATAGACAAAGATATGTTTCATGCAGACTTCGTTTTCTTTCAAGTCTTCTTTCTCAACCATAGATAGGAATTTTCCCAATCCCAACCACTATTTTTTTACCCGTGAGAATGAGGAAAGTGTGGGAAACTAAGAAAATACAACATCTTCTTTTATTCAAGAAAATCTGTTATAGGACGACCTCTTTTCAAAATGTGAAAATATCCATAGAGCTAGTTGAACTCGTTTTACCCAAAAGATTGTTTTGAACGATCTTATTAAATTGAGAGGTAATTGTCCCTCCATTCCCTATAACTATTATTTCATTTCTCTTATGATCTTAAAATTATTTTCATACCTAATATGTAAATAATCATGTACAGTTTTTCATCTAGAAACATTCTTCTCAACATCAACTATAATTATCTTTTCATATATTTTTCCTACATGCTTCTCAATAGTATCCAACTTAAGTTGCATTGTCTTGCCCCTGCCCAATATCCAGCTACAAATTGTACATTTGCATTCTTTTTGAGGTTCATATTTATTCTCATTTTTAATAGGTTCAATAAATGGAAACTTAGAAACCCACTCTAACTTGAAACTCCTTCCCAAGTCCCATTTTCTTTCCTTTCTCTTTCTTCATGAAATAGGTGTTTGCTAAGTATTTTCCTTAGTGGAATTTATACTTTGTTGACTACCACTGCTAGAATTTTCACCTCCAACATTCACTTGGGCACTAATAGGTGATGTAGTGTCATATTCATTTAATTAGGCAAGTGGTACAATGTCAAACTCAACATCATTCAATGTAATGTCTTCAAGGGGAGGCATTTCATTGTTGTTATCATTGAAAGCATCAGGAAAATAAAAAATGAACACATTCTCATTTTGAGTTTCATTTTGAATGTAATCATTATCCCTTGATTGTGATGGTCCTACTAGAAAAGGATGTGTTTCCTTCGATGGCTTCTTAATATAAGATGTTATTTTTTGAAGACCAATACCACTTCCAAGAGGGGTTGGAATAGCATTTTTCCGAGACCGAGCTTCCCATTTTAGGTACCATTTTTCTGAATTAGTGTATCTTGTAGAATCGAAAGAAAAAGATACAACATGTTAAACTAATGATATTGATATGTGCACAGACATCTCAACATTATAAATATGTATACTGAGAAAAATAAGGTTGTGTCACTTAACATGTATTACTTTTTGAAAGAGTGTTACATTAGTATAATAAGAATTAGAGCATACATGAATAAAACTGAATATGTATTAGAGGTTTAAGAAGAGAACAAGAAATTTAAAATTTTAAAATATTTGTTCGAAGCCAAAGACACTCTAGCGATAAGAAGTCTTTGTTGTAGCTAATCAAACATGAAATAGGTGATCTCAGTGGTTTGTGCTCAATTTTAATTCAAAGTATAATATGTATCTTCTTGTGAAGTAATTTGAGTTCATTGATTCATCCAACATATGATTTTTCTTTAGTTGATTAATGAAGGAGTCTCAATGACCGATCTCTTTCATAATGTATAGAGGTTTGTCCTATTGTATAGAGGTTATAAATGTCATCATCAAGCCAAATAAGGTGTGCATTTTCTCATGAAGAAATTATTGATTCATCATAGGTATGAGGTCTATCATAATCCAATTACCAATATTTTTCATCATTTCAAAGGAGATGAATCAGAATATATGGTTTACCATATATGACTCAATGTGGTATGAGGCTGTGAATTCAATGTTGAGAATGTATGAAGGGTTGTTTGGCTTACAATGAAATTTCAATATGTCAAAGAAATATAAAGTATCATTATTCTTGAGAGAAGCTTGAATGCTTTGATATGATGTTTCACATATGATACAATCATGATAAGGGTATTCTTTGTATATTGTCGTGTTCCTACTTGGAAAATGAGTTCAAGAAACTTGAAGGATGCAGGAATTAAAAATATCCCCGGATGTTGATGTTTTTCCTTTATATTAAATATTATAGACATGTTGTTGAAATTTAAAATTTACACTTCAAAAAAATTTGAAATTTAAAATTACACTTCAATACTAAAAGACATTAAAATATTATAAATTTTCATTAGAAGGGCTAACTAAAAAAATCACTTGTCATGTAAATTGTATGTTGGCTACTAATTTACTTTTTATATTTTGTTAAATTTATTTTAATAAATAAAAATTAAATAATAATTAGAGCAACAAAATGCATGCTTGCTAGCTTTCTATTTTCTATATTAAAAAAATTGCATTCACTTCACACAAATTATGCAAAAAATCACTAGGAAAAAGGATAAATCTCTAGAAAATAAGAAATTACCTTACTCTTTCTATTTTCAAAAGAGTGATATTCTCTTTTAGCTTTTTCTTGCTTGTAAATCATGTTTGGAATTTGGTAGTTTATTCTCAATACCCTTATTTATTTTATAAACTGGTCATTTAAATATTACTTGTTTTTATAAATGTTTGATTACCAAATGCACAACCTTATGCATGAGTGAAAATTTGTACAAGAAACAAGTGAATTCAAGTCCTAACAAGTTTTTTTCTCAAAATATTATCAATGTAAATGTATTGTCCAAGACATTGTTTGATAAAAATATTATCTATGCCACGCATCGCCATTCCATCAGTCTCCCAAGGAAATGCCCTAGCGAACGTGAAACCTATAGAATGTACCACATTTTATATATCATCCGAGTCCACCTTTGTCGGATGAGGCAGTGTCAACGAACAATGATAAACGGTCATGGTATTGGTCGTGGAATAAATGGAAAGTGAAACCACAATATATATACTACAAAAGAGAGAACATTAACAAAAAGATTCAAAGAAGATACATTGATAAAGCAAGGAATATACAGAGCAGCAACTCGTGGAGATGTATGAAGTGATTTTAAATTTTATATATATATATATATACTATAGAAGAGATAACATTAACAAAAATATTCAAAGAAGATACACTGATAAAGCAAGGAATATATAGAGCAACAACTCATGGAGATGTATGAAGTGATTTTAAATAATATATATTACGTAGAATCTAGATGTATCTAAGATAGGAATACTAGTTATGATTCTATGCAAGCGGAGAGGATTGTTCAAGATGACATAAAAAATCATAGTGGTTACAAGGATGAGGATTTTCAAGATTTGTAATAACTGACAAAGGAGGAATCATAGATAAAGCAATGCGACATGACAAAAAAATAGGTCTTAAATAGATCGAGGACTCACCGTAGTAAATTATTCTAGGATGTAAATTGAAACGCACTAGCCGAGAACCTTGGAAATACCTGGATTTATTTGAAATTTTATAAGAAAATTTCAATATCCCAATTTTCTAAATCCCTTTCTACCACTTTACAAATACGCAAATTTGAAAATCGTGGGAGAACATCACCTTTGTGTATATATTGGGAAAATTTTAGGAATTTTTTTCTTGGTCAAATAAGGTTCCATAGATTTATTTTTGAAACATTAATGTTTTCAAATCTCTGAGCATAAATTTATTGGTGAAACAATAATGTTTTCATATCCTAATGTGTTGATTTTTTGGTGAAAAATTAATATTTTCAAATCTGTGCATCAATTTCTTGGCAAAACATTAATGTTTTCAAATCCTAGTGCTGACGATCACACAATGATTTAATATAAAAATATACATTGGGATTGGAAATTCCTTGGTGATTCAGATGGGACAAATTACTTTATATGGTGTTTTTGGATGAAAACTTGGAGCTTTTGTTTCTATAGTACTTTCAAAAATCAAATTCCTAAAATTCTATTATTCTCCAGGACTACGAATATTTTCTACTAAAATTTTCCTAGTTCTTCACATTGATTACACAATGTTGTACACAACTCATTCCAATTCATGAATGAGCCCAATGTTAGACTTCTAAACCATTAAAGATATTTTCCTTTAAATGATGAAGCCAAAATTTTGACTGCTACATCCATCTCAGCAATTTCATGAATTGCACATACATTTGCAATGTCTTGAATGTGATCAGCTGGAGTAGTGTGATTTTATCTTGTGAAGAATGGGATATTCTTCAAATTTGTTACAAGGATGGGATTCTAAGTATTCAAGGAAAGAAAACTCGCTGCATGTGAAGTTTACAAATGGATTTGGTGGTTGATGAGCCATTATTATAGGTCTAAGAACTCTTGTTGATTGCAAGAAGGGCCTACAGGTGGAGGTGTTGAAGCTTGAGTTGTGTTCGGTGTAGATAGGAATATCGAATCTATTTTCCTCTTCTTCCTCTTCTGGTGAAAGCTATAAATATTAAAATACACCTTATTCTCTCATTTTATACTACATTTTTATCCTTCCCATGAATCAAGGGTATTTTGGACTACTGAAACAAGCCATTTTTCTAAATGGAGTCGCGGACATGTTGTTGTAGAGCCTCTAAAGGCTAGAGTTTTACCGAGATACAAATCAAAACTTGATAAAACAAGAAATATCAATTTCAAGGTCCCACCAGTGTGTCAAAACTATTGGAGCTCAAATTTACACCCATTACAAATCACAAGAATATGGGTCTTTGAGGAAACATGGGACGATCTCTAAGTTATGGGACTAAAAAAGAGACATACCTACGAAGAAGGTTGACTTCCTCTACTTACTCTTAATGCTAAATAACTCATAGGAATTGATATGCAACTATATAGCTCTACTCTAACTTTCCAAGGGACCAAGGTGAGAAGGAAATGCATAAAACATAAACCTAAACTAGAGAAGGTGGCACCAAAGTAAAGGGAAATATACTTTTGAAAGAGTGAAAATGAGTGAAAATGATAGTGAAGAGAGCATAAATGAAATCCACATATCAAAATCACATCTAGAACCCCATTTTTATGATGTAAAAGAAACAACTTTTGAAATAACACATACAATACACCTACTGAAGCAAGTGAAAGGAAAGGAAAGGAAATAAAATAATAGGTAAGGAAGAAATGAGCCATAAAAATAGATATTTTATTGCTTAAAGATCATGCACAGATCATCATGATACATGAAGAAGATGCAAAACATTTACAGAAATCACATCTAAGGAAAATAACCCTTAAAACACTTTATAGAACACTTATGTGATGCTCTTGCATTCCCAAAGTATCCCACATTATAACTAGGCATCACTTTACAATATATAGAAAATTAGGAGAAAAAGAATAAAGAAATAAAGAGAGGGCAATTTGAATTCCTCCTACCTGTGAGACCACCGTAATTCAATTTTTTTGAAAAGGTCTCACGTGTGCCTCTGAAAAACCCATTTTCCCACACCATTTTCCTTTATAAATAAGGAAAAGTGCCCATACTATATTTAATTCTTGTAGTTGTGCCATCTAGAAAAGACCTTTTCATGTTAGAGATGCCTCCTTTGTTTCACCCACCTACCTCCATTAAATTCATGGAATTTGATTTTATTGCGTAGAGGACAATATTTTTCTAATGCTAAAAGATCTAAAAAAATCATATCATTGGATTGATAAACTATATACATTATATCTCCGCATGGAAATATGTCATTTTCTTTGATAAGTGGCTTTCTAGTTTTAGTTATCCACGACTTTTGACCTCCGTGGCTTCATCACATAGCCTCCCGAGTGTGGCACGACTTCTATCAACATTTGTATAGTTATTTTCCTTCACCCCACAACCTTTCCTATTTTATTTTATCCATGTCTCTTGCTTTAGTGTATCGCATCTTTTTAAAACATCGTGGCATTATTATATCCAGTTGTGGAAATATTTAGACTTCGGTGGCCTCTCACCCTTAGCTTCGATTTTGTCTTCTTCATTGTGCAGCATGCTTAAAATCTTATGTGGTCCTTGTTCCTTAGCGTTATGCCACTCAAGTTCTATTTTTACAAGGGTTCAAAAATGGACAACAATAATCTAATGTGCTCACATACATGTATTATGATTTAAAGTCCTTCCAACCATAGTCCATGTAGCACTATATACCCTTTATACTTGATGTAAAAACATTCTAGGAGAAGAAAATGTAGTACAACCCCAAAATTTATGAAACAATCAAATTAGAGGTTGAGAAGCTCCTTAATGCGCATCATCTTTCCTATCCACCACTAAACATGGATAGCTAATATTGTACCAGTGAGGAAGAAGAGTGGTGAAATATGCATCTATGTGGATTTCCATAATCTAAACCAAAGATTCTTTGAAAGATAACTACCTGTTGTTAGCCATGGACCATATATTGCAAGCGGTAAATAGTTATGATATGATGTCCATTAGATGGATTTTAGGTACAATAAAATTTAGGTGGACAAATAAGACCAATTCAAGAATGCCTTTACCACTCCATGGGAATATTTTCTTACCACTACATGGCATTTTTCTTCATCAATGTGGGTGCTAAATTTTAGATGTCCATGGATTTGAATTTCAAATATTTTAAGGAAAGTGTATTGTAGTATACTTTTATGTTATGATAGTATACTCAAAGAAAGCAGAAGACTAGTTATGATAGCTTGAACATGTTTTAATAAATTACACAAGGCATCACATATCCTTGAATACAAAAGAATCAATATTCAAGGTTATTGAAGGAAAGGTATTTGGTCACATCCTGAGAAAGGAAGGCACTAATATTGATCTAGAGAGAGTAAAGGATATGCAAATATTCTCTTCCTACCAACAATATAAGTGTACATTCTTTCTTTGGTAAGATCAACTTATTGAGAATATTTGTATCATATTTTGTAGAGATCGAAATAAATTTTCAATATGATGAATCCTAAAGAGTCCTTTAAATGGAACAATAAATGTAAATAATATTTTGATTCCATTAAAAATTTCATTACCAAATCACCTACTACGGTATGCCCTAAATTTGGTAAAGAATTCATCCTCTACTATTATGCCTCTGAACATACTATCTCTATCATTCTAGTAAAACAAAATGAGGATAAGGTACACTCATTAATTATATTCATTAGTTCCCCTTTGAAGTTTCATGATCTCAATTACTCATGGCATTAAAAACATGCTTATGCGGTGGTAAGAACATTGAAAAAATTCATATTCTATCTTCTAAATTCTCATGTTGTTGTGATGGTCCCAAGACCAACATTAAAGTCTATTCTAATGCAACAAGACCCAGGTGAAAAGAGAGGAAATTTGGTTTCAAAGGTGTAGGAATATGATCTTGAGATCAAACCCTCTAAGATGGTGTGAGGGAATGGATTGTGTGATCTTCTCACTGAAAAGAGTGGGAAGACTTCTCAAATTGAAACTGTTTGATTAAGGATATTCCTCTTGTGATTTTTAAGTACAACCAATCCATGGTACATTGATATAGCCTATTTATTGACATATAGATTTCCCTCTGGCCTCAATCAAAACCAAAGGAGAAATTTTACCTCGAGTATAAAATTATGTAATCTAGGAGAATTTCATTTACAAGAAAGGGTTAGATTACACATTCTTGAGGTGCGTAGAGAAATTGTGATGCCTGCTTCAACTACCACTTGAGACCAAGAAACAAATTAGGAAAATTATGGAATAATTTTTTTATAGGAAGAGTCTACAACCAAGTTGCAAGACACTAGTTTGAAACTAAATAGGTTCCAGAACAAATTCTGATTAACCAAACACAAGATTTCCATTTTTATCTTATAACAAGTTTACTAGGTTCCAATTTGGAGGTTACAAGTTTTATTAAGGTTCAGGGAGAAATTTATCGCTAGGCCTACTCTCTATCAAGCCTTGAACTTCAACTGGATTTCTCACACACTTAGAGTTATCAAAAATTTCCTAAACTAGGCTCATTAGATAAGAAATTTCCTCACCTTTCCAACCATATAAATAAGTCCTCCTAACTCCTTGTAAAACTCAAGTTATGGCCGGGTGGAGTTTTAGGGGAAAATTTTCCCTTGGAGGTCCGCGGGGATAGGGAGAAAACTGGGAAAATTTTCCCAAATGCCACGTGTCATCACGTGATTGATGCGGGAGAGCGGGTCGTGGGGAAAATTTTGAATTTTTTTCCCAAAACCAAAGTCTCTATTTCCAAAGGAAAATTTTCCTCCATGCCCCCGCACTTGCTCAAATGGCCACGTGGCGCTTTGTGATTGGCCGAGGGCCGGCGGAAGAAAAAGTGAAGTTTTTCCAAAAGTGTAAAAAGTTAAGTTTTCAATTGTAAATCCTCATTCCTCCCTACCACATGTTAGCACATGATTGGTGCGGGCTGAGGAAATTTTTAGGAAATTTTTCCAAAGTTCAAAATTTAAATTTTTCTAAGGTCGAATTATTTTTATTTTTTTTTTTGTTTGGGATGGCCATTTTGAAGTAAAACTTCAAATGGCCATAACTTTTGATAGGAAGCTCCATTTTAGGAAAATGAGGACTTTTACGGAAATATCTCGGAGTCCTCTTTGCATAGAAATCATCAATTTTGGAATTTGGTAAATTTTCAAGGGTCAATTTTAAGAAATTGATCTGCAGAGAATTATAATTTTAAAACTGGCAGTTTTTTTTCCAACTTGCAAGTTTCGTTCAATTTTGATTCCCTTTCTCCTCAACATGTAAATTGAACATGGAGGGATGATCATGGGTGTGTTAAAGAGTGTTTTCCAGGTTCAAATTATGTATTGGGTTGCAATTGATATATTTTGCATCTTTTGACAGGAAATCTATTATGCAAGTTCAAAATCTAGTTTGATGCAGTTCTTGATGATCATTTTAATTGTTGCATTTCCACAAGGTTTATAAACCTTAATACATCTAAATTTTCTTATCTCGTTCCTTAATTTTAGTTATGAATCTGAACTGTGCATTTAATGAATTAATTCCGGTGCCAAATTCCAAAGAAAATAGAATTCAATTACTAACAATTTAAAGGTCAATTTACAATTTCCAAAGTGGAAGCATTTTCATTTCTGATCTGTAACATCCTATTGCTATAATTTATTACTTAAAGTACATGGCACCATTTTGATATCTAAATTTGACAATAAAACAAGGAAACAGAATGTTGTCATTTATTCTTCACGCATTTTTTTTTTTGACAGGGATACCATTTCAAACAACAAATGTAATTCAAAACATTCAATACAATCCAGTATGCACATTCCAACAGAATTAAAAGAATCAATGCCATCCTTTATTGAGAGGTCAAATAGCTTTACAACCGAACTCCTTTCCAATTTGATTTGATTTCAAATTTCAAAATTACAAGTATGGATATCAATTACATTATTTTCCCAAGGTAAAACAGAGAATACATTTCTCAATTCAATTACAACTTCCAATTACAAAGTAACATCTCACATTTCAACATCAATTACATTCATCCACTCTAAGTGGGAAGGGTTACATTCAATTTTCTCAAGAAAAGAGGACTGTCAAACTGTTTTATTCTTTCCCCAAACAACAGTTTGCTGTTTTCTTCTTCTTTATTCATCTTTGAATCACAACAAGGAAGGGGGAAAGGCAACACTCTCCACCCAACCAAGATACCCAATGGGAAAATAGAAGCCATCTTTCCCCATTGGCCCCCGAGCCCCAACCATATTGAAATGGAGCATGATAATTCAACACATGGCAACATGGCTTCTTCACATACAAGCATAAATTCACAAACACAAATAAACACAAAGCAAGAGGATGTAGTTCTCAACTACAACAATCAATTCCAAACAAAACAAAGGCTCCTTCTCCAAGCAAGCAAGCCAAGCAAGAGAAAGAACTATGGAGGTCTCCTTATGCCTCCCAAGTTGAATTTTGGGCATCCACCAAGAGAAAACCACCAAGATCATAGCAATCCCATAAACCTTATCCCTCCTCAACCCCTCCTTATCCCTCCTCCAAATTTATCCCTTATACCTCCCCCAAAGTAGGAAATGCAAGCAATTTCCTTTCCTAGGTGGATCCCAAACCAACATTCCCTCCAAGAACAAATAACAATGGCAAATCCCTTATCCCTCCTCTGATAAACCTCATAGTCTTCTCTCCACACCATGCCCTAAGCATTCTACCCATCCCTCTAAGAATTGCAAACACAAATACATTCAAAATTCATGCTAAAAGAGGGAAAAACAGCAATTTTAAAAAAGTGAGAGCCTACCTCTCCATAATGGGGACTTGCTCCCAAAACAACAGTCTTTATTTCACCAAAAACCAGTCCCAAATCAGCAAGGTAAATGTATGCACAAGAAAATCCACTTCTTCCACCAAGCAAGCTCCAAAATGCAAGAGAAAATTTGACCCAAGAGTGAAATCTCCAACCTTCAACAACCTCAAAATGAGGAGGAATTCCAATTTTAAAGGAGAGGGTGGAAGAGGATGATGTGGATTCCAAGTGGGATGCCACATCATTTTTCCTCATCCCAAAAAGCAATCAACATCAAGGAAATTAAATCCCAATCAATGTGAATGACAAACCACTTACACACCTCATTTTTTCCCATCATAAAAAAAAGAATGCATTTAAAATTTGTAAGACAAGTGCAAACAAATCTTACAATAAATCATGTCAAAATGCAATAAAATAAGTTGATTTTGACTCCAAATTAATAAACAAGGTTGGTGGAGGATTTTGAGAGGTGTGGGACAAGTTTAACTTGTCCCACAAGCCTCCAAATTTGTCCTCCAAGCTCAAATTCGAATTTCAAGAGGGAGATGGAGTGTTTGACCTTCCAAAATCTTCTTACAACCTCTTACAATTTCTTACACAATCTATCACTTCACTTACACAACCCATACTTGGTAACTTACACACTCTTTTAAAATACATTTATTTCTATGACATTTATTTATTACAAACTTTAGACACAACCATATATTTAATTACCATATGGTTATAAAATATATAAATAAATTTCATTTTCAACTAAGACAATAACATTTAATTTCACCTTCCACATCCTATTTAATTTAATTAAATTTTAACTATATGACTCTCACATTATACTATCACATTAAAATAATTAAAATAAAGAGCACATTACAAATAAAATACATACAACAATAATTTTAAAAAGGGACACAACAAATAAAGCACACATATACCCCATGGTCACAATAATGGAAATCCCCCCATGGGAAATCCTAACAAAACACAACATACAGCTCAAACACAGTTGCCATGGTGACCTTGTTGATTTCACACTGAATTCCAATATGGTTAGTCTCCAGTCCCCCAACATTGTTGTGATTTTAACCTGCAAAATGCAAAATACCTCCTTCGGCCTCGTGGCCACATCAGAACATCCAAATGATATAAGCAACATAAAATTATTAATTTTAAATCACAACAATATCAAGGATTCAATATTTATCATTAAAATTCAATTTGTAACTATATCATCATCCAATAGATTTCTATACTAGAGCTATTCATAATAATCAATGTCACATGTCTAAAATTAACATCAATAACATGTCCATGTCAACTAGTATATCATTATCCACATAATAATAAAAATGTCTCAATGATCCTCAAGCACAATAACTGAATCTAGATCAATATTAATCCATAGTCTAACATCTAACCATCATGCTAATCAAAACATATTAATGTCCATAATAATCCATGAGCTAGTATATACACATCCTGTTACATCAAAATATAATAATATCCAAAATATGATCAATAGAGTCAGGATCAGTATCTAAACAGTGTCAAAGGGAAGTGGGCACTACAAAAATAACAAAAAAATAATATCTTCAAGGTATACCATGATCAGCATGTAGAGGCCACTTCTCTACGGTGGTCACATCACACAAGATCTTAAGTGGTGGCTACTACTATCCTAATTTATTTTATGATCCAAGTCAACAATTTGTAGGAAGGTCAAGGCTTGATGCTCTACCCCTCCATTCTATGATCATTAGAGAGTCTTTTCAACTACCCATATATTTAAATCTACATAAACCTTAGTGAAATCCATTTTCGATAATTGTCATGAACCATGTGTAAGCGTATAAACTTACCCATTCTCTCCTCAATACTCTGTATAATCCCATACATAAAATGTATCCTTTGGTTCTCCTTTAACATGATATGATATATAAGTGAAAACCTCTAAGTGTGTACCTGGGTTCCACCTATGAAATCCACAGGTATCTCACATCTTAGATAATGGTGAAACCTTGACAGTGTAATCAACAGCTTACACCACTTTGTGCAAAGTTTTTAAGTCATGTATGCCATGCTCAATCCATGACAACACACTCATCATTAGGAAATTTTTCGTTTCACCTTAATCACTTATTCAATTACATGGATTCACAATCTTAAATGCTGTAAACAACTACCAGCCTTGTACAAGGTACAATGCTAGATTAACCTGCAGGAAGACATACCCTCATGTCATCCTATGATGTCTATGGGGAGGTAAGTGTCTCTGTAATGAATCACTTCCCACCCCGTATCCATCATAAATTGATATCGGAGAATGTATTCGTGAGGTCCAATCTGACTTTGTAACTCTAACATGGTTAGTACTTATTGTGATACCTTGCCACAATCTAGACTCTTAATGGGAAACTCGCACAACTACTATGTAACAGTATCCGAATGAAGACAACCATCTTAATAGGGATATGACTGCGTAGTGGATGTAATGAGTTAGCTCACTAAGCGTTCTATATTGGAGGGGTATCTTTCTTTAGTTTTTAAGGTAATTTTAAATCATGACAAGATAGCCTAAGTCTCGTGACAATTCCTCCTCAAATTAGTCACCTCTAAGGTCTTGTCTCTATTAGATTTAAGAATATTTAATTTCTCCAATTGAACTTAATTACCTCATTAGATTGCAAGTTGGTGATAACCATATATGGAAATCAAAACAATATTTATTTTAAGTTCATTATAGATTTATTACTATCTTAGCTTAACCAATAAGCCTATGTTTCTTACCAAAGTATTTTCATTATATGCCACTGATATAACTATATCACCATAGGGCAACATTGGTACCATATATCTATATTCATTATAAATAATGGTGATGTAATCTCATATTGCTGAAAGGTTTGAGTACGTATCATTCCTTTATCATATTTCTCGTACTCATGATGTTACCTATCCTTTCTTCTTAAGTATACCCCTTTTTCTTATTTTATGCTTAATTGAGAATATTCAATTGAGCATACTTACTATAAGTCATTTATTCATACTTACCATAAGTTCATAGTATGTAAGTATTTCCTTAGGTTTCAACACCTAAGACTTACCCATCCTTAAGGTGTACTTAATCCAATTTGGATCATATAATTTTTATCATAAGATCATAATGGTTCATTTTAGTCCTTGTACTTAAAAGAACCTGATTTCATTTAATCCTTGATTAGTATTCACTCTTTGATTAGGTAACCTTGCATTCCCAAGTTACCCATGCATGATGATTCAAAAGTCAGATGCCCAATAAAATGGAGGCTTACAAAGAAATATGATACTTAAATATAACAGTGTCCTTACTAGAGGAATTTGAGAAGGATTAACATATACAAGATTGACATCCTCATAATCACATTGGAAATATTTTTCCTTTGATCATTAACTGATCCATTAAACTATAGTATTACCAACAGTTAATCAGTAACCATACTAATGAAGTAAACTTCATTACACATAGCACTCTAGCTCATGAATGCTTTATCACATCATGACTTATATTAGACCTTTAATATGATATAATATCTATCTCAGCAATATACATCTTTCTCATTAAAAGATATAATATTACATTTTCAATTCCACATAGGACAATTTACTACTTAATTTGGCAATACACATCTTGTATTATGAATATCCTTAAGTCATGTCCATTGTTATTGCATCATTCTATTTTATAGACAAAGATGTACAATCATGAAGTAGTCCAATTAGTACTACCACCCTGACTTACTAATTCATTCATTGTACCCTCAACATGATGACAGTGATAAAAATTCTAGTAAACACACATTCCTTTGAATTCCTTCATTAACTACTAACCTTTTTATTTCATTCATTTACATAGCTTAAACAACAAGACTTTGTAGAGATCAAAACATTCATCTTTCATTGATTACCATCAGTACAATTACAACAAAGTATCTAAATCATGCCTATTGTAATAACATGACAAATCAGTGATAAATCAATAATTTACAATTTTAGAAGCAATATAGTCACTCATAATGATAACTCTTTCAACTTGGATCACCCTTCCTCCTTATAGAGCTTCATCTGCAAAACATGTTAGCACATTAGTTCATATAAACTGAGCATGACAAACCTTTATCCCATGCCTAATGGTTTATGCCATTGATCATTTAAGTAAATGAAAAGTTGCATTGCAATAATTCATATAATCCACATAAGAGGACAAGTTAGTAATAATAACATAACCATACAATTATACCTTCTTCGAACAACTTATCAATTTACTAAAATTTAGCTATTAGAGGCTAAACAAAAATCCATTCAGCTTACCTTTTTCCATACATTATTAGCTTAGGTCCCTAAAATTACTATGTTTACTTTTTTAAGTATCCCATACAGGTAGAGATTTACTTATTTCCTAACTTTCTCTACTATCTTAGTACTCCATACAAGTAAGTACATATTTACTTATTTCATAACTTACTCTACAGTAAAAGTAGTCCATGAGAGTAAGTACAAATTTAATTATTCCACATATCACTATCCACAAAGGTGTTTGTTACTACTTGACAAACAAATAACCATTATCAAACAATTACCAAATATTTGACAATTTCAGGAAGTTTCTAAAAAAAAGTTAATTAGATTTAGGGAAGGTTCATATATGTCGAGTCAGTGAAAGTAGCTCCCTTACTTTTAGCCACAAAACTCTATATGACTAGTTTGGTAACTTATTAGTCATAATATTATGGTAGATATATGTATCACATAATAATTTAAGATAAACACTGAATCGGGGACTAGCTTCCCATATCCATATTACACAATCTTTTAGCACAGTAAGATATTATGGTAGAATAAGGATTTACTTAGTTTCCCATTAACCTCAAGACGTTTGTGAACTTCCTCTGCAAGGGAGGGAAAAATACTTGCTATCCCTTAAGTTTCTCAAACCCAATAAAAATTATGAGAGCATATTTCCCAACACGTCTCACATCACACTGAATGGTGAGTAGGACCCTTTGCATTCCAACCTACTTCCCACCAAAAGAGATAACTATCTTTGTGGTCGGTTTAAGGACATCAAAGATCACAAAATTGCAAAACAAGGCTCTAGGATGACAAGCCCTTAATTAATCTGTAACCGAATCATGGTTTCGGTCCCTTGTAAATTTATATTCATATTTTTAAACACTTTAAACATAAATAGCCCATAACCATGATCCATATGGTAAATCATTTCAGGTGTTTCTTTCCCCTCAAAAACTTATCAAATAACTATCGATAAAACCCAGGATCAGGCATTCAACATATTCCCTTACCAAGGGATTATTTTAACCATAAAAATGTATATTACTTACACACCCATGTACTAGTTATAAAATTATTTATAACAATGGAAACAAATCAATAACTCACATAACCAAGGTGTATTGCGGTAGGAGAAGAACAATATAACTATCACTTGTTTATTATTATCTTGTAACTTTAGTCCATATTCCTTTATACTAAAAGCTCAGTACATCAATAACTAAAATTCCCAAGATGTTTCATTACAGTTTCATTCTCCATCATACATTTATAGGCCTATTAATGGTAATACACCAATTCTTTTCACCATGTTCCCAATAGGTTTTGTTGGCCATCAAAACATACATTCCCTACACACTCATTTACTACATTTTAAATTATTTACACTCTAGGTAGAGGATTAAGAGCTCTATTCAACTATATGATTCAAGAAATTAATCTATATAGATACAACATGGTGAAAAAAATAAAAATTCACATAACCAAGGGTGCATTCGTAGGGAAATTCGTACAACCACAACATATTTATTATTACTAGGAAACTCCATTTGATACCCAAACTTAACTATTTGCAAGAAATTAACAACCCAAAAACCCAAATCATTTTAACATTCAAATCTCTTGCAAGGAATTTCATTTACATAAATTTGTAATGGAATAAACTACTAGAAAAGGGATTAAGGTTTATCATGCCTGGAAAGTGTTAATCATCTCTTCTTCAAACCAATTTAGGCACAAGAATCACTTCTAACAACCCTTCCCCAATTTCATCCAAAATATGGTGATCAAAATATTTTCACAACACCCCCAAATTAGTCTCAAAAAGTGTATTTAACCCAGCTTGAAGATTCCCAAATTGATTCTAAATTTACATGCAAAAGACTGGAGAGCTCAATTTCCTTCCCAAAATTCATAGAGTTCAACTGTAGTTTTCCTCATCTTCTTCTTAACTTCCTCAAGCCAAAACTAGAATGACCAAATGGCATGCAGTGGTTAGCTTCTCCAAGAAGCTTCATCGTTCCCAAGGAACTAAATGTGCTCTAAATGCATTTAAGGATACAATGCATGGTTGGTATATTTGAAACTACCCCCACCGCCACCAATGTTACCCTCCAAAATTAGCAATATTTTAAATATACAAATACTTCCTCTATTTGCATGGTGAAATCAATATTACCCAATGCTTAGTCAACGTTCAACATGGAGCAAAATATTCTAAGTCAAGTATACTTGCATGATGACTATGTCCCCTTTTAACACTTAAGTTTCTACCAATTATGGCATGCATGAATTCTTTGCAAGGTCAAGACTTATTTAAAACATGAGTCTTTGTAATGCATGGGTCCATAATGACCAATTTCACCATTTACATTAATCGATACAACTTATCCAAAACTGCAAGTCTTATACCCCAAAGATTGAAATAATCCAAGAATAGAAATTCACTTAGCGGTCTTGGTTGACCGATAATTTAAATAAGAATAAAATGTTTCCATTATAGGTTTAGCAATATTAAGGCTAACACTATCGATTGCCCACCCAACTTTTACTCAATAGTTAAATACTGAAGTATTCATTTACAAGTTCATCTTTTCTCAACTAATGATAGTTGAATGGGTTGCAAATATCATTCAAACTACTAGAAAATAATGGTGATCAAAGAACAACTAACCATACATAATATTTTTAAACATGATGAACCGAATCAATCATATAGTATTTACATACAAGGTTTATAACTTTCATCCGAGAGCGGGTCATCCATTTGCATTAACCTTGTTTCATGCTGAAATAACACCTTGTAGTAATGAGTAATTTCAGTCATCCTTTACAAGTCACTACTCAATACAGAATTGAAGTTATCACATTCAATCATCACAAATAACAATCAAGAAAGATATCAATTTACATCAAATTGTCTTTTATGGCAAGGTAGGTGCAATAGCAAATGATGTAAAACCATGTTTACATAATTCAATTAAGTTCAACAAAGAGATAACAACAACACACTGCCAACTTCATATTTTTATCAACGGATAATGTCAAGTTAATTAAGGGTGCTACTGCTAGGCAGTAAGCGATGTCGAGTGGTTGCATGTGTAATTACATGTATGTGTGTATACCCTTCCAAGGACATACATCCATGCATGCAACTATACACATAGCTACGCAATGAGGCTTATTGTCTCACCCTCGACATTCCTTCAATATCATGACACAATTTCCAAATATGACAAATAGAAAAAACAAGGGGTATTACAATTGAGGCTCAAATTACCATTTCTTGGAAGCTACCTTCCTTGTAACTTGTGAAGGTAGTAGAAAATAGAGAGTATTCATATGTTCTTGAGAAGTGGATATGCTACTTGGAAAAGTAGAATGAAGACAAGTTGTTACCAAGAAATGTTGAAAAGGCATCAATATAAGGTGAAAAATATCTTTGATCAGAAGACACAAGATAAAATATTTCAAGTTATATACATTGTCCTGCTCTAGGATTAAAGAAGAGAACCCAAAGGAATCCATGGTAGTTTTGATTCACTCTTTCTCATCTCGTTAAGAGTGAAACACTTATGCAAAGAGAATACTTACTACATGACATACCTAAATGGGACCTCATTAAATTTTCCTTGTGCAAGCTACATCTCAAACTCTAAAAGTGGTAAGGTTGGTCAGTCCATCCTTTGTACCATAATTTGACTTTATGTTGTGTGTTTCTTTCCTTTCAAGGTGGCGTGTTTCCTTTTTGTTTTGTGTTTTCCTATTTGTATATGTTTCTTATAAATAAGTACTCTATTTCCCAATGGATAAGGCATTTTTTACTCACCCAAGATAAATTTGGGGTTCTCTATTTTCCCTTATGGTTCAATGCCCACGAGTTATAGCCATTTGTTATCATGTAAAATTACTAGCCAAAAATACAAATTATGAAAGATAAAATAATAGAGAATGAAAAATGATGAAAGAAAAACAATAATAGAGACGGAAAATGATGAAAGACATCATTTTGGGAACGCAACACCAACATAAACAATTTAAATTTGATGAATTATGTCCCTACCCCTTCGATGAAGACATCTTACGCACACCCTTCCCAAAATATTTCTCGACACCCAAATTTGACAAATACAAGGACAAAAATGACACATGAGAGCATATTAAGTAATTTTTCATGGCATGTAAAGAAGTACCATATAATGATACCTTTTTATTGCACCTCTTTCATAGAATTTTAGGAGGACAAGCTTAGGATTTTCTCTTGCACCTTCTAAAGGGATCAATGACCACTTTTTAGACCTTTCAGAGAAGCTCGTCAAAAACATTTCCTTGACCTTGACTCTGAAATCACTATTATGTATTTTTGTAACAAAAAAAATGATCAAATGAATTATTTTTGTAATTATTAGAGTGATGGAGAGGAATACCAATCTAGTTCCCATGTTCCATTCTAGAGAAATAATTACTTAGTATTTTTGTACCAAACCTAAATAACAAGTTATTTTTCCACATGTAGATGCACTACCTCAAAATATTTAAGGAAGTTATCAAGAAAAATACCCAAATTAAAAATGCACTCATTATAAAATATTTAATCAAGCCTCATTCCAAATATAATCATGTCGGTACCAATAACAATAACAATCATCACGGATAAACCTAAACATTTCAATAGAAACCAAAATGTTGTTAATGATGGTGTTATAGATAACCAAAATGTGCATAGCCTACAAAATAGACAACCAAAGGAAAAAAAAATGAAACAACCCATCATTATTCCAATTAGAGATGTTCCCCCTCCTTGTGATGATAAAGCGGTGACATTTTACAACTTTGGGAGAGAGTCTTTCAAGTGTATTATGTCAACTAGAAAGTTAAAATATAATCACATACCCTATCAAAAAAAAATTGTGGAAGGGGAACCCAATACTTCTTGTTAAAAACCTAATACCTATTACAATTTACATCACATTGATGGCCATAAAATGGATAGATGTGTGCAAATTAGTCATTACATATAGGACCTCATTGATAACAAATATATATAATTCAAAGACCCAACACCAAATGAAACACCCAATGAAAATATAAAGGTGTTTTCCAATACATTCCCTAAGCATGCTACAAATAACATAGCTACAAAATAGGGCCAATCTTCAAAAAATGTCAATTTTAACTTGATAATTTCATTTGTTGAAGAAATGCCTCCTATTACTGCTACCATAAAATTACAACCTTGTAATAATGCAATGGCCGCATGACAGAAGATAGTTTGGGTTCCCATAGTAAACCAACCATATACTTCATCCATTACACCTCAAGTGGTAAATCCCACAGTTCCAAGTAACTCAAAACCAACAGCTAATGTCAAATATTTCACTTCTGGTCCTTATGATCTATTAAAATAGTTAGCAGAAAACCTTGCCCATATCTTCCACATGGAGTTATTGAAAACATCACCTAACTTTTAGGATATTCTCACTCATGATCTCCATGAGGCACGTTTTCTTGAGAATCTTATCATTTAGCAATTCCAAACCTTAATTGAAAATCTACTCACATTCGGTCCTCAAGACCTACTAAATCCAAACCTACAAAATAACAACTCTTTATATATCAAAGCATATATTACTAACCACAATGTCAAAAGAGTTCTAATTGATAATGGATCAATATTAAACATTTGTTCCATGAAAATGTTGATATGTCATGGTCACTGAATGTTATTCTATGAGTGAAGGTTATACCCATTCGTGGTTATGATAATAGTGAACAAAAATCCTCTAGAATGGTCACCTTTCCTATACAACTAGGACCACAAATTCTTGAAACCATATTACATGTTAATGATGTCGATACCTAAATTAATTTCCTCTTAGGTTAACCATGGATATATGTGATGCAAGTTGTACCCTTTACTTACCACCAGTGCATTAAATTTCCACATGATGGTAAATATTTTTCCTTTCTTGTTGATTCTAAACCTTTTGAGTACTGCAAACTTTTAGAGGCTGGATATAACCATGCTAATTATTTTCCTTTTGTAGATAGATCTATGGAACCATGCACTATCCCTATCATAGATAAATGTATTGTTCTAAGATGCTTTTTCTATCCCAAGCATTTGCATATAGCTCTCTACCATCTATATCCTCTTCACTGTTGAGCCTAGGTTTTCCCATCAAGGTCTTGGTGAATACAATCTTGAAATTGTTTTCCATATTGGAAAACTCTCATTGTCCTCACACAACTATGGATAACCCAATACCACCACTTGAAAGAAGATCATATTTATCAACTTAGTAAATATCTTTAGAGGAAATATGGACTTTTGGAAGATGAACAATTTGTTTTTATAGTTTTCTCGTTTGATTCAAATAAATGATATTAGCTACTAAAGAAAGATAAATAACTTAGAAAATGGAGGGTTTAAGGTACCTCAAATATATGATACGAGATGAACGGATGCAAAATCATGAATGGCCTCCTTACTACAAGATGATGACTGCAAAATAAGGACACTAAGAGGGAAATGTATTAGATGATAGATTGGGAGTTTCATGACAAATTTGACTCAAAGAAGCGTTAACTTCCTTGATATATGTCAACCTTCATGTTTTGATAAAATAGCATAAAAGCAATAATAATAAGCAAGATAATGTGTAAAATATAAGGCACACGAAAGCGAAAATGTAGAAATGTAAGGCACATAAATATCTGATGTAAATTGAACATGAAATAAAACTTATCTAGAAGGGTTGACGGAGATCTAGACTACACGGGGTGGGTCGATGATGACTTGGGTGTGTGGGTCTAGAAAACAAGATAAATATGCATACTGTAGAGATCTGGATGCAAGATGAACACAATAGAAGCATGTGGGTGTTGGAAGTTACATGAAGATGAAGAATACGAGGTAGAAGAAACCATAGAACAAATAAAATCATAGGTTTGGTTGGGATGGTTGATAAATAGGTCTCAAGGTGACATCGATTGGAATACAAATAGAGGAAATTTGGAGAAACTAGATAGCAAGATGGTATATCTAGAAGCTAGGAAAAAGATGAAATATTGGGCATAGTGGGGAATAATTTGGGAACAAGTATGTTGACAGGGTGTTGGATCAACATTGACCTAGGTTGGGAAATGGAAACTTGCATAGTATAAAACAAAGTTGGATGGAAAAGGATTTAAATGGGTGACTTGCAAGTAGAAACACTACGATATGAGAGGCTTATAATGGAGTACCAATTCTTGCTGAACTTGCAAGATGTTAGATATAACAATATAATAATGGAGATAACATAAGATAGCATGAAAATCAATGTAAACCTCCAAAAGTCATGCAAGTAATGAAAACTAGCACCAAAGCACCGCAAAAGGGTTTGTTGTTATAAGGATGCTCTAGTTTAAATATGCATTCACGAGAATGCAAGAAAGCCAATTTTTTTACGTCTATGTGTTCATGTATCTTTTTACAAAGAGAATAACTCAGTCTTATAGGGTCAATCACTCATTTGGGCTAGGTCATCGCCAATTGTAGGGAAACTTTTCGCAATGAGGGTGATAATTTGTCTTAATCAATATTTTGCGTTTTTCGGGATGAGTGTAGTCATTTTTACATATCTACTAACTTATAACCCCATGTGCACCAACCTATCACCCAACAGGAAATGGGTGCTCACCCAAGGCACATGCGGGCACCAAGCCCCTCCTTTATGTGAGCATTGTGAGAAGATCTTTCCATTGTTAGAGGATTAGTTATAGAGAAGTGAATATTCATGTAAAATAAAAACATGAGTTATCATATCCTTATACCCAAGCATTTAATAACAAGAGAAACATCATGGCATGAAATACAAGAACAAATCTACCATAAAATATAAGGAAATAACACTAGGGTTTGCACCCTGAACCATATATTCATAACATAGCCATATATTTATATTGATCATAGTCTCAACAACCACATTACATTCAAAAGGGTTGTAATAGACCAAATATATCAATACATGGATCTAACCCATATATTAGAGGTCCTAACTATGCTTTCTTTATCATAGAAATTTTATAGACCCATCCCTTAAAAATAATAACTATTGGGCCTCAGAATATTGGCTAAGTGTAAGAAGGCATGTGGGCACGTGGGGCCTATATGAAGAAGGGCACACAAAGTGAAGGTGCACAAGGTTTAGCAAAACACATGGCACATGCATAAGAAAAGATGGGTTTTGGGACTTAGCCATATTTAGTGTTCTAGGAAGCACACAAGAAAAGTGTGACCCGTCTAGCATGCGGAGTGGATAAGGTGCCATCTTGGAAGCTGTATGGTCAAGAAAGGAATATTCCATGCATGTGATGGAAGGATCCAGAAAGACATCATTGCAAAGAGTGGAGAGCTCAGATCAAAGGAAGCATGCTCCATTAGAGGACCACATGGACACTTGGCAACTGATCTATTATCTCATGAAGGCATGACAGTGGAGACTAAAGCTATATAGATATATTCTTGGGTAGAAGGAGACAAAAAGAGAGAGAGACACAACAAGAGTAACATCCTAAAGTGTTGGATAGATGAAGCTCTGTAGGAATAATGAATGATATTTTGGATTGGGACTAAGGGATCTATAGGAGTGATGGAATATTTAGAGGGATGGATTGGTAACCAGATTTGTAATGTGGAAATCATAACATAGATTCCTAATGCATGACTACGATATGCATTGTTATATTGGATTGTTATGGACTTAATGAATGTAATGTGGTTATTGAACTTGTTAACATAAATATAAGGTTCAGTCTAAATCATATATGTGGTTCATGAGAATAAATCTTCATGCATTTCCTTTGTGTTATGAATCAATTATGTATTACGTTAAATACTTCTCTTTTGTTATCTAAATGGATGCATTGATATGATAACTCATCCTAGGTTTTTAGAATGAATGTATGTTTATTTTCTTTCTTGCGTCTAAATTTTTCATTAAGGATGTATTCTCACAACCCTCATATAAAGGAGGGCTCGACACCCATGCATGCCTCGGGTGAGCACTCGGTACCCGCTAGGTGATAGGTCAACGCGTATGGGATTAGACTATTCTTCTAAGGGTATAAAAAAATGACTACATCTTGGTTCCCGTTGCGGGACATATTTTCAAAGTTGTTGTGAGAAATGGCATACATCTTTGGTCCCTATGATGTGTGACATGACCAAATGTCGACCTTGGAAACTATTGAATCATGGTTCAAGAGCATGAAGGATGATTTTTCTCAAAGATTAAACCTATAACTACATTTAATGCACGTAGATGGGTAGAAGAGAACATGTACCATGATTTGTATGAGAAATTCTTCTAATTTGTTCTGGTAAAACTATATGAAAGGATTTCAGCATATACATCCGGATCGAGTTGGTATTATAGATCACGCGTATGGACCCAAGATGATTACCGAGAGGCTACAAGATACATATATGACTTGGATGTGTGTTGTTGATCACTAGTGGAAAGTATTCTTGGCTAGTTATACTTTGGAATACAAAATTTCCACGTATTCTTTCTCAGAATTTACTGAGCTTAAGATTACGAGGGATCCCAGAGGATCATTTTTACATGCTAACCATTTAGATATGAATATCTTGATCATTACCCAAAGTTTAGAGGCATTCCCTATGGCCGGATAAGCCTCTCTGAGTGTTAGGAAAGGAAGCTATGGTGGAGTAATATGGTTAACATTTTGGTTGAAAAGGAAAGGGAGGAGAGATGAGTCAAGTATAGTGAAGCTCATGAAAGGGAGATGTCTACATAACATGAGGTTATAGGTGTGATGGATCTATGGAGGTAGACATTGCGGTAAGGATTTGAGGTTCACGTAGAGGATGTGGTGTAAGTTCATGAGAGAAGCCCCTTTAGTTTCGATGATATTTTTTGCATGGAGAAAGGAGATCCATTGAGATCAAGGGAGAAGTATTATTAACCTAGTTGGTATCAATGGGAGTAATTGATCTATGCTCTTGGGAGATATAATATCTTGTTTGGGAATTCCATGGATATGCAAACCATTCCATTATTTGGAGGAATTTTTGGACAAGATGAAAATATGTGAGGTTTGGGTATCACGTCTAGAAGTGGTACGGGACACACAAATGATAGTGGGACAATATCACAAGCCATCGACACATAGTTCAATGGGACCTTGGTAACACTAGGTGTGACCACTTTAGGCCATTTTTTGGCTACAAGAGGTGGATTTGGTGGTATAGGAGCTATAGAACCCTGGTAGAACTAGTAGATTTGAGTATCTGGTGATTTAGGAGGAACATGACCTAGTGAAACCATTGGATCTAGTGGAGGACAAAACACCGAGAGGAACCGAGGCTCGGATCTAGAGGACAAGGGCCGCAACCACCTCCACAAGTATTTTTTGAGATTTCTTTACACTTACTAGACTACAGGGGTATTGAGGATGTTGTAGAGCATGTCCACAAGTGTGAATTACTATGGCATGTGAAAGGGATCACTACCCGGAGTGGAAGGCAAGTCAGTTTGCAACAACGTTGTAAGGGCACATGCATAGTTGGTATCGGAAGTATGACCCCCATCAAATGGTGGTAGACTACACTGCATTGAAGAATCCCTTCCTATTAGAGTTCTATATCCTTAAATTTGAATAAAAGAGCATCAACACTTTAAAAGAGATCCAATAAGGAATGGCAGAGAGTGTGTGGGAGTATGACACATACAGTCAAGAATATTTTTTCAAAACTATCCTATGGTATTCACCCTTCTCAACATGCTCAATGATTTTTTGGAGGATTGATAAAACCTTTCATAAGGTAAGCTGTCACACAAGACTTTTATAGACTGTGAGATGCCTTGGAAGATGCCTTGTGCCTTTGAGGCTATTAGGAGCGTTGATATTGGTGTTATCCTTTTTCTGGAGGCTCAAATTTTTGCAATGGCCAAGCATTTGGAGAATCTTTCTGCAAACTCAATGCACGAGGTTCGTAGTGGGATTTGGTTTATAGATTGTGAAGTATAAGGGCATGTGGAGGATAGTTTCCCTAGAAAGATGATACACACAATAATGATAGACTGTTAGATTTTCCATGGGGATCATGATGAAAATATATGTCATCTACTACAACCCGCAATCTATAAGAATGTTTCTTTCTATTACAAGATCTATACCTCTACGACCCATGATACTAAGGATTGTAGACTGATTGACTAGATTCATGATGTTATTTATCTTGGTGTGTGCTAGACCAGTCTTGCAAGCAATTCTAAGGATGATGATTATTGTTATGAAGGGAACACGAGATGGAGGATTGTGTGGAAGAGGCTTTCACAAATGATTTTGTGGTTGCAGTAACCACAAAGCAGAGTAAGAAGTGTGTTCCCATGAGGAACTGTTATAACCATTGGTCTATAGAGAATTATAAGCATGAGTGTCCTAACCTATTGTAGTTCTCATGGTGCGGAAAAAAACATAAGTACAATGAGTAACCCGAGTTGTTTCAGCACATGATCCAACATCACTAGAAATAAAAAGGTGCTTGAGATGGTGAGTAAAAATAATTCCAACCCACATTGGATGTCAAGAATGGTGCGTGAGTTAGGATTAGAACTGTACTAGTAACAACACGAGTAGAGGATGTGCACGCAAGGGAGATGTTGAGATAGAAACTTTCTATTAGGGAAGAAGTGGTACATGGGAAGTATCCATACCCTACTCATCGAAGAAATTGTATCAAGATACTATGGATGTAATTCAGAGTTCACAAGGGGAGATCCAATATCTAAAGGATCGGTAAAAGCATTTGGAGCAAAGGAAGAATATTGAGGCTCGAGGGAGGACCATGATGAATTCAAGGAAGTATATAGGATGTTAATACAAGAGAATATTATTCACTTACTAGGAGAATGGTTGTGAGAGAAGGTACCATGTGTCGGAGAAGAGCAAAAAGGTAGGTTTTTCATGCAATCCTTCCTCCTCACACAGCCCTTATTATGATAAAGAGATTATATTGAATACATATGTTTATGGGTGGATTCTAAGAAATATCTTCATTGACATAGGAGAGGAGGTCAATTTTACCACCTTAGATGCATGGCATCAAATGGGAAGGCCCGCATTACAACCATCTTCGAATGTGTTGTATATGGTGAATAAGACAAAGGAAATTCCCATTGGATTCTTGAAAGATATGATTATCACTATTCAAGTGGCTAAGTTCATTGGGGACTTTGAAATCTTGGCACTCTCCAATGTGGATAATTTCCTAGCATTACTTGGGCACCCTTAATATTATAAGAATATTGTGGAGACATAGTTTAATAAGGTGTATATCAGCTTTAAGAAAAAGGAAGAAAGGGTGATTATCCCTTTAATAGATGGGAAATCAACACCTTATACTAAGCCCTTAGGAGAGTATGTCCTCAACAAAATCTATGTGTGCTCCATCGAGAGATCCTGAGATAATTCATCCCATAGAGGGAGTTATCTAGTTTGAAGATGCTCGATCCTTGAGTTATACCACTAGCATGGTATGTGACAATTAGGTGCATAGGACTTATGAGTTGCTTGGGTGATAGTTGAGAGGATCTATAAAAAGGGTAATGAAGGTGAAATCATTCAATTACATGGGGGAAATCAAATGTTGCAAGTTGCCCTTGAGGAGCATACCCTAAAATTTTCTTGTGAGAAATGGAGGCTCGGTGGAGGAATGAGGATGAGAGAAGGGGAATGATCAGTTATAACCTTCTTGGAACTGCAACATGCTGGTGGGATACACATCGGAAGAGCCTCCTGGAATGACGTGAGGTAAGAGTCACATTTTTTGTAAGGTTCTCGAGGAGAAAAGTGCCCACTATCATCCAAGACTACCATGGTAAAGAGACCGCCTTATTTCATGTCCAAGCATGTGAGAAGGCCTAAATGGGAAGCATATAAGAGTTACCACCTTTTTTATGGGTGTATAATTTTTATTCCACCTTACAAGGTTATGTGCACGCATGATATATTCATTCGGAGATGCACCATCAAACATGTAATTGGCAAGAGTTGGCGGCTAATCTCATTCAAGATTTCAAGAATAGGAGTACAAATCCATCGATGGATAAGGTGTTATAAGTAATTAAGGGCCTTACAATGGGAGATAAAATTATGATGTAAGATAGAATATAGGATCTATTAGGAGAACTGGTTTAGAGACAATTTTTGATGAAGAGGAATCGAGAAAAAGTATAACTTGAGCATGCATCCATGGAAAAGGAAAAATGAAAATGGTCATTTTAGTAGATGGTGAGGAAATGGAAAGTTTGGATGTTAGCCATTCTAAAGGTACACGTGAAATCATAGATAGCGCTAATGAGTGAGCACGAGCCTACCATAAGCCCTTAAAAATAAATAAGGTTAACATTGGGACAAAGACCAAAACCTAAGGAAGCTATCATTGGGGACTATTGGCTGGAAAAAGAATTTTCAAAGGTTATTGATCGGTCATTGTACGAGTTCTAGGAGTTGTTCCCTCATGTGTACCATGAACTCAAATGCATCCACCATTCCTTGAGGGAGATGAAGATCAATTTAAAGGAAGGTGTCCACCCAATTGAGAAGAGGTCTTATCGAATGAATCTAAATTTGTGTGTATGGGTCAAGGAAGAGATAGACAAGATAATAGCATCTGGTATCATTGAGGCTATGTAGGAATCAAAATGGATAAGCCCAATGGTCATAAATATCAATAAGGATGGAATAATAAGGATCTATGTGAACTAAAGGGACTTGAATCTAGTATGTGTTATCGATCCTTTCCCAACCCCCTTTCTTGAATGAATTCTTGAGGGATTAACCGGGCACGAGGTCTACTCTTTCACGAATGGGTTCCCAGGGTATCACCTAGTTAGGATTACAAAGGAAGACCAAAGAAAGATAACTTTTTCCAATGAATGGGGAAGTTTTTCCTACATGGTTATGCCTTTTGGATTGAATAATGCACCTATTGTTCTCTCGCGCATTGTGGTAGAAGCATTTTAGGACTTCATCCATATATTTATTCAAGTTTACTGGATGACTGGATGTATGGGTTGGTAAAACACCATTGTGAAAATTTAAGGCTAATGTTTGAGACATGTTGACAATTAAGGATATCCATCAACATTAAGAAATGTGTCTTTGCTACTCCATTTTGGAACCCTATTAGGACATATTATATGTAAGGAAGGCTTACTAGTAGATCCTGCTAAAGCTACAATGATTATGATATTGGGTAAGCCTACTAATCAAAGCCTAGTGTGTAGATTCCTTTGAAATATGGGGTACTACGGGAAATTCATCAATGGGTATGCCAATATCATAGCGCTCTTGGAGGAATGGCTAAAACACAAGAGATCCTTTCATTGGGAAGAGGTGCGGGAGAATGCATTTGACACTTTAAAGGATAAAATTATCAAAATGCCCAACTACACTTTCCTTCTTACAATAAGCCTTTCCATGTGCATGTTGATGCCTAGAACAACCATTTCAGCAGTATTAACACAGCCTAGTGAGGGTATTTTCATCACCCCTTGTGTTTTGAAAGTAGGATGTTGACACGAGCATAACAGAATTACACAACTGCTGAGCATGAATCACTATCAATGATCTACACGCTGCATAAGTTCAGAAAGTACCTATCAGCAACACCCTTTATAATCTATACAAACCACATGGCATTGAAATGCTTTGTAAACAAGCTTGTTTTACAAGGGCGCATATGTCATTGGGTCCTATTATTCCAAGAGTTTGAGTTCATGGTGGTTGTAAAACTAGGAAAAAATTAATTCAGAACTTGACCACTTATCAAGGATTGACTCAGGGGAGGAATCGTAAAGAATTGAGGATACCATGTTGGATGCACAAGTATTTAGGTTGTGGTGTGCACCCTCAGACTTGGAAGATATTACAGTATTCTTGAAAACTAGTGTCGCACTGAATGAGATGAAGGATCGGAGATGAAGCAGCCGGTAGTACGCACCATGTCTTACATGTTGATTAAGGGAGATCTGTATAAGCTAAGATGTGATGAGGTTATATGCTGATGAGTATTGGAACATGAGCACGTGGAAATTTTTGAGGAAGTGCATAGCGGGATTGCAGGAGGACACTATATAGGAAATGTAACTACACAAAATTTCTATTAGTGGGGCTTTGGTAGGAAACCATCTACAAGGATTGTATTGATTTTTTTAAGGCCTATGACCATTTCTAGTGGCTTACAAAACTTGAAAAAGAGGATGAGATTACCTTATTTCCAATAGCCAATTGAACCATTTGAAAAATGGGTAATCGACTTTGTATGGCCAATTTTTCCATCCGTATGAAGGACTGCATGATAGTTGTTCTATTTTAATGTGAAAACATAATTAGCATGTATGGATGTCCTTTGAGCTTGACTAGTGATAGGGGTACATATTTCTTAATGAAATGATCAAGATTCTACTAACATAATTTATAGAGGCCCATCACAAGACTACCCCTTATAATCCATAGGAAAATGGAATTGTTGAGGCATTTAACAAAATAATAAGTCACATATTGACCAAAATCGGTTACATCAAAAGAAAATATTGAGATTACAAAGTATCATCCATTCTATGGGCATATATGACAACCTACAAGAGGTTAAACAAGGAAACACAATTTCAATTGGTGTTTGGTGTGGACAATATTTTTCTAATTGAATTCATGTTACCATCTCTATGTATAGTGCACAAAGGAGGATTGGTGATGAAAAAGTACTCGAAGAAAGGATTGATAAGTTGATTTAGTTAGATGAGATGTGATCACTTGCTAGATGAAGTCAGGAAAATAGAAAAGGCAATTCAAAATGTCTAACATGATCGTCATATCAAGAACAAGCAATTATAGGTTGGGAAGATGGTTATGTTGTATGATTCCAAGTATTTGTGCCATCTTGGGAATTTGAAATTCTATTGGTTGGGACCTTACATAATCTTATACATCCTTGAATTAGGCACTTTCCGATTACAAGTGCTAGATGGGATGAGATTACAAGGTCATTTAATGGGAGTAGGTTCAAGCCCTACTATAAATAAGTCTTCTTGGTGTTTGTAAATAAGACAATATTTCTAGTTAGCTTAGGATTTTTCCTTTATTATTTTTCTTTTCTTGTGTTTCCCTTTCTTGTTGTTGTTGTTCCTTTTTTTCTATTTTGTGCATTGTGCGCCGATAACCAGATTATTTTCTAAAAGTTGTGTATGCGCAGATGACCATGCATCGGTTTTAGTGTGGGGTGGAGTAGTACAAAGTAAAAGTTGATTTTCCTAGTAGAAGAAAGCACATGTGGAAATGGTGGATAATGAATTATGGTGTCAAGAATGTTGTAACAAATAACACACATGAAGAATGAAGAGCATATGAACAACATGAGGTAGGAGAGGGAAAAAATCAGGTAAAGAACAAAATAAGTGCCTATGGCATTGTAGGCACGCACATAAGAGTCTTCGGTTAGATTGGATTTTTGCACACCAAAAGGTTTTAGAAGGTTTTTTTCATTGGATTGGGTGCATGGGTAAGGGTGCTTAAAGTCCTCCTAGCTGAAAAATCCACATTTAATGCTAAGTATGTTGGTAGGTGGTATAGAATTTATTGCTTGAGAGGAGCAAAAACTATAAATATGAGGTCGGGAAAGTTAGTATTTAACCTTTCTATTATGAATTTGAAGAGCTCTTTCTAACTAGGGCATCCAGAGAGATTTGTGTGAAGGAAGAAGAATCATAGAGATCTAAGTGTGTGACTACGGTGGATATACAAACCAGAGTGGAAGGATTATATGGGCATGGGGATAGTTTTTTTGAAGTACGTCATCTTGTTGAAGGGTTTTCCTAGTTAGGGTTTAGTAGCTAGGGCACAGAGAGAGAAGGATTTCTTTGGGGATTTAAGCCTTAGATTTGAGTAGAGTAGTAAAGCAGAGAAAGAAGGAGTTTAAAATTTTAACTCTTTGTGAGAAGAATGACACCAAAGAAACATAAGGGCAATGGAAAAGGAAAACAAACCATTGTGATCACTAGCTCCAATGAGGAATGGTATGTAGAAATGTAATATCTATATAGAGTATTGCTAGGAAATGAGTGGGTATCACACTTGAGACAAATGGTCGTGAGAAATTACAACCATCACATGAGAACTATAGAGAAATAAATAGCATTGGATCTGGTTCATCTAACTAACAAGAGGACACTATATGCAATGCCAATATATAGTGACAAGGTGAAAGTGAAGTTGGAAAAGGAAGGGCTATTGTAACTATATGAGTTGCCTTATTTTGGAAAGCCCGAGAGGCTATATCAGTGGTTGATGTTGTGTGTACATAAAGAACTCTTCTACTTTGTAGTCCACAAGATGTGCATAACACCTCAGTTGATATCCAAGTTCACTGGCTTGAATTGTGAAGGAGAATCCATAGATGATGACTTAGATGATAAATAGGCCATTAAGGAAACTGTGGAGGATTATGAATATAAAAAGGGTTCATGGTACTTTTACATCACATAAATTCCAGACCCTATTATGGGGATGGTTGTGTGCTTGGTCACCAAGCTTAATGATCAAGAAATATGGACACAAGTAAACAAGGCATGGTTAAATGTATGCTAGAAGATCTCAAAAGGGACCATCTATAACTTGTCTACCTTTATTGTGGATGAGATCATAAGTAGTGCATAGGAAGGAGAAAAGATACTATTCAGCAACATTCTCCTCACCATCGTCTTCTCAGAGATTAGAGTTCCCGATGGGCTAAAGAAGTTTTTTTGGGAGTACCCAGAAGACAATCCCTCGTTAGTGAAAAGGTTTGAGAAATATAAATGTGAGACCATGACGGTTGCTCATAAGGCACACCTAGAAAAGTGGTACAAGAAAATGTGTGACATATTGGGAAATTTGAGTGGAGGATCCCTAAGAATTTTCCCATGCTCGTGGGTGGAGAGGTAGATTTTTTCATTTATCAACATTTCTACGCATTGGCGGAGTTTACATTGACAAATGGCACTAAGATCCCATGGTGCAAGCTACCCTTCTCCTTCACCGCATAATACTTCTAAGTAGGGGTCAACTGGTTCAAGGAGGCTAAAAGGCTAAGGTTTGACCTTAGTGAGGTATACCAAGACCAGCGTGAGATGTCATGAAATCTTGTATACCTTAAGAAGAGTGCATATGTAGAGATGTATGTCTCCCACAAAGTATAGATGATGAAGTTGATAACACTTTGTTGATCATCGAAAGGGCTATAGTAAGGGTATATCAACGCATAATTCCTAAGTTTGAGAAAGGCACTTATCTAGAGAGTTATGTTTCCATTCTAGAATACCCCATAGGGAGGAAAAAGGCCTCTCCAATGAAGGGGGAAAGAGAAGAAGTGAAAGAGAATAATGCACCAAGTGTGCAAACCACACAATCGGTAGTCATGCCGGAAGAAATCACTAAGCCTAACACTTACATGTGTAGGAAGAATTCCCCATTATAGGAAAATACCCTAGAAGAAGAGGCACCAAAGCATGAAGGACCCCTCACACATGAAGAATCACCAAGGAATACATCACCTATTAAAGAGAAAGAGAAAGAAGAGTCTCCTATGCTAGAATCACCGATTAGGAAGAAGCGAGAAGATGGAAAAAAGTCGACTTGGAGGAAACATAGAGCTTAGAGGCCTACATTGGTGATAAGTATGATGATGAGAAAGGAGGTCAAGACCATTTAGTATATAATGTACATGACTCTGAGGAGGAGGAATATGAAGAGGATAATGACGAGGAGGAAACAAAGGATCAAGGAAAGGGGTGAGTGAAGAGGTAAGCACAAAAATTAGGGAACCCTAAGCCTCACAAAAGAACAAGTGGAAAAATCCATGGAGAGAGAGGTAGGGAATCATTAAGGATTTTGTGGAGTAGGAGTTGGAGCAGAGCATAGATGAAATTTTGAAGGAAATAGAAGAAGAAAGCATTGGGAAATAATATGGCAGCATGGGTGGGAATCCCAATTTGGTGGTAAGCTTCCCAAAGGTTGCGCAAATAGGTGGGAAGGGCATAGTTGTATCACAAGGGTAAGTAATGGGATACATCAATGATCTAAGAAAGGTGCTACGTGTGTACTTATAAAGCATTGTATGGATAGGTCAACTCCTGGATATGACTTCATTTGATGAAGAAGCTGCATATCCATGAACCAGAAAGATGTTATCTTGGGCATTAAAGTCCCATGTGAATGAACATGAGTTAAAAGTAAGTCAGGGAGAGTTGATGGAGGTACTAGAGACAAAAGGAGTAAATACCTTGGTAAATGCTAAACAATTGTTAGATGATCATGTCTCGAAATGTGATCAACAAATTTTTAGTTGAGATTGAGGTCGACTATTTAGAAGAAATGATAGAGTAAGAAGAGAAAGGAGTTAAAGTAAGAAGAGCTTATCGGAGGCGTTAAGGTGTGAACCGAAAGAGGAAGAAGGAAAGGTGTGCAAGCTACACAATAAAATTGAAATGATTATGGGTGCTATTGTTTTAAAGCATCTTGACCTAGCACCACCTGAGAAAAATATGAATCATCCTTGCATTGTCTAGAGTATTTGACCCACATCCTCACAATGGAAAGGTGACCACTTGCCTTAGAGACTACAGAAGAAGCACTAGCGGCATTCCAAGTGAGATAAGAGAAGTTAAAGGTTTTGAGGTCAGTTCTTGATATACCAAACTCCTTACGGAGGTAAAGGCCACCACATAAGCTGCTGAAGATGCATATAAAAATTGTGTTGATAGGGATAGAGTGGAAAGAACCTAGTCACTCGCACATGAAGTGGAACTCAAGGAGTTTCAAGAGAAGAATAAGGGGAACATAGTAGAAAGGGATAAAATCTTGGCCAAGGTAGAGAAGAATTGAGAAGCTATCGAGACCTTGTGAGGCTCAATCAAAATCCAGCTAAAGGAATTATAACACTAGATCACCCGCAAGATGGATACACTTGATGACTTGGGAAAATAATTGGAGGGTATTGTTAAGACAATGAGTGCCAAATTAGAGAACTTAAGTTTTAAGGAGGTGAGCACCATAGTCGAGACCTCCGTCAAGTAAGCCTAGAGTGAGGTTGATGCCTAGAAAAAGCTAGAGGTAGAAATAGGGAAGGATTTCCCTCATTTCCTTTAGTTCTCTTTAATTTTCCCCATTCTTTCATTCTTTCTCCCAATTCTTCATTCCTTAATTATTTTTCCCCTATTCAGAGCCTTTCATTCTTTATTCATTGAAGAGAAATGTTTCTAAGGACAAAGAATAGGTGTAGTGTGGGGTGATGTTGGGCCTCAGAATATTAGCCAAGTACAAGAAGGCACGAGGGTGCCTATATGAAGAAGGATGCACAAGGTGAAGGAGCGTAGGGAAAGGTTATAACATGGTTTATTAGAACACATGGCGCACACGCATAAGACAAGATGGGTTTTGGGACTTAGCCATATTTGGTGTTCCAATATGCACATAAGAAAAGTGTGACCCATCTAGCATGTGGAGTGGATAAGGTGACATCCTGGCAGCTATATGGTTAAGAATGGAATATTCCATGCATGCGATGGAATGATCCAGAAAGAAATTATTGCAAATAGTGGAGAGATCATATAAAATTAAGTATGATCCATAGGAGGACCACATGGACACTTTTCAATTGATATATTATCACAAGAAGGCATGGTGGTGGAGACTAAATCTATATAGAGAGATGCTCGGGTAGAAGGAGACAAAAAGAGAGAGAGACACACACCAAGATTGGCATCATAAAGCGTTGGATAGACAAAGCTTTGCATGAATAATGAAGGATCCTTTGGATTGGGATTAGGATAACTATAGGAGTGATGGAATATTTAGAGGGATGGGTTTGTAACCATTTTTGTAATGTGGAAAGCATAGCTTAGGTTCCTAATGCATGACTTTGATCTACATTGTTATATTGGTATGTTATGGCCTTAATGAATGTAATGTGGTTATTGAACTTGTTAAGATAAATATAAAGTTTTGTTCTAAAAATACATGTGGTTCATGAGAATAAACCTTAGTGTATTTCCTTTGTGTTATGAATCAATTATGTATTATGTTAGATACTTCTCTTTTTGTTATCGTGTAGACACCAAAATTGGGTCACACTCCCTTGGTCCCCTTTCAAATAACTAACTGAAACATACTCAACTAACATTATCACCCTTTCACCCCATATTAACATTAATTTAATCATCCACAATTAAATCAATACCCACCCTCACTCCATTTATTAATTTAATTACTTTAATTAAATGGATGCACACCTCACCTATCCACCTCAACTAGACACCTCACCATAGACCTATTCACAACATGTTTCCATAACCAACTAATACTTATCCCTACTTACCTTAATGAGATAAGACTTAATATAACCCTAAAAGCACATGCCTATTCTTCCTCTAATCACATTCCCTCTTAGCTAAGAGAAACGCGTTCCACTTATACCCTAAAAATGAGAAAAATCTTGGAAGAGGATAACCAAGATCCACTATTTTAGGAAACCTATGATATCTTACCTTAACTAACACCGATCAATTTGAAACCGACACCGATCACCCTAAATCATCATCGGTTACCATGTAACCTTTTGGTAATCTTGTTTGAGAGTTTGGCCACATTCTAGAGTTTTGGGAGAAAAGGATATCTACATGCAAGCCATAACCAAAGTTATTTCACACATCTAGATAGCCATAGCTAGCACAACCATTGATCAAAAGGTATTTTCATTCATGGTAGCATTCTGGGAAGCACTTCGAGGCACTCGACCACCATTTCACTGATCAACCATCACCACCACCCAAGCATTGAGCCTACATAGTAGTAAGTTTGTTTCTAACCTGTACCATTTCATTTCTATTTAGTTTATAAGGGTTCTTCAAATTTGTTTATCAACCACCATTAATATTTTACCTCACCACTATTACCTTCCTATGAACCCGACCATTCCCCCTCACTCATAACCATTTTAATCACCATCTATCCATTCTTGGGTGCCTTTGAGTATTCCCAACAATTCCACGAACCTAAACCAAGATCCTTACCATCTCCGATTCAGCCTCGGAAAAATCCCCAAAACCATGAACTATTGAGTTATTATCATCTTGCCTTAACCGTCATCGGTTCTTACTAAACCCTCATCGGTCATACTAGACCCGACTTCGGTCTCTGTATTTGGAATTCCTACTAATAGTAGATCCCAATAACATTTTTCTAAGTGAAAGTGACCCCTTAACCCGACCTTGACCTATTCCAACACCCCGATTATTTACCTTATTTCAAGATCGATCACATCCTAGCTTATTATGTTATATTTTCTTATTGTATTTGGATGAGATACCTAAATCATATCAATTACAGTAGAACCTTGTTTATTTTGTCATTTCTTGCATTAAATTGTATTAAATAGTGGGTTGATTCTTTGTCACAAGGAAGTATCACACTTCTGGATCTAGCATACGCTAGAAACCCACCGACATATATTGTTTAACTCTCTTTTATGGTCTTATTGTGTATTTTAAGTAGTTCCTCCTAGCCAAAAGGAATATCTCACAGTCAACATTGGATCAAGAATTCATAACGCGCGTGAACAACCTCCAACCGACCAGCACAATAGGTATTCCTCCTTAACCCACACCTTTATTTGTTTTTTCTAAATCCCTAAAGAAAACAATGAAACATTTTGGCACACTTTGGTGGGACCCACCAAGGGTTCCTTGCATTTTATTCATTCCTAGGTGAAAGTTGTGTGTTTTTTCCATTCTGAAAAGCTCCCACATTAATTTTCTTCTTTGGAATCTTCCTCTCTTTCTATTGTCTAAAAGCAATCATGTTTTGGTGTTATAAAAAGAATACTTCTTTTCTTTCATTAGTATCACATTAGTGAAATAGTATTCCTCTTCCTCTTCATTACTTGCTACATCGAATATCACACTTTTATTTGGACTTAAAACACTTGCATAACATTCTGATTCACTGCATTTTAGCTCACATTAAAATGAGGGAAACCTATATGCTGGAATTCATGCCCAACTAATGGTTGACATAGTTGAATTATAGAAAGCACATTCTTTCTTATCTCTCTTTGCCAAACTAAACAAATTGAAATATATACATCTTCTTAAAAACATCCCACCCATAAGAAGCTATCAACAATCACACAATCAAAGGATTGACAGTGGGCACCCAATTGGTTATCTCTGTCCAATTACCCCATTAGAGAATGGCCTACCCCTAACATAACATAACTTGAAACCTAACCTTTAGAATTTCCTTCTTCGTAAGAAGCCTTCCCAACAAAAAAATCTACTCTAAATTCACGAGTAAGTTTTCAAAATAGCATAAGCTGAACACATAAAATTCACTTATAGGATTTACATATTTCTCTTATCTTTGTGCTTGACTTGCATTTTGAGGTGTGAGGTTGTATTCTCCATTTTTCTCTCCTTTCACACTCCATAATCATAGTTGGTGTATTCCATCTATTTCTGAGTGTGTTAGGGCTCATTTTTACCATACTCAGACTTCTGGGTTGGTGTTTCATTCCACTTCATTTCACACAATACAACATTTTTATTCATTCTTTAGATTTCATAGTCACCGACATTGGTCTAATGACCATCGTCGTTTACATCGATCGCCATTGGTTTACCTAACCGGTGTCGGGTTGCTTGTTCTTTTGGTTATTTTACCCAAAAGACACTTATCTCATCTTCTCTTCTATTTAGAGTATTTGTGTATCATTGTACTCTCTATAATATGATAACAGTAATCAAATACAAATTTCCTTTCTGACAGTCATTAGTTTTTATCTCATTTTTGAAGCTGTTGTTTTCTCAAAGTAACTAAGATGCAGTTCACCTGTAACCACCATCGGTCACCCTTAACCGCCATCGGTCACCTCTTAACCACCATCGATTAGTGCAACCAACGTCGATCACTCTTTGTTCTAATTTTAATCAAAAATTTACCAAATTTACCTCTCGGATCTATTTTTCCCCATCTCTGTTGTTCCCTATGTCATTTACAGAGTACAATTCACCTAATATACATTGATTCACATGGTGATGACTTGTAGCCAAACTAATGCCCTCATATTCCATGCCATCTGTCACCACTCCCACTTAGTTCATCACCACCATCCATCATGTCAAATATTATTAGAATTAACTCATCCCCATCGCTACCAAAGTGACGAGGAGTTCGTGAGACACCTCGACCAAAATCCTGCTACCCTATAGTACTACCTTGCTCATTCTTCCACCTAGGATTCCTTAGGATAGTTAATATATGGCATGCCCATATCTATCCCTCCTACTATTGCCCCCACTTCTATGTTGGCTAGCACCAATGCGGTGCTACCATCATCCACTTTACCACCTATGGTGTCTCATCGAGACCCCATAACCGTTATAACTACAACTTTTACATCATCTATCATGCCCATGAACTCGGTTGTCCCTCCAACATACACTTTAAGTATAGCCCCATTTGTAGCTGCTTCTTCACATATACCCATTGCATTGCAATCAACCCCAGTGTTAGCACTTACACCCTTTTTCAAAACCTCATTCTTTCTATCCCACATTCCTTAGCCCCAATAACCACTAAAGTTGTTACGACTACCCCACCCACTTTCACATACTACCAACAACCCCGACCTCATCTATCACTTATTCTAGCTATGTTCCACCTACATCTATTCCTCTGTGTAGTTCTCATACTTAATGCCACTACAAAATAATATACCACTTACCTCATACATTCAACATCAACCCTCCTTTTCTGCAAGGGGCACCCATTCATCCCAACCTAATAACGACCTCATTAAAATGATGATGGAAAATATGCAAACATTAGAAACATTTATTTACGGATCACGTAATTCTTTAACGTATGACAAAATCAGTAATGAGCCTATCCATCCATCTATTCCCATTCTTCCCTACCATGTGCATTGAGAAAATCCTAAATTCAATCGGTTCAATAGTAAAAATACCCACAAAGAACACTTGCAATCATTTAAACATGGGCGATACCTAATCACCCACGATGACACTTTGATCGTATGAACTTTCCCAATGTTCTTGATGGGACCGACATTGGATTTGTATAGTGGACTACCTTGAAATTCCATTTATTCCTTTAATCAAGTAGCCTAAGCTTTCTTAGATCATTTTTAATCAATGTTGCCAAAAAAATTCACCATGACGATATCTATTTAACCCGACGGTATGAAGATGAATCTATCACATATTTCATTTTCCGCTGGTGGAGTCTTATTAACCAATTGATGTTCCAATTACCTCAAACTAAACTTATTGAGTTGTTCAATAGAGCTTTGTGCATACATATTTCACTAACTCTCGCATGTCCAAACCTTCCAAACCATTGAGGAAGCATTCACAATGGCCTAAAAATGTGAAATTCATGTCATTGAAGAAAATAAAATCCAATTAAGAAACAAGAACACCCCATTCAAATCAAATGATTTTCTTCATCCTCAAAACCTCAAAATAATTATTCAAAGCCCAAAGAATCTGCCAACGTAGTAGTCCTCAAGAATGGTCCACCTTATGCTTCTAATTAGGCCCAACCCTCTTCCAATCTTTCTCATGTCTAGGCCTTTCAGCTCCGGTGAGATTAAAGAAAATACACTTTGATTGGAGAGCCCTATTCATAGGTCTTGGAAAATATTCTTAAATTTGGAGCCATTAAACTTCCTCCCATAAAACCTCATACATGTTTTGATCCTTCTCGTTCCATTTCGACATGGTATAAAGAGCATGACTACTGTAATTATCATTGCATTGAAGGACATAGTTATGGTAAATACATAACTTTTAAAAACATTGTTCAAGAGATGATAGACAATGGATACCTTGTTGTAGATAACCAAAATGCTCCAGCAAATTAGAATTTGCACATCTTCAAAAATTTGTTCCCTAATCATAAACCATCATCTAATCAAAATAGCAAAACTTCATCTAGAAACAACAATTTCCATGAAGTCCATGTAGTTTTGATATCATACCAACTATTCATCAAAACCTACCTACTTCATCTATTTAGGAAATATTGGCATGATCTCCTCCACCCATAGAGGAGCATACTTTTCTACTCCTCCACCCACAAAGGAATCCCCTTCATATCCCCTTTCTCTCATGGAGGAACCCAAACTTTCTACGATGTCATTTCATTGTCTCGCTTCCCAACCTTCGAACCATTAATGCTTGATATTCTCCCATCCATAGGAAAATAATTAGCACCTTCTCCTCCACTAAGAGAGAATTCTAATTTACCAAACCTATTATCTCTCCTAACCATGGGAAATTATTTAGAAATGTCACTAACTATTGGGGAAAAATTTCCCATGACATCCCAGGACCCTATTGACATGATCTCGGCACTTTTACCTACAAAATTTGAGGCTAGCCAATTCCATGTCTCATGACATATTTTATCAAGATTTCCATCCAACCCATTCCATCCTCTTCTTCATTAGTCCCATTTTCACATTTGGTTGATCATTTTGATTACGTTGATCATTCCATGCTCTGGGGACGTCTTCGGCTCCCCATTTCGACCCAAATGCAAATGTTTCCTGAAGATACTTCCATGATCTACCCAAAGGTATTTTTGGAAACTAAAACTACACTAACCATGACAATCAAAATGACTTCCTATTTTAATTCCTACCTCAATCCAAAATTATACCCATCACTACAACTATTCCCAAACCTAAAAACCTAGCCACACTCATCCCCTCACATGTATCTAGACCCATCACTACTTTGGGTGTCATGGCGACATCAAGCCTTATTCACCTACTTGTCAAATTAGATTTAGCCACATCTTCCTAAGTCCATACCAACATTATCCTCCCACCTAAAAGGAAAACCCAACCTTCTAGGCTATGTACACCGGTCTCGCCTACCACACCTTTGTCACCTTCCCCCTTCCGTCCATCCTAAGGCCTCATCCATCAAACTTAACCAAATAGTCTCATACCCAAGGCCGGTTAAAAGCTAAACATTCTACTCCTACCTCACAAACCTTTGTTATACCTCATTCACCCAAAAACCAAACTTCCTTACCCTCACCTGTACCCTTCTTGCCACCTATACCTCCACTGGGTACTATAACCCCAACCTTGCCTATATGACTTCAACCAATGACATTTATCCAACCTCTATCAACCACTTCCACTACAACTCAGTTGTCCCCATGGGTAACCCATCCTCTTACACCATTTTATTTCCTTCTACATCCTATACTCCTATGTAACCTTTACCTAAGAAGGTGCAACCCAAAGATAAGAATTCGTTACCCTCCAATAAGGTATTCAAACTAACCAAACCTTCCATTATCGGTCCTTCAACCCCATATTTATCCAAACAGATGCCAAGAAAACATTAAACCATACAACTTATCAAATGAGTGGACCAATCCATTCCCCCTCCTATTAATCCTCTTCCCTCACAATCATCCACATTTGTAGCCAAACCCACACTCACTTCTCATTGTGAACCATTAGCGGGGTTCTACGCCAACATTTTAGCCAATCTCTTAGAGACATCTGTCATCACATTACTGCCACTTTGACCTTATGATCATCTCAAACCCAAACCAAAAGGGTTTGATGAAACAAATATTTTTGCTTATCATCATGTATCGGGACATGATGTTGAAAATTATAAGGCATTGAAGACCGTTCTTATCCAACTTTTTCTCTTGAACAAAACTACGACGATGACAATATTCTGGATGAGGACCATGCTCCAAATTCACCTCTCACCACACATCATCATCCTTTAACAATGACCAATATATCCACCCCCACAACTATTTTACCCACCTCAAAAATTTGAGATAAACCTGGTATGTATTAGAGAATTAGCCAAAACACCACCCAAATGCCATTGCACCTAGCTCAATTCACAATTATTTTCTCCCCTAGTAGGTTTCTTCCCATCATTTGTTACACCACTCATCCGACACATTCTCCATTTCCCCCCCCTCGGATTAACATGTTTCACGTTTCTACCACACTAAGAAAGACAAAGGAAAAGAAAAAGAGACGAAACCATCGACCAACCCAAGACCTAATATACCATCTGCACTGCACCCAAAATCACCATCCACAAACCTACATACCCTATCTCTCATGGGGTCACCCATCGCATAATGATAAAATAATTACATCTGTTCCCCCTAAATATGTCATTGTATGATCTTGTTCAAAATTTGAATCCCATAGACAAGCCCTTATTGAGGTTTTTCAAACCATTAAAGTTTTACCCAATGACCCCACATAAGTGGCCTCCATTATTACCCCTCACCACATGGCCTCACTAATCAAACCATATCCTTCTTTTACCCCCATATCTACTCCTCGATCACCACCCTTAGCTTCTCTGATGAGGAGATTATACCTCTCCAGTCAAATGACCACTCGATCCCACCCTATTCATTTTTGTCTATATTGATAACATGTGTGTACGAAGCATCATGATTGATGGTGGTGCTAGCATTAACATCATCTCCTCCCACACATACAATCAAATGTGTATCCCTCCTAAATGTATGCATAATAACCCAGTTATGTTGTGCTCCTTCAAAGATGCCATTACCTCCACCCTTGGTACCATTATACTTCATGTTCACGTAGGCCCTAGCACTTTCCTAGAACTATTCTATGTCTTAGAAGGAGAGTTATAGTATAACCTATTTCTTGGCAGACCCTGGATTCATGTCATGGGTTGTGTTCCTTCAATGTTACACCAATGTGTAAAATTAGAGCATGAAATACATAAATACACCATCTCTATTGACCCATCACCATTAAAAATTGCAACATGTTGTACTGAGGCTAGACGATGTACTTGTACTAGTCAAAGCATCGCCACCACTCTCACTTCTCCTTCACCCACAAGCCCATCCACCGGTGTCTCCGCCACTTCTCATGCATATAATTCTTCTATTCCTACTACTGATGTAGCTTCCACAGGTGGCCACTCTACTTCCCAACCAATCGATACCCCTCCTGTCCAATCATCTAGTGAATCATATATCCCTGCTACCCACATATGAATATCGATCCCTTAGAAGGTGTTTTTTAATGCCTTACTCTGGGGGAGTACCACCTATATAATATTGACACATTCCTCACTCCGTAAGATTATGGGAACCTACATCATCACCCTCATTATGACTAATGCATAGGTGAGGCTTTTTCCTTATGGTTCTCCCCACCTATGCACTAACCTAACATGTGGGGACTTGATATTTCCAACTATTCACCCGAACCTCCATCCCAAACATTGTCATTTTCATCTGACCTACAATCCCTTACTAACCACCACTTCACCCACACTTTCCTCCACCATTGCGCATGGAAAGGATTTAGCTTTTTATTTTATGAGAAAGGCCGTCATACTATCATTTCTTATACCACCATAAACACAATGATTGTTGTGGTATTGTCTTTGCTACATCACCTTCCAAGAAGGCCTATGTCGACCTCATTAAGGAAGACAAAATTTCTCCACCTCATTTACCCATGTCATCATCTTCACCCACAGAGTTCATAAATCCTGACTCTATTCCTCCTAACTTTTTTTTTCATAAACACAATTTCCCTAGAACCTCTGACCTATCAATGCAATGGTGAGGCTCCCTCTTCTCTCCCCTTCCTATATCCTAACATGATCGATGACGATATGCCTTCTATTAACATCATTCAATGTTAGGAAGATGAGTCTATCCTCACCTACCTTAGTGCGGAAGACTCTTATATTCATCATTCGTCACCCTCGAGACCTAAACCATTTTGAACAATTGACTATCGAAATCAACATTAATACTTAGAATGACCCACACATCCTAATGATAGGTCGGTCTTTAGATGTTGTTAAACAAGAATATTTTACCTCTTTCCTCTAGGACCATAGAAATTATTTTGCTTGGTCCTATGCCAATATTCCATGTATTGACCCAAAATCATAGTCCACAATATCGTGACCATTATTAATGCATAACCCATCAATAAAAGCTGCAGAAAATGCATCCTTGCATTTCTCTTCTAGTCAAAGAAGAACTTCAAAGCACCTTCTATCAATTTCCTTCATCATACCCATTAACTATCCAAAATGGATTTCTAACATAGTTTCTGTCACAAAAACAATAGGGGACTCTGTATTTGAATGAATTTTCATGACCTCAATGTAGCTTGTCCTAAATATGATATTCCCCTACCAAGAATTTACTAACTAGTTGATCTCACCCTCGGCCATGAAATGATATCACTCGGGGATGGTTTCTCAAGTTTTAATAAAATATTACTCGCTCTAAAATATCAACACAAGACTTCCTTCATCACCCCTTGGGGGACTTTCTACTATCGATTCATGCCTTTTTGCCTTAAAAACACTTTGGTGTTACATATCAAGCAAGCCATGAATTACATCTTCCATGACATCATGCATCACGTATTTGAATATTACGTAGATGATAGTCTTGCCAAATCAAACATCGGGCTAAACACCGACCATCCTTAAGGTCATATTTGATCACCTCATCAAGTATTGTGTTTGTATTCAACCAAAGAAGTGTGTCTTTGTGGTACTTTCAATAAAAATCCTTAGTTTCATCATTTCTTTGTGTGGCATAGAATTCAATCTTGCTAAAGTAAAGGCTATTCTAGAAATGCCTCCGCCTACTAATCTCCATCAATTTTGAAGCTTGGAAGGTAATTTAAAATCCATTCGTCATTTTATCTCCCAACTTTTCGACCACTTTATCAACCATTTCATCATCTTCTTAGGAAGGAAGTTTTGTTCAAATGGGACGATGAATGCCATAAATATTTTGATGCCTTAAAATAATACCTTCTTCAACCACTAGTGTTCATTCCTCCTAAGGATTACCAACCCTTTTACATATACATTTATGCCATTGACCATTCTTTAGGGGTCATGCTCACACATCGTGATTTGAACAACACAGAGAGAAATTGGTGTATTACATAAGTTGCACCCTTCATGACTATGAATCTAGATACACCCATGCTGAAAAACATTATTTAGCCTTAGTTTTCATCACCACCAAACTCCGTCATTACCTACTCAACCACAAAACCTTTGTTGTTACTAATACTAACCCCTACACTATATGTATGCAAACCCTATCAATATCAATATGTCACACATTTTCTTATGCTTCTTTATTACCTTGACCTTGAATTCACTCATAAACAATCCATCAAGGGACAAACCATCACTAAACAACTAGCAGGCACACCCTATTTCTAGGAATCAACCCTCTAACTTCGATTTCCGAGACAAATCCAAAGCTACCCTCTCCTTGGATGATACCACTTACCAAATGACACTCTTATTCGATGGCTCTAAGTGTCAATATGGAGGTGGGGATGGTGTTATCCTCATTCCTCTTAATGGTGAACCCATGCCTTTATCTTTCAAACTAGATTTTTATTATACAAACAATATCGCGAATATGAAGCACTCATATTGGGTCTCTAGGCTACTTATGCCTTACATGTTAAGTTAATCAATATATTTAATGATTCCCAACTAGTCGTAAACCAAGTCAATGGTATATACTAGTGTCATAATGAGATAATTCAAAAGTATAAACATCACATAGACATACTTTTACCACCTTTTACCTTTATGAACTTCAAACCACCCCCATTCTACCAATAAGTTTGTGAATACCATGGCCTCGCTTGGCTTCTCAAATACCCGCTTCACCTATCGACTCTAAATATTTTTCATAATACAATGGTTATAATCACCCTCTTATTTACCTCATGAGTTATACTCCGTTGGAACCATTGTTCCTAGCCCACGTGACCTTTGATTATCTTTCACTTTCCATTCTACCTTCCGATCTCACTCGTAATGGACAACGTGCCTTTATTAAAAGTGTCTCTTGCTATGTCATCAACGCCCGGTCTCCTTTATAAGTTCGACTTCAATGGTATTCTCTTACGATGCTTTACAAGTTCAGAAATTCCATACACCATCAAGGAAGTTCATGATGGAATTTTTGGAGGCCACTTTAGTGGTTTAGCTATCGCTAAATGCATTCTTCACATTGGTTATTATTGGCCAACCCTAAACTGTGACTATTGTGACTATGTCAAATGTTATGTGAAATGCCAGCAACATGCTAATCTTCATCACACACCTATTCATGCCTTACAAGCTACACGAGACCTTTGGCCTTTCTCTCAATGGGGCTTAGATCTTATCAAAGAGATGAATCCCCATTCTTCATAATTCCATCAATGGATTATAACCACTATTGAATATTACACTAAATGGGTAGAAGACATCCCCCTCATTTCTACAAAAGTCGATAAAATATGTGAATTCATCAACCATCACATCATTTTTTATTTTGGTGTTCCTAACTATCTCATCACCGATAATGAAAAACAAATTCAAAAAAAAACCTATGTAATTTATGTGATGCTTTTGGCATCAAACTTAGTTTCTCGTCAACTTATTACCCAAAACCAATGGCCAAGCTAAATCAACCAATAAAACCCCAAACAAAATTCTTATGAAAGTAGTTGACAATACTAGCAAGGATTAGAATTCAAACATTCCTTTCACCTTGTGGGCTTATCGCACTAGTATTCACACTTTGACTCTGCCACACCTTTTTCTCTAGTCTATGGTACCAAGGCTATCTTACCTCTTGAAGTCTATATTCCATCTCTCTGCATCTCATTACAAGACATGCTCAATGACGATGACTTTCTCAAGATCGTTTGGTGCAACTTGAGTTATTAGATGAATGTCATCTCAATGCTCTTGACCATATCCAAATCTACAAAAAACATATCAAATGTGCCTATGACAAACATGTCCACAAATAAACCTTTCAGGTTGGTGACCTTGTCCTGAAGGAAAATCAACACATAACCAAAGAAGAGAAAAGTAAATGGGGAAAATTTTCTCCTAATTGGCTTGGACCCTATATCATTACCCATGCCTATGGATTAGGTGCTTATTGTTTGTCTTCACTCAAAGGTAAACTGAACTGAGCCCTCAATGCATTACATATTCAACCATTTTTATTGTTGATATCAAGTTCTATATCAATTTCTATCAATTGACCACTCGTCCCATGAGCATTGTTCACCTTCCATATTACCCATTTTTTAGAATCAATGACTTAACAAGAATCATGTAATTACTCATCACCTTTTAGCCTTATCTTTAATATGAGTACCACGGCCCTACTCACAGCAGGATTCTCATAGATACTTTTCATCCTTTTAAAGATGGAATCCCATGGTCATTCATCACTCGATACCACCTCTTTCATAGTTAAACTTTGTGTCATATGGTTTTTATTCTAAACAAGAACCTAATATTCCTCTATAGTCTTGTCCATGACTTAAAACGTCTAAATTTTTAAAAAATAAAATTGGGATTCAACTCCTTGAGTAAAAATTCAAAAAAAGATGACTCCCTCAAAAGGGACATCTCTTGTCTCTACCCTGCCTCTATAAATAGACTACTCCTTGAAGGAAAACTATATAAAGTCATTGCAAAAATGTAATAAAATGTTCAAAAGCTTCCCACATCGATCACTTCACGAAGACCTCAAGGAGATAATATACTCATCCCATATAGAATTCCCACATTGATCAATCTATTAAAAATAAACAAATGAAGATAATGATAAAAAAATCATCATGGACTTGCCTATTTTTATCCTTGGTTTCTTGCTAGTTAAACATCGTTTGTCATCCAAGGGTGGCCTTTTCACCCTAATTTTATCTTTTCTCAAGGGACTCGCAGTAACTACGACATTTTTTTATCACGGACTTTCTTCACCCTTAGAATTGTCCATTATGTAATGCCTTTAGGGTCTTACATTCATAAGCCCATCGGGGTATGGTAGACTCATTAGGGTTCTTATCAATTAAGAGGCTATTTTACCACCTCTTACCATTCTCCTTTCTCATTACTTAATGATTATCCTATACATGATTAGACAATCAAAACCTACATTTAAAATGACTCAACCATGCCTATGACCTAGACTCAACCATGTTTATGACCTAAACTCCACCATGCCTATAACCTAAACTCAACCATGCCTATTACCTAAAATCAACCATTCATATGACTTACATTCAATCATGCCTAAAATATACCAACCTATTCCTCTAATCCATCATATTCTTCCCTAGCTTATGGGAGATATACATCGGCTAGAGGCCCATTTTTCCAAGGTTATGTAGGTAGCACTCGAGGGCATGGATCCCTAAATATTATCTCACCCACTCTTTACCCTAACCTATTTCCCCCCATTTTCCTATTTTCATATTCTAGTTTCGTTTCCACTTTCTACAAAACTTGGAAATTAGTATAAACATACATATCTACCATGCTACCACATCATGACAACATCCAACTAATCATTTCATATTTCCATAGTATCGTAGATTTTGAAAATGTACACCATAACATACATATAACTCATCATTTATTCCCCATGTTACCAATAACTTAGAAATTAATCAAAACCAAAAACCGACTCACCATGCCTAAATTAACCTAACTCCACCATGCCTAAATCGACATGACTCCACTATGACTAAATCAACCCGACTCCATCACGCCTAGATCAATCGACTCCATCATGCCTAAATCGACACGACTCCACCATGCCTACATCGACTGACTCCATCATGCACGAATCAACTGACTCCATCATGCTTAAATCAGCTTGACTCCACCATGCCTAAATCGACTGACTCCACCATATCTAAATCAACTTGAATCCATCATGCTTAAACCGAGCTAACTTTATCATGCCTAATGCACCTAGTTTTCACCCATATGCATATAAGAAGAAAATTATTACAACATAAATACAACATCATACCATAAATATCACCATCTCTATAAACATCATCATCTCGAATCATGTGTCCATACATATATGCATAGAAGCATAATCAATACATGTTCTATCATATACAACCTCACACGGAAGTATATGATCAAAAATATCAAAATCTCATATAAAAATATCTCAAAATATTTGTGCACGCAGCTTGGTGATAGAATATACAAAAACTCAAAATCTCTCATATACATCCTCACATCTACGACATGTAGACCAGTATATATATCACAAAAATAAAAAATTAGGGTGCACAGGGGGCTCAGTCGTTTGATGTCCATCCCCGTATCATATTTCTCCTCCTCCTCCACTCTCGTGCGATGCCCTACCAACATCTCTCTACCCTGCATAGGTCTCATATCGACCTCTTCCTAGCCTATAGTGGGGTTAGGCCACCATGATCTAGTAGCCTCTCCCTAAACCTATTTTTGGGGCTCACCCCCCTCTGTACCCTCTCCGCACTATATGTGTGAGATCTTGTCCTCTCACTCTATGCATGTTGTTCTTTGTGCTCTACATAAGGAGGACATCTTTCCTGTAGACATTAGGTGATCGTGATAATACTTGTACCTCACCTATGGAATCCCTAACCCATGCCATTGGTAGTATTTAAGGTGACCCCATTGGTCTGGACCCTATACCTATACCATGGGACCCTATCCACGACCTTGTCTTGGTGTTGGTGCCTAAGCTATGACTGGGCCTATAAGGCCACAATCATGCACGAGAAGTGACAAAATAGCCTTTGCAACCATACTACATATGTGATTGTAGGGTGGCTACTACCCCTATCTCCATCTCGGTCCTTGTCTTTGGCTCATGTCCTTATCTACAATCTGGGTCTAAAGAGCTACTACATGTGCCTATAACATGGCCACCTCTATTTGAGACATTGCAATCGCCTCCCTCGTAAACCTGTAACTGGCCTATAAGGAATCCACATGTCCCTGCAGTGTATCCCTCTAAACTATGAGGGTGGCCACATCTAGCTGGCCTGGCCTGGGTGGTATTGCTTATAGTTATGCCACCCACCACCATCTATATACATATGTACAACCTACATCATCAATCTGATGGTCAACGGGCTACTCCTCATACCTAGTTAGCATTGGAGGTTATGGTGGAGACATAGGTCTCTCCACGGCATCCCTCTTATACCGGAAATGGAGGTGGCATGTCCTAGGGAAATCCCAATTGTCATCTAACCTTGTCAATGGGGATCATCTCATGCTCACCAACATGATGCCCCTTTATCCATCTCATCAGTTGTAATCCATCCGGTTCCTTGCCATCTTCTGTATGAGAGGAAGCTGACATACAACCTTCACATAATGTCTACACCGGATAAATCCTCCAGCATGTGCCTATAATATGCTAAATCATGTGTAGCCCTGGAATCCTTGTGCTCTCTAGCAACATGCACCCAATTCCTATAGAAAACTCAAAAAAATCCCACCTCGAATGCATCTATTTGGGGCATACCAACTAGATGCACACATACGATGTGTTTCTATGCCCAACAATCTAAAAGAAAGGTGCAACACATAATGAACCTCTGTAACTACCTATAGCCCCATAACTCTTGGTACAACTACACCAAGTATGCTGGTGCCCAAGAAAACCGGGTCCTATCCTCCATCATGTCATAGATAACCCCCATCAGTTCCCGTGGGAATCTCCCACCCTCTGCATCTGGCAGTGCAGTAAAGCAACACACTACCTCCATAATCAAGACCACTAGCCTCATCTCCTCAGGATGGGCCGTGTACATCTCTCCATAACTCAGGCTTGCGCTATGGAACCTCATCTCTACCATCCCCTCTCCAAATACTGTCAACATCAGCTCCTCTGATGCCTCTAAAGAAATAGAATACACCTGTGTCCCCACTATCAGTAACTGTAGGATCTTATACACATCCTATAGGGTGACTCTGATCTCACCTGTCGACAGATGAAATGTGTTGGTCACTGAATCCCATTTATTAATGAGTGTGACCATAAAGCTTAGCTCTTTGACTATGTGCCTATACTATCTAACTCCAATAAGGTTGATATCTATAACGTGATGCCACTCTTCCTCCGTCACGCTCCCTTGTACTCATAGTAACAAAGGCGATATAATGTCTCTCATTCACAGTTGGTCCCTCACCTGTACCTAATAAATCACAACATTGTTAAACCTTCACCATACCCCACACATCTCTTACCCGACAAACCTACTCCCAAAACCCTTATTTCTTATTATACCCCAACCCTACAGATCACCCCTTGTTACCACAATCCACTCATACCATTTATACCTATTACCCTACTCATTACCCCCTTGTACCCCACACATATCTTACTCAAGAAATCTACTACCAAAACCATTATTTCTTATTATACCCCAACCCTATAGATCACCCATTGTTACCACAATCCACTCATACCATTTATACATATTACCCTACTCATTACCCTCTGTGAATATATTACCCTACTTGTCATCACTCCACTTTCCATTATATCCCATCACCTACCTTTTCCCTCCCAACCTTTCTGCTTATTGACATATTTCCCTCTAACTCCAACCGACATCAGCCTCTCAGGTGATCGGCATTAGTCCCTCATGACCGGCATCGGAAACTTGCTACTGACCGATGCAAGTTAATGATAAACAACGCGTCGCAAAACTTTTAATGGCATTAGTCACTATTGTTCTAACAAATCCATAAAAACCCCCCATTTTTCCCAAAATCTTTCAAACTAACCTAGAAACCTATCCTACCTTACCCAAAGCTAACCCAAACCCTCCCCACCCCTATCTAACCTATCTCAAACCTCCCCCTCCTCATTACACCAATTTTCACCAAAAATTTAATTATATACCTATACACGAAAACCCATAACCATACCTTATTTTTTTCAAATAAATACATAGATAGGATGAAATCATACCTCATCTCAATTTTTCAAAGCATGGTGGCATGACTAGCCACTACACTAGTGGCCCACCCAAACCCTCTCCTACTTTTACAATGCCCAAATCACCACCACCCACTCCTCTAATCCAAATAATCAAATCGACACCCATACACTCATGGACCCATATCCTAGCTCCTTTCACCCACTCATACTCTTTACCTCAGCCGGGTACAATACCCTATCCTTCTCTCTCGACAAAGGTGGAAAAAGTCAAACGAATACATTGTTTTCTCCAAAGTCACAAAACAACAATGATTCCCTAAAATATGGAATTTTTGTTTTATAAACCCAACCCAATATGACCAACACCGGTCATATTTTTGCCTTAGACAACCGAGGCGTCGGTCAACCAAACTAAATATTTAGCTTTTCTACACTTCCTTTTCCTACAATAATTAGTGCTACCACACTGTTATCATTTTGGCTACCCATTGAAACATACCTCCAATATAAACCTACCCCTACATTTCCTTTGTTGCATATTAGGAGTTGTTATTTTAAATATACCTTGGTGTTACCCATGCCATGACCTATTTTCCTAAACTTGGTTTGACCATTGACCTTATGTATGTGCTATACCTTGTGATACTATTACCTATTTTATTTTAGCCTAATAACCATACCTTTCCTATTTTCATGCCATTTATCCCGACCAAGCCTTTGGTGTACTGCGGACCATACCTAAAAATTCATGCACTGACCTACGTTGTGTTTCTCAACCATATCCTATACCTTGGATACCTAAATCCCTTCACCCTTGTTTGGATAAACCTATCTACCTTGGATGATGTAGATTTTTCAAGATCTTCACACTGGTGTCGTGTTGCGATCTATATGTGTGTATGCATTTGATTGCCATTACCAATGACCTAATTTTACCATGACCTACTACCCATTACTTGAGTTGACCATCAATTTTTACCTCAATACTTAAACCCTTCCCAACCTACCTTCCCCACCTACACATTTATCAAACCACTCAATGATTCACGTATTTCACCTCATCGATTGCCTAGTTTTGGGGGATCACCTTCACCCACACATGGGTCAATCACTTCATTTTTGTCAATGTCACTTACCAATGCAAGCTACCAAACAAAAGGGGAAAAATGTAGACACAAAATTGGGTCACACTCCCCTTGGTCCCCTTTCAAATAACTAACTTAAACATACTCACCTAACATTAGCCCCCTTTCAAACCCATATTAATATTAATTTAATCATCCAAAATTAAATAAATAGTCACCCACTCCATTTATTAATTTAATTACTTTAATTAAATGGATGCACACCTCACCTAGCCACCACACCTAGCCACCTCACCTAGACACCTCACCATAGACCTATTCACAACATGTTTCCATAACTAACTAAGACTTAGCCCTACTTAGCTTAATGAGTTAAGACTTAGTATAACCTTAAAAGCACATGCCAATTCTTCCTCAAACCACATTCCTTCTTATCTAAGTGAAACATTCAAATTATACAGCACAAACGAGAAAACATATGGTAGAGGATAGTCAAGATCCTTTATTTTAGGTAACCTAGGATATCCCACCCTAAGCGATGCCGGTTAATCCAAAATTGATGTCGGTCACCCTAAACCGTCGTTGGTTACCATGTAACCATTTTGGTAACATTTTTGAGAGGTTGGCCACATTCTCAATTTTTGGGAGCAAAGGAGATCTGCATGCAAGCCAAAACCAGAGACCTTTCACACATCAATACAACCATAGCCAACCCAACCATTGATCGGAAGGAAATTGCATTCATGGTAGAATCACGCGAAGCATTCGTGACACGTGCGACCGCCATGTCACCAATCAACCATCACCACCACCTATCCATTGAACCTCATGCATAACAATAAGTGTGTTTCTAACTTGTACCATTTCATTTCTATTCAGTTTATAAGGGTTATTTGCCTTTGTTTATCAACCACCATTGATATTTTACCTCACCACTATTGTCTTCCTATGAAACCAATGATTCCCTCACTCATAACCATTTTAATTACCTCTGTCCATTCTTAGGTGCCTCGATTATTCCCAAAACTTTCACTGAGACCTAAACCAAGCTCCTTACCATCTTTGATTCAACATCGGACAAATCCCCAAAACCATGAACTATTATGTTATTATTAGCCCTCCTTAATTGTCATCGGTTCTTACTAAACCATCATCGGTCATACCAGACCAACGTCGGTCTCTATATTTGGAAATCCTGCTAATAACATATCCCAATAACCTTTTTCTAAGTGACCCAAGTAACCTAGAACCTAACCCTGACTATTCAGCACCTTGATTATTTACCTTATTTCCAGATCTGATCATAGCCTATCCTATTATGTTATATTTGCTTATTATATTTGGATGAGATACCTAAATCATATCAATTACAATAGAACCTCGTTTATTTATGTCATTTCTTGCATTAAATTGTATTAAATAGTGGGTTGACTACCTCCGAGGAAGTATCACACTTCTTGGATCTAGCATACGCTAGGTGTGCCCATGACATATATTGTTTAACTCTCTTTTGTTGTCTTGTTGTGTATTTCGGTACTTCCTCCTAGCCAAAAGGAATCTCTCATAGTCAACATTAGATCAAGAATTCAAAATGTGTGCAAAGACCTCCAACCTACCATCATAACATGTATTCATCCTTGACCCACACCCTTATCTGCTTTTTTTTAATCCATAAAGAAAATAGTGAAAAATCTGAATGGATGCATTGATATGATAACTCATCCTAGGCTCTTAGAATGAACACATGGTTCTTTTATTTCTTTCATATAAATCTGTCATTAAGTATTTATTCTCAAAAGACTCATAAAATGGAGGGCTTAGCACCTATGTGTGTTTCTGGTGAGCACCCAAGACACCCATTGGGTGATAGGATGATGTGTATGGGATTAGAATATTGTTATAAGGGTATAAAAATGAATACAATAACATTCCTACAGTCCTCCAATGACAATCCCATCTCAAGTGCTATAGAGCTTTAATATTCCCATGCTATATGTCTTGATGTCTTTCTTCATGCATTCAATGTCCTTTTTTTTTTTTTGTGTGTGTGTGTATTTTCATGTACCCGAGCATCTCTTCTTATAGGATCAACACCCACCACCATGCCTTTCTTTAGGAGTAGATTAGATGCCAAGTGTCAATGTGGTCCTCTAATGGTGCATGTTTATTATACTCTGATCTCTCCACTTTCTATAATGATTTCTTCCTAGGAATATTCCATGCGTGGAATATTCTTTCCTTGACCACCAAGTCTTCCAAGCTGGCACCTTATCCACTCGGCATGCCTAGTCGGGTCACGTTTTCCTCAAGTGCCTCCAGAATGTTGAATATGGCTAAGTCCTTAGACCCTGTGTATTTCCTCATGCACACCCTAGTTTCTCCTAAACCCTTCTTAAACCCTTGCTCTACACACTTATCCCCGTGTTCCTTATTCTTAGTAGTCCTACATGTGTGCATCTTTTGGTACTTAGCCAATATTTCGAGGCCCAACATCACCCCACACTAAGCTTGTTCTCCATCCTCAGAAACATACTACTCCTTCAAAGAATAAAAAAGGTGGGATCTAGAAAATTTGAATCAAGATTTAAAGATTGGAATAATGAAGAATAGAATAAATTAAAGAATCAAAGACTTCTACTCTACTATGCAATAGGAGTGGGAACTCCTTCCTTAATGTCACCTCAATATTTTCCTAGGTGTACACTTCACCCTACACCTATTGAATTAGGTCACCCACTAGAGATCTTACCTCCTCAAAACTTAGTTCATCACCCTTAGCATTTAGCGTATCTACAATCCCTTCTAGCTTCTTGTTAAGGTCTTCTAACACATCCATTCTGTGGGTGATCTGGGGATATAGTTCCTTAAGCTGATTTTTAATCAATCCTTGTAAGGTTTTGATCACTTCCATCTTATTTTCTACCTTAGCTAGGATATTATCCCTCTCCACCCTATTTCCTTTATTCTTCTCTTGGTATTCCTTCAAACCCACCTCATGTGTAGTAACTAGTATGCTTGTTACCTTGTCTCTGTCAACACAATTATCATACATGGCCTCAGCCATCCACATGGTAGTATGTACAACAAAAAGGAGCTCAAAATATCATGTCATTGTCTCCTTGATATTTTTCTTCTCTTCTTCCTTTTGGCTGGCCAAGGCCTCTTCTATTTATTTTAGAGCGAGTGGTAGTCTCTCCATGGTAAGTATGTCATTTAAGTCTTCCAATCATTGTAAGGTTGACTCATATTTATGCTTAGGCAGTGCATAGTCTTTGTGTTTCAAAGTGATGGCATCTATTATCATTTCAATATTCTTGTACACATCATACACCTTCACCTTCTCTTCTCTTAATTTGTGCCTTATTTGTGTTTTGATCCTCTCTTCCTACTTCAGATTGTTTCTCTTCTCAATATGTTCCTCCTTCTCTAGTTTTTCCTCTAAGAACCTTACCCTTTCATTCCTTCCAAAGAGTCTCACCTCAACCTAAACTGATACCTTATTGATGGCATTGCATACTTGGTCATCGGATAACTATTGAGCATTTATCGGGGTTTACTCTCTTATTCTATGGAACCTTCATCATCACCCCTTTTCTTACCTCAAACTTGGGCTCATCGACATGAGACTAAAATGCCCAAGTTAAAATATTCTTTTTTCGTGGGTACATGGCCTCTTCTTCCAATGAAGACCATGCAAGGAGTTGGTCTATGGGCATGGTAATATGGAAGCATGCATGCAATACCTTACCTAGATTATTGATGTAACTCATTCTCTGCTCCCGCCTCGCTTCTGACACCTTTTCCTCATGTGTGTATGCTGAATTTGGAAATCTTACCACTAAGTTGGGATCTATGCCCAAGATCCCATATTCTTTTCCTATGCTTTCCTCCTCTATCTCCTTGATTACCTCGTCAAGCATTGTGCTCCACCTCTTGTTCCACAAAATCCTTTATTATGCCCACTACTTCTCTTTCTGTGGCCTCTTCTATCTTCTCCTTAGTGAGGCTTGGGGGTCTTTGATCCTTTTTATTTATTTCCTCACTATCCCCTTTTCCTTGAAATCCTTGGTCTTCCCCATGCTTTTCTTCATTTCCCTCATCCTCATATTCAAGCACATCATACACAAGATGGTATTTAGCCTCTTCATGCTCTTCATCATCTCTTTCAACTCTGTACACCTCAAGGCTCTCCATTCCTTCTAAGTCTACCATCTCCGCTTACCTTCTTCCTTTTCTAGCTAGTTATTCCAAAGTATAGGAGAATTTTCCTTCTCTTCTTCTTGATGGCGACTCCTTCCATGGATATTATTCTTTGCATGAATATATTCTTTCTCTGTGTATCTTCCTTACGTGATTTATCATTTTCCTTAATGGGGGACTTCTTCCTCTATGCATATGTGCTTGGATTTGCGCTTGAATCTTGCATGCCCACAAATTGTGTTGTTTGCACACTTGGTGCCTTCTTCTCTAGTGCCTCTTCTCTTTCCCTCTTCCTTGGCATGGCCTTCTTCTTTCTCGGTGGGGTATTCTAGGATGGAGACATCATTCTCAAGTAGGATCCCTTCTCATACTTGGGCCTGATGTGTAAGTATACCCTCGTTGTGGTCCTTCCAGAAATTGGCAAAGCATCACAAATTTTTTCATGCACACCTCATGGGAGACATACTTCTACACATAAGCATGTTGCTTAGAGTATACCATCTTCCTTCGTAGGTCACATTGTTTCTGATCCATCTCACTTTGAGTTAGAACCTTAGTCTTTTGGCCTCCTTGAAGTGATTGACCCCTACTTGGAAATATTATTACGGTGAAGGAGAAAGGTAGTTTACACCATGGGCTCTTGGTCCCATCTGTCAATGTGAATCTATCGATGCGAAGGTTCTAGCAAATAAAAACTCAACCTATCCTTGCACTAACATTGGAAATTATTCGGGTATCCTCCATTCAGCCCCGAACATGTCATCACACATTCTCTTGTACCATTTCTCTAGGTGCACCTTGTGGGCGGCTGTCATGGTGTCACAAGTGTATTTTTCAAATCTCTTTGTGGGGAAGGATCTTCATCTAGATATTCCCATAAAAACTTCTCTATCCCATTGGGCACTCCAATTTCTAAGAAGATGATGGTGAGGAGGAAATTTCCAAACATGATATTTTCTCCTTCATGTGTGGCACTTGTGATTATTTTTTACGTAATGAAGGCGGACATAAGTTACAAGTTTTGAAATTCCCTACACCATCAAGGAGGTTCATGAAGGAATTTGTGGAGGTCATTTCAATGACTTAGCTATCACCAAACACATATTTTCTGGGCTATTATTGGCCCACCCTCAACCTTGATTGTTGTGATTATGTCAAACATTGTGTGAAATTCCAACAACATGCTAATCTTCATCACACACCTAGTCATGCCTTACAGATTACATGAGATCTTTGTCCTTTCTCTCATTGGGGTTTGGATCTTGTCAGCGAGATCAAACCTCATTCTTCATAATTCCATCAATGGATTATTACTACAATCGAATATTACACTAAATGGGTAGAATCCATCCCCTCATCTCTACAAACGCTGAAAAAAATTATGAATTCATCAACCATCACATTATTTTTTCGATTTGGTGTCCTCACCGCCTCATCACTAATAATGGAAAAAATCAAAAAGAAAATCCTATAGAAACTTTGTGAAGCCTTTGACATTCAACTTGGTTCTCTTCACCTTACTACCCACAAACAAATGGCCAAGTTGAATCACCCAACAAAACCTTGAACAAAATTATTATGAAGGTGGTTGACAATATGGGAAAGGATTGACACACGCACATTCCTTTTGCTTTATGGGCTTACCATACTAGTATTCATACCTAAACTATGGCCACACATTTTTCTCTTATCTATGGTATAGAGGCTATCCTTCCTCTTGAAATATAGATTATGTCTCTTTGTATTTCACTCAAAGAGATATTTAATGATGATGAATTTTACCAAGACCATTTGACATAACTTGAGTTTTTAGACTAACGACGTCTTAATGCTCTTGTTCATCTCCAAATCTACAAAAATGTATCAAATGTGCATACGAAAATGGTCCCATGAACGAACCTTCTAGTTCGGATGAACTTATCTGAAGGAAAATCAACATGTAACAAAAAGAGGAGAAGAGTAAATGGGGAAAATTTTCTCCTAATTGGCTTGGACCTTACATCATTACTTATACTTATGGATCGGGTGCTTATCATTTGTCTTCACATGAAGGTAAACCCAAAACTGAGCCCCTTAATGCCTTACATCTTAGACCATTATACAGTTGAATTAAGTCTTATATCACCTCTTGTATATTAAACACTCATCCCTTGAGCATCATTCCTCTTGCATTTTACCTTTTTAAGGATTAATGACTTAACTAGGATCATGTGATTACCCATTATATTTCAACCTTGTCTACAATATGAGTATCACAGCTCTACTCATGGCATGATTCTCATGGATACTTTTTTTTCTGTTTCAATATGAAATCCCATGGTTGTTCATAACATAAAAGCTCTCTTCCATAGTTAGCCTCTATGTGCTATGGTTTTGCCTTCAAACCAGGAGCTTATTTTCATTTATATTCTTATCGCCATGACTTAAAAGTCCAAAAGTAAAGAAAATTAAAGAAATAAAATGGTATTCAACTCCTTGTGTCAAAATTCTATCAAAAAGATGATTCCCTCAAAAGGACATCTATTCTCTCTGATCTCGATGTTATAAACAGATTGCTCCTTGGAAGGACAATTATACAACGCAAAATAAAATGAAATATTGAAGCTTCCCACATCAATTAGTCTATCAAAAAAATAACAAAAATAAGAAAATGATAATTTTTTTGTCATGGACTTTCCTATTTTGATCTTAGGTCTCTTTCCAAGTAGACATGTTGTCTTACACAGGTGACGGTGAACACCAACCATATTCACCTCATTTTCTTTTTTACCCTAATTTCCTACCTTCTCAAGGGACTTGCTACAAAAATGAAATTTCATGATCATGTGACTTTCTTCACCCTTAGCATAGTCAATCATGCAACACCTTTAGGGTCTTACGTTCATAAGACAATATTTGGTATGGTAGACGCGTTATGGTTCTTATTAATTAGGTGGCTCTTTTTTCACCTCTTACCATTCACCTTATTCATTATGTATTGATTACCCTATACAGGACCAGACCATCGATACCTATGTTTTAGGGACCACCCTTTCACACACATCAATCATGCCTAAATGACTGAACCCAACCCTACGTAAAATGACCTAAACCAACAAGGCCTTAATGACCTAGAATCAGTCATACTTAAAACCTACCCACCCATTCCACTACATCATCTTAATTTTCTCTAGCTTGTGGGATAACTACATCGTCCTGAGGCCCCTTTTCATCGGAGCTATGTAGGCAGCACTCGAGGGCATGGGGCCCTTAGAGGTTAGCTCGGCCACTCTCTACCCTAACCAATTTCCACCCCCCATTTTTCTATTCACATTCTACCTTAGTTAGTTTCCATATTATACATTACTTGGAAATTAAACAAATGTACAAGTATACAAAACATATATATCTACCTATTCCTTACATCATCATATCATACATTAATCATTTCACAATTCCATGATATCAAATATTTTGAAAATATACACCATCACATACATATACATCATCATTTATTTCCCATGTTACCAATAACTTGGAAATTAAATCAACACCAACAAACCTTAACTCCACCATTCCTAACTCACCTTGACTTAATCATGGCTATACTTGACTCAACCATGCTTATACACGACTCCACCATGCCTAACTCACCTAGACTCAATCATGCTTATATCGACTCAACCATGCCTAACTAACCTCGAAATCCACTATTCCTAACCGACCTAGACTTAACCATGATTACATGACCTTGACTCAAATATGCCTAATTTACCTAGTTTTCATCACACATGCAATCAAAAATTCATCCATAATATTAAAACTATCATCTATAACAATGAAAGTTTGTGTATAAATACAAATATACACAAATACAAATATATACAAGTCTCTAAAATATCTAAAATACATCCTCACCATCATCGTGCAAGCAGACCGGTATATATCAAAACAATATGACTAACAAATCATATCAAGTGACTAGTCGTCACCCCACATGATATCCATACATGTCTCATATTTCTCACCCGACCCCTCTCATGCCTCTTCCATATTGAAATCCATCTCAAACCTCTCCACCAATCACACGTCTCCAAGCTGGCTAGTGGACCTATCTACCTAGTCTCTCTCAAAGCACTTATTCACCTCTACCTCATCATGGTACAATAGCTTTTATTTTTCCTCCCTGAAAAATACACAAGTCACTCGGGTCATTCATTTTCTCAAAGTCAACAACAACAATGATTCCGTAAAATATGGAATTTTAACTTTATAACCCTAACCCACCATGACCGACGTCAGTCATACAAAACCGACATTGGTTACCTTATAACCGACATCATTCATTTGCCAATACCATTTCCTCCACATTTTTCCTATTTTTACCTAACCTCATACCGCCACATCCCCTTTTTCCAAGTACTCAACACACCCATTTTACCCTACCCACAAGCCTAAACTACCCATACAATTCCTTAATAGTGTTTAAGGATTTTTACCTATACCTTGTCCTTACCCGTGCCATGACCTATTTACCTAGACCTGGCCTACTTTTTGTGACCATTGAACTTGTGTACTTATTATACCTTGTGATGTTGTTACCTATGTTGTTTTAGCCTAACAACCATACCTTTCCTATTGTTGTGTTGTTTATCCTGACCAAAATCATGGTATACCAGATCATACCTAAACTTTCCTACACCTAACCTATGTTGTGTTTTTAGAATAAATCCTATACCTTGGATACCTTAATCACTTTATCCTTGTTTGGATAAACTTATTGACCTTGAATGATGTAAAGTTTGTAAGCTCTTCAACTTGGTACCATGTTGCGGTCTATATGTGCGTGCGTTCGATTTCCATTAACTATTACCCAATTTTACCCTAGCCCATTACCTATTACCCGATTTGACCATTACCCAATTTGACCATTACCCATTACCCAATTTGACCCCGACCTATTACTTATTACTGAGTTGACCATTACCCTTTCCCCTAAAGTACCCATATTATTCCCCACCTACCTTAGCTTACACCAACTACATAGTTATCAAACCACTCACCAACTCCATCTAACACCTTATCCATTTCTCGGTTTGAGGAGGATCACCTTCACCCACACTTTGGGAAACCCCACTCTCACCCATATGTGGGGCAATCACTTCCTATTGTTTTTAGCATCACTTACCAATACAAGCTACTTGACAAAAAGGGGGAAAATGTAGACACCAAAATTAGGTCATACTACCCTTATAACCCTATTAATTAAATTAACCATACCTTACCTATTCATATCCCATAGTGCACATGATTAATTTAATTAATTATTTAATTAATTTAATTAACATCCTCACTTGACCACCTCACCCCATGACCCACTCAAACCCCATTAATGGCCTAAGACCAAGTCTAATCCTATCCTAACTAACTAGGACTTAGTATAAACCTAGACTTAACTCCTATTAACAAACCTAAGAGGACTCTTACTCATTCTCTATGATCTATCACTCGAGACTCGGATGAAGATTGAAGACCACGCCAAAAATAGCAACAATCAGGCTATTTTTGGCCAACCTAGATATTCCCTCCTTAACTAACATTGGTTATACCTCAACTGATGTCGGTCTCCTAACCATCATCCAGTTAGGTTAAATACATTTCAAAATCCTTTGTTGAGGTTGGTCATTTAATTCAAGATCTCATATGAATAGAGACTTGGAGCACTCAGATTTTCTGAAGCACTGAAGAAAAGGAAAGCACCTAGGATCACTACCAATAACCATTGACATCCATCACCTTATTCATGATCATGGATTCACACAAAGAGAAGCACGAGACTCAAACTACCACAACACATATATGACATACCTTCTCTTTGGATCTCTACCATCATTATTTTCATCACATGCACTCTTGAATCCATTCTTCAGTAAGTACCTAATATCTCTTCAGTTATCTTTATTTTCTTTCATTAAGATCATCATTCCTCTTAGTAATTTATCATTTATGTACATCCGTACACATCCTTCCTCCCTCCAACCCATCAAATTACCATATCTATCCCTTTTACCTATCTTCACCCTATCCCTATCATCTGAACCACAAAGACCATTTCATGACCTCACCCCCACCATTTCTAGCCTCTGTGCAATCACAGAGAGTCTAAAGACCATTTCTAAGAGCTTTTTATTAACTGCCCCTACCGAGATGCCAGTTAGCCAACCGGCGTTGGTTATCTACAAAAACCGGCATCGGTCACATAGTTGACGTCGTTATTATTTCTTTCAAAATACCTCATACCAACAAGCTCATACCATTCCCTAACATCCCAAGAATCACTCTAATCTTTACCAGATCTTACCGAGAGCTTGTACTAGACCTGTAACCCAATATCATCCCATCATCTGGCCTATTTTGACCTCAATCACCTTTTATCTAACCTTTCTTATTTTTTTTGTATGAGATACCTAAATCATTTCAATTCCAATAAGATTTTTATTTCATGTTTATTTTGGATAAGCATTAATATTGTTATTTAAAAAGTGGATTGATAGCCTATTCAGGAAGCATCATGCTTCCTGGATCTAGCTTCTGCTAGGTAGTCCACTTGTTTTTTATTTAACTCTATTTGGTGGTATTGTTTTGCATTTTACAGGTAGTTCCTCCTATCCAAAAGGGAGTATTCGCAATCAACATTGGATCAGGAAATCAAAATGCACGCACAACCTTCAACTAACATCACAAACATGTATTCCTCCTTGGCCTATCACCCTCTATCTGTTTCATTAATTTATCAAGAATCGGTGAAACATTTTGGCACACTCGGTGGGACCCATCGGGGTTCCTTGCATTTATTCATTCTTAGGGAAATATTTTGTATGTTTGTTTCTTTTTAAAAGAAGTTAACATTAAATCTTCTCCCTGGGAATCTTCTCTTCCTTCTATTTTTCTAAGTGACATTTATATTTGAGACTAAAAAAATCCTTCTTTTTCTTCTTGTTTTACATTAGTGAAATTCATTCTCTCTCTATTCACTCTCTGTTTACATTAAATATCACATTTCGATTTGGGTTCTAAAATACTTACATTTCATACTTTTATGCTTGCATTTTTAGCTCACATTAAAATGAGGCAACCTATATGCTTAGAAGTCATGCCACTTGATGGTGACATAATTGAATAGTAGAGAACTTTCTCTCTTCTCTCTCTTTTCCAAACTACACAAATATAAATTCACACATATTCTTAAACAACACCTTACTTACTAGAAGAAGTTTCATGATCACACGATTAGAGGATTGACGGTGGACACCCAAGCTGGTTTCTCTGTCCAGTCATTACCTCAAAGAAAGGACCACCCCTGCCAAAATATAACCTAAAACCACCCTTAGAATTTTCCTCTTCATAGGACACCTTCCCAACCAAAAACTTTGTTTGATTCACAAAGTCAGTCTAAAATAATAAGCTAAAACATAAAAATTCACTTATAGGATTGTATGTTTTTCTTATCTTTTTAGCCATGTTTTGAGTTGTGAGGTTACATTCTTCATTTTCTTCTTCCTTTCACACTCCACCATCATAGTTGGTGTATTTTGACTATTTCTGAGTGTGTCAAGATCCATTATTATCATACTCAATTTTCTAGGTTGATATTTCATCTGACTTAATTCTCAAAAATCAATTTTTCTTCACTTTTCTCAAATTTCATAGTGACCGACATCGGTCCCACAAGCATCATCAGTTTATCTAACCGTTCTCATTTTCCAGCTCTTTTTGGTCATTCTTCCAAAAATAGCATTCATCGCATCTTTTTTCTTTTTGAAGTTCTCAAGACATCATCATACCCCCAGAATTTTAAAATCACAGTCAAATATAACTTCTTTATTTCATTTTCATTAGTTTTTTCCTCATTTTCAAAACTATTGATTTCCCACATAAGAATGGTATCAGTTTCTTAGACCGTCATCGATCACCCTGTAACCATCATTGGTTAACCTAACTATCGTCAGTTCCTTTTCTGATTTTTAATTAGAACACTAACCCATTTCACCTCACAGAATCTATCATTTTCCATTTATGATGTTTTTATGTCATTTACAGAGTACATTTTACTAGGTCTACACTAATTCACATGGTTTTGACTTGCATCCAAGCCAACACCTTTATGTTTCACGCTAGCCTTCAGCCACTTCAACCTATCCCTATCCCAGCCCAACATTCTATCTTATTTCCTATGGATCCAAATCATCCCATCACCATTAGTACTGACGATGAGGATTTCACAAGACTCCTTGACCAAAATCTCATTGCCCTATAATACTATCTCACCCACTCATCCACCCGAGACTCCTCGGGACAGTTGGTATATGGCATGCCCATGTCTATCCCTCCTACCCTTGCCCCCACTTCCGCATCAGCTACCACTAGCTTGCATTACCTTCATCCACCTTACCACATGTGGTATCTCAACTGGACCCCACATCTTCTATAACTTCTGCACCTATGACATCTATCGAACCCGTGGTATCAACCATCCCTTCACCAACCACCCTTGGCATAGCCTCATCTAACACTTTCACCTCATATATACCCATTGCATTGTAACCACCCATGGTGTCGAAACCCACACCCCATTCCAAAATCTCTTCCTTTCCATCCCACAGTCTCTACCCCCAATTACCACAAGATTCATTATGACTACCCCACTTGTTTACACACATCACCAAGCAAACCCCAATCTCATCTATTACTTATTCAAGATATCTTCCTCCCACATCTATTCCCCCTTCATAGTTCTCATACTTGGCACCCCATATACTAGGATGTCATCCACATCATACATCCATCATCAACCTCCTTTTTTATAGGGGCACCCATTCCTCACAACCCACCAATGACCTCATTAAGATGATGATGGAAAAGATACAAACATTATAAGCATTAGTTTTTGGCTCTCGTAACTCCTTAACTTATGAAAAAAATTGTAATGAGCCTATTCATCCATCTATCCCCATTCACCCATACCCTATACATTGGGAAATGCCCAAGTTCAACCATTTCAATAGTAAAGAAGACCCACAACAACACTTGTGGTTGTCAAACATGGGTGTTATCTAATTTCCCATGACGATGCTTTACTTCTACAAACATTCCCCATGTCCTTGATAGGACCTACCTTAGATTGGTATAGTGGTTTACCTAGACATTCCATTTACTCATTTAACTAAGTGGCTCAAGCATTCTTGGACCATTTCTCAATCAATGTCGTCAAAAAAGTCACCAAAGTGACTATACTCAATATGATGATGAATCTATCACATTTTGGCAAAGCCTTATCAACCAATTAACATTCCAGTTACCTCAAGTTGAGCTTATAGAGTTGTTTACTAGAGCTTGTGCTAGGAACATCTCACCAACTCTATAGGTACAAACCTTCCGTACCTTTGATGAAGCATTTACCATGGTGCGGAAAAATGGAAATTTGTGCCATTGAAGAGCAAAATTCAATTGAAAAAAAATACCACATTCAAATCAAATGATGCCTCTTCTTCAAAGCCACAAAATAATTATTCAAAATCCAAAGGATCTGCCAACATGGTAGTTCTCAAAGCTAGTCCATCTCATCCATCTAATCAAGCCAAACCTTCCTCCAATATTTCTCCCATTCAAACTTTTTAGTTTGATAGGAAAAAAAAAAGTACACTCAATTGAGAGCCCTATTCTTTAGTCTCGGAAAATATTCTTAAGGTCAGAGCAATTACAATTCCCCCATAAAACCTCATAGTAGTTTCGATCCTACTCATCCTATACCTACATGGTATAAGGAACATGATTATTGTAATTATCATCACGTTAAAGGCCATAGTGATGGTAATTGCATAAATTTTAAGAACATTGTCTAGGAAATGTTAGATAATGGAGATCTCATCCTGGACAACCCGAATGCACTGGAAAATCAAAACTTGCATATCTTTAAGAATTCATTTCCTAATCATACATCATCATCTAATCAGAATGGTGAACCTTCAACCAATGACAACAATTCCTTGAAGTCCACACTATTTTTGATATCATACCAATCGTTCCTCAATTTCCACCTATCCTATCTATCGAGGAGATTCTAGCATGAGCTCCTCTACCCATGGAGGATCCTACCTCATCTACTCCTTCACCCATAGAGGAGTCCCCTTCATCTCCCTCTTCACCCATGGAGGAGTCCACAATTTCTTACCAATGTTGTTCCACCATCTACCTCACAACCTACCAAACAATCAATGGTATTAACTCTCTACCCATGGGAGAATCATCATCACTTTCTTCTCCACCAAAAGAAGAATCTACCTCACCCCATCTACCATCTCTCCTACCCATGGGGATCCTTTAGATGTGCCATTACATGTTGGGGACAATTCCCCATTAGCATTATAGGATCCGGCTGACATGCTCTCAACTCTTTTACCCACATATTCTGAGGCTAACCAATTCCATATCTCATAGACATATTTTACAAGGATTTCCACTAAACCAACTACATCTCCTCTTACAGAAATGCCATTTTCATACTGATGATGACCACTTGTATTACGTTGATAATTCCATGCTTTGGGGATAACTTTGGTTACCATTTTCAACCCAAATGCAAATGTGACCTTACTATAGATACCTCCACAATCTATCTGAAGGTATTTCAAGAAACCAAATCAACCATAACCATGCTTTAAAAATGGATTCTTCTTCATCACCCTTTCCTACATCTAAACCTTTAACCATAACCAAACCCATTCCTATGCCTAAGAACCTACCTGTACCTAAATCTTCTCCCATCTCTAAACCTATCACTACCCTGGGTGTCATGCCGACATCAAGCCTTGTCCATCCACCCATCAAATTGGACTTAGCCACATCCTCCCAAGATCACATGAAAACCAATCCTCCACCTAAAAATAAGACCCAAATTTCAAGACCGCATACACCAGTTTCACCCTACCCTCTTCACCTTCACCTTCCCATTTCCATCTATCCTGACCTCACCTGTATCTACCTGGTCAAGCAACCTCCTACCCAAAGAAAACAAAAAACAAAATCCCACCTCTTCATCATGATCCTTTATTACATATAATCAACATGGGAAACCTTTTCACCATCACCCAAATCTTTCTTACCACCTATACCTCCCACGGCTACCATAACCCCATCACTACTATGTGACTTATGCGACTTCAAACCCATACCTTCCACCCTGACCTCTACCAGTAACCTTTACTGCACCTTCGTTATCACCATGACTAACCCATCCTCTCTGCCACCATCCTTTCCCTACATCACATACTCCTACCTCACCTTTACCCAAGAAGGTGCAATCAAGGACAAGAACCCACTACCCTCCAAAAAGGTAGTTAAACCCACAAAACCTTTTATTTCTAGTTCATCTACCATACCTTTACCCAAACATGTACCATCAAAACCTAAGACAGTACCACCTACCAAACCGGTGGTCAAACCTATTCCACCTCCTATAACACCTCTTCCACCATAATCATCTGCACCTTCACCCAAACCCACACTCACTTCACATTGTGATCCATTGGCAAGGTCTTATGCCAACATTTTATCTAACCTCTTAGAGACCTCGGTCATCACATTATCGCCGCTTAGACCTTATGACCCCTCAAACCCAAACCAAAGGGTTTGATGAAACTAAATTTTTGCCTACCATCGTGTGCCAGGACATGATGTAGAGAACTATAAGGCTCTAAAAATTGTTCTTCTCCAACTATGCCCTCTTGAAGAAAATTTTGATGACGATGATCTTCTAGATGAGGACTCTATTCCACCTTCACCAATCACCACACGTCCTCATCCACTACCTATTCAGCCACCCACATCTCCACCTCCACAACCTTTTATCCACCTCTAACATTTGAGATCAACATGGTCTGTATTAGAGAGTTGGCCAAATTCCACCTAAATGCTACTATGCCCTACTCATTTTGTAAGGTTCTTACCCCACATTAGGTTTTTTCCATCATTGTTATACTACTCATGACATACCTTCTCCATCCACCTCTCTTCCTACATATTAACATGATCCAAGTTTCCACTCTTGCACTCAAAAATACAAAGGAAAAGCAAAAATAACCAGCCCATCTACTAATCTTGTGCCTAACATACCATTTGCACCCAAACCCAAAATCACCATTCGAGGACCCACATACCCTATTTCAAATGGGGTCACTCATCATACAATGATAAAACAATTACACTAATCCCTCTAAAAATGTCTTTATATGATCTCATCAAACCTTTGAATCTCATCGATAAGCCCTCATGGAGGTTTTGCAATCCATCGAGGTTTTACCTAATGACCCCACATAGTTAGCTTCCATTATCACCCCTCATCACATGGCCTCTCTTACCAAAACATCTCCTTCTTCTACCCCCACTCTCACTCATCAAGTGGTCCACCCTCATTTTTTTTGATGAGGAGATCATACCTCTCCAATCAGATGACCATGATCCCACTCTTTTCATCTCCGTCTATATTGATAATATTCATGTTCGATGTGTTATGATCGATGGCAGTGTCCAGCATCAACATATCTCCTCCCACACATATAATCAAATGTGCATCCCTTCAAATTACATGCATAATAACCTAGTTATGTTGCATTCCTTTAATGATTCCATAACTTCCACCCTTGGCACCATTATTCTTCATGTTCGTGTGGGCCCCGTACTATCCCATAGTTATTTTATGTTTTATAAGGGGAATTCTAGTATAACTTGTTTTTACCTTGACCTTGGATCCATGTCATGGGTTGTGTTCCTTCAACTTTACATCATTGTGTAAAATTTGAACATGAAGGACATAACTACACCATCCCTGTTGACCCTTCGCCATTCAAAACCTACAACATGTTGTATTGACCTAATGATGTCCTTATACCAGTTAAGGCATCTACCACTTCTACCACTTCTCCTTCACCCATAGCCTCGTCCATAGATATTTCCACCTCACCCATGCCTACCTCTTCTATTCCCCCCTTTTTTCGTGGACCTCTGCAGTGACCCATCTACTAACCCATCTAGTTCCCAACCAAATAATCCTTCTTCTTCCTAATCGCCTATTAATTCATCTATTCTAGCTACACACATATCCACTATAGATCCCTTAGAAGGTGTTTTCAACACCTCACCCTAGGGAATACCACTTGTATAACATAAACACATTCCTTACTCCACAAGAGTATGGTAACCTATGAAAACATCCTGTTATGACCATCACATAGGTGAGGTCTTCCCTTATGGTCCTCCCCACCTTTGTACCAACTTAATGTATGGGGGACTTGACACTTCCACCTATTCACCTGAGCCCCCTTCCCAAACACAACCATTTTCATGTGACCTCAATCTCTCACCAATCAATACTTTTCCCACACTTTCCTTCACCATTGTGCATGGAAAGGCTTTGGATTTGGGTTCTACAAAACAGGGCCATCATATTTTCATCCCATGTACCACATGTAAACACAAAGACCATAGTGGTATTTTTTTTCAAACCATCTTCCAAGAAGGCCCACATCGACCTCATCGAGGATGAAAAACCTTCTCCACCCCATTCACCAATGTCACCACCTTCACCCATAGAGTCTATAGATCCCAAATCTATTCCTCCTAACTTTTTTTTCATGAACACCATTTCCCTGGGACCTCTGACTTATCAACATGATGGAGAGGCTCCCTCTTCTCTTCCCTTCTTATATCCTGACATGATCGATGATGATACACCATCCATTAATGTCATTCAATGTCAAGACGATGAGTCTATCCTCACCTACCTTGGTGTGGAAGATTATTATATTCACCGGTCATTACCTTATGAGACACAAACCATGTTGAATGATTCTACCATGAAATCAATATTAACACTCAGGATGACCCACACATTCTAAAGATTGGTCAATATTTAGATGATGTTGAACAGGAAGCTTTCACTTCTTTCCTCTGGGATTATAACAATGCCTTTGCTTGGTCCTATGTTGATATGCCCGGTATTGACCCAAACATTGTGGTCCACAATATTATAATTTCCGTAAGCCAAACCCATAAAACAGAAGCTGTGAAAATGCATCCTCGCATTGCCCTTCTTGTCAAAGAAGAACTTCAGCACCTTCTTTTGGTTTCCTTCATCCTACCCATTGATTATCCCCAATGGATCTCTAACATCATTCCTATCACAAATAAAGGACTTACATATGCATGTATTTCTATGACCTAAACTTAGCTTTCCCCAAAACGAACTTTCCTCTACCTAGTATTGACGAACTAGTTGATCTTACCATTGGTCATGAGATGTTATCACTCATGGATGGTTTTCTGAGTTATAACCAAATATTACTTGCCCTAGAATATCAACACAAAACCACCTTCATCACTCCTTGGGGAACCTTTTGCTATCGAGTCATGCCCTTTGGCCTTAAAAATGTTGGTGCTACATATCAGCGGGCTATGACTTATATCTTCCATGACATCATGCATCATATATTGGAAGATTACGTAGATGACCTTCTTACCAAATCAAAACATTGGGCCAAACACCTTATAGTCCTGAAGGTCATCTTTGACCATCTCATCAAATATTGTGTTCACCTTCAACCAAAGAAGTGTGTATTTGTTGTTCTCTCAGAAAGCTCCTTGGTTTTATCATTTCTTTACGTGGCATAGAAGTTGATACGCTAAAATAAAGGCTATTCTTGAAATGCCTCTACCTACTAACCTTCTCCAACTACATATTTTGCAAGGTAATTTGTAATCTATTCATCATTTTATCTTGCATATTTCTCACGCGTTTCCACCCCTTTCATCATCTCCTAAAAAAGGATGTCTCCTTCAAATGGGATGATGAATGCCATAAATCCTTTGACACCTTAAAATGATACCTCATACAACCACATGTGCTCATTCCTCCTAAGGATGACCAACCATTTTACCTTTACATTTCAGCTACTAATCACTCCTTGGGTGTCATGTTTTCTCATCATGATGAGCAACATAGGGAACAAGTGGTTTACTATATAATTTGTATGCTTCTAGACTACAAAACTAGATACACCCATGCCTAAAAAATCTTCTTAGCCTTTTTTTTTTGCCACTAAGCTTTGACATTACCTACTCAATCACAAAACATTTGTAGTCACCAATACTAACCCCTTACATTACATGTATGCCAAACCCTACCAACATCAATGTGCTGCACATTGGCCCATGCTTCTTATAACCTCGACCTCGAATTCATTCATTAAAAAAAATAAAACAAAGGCAAAACCATCTCTCGACCAACTCGCAGATGTACCCCTCTCTAGATATTAATCTTCTAAATTCAATTTTCCAGAGGAATCCATCACTACCCTCTCTTTGGATGATATCATTTACTAAATGACCTTATATTTTGATAGAATCCAAATTTCAGCATGGGGGTGGTGCAAGTGTCATCCTCATACCTCTTGAAAGTGAATCTATGCCATTATCCTTCAAATTATATTTTGAATGTACTAATAATATTTCTGAATATGAAGCACTCATACTAGGTCTTCAAGCCATGCTATCACCTTAGATGTCAAATCAATTAATATATTTGGCAACTCTCAATTGGTTATAAATAAATTTAATGGTATATACCAATTTGGTAATGAAATAATTCAAAATTATAAACATCATGTAGAAACACTTTTGACTTCCTTTGATCTGTTATGAACTTCAAAACAACCATGTTCCACTAACAAATTTATTAATACCATGGCTCCGCCTTACTTCTCGGATACCCGCTTTGCCTTCCGAATCAAAATATATTTTTCATGGTGCAAAGGTTACAATCACCTTCTTATTCATTTGAGACGTCAACTCTTCATCGGAACCATTACACTGACCCACGTGATCTTTGGTATAATCAATTTACAAGAATACGTTTTCTGTCAATTCTACATCTTGACCTTACATGTAATGAGAACCACACCTCTCTAAAAAGTTTCTCTCGATATGTCATCATGGGTGGCCTTGTTTATAAATTTGGTTTGGATGGTATCCTCTTACGATGCATTATAAGTTATGAAATTCCTACACCATCAAGGAGGTTCACGAAGGAATTTTGGAGGTCATTTCGAGTGGATTAGTTGTGGTCAAACACATCCTTCACCTAGGCTATTATTGGCCCACCCTCAACCATGATTTTGTGACTATGTCAAATGTTGTGTGAAATTCCAGCAACATGCTAATCTTCATCATACACCTATTCATGCCTTATAGGTCACACGATATCTTTGTAATTTATCTCAATGGGGTTTGGATCTTGTCGGTGAGATCAACCTCATTCTTCATAATGCCATCAATGGATTATTACCACAACCAAATACTAATAAATGGGTAGAATCCATCCCCCTCATCTCTAAAAAGATGATAAAATTTATGAATTCATCAACCATCATACATATTTGTCGATTTGGTGTCCCTTTCCGCCTCATCACCGATAACGGAAAACAATTCAAAAATAAAACCCTATGGAAATTTTTGTGAAGCCTTCGGACATTCAACTTAGTTTTTATTCACCTTACTACCACATAAATAAATGGCAAGATGAAACAACCAACAAAACCATAAACAAAATTCTTATGAAGGTGGTTGATGATATGGGAAAGGATTGGCACACACACATTCCTTTTGCTTTATGGGATTACCATACTAGTATTTGTACCAAACCGTGGCCACACCTTTTTCTCTGGTCTATGGTGCAGAGGTTGTCCTACCACTTGAAATATAGATTTCATCTCTTCACATTTCAATCAAAGAGATGCTTAATGATGATGAATTTTTCTAGGACCGTTTGACATAACTTGAGTTGTTACACAAACGTCGTCTTAATGCTCTTGATCATCTCCAAATCTATCAAAAACATATCAAACGTTCATATGAAAAATGTGTCCATGAAAAAACCTTCCAAGTCAGTGACCTCATCCTGAACGAAAATCAACATGTAACCAAAGAGGAACAAATTAAACGGGGAAAATTCACTCCTAATTGGATTGGACCTTACATCGTTACTCATAACTATGGATAAGGTACTTATTGTTTATCTTCACTCGAAGGTAAACCCGAACTTGAGCCCCTCAATGCCTTGTATCTTAAACCATTCTATAGTTGAATTAATTCCTATATCACCTCTTGTCTATTAAATACTCATCCCTTGAGCATCGTTCCTCTTTCATTTTATCTATTTTAAGGATCAACGACTAAACTAGGATCATGTGATTACCATATCTTTCAACCGTGTCTTTAATATGATTATCATGACTCTACTCATGGCATGATTCTCATGGATAATTTTTTTCTTTTTCAAGATGGAATCCCATGGTCGATCATAACATAAAATATCTCTTCCATAGTTAGCCTCTGTGTGCTATGGTTTTACCTTCAAACTAGGAGCTTATTTTCATTTATAGTCTTTTCCATGACTTAAAATTCCAAAATCAAAGAAATCTAAAAAATATAATGGTATTGAACTCCTTGATTCAAAATTTTAGAAAAAAAATGATTCCCTCAAAAAGGAAATCTATTCTCTCTGATCTTCTTTGTTATAAATAGACTACTCCTCGAAGGAAAACTATACATAAGCTTAAAATAAAATAAAATATTCTTGTAAAATAAAATAAAATATTGAAAAATTGAATAACTTCATGAAGACCTCATGGAGATAATATACTCATCCCACATAGACTTCCTACATCGATCGGTCTATCAAAACAATAGCAAAAAATAATAAAATGATAATTTTTTTGTCATGGACTTTCCTATTTTGATCTTAGGTCTCTTGCCAAGCAAGAATGATGTCTTACCACCAGGTGACACAAACACAAACCATCTTCACCTCATTTCCTTTTTCACCCTAATTTCCTACCTTCTCAAGGGACTTTCCATAAAAATGATATTTTGTAATCATGTGACTTTCTTTACCCTTACCATAGTCAATCATGCAACATCTTTAGGGTCTTACGTTCACAAGCCAATCTTTGGTATGGTAGACTCATTATGGCAATTATGGTTCTTATCATTGATTACAGACTAGACCATAGATATCTACATTTTAGGGATTCCCATTTCACCAACATCAATCATGCCTAAAATGACCTGAACCCAACCCTACCTAAAATTACCTAAACCCAACTAGGACTTAATGACCTAGACTCAATCATACCTAAAACCTACCCACCCATTCCACTACCTCATCTTAATTTTCCCTAGCTTATGGGAGAAATACATTGGCTTGAGGCCCCTTTTCATTGGGGCTATATAGGAATCACTTCGAGGGCATGGAGCCCTTGGATATTAGCTCGGCCACTCTCTACCCTAACCAATTTCCATCCCCCAATTTTCTATTCATATTATACCTTAGTTAGTTTCCATATTATACATTACTTGGAAATTAAAGCAAATGTATATGTATACAAAACATATATATATACCTATTCTTACATCATCATCATATTATACATAAATCATTTCACAATTCCATGATATCAAATATGTCAAAAATCTACACCATCGGATGCATATACATCATCATTTATTTCTAATGTTACCAATAACTTGGAAATTAAATCAACACCAACAAACCTTAACTCCACCATGCCTAACTGACTTAGACTCCATCATGCCAATCATGCCTAGACTCAACCATGCCTAATGATCTACACTTAACCATGTCTCTACTAGAGTTAACAATACATATACAGCCATAGCACCATGCCTAACTCACTTATACTCAATCATGACTATACCTAACATAACCATGCTTAACTGACCTAAACTCAACCATTCCTAACAAACCTCAAACTCCACCATTCCTAAATGACCTAGAATCAACCATGCCTACATGACCTTGACTCAAACATGCCTAATTTACCTAGTTTCCATCACATACACAATAACAAAATCATCCATAATATCAAAATCATCATCTATAACAATGAAATTTTGTGTATCAATACAAATGTACACCAATACAAATACATACAAGTATCTTAAAATCTCTCAGATACATCCTCACCATCTTTGGCACGCAAGCCGATATAGGATCAAAATCTCAAAACTCTCATGTACATCCTCACTATCATTGGAACACGAGCTAGTATATATCAAAACAAGACAACTAAAAATCATATATGGTGGCTAGTTGTCACCCCACCCGATATCCATACCTATCTCATCTATCTCACCCGACCCCTCAACTACCTCTCTGCCATACCAAAATCTACCTCAAGACTTTACACCAATCACATGTCTCCAATGTGCTAATGTACCCATCTACGTGGTCTCTCTCAACACTTAGTCACCTCCACCCCAACCTGACAATAACTCATCTTTTTCCTCCCGATAAACACAAAAATGAGCTCTACTATTTTCACAAAGTCAACAACAATGATTTTGTAAAATACAAAATTTTAACTTTATAACCCTAACCCACCATGAATGACGTTGGTTACCTTATAATTGACATCGGTCATTTTCCAATACCATTTCCTCCACATTTTTCCTATTTTGACCTAACCTCATTATTGCCACATCCACTTTTTCCAAGTTCAACACCCATTGTACCCTACCCACAAGCCTAAACTACCCATACAATTCCTTAATTGTGTTTAAGGATTTTTACCTATACCTTGGCCTTACCCATGCCACAACCTATTTACCTAGACCTGACCTACTTTTTGTGACCATTGAACTTGTGTACTCGTTATACCTTGTGATGTTGTTACCTATGTTGTTTTAGCCTAATAACCATACCTTTCCTATTTTTGTGTCGTTTATCCTGACCAAACCCATGGTGTACCGGATCATACCTAAACATTCTATGCACCTAACCTACATTGTGTTTCTGGACCATATCCTATACCCTGGATACCTAAATCACTTCAACCTTGTTTGATAAACATATCAACCTTGGATGATGTAGATTTTGCAAGCTCTTCAAACGGGTACCGTTTTGGGACTATATGTGTTGCGGTCTATACATGTGTGTGTGTTCGATTTCCATTAACCATTACCCAATTTGACCTGGCCCATTACTTATTACTTGAGTTCACCATTACCCTTTCCCCAAAGTACACATACTCTTCCCCACCTACCTTAACTTACACTAACTACACATTTATTAAACCACTCACTAACTCCATCTAACACCTCATCCATTTTTGGTTTGAGGGGATCACATTCTCCCACACTTGGAGCATTCCCTCTCTCACCCATACATGGGGCAATCACTTCCTATTTTTTTAGCATCACTTACTAATACAAGCTACGTGAAAAAAGGGGGAAAATGTAGACAAAAAAATTAGGTCATACTACCCTTATAACCTCATTAACTAAATTAACCATACCTTACCTATCCATATCCCATAGTGCATATGATTAATTGAATTAATTTATTTAATTAATTTAATTAACATCCTCACTTAACAACTCACTAGCCACCAGCCACCTCACCCATGACCCACTCAAACCACATTAATGGCTTAAGACCAAGCCTAAGCCTATCCTAAGCAACTAGGACTTAGTCAAAACCTAGACCTAACTCCTATTAACAAACCTAAGTGGACTCTTACTCATTCCCTAGTGGTCTATCACTCAAGACTCGGATGAAGATTGAAAACCATGCCAAAAATAGCAACAATCGAGAATATTTTTGGCCATTCTAGATATTACCAAATTAATCGACATTAGTCCCTAACCATTATCAGTTAGGTTAAATAAATTTCCAAAATCCTTTTTGAGCTTGTTCATTCGATTCAGGATCTCATACAAATAGAAACTTGGAGCACTAGAATTCTGAAGCACTCAAGCTAAGGAATGCACCTGGGAACACTACCAACAACCATGGGATATCCATCACCTTCTTCACAATCATGGATTCACATAGAGAAGCACGAGAGACTTCAAAACTAGCACGGCACATATATGACATCTCTTCTCTCCAAGTCTTTGACATCATTTTTTCATCACCTACACTCTCCAGATCCATTCTTTAGTAATTACCTAATATCTCTTTAGTTATCTTTATTTTCTTTCATTAATATCATCATTCCTCTCAATAATTTATTCTTTTGTACATCTATACACCTCCTTCCTCCCTCGAACCCATAACATTACAATATCTAGACCTTTTACCTATCTTCACCCCTTATCCTAATCTCTCGAGTCACCAAGCCCATTACATGACCTCACCCCCACCATTTATAGCCTCTATGAAATTATAGAGAGTCTGAATACCATTTCTAAGAAATTTTTACTAACTAACCCTATTGATGTTGGTTAGCCAACCAACATTTTCATCATGCCAAACTAGCATCGGTGTCATAGATGACATTGGTTACCGTGTGCAGTAACGTATACCTCAAACCAAGGATCTAATACCCATTCCCTAATAACCCATAATCACTCCTAATCTTTACGGATCTTACCCAGAGCTTGTATGAGACCTACAACCCAATCACAACCCATCACCTGACCTATTTTGACCTCCATAACCTTTTATCTAACCTTTCTTATTTTTTTGTATGAGATACCTACATTATTTCAATTCAATAAGATTTCCATTTCATGTTTGTTTTAGATAGCATTAATACTATTATTTAGAAAGTGGATTGATAGCATGTTAGGAAGCATCATGCTTCCTAGATCTAACTTATGCTAGGGAAGTCCACTTGTTTTATTTAACTCTATCTAGTGGTATTGTTTTTCATTTTACAGGTAGTTCCTCCTAGCCAAAAGGAAGTATAAATCAGCATTGGATCGGAAATCAAAACACGCACACAACCTTCAATGACATCATAAACATGTATTCCTCATTGGCCTATCACCCTCTATCTATTTCATTAATTTACCAAGAATCCGGTGAAATAGATGTACTTTCTTACATGTTTCAAAAATTCCAACAACCCTCTCCTCCACACTCATGTTCATGTTTTTCCACCTTAGTTCACAAATCACACTATTCACATACTCGGATCTTCACAATATCCTTTCACACAACTTCTCGAGGATGCCATAGTTTTCAAGAGATATTATTTATCACAAATACAAGGTAAACAATAATGTGCTTGACCTTCCACCTATAGCTTTTTTCTCATCTCCTACGTAATAAATGCTATGCCATCTACCAACTTACTTTTGTAATAAAGGTAGATTTTCACTAAATCCCTCCCTTAAGCACTCTTACCCCACATCCAATCCCATGTGAAAAATCTCTACAACATTATGGCGTGCATGAAAAATCCTTACTTGATGAAGATCCTCACGCATGGGCTCTTACGTGCGATTGCCAAAGGCACTTCTTACGTCCTTAACCTTGATTTTTTTCTTGCCTACCTCATGTTGTTCTATGCTTCTCATATGTTATATGTGGTATTTGTAAATCTTTCCTAACACCAAAATTCCTTATGTCAACCTTTTCTACGCATGCTCTTCTACACTATGTGTTTTCATCCTTTAATCTAGGCCATTGAAACACAACTTCTACTACCAATTTTTATTTTACTTCACATTGCTCCACCCCACACTAAAATAGATGTGCGGTCCTCTATGCATATACAACATTTTGAAAATAATAAGTATCTATTGGTGCATAAGGTGTGTAAAAACAACCCAATAAGAAAGGAACAAGTGATGAGAAGGAAACACAAGGAAAATAAATGTATAAAAGGAAATCCTAGGCTAAATGGCAACGTTGCCTTAATTATAAACACCAAGCAGACTTATTTATAGTATGGCTTTAACTTAATCCCATTGAAATGGCACAGTAACCATATTCCATCAGAACTTGTAGCTAGAAAGTTCCTAAATCAATGACGTATGAGATGATACATGGCCCTAACAAATGGAATTTGAGTTTCCCAGGATGGCACAGAAACTTGGAATCATATAACAAAACCATCTTGCCTAAAATTGAATTGTTGTTTTTAATATGGTGATCAAATCATGCTTTTTTCATTCCTTTTCAATCTCTTTGACTCCATCTAGTGAGTGATTTCCTTTCATCCAAATATATTTTTTCTCCATGCACTCTTGAATTTCTTTCTCATCTGCGATAACCCTCCTACGCACGTAATACACATCAATGGTCACATAAATTCAACTGGTAAAATATCCTCCATGTCAAATGCCAATTGAAACAATGTGGGTTTGTTAAATCTCTTATAAGTTGTCCTATATGCCCATAAAATAGTTGCTACCTACCTTTTCATCCCAATATTTTCTTCCCACATTACAAATTTTCGTTAACTTGTGACTCATATTTTTGTTAAATACCTCCAGCGAGTTCCATTAGCCCGAGGGTGATAAGGGGTGGCCTTATGATGGACCACCATAAACTCTGCCAACAAAATCTGACTGTTTCATTCAAAAATGTGTACCCCTGTCACTAGTCAAGCTTAAAGGACATCCATACCTATTGATTATATTCTCCCATAAGAATCTAGTAGTTGTCGTTGTTGTATAGTCCCTTGTAGGTGCTTGCCTTTTCCCACCTTGGTAAGTAATCGGTGCAAGTAATGATATAGAATGGAACTATTCCTTCGTGTGGCAAGTTAAATTGGTCCTACAAAATCAATTTCCCATTTTTCAAATGGTTTTGTGCTGGTTATAGGTCTCAAGTGCATCTCATCTCTCTTTCTTGGCTTGTCAATGCACTTACAATGGTCACGAGCCTTACAAAATTAAATGTAATCCTAGTAGATAATTTCACCAAATCCCTAGAAGTAGAATCTTTCACGTTATGTGGAATTCATTGCATAGTGCCCTCCTGCAATCCTACCATGTGCTTCTTCCATGATTGCAACATGCTCATGTTCTAACACACATCAGTGTAGAACCTCATCATGACCTAGCTTGTATAAGTATCCTTTGATTAGCATGTCGGGACACGGTGCGTATGGTTAACTATTTTCTTTCCAAAATTTTCATTCCTTCGGTGCCACACCCATTTTGAGAAACACGAAAATATTTTCTAAGTCGAGAGGTGCACATGCTACTGCAACCTAAATAGTTACACATCTAGCATATCATCCTCGATTATTTGTGCCTTCTCCCTGATTCAATCCTTGACAAATGGTCAGGCCTACGAGCTACTTTTTCCTAGTTTCACAACAACTGTAAACTCAAATTCTTGAAACAACATGACCCATTGACACATGCACCCTTGCAAAATAGGCTTGTTCACCAAGTACTTCAATTCCATATGATCTATGTATAATATGAAAGGTTTATTAGTAGATATTGCCTAAAATTATATAGCATGCGTAGTTCATCGATAGTGCTTTCGCTCTCGAGTAGTAGTATATTTTTTTCTTTGCTAGTGTCAAATTCCTACTTGCAAAGCAAAGGGGGTGATTAGTAATCCCTTCTCTAGGATGTGCTAAGATTACTTCAATTTCCATCCCTGAAGCATAAACATGCATGTGGAAAGGTTTATCCTAAGACGTAAATCATAGTATGGGCACAGTGATAAGTTTATCCTTCAAAGTGTCAAATTTTTTCTTTTGCACCTCTCCCTAATGAAAGGCACTCTTTTGTTTTAGTAAATTATCCAATGGCATGGTGATCTTGGCATACCCCTTGATAAAATTTTGGTAGTATCCCGTATTCCCAAAGAATCGCACACTACACTCTGGTGGTAAGCTCCCCTAATCCCACAATGACGAAAAATTTGGCGAGAACCACCAAAAATCCTTCCTTACATATAATATGCCCTAACAGGGTTCCAAATAGAGTAGGAAAAACACATTTCTTAATGTTGAGGGATATCCTCAACTTTCGAAAACTCTAAAAATCAGTCTCAAATTGTCACAATGGTCTTTCACTAGTCCATAATGCCAATCATCAAGGTAGACTTGAAAACTTAAGGATAAAATCATGAAATTCTTGGACCACTATGCCCAAAAACATATCAGGCACTTTCTTTAGTCCAAAATTTATGACCGTATAGGAAAACAATCCCCATTTGGTGGTAAAAGTTGTCTTCTCTTGGTATTCTTTAGCAATTCTAACTTGATGGTATCCTAAGAATCCATCCGTGAAGGAATAGATTTTACACCTAGCTACTCCTTCCAAGATTTCTTCAGTGAAGGGGGTTGGAAAAGGGTCAATGACACATACTGCATTCAGGTCCCTGTAGTCAACATAGATCCTTATCCTTCCATCCTTTTTAATACTAATGACAATGGGGCTTACCCATTCCGATTCCTCCATATCTTTAATGATGCTTGAAGTGATCATTTTGTCTATCTCCTCCTTAACCTTTACACAAAGATTTAGATTCATTTGATAAGGCCTCTTTTGAATCAAGTGCCCACCCTCCTTTAACTTGATTTTCATTTATCCCAAGGAGTGGTGGATTCCTTTAAGCTCATGGTATCCATGATGGAAATAGGTCCTGAAACTCACGCAATAGATCAATGATCTTTGAAACCTCCTTCTCTGACCAATAATCTCTAATAGTGGCCTCCTTAGGTTCCATTTCGAACCAATGTTAACCTTATTTGTTTTGAGGGGCTCATGGTAGGTGCGTTCTTGCTCATCAACACTATTAATAACTTCATGCATACCTTTAGTATGGTTAACATCCAAAATTTCCATATCTTTGCCATCTATCACATAGACCATCTTTCCCTTTTCTTTCTCCATGCACGTGCACTCAAGTTGCACCTCTTCTGACTCTTCTTCATCAAGGCATGATTCGAAGCTAGGTTCACCCAATAAATTTAATATTATATCTTCTTTCATGGCACTAGCTCCCATCATTATGTGCTTAACAATCTACTGCCCTATCCACCAATGGTTTAGTACTCGATAATCAAAATTTTGAAGGAGGTAAGCCATCAACTCTTACCAATTTATTTTCGGTGGCAAGTATTTGAGTGAATTTACCATGCATGCACACAACTTTGTAAGGTGGAATACAACTTATGCACCCATAAAGAAGGTGGAAAATCCTCGCATCTTCCATCCATGCTTTCTCACATTCTTGGATGTGAGACGAGGTGGGTTTCTTCCCATGGTAGTCTTGTATTGCAGTGGGTGCATTACTTTAGGAGAACCTAATAGATAATGTGATTCTTACCTCACGCTACTCTAGAAGGATATCATGGTGTGTGGTCCACCAATACACTACGGTCCCTGAGCAAGTTATAGTTGAGCATCCCTCTTCTTTTGACCTCATTTTTCCATTGATCCTCCATTTCTCGTAAGAAATCATCAGGGTTGGCTCCTCTAGAATAACTTGGTAACTTCTTCCCTCCTAGGCACTTAACGAGTGTGCCTTCATTACCCTTATCATGGAGTCTCTTAACTAGCACCCAATTAACTCATATGTCTTATGCACCCAATTTTTACATGCCGCACTAGTTGTATCACTCATGGAATGAGCATCTTCAAATTGAATAACTCCTCTCGTAGGGTGAATCACCTCGGGGTCCCCGATGAAGCACACATAGATATTGTCAAGAACTTCTTCTCTCAAGGGCTTAGTATAGGGTGCTAAATTCTCATCGGTTAAGGGGATGATGACCCGCTCTTCCTTGTTCTCAAATCTTATGTATACCTTATTGAACCTTAGGACATCATTAGTCTTATAACACCAAGGACACCCAAGTAATGCGGAAAGTTTTCTACCTCGACTAGCACCAAGAATTCAAAATCCCAAAGTTTTCCCCTTGGATAGTGATAGCAGCATATTTCAAGACACCAATGGGAATTGCCTTTGTCTTGTTATCCATATATAGCACATTTAAATATGGTTGTAATGGGGGCCTTCCCATTTGATGTCATGCATCTAGAGTGAGAACATTGACTTCCATGCCCATGTCAATCAAAATATTTCTTAGAATCCACCCATCTACAATAGCATTCAAGGTAATATCATTTTCATAATAAAGGTTTTGGGGAGGAAGGTTGGCATGCTGAACATGCCTATCATTCCCTCCTCCAATGCATGGTACCTTCTCTCATAACCACTCTCCTAGAAAGGGGATGATATTATCTTGCCTCATCATCTTACATACTTCTCTAACCTCATCTAGATCATTCGTGGAGCCTCAACATTCTTCCTTTGCTCTAACTATCTTGACTTCTCTTTCAAGAACTGGATCTCTCCTTGTAGGCTTCAAATCACATCCATGGTTTCTTGATACACTTATTTCTTATGATTAGGGTCTAGATACTTTCCATACACCACCTCTTCTCTAATAACTAGTGGTCTTTGCCTTGGTACTTCCTTGGGACACACATAACCTCAACTCACACATAACTAGTACAAGCTCTAGCTCGACTCGCATGTCACCATTGGCATCCATTATGAATCGAGTCTTCTTTACGCTTACCATTTTGTGCCTTTGTATTTTTGGTGTTTCTTGGCTCATATGTTCAAAAACCTTTGGAAATCCTCATACTTATGCTTCTTCCCACACCAAGAGCATTATAGAAGATTAGGGCATTCGTGCTTGTAGTTTTGTATGGATCCAAAGTTGTAACAGGTTCCACGTGTGAACTCACTTCTTCCTCCTCTATGGTTACCACAACAATGAAATTATTATTAGAAACCTGCCTTTCATAGTGATGACCAATATTAATGGCATCATTTGTGAGACTAGTCTAGTGAACACCAATATCAATGGCATCATGTATCAAGTCAATCAATCTACAATCCTTGGTGTCATAAGTAGTAGAAGTGAAAATATTGCAATAAAAAGACATATTTTTACGGATCGCATGTTGCAGTAATGGGCACCTACTTGCATCATGATATCCATGGAAAATTTCATAGTCCACCATCATTACGTGTACTAATCTCTAGGGAAAATTTTCATTTGTATGCCCCTCTACCTAACAATCCGTGCACCATAAACCACTGTGATTATTATGTGAAGAGTTCACAGATATCTTTTCCATCTACTTTTCCATTACAGAAAATTAATCCTCGAGGAAGGGGATAACACATGTATCCATGCTTCTAATAGCCTTAACACATTGGGAAGCCTCCAAAGCCTCGTGCGGGTTTGTGAAATTCTTGTGTGAAAGTTATCTCCTAAATGGTGTTATCAACCCTCCAATAAACTACTAAGCATGTTGAGAAGGGTGAATGTCATAAGACAATTTTTACAAGAGAGTCTTAAAATGTGCATCATATTCCCACACACTCTCTACCATACCTTGTTGAATCTCCTTCAGAGTGTTGATGCTCTTTTATTCAAACTCAGGGATATGAAATTCAAATAAGAAGGCATTCCACAATTTGGTGTAATCTACCACTATCGATGGGGTCATACTTATGGTACCAAATATGATCACATCCATGCAATTTCATTGCAAACTAACTTGCCTTTTGCTTTAGGGTAGTGATACCCTTCATGCGCCATAACAGTTCATAATTGTGTACATGCTCTATAAAATCCTCAACACCTTTGTAGTTAGGTAGGTGTAAAGACATCTCGAAAAATAATTGCTAAGGTGGTTGAGGCCCTTGTCCACATGATCTAGAACCTTGATTTCCTCCGGTATTACCTCCACCACTAGATCCAATAGATCCACCAAATCTTTTCCTTCCTAACCCACCGGATCCTCTAGATCCACTAATCCTGTCTAGTCCTCCAACTCCTATACCACCAAATCCACCTCCTATAGTAGGTAAAGGGCATGATGTGGTCATGCCTAGCATTCCCAACGTCCCCACACGAAATGATATTGCACCACTACCAGATGTGTGTCCCGTTCCACTTCTAGATGTGATACCCAAGCTTTGTGTACCCTCACTTTGTCCAAACATCATTCTAAATATTCCTCCAAACATGGGAAATGATTGTGCAGCCATAGATGTACAAAATGAAAATTTATATCTCCTAGGTGTAGATTGATCACTCCCACCAATGCCAACTTGTGTTAACAATACTTATCTCTTGATTTGGAAGACTAAGTGTCAGGGTGACCATGGATTTAGATGCATGCCAACATATTTCCTTTCTCTAAATGAAATCTCATGAGAAAATGAATGTAACTCTCTTTTGTGCTTTCGAGAGATGGGGTAACACAAACTGCCTGTGCTCCACATCCTCCACATGAACCTCAATTCCTTCCCGCAATATCTATCTCCATAAATCCATCACTCTAGAACCTTACGTTTTCTAGCCAAATCCCTTTCACATGCTTCTCTATACTTGAGTCGTCTCTCCTCTCTCTCTTTTTCAACCACAATGTTTGCCATCTTCCTCCACCCTAGCTTCCTCACCCAAAGACTCGAGAAGAAGCTTAGTCATCTATAGTAAATGCTTCCAAACTCAGGGTAATGATGAGGATCTTCATAGCTAAAGGAATAACACATAAAAAATGATGCTCTATGTTCCCTTAAAAAATCAAACTCAGCAACCTCAGGACAAAAATACATAGAAATAGTGTATTACAGGTATATTTGGTCAACACTCTCTTCTAAAAAGATCAACAACACACATCCAAATATTATTAGCATCCTGTAGCCTCTCGATATTCATCTTGGGTACACACATGATATATATAGTTCCATCTTATTCTAGATGCATATGTTAAAATCCATTCATACAACTCTAATGGAAAATAACAAAAGAAGGTATCATATAGCTCATGATATAGATGTTTTCTACCCATTTTTGTGCATCAAACTCAATTCTAGTACTAAATATACGAGAAAAATCATCTGTCCAAGGTCAAGCACTATGTCATCATGCATCATTCTCACAACTTTGAAAAGAGTTCCTAACAATATAACCAAGATGTAGTCATTTTTATCCATCTACTAACTTATAACCCCATGTGCACGGCCTATCACCCAACAGGCACTAGGTGCTCACCTGAGGCATACGTGGGTGTTGAGCCCCTCCTTTATGTGAGAATTGTGAGAATATCTTTCCATTGTTAGAGGATTAGTTACAAAGAAGTGAATATTCATGTAAAAGAATAACATGAGCTATCATATCCTTATACCTAAGAATTTAATAACAAGATAAACACCATGGCATGAAATACAAGAACAAATATGCCATAAAATATAAGGAAATAACACTAGGGTTTGTACCCCTGAACTAGATATTCATAACAGAGCCATATATTTATATTGATCATAGTCTTAGCAACCACATTACATTCAAAAGGGTCGTATCAGACCAAATGTATCAAGATAGGGATCTAACCCATATATCATAGGTCCTAGTTATGCCTTCTTTATTACAAAAATTTTACAGACCCATCCCTTAGATATGATAACATTCCTAGAGTCATCCAATGAGAATCCCAACTCCTAAGGCCTCTTAGTATTCTCTGCAGATATTCTCTCTTCCCATGTTATATGTCTTGGTGTCTCTCTTCATGCCTTCATATGTCCCTTTGTTTGTATATGTCTGTGTGTCTTTTTATCTACCCGAGCATCTATTCATATAGGATCAACACCCATTGCGATGCCTTTCTTTAGGAGAAGATGTGATGCCAAGTGTCAATGTGGTCCTCCAATGGTGCATGCTTATTCTACTCTGAGCTCTCCACTTTCTATAATGATGTCTTCTAGGAATATTTCATGTGTGGAATATTCTTTCCTTGACCACCAAGTCTTCCAAGCTGGCACCTTATCCACTCGGCATGCCTAGTCAGGTCACATTTTTCCTCAAGTGCCTCAGAACGTTAAATATGGATAAGTCCTTAGACCCTATGTATTACCTTTCCTGTGCACCCAAGTTTCTCCTAAACCCTTGCTCTATGTGCTTCTCCCCATGTGACCTTCTTCTTATTGGTCCTGTGCATGCACGCCTTTTGGTACTTAACCAATATTTTGAGGCCCAATAATGGGAAAAGTTATTTAAATCTTGTGGGCATGAGGATGTTGCTTAGGTATGTGTCATGGTTAGTTAGGGGATAAAGATAGGGAGGATAAATCTAGGAAAACACATAGGGATTTAGATTTAGGATAAAAACGTCCTAAAAGGAAAGTCCATTAGGGCACAATGGATAATGGTTAATGATTAATTAATTAATTAATGAAGATTAATTAATTAATGTTTATTATTAAATATTAAAGGTGATGGGAATTTAATTAAATTAAGGGGATGAAATAAATCAAAGGATTTTAGCTAGGACCATGGAGAAATATATGCACGCGGGAATCCAAGGGTAGGGATACCGAATTTAAGTGTCTACATTTGCCCCTTTTTTTAATGGTTTTCACTAGCAAGCCATGAGACAAAAATGAGAAGAGACAAAGAAAATGATGTCGATTGACGAAAGGTTTATAATGAGATCCCCTAAAATTGGGGATCAATAAGGCCACGGGAAATTGATGATGTACTTGAAAAGGTAGATGATGAAGGGAGGGTGGGTGAAGAAAATGGGTAACATAATAAAGAAAGGAAATATTCGAAAGAAAAAAAAATCACAATAATAATAAAAACTATGGTGGTGACTCGATATCACATGAATAGGGGACAAAATGTGGTCGCAATGGAGATGGTGGAAATGTTCTATGGGTTAGTGAGTGGGCAAAAATCTCTACGAAATGGAGATAATCCAACGAGAAACCTATCGAATGGATACAAGACGGGATGACCAATGGGTCATAGGAAAACATCAAACATGCGCAAATAAATGCAAAAATTATGTGAAATCCTTCATACACAAGGATTCAAGTGAAAATGGTATGTGTTTACAAGGGATGAGGATGAAAAATAATGGTGCCCCAATAAAGGGCATGAAAATGGATGAGGAGACAAATAATGGTGCCCCAGTAAAGGGGACGATGGTGACCAAGGATATGAAATATTAGAAAAATAACTAATTTGTCCCAAAGGGAACATGAAGATGGCCACAAAGGTGGACATAAAATAAAACCTTGGTGATAATATGGTGTTACAAAGAGAGGACACATAAAAAGGCCAAAAAGGAAAAATAAGAAATGATGATATAAAATGCCCCAAGGGGGAATAAATATGGCCACACACGTGGAATTGAGATAAGATGAAATGGTTCCTAAAAGAGCATGAATATGGTCAAAAATTCAAGGTAGGAAAATGTGTGATATAATTCTCAAAGAAGGCCATCAAAGTGGACCTAGGATGAGATAGATTGGATAAAATCGACGAGATAAAATAGGCATAATCGGATGAGACGAGATAATAGATAATGATAAAAATATATGCAACCCAAGGGGTATGAAAAATGCTACACCATAATAAGGATCACGTAAGGAAAATATGACACTAACCGCATTGAAGGTAAACAAGAGGAGGATACAAGTAACGTAAGGCACATGTAACCAACAACATGATATTAGTGTATAACCAAAAATAGTTAGTTATACCAAAGATCGTGAGAGAAATATATGGAATGAACTCATAAACGTAATTTTGACATGATAAATGGGTTTTGATGCAAATTTTACATGGGAAAAGGGTTCTCCATGTGCGGTGTTCCTTGAATCTATGCCTGACTCTAGGAAGCGGAAAGAGCAAACTAATCAATGTGAGAAGCTTTCCTAGGATGTTGATAAAATGGAAGGTTGATCAATGTCGGAATCCTTCAATGTGATAATAAAATAGTATCCATCCTTTGCGGTTACGGTCTACCTTATATTTATATGATATACATTGTAAGAATGATATGCGATAGCCATCCTTTGATGGATCGGTCTATTTATTTGATTTGATTTGATTTTCTTTTTATTCCTTCTTCTTCTTCTTATTTGTTATGAACAATTGTTCTTCAAGGAATCAATCTATTTTTATTTCTTTGATTTTGATAAGAATCATACTTGAATTTTTATTTTAACAATGAGAAGATTTGGGAATAGTAAAGTAGACCACTTAGGAGGGGACATTGTATTGGTACAACAATATTGTCACATAGGAAAATAATTATCTGATATTGTATTCAACCTAATTACAAATAATAATAAGGCTAATAAATAGCCATGGAAATAGAAAACTGACCTCCTACAAACTAGGAAGTCACACAACAAAACAACCCGTTAATATCATTACGGGTATAACAAAAATATATTGTTGAAACAATATAACAAACCTATATTATTAATAATGAGTTATAATATAACTCATATTAATAATATTACAATATATAATAATGAGAGCACTATGATATTTCTAACATTCCCCCCCTTAGTGCGAACATGGGGAAAACACCATCTTCAACCAAGCAGCATGCCGCTCCGTAGCTTGCACATGGTCTCGATCCTCAACACTGACTGTGGGAACTACATCATCCAGGGACCGTTCAACCAATTCACATCAACCATCAAATCAGTTTGATCAAGAACACTTCCTGCAATAGTATCAATGGTACAATTTATCATCACGGGGGACACACAAGCACTGCACTACACACATGAATAGGGATGCTCATTTGTTCTTATTCATCACACAAGACACCAAGATGTCACTAAAGTAGTTTGTGGCCTCTGAGGTAGTGACGAACTCGAGGACGCTGATTGTCCTCCTGCCTCCGTTGCCTCCATCCTCCAATATGAGGATAGATGCTCAAAACAGATAATCTTCATCACTTGAATAATTAATAGGTTCATTGTCACTTGTAGGATTAGAATAATCATCCCAATCTTCTTCAGCAGCTAAAGCGTTTTGTTCCAACTTATCATCTAAGAGATCTTGAGCTCTTTTCTTACAATTCACAAAACCATGTCCTGGTTGTTTACAGTAATGACACAAAAGATGTTTATTGTTCCGCGGAAGTACACACCTTTTGATTTTTTATTCCTCATCAAGCAACGAGGAAATTAAATTTTCCAAATTGGGATTGATCTTACTAAGAGTAAAAACAATACTCGAATATTCTTTTGGAAAACTATTTAGTAAGATGGCTTTAGCATCTTCTCCATCTACCTCTGCTTTTATTCTTGATAATTGATTTAAAATGGATCGAAACTTACTGATATGTTGAACCATATTGTCATTTTCTCCCATCTTTAGCCCAAAAGTTTTTGCTTCAGCGCCATTGCTGCACTACCTGCTTGAGATCCAAATAACTTGTTCAATGTCACCCAAATATTATTAGATGACTTGGTTAGATCAATATGATGCAAATATGCATCGGAAAGACCAAGGCCAATAATTGCTATTGCTTTCCGATCCTTACTTTCCCATTTCACTGCTTCATCTGCATCATTCAGTTTTTTAATTTTTCCTTCGATATTGTCCCATAAGTCTTTATCAATCAATTGTAATTGGGTTCGTACTTGCCACATGTGGAAGTATTTACCATCAAATATTTCAATTAAATTTATCTTTTCCATTTTGAAACTCCATAAAATTGAGAAACTTGAACCGAACAATAACAAACTCTTTATACTGGTAGAGATACTTGACTTTAATAAAGAAAATATATCAAACTTGAAAAAAATGCATGGACAGATATAACCTCAACACAATACCTCCGGATCAAATGAACTTGCAGTGGCTTAGCAGATTCACTTCTGTTTGATCAAATCTTCGTATGGATAGCGTGAAGTAATGACTTGGATGGCTATTATTGCAAACAAAGCAACGAGATATGTTCGTTTGTAGGATCTTTTTCCGTGGACCGGTTCGATGCCAGAATGTAGAACTGGAACGTGGAAGACAACTCAAAGCATGCATTACTGAAAAGGACCAGATCAATCTTTCTCCTGATTGCATATAACTTCCTGATTCATTTTCATCCACCGCATTATCTAGACGTCTATAATGATGAACAGGTTGAGGGCACGCAAAATCTAAATAGTATGCATTAGAACATATATTACTTTTTCCAGTGCTCAAAATAAGACCAATGTGGATTGAATTTCAGTGATACAGCGAATGGAGATCTCACAAGTGAATCAAACCACTATATTCAAGAAGACATCCAACTATTTGAATAAGCACTTACGGGACTGAAAATGCTTTTAAAAAATATTAGGAATGCATACGTGGAAGCTTGTATTCATTGATGCAATCAATATGAAAGTCACGGTTCGAGGATGGTGACAAATCTGAGGAATATAATCTGCAGAAATTTAGATCTATGTGGACAACATCACAGAAAACCTAGATCTGTAGCTATTCTAAAACCAAAACAATAATATGCTCATCGGACGGGACAATTGTGAAGTATGTACAGTGCCCCTCACTCTCACGCAGATCTCATCGCTCTGATACCAAATATTGGTACAGCAATATTGTCACACAGGAAAATAATTGTCTGATATTGTATTCAACCTGATTACAAATAATAATAAGGCTAATAAATAGCCATGGAAATAGAAAACTGACCTCCTACAAACCAGGAAGTCACACAACAAAACAACCCGTTAATATCATTACGGGTATAACAAAAATATATTGTTGAAACAATATAACAAACCTATATTATTAATAATGAGTTATAATATAACTCATATTAATAATATTACAATATATAATAATGAGAGCACTATGATATTTCTAACACATTGAATGTACAAGAAACACTTGTGAGCCCTCTGCATGGTTTCAATAGGTAAAAAAAAGGGGTGATGGATGTAATGATCATGGAGTTCTCACCAAGAAGGGAGACCTATCCATAAGGAAAATGCTATGGTTAGAGCCATTGTGCCCATATTTAAGGTCATGTCAAGGAAAGTGATGGTAGACCACATAGTTCCAAATCATTACAATGATAAATGGAAGAGGCTAATGATAGAGGGATGATCTAAAATTATGACTAAGTGCTCACTGCTAATGTGCTAACAATAGAATGGTCATAAGTGTAATGTGTTAAGAGGTGCAACTTTACATTTACCATCAAGGGAGGCCAAACGATAGGCCACTGACCCATACTTATGTGGGATAATGTATGGTCCAATCCATTTGGGGGAAAAATTTCCACATTGGCTCCTTTCTAGATTACTAATGTTATGATTTTATTTAAGAACAAGGTCACCTACATTAAATTTGTGCTATTTGAGGTGTTTATCATAAGCACGCTTAATGCTCTCTTGATAAACATGATGGTGTTTAAGAGCAAGGAGGTGGCATTCATCTAAAAATTTGAATTGTGTTAGATGCTCCTAGAAATAATCTTCATCAGCTATGAAGTCACAAAGAGACATGTGCGGGGATGAAATTTGAACTTCGAGAGGGAGGATATCTTTAGAGCCATACATGAGAGAAAATCAAATAGCTCCTCATGGAAGTGTGGATGCTAGTCGATAAGCCTTAAGAGAGAAGGGGAGATGAAGATTACAATTATGACCAAACTGGTCAATGGTCTTTGCAAGAATGTTTTGAAGGGTTTTATTAGTTGCTTCAGCTTGGCCATTAGCTTGAGGATAATATGGAGAAGAAAAACTAAGCTAGATATTGAATGAGTCACAAAATTTCTTGAGATATTTTTTTAAATAAGTTTTTGTTATCCGAGATGACTTTGTGAGGAACATCAAAGTGGAAAATGATTTGTTGGTAGATGAAGTTAATAATTCGACCAACTTTAGTTGATGTGAGGAAAATTTCTTCCACCCACTTGGTAAAGTATTCGGTTGTAGTAATGATAGAGTGATGTTGTTGTGAAGACCAAGGATTGATGAGACCAATGCTATCAAGACCCCATTGTTAGAAAGGTCAAAGTTCTTGAGCTGATTACAAAGTTTGACTAGGAATGTGAGTAAGATTGGAATGTTGCTACCATTTTTCACATTTCTTAACATATTCACCACATTCATGATCTAGGGAAGGCCGATAATAGATGAGATGAAGAATGAGCTTAGTAATTTCTAAGCCACTAGAATTTCCACCAAAAATACCATCATGGACTTCTTGGATAACATGAGAAGATTCATGGAATTTAAGGCATCGAAGAAGGAAAATGTCAAATCCATGCTTATAAAGGATATCATCAAGTATCATATAGCGATTAACACGGTGAAGGAAATACCTCCTAGAATTCTTGGATAGATCAAGTGGAATGATGGATTTGGATAAATAATAAAAAAATTGGGAATACTAAAGATCGATGAACTAGACTCACCAAGGTTAACATGAAATAATTCATAAAATGGTCGATCACTACATTGAATGATAAAAGAAAGTTTAGATTCTTATGTTTTCTATGGGATGAGATTTGCAAGGGATGCCATTGTATCTATGAAATGATTAGATGACTAAGGAACGGCTTGGATATTTTAATAATCAAAGGCCTTAAGGAAAATATGAATGATATCTCAATATTTTTGAAGAGTTTTTCTTCACATTAATCATTATCCTCACCATATTTTGTATTTAAACTAATTGGGATAATGCCCCATCCACCTCACCTAGACACCTCATCAAGCCACCTCACCCTAAGACCTATTCTTAGTAAGTTTCCATAACTAACTAAGACTTACCCAAACCCTAAAAATCAATGCCTACATTCCCTCTAACCACATTCTCACATGCTTAAAAGAAGCTTCCATCCTAATCCATGGGGCCAACACACGAGATCCTAGAAAATCAAGGGGATCTACCTAGTTTAGTAAACCTAGGAAATCCCACCCTAACCAATGTTGTTACCCTTAACCACCACCGGTTAAGCTAGAACCATTGGTCACCTTTTAACCCCCAAAACAACCTTATTTTTGAGGTTGGAAAATTCTGAGAGATATCACATCTTTTGAGAACAATTTTAAGAGAGAACACACATGCAAAGAAGGAGATCAAACATTTTCTCTTACACAGACATCCAACATTCACCCAGAACCATCCAACACTCACCCTAACACAGATTTGATCCAATCAGGAAAGAAGGAGAGCACATGCAGCCCATGCAAGAGCTCCCCAATGTTTGGTGATCCTCTCGCAACATTCAACCTCTTATCAACACCTTCATTCCTCACTCACATAGACATCCGAACCAGATTCCAAGTAAGTAGAACATTTTACTCCTCTGGTTCACTCATTTCATCATTGTATTTTCATCCTTTGTTCTCCTAGCCACCCATTGACCTCCATTAATACTCACCCCTCCATATCCCTATTAAAACCTCACCAAATCCCATCCAAACAACTTAATACCTCATTTCGACCAGCCTAGTCCTTGTGCAATCATAAGGGAGATCTAAAGCTCATTCTATGACATTCCCAAGTATCCCATAGTAACCGGCACCGGTTCTCCCAAACCGGCATCGGTCACCCTTAACCGGCATCGGTCTCTGTATTTACCAATACAACCTAGAACAATAACCTACCTACCTATTCCCACATCACCCTTAATCACTGTGACCTACCTAAGACCTCTGTCAGACTGAGAGACCCAGAACTAGTTACTTGACCTTCGGATCTTATTTTAACCTAGCTTATTAGATTAGATCTTTCTTATTGTGTTTTAAATGAGATACCTAAATCATTTTAACTACAATAGGATTTACTTTATTACCAACATTAAATTGTTTTAAATAGTGGATTGACAAATCATCTAGGAAGTATCACACTTCCGGATCTAGCACACGCTAGGTAGTCCACTGCATATATTGTTTAACTCTTTTTGGTGGTCTTGTGTTCCATTTAGGTAGTTCCTCCTAGCCAAAAGGAAGCTCTCACGATCATCTATGGATTCAGAAGTCATATGTGCACACAACCTATCAACCAACATTTCAATAGGTATTCCTCCTATGCCCATTACCCTATCTGTTTTGTCATTTTCAAAGAAATGTCTAAGAATCAAGTGAAACATTTTGGCACACCTGGTGGGACCCATCAGGTTCCTTGCATTTTATTCATTCCTAGGAAAATTTGTGTGTTTGTTTCCCTTCTGAAAAGCATACACATTAATTTTCTTCCTTGGTAACCTTCTTTTTCTTTCTATTTTCTCTAAAAGAAACCTTTCTTTTGGTGTACTTAAAAAGAACCATTTCTTCTTGTTTTCTGCATTTTAGTGAAAGAGCATCCCTCTCCCTCTTCATCTATTTGTGTCATCAAATTCCATATTTGATTTGGGCTTAAAAATCATTGCATTTCATTCTGATTTTTTGCATTAGCTCACATTAATTGAGGGCAACCTATACGCTGGAAGTCATTCCCAACTGATGGTTGAAAAATGAATCATAGAAAGCACATCTCTCTCTCTCTCTCTCTCTCTCTCGAGTCTTACCAAATTACACAAATTCAAAACAAATACATATTCTTAAACAACATCTTTCTGGGAATGCCACTTGTCAATGATCACACTATGAGGATTGGTAGGTACTCCCCAACTCGTTGCTCTGTCGAGTCATACTTCAGAGTGAAGCCCACCCCCACCATAACATACTGAAACCTCACCTTTTAGATCTCCTTCTTCGTAGGAAGCCATCCTCACCAAAAAAACTCTATTCTACAGTTCATGAGTTAGTCCTTAAATAGCATAAGCTAAACAAACATAATAGAAAAGGCACTCTTAGGATCACATTTTTCTTAGTGTTTCTGCTTGGCTTGCATTTTGAGGTGAGAGGTCACGTTCTTCATTTTCTTGTTTCTCCTTGCACGCTCCTCATCATAGTTGGTGTATTCCAACTTCATCTGAGTGTGCCTGGACCATATTCTCATCATTCTCAGAATTTTGGGTTTGATTCCACATCAAATTTTAATTCACAACCACTTTTCTTTCATCACTATTTCAATTTTCATAGTGAAGGTGTCGGTTGAATGACCATCATTCGGTTACCCTCGACCATCATCATTATTATACCCAACCGGCGTCGGTTCTCGGTCCTTTTGGTTAATCTACCCAAAAGGACATCTATTCATCTTCTTTGACTATTTAGAGTCCCTGTCACTACTATTATCATATCATTGACCTAGTAAATCTCATCAGTATTTGGCATACCTAGAAAATTTGGCCTTATACCTTGTTTTTGACCAACTTGTCCATTTTCCACAAGTGACCGAGCGGTTACCCAGTTACCTGTGACCGGTGTCGGTTTACCCTAACCAGCATCGGTTAGCCTATGTCATTTTCCAGCTGCCATTTTAGCCCCAATTCACCACCACCACCTATTTATCCTACCTATGTTGTATTTTTGTGTCACTTACAGAAAGTAGTCTTACCACGTTAGTACCTATTCACATGGTACTGATGCATCGACAAGAAAGCACCCTCGTATTCCATGCCAGTTGTCAACCACTCCACCTAGCCCTTCACCACCTTCCATTTTATCACCCACCATGGATCCTATCCAACCTATCACTATCGCTACCGGAGATGAGGAGTTCACATGACTCCTTGACCAAAACCCTATCGCCTTGTAGTTTTATCTTTCCCACTCATCCACTCGAGATGCCTCGGGTCAGTTGATATATGACATGCCCGTATCTATCCCCCGACACTCATTCTCCACTCCTACTCCAGCCCCATTTGGCTCCACGTGCTACCTACTGCATCTACCTTACCCCTAGTTGTTTCACAAGCTAGGTCCTATACCCCTATATGATATATGCATCTCATCTGCTACATCATTACACCGCCACATCCACCATACCTTCGACAACCACCCAAAACACAACCTCATCCACCCCTATTGTCTCGCATATACCCGTAGCTACACAACCACCCCAGTGTCGGTGACCCCTACCCCTTTTCAAAACATGGTCCTTTCTATTCCACAATCATTGGCCCCCATTGCCACTAGGGTCACCATGACCCTTCCACCTCCATATACGTACTATCAAGCAACCTCTCTGTTTCATCTGTTATTCACTCGGGTACGTACCCCTATTTCACTACCTTCTTCTCAATCTACCTACATGGCAGCACCATATACTGGAATGCCACCCTCGTCATATGCCCAACACCAACCCTCTTATGCTATAGGAGGCACCCAACCATCACAACCTACCAATGACCTAATCAAATTAATGATGGACAAGATGCAGACATTGGAGGCATCGGTTTCTAGCTCCCTGCAACACTCTCACCTATGATGAGATTTGTAATGAGCCTATCCACCCATCCATTCCTATCCATCCATACCCCATGCATTGGGAAATGCCTAAATTCAACCATTTCAATAGCAAGGAAGACCTGCAACAACATTTGTGGTCTTTCAAACATGGGTGCTACCTAATCACCCACGATGATGCTTTGCTCTTGAGGACCTTTCCCATGTCTCTGACTAGACCTGCGTTAGATTGGTATAGTGGGTTACCTAGACACTCTATATTTTCATTTAATCAGGTAGCCCAAGCCTTCTTGGATCACTTCTCCATCAATATCATTAAGAAGGTTACCATGACTGACCTATACTCCACATGTCAGTATGATGATGAATCTATCATAGATTTTTTTCTCATTGGCGTAGCCTGATCAATCAACTCACATTCCAACTACCACAAATAGAACTCATCGAGCTCTTCATGGGCTTGTGCTAGACATATCTCACCAACCCTATAGGTCCAAACTTTCCAAACATTTGATGAAGCATTCACCATGGCATGAAAGTTAGAGATTCGGGCCATCGAAGAGAAGAAAATCCAATTACGCAATAAGAATTTGGCATTCAAGTCGAATGATACCTCTTCTTCTTCCAAACCATAGAACAATTATTCAAAAGGCCAAGGGCACCACTAATGTAGTGGTACTCAAAGCTGGCCCAGCTCATCCATCAAATCAGGCTAGCCCCTCATCTAATCTCTCACCCATCTAGACTTTTCAATTTAGATGAGAACAATGGAAATACACCCCAATTGGGGAGCCTTACTCTTCTGTCTTAGAAAATCTCATCAAATCTGGGGCCATCACCCTTCCACCTATAAAACCACACACTGGTTTTGACCCTGCTCACCCCACCCGCATGGTATAAAGAACATGACTTCTGTAACTATCATCGAGTAAAGGGTCATAGTGATGGAAATTACATCACTTTCAAAAAACATTGTCCAAGAAATGCTCGAGAAAGGTGAGTTAACTATGGATAATCCTAATGCACCTGCCAATCAAAACCTACACATATTCAAGAAACCCTTTCCCAATCATGCCCCTTTGTCTGATCAAACCGGTGAGACCTCAACTCATGATAGCCATACCCACGAGGTCCATGCTATTTTCAATGATGCACCCATTGCTTCCCAATTACCTCATATTCCTTCCATAGAGGAAATTCTAGCTCAAAGTCCTCCTTCTGCATTGGAACCCACCTCACCTATTCCTCCACCCATAGAGGAACACCTTTCACCTCCTTCCTCACCCGTGGAGGAGCCTTCCACTAATATCGAGACCATTTCACCTTTGGCTTCTCCACCTAGGGAACCATCACCCACAGTACTTCTTCAGTCCATGGAGGAGCACCCATCATCTCCTCCACCTATAGAGGAACACCCATTTTCTCCTCCACCTATCAAGATCCTAGTAGAGATACCTTTTCCTCTAGGTGAACATTCTCCATCAGCTACCCAAGATCCCTGTAGACCTACTTTTGGCTCTCTTACCCACGGAAGCCGAAGCCAACAAATTCCCCATCTCTAAGACACATTTTATGGGAATAGCCATTAGGTCCTCATCAACTTCACCTACAGATGTGTCATTCTCATGCTTGGCCTGATCACTTAGATTATGTGGATAGAGCCTTACTTGTGGGGGTGTCTTCTGCTTCTTCTGGTCTCAACACAAATGCAGATGTCACTTGCTGATACTTCCACCATCTACCCAAAAATATTCCACCAGTTGAACCAAGCACAACCACCTCTATCACTACTTCTTCCATAACCCTCAACACCACTCAACACTCAACATACACCTTACCCATAACCCAACATACATCTAAATCCAAACCCACACCTACATCATCTTCCTCGACTAAACCTATACTACCTTAGGGGTCACCCCAACCACCAACCTTACTCATCCACCTATCAAACTAGATTTAGCTACATCCTCCAAAGTCAACACCAACCTACTCCGGCACCCAAACAGAAGAACCAAACCCATAGAACTCATACCCCCCTGTTACGCCAATCATACCTGCATCACCTTCACCCTTTCCATCTGTTTTAGGACCTCAACCCCAACACGGTTCAAGAAACCTCCACCCATCAATAAACCAAAAACACAACAGCCCATTCCTTCCTCACAAACCTCTAACATACCTAGGCCCGACATGACTTACACCCACACCTGCAACATCTTTACCACCCATACCTCCAATACCCTCAGCAACTTCTTCACTACCCACTACACTTCAATCTCTGTCCCTCACACCCCCTGCATGACCCACATCATCTACCTTCACAACACCTCGTTATCCCCATGGGTAACTCACCCTCTTCCCCATCCACTTTTCCTCTAGATCTCATACACCCATATCACCTTTACCCAAGAAGGTGCAACCCAAAGAAAAAATCCACTACCCTCCAATAAGGTAGTCAAAACAACCATACACCCTCCTGCCCATTCATCTACCATACCCCTACCCAAACAAACATGACCAACACCCAAGACCACTCCAAGCACCCAAAACCATGGCTCGACCCACTCCCCCTCCTGTAAAGGACCATTCCTCAACAATCAGCCGCACCTACACCCAAACCCACTTTCACTTCCCATTGTGATCCACTAGCAGGGTCCTATGCCAAAATCTTAACCAACCTCCTTGAGACTTTTTTCATCACATTACCACCACTCAGACCTTATGACCCCTCAAACCCAAGCCAAAAGGGTTTGATGACACTAAAATTTTTGCCTACCATCGTGTGCAGGGCACGATGTGGAGAACTACAAGGCTTTGAAAACCATCCTTATCTAGTTGTGTCCTCCTGAAGCCAACTTTGATGATGATGACCTTCTTGATGAGGACCCTACTTCACCAACACCCATTCCCATAGTCCTTCCCTCACTACCTACTCAACAACCATGACCTCCACCCCCACAACTCCTAGAGCCACCCCAAGATTTGAAATTAACATGGTTCACATCAGAGAACTTGCCACACCATTACCTAAATGTTGTTGCACCCAACTCACTTCACAAGGATTTTCTCCCGGTAGGTTTTTTCCCATCATGTCGTTATACCACTCATCCTACACCTTCTCCATTTTCCAACTCCCCTCAAGATCAACATGATCCACGTCACTACCCGTGCTCAAAAGGACAAAGGCAAGGAAAAGGAAACTAACCCACCAACCAATCCTATACCCAACATACCATCTACACCCACACCTAAAATTACTATCTGTGGCCCCACATACCCTATTTCTAATGGGGTCACACATCACACCATGCTCAAACAATTACACCAATCCCCTCAAAATGTCCCTATATGACCTCATCCAAACCTCGGAATCCCATCGTCAAGCTCTCATGGAGGTTCTTCAATCTATTGAGGTTTTACCCAATGACCCTACACCCGTAGCCTCCATTATCACACCCCATCATGTAGCCTCTCTCACCAAATTGCCACCTTTATCCACACCTCACCCTACTCACCAAGTAGCCTCCCTTAGCTTCTCAGAGGAAGAGATCACACCGCACCAAACAGATGACCCAGACCCACCCTCTTCATCTCTATCCACATCGATGATATACATGTATGACATGTAATGATCGATGGGGTGCTAGCATTAATATCATTTCATCCCATGCATTCACTCAAATGCATACCTGACAATTGCATGCATAAACATCTTGTCATGTTGTTCATTCAATGATGCTATCACCTCTACACTAGGCACCATCATCCTCCACATTCACGTGGGCCCCTACACTATTCCAGAGTTATTTTATGTCTTGGAGGGGAATTTCAATATAACATGTTGCTTAGCAGACCCTGGATTCATGTCATGGGTTGTGTTCCTTCCACTTTGCATCGTTGTGTAAAGTTTGAGCATGAAGGACACACCTATACTATTCCAGCTGATCCATCACCTTTTAAAACATGCAACATGCTTTACCAACCCAATGACGTGCTCATACCCATTAAGGCATCTACCTCCATGACCACTACCACTTCACCTACACCTCCACTTACTAGTATAGTCGCTACCTCAACCGCACATGCCTCCTCCATTCCTACCACTGCCACAACCTCCACGGCTGACCCATCAGCCTCCCAATCCATTAGCTCTACCTCCACATCGACCACCGACACATCATCTATTCAGCTACCCACATACCAACCACCGATCCCTTGGAAGGCATTTTTCAATACCTCACTCTGGGAGAGTATCACCTATATAGTGTTAACACATTCCTTACTCCACAAGAGTATGGAAGTCTTCACCAACACCCTCGCTTATGATCACCGCATAGGAGAACACCTCCTTTATGGTCCTCCTCATCTTCATACCAGTCTCACCTATGGGGGACTTGATACTACCACTTACACACCCGAACCACCATCACAAACCCACCCATTTTTCGTTGACTTCTAGTCTCTCACCAATCATGCCATTTCACCCACACCTTCCTGCACCGATGTGCATGGAAGGGTTTTGGTTTTGGATTTTATGAGCAAGGCCGCCATACTGTCATTCCATGTACCACCCACAAACATAATGACCGTAGTGGTATCGGCTTTTCTTGAACCACCTACTAAGCAAGCCCGCATTGAACCCATGAGAACATCACCCTTCTCCACCTTCTTCACCCGCTCCACCTTCATCACCACCTTCGCCGATGGAGTCGATGGATCTGAATCTATCCCTCCTAACTTTTTTTTTTCATAAACACCATTTCCTTGGGGCCTTTGACTTATCAACACGAGGGTGAGGCCCTTCCTCTCTTCCCTTCTTGTATCCTGAAATGATTGATGATGATACACCTTCAATTAATGTCATTCAATGTCAGGATGATGAATCTATACTCACCTACCTTGGTGTAGAAGACTCATATATTCATTGGTCATTACCTTCTAGAGACACAAACCATGTTGAATGAATCGACTATCGAGATCAACATTCATACTCAGGATGACCCACACATCCTAAAGATCGGTCAATCTTTAGATGTTGTTGAACAAGAAGCCATCACTTCTTTTCTCAAAGATCATAACCACACTTTCTCTTGGTCTTATGCAGACATGCCCAGTATTGACCCCACCATAGTGGTCCACAATATTGTAACCATTTCGATGCCAAACCCATCAAACAAAAGTTGAGGAAAATGCACCCTCGCATTGCCCTTCTCGTCAAAGAAGAACTTAATGCCTTCTTTCATTTCCTTCATATTACCCATTGATTATCCTCGTTGGATTTCTAACATTGTCCCTATCACTAAGGTGACAGGGGACTCCACATTTGCACAAATTTCCATGACCTCAACCTTTAGCCTTGCCCAAAAGATGACTTCCCTCTACCCGGTATTGACCAACTGGTTGACCTTACCACTAGTCATGAGATGCTATCACTCATGGATGGCTTCTCAAGTTATAACCAAATCTTTCTTGCCCCAGAGGATCAACACAAAACCTCATTCATCACCCTTGGGGGACCTTTCTACTACCGAGTCATGCCTTTTGGCCTTAAAAATGTTGGTGCCACATATCAACGGGCTATGACTTATATCTTCCATGACATCATGCATCATATATTGGAAGATTATGTGGATGATCTCCTAGCCAAATCTAAATGCTGCTCCGAGCACCTTCCATCCTCAAAACCATTTTTGACCACCTCATTAAATATTGCATTCACCTTCAGCCAAAGAAGTATATTCATGGTTCTCTCAGGAAATCTCCTGGGATTTATTGTTTCCCTACGTGGTATAGAAGTTGACCCTGCTAAAGTCAAGGCCATTATGGAAATGCCTCCGCCCACTAACCTTAGACAACTCCATAGCCTACTGCAAGGTAAGTTGTAGTCTATTCACCATTTCATTTCACAATTATCTGATCAATGTCAACCATTTCATCATCTGCTCAAGAAGGATGTCTCCTTTAAATGGGATGATGATGGCCACAAAGCTTTTGAGGCCTTAAAACAATACCTTCTCCAACCACCTGTACTTATTCCACCTAAAGATGATCAACCTTTCTACCTATACATCTCAGCTACCGATCATTCCTTGGGAGCCATGCTCGCTCATCACGATGAACAACATAGGGAGAAGGTGGTTTATTACATAAGCCATACTCTTTTGGACTATGAAACCCGATACACCCATCCCAAAAATTTTTTTCTTAGCCTTAGTTTTCATTTCCACAAAACTCCGCCATTACCTACTCAACCACAAAACCTATGTTGTGACCAACACCGACCCCTTACACTTCATGTATGCCAAACCTTATCAAAATCAGCGTGCCACATGATGGCTTATGCTTTTAGCTGACCTTGACCTCGAATTCATTCATCAAAATTCCATCAAGGGCCAAGCCATCGCTGACCAATTGGCTGATGCACCTATTTCTGGGGATCAACCCTCTAATTTTGACTTTCCAGATGAGTCAATTGCTACCCTTTCCTTGGACGAACTAGCTTATCAAATGACTCTCTTCTTTAATGGTTTCAAGTGTCAGTGTGGGGGTGGGGGTGGTGTTATCCTCATTTTTCTTGATGGTGAACCCATGCCTTTGTCTTTCAAACTCAATTTTGATTGTACAAACAATATTTCCAATATAAGCACTCGTAAACACTCCAAGCCTAGGCCCTAGATGTCAAATCAATCAACATCTTTCATGATTCTCAATTGTTCATAAACCAAGTCAATGGTATATACCAATGTCATAATGAGATACTTCAAAAGTATAAACATCATGTAGACATACTTTTGACTACCTTTGACTATTACTCCCTTCAAACCATCCCCTGTTCAACCAATAAATTTATAGATACCATGGCCTGCTTGGCCTCTCAAATACCCGCTTCACCCGCCGATTCTAAAATATTTGTCACCATACAATGACTCTAATCACCTTCTTATTTACCTCACAAAGTTTACTCCATCAGAACCACTACCCCGACCCGAGTGACCTTTGGTATAAACAATACTTTGACTATCTTTCTCTCTCCATCTTAACTCCTAATCTCACCCGTAATGGACAACACACCTTCCTTAAAAGGTCTCTCATTACGTCATCATGGGGGCCTCCTCTATAAGTGCAACTTTGATGGTATCCTCTTACGATGCCTCGATGAGTTCTAAAATTCCTTATACCATTAAAGAAGTTCATGATGGCATATGTGGAGGTCACTTAAGTGGCCTTCTTTGTTGTTGCTAAGCGTATTCTTCACCTAGGCTATTATTACTAGACCCTTAACCATGATTGTTGTTACTACGTCAAATTTTGTGTAAAATGCCAACAACACGCCAACCTTCATCATACACCTAGTCACTCTTTACAGTTTTCGTGACCTTTGGCCCTTCTCTCCATGGGGTTTGGATCTTGTTGGAGAGATCAACCCCCATTCTTTCCAATAACATCAATGGATTGTTACGCTACTACCAAATAATACAGAAAGTGGGTGGAGGCTATACCACTCATCTCCACAAAATATGAGAAAATATGTGATTTCATCAATCATCACATCATTTTTCTGTTTGGTGTTCCTCATCATCTCATCACCGACAATGGAAAACAATTAAAAATAATAATTACGAAAACTTTGCAATGCCTTCAGCATTCAGCTAAGTTTCTCATCACCTTATTACCCACAAACCAATGGCCAAGCTGAATCTACTAACAAAACCTTAAATAAAATTCTCATGAAAGTGGTTAACGATACTAGGAAGGACTGACATATGCACATTCATTTTTCCTTTTGGGCATACCATACTAGTATCCACACTTCCACTACGGCCACACCATTTTCTCTCGGTCCACGATATGGAGGCTATTCGGCTCTTGAAGTCCAAATTCCCTCACTCCACATTTCTCTCCATGACATGCTCAATGATGATGAATTTTGTCAAGACCATCTAGAACAACTTGAGTTATTAGAAAAATGGTGTCTTCACGCTATTGACCACCTCTATGTTTACCAAAAACGTATCAAATTTTCCTACGAAAAACATGTCCATGAACGAACCTTCCAAGTTGGTGACCTTGTCTTGAAATAAAATCAACATGTAACCAAAGCAAAAAAAAGGTAAACGGGAAAATTTTCTTCCAATTGGCTTGGACCATACATCGTGACTCATACTTATGGATCCAGTGCTTATCGTTTATCTTCACTCAATGGTAAACCCAAACTGAGCCCCTTAATTCCTTGCATCTTCAATCTGTTCTATTATTGACTTTTGGTCCTACATCACTTTTTTTCTCTTTCCATGCTTGTCCCTTGAGTTCTCTCCACTTCTTGCACCTCACCAACGATTAAACTAGAATTATGTGAGTATTATTATCCAAAATAAGCCCTTGCTCATTTTTGGCTAACTTCCCTTCATTCCTTCCTTCCTTGTGCCTCAGTTAATTTTTTTCACTTTTTAGGCACTCAAAATTTCTAGAAATGGTTTCATTGGATAGAGAATCTTCTCAGCTTTCTAGAAAGGTAAAATTTTGCCTCTAACTCCTTGTATTTTTCAAGTTATGGCTCGCGGAGTTTTGGAGGGAAATTTTCCCATGGGAGGTCTGCTAGCGAATTAGAATGCGCCATGTGTCCTCGGGGTCATCGGAGATCAGAGCAGTGGGAGGAAGTTGGAAAATTTTCCAAAGATGGGACAAATGGAATATCTTGGCCCGAAGGCCCGCCAACGAATCACAACCTGCCACGTGTCCTCGGAGCGTCGGGAGGTAGAGGCATGGCAGAAATTTTCCATTTTGCCAAAATAAGGAAAATAATTGAATGGAATCCCACCCGTGATGGCCCACACCAATCAGAGGAGGCCACATTTCCATCTGGCAAGAAAAATCTTAAGGGTAGGCACGATAAAGGAAATTTGGAGTTCAGGCCCATGCTAATGAGAGGATGCCACATGTCCAGTTCGAGGAAGTGGTCGGCAGTGATGGAAAATTTGGAAGCGATGGCCCACCAACCAATCAGAGGGTGACACATGTCATCGGACCATCAAAGCCAAGCGGAGATTTTTGAAAAAATTCCAAAGACCAAAAAGGTGTAAAATGGTCATAGGGAGACCATGGACCAATTAGAAAGTTCCACATGGCATCATAACTTTGGGGGCGGAGACTTTTGGGGAAATTTTCCCAAAGTCAAAAAAGAGGGAAAATTTTGAATTTTCGGCCCGCCAAGACCCATTTTGCCCTAGTTTTGCCCTAAATCTTTAGAAGGGCATAACTTTTGATCCAAGGCTCGGATTTTTACATTCTTGGTGTCATTGGAAAGCTGGTGAAATTCTCTACATGATGGAGGGATCAATTTTATGTTTTGGTGGGGTTTGGAGAGAGAAAATCAAAACGCCTGGTATGGGGAAGGGAGCAGAATCGACATTTCAACCACCAATTTTAATGAAGAGTGGCTTCCATTCTCTCCCAGCATGGTCAAAAACATTAGGGAATGAACTTTCGAGGGTACCCATGTTGTTTTAATGCAATTTGGTTAGTGGTTGAAGCATCCTTTCACGTTTTCCCACATTTCTCCTTCCTGAGCTCAAATTTTCACCATTAAAAGCCAAATTTGGCTCATTTGTAAAGGGTTGGACATTTTTTATGTTTTGTAGACTCCCTCTTTCACCCTAGAAAGTGATTTTGTGGAATATTAGACCTCTTTTAGGACTGCAACATGTTTTTTGCCTCTCTACTATTGTAATGCATGTATTTTTGATATTGAAAATGACAATGCAAGCTCTGTGAATGAGTTTCAGTCCTCTTCTTGTGTTGTTTGATTCATTTCTGATCTTTCATTACATTTTATCAGTTTGTGCATGATGTTTGTTGCATCCCTATAATCTGTGTCAATTTGTAAAAGTAAATGTTCACCACTCCTTTGGTGTATCACCTTATTAGTCTTAGTTTTATTTCTTTGCATCTTTATCTCTATCCCCTTGGAATTTAGAGTAGGATTTTGAGTTTAAACCTCTGCAACTTTCAAGTAATACATCTGATCAAAGGATTTGAGGAACCAACCTCTAATCTAGAGATTCTTTTCCCATTTTCACAAGTCCCACACTTGGGGAAAAGATTCAATGTTGTGCAATCACACTGGATGTCCATTATCAAACTAGAAATATGATAAACATCCAGGGGGTGCTGCTGATTTTCACTAACAAGTACCCGTCATTTGTTATCTTCTCTTGAATATGTGTACCATGGCACTACACATAGCATGATTCTCATGGATACTTTTTTTGTCTACCCTTAGATGAGATCCCATGGTCGTTTCACCCTACTTTCTAAACAAGAATCCTTTTCCTCACCTTGGTCTTGTCCATGACTTCAAATCCCCATATGGGACCCAACTCCTTGATTCAAACTTCTACTAAAAGATGACTCCCTCAAATATACATCTTCCTCTTAACAATTGCTGCTATAAATAGACTGCTCCTCGAAGGACACTATGTAAGTCTCTTTAAAAAATGAGAGAAACTGAAGCTTCCGCATCAATCACCTTCACGAACACCTCAAGGAGTTAATTTCCTCATCCCATATAGAATTCTGCATTGATCAGTCTATCTCAAATACAATTCAAAATAGAAGAATTTTCATCATGGACTTTCCCATTGTGACCTCTATCTCTTTCTCGAAGATCATGCTACGACATATCATATAAAACTTAACCACCTTTCACCCCTCTCACCATTCATACTCCCATTTCTATCGCCTCAAGGGATGTAACATCCTCATTTAGACAATAGAACAAGTCAATTTTTTTTTTTTTTTTTTTATAATTGTGGTTCTAAATACATAATTTAGAACTCACAATTCAAATGACCATTTATATAACGAGATAACCATATGCAAATTTGTAATGACTCGGAATACCTCCGATCTATTCATTCCACGACTCAAGTAATCTACCGATCTATTCATGAGTAAAAAGAGTTAGTGTTTTTATTTAACACAACACTCTTGCATGGTTCTCTCCCTAATCTGGGGATTCGTAATGCTCGTCCTAAGGAATCTAATCAATAATCTAAATACCATTATTCATCGGCATCTCATCCCTTAGACTAGGTGAATTAGGACAACGCAATCAGCAGCTTGCGATACTTTGGCCAAAGATTTGAAACATACTGTTCATGTCTCGTATTCCTTAACGGCATACTACAATCAACTGAATACGTCCTTCACCCCATTCATATGTTATATAGAATGTCTTATACTGACTACTGTCAGTCCTTCCTTTCACAACTGAATCACTCGGAGGCAGATTAACAAGGTGATAATGTTATATGGATGCCCATGAGGATTAGGGATATGATGACATACTGGTTCAACCTTGCAGTTCAACCAGTGTGTCATGATACCCCAAATCTCCGAGGCAGTCTTATAACATGACCACGTTCTTAATCGGTCCTAGGGTAACTCGTGCGAAATCAAATGTAAATCTTAGCGATCAATGCAAAGGGTGTCGCCATAAGTCACCCCGCATTGTTGTAACTTCGAGAAGATCCTAATCTTCTGAGGTACAGCCCTGCAGTCGACTTTATGTCGTCAACCTTTAAATCCGCCTCGAGAAGATCTACCCAATAACAAGCGTTACGCACTTGAGTTTAAATTACTTTTAAAGACTTTTCCCTAAGGTTAGCCTTTCCGATCCCTGGATTCTTCGTCTTAAGACGACCCTCCTCTAAAAGACTCATTACTTAGTAGAGGTATTACGGTCAAGCTCTCATCCAGGAGTCATTAGAATACACCTGATTCTAAAGCAACTGAATGGGACAATATCTCATAACCTATGCTTGAGATTGCCTTCTGAACTCCATTTGATTGCCTATCAGTTCCCTTAACTGAATTTATATCATACTTTTTAGTTTAAGGATATAAATGATTAAGAATCCAATTTACTATTGTCCTATTATACTTAGGACTAGGGATTAGTAATTCAATCCAATTTGTTTAGCGTTCTCTTTTAGGCTCAATTTTTAACCTATCTTCTAGAGAGACAATAATTTAATTCCACTATTGCTTTTGCTAGAACAAATTAGAACTACTAAACCCTCATAAGAATTTAGTCTAATTACTTACAAGCTTTCATTGTTAATCACAAAAGCATCCATATTATACAAAGATAACAATGCCCCTTCGTTACATAAACCGAAGAAGGTCATCCTTCAGAAATAGAATACAATACATAAGTATCAAACACTTATTTCCATTCCTTTCAAAACTATACAATTACATTTTATGCAACAGCATACTTGATATAATGCTAACGGAAAAGAAACATCTTTTCACATATAGTACATCTATAAAATCAAGCTGTAATTCTTTATAAATCAAATAAACAATCTGATCAGCCTGTCAGATCTGCATTGCTTTTACCTCTTACGGCAACCATCTGCAAAAATAGTCAACATGAGTCAGTTCAATGAACTGAGCATGATAAGCACTAACTTTTAAAACAATTGCAATCCATCAATTGTTTTCATTAAACACCCTGTTTAAATGAGATCAGATATTCACATAAGTAAACATAATCAGACTATGCCCTTGTAATACAAAATGATTACAAATATGTAACTCTATCATTGTTACAAATAGTCTTAATCACTTTCTAATATTTCATCAAATATTAAGAAACAAGGAACGAATGTACACAACAATCATTAAATCCAAAATCACAACATTGGTCAGATTGTTTCATTCTCCAAAAAGGAAATAACATAACAATTCGGGATTCCACCAATATGTTACAAACAATTTCCCACTGATAGTCAAATATCAATAATATCAAATAAAGGACGAGAAAGAACCAAACCATTCATACTTCCTTTCACATAAGTTCATCACTGCACTGCCTTCACATAAGAAAACATTCAACCAGTATATAATGAACAAGTTAGACAAGCCGCAAGCAAGATCACTGTTCTAAATCACGAAAATAGAAACACAGCAAAACTCCTGTACAGCAACTAACACATCAACAATTCATGTAACAACTTTAAGCCCAATGCTAGCTCCTTTTACACAGTAAGGCTTGACATAAGTTGAAAACAAGAACTACAAGCGTATCGCTGAAAACAACAACCTGATTGCATCAAACAATCTAAGGTTTCCAATGGACTATGCTATGTTGCCCACACGGTATTTCCAAATCGTGCACAGTCAAATCGGACAGATTATTTGGAAGAGAACATAGCATACATATTCTTGCTCAGTCAAAATCGGACTGAAGTAAAAGAAAGGAATTCAACCAAACGATCCTTACCTTGCCGCATGCAAGTCTTGGTGTGATATTCGCGACTTACCCAAACAAGGTCAGAACACGAAACGGTCATCCATGCTCAAGGACCTCAAATAGTGACAAAGACAGTGTCCAAGGTCAAGCTCAGAAAGAGACAGAAGTACTAGTTACCTTTCCAGAATTCCAATGATTCAAACGGAGGTAACAATTCAAGCAAATGAATATGAATTCATACTGATATTCATCAACGAAGCATAACAAGAATCAGACAACAAATTACTCTCTGCCAATCATTTTACACTAATTTGCACAGGTCGAAGACGTACATGTCCACCTAAGAATCTGTACCTCAAAATCCCAAAAACACGAAGGAATTCCAATCGCAATAACAAGATCGAAATACATGTTATTCCATTAAGTCGCCGGCACTTAAAATACCAACAACTTAACTTTATTCGGCTCAAAAATAAAATGAATCATTCAATCGACTCCTCAGAGTCGTCCAATTCACAATAGCATAAATCTATATATTCACACCAGAATCAAGTAAAGGTTTTGCACTCATAACCCCCGAACCCTACAAAGAACGTTATGAAATTGGTTGATAAATCCATATATGCCATTCATGGCTAACAATCAGAATGAAACAAGTGAAGCAATCGAATACCCATTTCAAGCAAGGAAATCCGAGCCGCTTCGAACTCTCGAACAGCTTTCACATAGAAATGAAAATGCATACACAGGAAGTCTTTATCCTTTAATTATTTCAAATAACAGTAGCCAAAAGCCCTGTTTCGTCTTACCAGGCTTTCACAAAAATCCATTCACAAAACTTATGGATGAATCTACATTCCCAGCAATAGATAGCAATATACGATTCAATCATCGACTCCACTGAGTCGATACAACAAAGTACAGGTGTATCTATATTATACACAGTCCACAAGTAATCCCGCTAACCTAATAACAAGGAAAACAACTTCCGATAGGTCGAAAAGACTACGGTAACACTACAGTTGCCTGTTCCAAGCCAAAAATTGAATACAAATGAAACCCGAAAGTATCATTAGTCGCTGTCAACAAATCCCACGACAGAGTACCCAAGGAAGCGATAATACTAATCAATCTTACTGTATTCATCCAAATCATTCCATACAGTTTCTATAACAAGAAACAGCGACCACGAATCAAAGACATACAGTGGTCTTATACTGCACACAGGTATATTCTAAGGGCTCACGCCAAACAGGCCGAACACTCAAACCTTTATAAATAAATACCTCACATGCATAAGCCAGAATGAATACTCAAACAAATAGAGTCGAAGTTCGATTTCAACAAACACCCATCAAGCGGAAATTAAAAAAATCGAATCAGAAGAGATACAAGTACAAAAATCAAACTAGATCTCATAGAAATTCATCGAATCTTCTCAAAACATTTGAACAGAGTTGTTTTAATGAAAGCACTTGAAAGACAGCAAGATATTTAAAGGTTAGGGCCTAGCATGCCTGTATTTTGATCAAATTTCCGAAGCAGACCACAGGAAGAGCTCAAACTTCCTTTTCTTTTTCCACGATAAAGCGACCAACAAAATTTCGCTGTCTCCTTCACAAATATATCCTCCATGACAGAGAAAAGAGCCAGAGAAATTCATTCTTGCCATGCAACTCAAAGAGAACTGGTGCGATGAACCAGTAAACAAGCAGAGAGAGAGAGAAGACCGAAAATCGCGACAAGCCAAACAAACCCCCAAATTTCCGCTTGCATGCCTTCTCGCGAGTTCCGAGCTCGACTTCCGAGAGTATTGAATGCCATTAAACCAATTTTCCCGCTTAAACTCTACTCCCACCGACCGCCAGAATTGGCGACAGTCCAACTAAAAACTCAAGTTCATTTCCAAACTTAGCAATTGCCAAGTCTGCACAGATTAGCCGCCGCTTAAGCCTCCGCCATGACCTGTCCCTCATCCTTATCCCTTACATTTATTGCCATGGAAAACACCGCCCATGGTTCGCCACCCTTCATAGGCCCCTTCATAATCTCTTCATTAGTTAGGTTAGTATCTTAGGTTAGAGTTTAGGGTAATACCCACACTAACAAATTTACACAAAGATACTAACTTAGGATATTAACAAATAGCCTAGGTTTAGGTTAGACTAACAATAATCTAACCCCTAGGTTAGGTTTTAGTTTTAGGTTACTAACCCTTAATAATTCAGTTTGGTCCTTGTCCCGAAAACTCTAAAAAGATCAGATCATACCTTCTAGTAACAGAGTTAACTCCTGCTATTGCAGTAATTATATGTCAACGAATTATTACCTGGTCTACAATCGAGACCTTCCAGATATACTTTGATATCGGGAACCGTTTCATTTCTCAAGATCAGCCTGAGTCATACTCCTGACCAGCTTATTAAATGCTTCCATACCTTGCAACCTGTTCAAGGTCTGTGATATAATTTTATCACAAACAGATTTAAAGCATTACTTGGATCAATTCCTCTGATCCAAGTCTAGATATTATTGATGAATACCTCTATAATTCATTCCGTGATCAGATTAATATTCAGACACAAAATGAAATAAATAAAAGAGTCTATTCATATTTTGACTCAGTCAAGATCTGCAATCTGCAAGAAATTCAATACATATCAAGCATGATTTCTGAATCGAGGAACACATCCTTTTACAAGAAATCACATATCAACACTTGAATGCTTAGGAGAAAGTAACAACAGTTCAGGGTGTTACATGCTTCCCTCCTAAAAAGATTCATCGTCCCGATGAATTACATATTAAATTTAACCTTCAGGTCAATCAATTTATTAGTACACAAACAATGTGACTACCTCCATATTAAATAGTTTCAGTAAATCAATGTCACAACACATTTATTCAACCTGAATAAAGTCCGCCTTAATCTGGCTTTCATAAATACTTAAAACAATAAGTTCATAACAGTATTTTATCAACAGATTTCATTCTGTTGCAAAAAGAGAAGGAAAAGCAATTTTCATCTCTTCCGTGTTTTCCCAAGTTGCACTTTCTTTTCGCTAAACTCGGTCCCACTGACCTTACATTGCTGAATATCACGATTCCTCAAATGCAATGGCGTAGTTTCCAAGACTCTTGTGGGTTTAACCACGATTATTCCCGGGTCTTGACCCGCAAGGAATTCCAATTTAAAACATGTGACAGATCTGAAACGTATTTCTTAAGCAAAGAAATATGGAAAACATCATGCATACGAGATAAAGCAGGAGGCAATGCTAAACGATAAGCTACAGGATTGATTATTTGACAATTTCAAAGGTCCCACAAATCATGGTGACAACTTGGCAGCCTTGCCAAAAGTTATAGAACTTTTTCTGGGTTTGACACGAAGAAAAACCTTATCACCAAGCTCAAACTTTCTATCAACCCGCTTAAGGTCAGCATAGCTCTTCTGTCTATCCGCTGCTTCCTTTAATCGTTCACGAATCAGCTTAACTTGCTGTTCCATCTCTGTGAGAATCTCTGGTCCAATTACCACTCTATCCTCTACACTGTCCCAACTTACAGGGGTTCTGCACTTTCTTCCATAAAGTGCTTCAAAAGGTGCCATCTTAAGAGATGAGTGATAAGTGTTGTTGTATGCGAACTCAACTAATGGGAGATACTCTTCCCATTTATACTGTTGATCCATGCAATACATTCGCAACATGTCCTCCAACACTTGATTTACCCTCTCAGTTTGCCCATCCGCTTTCTCGGATGATATGCGTAATGAAGTTTAGTTTTGTTCCTAGGGATTAGTTAAGCGTTTGCCAAAACCTCGACGTCATTCTAGGATCCTCGTCTCGATATAATCAGCCCGTACACCATGCAATCTGAAAATTTTGTACGAACCTCTTGGCCAAAGACCGGTGAATCATCCTTTAGATTTCCAGCGATGAAATGAGCTACCTTAGTCGGGCTTTATCTACAACTACTAGGATAACATCATGTTTATTCCTCGGACATAGGTAGTCCTTGTACAAAATCCATGGTTATTACTTGCCATTTGTATCATGCGGTATGCTATGAGGATATAACAGTCCAGCAGGGTGCATATGCTCTGCCTTCACCCGCTGACATTCCAGGCAATGAGTCACAAAATTTATCACATCCTTTTTCATACCTTTCCAGAAGTATTGCTGTTTCAAATCAGCTAGCATTTTTGTGATACCTGGGTGCCCAGAGAAAGGTGAATTATGAAATTCAACTAACAACTTCTTTCTCAAATCATTCAGCACAGGTACATATACCCTATTTTCATAACGCAAGATTCCTTCATTATCAAGATGAAAACCTTCATACCTTTTATCTTTAGGTTCTGCAGCAAGCGCTGCTTTTACTTGCTGAAAATATGCATCTGATTCTGAGGCACTTTTTACCTCGTCTTTAAACTGAGTTCTCAACGTTATAAGAGCAGAAATGTGCCTCCTACGACTTAGAGCATCAGCTACTCTATTCTCCTTCCCTTTGATATAGCTAATATCAAAGTCATATTGTGATAAAAATTCTAACCACCTTCTTTGTCTGGCATTCAGGTTGGGCTGAGTAAATATATATTTCAGACCCAAGTGATCAGTTTTCAACTCAAAAGGTTTCCCTAGTAAGTAGTGTCTCCAGACTTGAAGCGCATGAACAATGGCAGCAAGTTCCAAATCATGAGGGGCATAATTCAGCTCATGAATCTTAAGTTTTCTACTCTCATAAGCAATGACTTGATCATTTTGTAGCAAAACACCTCCAAGACCTTCCCTAAGCATGGGCCATATAACAAGAAAATTCCCATTAGGTCTCGGCATGCCCAATATAGGTGCAGAAGTTAATCGGTCTTTCGACTTTTGAAAGCCACTTCGCACTTGTCATTCCACATGAATTTCTTATCCTTCTTTCGCAATGAAGTTATTGGTGCAGCTATCTTAAAAATCCTTTACAAATTTTCTATAAGAATCAAAGAAGACCCATGAAGCTTCTTACTTCATGCACATTCTTTGGTGCAGGCCACTCAGTTATTGCCACTATTTTTGAAGGATCTACAGCGATTCCTTCCTTACTTATGACATGACCCAAATAGTGTACTTCTGAATCATAGAAAGAACATTTGGATAACTTACCATACAACTTTCTCTTTCTCAAAATTCCCAAAACTATCTTCAAATGCTCATTGTGCTCCTCAACGTTCTTAGAATAAATGAGAATATCGTCCAAGAATACAAGTACAAACTTGTCCAGGTATTCTTGAAAAATATTGTTCATTAAATTCATAAAGGTTGCAGGTGCATTAGTTAACCCAAAGGCTAGAATCAGAATTCATAATGTCCGTATTCTTGTTCGGAAAGTTGTTTTATGAATATCTTCCTCTTTAATTCTTAGCTGATGATAACCAGATCGAAGATCTATCTTAGAATAAACCGCTGCTCCACGCATCTGATCAAACAGATCATCGATCCTAGGAAGTGGATATCGGTTCTTGATTGTTGCTTTGTTCAACATCCGATAATCAATACACAGCCTCAGTGTTCCATCCTTCTTTTTCACAAATATCACAGGTGCTCCCCAAGGTGAAACACTTGGTCTAATCAATCCTTTAGACAAAAGCTCTTGTAATTGTGCCTTAAGCTCGACTAACTCGTAGTAGTCATCCGATAAGGCGCCTGGAAATAGGTTCAGCCTGTGCTTGATTTCAATGGTAAAATCAAATTCTCTCTCTGGGTGGTAACCCTGTAATTCCTCAGAAAACATCCTCGAAACTTTGTAACAGTGGAATTTGCTTCATGAAATCACTATCTTCTTCTGAAGATTCAGATATCTTTACTGCATAAAGGGTACATCCTTTATTCTTAGCCTTTTTAAGCTGCATAGCTGACAGTTTTCTAACTGAAATTTCTCGTTTCACACCTTGAATCTCTCATGATTCCAATTGATCATCTAAACATTTTATGTTCTTCTCATAGCAATCTACCTTTGCTTTATGGTCAGATAACCAATTGACACCAATAATAATGTCATACGATCCCAAAGGTGTAACATAGAGATCAACTTCCGTGGAGAAATTAGGTAAATCAAGGACTGCTCCAAAGAGACACATACTCACCGTATGAATAGAATTATTACCATACTCTATACCCAAGATTTATCCATCTTCCCAGCCTTTTCTTTTAAGTTTAGAAGCAAGTTTATTAGAAATAAAACATTCAGTAGCTCCCGTATCAAAAAGAATAGTGACAGGTATGCCAAATAACTTACCCGGAACTTCTATAGGTGTTGCTTGCTTTTCAGCTTGCTTGTCTGCTACTGCAGCATGTATCTTATGCTGCTGATTACGATCATCCTTCTTTAAAGGACATTGATTTGCGTAATGATCTTTACCACAAGTGTAGCAGCCTCCTACAGGTCCCTTCTTAGGCTCAGCATTACCTCCAGCCTTGTAATTGTCACGCTGTCCTCCATAGGACTTCTGTCCATTATTATAATTTTTAACAAAATTATCCCTTATATTTCCAGCAGGCTTATTTACTGCTGCTTTCTTATTGTTATCTCCTGGAAACTTACTCTTGTTTCCAAACTTTTTCCACGGTCCTTTTCTAGGTGCAAGAGAGGTTGAAGAAGGGTTTGTAGTCTTCTTCCGCACTTCCTCCTTATGAGCAGAGATAGCCTTCAATTTCTGTTCTTGCCTTATGGCCTTTTCAACAACTCCTTCCATAGTGGTTGGACTGTGAACATCGACCTCTCCCCCTATCACAGGATTCAATCCCATGATGAATTTCCGTATCCTGAACTTTTCGTCAGTTTGATACTGCGGTACATACTTGAGGAGTTTTGTAAACCGCTCCCAGAATTCAGTTACTGTTAACTTCCCTTGAGTCAAGTTCTGAAATTCTGTCATTTTCTGATCATAGAAAAGTTGTGGCAGCCAACGTTGCCTAAAATAGCCTTTAAATTGATCCCAAGTGATATTGGTCTCATCAATGTTTAGCTCAGCTTTTCGGCTATCCCACCACGAAGATGCTTCGTGAGAAAGCTGATAGGCTCCCCATATAGCCTTGGTTTCTTCTGAGAAGTTCCTTATAGCAAAGTACTTCTCCATTTCGCTGAGCCAGTTCTCAGCTCCATCTCCTAATGTGGTGCCATCATACTTAGGTGGACTTATCCTTTTGATATCATTAGTGAGTTCTCACGCTAACTGCCTTTTTGTTTTCTCGGTTGCACAGTGCATTCACAAAGATTAACATCAACACCCGTGTCGGGATTGCCCTCAGGAGGTTGCTGATTATTATTATCAGCTTCTTCATCCTCCTCATTTCCCGTCACCTGCTGTTCAAGTACAGCCAAGCGATCTCTTGTGTCCAACAGGGCAGCAAGGATCTCATCCAGTTTTCGGGTTTGCCGCTCCTCCTTCAGGTGGAGCATTACTCGCAACGTTCCCCCTTGTTCTAACCATTTTCTGTTACAAGAAAATTCAGGTTTTTATCAGAGTATGGACTCAATAGGTCCAAGAGCTGCAACCTTCAGCTCTGATACCAAGATGTAACATCCTCATTTTAGACAATAGAACAAGTCAATTTTTTTTTTTTTTTTTTTATAATTGCATACTGGTTCTAAATACATAATTTAGAACTCACAATTCAAATAACCATTTATATAACAGATAACCATATGCAGCTGTAATGACTCGGAATACCTCCGATCTATTCATTCCATGACTCGGTAATCTACCGATCTATTCATGAGTAAAAAGAGTTAGTGTTTTTATTTAACACAACACTCTTGCGGTTCTCTTCCCTAATCTGGGATTCGTAATGCTCATCTCAAGGAATCTAATCAATAATCAAGTTACCATTATTCATCGGCATCTCATCCCTTAGACTAGGTGAATTAGGACAACGCAATCAGCAGCTTGCGATACTTTGGCCAAAGATTTGAAACATACTGTTCATGTCTCGTATTCCTTAATGGCATACTCACAACTGAATACGCCCTTCACCCCATTCATATGTTATATAGAATGTCTTATACCGACCATCGTCAAATCCTTCCTTTCACAATCAATCACTCTGAGGCAGATTAACAAGGTGATAATGTTATATGGATGCCCATGAGGATTAGGGATATGATGACATACCGGTTTAACCTTGCAGCTTCAACCAATGTGTCATGATACCCCAAATCTCCGAGGCGCCTTATAACATGACCACGTTCTTAATCGGTCCCTGTGGTAACTAATGCGAAATCAAGTGTAAATCTTAGCGATCAATGCAAAGGGTGTCGCCATAAGTCACCCGCATTGTTGTAACTTCGAGAAGATCCTAATCTTCTCTGAGGTACAGCCCTGCAAATGACTTTATGTCATCAACCTTTAAATCCGCCTCGAGAAGATCTACCCAATAACAAGCGTTACGCACTTGAGTTTAAATTACTTTTAAAGACTTTTCCCTAAGGTTAGCCTTTCCGATCCTCGGATTCTTTGTCTTAAGACGACCCTCCTCTAAAAGACTCATTACTTGGTAGAGGTATTATGGTCAAGCTCTCATCAAGGAGTCATTAGAATACACCTGATTCTAAAGCAACAGAATGGGACAATATCTCATAACCTTTACTTGAGATTGCCATCTGAACTCCATTGATTGCCTATCAGTTCTCTTAACTGAATTTATATCATACTTTTAAGTTTAAAGGTATAAATGATTAAGAATCCAATTTACTGTTGTCCTTTCATACTTAGGACTAGGGATTAGTAATTTAATCCAGTTTGTTTAGCGTTCTCTTTTAGGCTCAATTTTAACCTATCTTCTAGAGAGACAATAATTTAATTCCAATATTGCTTTTGCTAGAACAAATTAGAACTACTAAACACTCATAAGAATTTAATCTTATTACTTACAAGCTTTCATTGTCAATCACAAAAGCATCCATATTATACAATGATAACAATGCCCCTTCGTTACATAAACCGAAGAAGGTCAACCTTCAGAAATAGAATACAATACATAAGTATCAAACACTTATTTCCATTCCTTTCAAAACTTATACAATTACATTTTATGCAACAGATACTTGATATAATGCTAACGGAAAAGAAACATCTTTTCACATATAGTACATCTTATAAAATCAAGCTGTAATTCTTTATAAATCAAATAAACAACTGATCACTTGTCGACCGCATTGCTTTTACCTCTTACGGCAACCATCTGCAAAAATAGTCAACATGAGTCAGTTCAATGAACTGAGCATGATAAGCACTAACTTTTAAAACAATTGCAATCCATCAATTGTTTTCATTAAACACCCTGTTTAAATGAGATCAGATATTCACATAAGTAAACATAATCAGACTATGCCCTTGTAATACAAAATGATTACAAATATGTAACTCTATCATTGTTACAAATAGTCTTAATCACTTTCTAATATTTCATCAAATATTAAGAAACAAGGAACGAATGTACACAACAATCATTAAATCCAAAATCACAACATTGGTCAGATTGTTTCATTCTCCAAAAAGGAAATAACATAACAATTCGGGATTCCACCAATATGTTACAAACAATTTCCCACTGATAGTCAAATATCAATAATATTAAATAAAGGAAGAGAAAGAACCAAACCATTCATACTTCCTTTCACATAAGTTCATCACTGCACCGCCTTCACATATGAAAACATTCAACCAGTATATAAATGAACAAGTTAGACAAGCCGCAAGCAAGATCACTGTTCTAAATCACGAAATAGAAACACAAAGCAACTCCTGTACAGAACTAACACATCAACAATTCATGTATCAATCCTACGCCCAATGCTAGTTCCTTTTACACAGTAAGGCTTTGACACAAGTTGAAAACAAGAAACTACAAGCGTATCGCTGAAAACAACAACCTCATTGCATCAAGCAATCTAAGGTTTCCAATGGACTATGCTATGTTGCCCACACGGTATTTCCAAATCATGCACAGTCAAATCGGACAGATTAATTGGAGAAGAACATAGCATACATATTCTTGCTCAGTCAAAATCGTACTGAAGTAAAAGAAAGGAATTCAACCAAACGATCCCTACCTTGCCGCATGCAAGTCTTGGTGTGATATTCGCGACTTACCCAAACAAGGTCAGAACACGAAACGGTCATCCATGCTCAAGGACCTCAAATAGTGACAAGAACAGTGTCCAAGGTCAAGCTCAGAAAGAGACAGAAGTACTAGTTACCTTTCCAGAATTCCAATGATTCAAACGGAGGTAACAATTCAAGCAAATGAATATGAATTCATACTGATATTCATCAACGAAGCATAACAAGAATCAGACAACAAATTACTCTCTGCCAATCATTTTACACTAATTTGCACAGGTCGAAGACGTACATGTCCACCTAAGAATCTGTACCTCAAAATCCCAAAAACACGAAGGAATTCCAATCGCAATAACAAGATCGAAATACATGTTATTCCATTAAGTCGCCGGCACTTAAAATACCAACAACTTAACTTTATTCGGCTCAAAAATAAAATGAATCATTCAATCGACTCCTCAGAGTCGTCCAATTCACAATAGCATAAATCTATATATTCACACCTGAAACTGTTAAAGGTTTTGCACTCATAACCACTGAACCCTACAGCAACGTACTATGAAATTGGTTGATAAATCCATATATGCCATTCATGGCTAACAATCAGAATGAAACAAGTGAAGCAAATCGAATACCCATTTCAAGCAAGGAAATCAATTGAGCCGCTTCGAAACTTTCGAACAGCTTTCACATAGAAATGAAAATGCATACACAGGAAGTCTTTATCCTTTAATTATTTCAAATAACAGTAGCCAAAAGCCCTGTTTCGTCTTACCAGGCTTTCACAAAAATCCATTCACAAAACTTATGGATGAATCTACATTCCCAGCAATAGATAGCAATATACGATTCAATCATCGACTCCACTGAGTCGATACAACAAAGTACAGGTGTATCTATATTATACACAGTCCACAAGTAATCCCGCTAACCTAATAACAAGGAAAACAACTTCCGATAGGTCGAAAAGACTACGGTAACACTACAGCTTGTTCTGCTCTAAGCCAAAATTGAATACAAATGAAACCCGAAAGTATCATTAGTCGCTGTCAACAAATCCCACGACAGAGTACCCAAAGAAGCGATAATACTAATCAATCTTACTGTATTCATCCAAATCATTCCATACAGTTTCTATAACAAGAAACAGCGACCACGAATCAAAGACATACAGTGGTCTTATACTGCACACAGGTATATTCTAAGGGCTCACGCCAAACAGGCCGAACACTCAAACCTTTATAAATAAATACCTCACATGCATAAGCCAGAATGAATACTCAAACAAATAGAGTCGAAGTTCGATTTCAACAAACACCCATCAAGCGGAAATTAAAAAAATCGAATCAGAAGAGATAAAGTGCCAAAAATCAAACTAGATCTCATAGAAAATTCATCTAATCTTCTCAAAACATTTGAACAGAGTTGTTTTAATGAAAGCACTTGAAAGACAGCAAGATATTTAAAGGTTAGGGCCTAGCATGCCTGTATTTTGATCAAATTTCCGAAGCAGACCACAGGAAGAGCTCAAACTTCCTTTTCTTTTTCCACGATAAAGCGACCAACAAAATTTCGCTGTCTCCTTCACAAATATATCCTCCATGACAGAGAAAAGAGCCAGAGAAATTCATTCTTGCCATGCAACTCAAAGAGAACTGGTGCGATGAACCAGTAAACAAGCAGAGAGAGAGAGAAGACCGAAAATCACGACAAGCCAAACAAACCCCCAAATTTCCGCTTGCATGCCTTCTCGCGAGTTCCGAGCTCGACTTCCGAGAGTATTGAATGCCATTAAACCAATTTTCCCGCTTAAACTCTACTCCCACCGACCGCCAGAATTGGCGACAGTCCAACTAAAACTCAAGTTCATTTCCAAACTTAGCAATTGCCAAGTCTGCACAGATTAGCCGCCGCTTAAGCCTCCGCCATGACCTGTCCCTCATCCTTATCCCTTACATTTATTGCCATGGAAAACACCGCCCATGGTTCGCCACCCTTCATAGGCCCCTTCATAATCTCTTCATTAGTTAGGTTAGTATCTTAGGTTAGAGTTTAGGGTAATACCCACACTAACAAATTTACACAAAGATACTAACTTAGGATATTAACAAATAGCCTAGGTTTAGGTTAGACTAACAATAATCTAACCCCTAGGTTAGGTTTTAGTTTTAGGTTACTAACCCTTAATAATTCAGTTTGGTCCTTGTCCTGAAAACTCGGAAAGACCTGTATCATACCTTCTAGAACAGAGTTAACTCCTGTTCTTATTGCAGAATTGTATGTCAACGAATTATTACCTGGTCTACAATCGAGACCTTCCAGATATACTTTGATATCGGGAACCGTTTCATTTCTCAAGATCAGCCTGAGTCATACTCCTGACCAGCTTATTAAATGCTTCCATACCTTGCAACCTGTTCAAGGTCTGTGATATAATTTTATCACAAACAGATTTAAAGCATTACTTGGATCAATTCCTCTGATCCAAGTCTAGATATTATTGATGAATACCTCTATAATTCATTCCGTGATCAGATTAATATTCAGACACAAAATGAAATAAATAAAAGAGTCTATTCATATTTTGACTACCAAGATCTCGCAATCATGCAAGAAATTCAATACATATCAAGCATGATTTCTGAATCGAGGAACACATCCTTTTACAAGAAATCACATATCAACACTTGATGTAACAACAGCTCAGTATGACAAGGGACCTCTTGGAACTATGACATTTGGTGATCATGTGACTAATTTTCACCCTTATAACAATCAATCATCCAATGTCTTTAGGGTCTTACATGCATCACCATCTCCAAGGTATGACCTACTCTCTATGATCCTAACCAATCGGGTGGATTTATTGCCCCGTCATATCTTTTAACCATCATTATTTACATTTTGATTACCTTATGTAGGACTTGGTCCTCGACACATACCTTTGGGGTAATCTTCTTGTTTTGTCATGATTGAAATCACTTACACTAATTTTCTTATAACCCACCCATACATAACAAACCTAAACCCAAAACATGCCTAAAACCTACCAACTCATTTTCATACCTCATATTCTTCCCTACCTTATGGGAGAAATACATCGGCCTAAGATCCCTTTTCGCCTAGACTATGTAGGTAGCACTCGAGGGCATGGGGCCCTTGGAGGTTAGCTCAGCCACTCTCTACCCTAACTAATTCATCTTTCATCTTCTTAAATCACATTTTTCCCCTACGTAGTTTCCTTTTTATATCACAGAATTGGAAATTAAACCAAACAAACAACAAGTTGTTTAACATTTTTATCATCATCACAACATTCATTTATTACAACTTCCATTTTCTCTATTATCATCATGCATATATTATAAAACATCTTCACCATGACCCATATCATCATTCATTGTACAAATTAATGAATAAAAACTTCAACTAATTTAAGCACAACCATGCCTAAACCAACCTGACTTAACCATGCCTAAACCAACGACTCAACCATGCCTAAGACCCGACTTGATCCATGCTTAAGACCTGACTCCATCATGCCTAACTCGGCTAGTTTCCATCTATATCACCACAAAAAATTAAAAGTCTCATCAAAACACCAACAAATCAAGCATCTTATGTATCTCATCATAAAAATAAATATGTGTCTTAATACAATATGCATGAATATCCCATCATGTCTATCTCAAACAAATCGTCGGCACGTAGGCTGATACTTAATATAAAATGTCATCGACATGCAGGTCGGTCTCATATACAATAAAATAATAAAATAATACAAAATATCTTTGCACACAGGCCGGTATATGCTCAAAATATACAAAAATCTCATACTTCCTCACTCTCTTTGGCACGCAGGCCGGTATGTGATCAAAAATATATCCTCTATAAAAATATCTACGCACGCAGGCCGGTATATATCAAAAACTCAAAACTATGTCAAAAATTAGGAGCCATATATTAGGCACCCTCTCAATGGACATCCTCCATATCGGTATTGCTTGTCCCCTCCACCTCCTCAGCCCCTATCTTGCGACTTGCTAGCATCTCCCCACCCATCATAGGTGGTGGTTGGGTCCCTACTAGCGCATCACCTGGAGCTATTATCCATGATATGGTGGCCTCTCCTTGATCCTTTCTCAGAGCTTGATGGCCTCCTATGCTCTCTACAATGTGAGTACATGTTCTCATCCTCTCACTCGAGGCATGTTGTTCCCTATACTCTCCATAGGATAGAAATTCTATCTCGGCTGCCATCAATTGATTTTGGTAGTATCTCGGCCTCACATAGGGCATCCCGTAACCTAGATATGGGCACAATCCGTGGTGGTCCCATAGGCCTTGGACCTTGTACTATCTGCGGGACCCTATCCCATCCCTTCTTGTGAAGTGGGACCTCGTCCCGGTGCTCGTGGTTGTGCCATCATCCCCTACCCATGTGTATGTATCTGGGCCTATAAATCCCCAATCGTGCTAGTGTTGTGGCCAAATTGCCCGCAACTTTGTCACATGTGACATCAGTGTGGTCACCGACCATCATCTCTATCTCCATCCCCACCTGGGCCATCGGGGCTCGAATACGCTACTGTAAATGTAACTTTGCCACCTCCACCTTTGAGATGGAAAATTGTGTATACACCATACCCAACTAGGTAATTAATTTTTCCACCTTCCCCTGTAGGGTGTCCCTCTCCACCGTGATGGTGGCTAGATCCGGCTGCCCCATCCTAGGTGGTACTACTTGTAAAAGAGCCTCCCACCACTGTCTATATCTGTCTGTGACCTCGGCATCATCAATCCCACCGCCTATTGCCTACTCCTCCTACCATGTGGGCACTGTTAGCTATGGTAGAGGTAAGGGCCTCTCCACGTCATCTCTCCTATACTGCGGGAAGGGTGGAGGTATGTCTTGTAGCAGCCCAAACTGCCACCTAACTCTGTCAACTGGGATCATCTCATGCTCCCCAACATGGCGACCCTGTATCCATCTCAATAGTTGCATCCCAGCTAGCTCATCACACATATGCCTATATGATGGGAAGCCCACATATGGCCTCTAAATGATATCCACCCAGAAAACCCCTCCAATAATCACTGTAATAGGCCACATCATGTGTGGGCCTATCTGATCTCCGCTCTCCAATAACAGGCACCCATCGCCTATACCCCACTCGTACAAAGCCTAGTAGAAAGGCATCGGCCCGAGGCATACCCACTGGATGCACACAGACAATGTTCTCATATGCCTAGTAATGAATTAAAAGGTACATCACAGGCTAAACCTGCACATCCGTCCATATGCCCACAACTCCCTGTATAACTACACCAGGAATGCTAGCACCCAAGTAAATAAGGTTTGATCTATCATCATGTCATGGAGTACCCCCATCAACAATCGGAAACCACCTACCCTCTACATTTGGTAGTGCAAAGCAGCACACTTCCTCCATCAATAGAACTACTAGCCTTATCTCCTCCGGATGGGATAGGTACATCTCTCCATAGCTCAAGCTGGCGCTATGGAATTTCATCTCGGCCATCCCCTCTCCAAACACCGTCAGCATCAACTCCTTCAAGGCCTCGAAGGAGATCAAATAGACCTATGTACCCAATATGGGTAGCTGTAGAATCCTAAACATGTCCTCTAGGGTGACTATGATCTCACCCATCGGTAGGTGGAATGTGTTGGTCATAGAATCCCATCTATCGATGAGAGTGACCATCAGACTTGGCTACCGGACTACATGCCGGTAGTGTCGGACCCCACTCAGGCCCACCTCCTCCACATGCCACAACTCCTCAAGGGTCGTTTGCATCATGAACTATCACAAGCAGGGGTGGAACCCTATCCTACATGCGTAGCTAATCTCTCCCCTGCATCTAATACAAACAACAAATTAATCTACATTTATCATACCCATACTCACCCACTCTCATTTTCCCGCACCCTATTTTACCCTTACCCATCTCAACCACCTAACTTATGACACCTTTGGCCCCTTTCTCTCCAAAACCCAACCGGTGTTGGTTCTCTCTAACTGACCCCGGTCACCCCTAAACTAGCATTGGTCACCCATTTCATGACTGATCTTTGGTTTAACCCTACCGACATCAGCTAAACTCCGACAGACACTAGTCACCTGTCATGGTGAAAACCCACGACCCCAAAACCCTCCCTTCTCACAAACTTACCACCTCGACAATTCTACCCACCCAACATCCCCTACAACTCCCCTCTACCTCATCCCCTCCCCTCTTCTCCCACTTATCTATCTCCCGCTCCTATTTTACCCAATTTACCCTCCCATTTCCCAATTTTTATTTTTCCCCACCCAAAATAAAAATCAAAACCTAATTTTCCAAATAACCTAATCTATCTAACAAAACACAACAAGAGTTGGATGCTTACCTCATCATGCTGCCATCGTCGTGGTGGAACATCTTGCTATTGCACCGATGGCCCACTCGATCCCTCTTCAGCCTCTGCCATCACCGAATTGCTACCCACACCTCCAACCAATCTAATCACACACACCAATCTCATGGACTAGCCTCTCACCAACTAATCACTCCCCTGTTTGGCTTGCCAACTCAACTCTCCATTCTGTCTATAAACTTTTCCATTTTCTCTCTCTCTCTCTTGTGTCATTTTCTCAACTCGCTAGATGACAAATGAATTAAAAAAAATGGATTTTTTGTTTTTAGAATAAATCTAACCTAACCAACGCTGGTTTTCCTTTCACGGTATCGAGTCTTGTGCCCTACCTTACCGTGGTTGGTTACACTCTCACCGGCATCGGCTACCCTTGACCGGAACTGGTTACCCTCTCTTACACATTGCCCTAAATTTTACCATATTACCCTTCCCATCATTTTTTTTTCTACACCTAACCTTTACCCTAACCATTTAACCCACCCACCTTTACCCAAACCATTTACCTCACCCTCCTAACCTCATCAATTATTACTTAACCTCATCCTCCTTTGGGGACTCACTATTTTACCCATACCTCGTCCCTACTCGTAATGACCTAGATTCTTGGACTGGAACATCGCTAATGACCTTTGACCTCATGTGTTCACTATACCTTATGGCACCGTTACTCGTGTTGATTAACCTAATGACCTTACCATGCCTCTGTCATGTGACCGTTTATCTTGACCCTACCTTTGGTGTATCGGAACACACCTAAATGTTCCCGCACTTGACCGCATTATGTTTCTTGACCATATCCTATACCTTGGATACTGAAATCACTTCAACCTTGTTTGGATAAACCTATCGACCTTAGACAATGTAGATTTTTCCTACTCTTCAACCTAGTAGCATGTTGTAGTTTATACATGTGCGTGCATTTGATTTTTACTACCTTTGACCCTGACCCATTACCTAGATTACCTTAGTAGACCTTGCTCCTTTTTCCCATGTTACCCACCTTCTTTTTCATCACATTTACCTTTTATCAAACCACTCACCGATTCTCGCCTTCAACCTCGAGTTCTGGTTTGAGGGGATCACCTCCACCCACACATGGGGCAACCACGTCTTATTTTTTTCAGCATCGCTTACCAATACAAGCTACGCAAAAAAAGGGACAAAATGTAGACACCACAATTAGGTCACACTCCCCTTTGGTCCCCTGGAAAAATAAATACTTTCATCACATTCACCTAGCCATGCCCCCTTCACCCCACTATAATATTAATTTAATTAATTAAATTAAGTTAATTCATTATCCTCACCATATGTATTATTTAAATCTCCTAATTGTGATAATGCCCACATATCCACCTCACCCTAAGACCTATTCTTAGTAAGTTGCCATAACTAACTAAGACTTGCCTAAAACCTAAAAATCAATGCCTAAATTCCCTCTAACCACATTCCCACATGCTTAAAATAAGCTTCCATCCTAATTTACGGGGCCAACACACAAGATCCTAGAAAATCAAGGGGGTCTACCTAGTTTAGTAAACCTAGGAAATCTCACCCTAATCGATGCCGTTACCCTTAACAACCATTGGTTAAGTTGGAACCACCGTCAGTCACCTTTTATTCCTAAAAATAACATTATTTTTGAGGTTGGAAGATTCTGAGAGATATCACATCTTTTGAGAACACGTTTCAGAGAGAACACACATGTAAAGAAAGATATCAAGAATTTTCTCTTATAGAGATAACCAACATTCACCTAGCAACCATCCAACACTCACCCTAGCACAGATTTGATCCAATCATGCAAGAAGGAGAGAACATGTTTCCCATGCAAGAGCTACCCAATGTTTGGTGATCCTTTGTAGCATTCAACCTCTTATCAACACCTTCATTCCTCACTCACAGACATCCAAAGCTAGATTATAAGTAGAACATTTTACTCCTCTCGGTTCACTCATTTCATCATTGTATTTTCATCTGTTGTTCTCCTAACCATCCACTGACCTCTATTAATACTCACCCCTCTATATCCCTATTAAAGCCTCACCAAATCCCATCCAAACAACTTAATACCTCATTTCGACTAGCCTAGTCCTTAGTGCAATCATAAGGAGACCTAAAGCTCGTTTATGACATTCCCAATATCCCATAATAACCGGCACCAGTTCTCCCAAACCAAAGTGTCGGTCACCCTTAACCAACATCATTCTATGTATTTCCCAATACAACCCAAAAAGTAACCTACCCACATATTCTCGTATCACCCTTAATCACCCGTGACCGCCTAAGACCTTTAATGGACATGTAGAGACCCATAACCAATTACTTGACCTTCGATCTTATTTTAACCTAGCCTATTAGATTAGATCTTTCTTATTGTGTTTTAAATGAGATACCTAAATCATTTTAACTACAATTTAATACCAGCAATAAAAATTTTTAAACGGTGGATGAAAACATATAGGAAGTATCACACTTCCTATATTGTTGTCATGAAAATGTATAATAGGGAGATTAGAAGTTTCCAAGGATGAAAACATACCCCTATGGAAAATTTTTCATTCCTAGGCACCCCAAGTCAAATCCATCAATCTGATCACCCCCTATTTGATGTCAAATTTTTCCCCTAGGTGATTTAGTAAAGTTCACTCATTCCACCTAGGTGATTTTAGGGAGTTCTAAAAAGACACTATCTCATGGCAGTATAGGGAAGGGCTATCGTTGGCTTTCCACGATCGTATCCCCCTAGAGTGAAATGGAAGAGAAAAATCAACATGGAGGTGAATGAAATACCTTGGAACATCATGGAAATGATTTTGGAAGGTTTGGGGAAGTTCTGCAAGACTTGGAGCAGTCTGAGTAAAAAACAAGGTTCACAAGCCTAGGCGGTACACAGGCCTAAAACAACTATTGAGCTTCAGAAGAAGATTTCAGGAGCTCCAGATGGATTTATAAGTAAAAAAACATCATCGGAAATAGGATTCTAATACCTACATGATGGTAAAATAATATTTTTCACAACACCTTGGTGCATATGATTGACAGGTAGTTTTTCTCAGGCACAAGTGGAGTACCAGATCAAAAATCCGATTTTTTAGGGATCATATGGCTGAATAAAGACATTAAACCCCCATAATTGGATTCAAAATTCCATTTCTAGTTAGGATCATATAAAATTTCACCAATAAATTCCACCGGAGCTCAAGTTATCTTCGTTCTAAGTTACCCTCTCAAACGCAGTTCAAGACTTAGTCATTTTTTTAGAGGACACGTGTCAACACCAGGAGCCTGGCAGGATTTCATGTCCCCGACATCCATAAGGTCAGGTACATCAGACCTTGGAAAATGTTCCCAGCCCCCATGTGACCTCTGGGGCCCTCATATGACCTCCAGACTTGACAGATCAGCCCCCAGGTGCTTATTTGGAGCATGCCTTCCTGTCGTCGGATCGGGCGCCACGTGTCAACTCCAAGACCACCGTGGAATTTTATGTCCCTTATACACCTAAGGTGGGGGACATCAAACCTTTGAAAATGTGCCCATCCCCCATAGGAGTCTTTTGGACACCCATGTGACCTCCTTTCAGCCCCCAAGTGCATTTTTGGAGCATCCATTCCTGTTGTTGGATCGGGCGCCATGTGTCACCTCCAAGACCACCGTGGAAACTGATGTCCCTTATGTACCTAAGGTGGGGGACATCAGACATGGAAAAATTTTCCCATCCCTAGGAGGAGTCTTTTGGACACCCACGTGACCGACTTTCAGCCCCTAGGTGCATTTTTCAAGCAAATCCCCTGTCGTCGGATCGAGGACACATGGCATCGCCTTGACCACCATGGAAATTGATGTCCCTCACATCCCTGAGGTCAGGGAAATTAGGGACATAAAAATTCCCCAGCCCCTCCATGTGCATGTTTTGAAATTTTAAATCTGGCACTTAGCCATTTCTTCCCCCTCATTTCTCCTTCACAACTTCATACCTTGCCATGGCTCCATGCATGATTATCCAGACACCCGGTCCACCATTGTTGCTCTAAACCAGCTCCATCATGGCCACATAAACTCTCCAAACCATGAATGCATAGAAATATTCAGGCCTTAGAGAAAAATGGAGTGAAATGACGAAGAATGAAGAGAAAAATGGATATTTTTTGCCAGATAACCGTGAAGTCACCCGATCGAAAAATCCTCATATCTTGCAAGATACAAGTCAGATCGAGATGCCATATTTTTAGAATTCTAATTTTTCAAGGTGATCAAGATCCAACAAACAAGAGGTCAAATGGTGCCTAGAATCATTTTCTCTAACAAAATCCTCCCTTTGTGCACCGGTTCACATTCGTCGGATTTCCCGTCATTCCGCAATGGAAACGAGCTAAAAAATTGCACATGAGATCCAAATGAAAAACCTATCACAATGGAGTTTTTTTCATTGCAAACGGAGACAAAAACCAGACCTACAAATTTCAAGCTCCATTAATGGCCACCATGACAACTCTATGCCTGAAGCCACTGCCAAGTCAAAATTTCAAAATTTATTTCCAGGTATTCTAGTGGGAAAAACTATGTGAAATTTGGAGGGTGTGATCATAACAAAAAGAAGAGTCCAAAAAAGTATGTTCCATCACAAATCAAGCACTGGAAACACACTTTCTAAAAATAGTAAGTTTTCCTATACATGCTTGCTATTTTTGGCAAGTCTTCATCAAAAGCGGCTATGGAAAGAGCAGTGTGCACTTGAAGATCTCCAAAAGGCTAGAATGATTATCCGAGTAGAAAATAGTGGAAATGACCATTTACTAAAAATAGTAAGTCACATTCAAAGGGCAGTTTTGGCACAATGGGACATTCAGAACTTCAGTTGCATTTGGAGCTTTCCATCAACAAGGATCAACAGACTTCATCGGGAACGACATCTCCTCTTCTTCTTCTCTCTCTCTATTTCTCTCTCCTCTTCCCCCAACTTTCTCTCACTTTCAAATGTTCTAATTCTTTGTTGGGGTTTACACTTTTTGATATGCCTTTAAGTCACTTAAAAGTGACTTTAGAAATATAATATAAATTAATTCGCCTTGCTATTATAAAAGGGACTTAAATATTTGAAGTGGAATATGAACAGTCTTAAGTCATATTAAGGTATTCAAAAGGTCATGAGGAAGATGAAGAGTCATATTCTATTCTATAAATTGTAAAGCCATTCCCATTTCAAAGGGTTGGCAATTGATCTTGTAGACTCAAGAGTGCATTGTACCTAGAGAAAGCAAAGGAGATAGCCATTTTCTTCTACTCTCTTCCCCTCTCAAATTTCTTCCATTCCCACATTATGTATAATTCTTCTTGAGCTTCAATAAAGGAAGAAGGAATTTTAGCCTCTTTGATTGAGGAGTTTATTGGTACTTTGTGTTCATTAAGCTCTATTTAGTCTTGTTGTTGTTTTACATATTTGTTTTCTTCTGAAATTCAAGTGCATGTGATGAAACTTCTGACCGGTGTGCGTAAGTCTCTAATTTTATACTTGCAGCATTAATTCTCCTACCTCTTTTCTCACTCCCATTTCTCGCTATATAGAAAAAGTCTTCCCTAGCAATACATTGCTAGATTTTCCTGAGGTAGGTGGAGTGCCCCTATTAGATCCCCAGTTGAAAGGCCACCATAGAAATCCACCTTTTCATGCACATGCACATATGGTAGCTACACTGGTTAAATAGAGGGACTTAGATTCCCAGAGCATTGGCAAGAAATCCACAAGTTTTTCCACTTGACAAATTTTCTTGCCAACAGTTTTTGGTGCCCACCGAGGGGTAGATTTAGCAACATCTACACCCAATATATGACTGCAAGTTGCCTTTCCTATTCTGACTGCAAAATTTTCCAAAATTTGGCTGAAGGAAGATACACCAGGTTGAGCAAGTCGAGAGTTGTTGCTAATTCAAATTTCGAGGCTTTACAAAATCAGCAAGAACAAATTAGAGATAATCCATACTTCTTCTCTCAAGTCTCCTCTTCATCTAGCTCTTCGAGAATTTCACCTAGTAATCCTATCCAAACTCCTTCAAATTCTCCCATTTTTCAACCGCCATTGAACATCAAGTTCGTGAAAGAAGAATTTGAAGAAGAATTTACAGAAGTAAGAACTAAAATAGAAGCAGAAGAAACAATGGTGGACAAAGAAGAAAGACCTCAACCCATTATTCCATGGGGAAGGAATACATGCCCACTTGTTCTTAAACCTCCTCTTCATGATCTACCAATGGGTTCCTGCAAGAAATTTCAAAATTTCAAAGGTGAAAACACACAACATCCTGAAGAACACATTGCTTCTTTCATGACATCATGTGGAATTCTTGGTGTTGAGAAGGAAGATGTTGTTGTAAGATTGGTCATGGAGTCCCTCCAAAAGTAGCGAATGGTTCTACCTCCTACCTTCCCGATCCATCACTGGTTGGGATGACATCAAGGCTGCCTTTGAGGAAAGATTTAAATCAACTAAATATTGTCAAGACCTCTTGGTGTAGTTAGCTCAAATGAGGAAAGGAGAAAGTGAAATGATGAGAGAATTCATGGCTCGTTTTGAACGATTGCTTCGTAGGATACCTGAAGAGGATTCACCATCTCAAAACAATGTCAAGAGATTCTTCATCCACATCTAATCATTAGAAGTAGGATTTTTTCTGCAAAGATCCCAACCAAGGAACATTGTAGAAGCACAAAGGATGGCCATTGAACTTGATGATGATCTCATCCTCTCTGGAAAGATCGAGAATCCATCAAACAGCAAGGTCCAACATCTTGGAGATGAGATAACCAATCCATCACTGCAAATGTTGGAAAATGAAATGGCCTCTTTGAAGAGGGAATTATTTGAATGAGTATCTTCTCAAAGAAGCAACAAAAAACAGATTGCAAGAGCACCCCAAAGGCTCACCTTAGAGGCCCCACCCATGAGCGTAAATTGCAGATTTCAAGAAAGTGAAGGAGAGTTTGAACAAGAAAGTGAAGGTGGTAATTTCCAAGAAAGTGATGAGTTTGAGAACGATACACAAATCAGATTTTGTGAGTATTCTGGAGGTTATGAAGAAGATGAAGAAGATGCACCCAATTTCTCATGTGCGGTATTCACTCATTCTCAGTCTAAGAAAAGAGCATCTCCCTCCACTGCTGTAAAAGAAAAGAAGGTTGATGATCCTCCTATGGTGACTCCGTAAAACAAAATAATCAGTTAAGGATCCACACTTCCATCTTCCATGAAGTCTGCATTTTTGGAGCCTGATCTCGTAGCAAGTAAGAAAGCTCTCACAATCCCAAGTAAGTCTTCTGATGTCTCTTCCAAGTATGAATCTAAATCAGCTCCTAGTGTACCTTTCAAAATACCCTCCATTTCCCAAAAATCTACTCCTGCTTCCAAACTTGTCCTAAATCCAAAAGTAGTCCCTTCACCCCCCTTGTCCACATCTGCTCCCTTTGACTTCATAGAATATGCAAACAAAGCCAAAGTGCAGATTACGAAACCAAATATTTGCGGACTCATCTTGAACAATTCGAGAGGTTCATCCGATATATCAGGAGTGGTATTCTAACACCCAATGATGTAGCTCATCATTCCAAAGGCATGCTACCAAACTCACCTACACCTCCCTCACAGAACATTCTTTCTCTGAGTGCATCAAAGAATGATAAAGTTGAACCTTTCTACATCTCCCTTCTTATTGGAGAATATGTACTGAACAATTGCATAATAGATTTTGGTGCCTCAAACAACGTGATGCCTTTGAAGGTCACCAAGGCTCTTAAACTTACAATGACTCCACCTAGTGGCTCTTGTTACTCTTTGGAATAAAAAAAGGTCTCACTTGTAGGGAAGGTAAAAGATGCATAGGTGGTTCTCACCATATTTCTATAAAAGAAAGTTTTAGTGATGATTTTGGTAGTAGATGTCCCAACCTCATTCGGAATGTTGCTAAGTAGAAATTTTTGCTGAGAGTTGGGAGGGAAAATTTAGATGAATTGGTATTTTGCAACCATACCAGTGAAGGGAGACATGGAGAAATTACTTCCCGAGAAGAAGATGAGGTACACAAGTATGAAATTTGGAAGCCCAGAAGCTAACATCTTGTATCAAGGTAGTAGGAAGATGAATCACTTTGTGGCAACCAAGGAAGAAGAGGATATCCCCATCTTGATAGGCCCAGACATGCCTTCCCAAAGAGATTTAGATTTTGAAGAAGCATTGAGGAGATTTGAGTTACAAGAGGACAGCCCCAAATCACCAGATGATGCAGACCACGAGGAAGAGGAGATGGTTCTTGATGATTTTCAAGAAGAAAAATCAGTTTATATGATTTTACAAGATGAGGATTTATCTTCATTCCCATTTGGGGATGAGGATGATCTCAATTAGGCCATCTATGGAGAGAAAAAATCAGCTTGTGATGATCCCGTGAAAGGTTTGAAAGAAATTTTTGTACATGAAATTCTTAGAGCTACATAAGAAAATGAAGATCCTGAGTTCATTCTCGAGCTCCTAATGTAAGCCAAAATCTGCAAGACAAGTGTGAAGCTGATTTAGAAGCCTTAACCAATGCGACAGGTTGGCCATATTGAGATAAGGAAAGATGAAAAATATGATGTTGCTCTTGAGCTAATGATTGATGGATGCAATAATGAAATAGAGATATTTTCTTTTCCATTTGAAGATGAAGACTCTTTCCATGATGAAGAAATTGAAGCAAGGAGTTTCAAGACCTCTAAAGATGAAGCTCCTTTTGATGAAGGATCAGTAGAGTGCAGTGATTCTCAAGATGATGAGGTAATCCCTCTAGATAGTTTCTTTGAGTTGCAAGATAAAGATTCTTCAAAGGCATACAAAGAGGGACTACAGGAAATGATGAAGCATTACTCCGTGTAAGAAATCTTAGATGTAGTAGAAGTTGCAGAAGATCCCGAGCTGATTCTTGATCTCTTCATTAGTGTCATGGACATACAAGACAAGTATGAGTTCACATCTAATCCTTCCGTCAGTACTCAAGCACCTCGCAGTGGAGTGAAGGAAAAGGATGAATCAAATGTTTCTCATGGAGAAGATGTCAATGAGCATAGGCCTGGGAAAGAAAAGAATCAAGAATTTTCAATTATTTTGAACAAAAAGCATCCATGGGGCAGCGATGAGATCCTCAATGGAAAATCAGCTATATGGATAAACATGGAAGGCAACTGGCACTATGAGACCGAATTCAAAGAACCAGAGCATCAAGAAGCTCACATGGACTCACTCCTACAAAGTAAAAGGACAATCATGGAAGCACCTGGCTTCCATAAATAATTAAGGAAAGGAGGCTACTTTTTGGAACCCGTCAACGGCTTTGCAAAACATCATCATTCAAGTGTTGCATCTTCGGGGTAGCTTTTGAGAAATGAAAAGTTCTTCAATGAAAGTGGGTTTTCCCCACCTTGTACCATAGGTGATTGATAGTGTTGTTTTCCTTTCTTTTGTGTGTGTTTCCCTTCCTGTTGTGTGTCATGTGTTTCCTTTCCTTCATTTTTTTTTGTGTGTGTATTCTTCCTTTCTAGAAGTTATACATGACTCCATAGGGATCAACGGATAAGGAACTGGTCAACAAACTATATGGTCTAATATTAATATTTTGGAATGTCATGTTTTGCACTCCCATGTCATGTCCCTAAGCTAGAGCCAGTTGTTGTCGTCAAAATGTGCAACAAGGAAATTGGAAGTTTCCAAGCATGACAACTATACCTCTATGGAAAAAATTTCATTCCTAAGCACCCCAAGTCAAATCCATCAGTTTGATCACCCCCTATTTGATGTTGAATTTTTACCCTAGGTGATTTAGAAAAGTGCACTCATTCCACCTAGGTGATTTTAGGGAGTTCTAAAAAGACACTATCTCATGGCAGTATAGGGAAGGGCTATCGCTGGCCTTCCTAGGATCGGATCCCCTTGGAGTGAAACGGAAGAGAAAAATCAACATGGAGGTGAATTAAATACCTTAGAACATCATGTAAATTATTTTTCAAGGTCTGGGGAAGTTCTACAAGACTTGGAGTAGTTTGAGTAAAAAACAAGGTTCATAAGCCTATGTGGTACATAGGCCTAAAACAACTGCTAAGCTTCAGAAGAAGATTTTGGGAGCTCTAGATGGATTTAGAAGTAAAAAAAAAATCATGGAAAGAGTATTATAATACCTACATGATGGTAAAATAATATTTTTCACAACACCTTGGCGCATATGATTGACAGGCAGTTTTTCTCAAGCACAAGTGGAGTACCAAATCAAAAATACAATTTTTAAGGGATCATATGGCTGAATAAAGACATTAAAACCCAATAATTGGATTCAAAATTCCATTTCCAGTTAGGATCATATAAAATTTCACCAATAAATTCCACCGGGAGCTCAAGTTATCTTCGTTCTAAGTTACCCTCTCAAACGTAGTTCAAGACTTAGTCATTTTTTCGAGAGGACACGTGTCAGCACCAGGAGCCTGGTGGGATTTCATGTCCCCGACGTCCCTGAGGTCAGGTACATCAGCCCTTAGAAAATTCACCCAGCCCCCATGTGACCTTTGGGGCCCTCATATGACCTCCAGACTTGACAGATCAGCCCCCAGGTGCTTATTTGGAGCATGCCTTCCCTGTCATTGGATTAGGTGCCACATGTCAGCTCCAGGACCACCATGGAATTTTATGTCCCTTGTGCACCTGAGGTGGGGGACATAAGACCTTGGAAAATTCACCTAGCCCCCATAGGGAGTCTTTTGGACACCCATGTGACCTCCTTTCAGCCCCAGGTGCATTTTTGGAGCATCCATTCCCCTGCCGTGTGATCGGGCACCACGTGTCACCTCTAGGACCACCGTGGAAAATGATGTCCCTTATGTACCTAAGGTGGGGTACATCAGACATGGAAAATGTTCCCATGCCCTAGGATGAGTCTTCTGGACAGCCATGTGACCGATTTTCAGCCCCAGGTGCATTTTTCAAGCAAATCCCCTACCGTCGGATCGAGGACACATGGCATTGCCTTGACCACTGTGGAAATTGATGTCCCTCATGTCTCCAAGGTCAAGGACATCAGGGACATAAAAATTTCCCAGCCCCTCCATGTGCATGTTTTGAAAGTTTAAATCTGGCACTTAGCCATTTCTTCCCCCTCATTTCTCCTTCACAACTTCATACCTTGCCATGGCTCCGTGCATGATTGTCTAGACACCTGGTCCACCATTGTTGCTCCAAACCAGCTCCGTCATGGCCAAATAAACTCTCCAAACCATGAATTCATAGAAATATTTAGGCCTCAGAGAAAAATGGAGTGAAATGATGAAGAACGAAGAGAAAAATGGAGATTTTTTGCCAGATAACTGTGAAGTCACCCGATCGAAAAATCCTCATATCTTGCAAGATACAAGTCAGATCGAGATGTCATCTTTTGTAGAATTCCTAATTTTTCAAGGTGATCAAGATCCAACAAAAAGAGGTAAAATGGTGCCTAGAATCATTTTCTCTAACAAAATCCTCCCTTTGTGCACCGGTTCACATTCATGATTTCCCGTCATTCCGGAAATGGAAACGAGCTAAAAACTTGCACACAAGCTCCAAATGAAAAACCTATCACAATGGAGTTGTTTTCATTGCAAATGGAGACAAAAACCAGACCTAAAAATTTCAAGCTCCATTAATGGCTGCCATGACAACTCTATGCCCGAAGCCACTGCCAGGTCAAAATTTCAAAATTTATTTCTAGGTATTCTAGTGGGAAAAACTATGTGAAATTTAGAGGGTGTGAACATAACAAAAAGAATGGTCCAAAAAGGTATGTTCCATCACAAATTGATCACTGGAAACACACTTTCTAAAAATAGTAAGTTTTCCTATACATGCTTGCTATTTTTGGCAAGTCTTCATCAAAAGCGGCTATGGAAAGAGCAGTGTGCACTTGAAGATCTCTAAAAGGATAGAATGATTATCTAGAGCAGAAAATAGGGGAAATAACCATTTAATAAAAATAGTAAGTCACATTCAAAGGGTAGTTTTGGCACAACAGGACATTCAGAACTTCACTGTATTTTGATCTTTCTATCAATGAGGATCAATAGATTTCATCGGGAATGACATCTCCTCTTCTTCTTCTCTCTTTATTTATCTCTCCTCTTTCCCCCAACTTTATCTCACTTTCAAATGTTCTAATTATTAGTTGGGGTTTGCACTTTTTGATATGCCTTTAAGTCACTTAAAAGTGACTTTAGAAACATAATGTAAATTAAGTCACCTTGCTATTATAAAAGGGAATTAAACATTTGAAGTGGAATATGAAAAGTCTTAAGTCATATTAAGGTATTCAAAATTTCATGAGGAAGATGAAGATTCATATTCTATTCTATAAATTGTAAAGCCATTCCCATTTCAAAGGGTTGTGATTGATCTTGTAGACTCAAGAGTGCATTAGAGAAAGAAAAGGAGATAGCCATTTTCTTCTACTCTCTTCCCCTCTAAAATTTCTTCCATTCCCACATTATGTAAAATTCTGCTTGAGCTTCAATAAAGGAATAAGGAATTTTAGCCTCTTTGATTGAGGAGTTTATTGGTACTTTGTGTTCATTAAGCTCTATTTAGTCTTATTGCTATTTTGTAGATTTATTTTCTTCTGAAATTCAAGTGCATGTGATGAAACTTCTGAATGGTGTGCACAAGTCTTTGATTTTCTACTTGCAGCATTAGTTCTCCTACCTCTTTTCTCACTCCCCTTTCCCACTCTATAGGTAAATTCTTCCCTAGCAAGAGATTGCTAGCTTTACATGCAGGGTCAGTGGAGTTCCCATGTTGGATCCCCAGTTGAAAGGCCACCATAGAAATCCACCTTTTCATGCACATGCACATATGGTAGCTACACTGGTTAAGTAGAGGGACTTAGATTTCCAGAGCATTGGCAATAAATCCACAAGTTTGTCCACCTGACAAATTTTCTCACCAACACGGATCTAGCACATGCTAGGCGGTTCACTACATATACTATTTAAATATTTCTAGTGGTCTTGTGTTCCATTTTAGGTAGTTCCTCCTAGCCAAAAAGAAGTTCTCACGATCAGCTGTGGATTCAGTAGTCATATGTGCACAGCAACCTATCAACCAGAATTTCAACAGGTATTCCTCCTATGCTCATTACCTTATCTGTTTCGTCACTTTCAAAGAAATGTCTAAGAATCAAGTGAAACAATTAGTCTGAAATAGTTTTTCCCTTAATGGAATTTTAAGAAATAAAATCGAGGTAAAACTCACTCATAAGCACGATCCATCAATTAATACGATTGTTGTGATATAGTTTAAAATTCATTGTCTTAAGAAGATGAAAGATAGTAATAACATAACTCTTATTGTTAAGAAGATAGTGTTGGAGCTTAGAGGTGGTAAAGAAAAGAACTCAACACAATTTTTATCTTCATTGTAGCGAGTCTCATAGTCATGGAGGGTGCAACTGATGTAATATATGGCCTGCTCATGATCTTGGTCACCACGATATTATAACATAGCCCCTAAGGCATGATCATTGACAAATATGTATAGATAAAAGGGATCCCCCTCATGTGGAGGTGTAAGCAATGGTGGAGACAAAATATATTGTTTAAGGTCATCAAAATCCTTATAGAAATTATGATCCCAATTGAAGTCTATGTCTTTATGAAGGAGATGGTGAAAGTGCTGGAAATGATTTGAAAGTTGGGTAATGAAGCGATGGATGGATTGGAGTTGGCCTTTAAGACTAAATTTTTCTAAAGATTGCAAAGAGGAGGCATCTCGATGTTTTCTTTGATTTTAGTGGTTCAACTTCAATACCCCTAATAGATACAATAAAGCTAAGGAGATTTCTAGTTAATACTCCAAACACACACTTGGTTGGATTGAGATGAAAAAAAAGTGAATAAGGCACTTGAAAAGGACTTTGAGAATAGAAAGATGGTTTGGTGATGTTTAAAGTTACCTACAATATTTCCGACATAATATTTTATGGTTTTGTGGATAAGATCATGAAAAATGTAAGTCTTGGCCCACTAATAAGTAGCTCCATCATTTTTTAAACCAAAGGGCATGATGTGGTAAAAAAATTTCACCTAAGGGGTGGTGAAGGAAGTCTTATGTTGATCTTCTAGGGTGATAAGAATTTTCTTATAGCCATAAAAACCATACATAAGAGAGAGCATCTCATGATATTTGGTAAGATCCACAAGTTGATCAATATTGGGAAGCGGAAAGTCATCTTTCGAGAAAGTGAGATTGAGATCTTGAAATTCAATTCATATACAAATTTTTCCAAATGTTTTAGCAATGGGTACAATATTGGAAACCCATTAGGGATAGTCAATGGAGATGATGAAATTGGCATAAAGAAGATCTTGCAACTCCTCTTTTAGAAGGACGGTAACTCGAGGGTGCATATAGTGAAGATCTTTCTTGACCAGTTTTGTCTTAGGAAAGGTGAAGATATTGTGAATGATAGTATAGGGGTCAAGAAATGGAATGTCTAAATATGAATATGTGAATTCTGGCTATGATGAGAGAGGAATTTAGTGAAAGATTCAAGATCATTTGGATCAAGGGATTGACCTATTTTAAGGATGTGAGGCTCTTGAGGAGTCCCGATATTGATGTCAATGATGGCTTCATTGAGAAGTGTAGATGTGTCAGGTTGTAAGGTATTATGAAGATAAGAATCATTTTCCCCCATGTGGGAAAGAATGGAGTCTTCATCAGCACACCGAAGAATGTTGATGGTAGAAGAGTCTTGTTCTATCATCTCTAAATGGGAGAGAGGAAGGGATCTAGTCGGTTCCAAAACTAATATGTGATGGTGGTGACTAAAAAAATCTAGAGGAAATAGACACAGTGTCATCCATATCCATGGACTCATGGGATAGAGAATATGGATAAGGCATGTCCATACACATCTCTAATGGTGGAATGGGGTCACCGGGTTTCTTCTAATAGCCTAACTTGAACTTTTGTGAGTTTTTGGCATTGATCAGCAATGAGGCCATGTGGGCCATGCTCATAACACCCCATATGAAATCCATTCCATGCATAGCGGTGAAGGTAGGTGTGGGAAAAGGATGGTTTTTTTAGGAATCCAAAACCACTTTGCCATAGGGTTTGGCATGTGGAAGATCAATGATGTGAGAAGAAGGGGTATCATGACCACCATAAACAAGGTTCATTCAAAAATGTAATGAACCAAAAGGGATGATATCCCCAACATTGGGTGGTACATTAGATCTTAGTCAGTCTCACCGAAATGATGAGGAGTAAGAAAGGTGTTAATCTTAAAAGATGATACTCCTCAGCGTGATTTTATCTATTACTTTATCTAGTGAGTCATCATTTTGAAGTTTGGATGAAGGGATGGATGATTTGGTGGATGGTGTAGATGGATCATTCTTGGGAACAAGGACATCATTTTGTTGATAGTTCATGTTGCACATTTGGAAGGGAGGAGCATCCCCGGGAAGCATCAAGATCTTCCCCTCATGCTCATATTTAAGACAACATTGAAGTGTAGAGGGAACATAGGACATATCACGGATCCAAGGTTTTCCATGGAGATCATTTTACTTAAATTATCCTTCTATGATGTAGAAGACCTCATGGAGGAGCTTCTCACCAATGTAGGTGGGAATGAAAACCATCCCCAAGGCATTAGAAATTACATCATTCAAGGCAAAAAGGACCGTGGGTGTTTGGGCAACGGTGGAATTTGGGATCTTAATATGATTGAAGGTATGTGATGGGATGATGTTAACACTTTCCTATTATTAACATGGATTATTGAATAAAAGTATAATTTATCCTAACTATGATGAAAAGGGAAGGTCATATTCATTTGGCGTGATGTCCATAATCTCAGTATCATCAAATGAGATAGCTGAAGAAGTTGTAAACGTTCCTACGAGAGATGCGAAGGGTTAAGCCTCATAATTAGATGTCGAATATGCTTCAAATCTTCATTGAGGTCATGTTTATGGTTTGACAAGATTTGGATGAGCTCATAAAGTGACATCTTAATCGTGTCCTAATGAATTTTTTTGATGAGACTTTGTTCAATAGGTCGAGGGTAGCTAAGATGGGAACCTTGAGTTTCAATGATGATGTGAGCTTTTACGAAGATGTATGATGAAAAAGGTGTTGGATTTTGGGTGGGATGTCAATTGAGGATCATGCTAGTCATATCATGTGAATATCCTAATAGCATTGATGAATAAAGGGGATCATCCTTGAAAGAATAGTCATTTTGAGGTGGGATGGCCAAAAATCCATGATGAATGAGGGCAATTTTTCATTTGGATGGATGAGGTTGAAACTGTGGGTGTGGAAGGAGGAGATTGGTTTTCCTCAAGAATAAATTCATTTTTCTTAATTATTTTGTGGACAAGTTTTGGAGTGCTTTGTAGTGTTTGGTCTCATGTCCAGGAGTACGATGGTAGGCATAAATTTGGTTTGAGTCAAACCACGATGGATTCTTAATATTTTGGTTAAAGTCTTTAATAGGTGGAAGTTTGATGGCAGAAATTTGGAGGAATTTTGCATACAATTTAATCAAAATATTAGGAGGCACCTTGTCTTTGTGAGACATCTTGGTCTTGAAAGAAGAAGTGGATGCTCGAGATGATTTGGATGTCAAATGTGAAGTTGGAGTACTTTGGGGTTTTGGTGTCTTAGTTTTGGTTTTGGTGATGATTGGCGCTCCAAAATAAGAAGTGTTGGATGGTTTTGGCTTGATTTGATTAGACGATTGAGGTGTTTTTTATGGAGGACCTGGTCTAAAAAGAGATGGATGTGGTCCTAAGATAGATTATATAGTGTTGGTTTGTCTAATCTTAGGAGGGGTGATCTGTATTTTCTTATGAGGACATGAAAGAGAACATTGATGAAATGTGCCAAGGGTTCCATACTTTTTACGTGAATAAGAACCATTAGGAGGGATGACCAAAATCTCAACTGGAGAGTCTTAAGGTGGTGCTACAGGTGGAGAGAGTATTTTTTACAAGATAAGGTCAAAAGGAGGTGAAAATCGATTTGATGTAGAATTTTTTTATTGGGTAGATGAGATGGGAGGATAATTTGAAGTCAAGACAAGTTGAAATGCTCTCATAAATTCTTTAAAATGATTAAATTAATGTAGAATATGATGTATATGTGGTGACAATAGTTGATGTAGGGGGTGAAAATATGGAAGGAGGAACCGGGATTTATGTTAAGGATGATATCATGGGTAAAGGTGGAATAGATGTGGATAAAGTAGTTGAATCTAATAAAGTAGATGTGATAAGTGAAGAAGTATATGGGATAGGTAATGAACTATATATATATATATATATATATATATATATATATATATATATATGTCTTGAATCAATGGTGTGGGTGGAAATTGGTTTAGATTAGTTGTTTCATAAATATTTCAAGGGAAATAATGATATGTTTGTGAATGGGGTTGATCTACTAGTTGTCAGAGCTGCAGGAATAGATAATGAGGTAGATGTAGGATTGATTGGTGTAGTTGTAGGGATATGTGTTAATGGGATTTTATGTGGAGGAAATTTTTCTAAAGAAGTGGATGTGATAATTGATGAAGAAGTTAAATTTTTGATGGGATAGGATCTTGATCAATGGTATGGATAGTATTTATGGTTTGAGCATTAGGTGCTTGGGATGTAGAAGAAGTGGTGGCTTGAGTTTTTAGTGCGTGGTTGGGAAATAGTTTCTTGATATGTCAAGTGGTTTTTTGAGTGATGCATTAGGATTTTCCACTTTAATATTTCCTTGATCAACGAGTCTTTGGACTAGGTATTCAAAGTTTCAACACCTCTCTATGTCATGTCCTCGCACTTGGTGGTATTTACAGTAATGATCATCACAATACCACTAAGGTTTTGGTCTAGATTCATAAAATACTTAGATTGGAGGAAGTGGGATAAGATTAACCACCATCAACTTGTCAAATATTGAATCATACAACTCTCCCAGGGAGTATAGTTAGGCGTAGGTCTAGGGGTTCATTTTTGAGTCCACATGCTAGATGTGGGTGTAGAAGAATATTTAACGACCATGGTATTTTCCACACTCTTATATTTATCATTGTGTGCATATGGTTTGGTGAACTCAGATTTTTTGTAATTTAATTTTGAGTTGGCCTTTATCAAGGGAACGAGTTTCAATTTTACGATCCATAGAAAAGGCTTCTTCGAATGTTTAGAAAGATTGGATTTACAATGTAGAAGAAATATGTTTCACACAAGAACTTGAGAAGAGTTTGATGAGTTCGGTTTATGGAAGAGTAAATGATATATTATTTATAAAGCCACGCAATCATGTGAAAAAATATGTAATAGATTCATTCTTAAACTGTCTAATGGCATACAAGTCATTGATGGTGATTTTGCACAATTTTAATTAAAAATTTCTCTAGAAAAATTTGTGTGAAATGGGTGAAGGAGAATAGGAATGTTGAGGAATCCCATTGTACCAATTCAGCATTAGACTAGCCAAGGACATAGAAAAGGTCAAAATCATAAGTTCTTGATCATGTGCAATAAGGTATCATGTGTGTTTAAATATGTAGAGACATTGTTGGGGATCTTCCTTGCTATTGAACTTGGTAAAATTGGGAAGCTCCCAATGAGGAGGGTAAGGTTTTATTGGAACCGAAAGATGAATATTTTTGTTACAGATTTGTTCATAAGATAATGTAACCTTAGGTCCTAAGGTAGCATCCTCTAGACTAGCCAACTTATTAATTACGACATGAATAAGGTTGTTCATTGTTATGATGGGTTGGGATTGTGATTTTGTGAATGAAAATTAGCTTGAAAAGGAATTTTATAATTTTATGGATGTGTGGGGGTTTGAGGAACTATTTGATAATGCAGTTGTTTCCATGTTTGATGTTACGATTGTTGGGATTAGATTGGTTGTTGAATGGGAATGTAGGTATGAATAGGTAGAAATTGTTGATGAGGTGGATTAGACACTACATAATGTAAAGCACTTGTGGTTGGAGGTTGGTAAGAAATGTGAGAGGAAAAGAAGAGTTGTGTTTTCTGGATATGGGAAATGACATTTGGGCACATTGGGTAGGGACACTAGTAATGATAGTGGATGAAGAAGTAATGGGAATGGTTATGGTGATAGTTGTGTTAATTAGAGTGAGATGGGTAGGAATGGTTGTGAATAACTGAATGTTTTGATAAGTTATAGGATTAGTAGAGGATGAAGAAATATCACTTAGTACTATAGAAATTTTTAGGAGGGGAATTGGGTGATTTGAGGATTTGATTGATAAGATAAAGTTCTTGAAGTGGTGGACCGTCAACGGGAAGTTGAGTTGACTTCCTAAGAAGGTAGTCTTGAAGATCTATTAGATTAACATCAAGAATATCTTGGAGCTATAAACTATCATGAGGGATAATAGGAGGTCCAAAAGGTTAGATATAAGAGATAGAGGGGTGATTGGTTGAGATGGGATGGTAAGGTGATAAAATAAAGGATCGGTTTCATCTATAGTAGTAGTTTAAACTAGAGGTCCTTCGGAAGGATGTATGAGAGGTCGGGTACCCATGGAGGAAGTAACCAAGGGAACATATGAGAAACTATTCATAACAAATGTAATCTAGGATAAGACTGTGGAACTATTTGAGGAAAGGTTTTGTTCCATTTTTGGCTATCGAACAAGTAACTATGGGCATGAAACAAAATAAAAGTTTACACTAACTAAATCAATCAAGTCAAGCACAAATACTTTTTTCCTTTGATTATAAAAGTGTGAAAAATAAAAAAGGGAATGGATAACAAATTTTCCTATGAAGAGGAAATCTATGTCTACTTTCAGGTTATTATCATTAGGAAGTCTCGGGTGACTTCTTGTTGGGTGATGAAATCCGAATCACCAACCAGTAGAAAGATGTCTCGATGTGTTTATTGATTTATGAATTTTAGGTTGTGTGAGATATAATGTGAAATGTAGAAATTCAACCCCTACTTAAGCTATATGATCAAGAAGGATGTAGAAAATAAAGGTTCTTTTTAAACCAAATCCAAATGTGATCTTTCGGTGAGGACACAAACAGAAAGGTAAAATAATGATTAAAAATGAGAAAATAGGGGGAAAATAGGATTACCTGGAAAAATATTTTACTTTTTATCTAAACTTTAAGTGAAGAGAGATCCAAGTAGCCAAACCTAACATGAGCAAGTAGAAAGTGAAGCCTTATGTTATAGTGTTAGTAGAAGAAAGAAGAAGTGAAAAATATAAAGAAATGAAAAGGATCACCTAAAGGGCTGTCCCACTAGGTGTGCCAATAATTTTGTCTTATTTTTCTCATTCAATTCAAATAAATGATGTTATCTACTAAAGAAAGGTAAATAACTCATAAAATGGAGGGTTTAAGGTACCTCAAATGTATGATATGGATGAATGGGTGAAAAATGATGAATGACCTCGCTACTACAAGTTGATGACCTGAAAAACAAGGACACTAAGATGGAAATAGATTAGATGATAGATGGGGGTTTCGACAAAGTCATCTCCAAGAAGCATTAAATTCCTTGGTAGATGTCAACCCCGTGTTTTAATAAAATAGTATAAAACAATAATAATAAGTAGGATAATATGCAGAATCTGAGGCACATAGAAACTAAATATGCAGAAATGTAAGGCACATACAAATCTGATCTAAACTCAACTTCAAATAAAATTTATCTCGACAGGTCGATAAAGTGACCTAGATTGTATAGGGAAGGTCAATGGTAACCTAGGTGTGTGGGTTTGGAAAATAAGAGAAATATGCATAGTGGAGATCTAGATGTAAGCTAAACACAACATAATCCTATGGATGTTGGAAGTGGCATGTAGATGAAGAATCGACAAAGAATAAATTACATAATGAAAGAAAATAGAGGTTTGGCTGGGATGGTTTATAAATAGGTCTCAGTCGATGATGACCGAAATACAAATAGAGCAGATTTGGAGCAACTAGATACAAGGATGGTATATCTGGAAGCTAAGACAAAGAAAAAGTACTGGGAGACATTGGGGAAGAATTTGGGAACAATAAGTATCTTGTGGGGATGGATTGATGGTGACTGGGCCGGGAAATGATAACCTACACAAGTATAAAACCAAGATGGATGGAAAAGGAGCTAAATAGGTGACCTGCAAGTAGAAACACTGATAGAACATGATTATAATGGAGTCCCAACTATTGATAAACCTACAATATGTTAAATCTAATAAGATAATAATGGAGATAGCATAAGATAGAACAAAAATTAATGTAAACCTTCCAAAGTCATGCAAGTGATGAAAACCATCTCTAAAGGACCACAAGAGGGTTGATGTTATTGCAGGATGCTCTGGTTTGAATATGGATTCACAAAATGAAAGAAATCAAAAAAATTATTGTGTATATGTGTTCGTGTCTCTTTTTGGAAAGAGAAGAACTCGATCTTATAGTTTTGACGATGACTAGGTGGGTCACCGCCGATCATGGGAAAATTTCTCCAATGAGGATATTTTGTGTTTTAATTGAGATTATGAATTTTTAAGGATGAGAAAAGTGATTTAAAGCTTTTGGGTAGGAGGAGGTTTCTTATGGATGTGTCATGGGTAGTTAGGGGATAAAGATAGGTAGGATAAAAGATAGAAAAAGAATAGGGATTTAGATTTAGAATAAAAGTGTCCTAAAAGGAAATTCCATTAGGGCACAATGAATAATGGTTAATGATTAATTAATTAATTTTTATTATTAAAGATGAAAGGTGATGGAAATTTAATTAAATTAAGAGGGGTGAATTACATTAAGGGGGTCTAGCTAGTACCATGGAGAAATATGTGCACACAAGAAGAAAAGGCCAAGGATACCAAATTTAGGTGTCTACACACATTCAAGGTTCCAATGGCTCTTGGCTATATGAATATCAAATGGTTGAGTGATATGAATCAAAATATTATGCCAATCCCATAAGATGATGAAGAACATGAATTGGAAAGGTAAATTATGGCTTACAAGTAAAAGGTCACCCTGAAATAGTAATGTATGAATCAAACCTATATCATCATGGTTTAGGTTATGAAATGTTTGAAAAAAGGCCTATAATATTTTATGTAATGACTAGCAAAGAGGACACTAATTCTTAATTTGAGACTGGTTCCACACATATCCTCTTTAAGTATATGGATGAAACCATTTGTTGCCTTGAAAATTTATCCATTTTTACCCTTGATATCATTTACCCATCCCTCATAAATTAGGACCAACAATGTCACATCTCCATGGAACTCTTTTAGAATGATGAGGAAATCCAAGAGTTCCTCAAGACTGCACCTAATCCTCTATCAGACCACAATAAGGAATTCAATATAAACCTTGATGCTACTTATTACTTTGGCAAGGATTTTGAGTTCTCTAGTCCATTAAAAGTAAAAATTAAAAATGAAAATGGAAAAATAAGAATAAAATCTTACATAGTGAAAACCTTACTGAGGCATTGTGTGAGAAACAAAAATTGAAAAAAGTGAAAAGTAAAAACAAAAAAGGATGTATCTCCTAGTGAAAATTTTTATGAGGTTCTAGAGAGGATACTTTGTTCCAAATAAATCATATGACTTGCGTAATCCTACAACATTGTTCCAAGGAACCGATACATATAAAATGTTGGTTGAAGAAAGTATCACCATCAATATCAGAATGGACAATAATCCAAAAATATTATAGCTTGAGAAACTTATTCGAATTAGAAATCTAGCCCTTCACAACACTCCTCATCAAATTCCAGGATTTCTTTGTAGGCTCCTATAAGAATATGTCAGGTTTGAATCCTTCTCTAGTTGTACAAAATATTTTGGTTCGCTCGAATGCAAATTATGTCAAGCAGAAACTATGGAAAATGCATCCTAAGGTGGGATTGTTAGTCAAAGAAAAACTTCAAAATTTGTGAGAAGATGGATTGATAAGATTAATATATTACTATTATTGGATCATAGACGTGGTACATGTTGCTAAGAAGACACCATGTATCTAAATTTAAACAATTTTTGGGATATCAACAAATCATTTCCTAAGGATGACTTCCCCTTCCCAACATCAACATGATTGTTGACTCTATAGCTGGTCATGAAATTTTTTCCTTAATGGATGGATTTTTAGGCTACAACCATATCTACATCGTTGAGGAATATTGTCATAAAATAACATTCAAGGCCCCATGGGAACTTTTTATTATAAGGTCGTGCCTTTTGTCCTCAAGAATGTAAGAACAACTTACCCAAGAGCAATGAAAGTTATTTTTAATGAATTCCTTTATAATATCATGGGGATTATGTTGATGATATTCTCACTAAATATAAAACTATAATATAACATCCACTCATCTTACATATTATATTTTAAAGGTTGAGTGTCGGTATCAAAATTTATTCTCCCTTGAAGACCGAGCAACATCATGCATTTAGCAAGAAAATAAGAGAGAGAAAGATAATATTATGAGTCATTTTTAGCCAAGGAAGGGATTTTTCGACTCTTTGTCACACGTGCATCATAGAAATGGATAGCACCTTCATTAAGGATTTGATCTATCCTCACTACTTTAGGTTGTGCCTATCAACAAGGGTGAGAAGACCCATTTTGTAACCTCTATTGGTGAAGGATAATGAAGATATCCTTCTTTCAAAAAAAATTGAAAGGAAACCTTGAGAAAATATGATCAATGCACCACAATTTAAGTCTCACAAGTTGTCACTTCTAAAGAATAGCGATATTTTCTAAACAAAGTTAAAGTTACTAAAGACATTATGGAATCCGATTACTTGTGCATATTTTTTGTAGAATTTATCCATTTGTGGATATACGGGGTAAATAGGGGTAGTTCGGGTAGGATTCAATATTTTGAATAATTTTTGGTGGGAGATTAAGCAGATAAACTTGATTTTTCCAGATATTTGAGAACCTTCACAACAATTAGAAAACTAAATGACAAAATGCTTTAGAATAGCTAAAATATTCCTTCAACCAGAAGGTGTGCATCAATGGAGGCCCATATTTTCATGGTTTCACACAATCTCTAAGAATTTAACACGAAGGATTGAGCTAAAGACTCAATTAAACATTAAAGACCCCTAGTTCCTCACGCCTAAGATACACTCAAAGGCTTACAAACAATATTTATCAACAAAATGATAGTAAAGTGATTTTAAATTGTTTATCTCATTACAGGATGAAGGCTCTTCTGGTAATAAAATTACAAATGCCACTAAACTATCACATGGATGAGATCCTGTGTGATTTGGAGGGATTTTAACACAAGATTGCAATAGGAACAAGAAAAACTATTTACAAACATTCTGAAATAAAGCAGACATAAATTAGCCCAATATTAACATAGAAATTAGAAGTTGATTACATTCATCAGCAAGGGAAAAGAAGATGGATTGATAAGATTAATATATTACTATTATTGGATCATAGACATGGTACATGTTGCAAGAAGACACCATGTATCTAAATTTAAACAATTTTTGGGATATCAACAAATCATTTCCTAAGGATGACTTCCCTTCCCAACATCAACATGATTGTTGACTCTATAGCTAGCCATGAAATTTTGTCCTTAATGGATGGATTTTTAGGCTACAACCATATCTACATCATTGAGGAATATTGTCATAAGATAACATTCAAGGCCCCATGGGAACTTTTTATTATAAGGTCGTGCCTTTTGTCCTCAAGAATGCAAGAACAACTTACCCAAGAGCAATGAAAGTTATTTTTAATGAATTCCTTTATAATATCATGGGGATTATGTTGATCATATTCTCAATAAATATAAAACTATAATATAACATCCACTCATCTTACATATTATATTTTAAAGGTTGAGTGTCGGTATCAAAATTTATTCTCCCTTGAAGACCGAGCAACATCACAGATTTAGCAAGAAAATAAGAGAGAGAAAGATAATATTATGAGTCATTTTTAGCCAAGGAAGGGATTTGTCTCGACTCTTCATTCACACGTGCATCATAGAAATGGATAGCACCTTCATTAAGGATTTGATCTATCCTCACTACTTTAGGTTGTGCCTATCAACCAGGGTGAGAGGACCCATTTTGTAACCTCTGTTGGTGAAGGATAATGAAGATATCCTTCTTTGCAAAAACTTGAAAGGAAACCTTGAGAAAATATGATCAATGCACCACAATTTAAGTCTCACAAGTTGTCACTTCTAAAGAATAGCGATATTTTCTAAACAAAGTTAAAGTTACTAAAGAAATTATGGAATCCCGATTACTTGTGCATATTTTTGTGTAGAATTTATTCATTTGTGGATATACAGGGTAAATAGGGGTAGTTCGGGTAGGATTCAATATTTTGAATAATTTTTGGTGGGAGATTAAGCAGATAAACTTGATTTTTCCAGATATTTGAGAACCTTCACAACAATTAGAAAACTAAGTGACAAGAATGCTTTAGAATAGCTAAAATATTCCTTCAACCAAAAGGTGTGCATTAATGGAGGCCCATATTTTCATGGTTTCACACAATCTCTAAGAATTTAACACGAAGGCTTGAGCTAAAGACTCAATTAAACATTAAAGACCCCTAGTTCCTCACACCTAAGATACACTCAAAGGCTTACAAACAATATTTATCAACAAAATGATGGTAAATTGATTTTAAATTGTTTATCTCATTACAGATGAAGGCTCTTCGGTAATAAAATTACAAATGCCGACTAAACTATCACATGGATGAAATCCTGTGTGATTCTGAGGGATTTTAACACAAGATTGCAATAGGAACAAGAAAAACTATTTACAAACATTCGAAATAAAGGACATAAATTAGCCCAATATTAACATAGAAATTAGAAGTTGATTACATTCATCAGCAAGGGAAAGTTTCTTTGAATAGTCTCAGAGCTTGTCAATGGTTGTACACTTGCAACCAACTTGACATGATCAAATATAAAACATAAGAGATTAACATGTTTCTCAAATGGTCTCTCAGAAGATGGGATTTCTCAAATTTTATCTTAAAAATTCAACCTCGACCATTTGCAAGAGTATCCTCATTGCATTTATACAATTTACTCACTCACTCATCCCAAATTTTCCCCCAAAAAGAAGAATATTCAAGGAATCCTTTGCTTGTTACCAATTTGTCTCAGAAAGTGATGTTTAACAAATTTACACCCACAACTGCCAAGTGGACAAATCATGAATTGATCACATTTCTCAGACCCTTGACTAATGACTAGGATGCCATGCCACAACTTTTTGATAGTCCTTTTAATCATTCTTTTATTTTGTCATGCGAGAAATCCCCGTTTTAATAATTTTTGGTGGCTCTGTATAGTTGGATCTGACAGAAATCCTTTTCACCCTCGAGGCAACACCTTTTTCATCCCTTTGCACTCTGTAACCTCCATCATTTCACCCTTTTCCCATTCTTTCCTCTACAACTCTACTCCACATCCATCTTCTCTGGTAATTCACGTTTTTGCAAGTGCCTGAGCAATTCCAACTTCAAAATATCAACCTTTACAATCCTTGGACTCAAAAATTAAGCTCTAAATCCATTCAATTGCACTTTGTAGACAAAAATGACAAGAAATTTAATCAAAAATGATGAAAAACAATGCGTATTCACATCTCCAGGAGTCTTGAGAGAAAAATGGTGGCAATATCAGATGTAATGCACAACAACCATCAATTCTCCCCTTTCTCAACTTTAGATAAGAGTCATCCACATGTTTTTCGCACAACCGCAAAGGTGAAGTACGAGAGGAAAGTTTGCAAATAAGCATGGGCCTTCATGTGCCTTGGGCCTACGAAAATTTCCTTTTAGCCTTTGAAAAATATCAAGTATAAAGGCGCTAGAGGAAACCTCCACGTGTCTCACTAGCACACTTTTGATATGGTGCCCAAAAGAGGAGACCCCAAAAAAGCATGGGCTCACCATGTGTCTCAATCTGGAAGAGTTTTGAAAAATTTTAAGGACCAGCAAAAGATGCCACATTCCTTGGGTCTAAGAAAGTTTCCTTGGCTGTTGAAAATTCCAAGCAAGGGCAAGAGTGAGCAGAAACTTCCACATGTCTTCATGGTGCTCTTTCAAAAATAAAATTCAGGGGCAGGTCCCCAAATAGGTGTGGGCCCTCCATGTGTCCTAGGCCTTTGAAAGTTGCTTGAAAAGTTTAAGTATAGAGAGGAGCCAATGGAAGCCTCCACATGTCTCCCTGGTGCAACTACTAAGGTAGGACTCAGAGGTGGATCCTCAAATGAGCGTTGGCCCTCCACATGTCCATGTCTGATAAAGTTACACTGGCCACATGAAAAAATGTCTAAGTCCGGCACACTTTTGATATGGTACCCAAAAGTGGAGACTCTAAACAAGCACGGGCTCACCAGGTGTGTCTCCTTGGTACAACTACTAAGGTAGGACCCAGAGGTAGATCCTAAAATGAGCACTAGACCTCCATGTGGACAAGCTTTGAGTTGAAGTGGGCCTTAGAGTTTCAAAATTCCCCACCGAGTTGCATCCAATCAAAAAATACCACATAGCTGAAGATGTTGAGATATAATTTGACAGGGAAAACACACCCATCAAACCATAAAATGTAGGGAAATCACCATTTGCACTCAGAATTGAATTTTTCTTCAAGGAAAATAATTTGAAATGATATAAGGCCCAAATTTGATCCACGACCATGGAGAAGGATCTTTCAATAGCATACAAATGAAGAAAAATTTCACGCATCCATTCAGGGAAATAGAAAATATGACAGAGCCCAGATTGAAGAATTTTTAGAGCAAACAAGGTGAGATCAAATTGAGCACCAACATCGGCTCCGACTCGGGGATGGGCACTCCCAATGAGTGCCATAAGAACAAATAGAAGACCAATTTCCAAAGAGAAAAAATTGGGAAATGGAGTCAAAGAACAAGCTTGCAAAGTAGAACAACAATAACCAACTAACCCCTAATACAAATTGATAAACCAACAAAAAATGGTCACTGGGACTAGGACGAACTAGAACAAAAAAACACGAAAGAAGAAAGAAACAAAAATATTATACATTATAAAATGGTGCATCTCTTGATTTCGAGAAATCATTTAAGTAAATGTTTCAAATGCCTTCCACTAACATGAAACTCAAGCAATTCCCGTCTATGTCTCTTTAGGAAGAAGGTGTTCTCCAATTCGAATGTCAATTGAATAAGGGCCCATCTACAATGCATCAAACTTTCCATGTTTTCCCTTATTCTTGTGCCTGTTATCCCACAATAGGACAAGATCTCCCACATTGAAATCTCTTGGAGTCATCTTCTTATCGAACAACTTCTTCAATTTCTCTCTTAATTTTGCATGCCTCTGATGGGATGCCCTTCTTTCTTCATCTAACTCAATAATCTGATTGATGCGAGCATCATAGGGACTAACCTCTTGATCTTCCAGTTGTTGAAGAAATTGAAATGAAGATAATTGTATATGCAGGGAAACAGATCTTGAGTTCCATACACCAACTCAAATGGGATTTTTCCAATAGCTCGTTTAATAGTGATTCGATCAGCCCAAACAACAAACTTCAACTGCTCACCCCACTTCCTTTTGTTCAACTCCAAATTTCTTCTAATTATCTTCAACATATTTTTATTGCTAGACTCTACTTGTCCATTTCCTTGGGGATTATAATTGGAAGCATATGTCAAATTGATCCCATATTCATGACACATAGCCACCAAAGGTTTAGCTCAAAATCTCATGGAATTATCAGCAACTATTTTGGTAGGTACCCCAAATCTGCAAATGATATAATTCAGGATAAAATCCATGACAATTTGGTGAGTTTCCTTCTTGGTGGGGATTTCCTCCACCCACTTAGTGAAGTAATCAGTGGCTACTAAAATCCACTTATGGATAGCACTTAAAGGATCTAAAATCTCACCAATGAAGTCCATTCCCCATTTCTAAATGGGGCTTCAATTAATATAAGCTGAAAAGGAAGGGAGCTTGAAGCTTTTATTCTTCTAGAAAAGTGTTGTCAAATTTCACATTTTCTTACCAACAAAGTTGTATCTTTGAAAATAGTTGGCCACTAATAACCAGCCCTTAATATTTTATGAGCTGTGACTCTTCTAGAAAAATTCCCCCCACAAACTCCTCCATGGAGATCAACAATTATTTTAGGGCTTCATCTTCAGTAATGCATCTTAAGAGAACTCCCTCAGGGTTCTTCCAAGCTAACCCAAAATAAGTAATGACATATTTTTGGGAAGCTAACTTAAGTTCTCTTTTCTGATTCTTGCTCAAATGTTCAAGGAACTGTAGATGTTTGAGATAAAAAATGATGTCCTTGTACCATTCATAATTTATCAATTTTTCAAGGACATTCAACCTTTCTTCTTCAACTTCATTTACCTCAATTTTCTATAGATTTCTCTCTGCCATAAGTTTTTCCAGGCCCAAACCTCTAACCAATTTTTTTTTTTGGATATCCATATCATACTCTTGCAATTTGTTTACCCATCGATATCTTTTCTTGAAACCTCCATTTCTGATAGGATATCTTTCACCATGGTGTGGGGAACATAAGCAATGACTTTAGAACTCAGAATATATGGCTTGAAGACCTTTGTTTCTTTTACCAAAGCAAATTCCTACTTCTCCATGATAGTATACTTTAGCTCAGCTCCTTGTAATGCCTTACTGAAAAAGGAAATTGGTCTTTTAGCTCCCTCATCATCCTTCTGCAACAACATAGATGCAATAGTACTTTCTGAAGAAAAAGAAAACATTTGGAAAGCCTTCTTATAATCTAGAGCTGCTAAAACAAGGGAATTATTTAATGCTTCTTTGATCCCAGCAAAATCTTGAATAGTTGCTTCTTCCCATTTGATACTTTGGTCTTTCTTTAGCATGCTAGTGATTGGGATAGTTAGTTTAGAAAAGTTGGAGATAAATCTCCTAATAAAATTAATTTTCCCAAAAAAGGATTGAATTCCTTTCTTGGTTCTTGGAATAGGGAATTTTTGATGGCTTCTACCCTCTCATGATCAATCATGACCCCTTCCTTTGACACAATGTTTCCAAACAACTTTTCTTTCTGAACTCCAAAATGGAACTTCTTGGGATTTAGTGAAATACCATACTCCTTGCATCTTAACAACATTTTTCTAAGTGTTGTAGGTGGTCACTCCTTTTGGAGAAAATAGTCACATCATCTTGATATACAACAATGAAATCATTAATATAGCTAGAGAAAGCTACATCCATTTCTCTTTGGAAAGTGGCTCTAGAATTCATTAGACCAAAAGGCATTCTGACATATACATATGTTCCCAAGGAGTGGTAAAGGTAGTCTTGATTCACTCTAATTCCTTCACAACTACCTGGTTATATCCAAAAAAACCATCCAAGGTGGATAACAATTCCAAACCAGTAACCAATTGTAACATATTGTCCATATTTGGTAGAGGGTAGTTATCCTTCATTAATGCTCTATTCAAGTTTCTAAAGTCCACACACAACCTTATATATCCATTCTTCTTTCTAATAGGTACCAATTTTACAACCCATGATGAGTACCTTGTGGGTTGTATGATTCCTTCATCCCTCAATTTTTTCAATTCTTCTTGCATCTTCAGGGAAAGGAGTGGATTGATTGGCCTCTTGTTTTTGCCTAAACAGTTTGGAAAAAGCTTCCAATGGAATTTTGTGCTGGAAAAGATCCTCTTTGTATGCTTTCAGTTCAAAATAAGACCATGTTAAGCAGTCTTGGTATTTCTTCAAAAATTGGACATACGACTACTTTTCTTCCTTGCTCAGATTGCTACCTAGCTAGATCTTATGTGGTTTATCCTTCGTGCCCAGGTTTTCTCTTCAACATCCCTCAAGGATGACATGTGTCTATTGATAATGCAATCAACATTATCAAATTTTTATTCAAGTGCTACCAAACCTCTAGGAATAGTATTAGTCTTCAACTAAATGATGTCTTTACCAAATAAAGTATCCTTTCCATCATCCGCACAAACCATTAGCTCCCAATCTATGCGTTGATTAGAAAATTCTCCTTAGTTCTGTAAAAACCTTTGCACCTAGGTGTTATCTTCAAACACTTGCCTAGTGTTTAACATTTTCAGGAATAGATGGCCTAGTCAATACCTCAATATTATACTCACAATAGGGGATATAATACAATTTTCAAATCTGGACCCCAATACAACCAATTTGTCTCTTGAATATAGCCAATTTGTCATTGAAATTTTTGATTCCTTCAACATAATACATCATGATAGGAAGTATAATACTCTAGTAGACAAATTCTTCATGATAGGATGTATAATACTTCTTCATTCTTTGATTTTTTGTTGCATACGCTTTCTAACCTACTTGATTAGCAATTGAATCTCCTTTAACAATGATGTCTCTAATACCATATTTCCAAGCAATTCTTAAACCCAATAACAATGCTTCATATTCTACAATATTGTTAGTGCACTCAAAGTTGATTTTAAAAGAAAAAACAAACTCTTCCTAGCTTGGAGATATCAGAACAATACCAACACCATTTCCAAATTTAGAGCAAGCCCCATCAAACAACAAAGTACAAGGATAACCTACTTGATTAAGAGACTTACATTGATCAATTTTGTGCTCTTTACCATCAAAAAATCCAAAAAATTTATCAGCATCAATGTCAGTGTATAACACTTCATAGGAAGCATTATTGGGATCCTCAATGAGATGTAGCATCTTCTTTTCACCATACAACTTTACAAGGCTGCCCTCAATAGGTATAGTGGAAAAATACATATCCATTTGCACACTCCCACCCACACTAGCAGCCCATTTTCTTGATAACAACATTCCCCATTTGGTAGGGCAATCAACAATAACAACATCTAGTTTTAAGTTCTTTCCTGGGTAGGCTGTAAGTTGCACTATCAAACCCTTGACACATCCAACCACTGAAACCTCTCTGAAATCCATGGAAGTTCACTTCCCATAATTTGTTTTCACTTTTATATCTAATTCATTCATGACCTTAAGAGGCATAACATTGCATGATGCTCCATAATCAAACATACAGTTGTGTAATAGTCTATCCCTAATAATCAGAGTAGTGAAAAATGGATCTACATTCAGCTGGGACTCAACCAAGGATGTTCCCAAACATACTTTAGGTGGCTCACCTAGTTCTTCTAGAACTTGGGGATTTTCCAACTCATAATGGTAGGAGGATTCTCAACATTTTTTACATTTATACCTTGGGTAATCTTTTCCTCTTTCAATCCCAAATACTAATAGGTACTTTTTTTGTGCTCGGGAATCTTAAGCAGCTCAACAATTGGAACATAAATTTTGATCGACTCAAGACTTGGGCAATTTCATAAGAAATGTATTTGAGAAAGGTAGTATTTGGAGGAATATTGACAAACTCATCTGACAACAAAGGATTTTTCACGGTTTGAGCATGGGTAGGGATGCCAGTTCTATTTGGGGAAACAAGGCCTTTTTCAAATGTATCTTTCTTAGGAGTTTCTTTTGAGATATTGGTGAAAATTGGAGTTTTTGGTTTGGCCTAAAGCCCTGCGCCTTTCACAACTTTAATCCTAGTTTTATATTCTTTTTCTTAGGAAACTACATCATTCATCAACAACTGGCTATCCTCCTTAGAAGGGATTACTCCATCATACTTTTTTATCATTAATTCCCTTAAGTATTCAAAATCATTATTAGGCAATTCAAAAGCTTGTACCATATCTATTTTAAAAGAATGAGAGGGAGGAAGGGGTAATACCCAGTGGATGTAATCCCAAAAATCTATAGAAGTTCTAGACCGATTAATTCAATCGACTCACTCCCGTCGTGATCCCTGTAGAGCACCCCATCATGTACACATCATCATCAATGTCATCATCAGCTTCCTCAAATTATTTATCTTCATCACATGGGGCATGTGGCAAGAAACATATGTCACACCACTCAATTTCATTGGATTCTTCCACAACAACAACTCGACAAAGCTAAAGGATCAGACACCAATTTGTTTTCCCGAGGTTAGGGTTGTCTATTCCCTAATCCCATAGGCCCTTTACCCCTGTCATCTAATCTATGATCACCACTGGGATGATTGGAAAATATTTCTTGACCTTGTGGTTTGTGATGACCCTGGGAACCTTTCCCAATCCCCTTCTCTTCCCTGGCAGTTTATAGGATATTTCCTTGATAGCTTCAGAAATGTTTTCACAACCTCTTCTAGATCCATAGACTTACTTGACTGAGGCTTCTCTGGATTGATCAGCTTGATACCTTCCCTCTTAGGAGGCTTACCAACTACTTTGATATTGTTTTCAATTTACAAATCCATGGTGAAGGCTTGCCTCAATGTTGTTGGGTTCTTATCCCTCAAATAATAGGTAGCCTTCTTATCAAAAGCATCAGAGTATTTTATCAAACAAGAAACATCACTTGGCCTTAGGATCATAGGTAGCCTATTCAGGGTCTTATTGAACCTTGTATTGAAGTCATGAATAGATTCATTAGGATTATTTTTAATATTTTCAAATTCTAATAAAAGAAACCTAGGGTTTGTTTTATCTCCATAATGCAATCTAAAATCATTCTTCATTTCTATCCATGAATCAATGGAGTTGTCTAGAAAATATTTATACCAGTCCCGTGCATCCTCCTCTAGAGTATGAATAAACAACTTTATGTACACATCCTCAAATTCAATCTCAAAGTCTTCCATCATATTGACAAAAATCTTTAAGTGTTGATCACCAGTAATAGCATTATTTCCTTGAAATTTAGGTAATCTATTTCTAACATCTTGGGGCACAACATTTGGATATCCAACCATACCTTTGAAATATATAGGACCAAAAGTGTTCAGAAAAAATGAAGGTCTGGGTGGGGGCTAGGCCATATTATTTTGGGGAGGTGATCTTACAGAGAAAAAAATGATGAGGAGTGAGGGGTCATGGAGCATAGAAATGTAGTTCTCAGAATGAATGTTCTCTAAAAACTCTTTTTCTTGGAAGATCCTATCAGCTTTGGAGAACACAAGGACATAATGAGACGTAAATTTTTAAATACAAAATAAGGCCCCTCTCCAAATGGAGAATTCAGATCTACAAAAATACTACCTGATCCAAAATCACTTGAGGAAGTATGGAAATATTCAATGATAGGTTGATCGTTTCCACAATTGATAACTCCTTTATTGATTTATGATCTCTAACAACTTTCTAGATTCTTCTTCCTCAAGAATTTGTCTTTCCCAATTTTGGAAACAACCTTCTAGTAGGGTCTTTAGTGAAGAGATATGTTCTTCATTCAAGCTTTACAGAGATTAGTGACAAATTTCAATTAATAGAGGTTAAGACACTAGCATTTATCAAAAGTTAATTCAAAACGGAGTCGCCACTAAGGATTTTCACCTTAGTTGTGAAAATGCACTAAAATTGGTCTGTCAAATGTTTTTCAACACTAAATTCATGCAAATATTCATAGATCTGACCTTCCTTTATCTATATTTAACATTGGTGATGTAAAATTAGTGCAAAAACCAACAAAAATTGTAGATATTACATGCAGAATTGTAACTTTCCTTGATTCTTACAAATCGGGACACAGGATTTTGTTTCAACAATGTATTTACACTTAGAGTATGTAAGAAACATTACTAGGGCCAAATATAAGAATTCCTTTAAATATTCCTCAACAAGTGCAATCACTGTTGGTATCCAAATTGATTCTCCCTTGGAAACCGAAAAAGCATCAAAAATTTAGCAAGACATTGAGAGACAAACAGATCATATTATGAGTCATTTTGTAGCTAGGAGGGATTTTTTCGACTGTTTCATCACTCTGCATCAAGAAATGGATATCACCTTCATTAAGGATTTTATTTATCCTCACTAATTTAGGTTGTGCTTGTCAACCAGGGTGAGAAGACCCATTTTGTAACCTCTATTGGTGAAGGAGAATGAAGATATCCTTATTTGCACAAACTTTAAAGGAAACCTTGAGGAAATATGATCAATGCACCACAATTTAACTCTCACGAATTGTCACTTATAAAGAATGGTGATATTTCCTAAACATGGTTAAGGTTACTAAAGACATTATGGAATCATGATTGCTTCTGCATATTTTGGTAGTAGAATTTATTCATTTATGGAAATATAGGGAAAACAAGGGTATATTAGGTATGATTGATTGCTTTGAATAATTTTTAGTGAGAGATTAAGCAGATAAACTTGATTTTTCTAGATCTTTGAGAACCTTCACAAAAATTAGAAAACTAAGTGAAAAATGCTTTGAGAAAACTACAATATTCCTTCAACCGAAGGTGTGCATCAATGGAGGCCCAGATTTGCACAATCTCACACAATCTCCAAGAATTTAACATGAAGGCTCGAGCTAAAGACTCAATTAAACATTCAATACCCCGGTTCCTCATGCTTAAGATACACTCAAAGGCTTACAAACAATCTTTATGAACAAAATGACAAGTAAATTGATTTTAAATTGTTTATCTCATTACAGGATGAAGGCTCTTCTAGTGATGAAATTACAAATGCCACTAAACTATCACAGGGATGAGATCTTGTGTGATTCAGAGGGATTTTAACATAAGATTGCAATAGGAACAAGAAAAACTACTTACAGACATTCTGAAATAAAGAAGACACAAATTGGCCCAAGATTAACACAAATTAATTTGAAGTTGATTAGATTCATCAACAGGGGAAAGTTTCTTTGAACAATCTCAGATCTTGTCAATGGTTATACACTTGCAACCAACTTGACATGATGAAATCTAAAACATAAGAGATTAACATGTTTCTCAAATGGTCTCTCAGGAAGATGGGATTTCTCAAATTTTCTCTTAAAAATTCAACCCCGACCATTTGCAAGAGTATCCTCATTACATTTATACAATTTATTCACTCACTCATCCCAAATTTCCCCCCAAAAAGAAGAATATTTGAGGAATCCTTTGCTTATTACCAATTTGTCTCAGAAAGTGATGTTTAACAAATTTACATCTAGACTGCTAGGTGGAAAAATCATGAACTGATCACGTTTCTCAGACCCTCAACTAATGACTAGGATGCCATGCCACAAATTTTTGACATTCCTTCTAATCATTCTTTTATTTTGTCATGCGATAAATTCTTGTTTTAATCATTTTTGGTGGCTCTGTATAGCTGGATCTGATAGGAAATCCTTTTCACCCTTGAGGCAACACCTTTTTCATCCCTTTGCGCCTGTAACCTCCATCATTTCACCCTTTTCCCATTCTTTCTTCTACAACTTTGCTCCGCATCCACTTCTCTGGTAATTCACATTTTTACAAGTGCCCGAGTAATTCAAACTTCAAAATATAAACATTTTCAATCCTTGGACTCACAAATTAAGATCTAAATCAATTCAATTGTAATTTGTAGACAAAAATGGCAAATAATTTCATCAAAAAATGATGAAAAACAATGCGTATTCACATCTCCAAGAGTCTTGGAGCAAAAAATGGTAGCAAAATCAGATGTAATGCATAGAAAACATCGATTCTCCCCTTTATCAACTTTAGATTAGAGTCGCCCACATGTTTTCTTGGTGCACTGTAGAGGTTAAGTACAGAGGCAAGTTTCCAAACAAGCGCAGGCCTTCCACATGCCCTAGGCCCAAGAAAATCACCTTTTGGCCTTTGAAAAAATCTCAGTATAAAAGGAGCTAGTGGAAACCTCCATGTGTCTCTCGGCACACTTTTGATATGGTGCCCAAAAGTAGAGACCCCAAACAAGTGTGGGCTCACCACGTGTCTCAGTCTAGAAGAGTTGTTGAAAAATTTTAAGGACTAGTGGAAGGCACCACATGCCTAGGGTCCGAGAAAGTTTCTTTAGCCATTGAAAATTCCAAGCAAGGTAAGAGTGAGCAGAAACTTCCATGTGTCTCCATAACACTCTTTCAAAAATAAAATTCGAGGGAAGGTCCCCAAATAAGAACAAGCCCTCCACATGTCCCAAGCCTTAGAAAGTTGCTTGAAAAGTTTAATTATAGAGAGGATCCAACAAAAGCCTACACATGTCTCCCTCGGCACAATTTCTAAGGCAAGACTCAGAGGTGGATCCTAAAATGAGCTTCGGCCCTCCACGTGTCCATGGTCCGAAAAAGCTACACCGTCTGCATGAAAAAATTTATTATTCGGGAAAGACTAGTAGAAACCTCCATGTTTCCTCCTCGTGCAATTTTGATATGGTGCCCAAAAGTGGAGGCTCTAAACAAACACGGGATCACCACATGTAGCCTTGGCACAACTACTAAGGTAGGACCCAAAGGCAGATCCTCAAATGAGCACCGGCCCTCCACATGGAAAAGCTTTGAGTTGAAGTGGGCCTTAGAGTTTTAAAATTCCCCATCGAGCCACATCCAATAAGAAAGGACCATGTAGTTGAAGATGCTTTGAGATATAAATTGACGAGGAAAACACACTGTCAAACCATAAAATGTAAGAAATCACCATTTGGGCCCAGAATTTAATTTTTCTTCAAGGAAAAAGAATTTGGAAATGATATAAGGCCCAAATGTGATCCACGACCATGGAGAAGGATCTTTTAATAGCATAAAAATGAAGAAAAATTTCATGGCTCCATTCAGGTAAATATAAAATATGATAGAGCCCGCAGATTGAAGAATTTTTAGAGAAAATGGGGCAAGATCAAATTGAGCACCAACAAAGAGAATATAAAGTTACATTAATCTAAAAAAATGTCTTTAGTGTCACTTGTGGAATATCCTAGGATTTATTGTCTCATAGAGGGAAATTGAGGTTTACCGTGCCAAATTCAAGGGAATAATAGAAATTCCTCCACCACCTAATCTTCATCAACTGTGAGGACTACAAGGAATAATTTAGTCCATTAGGTGCCTTATAGCTTAGTGCCGATAAGTGCAACGATTTCAACCAACTACTCGTAAAACGATGTCCAGTTCAAATGGACGCAAGAATTTCAAGACTCCTTCACTAAGCTAAAAGAGTATTTCTCATCTCCATCTCCATTGGTATTAATTGATTACCAAAAAAATAGAAATGCTTCTAAACTAATGAGTATAGGGTATTAATGTTAATATAATTAGGAGCACTAAACATTGTCTAAATAATTAATTATTCTAAGTGAAATGAAACCTTAAATGTGCAAGACAAGGGAAAGAAGTGGCTTAGCTGATTCAAAGAGATTGCAGAGGTTGTCATAGGTCTGAAAATAGAATCTGGAAGTGCAGATGATCACTCAAAACCTTGCGAATACTATATTTGGAAGATCTCGAACTAACTGGGGCACTGGGAAGAGGTACAGGGTGCCTTAGGGAAGCTTGGTCTATATATTAGGCACCCTGGTCTCTGTAAATTCTCTAGATCCGAGTTTGGTATGGTTGTAATTTTATCCGATACTTTTTTTGTCTGTCACACCGGATTCACTGGATTTGTGCCGAATGTGGTGAATAATGACCTATAATACAAGAGAAATTATCCAACCCTAGGAAAAAAAAAATGTAAAATGAATGGGTCTAACTAACCTCATCCACAAAATTATTGGTCTTATCATTTGAGCATTACACTACATTTTGGACTTAGATGAATTTTGGTGAGTGTGTACATGTCGTGCCCTAGGCAATCTTGTGTCAGTCACACTTTGTGAAGTAGCAAGCAATAATAACTATAGAAAATGTAAATAACATGTATGTGTGGAATATAATAGAATCCCTCCCCCTATGTAGTGTGTGTGATGCATATCTCCTAGCCTTGATGCATGACACTATGTGGATGCATGTGATGCAATAGATGTAACTCTAGATGGAGTGATAGTGGTATGTAAAGTGGGACCCTCATTATGGTCTTATAACTTTATATTTATAGAGCTCTCAAGCTTAACTTTGTAATTAATCCCTACAAGGCCGACTAGGAAAAGGATAAGGAAGAAAAATGGCTTGAAACAACCCAAAAAGAAACAGGAAAACATAAACATAGACCGGAGTGCCTAGGATGGGACTAGGGTTCCTTAGGGCACCCTCGCTCGTGCTAGGACACCCTAATTTTGGGCTAGAATGGCAGGGGGATTCTTAAACAAGTGGATAATTATAGAAAAATACACAGGAATGATGAAATAAAATATAAGAAAAGGATGGCCAAAAGGTGGGATTAATTAGTACTTTATTCACTTGAGAACCTTCTAAATAGTAGTCTAAGACCAAGCTAAATAATATCTAAAGTGCATAATTTTGTGTCTACATTTTTTCCCCACTTTATGTTGGTGAGAAGAAATCGAGTAAATAAATTAGATAGAGATATACATACTTGATATCCATGTATAGTGTAGAAGAAGATGGGTCGATGGACTAGACTCAAGCATGGAATGACAAAAAGAAAAATGTGGAGCATGGTTTCTAAGGATGAAAAATGTGCATAAAAAGTGATGCGAGTGAACCTAGGGCTGAACATGTGTGTATTTGTTGTTGTATGTATGTAGTGTACTTGCATGGTTAGTAAAGGAAAGTTCCTGTAGTGGTGCATTGTCATTGTAATTTTCATTGTTGTTTTAGTTTTTGACCCTAATTTGACTGCTTGTTTCTCATACAACCGGACTGTAAGGAGAAAATGATAAAGTAGTAAAATATGTATGTGTGTATAAATTTTGTGTAAGACACGCATGTATATAGAAATGTGTAAAGTACAAAATGTGAAATATGATAGAATAAAAAGTGTAAATGGAACATGTGCACTGATCCATGTTCGAGAAAAGGGTGTGAAGGATATCTTGTACTTTCACAAGTTTTTTTGGTAATCTCACGCCACCTTGGTTCAAGAAGTATAGGAGAAAATGTGTTATGTGCTCCAACCTTTAACCAATTTTTTTGAATTGTGTGAAGAGATATCTATATTGTCCTAGTTTTTTGGGAAATCCGATGCCACTGGATGGAGTAGTGTAGAGAGGCATACCCACCTGTAACCCCTAAGTTTGTGAATTCTCTACAAAATTACCAAAGGACATCATGTCATGTAGATGCCATTTTGTATGGAGTTCGTAGACCGGTATTAACTCACTCATTGTATGTGAATAAGTGTAAATATGATGTGTTAGTAGAAAACCATCAATGATGCCCACCCCCTTTTAGGGTTGCATGTAATGTCACCGAAAGGAGAATGCAAACCCAAAAGAGGACCAACCACACTCGACCTATATAACTCTACCCTGCAATGGGAAAGGGAAAAACTTGGTATATACCAAGGCCCACATAAAAGTGGATGGCTATCCAAAACAAGTGTTAGTCCAAGAACACATGCATGTAATAATACCAGTGTAAAATACATAGACAATGTAAGAATTTCCAAGCACAATAGTGTAAACACATAATAAAATAAGTATAACACATAAAGAGGATTCAAACATGGGACATCACTCACGATGTCACAAGAAACTCAAGGTCGTCATGGCTGAAAACAAAAGACAAGTGTGCACATAAGAAAAGGGAAAAGCCCACATATAATGGCAAAAAAAGAAGGCAAGTAGAAACAAATAAGTAGTCATGGAAACATGTAATCCTAAAAAATAAGTACTGCCCATGGAAAACCCATTACCATGTTAGAGTGATAACCAATATGTCAAAACGTGTATAAATAAGTAGTATAATATGATAAGTACAAAATGAAACAATATCACCTGGATAAGATGAATGTGGATTCCGCCAACAAACAAAAAGTATAGGAAGAGTAGAAGGTGAGCATCCATACCACATGTAGGTCATATATCTACAATCACAAAAAAAAAAAAGGCATGAACATGCTTGTGTGGATGATAATGACATAGAATAAAGTAGTCTAACATGTTTAGTAAAGTGATCATGCAAAACACTAGAAAGAAAAAGTAAATGCACCTAAGACAATGCAATATCCTTTGGATGGATGGAGTGGAATTAAAGATGGAATGATAGGAGCAATGTTCCCCCAAGTGGATGGAATGTGTTATGTAGTGAGGTTCATTTTTTTTCCCTCAACATTTAAGAATGAACCATAAACAATAGTTGTCATCAAGAAATGATCAAGTAGTGTTGGTTATATCTAGTGCGTTGTGATGAGTGGGTATATCTAATGGTGATGAAATGTGAAATGTGAAGAGATGTGCGTGAACTATATAGCCAAAGCATATATCATGACTTATTGGAATGGAAGAGTTATGATTTATCCCTAAGATTATATAACTATGGAAGGAGTGTATGGGGAGGAGACATATGGAAAGATGTGCATGGACCCTATATCCTAAGCAGATACCATGACTTATTGAATAGAAGAGTGATGATTTATCCCTAAGTGTATATCACTATAAGATGAAAGGATAAATGTGGGTGACAATTTATCCTAGATTTTATGTTACTATGGGATGAACAATAAGGGAGTGGTGATGTACCCTTAGGTGTATGCCACTACAAGATGATAATGGGGGTGGTGTTTTAGTCCAAAGTGAATACAACTACAAGATGATAAAATAGGTGACAATTTAACCAAAGGTGTATGTCACTAATGTTATAAATGTCGCATTGGTGAATTTAAGGTCCATTTTATTGGTAAACCCTCGGCATACGAGTATGAATCAAAGAACTAAAGTGCATCATAGAGTAGTGAGTGCAGCGCATAGAAGACAACATAGTATAAATGACCAAGTGATGAATATGGGATGTAAATGTGTAGTGTGAGCAATGTAATGTAGGATATATAGTGTGTGTAATGTATGCAATGCACTAATAGGTGTAGATATGAATATAATATGTAAGGATGATATATGGAACTAGACCCATATATAATGGAATCTAGTGTAGTATAGAATGGATAGGATGGATAGATGCGCTATGTGAATAAGACCATGTAAGATGTGTAGATGATGCAAGATGCGGATATAGGTGTAGAATATGTAGTGATAATAGGTAAATCTATACCCATATTTAATGTGACCTAGTGTAAATATAGAGTGTACAAAAAAATATACAAAATTAGATGCTAACGATAAGACAACTAGTGTAGCATGTATGATATAGATGATGTATAAATTCCTAATAGATGAGGTATGTGTAGGATAATGTAGAATGTAGACTAAGTATAGAAAGGATGATGTAGGATGTGTGGTAGAACATATAGGGTTGTGTGTGGGGTTTAGTGTAATGGTAATCCCTCAACAGTCAAGTGTGAACCTAAGCACAAAAGTGCATCATCGGGTAACGAGGGTTTCATGTAAGAAAGATACCTATATGAAAGGGAATAAATGAGGAAAAATGTAAAGAGTAGTGATGCGGTTATGCTAATATGATGACGAGGGGTTGTGTAATGGTTATGCCCCCTAAGCTATTGAGAAGTAGAAATCAACTGATAAGTTCAAGGGTGAAGATCCATTCAATGGTGTCGGAAAGAGGAAATCATAGGACTAGGCTCGAGTAAAGGTGGGATAGAAGATAGATGGTGCACGTGGGGAATGAATTTGATATGTATGCAAGGGATTTACATAAGATGAATTTCATGGCATAGTAAAGTGTGTGGGTGATGGAGATCGAGGAGGTTTTTATGTAAGGGATAGGATGAGTCATGTGGAATAAAATGAGGCAGTGATCTCCAGCGGGATGGGGTTAGAGTCCTATGAATAGGCCTATACTAACATGTGGGACTAATGGAGCTGAGTGGTTACACAGAGAGGATAGCTAATGAAGCAAATTAGGTGTAGAATGCATTATGGGAAACACCATAGGAGATGTGTAAGGATGAGTGGTAGGGTTAGAAGATGATGATAAGGGAGATGAAGGAGGGACGTTGTTAATGGAAATAAATTGATTATCATAAATAAATTTAAGGCACAAGTGATTCATATAAATAATAGCTTGGGATTTACAAATCCAATTAAGGACAAGAAGTAGGTCACATCCTTTGATTATTTGACTAACAAGGCAAGGGGTGAGAAGAGTGAGAGGACCAACAATGTGATATATAATTTAACAACACCATATGGTCACTTGAATGGATATTCAATTTTGAGGGAGGGTACATGACAAATCATAAGAAGGATAGGGAACATGTGTTAATAGGAGAAGATGGATCAACCTTGGTGTTATTGATAAATGTGGATCCAATAGATGTGTGAATATGTAGATGATCGATAGAAAAATGGTGTCGTAATCAGCGTTGGAGAAGAATATAATTAGTGTCGAAGTAGCGGTGTGATCAATGATAAATTCAAGATGTCAAGGGGGAGAAGACATTGTATGCTGACATAGTTAAATGATGAATCAACTTTCTTAGTATCATGTTTGGGAAGTGGGTTGTTAAAAATTTGGAGTTTATGGTTATCATTGGTAGGGATTGATGTGGGAGATTCCGGAAGTTCAATATGGCCATTATTGATTAGATCTTGAATGAGATGTCTTTTCTTGAAACAATGATTAGTGGAATTCCCAACACATTGGTGATAATCACAATAAGAAAAACAATAAAATTTACACCCTTTGGGTCGAGATGGGGCAAGTTGTAAAGGTGGTGGAAAAGTTATGAGATTACTATCAATGAGTTGTGGTAATAAGATGCTTGGTGGTGTACTAAGTTTAGCAAGATGGCGCCTATATGGCTGGGGTCACAATTCTCTAGTGGTGGAGACTACGTTAACGGTGGTTTTTATATTGTTGTATTTATGTGTGGGTGCCTTGAATAATGTCTTACTTGGAATGCGGGTAGAAGATGAAGGTGAATTATGATATTTAAGATTGCCTACAAAGATAAGTTTAGTCTCATAAAGCTTGAGATAGTGATAAATTTGATTGAATGATGAAAAGTCTCAAAGAGTACACTATCTTGTAAAGGTGGAAAGAGATATAGATGAATAAATTTTTGAGTCTATGAGGACATTGGTCATCTTGGCTACATTATTCTTATATCATAAGATGTAATTGGGGAAATGTTCATTGGAGCCTTGTTTAAGTTGGGGTAGCTAGGCATAGAAGAGAGTGGAAATAATATTAATAGAAAAATGCATGAGAAAAGCATCATCAAATGCATAAAAGAAACCACCGAATGAACTAGTGAGTCATAGAATACACAAATAGTATAGTATTTCATGCTACGCATAAATAAATTGGTGAGAATTGTATAATCATCAGTGTATTCAAGACATGTGACATGGAAGTCAAAAAGATGTTCTTATGGGTCATCATGGCCTTTAAAAATGGGCAATTTGGGAGAGATGAAGTAAGGTGGAAACGGGTAAGTAGAGATGGATGGTCCTAAGGGTGAATGTAGTAAGGAGATGGAGTCAAGTGATAGAGGTCCATTATAGGTAGTGACTTGAATGGTGGATTTGATTTTAGAGATCTTGGTATAACGATTCAAAATAAAGAGTGTTAGAGGAGGAACAAAGCTATATATTAGAAGCTCCATGGTGGGCTAGAGGGCCAAGTGGTCACAATAGGAGGAGAGGAAACATGAAAAGGTGTTGTAGAGACCATAGGGGTGGAAGAAACAGTTGGGTATTCCTCATGAGTGCACGAGAAGCGATTGGAGCATATAAGACATGAGCGAGATGATTGGGATTCTCATGTAGATCTTGACAGAAATAGGTAATAACATTGAGTTGTTCTTGGTCAACATTAGTGTCCTCATCATAGGACTTCTCACTATCTGAGTTTTTATTTCATGAAGGGGAACTTGGGTAGAGTTATCTAAGGGGTTTTCACCAAAGAGGTAGGCATGTCAGCCATGGATTTATATGTACGACGAAGACGAGAAATATGTTCACAATAATGGAGAGGTCCGACGTGGATCGCTATAAGTAATGGGCATAAAAATGGGAGTTGAGTTCACAAAAATGATTTAAAAATATAGAAAGGTTCCTAGACTAATGAGTATAGGGTATTAATGTTAATCTAATTAGGATGAATAAAACGTTGTATAAATAAACTAAATTAGTATATAATAAGTGCAATTAATTATTCTAAGTGAAATGAAACCCTAAATGTGTAAGAGAAGGGAGAGAAGTGGCTTAGCTGATTTGAAGAGACTATTACAGGTTGTTGCAGGTCTGAAAATAGAATCTGGAAGTGCAGATGATCACTCAAAAACCCTACGAAGACCAGATCTAGAAGATTTGAACTGACTAGGGAATCTAAGAAGGTTGGGGCACTCTAGGGTGCCATGGTCTCAGATTAAGCACCCTAGTCTCTATAAATGCTCCATATTTGAATTTTGGTATGGTCATAAGTTGATTTGATACTTTGTGTGTCTATCACACCTGTATTCGTTAGAATACGTTGAATGTGGTGAATAATGACCTACAATATAAGAGGAAGTATCAAACTCTAGGAAAAATAAAAATGCAAAATGAATAGGTTAGACTCGACCTCATCTTCCAAACTAGTAGTATTATCACTGAAGTGCTACACTACATTTTAGACCCGGATATAATTATGATGAGTGTTTTCATGTCATTCCCTAGGTGCTCTTGTGTCATTCACACTTTTGAAGTAGTAAGTAATAGTAAATATAGAAAAATTAAATAGCATGTGTGCATGGAATAGAATAGAATCCCTCTCCTATGTAGTGTGTGTGATGTAGATCTCCTAGCCTTGATGCATGACACTATTTGGATGCAAGTGACGTAATGGATACAACTCTAGATGGAGTGCTAGTGGTATGTGACACGAGGAACCTCATTATGGTCTTATATATATATATCTCAAGCTTAATTTTGTAATTATTAATCCTAACAAGGACGATTGGGAAAAGGATAAGGATGAAAAAAAGCTAGAAAGGGCCCAAAAAGAAGAGGAAAAGAGAAACATAGACCGGGGTACCTAAGGTGGGACCTCAGGCACCCCAATATAGGTGATGGTGCCCTAATTTTGGGCTAGAAGGATGGGGCCATTGAGAAACAAGTGTATAAGTATAGAAAAATATGTGGGAATGAAAAATAAAATATAAGAAAAGGATGACCAAAAGGTGGGATTAATTAGTACTTTATTCACTTGAGAAACTTATAAATAGTAATATAAGACTAGGCTAAATAATATCTAAAGTGCATAATTTTGTGTCTACATTAATGTTTTCTATCCAAGATAAGCCAATGTTGTTGTATATATCTATGATAGATCATTCCATGGGGAATTTCTTAGAAGTGGTCTACTACTTGAGAAAAAATCATATAGCCCAAAAGCTCCAATACTTTTAAGGGAAAAAAACTGGTAGTGGAATTTACTTTTCAAAGTTTTTGACACTTTGTCTACTCAATCATACAACATATCTTATTACTAAAGAATATCCGCTAAAATATATTCTATGAAGACCTATCATAATAGGGTAGATGTCTAGTTGGATTGTGCTCTTAAGTGATTTTGAAATTGAATTCGTTGCCCAAAATTCCATAACATGGAAATATTTAGTAGATCAACTAGCCACATCACCACTTCCATGTTATCAACCCCTTCATTTTTAATTCCCTGATGGAGATTTGTTGTATATTGATGTAGTTCCCTCATAGACCTTATTATTTTATGGATCTTGTAATTTGTATGGATCAAGAGCTGACATAGTATTTCATACACTAGATGGTGATGTCATACCTAAATATTATCATCATGGTTTTTCATACACTAATAACATTATAGAATATGAAGCCCTCATAGAAGATCTAGGTTTCGTTATATCTTGGTGGCTCGAAGAACTGATATTTTTGGAGAATCTATCCTCATCGTCAAGCAATTCAATGAATAATATCAAGTTAAATAGGATATGCTTGTTCCATACAAGTATATTTTTATATTTTTAAAGGATATTTTTGGATCATAATGTTTGAGGTGAATTTCAGTCTTTTTAATAATATAATGAAACAATAAAAACCGTAAAAATAGTAGCGTTTATCGACACCTATGCTGACAATGCAATGTCAGGATGAGTGGATGCAATAGACTTGAGATACTCCTTTTTCCATCGAACATAGGAACATGTATGAAAAGATAATTTAAAAAGGAAAATATTAGATAACTAAACAAGTTTCTTGGAAAAGGAAAATCCCTAGAGTCCAAAGGACTTCCATAAAGGATATAAACTCGTGTTTACAATCAATTTATTTTATACAAATGAGACAATGAAATATGATTATAATTTGAGAGGGATGGAGAGATCTCATTCTACTTTATAGAAATCTTAGGAAAGGGATATAATTAGTTCGAATTCCAAGAAGTAGTCAAACCATAAATATTCACTTGCATCCTGCATTTCATGTATCACTTCAAGTTATTCTTCAATGTCTTCAATTTTAGGTGTGAGGGAAAAGACACATAGACTGAGTTCATATATGATGTCAAAATTATCCCACACGGAGGGTTTTTTCTCAATCGAAAGATCATAGATACTAGTAATAGAGTGTGATGCACCTGGAATTTTCATCTACAAAGGACACATATTATAAGAAGATAGATCAAGAAAAAACATATTGAAGAAATATTATGAAGTATGAAAATGTAGTAGAATAATGAAATAAAAATATTTGTTGGTGATTCAAACAGAATCACTGGTGATTCAGACAAAATCTCTAGCGATTACTATGTAAAAGTTGATATATTGATAAAAGAGGTATTTTAACATAAACAAAGAGTTAAGATGATTAATTTTTCTTATATATGATATGTTAATAAAGTGAAGACAAAAAGAGATGAGGATTTGATTACCTTTGATGTGAAAATGGTCGAGATAGAGATATAAATGCTTACAAGAGATTGTTGAACGTATGATGGCTTGACAGGGATGTTGAGGATGTCTAGATGCTCATGAAAAATTTAGTTCTCTAACACAATAGAGATTCACTACAATTCTTTTATAATCCCCAAAAATGATTTTGGTGTTTATTTTATAATCATCGATGATTTAGTTAGAATCACTAGGGATATGGGAAAAGTGGATAAACCTACTGAAGAAGTGGTTACAACCACTTCATAAATAGTATTTTCAGGTATAAGGATGAGGGAAGAGGTTAGGAAAATTTTAAGGAGGTTTTAGGGGGTTAGGATGTTAGGATATAAATGGGTTTTGATGGGTAGTTGATAAGGCCAAAATATTCCTCATCAATGTGCAATAAATGATCTTATTTTACTCTCCTTTTAATCAAGTTTGACTACATTTTGTGGATTTTTTATTTAGTATAAGTTAGGATGTAATTTTCCATATTTTGTTTGATTTAGTTCTAATGTCTAAAAACTCTGTAATTCCTAACAAAGTGTGTGGAAATTCAGTTTTTGGAATAAAACAGGTCACATTCGGTCAAATAAGCAAAGTATGAAGCAACCAACACCTTTTTGAGAGACATTGGCTTCAATGCGGCTTATCTCCAGAACCTTCAAGCTTAGTTCTAGAACTCCATCACTCAGCTAAGGAAATCTATCTCTTAGTTCTCAGAACCTTAGACTTAGTTCTAGAACTCCAACACTTAGTTTCGAAACTCCTATGCTTAGCTCCGGAACTTTCGCAGTTAGTTCCAGAATGTTTCCCTTTGGTTCCAAAACTTCTCCAAAGTTTCAAATCAATGGGAATATATTTATTTTGACAACATTTAGTGATAGAGAAATTAATGGACCCTCCAATCAAGAACAGATTAATAGATTGCTAATTCTTCATACTCCGTAAATACTTATGTAGGACCAAACAACTATATGCCTAAGAAGGTTTCTAAATTTCACATTTACTTTGAGCACTATTTTGTTTCACTAGAACCTACAGATGGATGGAAAACTATCGAACAATTATGGTTGTAAATACATCTTTTAATTATGAAATATATATAAATACATAAAGATAGATTAAATAAAAGAGAGATATGATATAGATATACAGTGAATTTTTATAAGGCAGAACATTTTAGTAATAATATAGCTATTTCATTTTGAGAGAATCATACTTTTTCAACTCCTGATTCAAGGTGGAGCAAGGGCCCACTCATCCAAGAAACAAGATCCTTTATTTTATTGGTATTTATATTTTTAAGCAATTGTGTAAATCTATTAAGTCTTAATTTTGTAAGTAACTTTTGGTTCTTCAGTTGAAATTTGTTACGTAATTGTTCCTGCAGGTGTTGTAGATTAAACTCTTATTTATTTGCAAAAATTTTCAACAAAATTTTCAAATGTGTGTTTATTTCCAAGTAGTGTGTTTAATTCTGCAACATACATTTATTTCTAGCAATTTGTTTCATTCTACAAAAGTGTGTTTATTTCAGCAATTTGTTTCATTCTGCAAAGTGTGTTTATTTCGAAGCAAGTTTGATTCTAGAAGATTTATTTATTTCAGAAATGAGGGTTTATTTTAGTAAGTTTCTTATAGTTTAGCATTAATAAGGATTTTTTCTAGAAAATATTAAAGACACTTTTAAAACCCCTAGAAAATAAAAATAATAAATACCTACAAGAAATTACTAGATGACTAAGAATATTCTTGTTATGTATATAGATTCGAGACACACACCCCTGGTTTGAATATGAAATCAACCAAGAGTTGATCAAATGAAGATAATAATGACACCCATCATTTTTGAATCATTTTCAAAGGGGACCCACTAGTTCGAATTATCTAATTAGGTGTTAACAAGAGCAACAATCTTACATCTAGTAATTGAAGAATCTTCCCTATGTTATCATAAAATTTATGAGTAGACCAAAAGACTCAAAGGGTATATTTATCCCAAAAATATATCAACAAGAATTATCAGCATCCTTTGGTTCAAATAAGGAAGTTGAGAAAGAATTAGAAGCACCATTATTCCCCTGTTAGACAAGAAGCATAACTTCCACCTTTGGATTTTTGGATCAATCACTAGAATGAAGTGGAAATTTTAGGAGGATGATTATATCCCAATACCCACTTAGAGAAAGTCTTGAGTTTAAATTGAGTAGTCAACCTCCTAATCTTGACTTCTCACATTCACCAAAGCAGATCAGATACCACATTGATTGGGAAAAGATCTAAAAGATACAATAGATATGGCATGAGAATCTAAAAGAGAACCTAATAGGACCTTTACTTACCCAATTCAATTAGAGGATGATGATACACATATGAAGAATATTTCACCTAAAACTTTCCTACATTTAGAGGGATGTCATCTAAGGACCCCGACCAATTTTTTTGAATTTAAAGTATTGTCTCGACCTATGACTACAAAATAGAAAATTGAAAACTCAAGTTGTTCCCATCGCCTGAAAGATGTAAAGCAATGAGGTGGTTTATGGGATTAACATCAAATTCTATTACCACTTGGGGAAAATGGAAAATACCTTCCTAGAAAAACATCAGGACTAATGTAGAGGTAGAAATAGGAAGGAATATTTTTTAGGATCAAACAGGAAGAGGATGAAAATATGGAAGATTATTTAGATAGTTTCCTCTTTATGAGTAAAAGGTGTGTATTTTTACTTCAAGAAGAGCTAAGAAAAACCATTTTTCTTAAAGTTCTAGATGATGAATCTAGGGAATCCCTTAACTTAATGGAAGGTGGAAACATTAATCAATTAAGAATGAATAATATTAAAGACCTTTGTAGAAGTTATTCAAGAACAAGGGGTGGACCTAGGAAAGGAAAAACTATGAAAGGTACAAATAAAGACATGAAAAACACATGGATGAACTAAAAACTTTAAAATAGATATCCTAGTTAGATTAACTTCCACCATTGATGGATTACAAGCCAAAGAAAATGCTAAATTGAACCATTAGCTATGTACTATCCTAGATGTAGAAAGAAGCATGAAATAAGATATTGTCCTTTGGATAAAATAGAAATGTGTCTTATTTTTGAATCTATGGAACATGAAGCTAATGTTTTTTCTCTTCTTCCATTCATAAAAAATCAGCTTAAACAAACCAACACTTCATCCACTACAGAAGAAGTATACTTTGTCCAGAGATAACTTATCCAGGGGAAATTCATGCCAAGATCTATTCCTAATCCCTGGGTGATGTCATGGGCATCTCAAATAGTACAAAAAAATTGGGGACAACCACTTTGGACCCCTCAACCAACATGGAATCCCTAGGATTGGTCAAGACAAGCTTGGTATGCTAAGGGACACCAACAACCATGGTCTAGTCAAAGTAACCCTTATACTTGGTCATAACCTAGGTGGAACCCTAATAACTATGCTCAAGGGAAAACATATAACCAACAAGCATCAATAGGCCATAATGGGTTCTCTAGTGTAAGTTTCAAAATTGAAAATGTGGTTCAAACACAAATACTAGCACAACCAATGGCTAATCCCAAAAACAAAAAACAACCCATGTCTATGGAATAGAGCAAGAAAACCAGTTGATCTTAATGCCATGGACTATAAGGATATTCAAACAAGATCTGGAAAAATAATTAATAGTCCACCTGTTATAATTATTGAGATGACAGAAGAAACTGAAACCCTAGTTTAGTTATTCCTAAGGAGGATGAAAAAGAAAAAGAGAAGTAGCTAGATAGCAACTCTACTGAAACTCCATTTCTAGAAATATTTAAGGAAGTTATTGAAACCAAGGAATTTGAATTAGTGTAGGAATTAAGGAAACTAAATATTGAAATACCATTATTGTAAGAAATCAAGGACATTCCTAAATTAAACAAATTAATCAAAATGTTATGTTTGAAAATACTTGGAAGGAAGAAGTAGTACCCTAGGACTATTAAGGTAGATGGGAAACTTGTTGATTTATTAGTAGGAAAACTCTTACTTCCCAAATATGGGGATCCTAGAAGCCCTGTTATTTCTATCTCTATAGGAAATAAACATATACATAATGTTTTGGTTGATTTGGGAGTAGATATAAATGTTATGACAATAGACACTTTGAAAACATTACCATTGACAGGTATACAACCTACTAGCACCATATTATAGATGGTAGATCAATCGGTAGCAAAACTAGAAGGGATCATTGAAGATGTGGCAGTTATGGTGGAGTCATGGGAGTATCTAGTGGACTTCCTTATATTATGACCAAAAGGTAAAACACTTGGTTATCCCATTATTTTGGGTAGACCATGGTTAGCTATAGTTGCTTCCTTAATTGATTGCAGATCAGGTGATATGACTATCTCAAATGGTAAGAATTCTAAGAAAATTTCCTTATATCCTTCTGCATGACCTTTTATTGATAATCAAGAACAATTATGGGTTGATGATCCTGATACTAATAAACAAAATTTGTCTTCTTTGGCTATGATAACATTACAAGATCATGTACGGAGGTGTAGAATATGATTAATCATCCATTTAATGATCACCAATTATTTTTGGAGTAATCAAGGATAGTTCTGGAACCTTCAAACTTAGTTCGAAACCACAACTTACTCCGAAACCCACAAAGATGTAAATAATTTCACTCCAGAGGAACATGATTTCTCTTCAAGAGGGGAAGAAATATCTACGGAATCAAGTAGATTTAGTCTCAAAGATATCAGGGAACAATGAGGAATGTTTGGAAAACAGCAATGATGAGGAGTTTGACCAATGACAAGATAAGTATCATAACTCTGCCTACTGTCCTTTGTCTAGTATTCTTTCTTAAGGGAACTTTAGAGACATTTTTGCATACCATATGTTGTTACCAAATTCATGTCTACTAAATAACCTAATGGAACCTTTTCAACAAATCAGTTCATCACACACTGTAACCAAATAAATTGAGATTCAACCAGGTAAAATTTTGAATATTAATAGCTAGTTGGAAAATGATCAAGAAGATAAATTGTTTGATGTTTTGAAAGATCATACTAGAGATTTTTCTTAGGACTATAAAGACATGAAAGGAATTCATCCAATTATTTTTACCCATCACATTTATAATGAAAATGTTAAACCAGTTAGGAAACCTCAGAGAAGGATCAACCCAACCTTGAGGGACATAGTCAAGTAGGAAATTGAAAAGCTATTGCAAGTAGGATTTATCTACCCTATCTCAGATAGTCAGTGGGTGTCTCCTCTTGTGATTTTGCCTAAAAAGAATGGAAAATGGAGAATTTTTTGATTATAGGGAATTGAAAAAAGCTACACTTAGAGACTATTTTCCCTTACCATTCATAGATCAAGTTTTAGACAACCTTTCAGGAAAATATTACTTTTCCTTCCTAGATGGCTTTAGTGGATATAATCAAATCAGGGTGGCTACTAAGGATAAGGAAAAATTACCTTTACTCATCCATGGGGTACCTTTTCCTACAGGGTATTGCCATTTGGACTATGTAATGCTTCAACAACCTTCCAAAGGGTTGTACTAGCAATTTTTGCAGATCTAACAAATAATTGTGTGGAAGTATACATGGATGATTTTACTATGCATGGAGAAACATTTTATGATGCCTTGAAGAATTTGGATATAATATTAACAAGATGTGAGCAACATCATTTGTCTCTTAGTCATGAGAAATGCTTGATGATGGTTGATGAGGGGATTGTACTAGGACACCACATTTCAAAAAGAGGAGTAATTTTACCAAAACAAAATTAGAATTATTTCAAACTTATGTGTTCCTCAAACCCCCATATATATCAAGTCATTCTTAGGACATGTTGGATACTATAGGTGTTTTATCAAATATTTTAGTAAAATTGTTTCCCCCATGTTTGGTTTTCTTACCAAGGATTGTGAATTTCATTGGGATGAAAAGTGTCAACATGCTTTTGAAGAGATTAAAGAAAAATTAATCACTGCCCTAATATTAAGAGGACCTAATTAGGAGAAACCTTTTCACATCTAAACAGATGCCTCAAATAACTCAATTGGTGCAGTTTTGGGACAGAAAGATGAAGGGAAAATGTATGTTATTTACTACCTTAGTAAAAATATTACTCCCACTGAAAGAAATTACACCACCACTGAAAAAGAATTTCTTGTTGTGATTTATGCAATTAATAAGTTCAGACATTATATTACAAGGTACAAAATATTTGTACATACATATCACCTAGAAATAATATACTTAATGAACAAACCAATGGTTGGAGGTATGATAATTATATGGTTATTAATTTTACAAGAATTTGATATTACCATTGTGGATAATACAAGAAAATCTAATATGGTAGCTGATTTCTTGTCAAGATTAACCACTACAGGGGAGCAAGATCCAGTTAAGGACAACTTTCTAGATGAACAATTATTTGCTATTTCAGCTAATACACCATGGTTTGTTGATATGGAAAATTATCTTGCAACAGGGAAGTTTCCCCTTCTTTTACTAAGAAACAAATGAAAAGATTAATCAAAACCAAGTGCACAATTTAAATGGTTAAATGGAATGTTATTTAAATGTGGTCCTGATTTGGTTTTACACATGTGTGTGAGAGAAGATGAAATCTTTGACATACTTAGGGCATGTCATGATGAACCAAGTGGAGGAAATTTTAAGTGAAAATAACAACCCAAAAAATACTTGGCACTGGCTATTATTGGCCATCTCTTGTATAAAGATATGAAGAAATACATCAAGTAGTGTGATCCCTATCAAAGTATGGGACAACCGACTTTCACTAGTGAAATGCCTCTGCAACCTCAAGTAGTGGTTGAACCATTTGAAAGGTGGGGGTTGTATTTTTTTCCCTTTTAGTCCTCCTTCATAAGGAAAATATAACATTATTGTATGTATTGTTATGTGACAAAGTGGGCAGAGGTGAAGGATTGAACAAATAAAAATGAAGATAATTGTTATTTCCTTTGGCACAAAATTATGATGAAGTTTAGTGCACCAAGAAGTATAGTTTTAGACCAAGATACATAGTTCATGTCCAACATGATACATGCCTTCACAATGTACTATTAGATCAATCATAAGAATTCATCTCCCTATCATCCACAATCACATGGATAAGGTATGACAAACAAGGAATTGGAAAACATTCTCACCAAAACAAAGTTGAAGCAGGTAGAAGAGATTGGGTGAAGAGGCTACCTGAGGTGTTTAGGATTATAACACAACTTGGAAGACTACAACAGGGTTCTCACCATATGAGTTAGTCTATGGTAAAAATACCTTGTTACCCATTGAATTTGAACTACAAACATTGAGGACAACAACTAAATTGGGTATTGAATTAGATACAGCACAAAAGGAAAGAATTCTACAACTCAATGAATTGGATGAGCTAATATTGGAAGCACTTCAACAGACAGAGATAATCCAAGACCAAAGGAAGTAGTGACATGATACACATATCAAGGAAAGGAAATTCAAGGTAGGAGATTGGGCATTATTGTTTGATTCCAAGTACCAGCAATTCAAAGGCAAGTTGAGAACCAAGTGGTTAGGACCTTATCAGATTGAGCAGATATATGACAATGGATCTATTCAACTACTTCCCATTGATGGTAGGTAAGGACACTTTTGGTCAATGGACATAGGCTAAAAATCTATAGGAAGCCTCCTACCAAGGATGAATTCTTAAAGAAAATTGAAGTGGACAAGGAATTTGATCATATGGAAGAACCTAGTTCTTCCAAAGTGATCAAGTAATTAGATACAATGATCCAAAATAAAGGGAAGGGAATGAAAACTAGTAAATGGCGTTCTCTTCCCAATTTTTTTTAAATGAAAATTAAAAAAAAAAAAGGGAAGGGAATGAAAACCACTAAATGGTGTTCTCTTCCCCCAAAAAAAAAATCTCTCAAATACCAATTGAAAACCAGAAATGGTGGTTGGTCTCCTCAATAAATGGCTAATTTAAATAAAAGGAACTTCTTTATAATTCTAGTTGTCTTTTCTAACCATTTTTTATTTTTCACTTTTTTTTAGGAATGATGAGTCATCAAGGTGGATGGATTACATTAGCAAGGATGGTAATTATGTCTTAATATTATTAAAGGTTAAATTAAAAGTCTGCATGTGTGATTAGACTTGATTTAAGTAGGTGGTATAATGAGTCATTTATTGTACATTATGATTAAAAACAAGTAATCATGAGGTTGATGTCGACTAAATAAGTAAAATTGGCCGCATATTAATAATGAACTATCATTTAGGTGGTTTAAACAAAAATTGAGATCACTTGTAGAGTAATTCAAGGAAGAAACATTATAATCATATTTTAAATTTTGTAGCTAAATCCATCAGTTCAGCACCAAATATAATAGTTTCATAGCAAAATCCAAAGTAGTTCTACAACTATCTCTCGACAGAGTAAGGATTTAAAAGAATAAATAATTTGAATTGTAATCTTTGCCATGGGTATTAAAAATAATTCAGAGCCAAAAGATGATACATAACTTATTGTAGATGGAGAAGTAGCAACCATTTTTGAACAAGCGGGATGGCTGGAGTTTCTAAAGAAATTATCAAAGTAAAATTACAAACCGGTACGGGAATTTTTGTAAATTTAGAGCAGTCCAGAACTAAGGTTAAAAGTATTGTAATTCCCTTATTGTTAATAAAATGAGAAATGTATCTGGTGTACCAATTGTACATGTTCCAAATTCTATAAAGGGGACCCTAAAAGAACTGGTGGAAACCTTAATACAAGAGGGTGAATCTAAACCCCAGTATATTTAAAATACTAAGAAAATCATCAAGGGGGTTAGAAGAGATAGCCTTCCCAAACCCTTCGACATAGTACCATTTTGGGTAGTTAAGTACTTAACTTGCGATGGCCAATATGGGAATATGGGAAGAGAGGTTCTTAAAATTCTTATATATCTTAGGTATGGGGCAGAAAAATAGGATTATATAGTAAACCTTCCTGTTTTCCTCTTTGACTCCATCCAGACAATGGCTTAGAGGTATTCTTGGGGATTTGGGACAATTAGACACCATGGATTAGTCCATCTGGTCTATCAGCACCATTTTCTCTCAAATAAAAATGGAGAAGAAGCATGGGAAAAATTCCTCAATAAGTTCAGATAAAGCCCTGATATTATCAAAAGGGGAATACCAACCCCTTTCTCTCCTAAAAGTAACTTGGAGATTGATCCCCTGAAGAGAAAAATAAGGAAATAAGTGGGGTTAAAGTGCTAAAGAGGAGGAGATATTAAAGGATGATCAAATCTACAAAACCTATCATGTCTTCAAAAGAAACTCCTTCCTCTACAACAATACCAAAAGAACTAATACTGTCTCTGATAGTGATAGTTCACCTAAGCTAGACTATGAAGTAAAAATCAAAAGAAGCTCAAGGAGAAATCCCACTTCAGGACATGTTGAAGCTCCTCAAAGAAAAAGAGTTCATAAGAATTCTAGGAAATTTTAGTGGATATTGAAGAACATGAGGTTTAGAGAAAGAAGTATCGATATTATGGGAAGCATGGAAATGTCTCCTCCTCTACCAAGTCAAACTAAGGAATTGGAGAAAGAAGATGAAATATTTGAAGAGCATGCTTTCCAATCGATGGGTGACTTAAAGAACACTGTCACATGAGGAAGATCAATTGGCATCTTGGAAACAAAAAGGGAAATCCCTTTGGTGGAAGAGAAATGCTCATTCCCTAAGGAACTTTCAAAAAAAGAGGAGAAACAACAAGTTAGGCAAGCTTTGTTCTTTTCTAGATAAGAACTTATCATTAGGGAGAAGGATGGGGAGTTAAACTTCCTCAAAAAAAAATTGGAGCATAGGGAAATGCTCATTAAACAACTAAAAAACTCAACTCACAGATAGGAATGAAGAATTAACATTGGTCAAAAAACAAATGGTGGAAAAATAAAATGAATGTCAATTGGATAGTAAACAGAGTGTTATGACAAATATATCTTCAATGGATCAAATTGTACAAACTGAACTAACTTACTGGACACTTAAGCAGTTATGGGATGATACCTGCAGAAAGCATAGTGAATTCAAAATATCAAATCAAGAACTAAGAAGTAAGATGAAAGAGGAGAAGAAGGTAAGGAAAGAGTGGGAAGAAAAATTCTATAAAATGGAGGAAGAAAAATTTAAATATCTAGCAAAGATACAAATGGTCTATATAATGAGTGAAAGATTACTCACATGTAGGAGACCTTCTCCTGCATACAATGTCTTTCTAGAAGAGAAATCCATCCATTGGCAACTATTAATGATTTCATGTGGTCTTCCACATGAAATAAAGGATGAATAAGAATTTAGGACAACATATTCCTTAGCCAATGCAGAAAAATATTCTCTATGAATTTTATCTCTGTAATTTTATGCTAGAAAAGAATATGGGCTTCATGATTAATCTATATGTAGGGGAAAGCCAGTTGAATGCATTTGTTTCTGTACTCCAAAATCAAATAGCTTGGAAAGAGAGGGATACTAAACACTTATTAAAGGCTAGTTCATTTTTCCTCTGCATGAGAGCTCACTATGGAAAACCATCTGCCTTTGCTATACATTTCAGATCTCATGCCTTTGACAATCGATTCAAGGCACATTATATTGCCATTTTGCAAAAATTATTGATGCCTTCACCTCTTATGAGGATAAAATCTTTGAAGATATTTATGATGGATTCCTAAAGAGATGGGAGTTTCTCATTGTTGCATTAAGAAGAAGAGAAGTGATATCTCCCACAAACTTAATATGGAGTCTGGAAAGAGCTAGAGCTTTGTGTACACTAATCCCCAAGTTGGTGAAAAACACAGGGCATGTGGATGGGGATGAGAACAAGGATTCCTCTCCTTCTCACTCCTATGTCTCCATGGAAAAACAAAGAGCCTTAGAATCCCACTCACTTTAAGGAGTTAAAGAAAAATATATAGGAGGTATTATGATACAACACCTCTAAATTGAAGCACTAGGATATTCATTTTTGAGCATTTGACCTTAGCAATCAATTGGAATGTAGAATTCACAATCCCAATTTTGAAGAGTAGATAATGAGTGCATTTTTGGCTCATTAATATCATTTCTTCGAGCTGAAAATACTCTTTTTTGATATGACTTATTAGTACATGGGGATGTTTTTGTAGTTATATCTTAGTAGGTTTGATGCATTTTCCTTGCTATAGTTTATGAAAACCATATCACATGAACCTCCTACTAACTATCTTTGTGAGATCAAACGTGATGGTGTGTGTAGGGAATGATGGAAGTTGGTGGTGGTTATGGAGCCCGAGTTCAAAGCATGCGGTCAAGACTGTTTCCATCAAGTTGACCTATTAGCCTCGGGCTTGATCCTAATGGCCCATAGAGATTTATGTTTTTAATTAGAATTTGATGGACAGTCTTTAATGCCACCTGATATGGCAGATCTTGTAACCAACAAGTATCTATATGAAGATTGCGTCTTGTAACTTCGTAGTACCACTTTTTAATATATCAAGGAGATTATCCGCATATAGTTATTGATCATTTCTACTGTCTATGTTATGAAATTATTTTGAGTTAATGAAAGCCATGAAAATTTGAGAATCAAAAGTTGTTAATCCCTCTATCCCAAGGAAGAGCAAGGGCCCACTCGACCGAGGAGATATGAGGTTATTTTGAGTTCATGCATACAGTTATTTGATTAGATTTACTGTAATTGTCATTTGATAAATCTTACATACGTGCTTTGATTAATTGTATCTTCTTTCTCAATTATTGCTTTTATTTAGAATAAAATATTTTTTCTATGCAAATCTTGTTAACGAATAGTCCTTATTTTTGCTAAATTAAATTTATACAGTTGTGATTTCATTTTAGTTTTAGAGGCGAAGATTAGTTGTTAAATTTCCTTTCATCGCAAATAGTTGAATTCCATAGAATTGTATTTAATTTCCATAGATTTGAATTGCATTTCCATAGAATAGTCACTAAACTAAACAACCCCCCAACAGACCCAACGTATAATTGGTTCTCCTAGACTCCATTGCATACTGCCTAGGACACAACCCTTGTTTAGAATGGCACCGATGAATATTGTGTCGCTTAAATGATTGGAAGAATAAAATGACCTATCATTTTTGTTGCCGTTCTGGGGACATAACCATAAGCTCTATTATTTTTATTCCATATGTTATGGGTGTTAATGGAGTACATGTAGGAAACTAGTAGTTCTCTCGAACCTCATTTTAAACAAACCGGCCTGGATGCGATATGTCGTGAGATAACCAAGGGAGATTTATAGCACACAATATTTAGAAAGTCTCTCTAGGAACTTCACAAGGAAGAAAACACCGAGAGTGATACAGATTCCAACTCAACCCCTAGAACCTCTTTTGAGCATTCTCGTATCCTATTCACACCACTCGGCAATGGGGACCTTGGGAATGCTAAAGACCAACCTTTAGGATGAACCTTTACATATCCCATTGTCCTTAATGTAGATGAGGATTCACCCATGAAAAACATCTCACCATCCATCCTCCCCTCTTTTGAGGTATGACCAAAGAAGACCTTGATCAGTTTTGTTTTAATTTAAAATCCTGTGCCAAACATATGACTACCGAAATGACAATAAAAACTCAAACTTTTTCCCTCCACTCTCAAAGATTCTCGCTATGAGATGGTTTTGGGGTTACCATCTAACTCCATTAATTACTAGGAAGCCATGGAAACAACCTTCCTAGATAAATACCAAAACTATTGTAGGGAAGGGATAGGAAGGAAGAGTTCTTCCAAATGGAAAAATGAAGATGAGAATCTAGAAGATTATCTAGATAGATTCCTCTTTCTCCATAAATGCAATGGGTATGAGTTACATGCAGACATCACTAAAATAGTATTTCTTAAAGGACTAGATGAGGAAACCAAGGATTCCCTCCTTCTCATGGGAGGAGGAGACATGCATAAAATCACCATGGAAAAAATCACTAAGCTATGTAGAAGATACTCTAGAACACTAATCAAAACAAGTGTTGTATTTTTTTTTCACTTTTAAAAGTTTTCAAAGATCATGATTTTCTTAACCATAGAAGTATTCTTGACTCCAAAAATTTATTAAATTCTGATTATTATGCATCCATAGAAGTGCAGAAAACTTTTGTAGCAAATAAATAATTAGAAAACTGAAAACATTCAGATAACAAACAAGATTGTTTACGGGGTTCAGAAATTCCTACGTCCCCGGGTTCAGATTGAACCGATCCATTAATAATATTGAAATTTAAGTACAATAACTCTTAAAAACAACTAATAATGAATCACAACCTGTAAATGAGCTGATCAATGTCCCAAGAACTCGAAAATGTAGAAAGCGTCCCAAGAACAATCTGTGGCTCCTACAGTGTTTTCACAATGTGATCTCCCTACAACTGTGTTATAAAAACACCTACAAATGGATATTTAAAAATATTCTATGAAAAAAAATCATATATCTGAGATCATCTCTAAATTCTGAACACTTTTCATGTTTACACCAAGTCACATTTTGGACCAGAAGTGCATTGAAATTCATGTTTTCCAACTAGTTGTCTTGTAGATCCCTGTTAAAAACTGCATTCAAAGCTTCCAAAAATAGGTTAAAACTCAACAAAAAATATCAAATCTTACATCTTTGGAATCATCTTATAATTTCCTTCATTTCATCTTTTTACTCCGAGTTCCCAATCTGAGTGCAAGGCCTTCAAAAATGGCATTTTCAGAGATCTGGTCCTTATCCTCCTTTGCACAGACCTGTCTCTCTTACAAAGAACGGGTTCCCTATTTATACAAAATTAGGGCCCTTAAAATATGCATTTGCATATTATCTTAGGCTAATATTATCCTAAACCCGTACCATGTAATTTGGGATAAAAATTCCCATTTGGGCGGATTTGCATATTTTAATGGGATAAAATCCCAATTCAGCGGCTAAGCATTTGATAAGGGATTAAATCCCATAGTGGGCGGCATTGTTTAGTGGGTATAAATCCCACATGTTGTGGAGTGATAAGGTCTTAGGCTTTATTAATCCTTTCATGCTTTTTTTGAAGTGGTCAAAGGACCATTAGAGGCATAACCACCCCATCTCCACGTGGATTAATACCACGCATGGCTTAGCCCCTACACCACTTCACCTCCTTCTCTCCTCCATGTGGAAGATTCCACTACAACCACTTCACAAATGAACTTAGCATAATGTATAGTTAAGTGGGTAAGTGGTTAGGAGAATTATGTGGCATTTGGAATGGTGTGTAAGTGGACTTACCAAATAAATAAAAATTTGACCCATACCATGGGGTATCGAAATTAATTAACTCGGTCATCATGTAGTCCACTTGTCGTTAATAAAAGTTGAGCCTCTTGTTCCCATGCACCATTTTTATGCTCATTAAAGACCGGTGATCGAAAACCAACAAACAACTCCCTTTTGGCTTTTTGCCACGTGTCACAGTGTCATTGGTCCAATATTGATCAGAGTTGACTTTCTTACTGTCTGAACTTTGATCGAACATATCTAAAGCTCCCGATGTCCATTTTCCATGTTCTCATAGTCATTGGAAATCTCTCGAGATGATATTCTGCACTAACACCATTTAGGGATGTTTAGGGAACTTTAAAAAATGATCCCGATCAAACACATGGAGGAATACGAAGAAAACAAACATCCAAGTCTTTGGGTACCTCTGAACTTCTATAAGAAATGGCCAACATGAAAATAGACATTTTGTTGCAATTAACATCCACCATAGATGGAATCAAGGCAAAAGCCACCCCTGCTAAAGAACCATTGGACATGTATTTCCCTAAGTGTCGGAAGAGACACCCCTTGAGAGAATGTCCTTTAGATGTCACAGACATGTGCTTGATCTATGAATTTACTGACCATGACACTAAGCATTGCACACTTTTACCACAGTTGAAGGGAGGTTTGAATGCCATTTCTCAAACAAGTGCTGAATTAAATTTTTTCCAAAGACCAAACAATCAGGGTGGGTTCCCATCTAGACCAACTCAGAATCCCTGGAGAATGTCATGGCCGAATCAAGCCTCTCAGTCTTCTTAGGGACAACCTGAGTGGGAAAACTCAAACTAGATGACTTATCCATATCCACCACCTTGGAAAAATCTCTACACTCATTCGTCTTGGGCTCCACCACCTGCAGCCAATCCTTGGCATAATCAGCAGTGGGGTCCTCAACAAAATTTTAGCCAAAATCAATCCTGGGCACCACCAGAAAATGGTAATCAACAACACAAGTTCCAGCAGCCACAACAAGCTTTAATTCCTCCACCTCAAGCCTACGAAAATCAAGGACAAGCAAAACAAACACAACTTCTGGCCCAACTAGTATCCAATCCTAAAAATCAACAAAGACAACTTCGATTGATGACACAGACTTAGGTAACACCATGCAGGTTAACACTATTGGTAATTTACGACTATGATCTGGAAAAATATTGAACCCTCCTGTTGTTATCATAGAACTATCTACTGATGCCGATAAGGAAGAAAACCTTGAGGGTAATACTGGTTCTTCACCAATACCAGATACACCAGATGATCAAATACCCAAACAAACTATAGCTCCTTTTCCTGAGTGATTACAGGACACTCGAACTACAGATGAAACAAAACTAGTTCAAGAATTGAAAAAAGTACATATTGAGGTCCCACTACTATGTGCAATAAGGGATATCCCTGAACTGAACCAAACCATTAGAAACAAGTGTATAAAAACACCAAGAAGGAAAAATAAATACCCAAAAATACGTTAGAGTCGAAGGGAATTTGGCTGATTTAGTTGCTGGCACCCTTATCTCACCAAAATATGGGGATCCTGGGAGTCCTATCATTACTATTTGTATAAACAACTAGTCAATATCTAATGTTTTGGTGGATCTTGGTGCTGCTATTAATGTCATCACAATAGAAATGTTTAATCTGCTATCCTTAACAGGACTTCAACCGACCAACATTGTTCTGTAGTTAGCAGATCAATCCATTGTTGTACCTGATGGTGTGGTTGAAGATATAATGGTCACTATTGAATCATGGGAATACCCAGTTGATTTCATGGTTTTGCAACCTAAAGCTTGGAAGTTGGGATATCCAGTCATCTTGGGAAGACCCTGGTTGGCTACGGTTGTTGCTTACATTGACTGTAGGTTAGGAAACATGACAATTCTAAATGGGCAAAAATCCAAACACATTTCATTATATCCTCTTGCCCAACCTTATACGAACAATTGTGACCAGGTATGGGTGGATTCTTTAGATGCTAACTCTTTGAGTTCTTCTTTTCTGGCCACTATTGTAGTACACAATCATATGGCGGAAGTTATGGAGTCATATACACTGACTGATTCTAAGGACTCTGCGACTATGGAAATCAGCACTATTGCTACAGAATCTAGAATACCAGCATTAGACATCTCTTCTACTATTTCTCTTGTAAACATTACCTATGTTGAGTCTGGTAGGAAACTATATGCTTATAATTCTAAACATTTAGTCCCTAATTTCTATTGTCCTTTAACCAAGATTCTATCTTTTGACAACATATCCATCCTGCACATGCTTCAACCCCATGTTTTCCCATTGAATTCTTTTATCACTAGTACAGAGCTTGCTCTTGCAAATGATACCAAGCAGGTGCTTAGTATGGGCAGAGAGCTAACCATAGGTAGTAACTTGGAGGTCAATCAAGAAGCTAGGGTGCTTGAGGTTCTGAAGAAACATTCCCATGCTTTTTTTTGGGATTACACGGATATGAAAGGAATCCATCCTAGCATCTATACACATCATATTTACACTAATGACATCAAACCTATAAGGCAGCCACAATGAAGAATCAATCCAACATTGAGAGACATAGTCAAAATTGAGATAAAAACTCCTAAAGGTAGGTTTCATCTATCCTATATCGATAGTCGAGGGTTTCCCCATTAGTTATTGTTCCCAAGAATAATGATAAGTGGTGAATATGTGTTGATTATAGGAAACTTAACAAAGCCACCAAGAAGGATTATCTTCCCCTACCTTTCATTGACCAAGTCCTGGAAAATTTGGCTGGTAGGAGATATTTTTCTTTCTTGGATGGGTTTAGTGGGTATAATAAAATTAGTATTGCCCTTGCTGATCAGGATAAGACTACTTTTACATGCCCTTGGGGTACATTCCATTACCGAGTCTTACCTTTTGGGCTTTGTAATGCCCCTACTATGTTTCAGTGGGTAGTCTTGGCCATTTTTGTAGATCTTGCTAATGGCTGTGTTGAGGTTTACATGGATGATTTCACTATCCATGGATCCACTTTTGAAGAATATTTAAATAATCTTGAGAAAGTACTCAGTCAATGTGAACAACACCAACTATCTCTAAGTCATGAAAAATTTCTAATGATGGTTAATCAAGGAATTGTCCTAGGTAAACATGTTTCAGCCCAAGGTATACAGGTGGATCCCAAAAAAATATCAGTCATCACCCAATTACCTACACTAGATAATAAGACTAACATCAAAATTTTCCTTGGTCATGCAGAGTTATTACAACCGATTCATAAAATATTTTAGCAAACTTACTGCTCCAATGTTTTCACTGCTAACCAAAGATTTTGTTGTTGAATGGTCTCCTCAGTGTCAACAGGCATTTGATTCTATCAAAGAAAAGCTGATGACGGCCCCTGTCTTACGTGGCCCTGACTAGGGACAACCTTTCCATATCCACACTAATGCTTCTAATACATCCATGGGCATTGTCCTTGGACAAAAAGACTCAGAAGATCATATGTATGTAATTTATTTTATTAGCAAAAATCTGACTCCTACGGAAAGGAATTACACTACGGAAAAAGAGTGTTTTGTTGTTGTCTATGATTTGGATAAATTTTGTCATTACATCATTGGATATAAAATCTTTGTTTACACTGACCACTCTGCCATTCGATATTTGATGAATAAACCAGTGGTTGGCGGAAGGCTTATTCGTTGGTTTCTCTTGTTGCAAGAATTCAATCTCACCATTATAGATAAGCCTAGGAAATCTAATGTTGTTGCTGATTTTATATCTAGAATAAATGTTTTAGGTAATGAAAAAGCAATCCAAGACCAATTTCCCAACAAACACTTGTTTGCTATCTCGACTAAGACTCCTTGGTTTTTGCTGATCTCGTAAATTATTTAACAACATGGAAGTTTCCTACCTATTTTACTCATAAGGAAAGAAGGTGATTGGTTAGGAATAATGCAACATATAAATGGTGTAACGAATTCTTATTTAAATGTTTTCCTGACATGGTTCTTCATAGGTGTGTTTGAGAGGATGAGGTACATGACATACTGTGAGCTTGTCATGATGAGCTAGGAGGTGGACATTATTCAGTGAAACGAATAATTCACAAGATCCTTGGAGTAGGGTACTATTGGCCTTCCCTCCATAGGACTATCAAAAATTATGTGTGGTAGTGTGATGCACGCCAACGAATGGGAAAACCTACACTTTCTACGGAAATGCCTCTGAATCCTCAGCTGGTTCTTAGACCATTTGAGAAATGGGGTATTGACTTTGTTGAACCATTTTATCCTCCATATTTTGGTAAGGAGTATCTCTTGGTATGCATGGACTATGTCATCAAATGGGCTGAAGTTCAAGCATTGGCATCTGCCAACAAGGATGTTGTTGTTGATTTTCTCAATCAGATATTGCTGCGATTTGGAGCACCAAGGGCCATTGTATCTGATCAAGGTCCTCAATTTGTTTCAAATATGATTGAATATTTCTTGGAAATCTATAGAATCAGGCACCATAAATCATCACCATATCACCCCCAATCCAATGGGAAAGTGGAGGTAACTAATCGAGAACTCGAGAATATTCTAACTAAGGTGGTCAATGCGATAGAAAGAATTGGGTACCAAAGCTTCCTGAGTTCGTCTGGGCCTACAACATGACCTAGAAAACAACTACTGGTTTTTCTTCCTATGAGATGGTCTTTGGGAAGAAACCACTATTACCTATTGAGTTTGAATTGCTGACGAACACTGTTGGAAGTTGGGATCAATTTGGATGAAGCACAATGTGAACGAGTGCTGCAGCTGAATGAATTAGATGAAATATGGATGGAGGCACAACAGTAGATAGAAATTCTACAACATCAGTAGAGAACTGGCATGATGCTCACATAAAAAAGGACATTTCATGAGGGATAGTGGGTTTTACTCTTTGATTCCCACTATCAACAGTTTAAAGGCAAGCTGCGTACACGTTGGTTGGGTCCCTATCAGGTAAATCAAGTGTTTGATAATGGCTCTATTTGATTGATATTGATTGATGGAGACAAACGGACTCTTTTGGTGAATGGGCATAGGCTCAAGTTTATCACCAACCTGTTGGATAAGAAGACTTTCACCGATGACATTACATTACACACATACATGCATTCCGAGGAGGCTCTTTACCTCTCAAGCATGGAGTAATAAATCTCTTGCAAATTCAATAAAGGAAGATGATCCTTCATTCAATCTTCTTCCCTTAGTTAGTAGTTTTTCTTATTGTTATTTCCAATAAATGCAGGAATTTTCATTATTTCTACAGCCGCTAATCACGTTTCATCTCGAACTATAGGGCGTAGGAATCTACGGATATCGGCCAACTAAATGTGGCATGGGTAAGTACATTTTAACTTGCTAACGATATTTCCATACAAAACATTTCCCCATGTATGTATTTTTCATCATTATGCCATCATGAAATGATTAATATGTTCATTTCGGATCTCTTTCCAAATCTAGTTCTATGGATGATAGGATAAAAGGAGTAATGGCTCATAATCACCACATGCCTTGATGTACCACACTCTCCAAAGTTAGGATGGGTGGCGCTCGCTCCTCAACCATGGGATATGTGCCACCACAAAAATATTAAACTCACATGGGTGGCTGATCTCATTCACTATTTTTTCACTTGATTTTGTGCCACCCAAGGAATATGGTGCCATTTGAAATTTAATGCATCTACAACTACTTCTTACCATTGTTGTATGCACATCACACATGATTAGTTTTATCAGTCACTAGACGGGAAGTGGGAGATACACTCTATTCTATTTTTTTCTACTACTTGGTATTACTCACCTTCGTCATTCAACATGGGACCACGAAAGACATCAGAACCTACTTCACCAGATGCCTTACTCGGAATACCACCCTTTCGTAGGTATTTCATGATTTTGGATGGCTGAATTTCATTCGAAAATTTGAAGGTTTTGATGAGGGCATTGTGGAAGAATTCTTGAAGAATTTTGAGTCCACCTGTTCACAAGTTGGTGGAAGATGGGTTGAAATTACCAGTCAAGTCATTTCTAACCTATCTGGCCTACTAGACTTTGGTTTGAAGGTTATGACAAATGCTCCTTTGCAAAGCATGATTGCTCTATTTCACGATGAAGGAGAGGCACTCCCGAAGTCATCCTGACTCCATTGGGTGTCCAGAAGGGTGTTAAGTGGACAAGTTTACCTGGAATCTAGAGTGAGATTGTGAAATGGGTCAACCGGTATTTCATATGCGATGGTCAGGCCTCTATTCTAGGTGGTGATGCACTTAAAATGCTCATCCACCTTAAAAAGGGACATGTCAACTAGGCCCTTTGGGTAAATCTACTAGAATACCTCACAGAATCCATCATTAAATTTTTCCAGAAGCACCGGTCCGATGGAGGAAAGTCTATAATTAAACACCCGAGGTTGATTCATTTTTGTGTTCACACCAAGTATTCTTTAGACCAAAGTGGAGGCTCGAGGGACATGATGGTGGCAAAGGGTTTAGACCAAAGCAATTAAAATCTGGTCTCTCTTCTGCACCTCGGTCTACCCTTGCATCGGGCCCTCGCCCTTCACACAACCAAGCCAGAGGTAGCCGAGGTTCCTAAGCATGCGGACACAGTTGGTACTCCTGAGGGTCCATCCCCTTCCATTTCTTATTCAAAGGGCAAGTGTGCCATGGCCTGTCTTCTTCCATGTAACTACGGTCTCGATGACTTAGCTCATTTTTGTAGACAGGTGGTTCCCAATCAGAGTCCTTGCCTGATGATACCACCCACATTCGGGAGGAACTGCATAAGGAGGATGACCTAGCTCCATCATCTGCTATTCTATCATCTACGGAAATTCACCCTGTGGTTCCTGAAATTCTTGACACCCAAGTGGTGCCTTCTCACAACTATCTGGAGGAAATTTTGCTACTGAAATCTCAATTACAAGGTATGGAAGAAACAAACCTTTAATTACAAGCTGAATTTACACAAAAAAAACAGAGAAAAGTTCAGGATATTTCTACCCTATAGCTTGAAGTGAGTTATTTAAAGCGACAACATGATAAGATTCTTACCCTCTTGGATGGTTTGAATCAATTATCCCTTCAAGAAAGGGAATTGCGGAAGGAAAATCAAAAATTAAAAAAGGAAAAAGAATCTATATAGGATGAAAAACAAAAAGTAACATCTATTTTAGACTTTATTTGTCCTTTGGCCCTCAAATTGATGTCTTGTAGGAGACCCTCTTCATTCTATAGCATGTTTGTCCAAGAACAATTTTATTCCTGGTAGTTATTTCAATTGTGTTCTCAAGCCCCTCATGAAATTCCCAATGGTCCTAGTTTTTATCATTTTACAAGTGTAGTACTCCAAAATCCAAAATTTTCTTTGTGAATTCTATCTACATAACATGATAGTTACCAATGTCCCTGATTTCTTAATCAACTTATTTGTGGGTGATTTTCAAATTAAATCCTTTCAGTCTGCATTACGGAATCAGATCATTTGGGGTCAACAAACAGACATTTTCAATCACACTGCTCAGTCCATCGGATTCCACATCTACCCAACTCATCATATAGATGTAGCCCTATGGAAAAAATTTTGATCACTTTACTATCAGGCAGGGGTTGGGGTGAATACTTCTTAGATTTTACTTCAGTGTGTCATTGATTTTGAAAATTACAGTTAGGAGAATTTTGGGACAGCTTGGCAAGCTTGTGATAGGAGGTGGGATACTTTGAGTCTTCCCTTGAAACGTAGGGAGGTTCTCTCTCCCAGAACTTGAGCTGGAGCATGCACGGGGTGATGCCCTCATCACCATTATCAAACAAACCACGAGAGAAAACTAGCCAATAGTATAATGATGAATGGGAAAGCCTCCAAGTACACCCACCACTCCTTTTGAACCCTCTCACTACCTGGCAGAACAATGCAGCACAATCACATGACAGTTTCACAACATGGGTAGAAATTACCTCCAATACTCAGGGCTGCAAGAACACCACAAAGCAATACTGATCAATTTGAGGAGTATGACATGGCTGAGCAGCTTGGTAGGTGGGTAGGACACAGATGATTTGCATAGGGACATGCAACAGGTAAAGTCAGGGGGAAAATGATGAGTGCATTATTTGGCTCATTAATATCATTTCTTCAGGCCAAAAATACTCTTTTTTTATATGACTTATTAGTACATGGGGATGTTTTGTGTAGTTATATCTTAGTAGGTTTGATGCATTTTCCTTGCTATAGTTTTTGAAAACCGATTATCACATGAACCTCCTACTAAGCTGTCTTTTTGAGATCAAACGTGATGATGTGTGCAGGAATGATGGAAGTTGGTAGTGGTTATGGAGCCTGAGTTCGAAGCATGCGGATGAAGACTGTTTCCATCAAGTTGACCTATTATCCTGGGCTTGATCTTAATGGCCCATAGATATTTATGTGTTTTAATTAGAATTTTATGGATAGTGTTTAATGCCACCTGATATGGTGGATCTTGTAACCAACAGTATCTATATGAATATTGTGTCTTCAGAACTTGGTAGTACCACTTTTTAATATACTGAAGGAGATTATCTGCATATAGTTATTGATTATTTTTACTATCTATGTTATGAAATTATTTTGAGTTAATGAAAGCCACGAAATTTTGAGAATCAAAATTTTTTAATCCCTCTATCCCGAGGAAGAGCAAAGCGAGGAGATACGAGGTTATTTTGAGTTCATGCATACATTTCTTTGATTAGATTTATCTGCAATTGTCATTTGATAAATCTTACATACGTGCTTTGATTAACTGTATATGATTTCTCCATTATTTCTTTCATTTAGAATAAATGCTTTTTGTTATGAAAATATGGTTAATGAATAGTCCTCCTTTCTGCTAAATTCCATTTATACAGTTGTGATTTCATTTGTTAAGAATAGTGTGTGTGTATTTCATTTTACAAGCAAGAAGATTAGTTGTTAAATTTCCTTTCATCGCAAATAGTTGAATTCCATAGAACTATATTTAATTTCCATAGATTTGAATTGCATTTCCATAGAATAGTCACTAAACTAAACAACCCCCCAACAAACCCAACATATAACTGGTTCTCCTAGACTCCATTGCATACTGCCTAGGACACAACCCTAGTTTAGAATGACACTAACAAAGATTATGTCAGTTAAATGATTGGAAGAATATAATGACCCGTCATTGTATTTTTAAGATGACTTACAAACAAGTAAGTATGGGGAGATGATAAGGCCAAAATATGCCTCATCAATGTGCAATAAATGATCTTATTTTACTCTCCTTTTAATCAATTTTGACTGCATCTTGTGGCTTTTATTTTATGTAGTATAATTTAGGATGTAATTTCCCATATTTATTTTGATTTAGTTCTAACATCTATAAACTCTATAATTCCTTAACAAAGTGTGTGTAAATTCATTTTTTGGAATAAAACGGGTCACATTTGGTCAGATAAGAAAAGTATGAAGTAACTAGCACCTTTTTTAGAACATTGGCTTTAATGTGGCTTAGCTCTGGAACCTTCAAGCTTAGTTCTATAACTCCATCACTCAACTAAGGAACTTTATCGCTTAGTTTTGGAACCTTCATAATTAGTTCCGAACTCCAACACTTAGTTCTGGAACTCCTACACTTAGCTCCATAACTTTCGCAGTTAGTTCCGGAATGTTTCCCTTTGGTTTCAGAACTTCTCCAAAGTTCTAAAATCAATGGAAATCTATTTATTTTGAAAAAATCCATTGATAGAGAAATTAATGGCCCTCCAATCAAGAACAAATCAACAAATTATTGATTCTCCATACACGTAAATACTTACGTAGGACCAAATAATTGTATGTCTAGTAAGGTTTCTAAATTTCACATATACTTTGAGCACTATTTTTTTCACTAGAACCTATAGATGGATGGAAAATTATCAAGCACTTATGGTTGTAAATTCATCTTTGGATGATGAAATATATATAAATACCTAAAGATAGATTAAATAGAGGAGACATGTGATATAAATATATAGTGAAGTTTTGTAAGACAAAACATTTTAGTAATAAGATATCCATTTCATTTTGAGAGAATCATATTTTTTCAACTCCTAATTCAAGGTGAAGAAAGGGCCCACTCCTCTAAGAAACAAGATGCTTTATTTTATAGGTATTTATATTTTTAAGCAATTCGTGTAAGTTTGTTAAGTCTTAATTCTATAAGTACTTTTGGTTATTCATTTGAAATATGTCACATGATTATTCCTCCATGTGTTGTAGATTAAAATCTAATTTATTTACAAGCATTTTTAAAAAAATTTCAAATGTGTGTTTAATTCTACGCAACACACATTTATTTCCAGCAATTTGTTTCATTCTACAAAAGTGTGTGTATTTCTAGCAATTTATTTAATTATGCAAGAGTGTGTTTATTTCTAGCAACACGTTCAATTTTGGAAGATTTATTTATTTCAACTATGAGTTTTTATTTCAAAAAGTTTCTTATAGTTTAGCTTTAATGAGGATTTTGGCCATAAAATCTTAAATACACTTTTAAAACTCCCCAAAAAAATAAAAATAATAAATACCTACAATCAATTACTATATCACTAATATTCTTCTTGTTGCATATAGCTTCAGACACACCCCTGGTTTAAATATGACATCAACCAAGAGTTGATTAAATGAAGGAAATAATGAAAACTATCAAAAATAGATGGTTAAGGAGGTTTAGGGTGAGTAAATATAATAGGTAAATAGTTTTTACTAGGGGTAAATTTGACTTAGGATTAGTTTATGACCTAGTTATAGGATTAGATTAATATTTGATATATGAATGTAAGGGGTGTAGGTAGGTTACCTAGGGTGTCAAAACCTAGTGTATACACATAACATTTGAACAAGTTCCTCACTCGTAGAATAAAGCATCAAATTTTATGGCTTCTATCACATCTCTTCTTTAGTTTCATAAAAACATACACACAACGAGTTTCTCATGGAACATATTTTGGTGCCCGCATATGATTTTCTAGAGTCCACCATGGTGTGTGAAATTTTTGGTCCTAAAAACCCTTAGTATCATGACATTTACATGTTTATCTAAGATAAAACCTATCCTTCCAATATGAATTCAGCCAATAAAATATCCTTATCACAACATGCTTCACACTACACCATCATTTATGATACCCTTTACCAAAGAGGCTATGATGGGACTATCTTAAGGTGTCTTAATCAACAAAAACCAAATCATACAATAATCAAAATACATTCAATTATTTTGGTGTGGATACAAGTGGAATGGTCATAGAGAAGAATATCCTACATTTGGGTTACTATTATCCTACTTTGGAGTCGACACATGAAATTTTGTTAAGAAGTTCTAGGTATGTCAATGACACGGTAATCTAATTCATGCACCCTCACAATCCCTTCATCCTATCACTTCACATTTTCCTTTTCCTAAATGGAGGCTCAACTTATTCAAAAATTAAACCCACATCCTCTGATGGCCATACCTTCATAATCACCACTACCAAATATTTTACCAAGTGGATAGAGGCCATGCCTCTCACCTATATCACTGGGTCAAATATTTCTAAGTTCATATTCAACCACATCATCTTCTAATTTTCCATCCCTACATATCTTATTACTAACAATAGTACATCATTCAAAAATGAATGTCAAAGTGCTCACTTGAAAATTTCCATATCAACCTACAATGGAAAAACCCATATTACCCACAATGTAATGGCTAAATGAAGCATCCAAAAATGATTAAATCAATATTGGAGAATGTTGGAGCTCAAACTTGCACCCATCCTAGATCAAGTTAAAGCTGGGTCATTGAGGCAAAAATGGTATTGCCTCCAAGTTTTGGGACCTTGTGCGCTTGAGAGAGACCTCGAAGAAGGCTAGTTCCTCTATCTATTTCTACTACTACTACTACTATTCCTAATTCTAAAATAGAAATCATAAGCTAAACATGCCAAGGGAAAAGGGATAGAAGAATTTTCGAAAAGGGAAAAATAATCTAAGGGAGGCACTAGCACCGAGAAAGACAGGGGATGAACATGATCATATTTGAGTGAAAGCGAAGGTGAATGCATAGAGGAGGCTATACATACATAGTACAAGTAGAATGTAGTTACACAATCATTTTCATGGGACATAGAAAGAAAAGGAGATGCAAGGGATGTGATACTACACAACAAGCACACAATATAAAATAAAGGCAAGAATGAAGAATAAAAATAGGTTAAGGTAGAAGGTACCCATAAAACAATGCTTATATTACTTCCGAGAAATAGAAATTGGTTACAAATGTGTGTGAGGTTGATATCCACATGTAAAGACCATATTTAAATGTCTATAACTCAAAATACAAGGAAATACCTATACAAACCCAAAGATTCCAACCCTTCACCATGTGTAATGCTCTTACATTTATAGCAGAATGAATGAGAGAAGAGGATGAAGATGGAGGGAAAATCATATTTTAATCTTCAACCACCAATAAGAAGTAATGAATTCCTACAAATCATCCTGTAAATATTTCAAATACACTTCCCCATGACTATTTGGCATGGAGGAGAAGGAAGGATGTGATATTTTAATCAAATTGGGTGGTTAGAGAGATCAAATCCTACATTAATGGCATGAGGGACATTTTCTTGCTTCCCACCTAGCTAATTCTGCCAAAATTTGAACTCAAATGATCTAGAGTGTAGCCCACGTCAACATATTAAAAAAATCCTAAGCGCATGGGTTTCATAGCCCTATAGAAAAATTTATGGCGATCTGAAGGCTACATCAGAATCTAAACACATAATAACACATGGTGCATGCTGATTAGTGGAAGATCATCAACTATACATTTGTTTTATTTTTTTATGTTATGTGTCATGCACTAGTTTTCACAAGGATTTGTTATCATATTTGCATGCTTTGATAGGTTGTGTGTGACACACTCATTCTGGAAGGTTTCCACATAGCACAATAATTGGCCTAAAAGAAGGTGTGAATATGCATGAAAAGGAGAGTCACGAGAAGAATAAATCGAGAGAAGGCACACAAAGTAACACATGGGAGTAACGAGAACATAATTATAAGAGATAATTATGTAGACAGGGCATGGGCATGTAAATGGAGATGCATAGCAGGAGGAAAGGGGCACACAAGAATTCTAAGGACTTAAATAATTTTGGGAAGAAATTCTAAGGCACGTGTGAAGGGTGCATGAGCTGTTGGGAGGAAGGTGAGTGTGTAGGGGTTGCACACAAGGGAAGTGGAAGAGAAAGAGGAAGGGAAATAAGGAAAGTGGAAGGTATATATGAAGAGAAAAGTGCATGAGGTAACATGAGGAAACTGTAACCGAGAGAATCATGCTAAGGGGACAACCAAACCGCACAAAACCCGTAATGTTGAACTCAGAGCCATAATGGGGATGTATGTTGTCAAAATAACTAGGGGAGTTATTTTGGATAATAGTTTGGTAAATTTTGGGGCCATATTCCTACTAGATGAAGGAGATCAGTAGCATGGAGCATCCATTAGGCATGGATTCATCCTAAAAAATATGAAATTGTAATCAGTAACTTGAAGAACCACCCCTGAAGTTACTTGAAATTCTTTTCTGAACTCTATTTTGAATCCTACAAAATTGTTGAAACTTCGGAAGATAATTGGCATCTATGGAAGGAAAATAAGAGCACACATAAGGAGCACGTGAGAATAAATAACTATATACAAACCAAATAATGTGTGCATAATGCACTTGGAGGAATTGAAACTACTCTAATATATACAATGATGTAGAATATTCAATGGAAGGGTTTGAGATAAATCCCATTGACTAAGGTTGATAGTGTGCCTCCATCAAGGTGAGAAAACTCAAAATAGTTATCCTCTTTACACGTATTGATGATGTATGGGAAACTCCAAAGTGAATCAAACTTTAAATGACTCCCTAGTTTTTCTCTTTCATCATCCCATTTTAAGACTAAGTCACCAACCTTAAAATCTTGAGGCCTATCCTTTCGTTAAACCATTTCTTTGTTGATTTTTATGTTGTTCCATCTTGATTATGGAATAATTCATTAATTCTTCAAGTTCAACCAACTCTGCCATTTTGATTTATCTCGATCCACACCCTCAAACTCTAGCTGTTGGGAAATCTCTAATGAAGGAAAATCAAGAGATAAAGGAATTTGAGCTTCCTTTCCATAAACAAGTTTATATGGTGAAGTACCTATTTCCTTCTTCACCATGAACACTGATTTTGGTTGATATTCATTGTTCACTTCATGATTTTGATCAAGTTCTTATTTTTTTACTCTTCCAAATCATTTCCTTGAGGGTAGTAGTTGGAAGAGGTCTTAAAATAGATTCTAAGGCTAAGATCACAATCAGATATTTTGGTAACAAGGAAGGATTTTTCATTATCAAAAATAATAATTTGAGGAATGAAAAACCTTATCAAAATACCCTCGAGAATGTCCAAGATGACTGACTCAGTTAATTCGTTGAGCATGACAACTTTAGTTCATCTCGTGAAGTAATTCGTAGATGTCGCACCCACATATGTCCAACACTTGAAGGAGGGTTGATCATGCATATGAATTCAATACCCCATTGTGTAAAAGGCTGATCTACTTTGATTTTTAGAGGGGAAGTGCTACCAATTTATTCTTTCCTATAAAGAAAGCTCATTCCTTGCATTTCATGACCCATTTTGCACATCTCCAAATATGGTAGGATAAAATTAGCTTTGCCTTGATGATATTCATTATTGTTTCCTTGGCAGAGAAGTTTCCACCAAAGAATCCATCATGAATTTATAATAACACTTTTTCAATTTTTACACTATCAATACACCTCAAAGCATCACGCCATCAATATTTCAATTGAAGAGAACGTCATCAATTAGTGCATATGGAATAGATTGTAGCCTTAGATGCCACCTCTTTTCTTTGTTTAAACCAGGAGGATATGCACCAGTGGAAATGAATGTGGTCATGTCCTTCATCTAGGTATCCACACAAAGATCTCTACTTTGTTCAACTTCAATGTGAGGGAGTTCTTCATTAATAAATAATGAAGTCTCATACTTAGACCGTGCATCCTTAGCAATCTTCTTACATATCACGCTACCTCTAGCCAAATTTTTGGCTTTCATAGTTATGTCATACTCCATGATTTTGGTCACCCATATCGCTCTCTTCTCACTAATTTTTTCTCCCATGATGAATTCTCTCACCCCGAGTGCAAAACTAACACCTTGATATGATTTTGGTGAGTATACTTTTGAAATTCCTAAGAACAAACATGATGGCATAGACCTATTTTTCCATGTGATTGTATTTCAACTCGTAATCCTTCAGTGTTTGACTAAAGAATTCCATTAGCCATTCCATTCCTTGTTCATTATTTTGTGTCAAGATAGTAGCAACTCTTGCATCAGCTTCGTAGGCATAAAGGATGAATTCCTTAGAATAATATCGATTGATGAGTTTTGGCATGCAAGAAATTTTTTCTTGATCTTGTTGAAGATATCTTTTCCTTATATTGTCAATTTGAAAACTATCCTTTTATCATGACGGTGATGGGCCTAACTATTCCTACAAAGATAGGAATAAACATCCTAAAAATTTGAATTTTCCTAGGAATGATTGCGGGGCTTTCTTGTGCACTTTGGTAAGGAGAGAGAAAGGATGGAAAACGTGTGCTTAGGATCAATAGTGATCCCATCCTTAGAGACCACATGGCCTAAAAGCTTTCCCTTTTTCATAGAAAAGTTACATTTTTAGGGGTTAGGGGACACCCCAAACTATCTCTATCTCTCAAATACTTTCTCTAGATGTGCCATGTGATCCACGCTCTTCTTTGAGAAGACATTTATGTCATCCAAGTAGACTAAGATGAACTCATTGATATATTATTTGAAGGCAATGTCCATGACACCTGAAATGTTGCATTTTCATTTGATATATCAAAGTTCATATTCTTATATGCATATGTCCCCCACTTAGTTGTAAATGTTATTTTGAATTTATCCTCTTGCTTGACCATGATCGATTAAAGCCGAATAACCATCCAACATGAAAAATATTTGTGCGCAACCACAATCCTAGAAAATATGCTCCATAGGCAAAAAAGGATAGTGATCCTTCAAAGATGCCTTATTCAAATCTCCAAAATCAATATAGAGTCTGATTTCACCATTCTTCTTGCACACTAGAACCAGATTTGTGACCCGGGTAGAGTATTTCATCAAAAATATTATTTTCACCTTAATGAGTTTAGATAGCTTTTTCATCATCGGGGCTTTATCCTTGGATTGACCAGGCTCTATTTTTGTCCGATGGGCTTAATACTAAGATCAAGGTCAATAAAGTGTTGAGAAACACTTGGATCAAATATTTTGAGGTTTTCATATTCCCGGAGAATATATCACTATGTTTTTGACACATAGAGATGATGGCCTTTTTTCATCACATGCGCAATATTTACTTAGCAGCAAATCCTTGTCGTATTTGCAATAGTGATTGGGGAGAATTATTCTTGTGCCATGTGTATATACTTTTCTTCACCCTTGAACTCATCATCGTGGCTAAAAATTTCTCCAAGGTGGCCAACCCTTTAGCAATTTTATTTTTCTTGATTTTAATTACTTGGTCACCATAACTATCATGCAAATCAACTTAAATATTTGAAGAGAAATCAGCTTCATTCGGATGAATGGATGATTTGTGTGTCACTCTCAAACACCTATTAGATGATATTATTGTCTGAAATAGATGGCCTAATTAATATTTTAACATGTTGTGTGTTTCCTATGATAAATTCCTTAGCTAAAAAAATTGCAAACCAAATGCAACCATCTGATCTTCTTCTTTGTTCCTTTTTATTGGCACCACCTACAAATTCAAAGAATCAAAGCCCTCAAGGATTTCCCAAACTCTATTTTTATAATCTTTAAGAATATTATTCTTTTTGTGTATTTTTTTGTGACCTAGTGGTTGATTAATTTTTTATCCCTAAATATCTACAACATCTTAATCTGTCTCTTTTCAGTAATGAGAAGGTCATGCACCAGTGCTTTGTACTCGCTATATTGTTGGAGCATGCAAACTACAACCTATGTGAGAAGAATAATTTCTCATGCTTTGGATAAATGAGAAAAACACCTATGCTTGCACCATTTATTATTATAGAGCCATCAAATTAAAACTTCTACTGACCGAGTTTTCTTCATTTGGTTTTAGCGCGCACAACAACAACATAATTTATTCTTCATGGATGCAGTAAGATCCAAGTCCATTTTCAAGGGCTTCAAGCTCCTCAACATATGGATAAATTTTTTGATGCCTCTCTGCCCACTCATCTAGCAATAAATAAAGTAGAGGAGGAGGAATAGGCTTCTCTTATTAAACTTTTTCTTGGCTTTCTTGGATTAGGGAATTATCTTGGGAGGAGATGGGTCATATGACTCAACATGATATGAAAATATTGGCTCAACTTGTATGGTAAATTGGGTACCATACCTTGTTCTTGGTAACATATGAGACCAATAATAATACAAGTAATCACCCACTTTAGTAGTGAAATATCTTGATAGACACAAGGAAAACACAGCAGAGGCCAATGATTAACACATCTTAAGTTATGATGAGGCTTGGATATGCATAGAGGGTTAACTCAAGACCCTTGATTACCCCTAGAGTTTTGATGATGTGAAATTGATAGTATAACTAAGCTACATAAAGAACAATCACATTAATAATGGAGGAAAGTTGTAGAATACAAGACTAAAATTGCAGAGGAAAAATTATAACAAAAATACCATATATTATTGATAGAATAAAACTTGAGAAATTACATGATGAGAGAGCTTACAATATATAGGATAATGAACTCCTTAAAACAAGGATTCAACTCCAATCTTTAATCCCACAATATCCTCACATATCTCTCCTATAATCACTCCCACTATTCTCTCACATATCCCACCAATATCTCACTTAACAAACCCCTATTCTATGGTGAGATAAACTCACGTACACACATATATAATTCTAACCTATATTATTATCAATGAGTTGTATTATCATGAAAAATCTATTAATAATAATATTACAAATATATATGAGTTGTAAATACAACTCATCATTCACATAAATTCTAATATCACTCAAACTTACTAATGTAATATAAGAATATTACATTTAACTATTACAAACAATAATGTGAGCACTAATCCAAAGATTATTCCTAGCAGGTGATAGTTAAGCCATCAAGTTGCAAGACTCATTTAGATAAAGGGATATACTTAATATGTAGGACATCAGTAATTTTCTTAGGCATGATAGAAGTACTAGCACTGAGTCAATCATAAAAAAATTCACAAAGTGTTTACCTATGATCAAGGACATATAGAAGGGTGGGGACTTGACAACATTACTTATTTCTCCTTTACTTGACAGATATTGACAATAGCATGAGGTATTTGGATAATTGAACCAGTTCACAAGAGTTACACCATATTTTCATGTAATAGTTCACGTTGAGATGCAATGGCCAAGGATTCCCACATTGTGACATTTACTTTTGTCTTCTTCATTTGGTCCATAATGTTAAATAGAAGGCCTATTGAATTGTGCATTTGAGGCACATCAACATATTTTATTGATTTTTAGGCACATAGGAAGGGTCCTTAGTTGGTGCAAAGGATTCACCTACTAAAGGAAGGGCATGTGATTCCTATGTTGGATAATTACGCGGAACCTCACACATAAGAACTTGCATGCCATGAATTTTAGGTGATGAGTTATATCCTTATGCTTTTGAGGCTCGTCTATGTTGCATGAATTAAATTTTTCATGCAATACTCAAGAATTATTTTCTTGTACCTTGTGTTATTAGTAACATGGGCATGTAGTCTATTATGTCCTTTGTCTCTTGATTGATTGCACATAAGTCTTCAGACCAAATAACATGAGGTTAGCTTCAGGGACTTCTAGTTTTTGTTGATTATTAGGATTTCTCATGCTTGTGGAAGGTTCAAAATTAGAAGCAACTTGAATCATGTAATTTTGCAAGCATATAACATTGGCGTAGTGATTTTGATTGTGAGACATATTGTAAGAAAAGCACCATTCGGCTCTAGTTCCATATTGTTCTATACTTGGGAAAAGTGTTTGGCTTGTGTTGGGCACTAGAAGAGGTTGCGCAAGAGGAACTACTTGCAATGGGAGGTATGTATTATCATGTCATCTATTATTTTACAAACTCTTCCCATATCTCTAATTTTCATATTGATTTGAAGGGTTGATGGATTTGGTTATATCCTTGATTAGAGTTGTTTTTAAAGGCTTTTGACTACTATTTTTCTAATGATATGACCTTGTTGGACAAGTTCTTAATCGGGAAATTAATTTCTTCATCTTCCTTTTTTATACATGGGATAATAGGACATGGAAGTAATGGGTTGAACACTCTAGTCAAGAATAAGAGAAACAGAGGGTTGGGGCGCATTGGGAATTTCTAGGAATAAGGGAGTGAGTGGTCTAGAGGCTAACTTTACCACTTGAACGAGACTATTCTATACCCTTAGTGTGATATTATATGCAATGGGTAGGGTTCTACCCCCATGGGCTGAATCATGACTAAGATGTCACTATTAAAGCCCATAGATAATACAGGAAAGCATGTTGGGTTATAGGCAATTACCACTTTAGGGATTATGTCCCAAGTCTTCTGAAACAAGATATTAAAATCATTCATCTTCTCATTAGGCACCATTTTTATTTTTTCAACTACTCCACCAAAGAAAGGTGATCTGAATTATCTTTAAAATAGTTGTATAGAGTTTTTACAAGTTCGCCCTAGCTGAAATAGATGCGAGGTCTTAGGCTTCTTTACCATCGAAGCACTTTTCCCTTTGAAAAAGTTGTAAACATCCTAAATACTACATCATCATGTGTGAAAAAATAAATATAGCATGAGTTGTCTACATCTTTAATGTGATCAACAGGGGTAACTTGATTCTCACTGATAAAGTATGGAATACTTTTGAGCATGGTCGTTAGCATATCATGTTGCACATTGAGACAAGAGTCCTACCACTAGTAAAATTGGGAAATTATATTGGAGGTGGTGGCTACCATGACAAAGTTGTGAAAATCTATTGAGAGGAGGAGTGGAGAGTGTTTGGCACACTTGGAGATGGAGATGTAGTTGCGGTAGTTTTGCTACATGTTCTTCTTGGAGATAGATGGAGATATTCAAAGGAATATTTAGCTACAATGCTTTGTCTAGTATGTACTCTCCTCATAATAAAGGCACACACGGGCTGCTAAAAATAGTATATCTTAGTGTTTTAAGTCACTAAATGTGATGCAAAAATCCTCCAAAGGCTGGAAATCACTAAGTCACACACCAGAACTTAACAATCATGAAATTTAAGCTTTCAATGTTTCGCCACTAGGTGTTCCATAAATTGTTGGAGCTAAAACTTACACCCATTCCAGATCAAAGTTGAATTAGGTCGTTGAGGAAACAATGGGACTACCTCCAATTTGTCTTTACATGCTTGAGATAGACCTCTAGAGAATTTCAGTTCCTATACCTATTATTACTACTATTGTTATTCCTAATTCTAAAATGGAAATTCTAAAATAAAAATACCAAGGGACTAGGGATAGAAGGATATATAGAAAGTTAAAACTAATCTAAGGGAGGAAATAATACCAAAAATAAAGGGGATGAACATGATCATATTTTTGTGAAAGTGAAGGTGAATGCACATAGGAGGCTAGAGATGTGTAGCACAAGTCATAACGTAGTTACACAATCATTTTCATGGGACACAACCAAAAAAGGAGATCTGAGGGATGTGAGAAGAAATAACAAGCACACAACATAAAATAAAGGTAAGAAATAATATTAAAAATATGTTGAGGTAGAGGGTAGCCACAAAACAATGCTTTTATTACTTCCATAAATTCACAATCTATTACAATTTGTGTATGAGGTCGATATCGACATGTAAAGACTAGATCTAAAGGTATGTAACTCAAAATACAAGGTAATAACTATAAAAACTGAAAGAGTCCAACCCTTCACCATGTATAATTCTCTTACATTTATAGAAGAATGAATGAGAGAAGAGGAGGAAGATGAAGGGAAAATGGATTTTAATCTTGTACCACCAACAACCAAAGCAATAAATGCCTACAAATCCTCCCGTAAATCTATCAAATACACTTCCCTATGACTGTTTAGAATGTAAGAGAAGGAAGGAGGAAATATTTTAATCAAATCAGGTGGTTGGAGCGATCATATCCTGCATTAATGGTGCAAGGGATATTTTCCTACTTATAACCCAAACTAATCCTACCGAAATTTGAACTCAAGTGATCTAGAGTGTAGCCCATGTCAAAGATATTTTAAACAAGCCTAGATGTGTGGGTGTCATATCCCCATACAAAATTTATGGTGATCTAAAGGCTACAAAGGAATATAAACATGTAATCACAAATGGCACATGTTGATTACCCGGAAGATCAACCAACTTTATAGTTGTTGTGTTGTTTATTCCACATGTCGTGAACTAGTTTTTCACAAGGATTTGATATCTCTTTGGTGCACTTTAATAGGTTACATGTGAGACATTAATTTTGACACATTTCCATGTAGCATAATAACTGGTACAAAAGAAGGCATGTAAAATAACGCATGTGAGAGGAACAGGAACATAGTTATAGGAGATAAGTATGTAGACAGGGCATGAACATCTAGATGGTGATGCATCGTAGCAAAGAAAGGGGCATGCAAGAATTCCAAGGACTTAAATAATATTTAGAAGAAATTATAAGGCACATGTAGAGGGTGTATTAACTACTAGGAGGAAGGTAAGTATACAAGGGAAGTGAAATAGATAGAGGAAGGGAAAGAAGGAAAGTGGAAGGCATATATGAAGAGAAACTCATGAAAGGGCATTCTAGGAAAATGTAACCCGAGAATTGTGCCAATGGGAAAACCAAAGTGCACGCAATATGCACCTTTGTTGAACTCAAGTCAAAATGGGGATGTAAGTTTTCAAAATAACTAGGGAATTTATTTTGGACAATAGAGAATATTTTCAAAAACATGGTCATAACAAGGATACACAATCGTATCCCACCATCTAGGCCTACTATACTTCATTCTCCGCACTCCAACTAGAGCCACTCCCTTCTCCTTAATATATAGGTTTGAAGTTATACTACCTATCGAAGTTGATATCCCTTCCCTTTGTGTATCCCTACAATATCTAGTGCATGAATATGATTACCACCAAACATGCCTTAAATAATTAGAGTTCTTGGAAGAGAAAATATTTCATGTCTTGGACCATATAAAGGTATATCAAAATCAAATTCATCGCATTACAACAAATGGATCAAACCTAGATAGTTTGAGATTGGAAATATTGTGTTTAAGAAAATCGAGAAAATACTACCAAAGAACATGAGAAGTGAGGAAAGTATGAACCTAATTGGTTATCACCATATATAGTGAGTGCTAAATTTATATATGGATCATATAAGGTACTAAACAATATGGGAAAATTATTAAGGAGCCCATGAATACATTTCATCTAAAAAATTATATTCTTAATTCTCTCAAATTATCCCTCGGTGTTGGGGAATATCAAAGCACAATTGATTATTTTTCCTGTTCACATTATCTCATGTTTGTGTCATTCCATTTGACCTTGGTCACATGTTTCCTAATTAGGTTTTCATTTTAATGCTTCACTGTTCTTTTTCACCCTCTTACTTTTTGTCCCATCCCTTGATTCCATTGGAATTAATCACTTGTGTCATTCTTACTATAGATCTCAAGACATCTTTTCCTCTATCATTGATGTTTTTTTAAAACCAAAAACTCCAAAAATATTTAAATATGTTCCAAACACTCCAAAAACATTGAAATATGTTTAAAAATTCAAAATATGTTCAAAACTCCCAAAAGTAGTGTAAAACCGGTAAAAACCCAAAAAAACAAAATAGTGAAAAAGAAAAAACATTCATAAAATGTTTAACTAAATATTTGCAATCGAATAACACATTTCAACAATATAGCCATTTGATGGTAATCCTACAAATCATTCCAAATCATCTTGATATAATCACTTTCATTTCTCGTAGTATATATCTATTCTCGCAGTAAACCAATAAGTTCACCCTTTGTGTAGACACAAAATCATGCACTTTAGGCATTATTTAGCCCGGTCTTATACTATTATTTAGAGGGATCTCAAGTGAATAAATTAATAGTTAATCCCACCTTTTTACACCTTTATTTTATATTTTCTTTGTTATTCCCACACATTTTTTCCCACATATCCACCTATTTTGCAATTGTCTCATAATTTTATCCTAGAACTACAAGCCCAAGCCTATACTAAGGGGCCCCAGTACTACGGTATCACCTGGGGTGCTTATATCCATGTTCCACTTTGTCACTTCATTTTAGGGTGTTTCTATCCATTTTTCATCCTTATCTTTTTCCTAGTCGACCATGTCGTGGTTAATTATGAAATTAGAGCTAGAGAACCCTACAAATATAAAGTTATCGAGACCATAATGATGGTCTTAACATCACATATTACTATCACTCCATCTAGAGTTACATCCATTTCATCACTTGCATCCACAAAGTGTTATGCTTCAAGGCTAGGAGATCTACATCAACACACACAACATAGGGAAAGGATTCATTTTTATTCCATGCACACATGCTATTAAATTTTTGGATAGTTATTATTTCTTGCTAATTCACAAAGTGTGACTCGACCTAAGAGAACCTAGGGCATGACATGTACACACACACACACACAATAACTACATCCGCATCCAAAATGTAGTGTAGTGCTCAATGATAAGACCACTTTATTGGCGGTTGAGGTCAATCGACCCATTAATTTTACATCTTTTATTATTCTTAGGGTTTGATAGTTCCTTCTTTCTTCTAGGTCATCATTGTATTATTCAACACATTCGGTGTAACTCGTTGAATCCACTTTGTGATAGACAGGTAGTATTTCAAGACACCTTATGACCCTAAAAATTTATATTTTAAGCATTTACATATATCAGGGCACCTAATATACAGACCAAGGCACCCCGGGGCACCCCAGTACCTTCCTAGGCACCTCAGTTGGCTCATATCCTCTAGATTTGGCATTTTGGGACTTCAAGGTGTTCCTTCCTACCTTTTCATTTTACTATTAGACCTATGACAGCCTTTGATAACATTCAAGAATCATCTAAGTCATTTCTCCTTCCTTAATTGCATATTTATGGTTTTATTCCACTTAGTATAATTATTTACAATTATTCTATATTGTTGTTAGTTCATATTTTACAACTTTTTAGTCCTCCTATTTAGATTAACTAGTGGCTATACTTTCCATAGTATTAGATTTCCATTTTTAGTTAATCATTTTGGTGAACCCCACATTTTTTCATAGCACCTTCTAGGGTTTTGTATTTTCATTTGCATTTAGCCATCATGAGTATCTTCATCAATGAATATTTGCTTACCCATCTTGATTTTCTTCATCATGTTCAAACCCTCTTTTCTACTACCAATTTTTCTATTTAAATACATTTGGATTCCATGTATGAAAATTTTTCGATGCCTTTTCACAACATATCATATTCGGGGCCAATCCACCGCTAACATTTACCCCTTTGACAATGGCCCACCCTTTATATCATGTCTTGCATCTATAATGTTTAAGTTAAGTACACTTTTATTGATAATGCATCTAAGATTAATTTGTGTCATATGTTCTTTCTCTAGTCCTTAGGTTTTTCTACTCATGACATTATCCCTTATTCTATCTCACTATGTGCTTATGATGGTACTATCCATCTATGTCTTGGCCATGTTACCTTGCCTTTCACTATTGGTCCTAAGACTCTCCCTATCATCTTCTTTATCATTGATTTTCTGGTCTCATATAATTGCTTGCTAGGAAGGCCATGGCTTCATGCCATGCAAGTTGTTACTTCTACAGTCCACCATTGCATCAAGTTCTTACATGAACGTGTTGAGTATACTATCTTCCGAGATCACAATCCATTCCAATATTGTGTTCATGACCCTAACACTAGTCTTCCTATCCCTCACATTGATACCACCGATGAGCCTTAGCCTATGAATGATCCACCTAATTTACCACTATTGGAGCATGTTATTTGTTTACTAGATGTTGTTCCTTCTACATCACCTCCTACTATAACTATTATTCCATATCAGCCATTTGTTCCCTCCATGAACAATATCATCTCATCTTCATCTTCATCATCAGCTCATACACCCTTTACATGTACACTTTTCATACATGGATCATACTGGGAGCACATTCCATTTGATCCTACTTCTCCTGAAACCATATGTACACATGACATCTTAGCTTGCTTTTTTTTTTGTTACTGATATTAGTCCACCACCATACCATCCTCATTTATATCATGGGTTAGTCCATGTCATAGAAACTTATGGCCTTCATGTCTTTCATCTTGATGTCTTCCTTACATGTACTCCTACTCATGTGTCACTTAGATTAGGACAGTCTTGGCTAGACTTTATTGGAGGTACCCTAGATTTGGATGATATAGACATATCCTTTCCTATGCCTTTCAGATGTGTTATCATTTTTAATATCTCTTTCCTAGGTTATACTCAAAACCTTACTCATTGGTATGCACACAGCTTCCCACTTCCCCCATTCACCGATGAGGAGTATGTTATGGGCATGTTTAACTTATGTTGTAATGGATCATTGCATAATCAACTGACATTATTGGCTACTAGGTCACCAATGCTTATCCATATGACTTTGACCCGAGGATGATGATATTCTTGATGAATTTACATGATTTTTGACCACACACACTTGGGGGCATAACACTCACACAATCCCCCTTTCTCATATTAGCATAGGTGCATCTTTCATATTTACATTATCATACATTCATCTCCTTACACATGCATACGCATTACATGTTATAACACCCTTGTTACCTATGACACACTCTTGTGCTTTAGTTCACACTTGAATGTTGAGGGATTATCATTACACTAAGCCCCACACACTACACCATATGAAATATGTATTCCATTTCATCCTACATTACACGTTATATAAAGTTCATTATACATTTGTTTCGTATAATACTAATCCTCATCTACACATTACATTCATTACGCTATATACACACTTAGTCACCTTATACATTACACATTATCATATCATACATTTTCCATATACTACATTAGTCACCATTACATATGAGTCTAGCTTACATTCCATCCCTCCACTCTACATTTACGTTAGGTTACATTATATATGGGTCTAGTTTTACATTTTACTAATACCTACACCTATCATCATAACTTACATATTACCTATATTACACACCCCGCATATCCTACATTACATTACCCACACCACACATTTACATACCCTATTCATCACTTGGTAATTTGTACTATGTTTTCTTCTACACACTTCACTCACTACCATATGACGCACTTTAGTTCCTCGGTCAATACTTGACTACTAAGGGTTTACCAATCAAATGGACCATACATTCATCATGCGACATTTTCCTCATGTGACATTTCCAATGTTAATTACATACACCTTAGGTTAAATCATCACCCATTCTATCATTTTGTAGTGGTATACACCTTAGGTTACATCACCAATCCCTCCTCTCATATTGCAAAGTGTCATATGCTTTAGGCTAAATTGTTACCCATTTCCAATCCATTCATCATATAGTGATATACGCTTAGGTCTAAATCATCTCTCATCTATTCAACAAGTTGTGATATAGGTTTCACACACATCACATCTCATCACCATTACATATGTACACTCACCACCACAATGTACTAGAAACAACCAACACTACTCGACCATTTCCCAATGACGTACTCTCTCATTTATAGTTCATTTTTAATCGCCGAGGTGGAAAATGAAATGAATCTCATTACATACACTTACATCCACTCTGGGGGCATGTTGCTCCTATCATTCCATATTTCATTCCATTCCATCCATCCATAGGATACTCGCATTGTCTTGGGGATATTTAATTTTTCTTACTAGTGTTTTTCATGACCATTCTATTACACATGTTAGAGTTCTTTCTTATATGTCATTATCATCCACACATGCACGTTCATGCCTTTGTTTAGTGTGATCATAGATACGGGACTCTACAAGAGGCATGTATGCTCACCTTCCACCCTTCCTATACTAGTCACTAGGACCATCCACATTCATCTTGTCTAGGTGTTATTATTTCATTTTGTACTTAGCATATTATATTACTTGCTCATACATTCTTTAACATATTGGTTATCGCTCTAACATGCTAACAAGTGTTCCATGTGCAACACTTGTTTTATAGGATTACATGTTTCCATTACTACTTATTGTATTCTCCTTGTATGCTTTGTTTTTCATTGTATGTGGGATTTTCCCTTTTCTTTTCTACACACTTGTCTTTTGTTTTCGGCCATTATGACATTGTGTGTCTTGTGACATCGTGAGTGATGTCCCATGTTTGCAACCCACTTTGTGCACTCTACTTTTTTTCTTTCATGTTTACACTACTATTTTTGGTAGTGTCTACATTGTCTGTGCATTTAACACTTATCTTCTTACATGCATGTATTTTTGAATAACACTTGTTTTGGCTAGCCATCCCATTTTATGTGTGCCTTGGTATCTACCAAGTGCTTTCCTTTCCCCCTATAGGCAGAGTTATATAGGTCAAAGTGTGGTTGGCCCTCTTTTGGTTCCACATTCTCCTTTTGTGACATCGCATGTGCCCCCAAAGAGGGGGCATCATTTAGGTTTTCTAGTAACATAGTGTATTTACACCGGTTTAATACAATGCACTTTTTGTCCTTATTATCATTGTGGTTTTACATACAACAATTGATTTCATACCTATCTACGAAATCCATAAAAATAGCCTCTATAGGACATGGTGTCCTTTGGAAATTCTATGGAGTAGTTATAGGATTGAGGTTACAGTGGGTGTACCTCTCAATGCTAAATCAAGTGGTGTCGGCTCACCCAAAAATCAAATAATTAAAGATATCTCTTCACAAATTTAAGCATAAGTGGTTAAAGGTTAAAGGACATAAAGCATTTCCTCCCTATACTTCTTCATCTAAGGTGGCGTGAGATATCCCAAAAAATTCGTGACATGATTACCATATATTCTTCTACACCTTTTTTATCAATATGGATCAGTGCACATGTTCCATTTACAATTTTCTTTTCACATATTTTACATTTTCTTAATTTACACATTTCTCTATACATAATGTTTTTACTTACATACATATTTGACTACTTGATCATCTTCTCCTTACAGTCCGGCCGTATGAAAAATAAGTAGACAAATTGGGGGAAACAATAATAACAACATCGACAATGACAATGACAACACACGGTGATCGAAACTTTCTTGTATTAACCTTGTAGTTACAATACACACCACACTAGCTACACACGCGTTCCACCCTAGGTTCACTCTCTTCACTTTTTATGTGCATTTTTCATCTTTAGAATCCACACTCTATATTTTTTTCTTTTTTTTCATTTCACGCTTGAGTCTATTCCTTCGGTACATCTTCTTCTACACTCTATATGGACATCAAGTATGCATCTCTATATAATTTATGTTACCAAGTGTTCCACTCACCAACATAAAGTGGGGGAAAATGTAGACACAAAATCATGCACTTTAGGAATTATTTATCCCGGTCTTATACTAATATTTAGAGGGTTCTCAAGTGAATAAAGTACTAATTAATCCCACCTTTTGCCACCTTTATTTTATATTTTATTTCATCATTCCTACACATTTTCTCCCACATATCCACCTATTTTTTAACTATCATATAATTTTATCCTAAAACCAAGAGCCGAGGCCTATACTAGGCACCCTAAGGAACCCTAGTCCCACCTATGGTTCCTTAATCCATGTTCTACTTACCCACTTCTTTTTGTGATCTTTCTAGCCATTTTTAATCCTTATTGTTTTCCTATTCAACCATCTTGGGGTTAATTACAAAACTAGAGTAAGAAAACCCTATAAATATAAAGTTATAAGACCATAATGAGGGTCCTAGCATCACATACTACTACCACTCCATCTAGAGTTACATCTATTACATCACTTCCATCCACATAATGTCATGCATCAAGGTTATGAGATCTCGCATGAACACATACAACATATGGGGAGGATTATATTCTATTCCATGCACATATACTATTACATTTTTCTATACTTATTATTGCTCGCTATTTCACAAAGTGTGACTAACACAAGAACACCTAGGGAATGACATGCACACACGCACCAAAACTACATCCGGGTCCAAAATTTAGTGCAATGCTCAGTGATAAGACCACTAGTTTGGAAGTTAAGGTCATTCTAACCCATTCATTCTGCATATTTTATTTTTCTTAGGGTTTGATACTTCCTTCTTTCTTACAGTCATCATTGTATTATTCAACACATTTGGTGTAACTCGTTGAATCCAATATGATATACAAGTAGTATTTCAAGACACCTTATGACCCTAAAAATTTAGATTTTAAGCATTTACATATATCAAAGGCACCTAATCTACGAGACTAGGGCACCCCAAGACCTTCCTAGGAACCTCGGTTGGCTCAGATCCTCTAGATCTCGGCCTTTTTGGGACTTCGGGGTGTTCCTTCCTATCTTTTCATTTTATCAGACTGTGACAACTTGTGATAACCTTCAAAGTAATCAGCTAAGTCATTTCTCCTTCCTTACTTGCATATTTAGGTTTTTATTCCACTTAGTATAATTATTTACAATTATTCTATATTGTTGTTAGTTCATATTTTACAACATTTTAGTCCTCCTATTTAGATTAACAAGTGGCTATACTTTTCATAGTATTAGATTTCCATTTTTAGTTAATCACTTTGCAATATAAATTTTCTTGGGTAACACTTGGGTTAAATTCAATACATATCAATTTTATCCTCTTGCATTGCTAAGATATCTCTTAGGGGCATTCATATCTATCTATTCTTCATTGTGAAACACATTAGGATTGTCTTTAAATGTTGTTTTTGCACATTTTGTTATAATATTGTTGTTTATATGCTTCGAGTAGATATATTTTTGTTATAATGTTAGTTTTTAACTCACCTTGTATGTTATAGTTGTGGCTAAGACTTGTTTTACACATTTACAATTCAATCACATGTAAGGAGATAGCTAGACTTATAAAAAAATTGTATCTTGGATTTTATTGTGCTTCATTGTTATAAACCAATTGTAAATTAATTATTAGCACTTCAATTCACATATAAATTTAGTGTAGTTAATTACTATTCATATTGGGTTTGTTTGACAAGATTTATTTTTAGAATTGTGTTGTCAACTTGGTTTATTAGATAATTCATAGTATGTTTTACTTGTTTAGTTTATATGTGTGTTATATTTGCTAACATTTGGTTGTATTTGTGTCAATTGCATGTTATTTTTTACTATCGCATGTTTACCTTCATCACATCTATATCACATCATCATATATCCATAATATCATCACAGTCATAAATCAACGTTAAGTATAAACATGGAAGATAAGATACATGGAACATCATCATCTATACATGATAAGTCAAAATAAAAATCATCTTTTATTCTAAAATAATTCCATCATATGCAAATAAAACATCTCACCATCATAATGGGGTGTCAAATGTTCTTTATATACATCAAACAATAAAGTTTCCATGTACACCGTATCTTAAAAATATATACATATCGTTATACCTTCATGAGCATTGATCTACAAAATGTGCCTTCATCACAAGGCATATAAAAAAATTCATACAATATCTCATCCAAAATGAGTCATATCTCGACCCTCTCCTACTCCTAGATTTCCTAGTTTATCCCTAGGTGGGGACATCTCGCACCGACCTTAATGATATCAATGGCCAATGTGACATCGTAGATTGACTTCCTATTCTCTAACTATAAGTTTGCACTCTCTTACCCTCGGGGACTACGACCTCATACCACGCTCTATAATAACCTTCCTCACCAGATGTATAAAAATATATGGTAACACATCACATATACTCCCCATTTTTGACACAAGGTATGTCATGTCTTGTTCCGTTGTAACCTAGAATAATTGTAAGCTAAGATTATCTCTCTTAGCAATCCTCTACTATACCTACTGTCTCAAGTCATCCTACTTGGCTTCCCTCTAGTATAATTGTTTCGGAGGGTCTGGATGGTGATAAATGCAACATCACCATATAATAAATCTTTACCCTTCTCCACATATAATGTGGCCATTGATGACCCACCTTTTAATCAAGGAGTTAGTACCTATAGCGGTACCTATGCTCCTAATCCTCCATCTCCTCCTCTATAACCCTAACACCATGACTAGGTTGTCTTTGTGGTGATAATGGCATCTGTAAAGATACCTATGTTACTACCCGCATCTATATAACCAATACCTACATTGGCATCTCGTGTTGGAACCTAATATGACATTTGCACTAGTATTTTGGTTATATTACATAGTACTTCCTATGTATGTATTTATGTCGCATAATCCATATGAATATCTTATTCTCGGAACTTGTGCTACCTATGCTGATCCAAAAATTCACATCAAATTTTTAACTAACCTTGACCCATATAGGTTGTTATTATTTACCAACAAAATACCTCGTTTTAAACAAATCAACTCAAATATAATGTAAAAATGAAAACACATTACACAGATTGATTACGGAGTTCGGTAATAACATATGTCTCTCGAGTTCTTATAGAATTGTTCCACTAGTCAAAATTTGTAAGTATAATATAGTTTCTTACAATAAAACCTAATGGAACTTTAAACTTACCTAAATAGCACTTCGATTTCTTTGAAGAACACCGATGGTATATCAGGGATCATCCTCCACATTCCGGCACAAAAATCCTACGTAACTCCATCAGCCTTCTAGATGCCCTATGGTACTGTTGACACTCCAGATTTGCAAGTAGATAGTGTGGTGCTATGGGCCAATTGGGTATTTTTGCAATATCTTCCAATTTAAATTCTACTATTAATAATAATAGGTCTTATCTCCCACTATATTTTCTTATTTAATTAATAGGGCTTTATTACAAATATTTCCTTCTAAATATAAGGCTTTGCAATTCTCACACTATGCCTTTAAAAGGATTTACAAAATCCTCCTCAAGATCCTTTAATTAGCTTGGAATCTCTCGCATTAATTATGTATGATTATATGGGAAGGGCCTTTATAGGCCTTATGTGGGCCACATATGGTGCTCAAATGCCATATCCACTAACTCTTATCCTAACCACTTGATGGCTGATTTGGGTTTTTGCTCCATCTTCTACGTTAAGGTCGTGGGTTCGAATCACCATCCTTGATTTTAGTGCCAACATTTTTGCATTGGCATGGGCTATATCCCACATTTCGCACATGGGAGGTTGGAGATATTTTAATATAGGCCACTTGGCCTATGTTTACGTGGCTTCATCCACCTTTTGGCTTATTTTTTCATATCCTATAGATATCCCCCTTGATATTTTATCCTAGCTCGCCACGTAGATGATTCGTGGCAACCACTTCACTTGAACTTGGTATGTTAAACAACCCAATCCATTGGGTGATTTGGTAAATACATTGTGGCTGCATGTATGTTGATCTCCAGATGGGCCGAGTTGTGTGGTCATTAAAGTTAACTATGACACACCCAATGCATTGGGCTTGCTGAGATGTATGCCCACAAATGGGTTATAAGGTAGACTTTTAACAAATCCCAAACAAGTTGTAATGTGGACCAAGGCAATAGGAGATATATGTAATCTCGAATCATATGGAGATACACCCAAACAATGTGGATATGTGGCTTGAACATAGTGTAAGAAATGTGATCAACTTGGTGGGGAGTTGACCACCCCACCGAGCTAATAAAATAGCTCGCCAAGATCAAATCAATCATGTAATAAAAATGAAAACTTGCAAGTTATAGTCCACTTGTATCTCCTCAATAGTTATATCGGAAAAATTAGAAATTGTGGGTGGCAAGCCCCATGGTGGCTTGAGGACCCACCACGTCAGTGACTACAAAATTTTATACAAGTACAAATGGATCTCACCACCTAAAAACTCCATAGTAAGCCTTTACAATGACCATTGAATACTCGAGGATCTAAACCCCAACTCATAACTATCACCTTTGCATGTATGGACTCTGTTTTCAAAGCATTCAAATAGGAATCGAAACCTCTTGGAGTGATCTTTTGTATTGTAGTGATCCTAAGAGATTTAGGGAATAATGTTTCCTCCATATTTACCTCGGATCACACCTCCCAGTGGGAAATGATTTTTGTCCCAAAAATATCTCTAGAACATTTATCACCCTTTCCTAAACGTGAATATTCTATTGTCACATCGGAAGTACTACTGCAGTGGACTCTCTAGTCTGTTATATTGAATTCTTATCACTTCAACATCTTGGTCCCAATCCTAGCCCTGTGGGTTATGGTCCCACAGTGCTTCTTCTTTTTTCTTGATTACACCATCTTCCCTCTAGGGGTATTATACTTCAACAATTGATGATGCTTGTATTGCCCCATTTTCCTGCTAAGGTCTTACTCTTCAGCAACACATGAGGAATATATTGCTACATATACCCTTTGGGGGTCTTACACTTCAGCAACATATAGTCTACATGGAATTAGATACTACCACATATAACCTCTAGGTGTCTTAAATTTCAATAAAACCTAGAAATATGTACTATTACATCTACCTTTTAGGAGGTCTTGTACTTCAGCAATACTTAAACATCGCCACATCTTCCCTTTAGGGGTCTTACACTTTAGAAGATGTTATGTCCATGATGATCATCTACCATTCAATTGTACGGTTGCAATAACTTAACCGATTATTCAAGCTAATCTATCGTGATCTCGACAAAATGTATCAGTACCATTATGTTGTATGGCCATGATTTCCTCTTCACAAAATGAATATTTTACCCAATGTTAGATGTCAACAAAGTGATCAAATACCATCCACTTCATGGTCACAATGTCACTACATAGAATGAATATCTAAACTAATACCTACAAGATCAATTGTCTACACAAATGGCTGAAAAATCTCCAAGCTTATAAATATGAGTAAAGCCTATCGCAAGTTATAAAAAGTACTCAAAAGTGAATTATGAGATATATAAATGGAGTATTAATCAAATTTTTCCAAGTAAGAAAATATACTGAGTATGGTAAACATGTCCCCGATCTTTTCTCATAAAATATAAACTCCAAATAAATATCGCATACTATTCATAACTGAAAGTTATGCAATATAGAATTGAAAAATTGTTGACTTACCCATTTTAAAGGACTTTCACTTTCAGGTATTATCCGATCCTAGGTTTAATTGTCAACCGGTGATGGAATAGGAACTTACTTTATGTTTTTAATAGGTTTGTATTCCATCTTTGTCTTTCCATTACTCTAATGGCGAGATGGATAAAGTTTCCAAGTAATTTTCCACCCGGTTCCCATTCCTCCGAAAATGAGCATGAAAATTCCTATTAATATCCTTCTTCTAGAATGAGGAACTCTTACGGCCATTTCTCGATTTTGCACGATGAGATTTTTATTTTTCATTTTTCATGTTCTTGAAAAATGACATAAAATTCTTCATCATGTCCTTCTCTTCCAACATCTGGCCACATAATGGTTATGCAATCCAAAAAAATTATAGGGAAATGCATTCCACATTTTCTAAAAATTATAGCCATACTTCGTAAGCTAAAAAAGTGGATCATAAGTTTTATTGTACTTATGATTTTGGTAAGAAACCAGAGGTGGAATCTCATTACCTCTTTATTGTGTTCTCTTACCACATCCTACTTGAGGCAACAAAGCTCAATTTTCTTGCTTAGAATCTTCCTACAGGATTAGTGGGTATTCACTTTACATTCGGAATCTTGTCTCCGATCAGCATTCTTGAGTAGTCTTTAATTTCCATTCCGCACTAGGATAACACAAACCTACAAAATGAGGATGATCCTCGACTTGTATCAAGTTAGCAAATCCTTGGCCATTTTTACTAAGGAATATTCTATAAAATCCCATTTTAGATAACAATTTGGATCCAACGCTCTAGTATGTTTTTCAAACGAACCAAACACATCATTATATGAATCCACAACCAAATGGGAGGAAGAATAATATTCCCTGGTGAATAAATTATAGTTCAATCATCTATCATGGTCTTTGAATCTAGTCAAGGGTTTCTCCTTTTCTCGCTCACCATTTTGCAATCTAGCCAAGAGCTCATCCTTGGCTTGTAATTCCGATTTCAATTGAGTATTCTCCTCTTCTAGGGAGTAATACATTGATTATAGGAGAGAATTCTCTTCTTGGATATGGTGATTATATACCTCAATTTCCTCAAGCTTCACCTATTTCAACATTCTAACCATAGTACACTTGTACCCTATTCACACACATTGAACCAATCGCACCAACTTGAAGTAATAAAATTGTTAATTATATTAAAATGGAATAAAATATTGAGCTAAACCAGCTCTGATACCAACTTGATCCAAAATTTTAGGTCAATTTTGTAATTGACCTCAAACCCCTATAGGTTGTTATTATTTGCCAACAAAATACCATGTTTAAACAAATCAACTCAAAATAATGCAAGAATGAAAACACACTACACACGGATTGATTGCGAAGTTTGACAATAGCCTACATCTTCGTGTTCTTATAAACCATTCCACTAGTCAAAACTGAAGTATAATATAGTTTCTTACGATAAAACCTAATAGAACTTTAAAATTTCCTAAATAGCACTCAAGTCCTTCAAAGAACACGATGGTATATCAAGGATTTTCCTCCACCTTCCTGGTGCACAAAAACCTATGGAACTTGATCAGCCTTCTAGACACTATTAAGACGCTCTATTTTACTCCGATCAACACTTCATGCTTCGCAAGTAGATAGTGTGGCGCTATGGGCCAATTGGGTAGTTTTTTAATATCTCCCAATTACAATTTTCCTATTAAAAATAATAGGTCTTATCTCCCACAATATTTTCCTATTTAATTAATAGGAATTTATTACAAAAATTTCCTTCTAAATATAAGGCTTTGTAATGCTCACACTATGCCTTTAAAAGGCTTTACAAAATCCTCCTCGGGCTCCTTTAATTATCTTGGAAGCTCTCACATTCATTATGTATGAGTATGTAAGAAGGGAATTTTATAGGCATTAGGTGGGCCACATATAGTGCTCAAATGCCATATCTACCAACTCTTATCCTAACCACTCACCGGCTAAGTTGGTTGGGCCACTCCATCTTCTACACCGAGGTCGTGGGTTTGAATCACCATCCTCAATTTTAGCCGATTGACGGTTTTGCATTGGCATGGGCTATATCCCACATTTCTTGTGTAGGGAGGTTAGAGGTATTTTAATATAGGCCTCTTGGCCTATGTTTACATGGATTCAACCATGTTTTGGCTTGTTTTTGGTTGGCCACATAGTCATAGGCTATAGATAGCTCCACAATATGTTATCCTAGCTCACCATGTAGATGATTCATGGAAAACCACTTCGTTGTGAACTTGGTATGTTAAATGGCCCAATCCATTAGATGAGTTGGTAAATATATTGTGGTTACATGTATGTTGATCTCTAGATGGACTAAATCGTGTGGTCAATGAAACATTGAGTTAACTATGATACGCCTAATGTGTTGGGTTTGCCAATATGTATGCCCTGAATGGGTGATAAGGTAGGCTTGTTAACAAATTCTGAAAAATTTGTAATGTGGGCCAAGAAAATAGGAGATATATGTAATCTTGAACCATATGGAGATGCACTCGAAAAATGTGGATATGTGGCTTGAGGATAGTGTAAGAAATGTGATCAACTCGGTGTTGAGTTGACCACCCCACCGAGCTAATAAAATAGCTCACCAAGCTCAAATCAATATTGCAATGCAAATGTAAACTTGCAAGGTATAGTCCAATTGTCACTCCTCAATGTGCATATTGGATGAATTTGAACTTGTGGTGATAACCCATGTGGTGGCTTGAGGACCCACCACATCAATGACATCAAAATAGTCCTCACGATGACGGGGTCCCCTTTCGATACAACAAAAGATCCCATGGCTATGGACTCGTGAGCTTAATTCGACAATGACCATCGAATACCGTAAGATCTAAACCCCAAATCGTAACTATCATCTTCACATGTAGGGACTCTATTTTCCACATTCATATAGTCTCCAAAACCTCTCGGGAGTGATCTTTTGTACTATAGCAATCTTAGAAGATTTAGGGAACAATGTGTCTTCCAAATTGACCTCCTGGATCATATACTTCCTATATCTATGGCCCTTATTTCATGTGTACTTGTGGTATCTATAAAACATGTATATGTACATGTGGCCCCCGATCCACATGACCTTGTACCTATACCGGTGGCCCCTAAGCCATCTAAACTCGAGGAACCTATATAGCCTAGCCCTATGCATGTACCCTCTCCTCTTCTTGACCTATTATAACTTTATCCCTCCTCTATTATTTCATTCCCACTTCCACCGCCATTTTCCATGCATCTATAGATTCTTGTGGAATAGTAATCCACCTAAACATGATTATTGCATACAATGTAGCATACTTAGTAGTGGTTCATGTATCTATAATCTATACATGAGCATCCCACACCTATGGAACTATACTAAAGAAATTGTGCCTAGTATCTCCTACTCTAACCCACCACCCAAATTCTACTATCTCTCTTATCATTCACACGTACCATTGATAAGGACCTAGGATATCCTATCTAACCCTAAGCTATCTCTAAACCCCGTCTACTTTGTTTATCCATAATATGACCTATATGTTCTCCAAGTCACCATAAAAGTTGTAGGTTCTTCAAACTCTTTTCAATAGAAATAAATTTCCCCATGTGATACCCTCGACTGTAAACTATCTCCCATCCAAAGGATGAGGGATCCTATTCCACCTATCTAGAAAAATTCCAACTAGTCATCCACTAGCTATATGATTCCACGTCCATATTTGTAGTAGAGTGGCTTGACTAAGACTCTACATACCTCTATAAAAATTAGATGAAAATATCTATATAAATGCATGAGGATAGATTGACCCCATATGAAGATCTCGCCCTCCATTAATCATGTAGTAAACTTATCAACCCTAACTAAAAGTGTTTCCGGTCTTATCAAGCATCAAATAGTCATTGATAAGATCCATCAAGTATATTCATATTTGAGCTATTTTTTTATCGTCAATTCACTCATATATGTGCACCGTCATCCCCTCTCAAGGTATTTCCTCTAACCCAAATAGGTCCCATAAGTTCCCAAGGATCCGGTGGCTGGCCCATCAAAATCCACTAGGATACCCTATATCAACACCTCTAGGATCCGTTATACATCCTCAAATGTAACTTTCATATCATCGACAATCTAAATTTTTACTCTCATTATGTCATCTCTCAAACCAAGGCAATTAGTAAACAATGATCCAATATGATAAATGTTATCCGTGTAATGTAGGTCAGCCCCATCCTCTAATAATGCAATTAATTTTTTTCATTAACTCTATGTAAATCTCCTCTCAAATGACCACAACCGGCCATGACACTCCCGCACATCCAAAGATCTTATTCTCTCCTTTAAATTATTTCAAAACATGGTTAGAACTAATTTTCATCTATCCTAACATTCTAAAAACCACTTTTTAATGCTAGCGCACTCTTCCGCCACACTAACACACCCTTGGTTATGCTAAGGCCCTTTCTTACGCTAGCATATACAAATACAAACTAACACATGCAATTTTATGCTAGCACATGTACTTCTATGCTAGCACAACTAGTTGAACACTAGCGCACTCACTTCAACACTAATGTTCCTACAATGATGCTATTGTGTGTAGCATGCTATCACATTATCCATTTAACTCTCATATTCTCAATGGAACGCTATCACGTACACTAAAATGTTAACACATTCCTTGGGCTACACTATCACACTCAAGTGTATGCACTAGAGTTAAGACTAATGTTTCTTCTACTAAAAACTAGTAATAAATGCATCTAGAATTAAAAATTTAAGATCTAGTCACCGACTAACCCTTCGTGTTCTATACTTGAAATCTCGAATGCAGTCTACACAATGTTTCCTCTATGCTCAAGTTAGCCATTTTTTAGAACATTTAATTTTAAATTTTCTTATAATAAATGATAGTTTATAATTAAATAGTTTAGAATATATAATATTTTAAATTATTTAATATAAACTCGCATGTTTATGGATTAATTGGTTTTTAATAAATCAATTATTAAATAAATGAGGTACTTCACAAGAATTCACACCGATCAATTTATTTATATTTACCCATGGGGTTAGGTAAATTCATATGTGGTGAATTCATGTGGTGAATTTGAATGGGGAGAAGTGAGGGAGGAAATTTTAATCGTACTATATAAAATTGTTTCTCATTAAATGGAAAATTATTTTCTATGATTTGTTACCACTTGAAGTTTTTCCACATTAAAAGTTGTGTTGGTCTTATTTAAATTTATTTAAAATTGTTATTATATTTATTTTTAATGTTTCTAAGTTTATTATTTAATTAATATTTAAATAGTGGTAAATTATTTAACCCTTAGACCTCACATGGTAAACTTAACCAATGTGGTAGTTGATTCAATGGTTATAACCCATTCATTATTTAAATAGGCCCCGTTAAATTATTTCACACACTACCTACCATAAAACCAACCACTCAAAATATCTCTCTCGCAATCTTTCATAGGGTGAAAATAATTTGGCAAGTTACCTTTGAGTTTGAAATCTCACACTCTTTGGGCCACTAAAGACTCTAAGGTAACATTTGAGTTTAGTTTGATATTTGTAAATTTTCTAATGTTTGGTTGGTTGATGTATTTGTGTAAGAAATAGGTTACTCTCAAAGTAAAAAAACCAAGTCTCCCAAAATGGAGACAACCTACCTTGAAAATAGCCATTCAATTTTTATCATTGGCCGGTGTTTAAAGTTCTTACTATGGATTTTTATTTTTAATGAGGGTCACAAGGGAATTTGGTGGAAAATTCTGTGGACATAAAAACCTGAAATTCAAGAACCGTGATTGCGGATCTATTTTTAGCAGGTTTGGTAATAACCGAACCTAAAACCGTGATCACGGTTTAGAACTACGATCGCAGAACTATGAGACAAAAAAAGTAGTCCCGTGAGTCCTCATTTTCCCCATTTTTCATTTCAAACCATGATTTCTCCTAGATATTTTTCACTGGAGCTTTGAATACCACCTCAAAATTTCTCATCGGACTTCTGGATCACAATAGATTCAACCATGCCGCCAAGACGAGGAGGTAAGCCCCCAATTTTAATCATTTTTTTTACATTTTAGGTTTTTTTGCATTTTCATGGGTTTTTTGAAATGTTTGTTTATGTATACAATTTTCTTGTTTTGTCAGTTGGTCGGCAAGCTCAAAATCATGCAAACCATCAAAAATCCTCAAAACCCTCCGAACATTCCTCAAAACCCTCTGAAAATTCCTCAAAACCCTCCTCCAAACATACATCTGCCTCTTGTAGCTCCTTCTGTCCCCACTGAACCAGCAAGAACACAAGATAATATCATTGGAAGAATTTGAGAAAATAAAATTGTCATTGAGAACCTTATTCAGACTATAAGACAAAATCATGCCACAAATCCGTCCCACATGACTTTAGCCAACACATTGCAAACATTGATTGGAAAATTCAACTCCACAACCAACCAAATACATAGATGGAATACCTTTAGAGGTGATTGTAGGCAGTGGTATGCGGATAAATTATCCCATGTGGCCGTAAAAGACAAAAAAATATAGAAAAGACCTCATTTGTGCATTATTTATTGACCCGAGAACCAATGCCCCCATAACTACTTGCAAATGGTTCCCAATCCATTAGTGCCATGATGACCGAATCAAAAACAATTTTTAGGACCGATGGTGGATGGTTTTTTATTATCCACCATGTAACAACAATGAGGTTCCTCTTTATTTTTTGAAGAAATTATATTGCAAGTTTGTGCTTAATGATGTCCCAAATTATTTTGACTTTTCTAAATTTTTGGGCGAGGACGTGGATCTACATAGAGTAGACCTGGTGCATGCGTAGGTAAACCAAGGATCCCCCATGCCCCAAAACCCCCACTGCCTTCAATTATCCCTCCTACAGTGAAGGAGGTTGTGGAGATTGACACACTGCATGCATTGAGGGAGTTCACTGACACTCTAACCTAGCATAGTGACCAGATTGCATTTGGTGATGTTGGTGGAGGTACCAATTCTAGTGCACCACATCACTGTGGATCATGTGGTGCCGTATGCACTGCAGGCGAGACATCATTTGATAGTTCACATGATTTCTTTTCTATATATGATACATTGGGGGATGTTTTTGGAATCTGGTGCCACTGATATTGGTATTTCATAGGTAAATTTAAAATAAATATAAATAATATATATATAATAGTTTAATTCATGTTTGAGATTTTAATATATATATATATATATATATATATGTATTTGATTGTATTTCATGTACATACATGTAAAAACTAATTATTTAATTTATTTTAAATAGCAAGAGCCGGTGAAGGAAACATGTAGCATCGACATGCTAGCTATTGCAATTGGGCATGTTTCAAATGTAAGTTTCAAGTTATACAAACTTACATTTTTAATTTCATTTGATTGCACTAGATTATTATTATAATGTTTCACGTGTATGTTGTACATATTAATATGTTTGTCTTTTATACATAGGATCCTGATAGGTCATCATCTGCTCTGGGAACTAAGGCTACTGGCATGCCTCACATGAGTTTTACGTAGGTTAGTTTCTCTTTACACTTTGTTTCTAATTGTGGAAGTTCACATGGATTACATGCTTTGGAGGTCTCTGTTATGTGGTGCAGTCATGTAGATTTTAATATTGATTTGTACATTTTTTTGTAGCTTATGACTCCCAGAGAGACTCCTCCATATATGTAGATTGTGGAGGTCTTGTATATCTTTGCCATAAAGCATCTGCAGATCCACTAACTAAGGTACAATTTTTCAAAATTGTTAAATTTTGGAGGTTCATTATTTCTTATTACTTAAATCTACAATTTAAATTTTTGTATGTATGTGAAATATTTAATTTGAAAATTAATTATTTGTATGTAGCTTACCCTCGTGAGTTTATTGTTGTCCCTACGATGCGTCAGCAAAAAATTGATAGGATCGTGACATTGCGGTAAGATTTCACATGCATTTTAACTAAATTGTACAAGTTTCTAAATTTTGAATGTATTTTAAAATTTTGTGTGTTAAAAACTTGTTATTTATGAATGTCTAGGTTAGGTGCAGATCGGCTTAGAGACACCTAGAATCACACGGATGAAATCTAGTGGCATCTCCCTCCACTACATCCCCAGGATGTGGACGTGCTACTTCTAGCAGGGTGAAGAGAGGGAAGATGTTTCATGAGTAGATTCATAGTCCACCTAGATGTACATAGATATATATATGGGCCATCTAGTCCTAGTGAACATGTTTCTTCATATAGTCCATTGTATATATATAGCCTTTTGATTGCATGTGGTCTTATATGTATGACACACTTAGTTCGATATGTACACATGTTATGAACTTACATATTTTCATAGACATGCATCTGGAGCACACTTTTTTTTATTCTTATATATCCATGTGTGTTGGTTTTCATAACGATATTACTTCTATATGTTTGATTCGATTTCATTGCATGTATGATATCCTTCTATGTATGTTTTCATAACCATTTATTAGTTCTAGATATGTATGTTTGATTTAAAATTAAAAACCATGTCCGGAGCACTACATGCTACAATTGTTAAGCAAACCTATTCCATTAAGTAAAACCATGCTAGGTGAACTACAAAAGGGCAATACGTAATTACTTTTTTTTCTTTTAAAGCTAACACTCATATGTTGCATATCAACTAATGCGAACATTGATAGAAATAAGTGAGGTAGAGTTCATCTTGAACTATATGAATATAACGTTACTTATGGTGCAACATTGCATGGTACAATTGTTAAGAAATTAAGGGAAGCATTTACATTGTTTTAGAGAAATTAAGGGAATCAATAGATGTACACACCTTAATCTCTTTATAATTTGGTGCTATATGCCAATCAACTAAGAAGTTAAACATTCAATTTGATTATCATTTAAAGTAGATTCACTTCTCTCTTTCATTTTCATTGTTTGTCTCTTTCTTCTTGGACTTACCATCCTCTCTTTCCTTTTATTTGCTTGTACATTCAAGACTTCTTTCTTTCTCCTTCTTATTCTGCCATTGTTCACTCTTTTTTCTCTTGACTTGTCTCTTGTTGCTTTGAATATCCTATCATAAATATCTCCTCAAGCCTTTGTATTTCCTCATGTACAACAAGTATTCACTCTCTCCTTCACTTTCTTCATTTATTGATCACAGCCATTACATGCTTGCCTCAAACTGAAATTTGACCTTTTCTCACCACTTTCCTCTTGTTTCCCATTTCATATTGAATGAGTACCTATTTATTCTCTAAGCATTTCATTTTGCACTTCCTTTCTCCTCCATTATTCTTATTTCATGTTATGTTCTCCATTATGAGAATTATTTTCTCTTCTTCATGTTTCTTGTGCATGGAAACTATTTTTCTCTTATTCCTTCATAGGCTCTCACTTATTTGTTTCCTTCACTTATTTTAGTATGCTTCATAAGTGACTTGATTGGCCACTTCACTCTCCTTCTAAAATTCCATCCAAATTTGCAAACTTGAAGCTACTTGCCTTAGCATTTTATTGATAATATTATTCATATGTTCACATTCTCACCATACTATTAGGAACAATGAATAAATGCATTTCATTCCTTTAACATGACTTACCTTTACTCACCACTTTTCACTAGTTCTTTCTTCACTAGCAATTATGGCTCCTTTAATTTCAACTCGATTTAGTATTATTGACCTATATTCAAATACTTAATCAACTATTGGAACAAAAAGGGAATGCTTTATTCTTGTGAATCTTCAAAGCATGATAATTAGGGTATTAGATACCCATTAAGGGATGAAAAGTATGTAAAAAGTTTCAAGGTAGCCAAGAGCATGACCATATTACAATGCAAACATAATGAGCATGTAAGCACATAGCTGGGGTAGCAGAGGATGGAGAGAGATCACCACAAAAACATAGCTCAAGAGAGAAAAGAAAGGAAAGTGATGAAGCACCTAAGAGGACAGAGGAAAGTCCAAAGAGAACAAGAGAGATGGAAGGTAAACAAGTGACATTGAATGTTTTGAGTCCTAGGAAATGAACAGAGGTGAGGAGTGAGAAGTCATGCCTTAGGATGTTGTGGCACCAAACCAACTATGCTAACACATCCGGGTGGCTAGGTGAATACTAGAGGAGGTGGTGTTTTGGTGCGCGATAAGGTTGTTGCTTTTTGGGCTACTTTCGTTCGGGCATAGTCCCCTTGAGCCCCGAGACAAAAATATTATTCAACTTCGATAGGTGACTACTCGAGACTCCGTGGCACCTAGAGATGTCTCATCTAATATGACACCTTTTCATAGGGATCCTCTACAATAGCCTCTCTCAGTTTTTTCCTTCTCAGATCGGTGCTCTCGCTGCCCTATTGTTTGCAAATGCGCGAAATAGTGTAGTTAAAGCCGCAGTAAGGCTATCAAATGTTATATTTTGTAAATAGTGGGTCATGTCACCAAACCGACTACACCGACATGATTGGGTGGCCAGTGAACACTAGAGGAGGAGGTTTTTGGTGTGTGACAAGGTCGTTGTTTCTAGGCTACTTCATTTGCGTGCATTCCTTAAGAGCCCCGAGACCAAAATATTGTTCAATTTCGATGGGATGACTACTGGAATCCGTGGCACCTAGAGATGTTTAGTCCGATCCAACACCTTGGCATAGGGATCTTCTATGATAGACTCTCTTGGTTTTTTCCTTCTCGATCGCTACTCGTTGCCCTATTGTTTGCAAACGTGTGAAATAGTGAAGTTTGAGCTAGTGTAAGGCTGTCAAACACTATATTTTGCAAATGGTGGGTCATGTCACCGAACCGACTACGCCAATATATTTGGGTGGCTAGGTGAAAACTAGAGGATGTGCTGTTTTGGTGTGCAAAAGGTCATTGCTTCCGGATTACTTCATTCGGGTGTAGTCCCTTAAGAGCCCTAAGACCAAAATATTGTTCAACTTCGACGGGTGACTACTTAGACTCCATGGCACCTAGAGATATCTCATCTAATCTAACACCTTAGTGTAGGGACCCTCTACAATAGCCTCTCTTTTTTTTCCTTCTTAGATCGGTGCTCTCACTACCCTATTGTTTGCAAATGCGCGAAATAGTGTAGTTTGAGCTAGTGTAAGGTTGTCAAACACTATATTTTGCAAACAGTGGGTCATGGCACCAAACCGACTATACCAACACATCTAGGTGGCCAGGTGAATGCTAGAGGAGGTGGTGTTTTGGTGTGTGACAAGGTTGTTTCTTTCGGGCTACTTCGTTCGGGCATAGTCCCTTAAGAGCCCTGAGACCAAAATATCGTTCAACTTCGACGCATGACTACTTAGACTCTGTGGCACCTAGAGATGCCTCGTCTAATCTAATACCTCAGTGTTAGGACCCTCTACAATAGCCACTCTTGGTTTTTTCCTTATCGATTGGTGTTCTCGCTGCCCTATTGTTTGTAAATGTGTGAAATAGTGCAGTTTGAGATAGTGTAAGGCTGTCAACCGCTATATTTTGCAAACGGTGGGTTATGGCACCAAATCGACTATGTTGACATGTCCAGGTGGCTAGGTGAATGCTAGAGGAGGTGGTTTTTGGTGTGTAACAAGGTTTTTGCTTCCGGATACTTCATTCGGGTGTAGTCCCTTAAGAGCCCTGAGACCAAAATATCGCTCAACTTCGACGGTGACTACTCAAAACTCCATGGCACCTAGAGAAATTTTGTTTGATCCAACACCTCGGCATAGGGACCCTCTACAATAGTCTCTCTCTTTTTTAAATGGTGGGTTGTGTTGCCAAACCGACTATGCCGACACATTCGGGTGGCTAGGTGAACACTAAAGGAGGAGTTGTTTTGGTGTGTGACAAGGTAGTTGCTTCGGGCTACTTCTGTTCACCCGTAGTCCCTTAAGATCCCTGAGACCAAAATATGGTTCAAATTCGATGGGTGACTACTCAAACTTTGTGGCACCTAGAGACGTCTCATCTGATCCAACACCTTGACGTAGGGACCCTCTAAAATAGCCTCTCTCAATTTTTTCCTTCTCAAATCAATGCTCTCGCTGCCCTATTGTTTGCAAACGAGCAAAATAGTGCAGTTTGAGCTAGTGTAAGTATGTCAAACGCTATATTTTGCAAACGCTGGGTCATGGCACCAAACCACTTGTGCAAAAGCATAGGTATGGTCTTGTAAACACTTAGGGAGGAGTCATTTCAGTTCTCTAAGCTCCAAGTTCTTCTGGCCTACCTCCTCTAGAGCCAAGAACCCCCTCCATGGGTACATAAATTGTTGTTAATTAATTCTCTTTTCTTGTAAAACAATGAATTCTTCTCTTAGCTTTGAGAATTTAAAATTCTCTACTAATAGTTCCAACCACGTGAAGGTGGAAGCTTTTCTAGCACCACTAACCTGAACATAAAAGTGTTAGTCAAATAAATTTAAGTTTCAAATCAAAACCATACTAGATATATACAAAATACACAAATTTAAAATAAAATATATGAACTTAAATCTATCTAACTAAAAAATTTATATATATCAAAGAAATTATATATACCAGACATGAGCATTGTAAATTCATTCCAATGAACCATCAGGATTGGATCTACTCTGAATAGCAGACATGCTTGCTTCATGATCTCGACTCTCAAACTTTCCAAAGAATCTTGTTATTAGGCCTTCCTCAATATCTATACAGCTGAATATTTGTAGCTAGAACTAGATGCAAATATAAGAGTATTTTCCTGTGTATCAAAGTCTTCAAACACCCAAACAGAGGAGTTTTTTAATGGATACCGTCGAAGCCAAGTTCCAAAGTAACTACCACTGACCCTGTAGGATACTTAATATCTTCACCATCTATAATAGGAGAAGTCAACTTCTTTCTTTCCTCGATGCAACAACATAAGAAATAGTTTGGTCCTTCTTCATTGTCTTCTATCACAATAACTACAAACCAATGTCTTGTAAAAAACAAAGGTTGAACGACTCAAATTTAAATTACATATTAAAATTTCAATGGACATAACTCAATAAAAAAATTAAATAAATAACCATAAATACCTTATCGCACCAAAATCAAAAATTTTCAAAGTCCTGGATGTTGCAAATTCATCTCGCAGTAAACAAGTCATAATGCTTATGGAGGTTGATAACTAGGAAGTGGAGTTAGAGGCCTACAAATCCATCCATCCACCCATTCTTGTGAATCACACTCAACAGTGACAAATTCAATACAAGATGCACAAAAACATGTCAAATTTCTTGTCCATACAGCCCATGAAGTAGTGTTTGAGCTACAAAATGAGTGCATATCACTGGACCCAGTGAGTTTCATACAATCCTCGTAGTTAGCAATTTGTTGTTCCTCTATCCACCAAAAATATGTATAAACTGTGGAATTTTCTTGAGAACCTTGGGCCATGTTGTCAATATACCATTCCACTATGCTCTTTACATCTTTTAATTTAGCACAATCTTTGTACTTCAACTTTCTCTTGCAAGAGATCTTTTCACACATGCCCATGCACCGTCATGCTCTCCTTTTCCATGTCCATCCTCAATGAAACTCCAAATATGTTGCACACCCATCTTGATGTGCATTCTACTCATCCAATAAAACATTTATGCATTCTTAAACTAAGATGTGCAATTATCTGACCATATATAATGTTGTTTGAAGTGGATGTCCCTATCAGACAAGTTTCCATAAAATAACTAGAAACACCCTTGCACAAATTCAGTAGAATGAGTATGATCATCACTGATATAAAAGTGGTACTCTCTTAAAAAAATTGATCATTCTCTATACTGTCAGGAGAATGTAGAAATGCTATATGCACAAAAATGACAACTTGTACTGAGTTGTAATATTGCGATTGAACCTCCATTTGTGGTTACAATGTGTAATTCTCTACAAAATTGACCACTGAAATAATAGTACCAATAGAAAATGTTTCCTTGCATATCTTGAACTATTCATCCAACCATCGAGCTCTATGTGTTGCCTATCATACTCATAAACAATTTCATCCTTAAATTTTCTCAAAAATTAGAAATAGGCATTTGTTCTCAGAACTAGCTCACACCGTTTAGACTCTTTTCCATCTTTCAATCAATATGCAATTGATTTATATTTATCAAACTCAACTAAATTATGTTCTATTGTACCTTCAATTTTCTCATGGATGCAACTTTCCAATTTAGGTAAACTACCGCATGTACTACAACTTCCATCTAAACAATCCTGACTATAAAAAAATTGTCCAACCTTCTTTTTCACAAAATATAGTAGGAATGAAATCCCTAGAAGATATTGGTGGAACTTGGACACCACATTCTGATAACATAGTTTTAGAATGAAAAATAGAATGAATACATAAAAATTAGCATAATGCATTGCAAATTCAACATGTTGCCTACAACAACAAGTGCTGCGTAAGCATGGTTGATTTTCACATAGAATGGTTTCAACATTTTAAAAATGTTGACTAATTTTAATTTCTAGATTCTCTTATTCAAACCTACGAATAAATTTAGTTTGAGTCATATCTAAGAAATGCTTTGGATGTGGTTCACGATTAGTAGAACCAACTCTCCATTTTATAACATCTCTTATATTAGGTGAAACTCTAGTGTTATCATGCCAAAATTGAATAACAAATTCTCTTATAGCATTTGAATTATTTTTGTTCTTACGTGGTGCTCTAGCATAAAATGCCCAAAAATTAGAATTAATGAGCGATTCAAGGATATTACGTCTTTCAGTTTCTTGCATTAGAGTTTTTCGATTAACTTGCAACATTTGACTTGTTTGCGTAATCAAACATTTTTTTATTGATTCACTTACAACACTAGTAGTAAAGTACACGACGCACAATATTACTATCCCTAGTGCATCTCTTCGACACCAACAGTTTGATATGCACCATGAAGGTTTTCAACAATTGTAGAGGTTTGACCACGTATATTAGATTTTTCAATCCTAAGGTGTTTAATGTAGGTCTCATTTTAATCAATTTCGTCAAAGTAACAATAATCGACATCTTTGGGAATCATTTAAAATTTCAAAATGATTATCCCAAATTTCAGTGGCTTTTCTTCTGATTTGTCATTTAGAAAGTTTGTCAGACATTGGTTTCAAAATGTTTTAATCAATTTCAATAAAAAATTAGGTTTCTTACATAAAATCCTAGGAGGTGTTTTTGTCAAATTTTGCTTGTCTACAATTTCAACATGAATTTCCTTATTCACATTTTCATTGTCTCCTTTAATTTCAACATTTGCTACATCATGAGTATTTAATTCTTCTTCAACATGATAAGACAAACATCTTCATCACGAGTATTTAATTCAACTTCAACATTGATAGTAGAAACATTACCTAGTTCTTCATTGCTTACAATAGTTGGGGTTGAAGATGAACCTCTTCTTGATTCACGAAGATTCCGCATTCGCTCAGCATTTTGAATTTTTTTGGCCTCTAATTCGTTTGGTGTTTTTTTACTTAATGACTTCCTTTTTTGACTTTGTTTCTTGTCTCCCGTGATGTTTTACTGGGGATAAGAAAACATGTAGAAAAAGACATAATTTTGCAATCATTCGTACGGTAAGGTTAGAGAGTAAAAATCACATGGTAATTCAGACATTAGGATGTGTGTAAATATGATTTATGAACCACGAGTGTGCTTTATCAACCACAATCATGGTTTCTAAAGTGTTCTCGCAGTTTGTGTTATAAAACCACAATCGTGCTTTAAAAACTATGATCGTGGATCTATCTGCCAACCCTAAGCCTCGGGAAATCTTTGTTTTTCCCCAACCAAAGCTATGGAAGGTCATTATGAAGTGTAAAAGGTCAAAAACCTCAAATTTTCTCTTCCAAAGACTTGAACCATGTTAAAAATTGAAAACATTTCACAAAAATGGTGTCATCACGTAGGGGATACTGTTAGCTTCATAGAAATATTGATTTTAAAGTGAATAGAATAAGATAAATATCATTTTATAATTTTTTACTAACAATAGGTTTTTAAGACATATTTTCTCATGAATGTTCATGTCTACGTTTAAGACTGTAAATTTTTTTCGCTTATCAAAATGTGATAAAACTTATACCATCCCAAGCGTGAACAAATTCTATATACGTTAAAAATAAAATAAAATTATTTCAAAAAATTTTGATATAGTTATGGCGGGCAAACGGAAAGCGCTCCGTTTTCTAAATATTTTCAGACCACTTTCATAGAAAAAAATCATTAAAAAAATATTGCTCGAAAAAATACAAAATAAAATCCATCCCAAGATAGACAACTACATCTAACTTTTCACCAAATGAAAAAAAAATAACAAGATTTCTTCATCCAAATCGCAGGAAAACAGACTACAATCTTATAAGTTTTTAAAAAAAAACTAACTCATATAATTTTAAGTGTTTAATATAGCTAAACTTGTCCATTTTTAAAAAATTAGTATTTTAGAAACTAGATTCCAGATGCTATAATTCATATTCATATATTTTTTTCTAATTTTGAATGCGCGTATTGCTAATAATCCCTACAAGTTGAGATTTTGTTGTTTTTTGCAATATGACATCCACAGATGACCCCATTTTTGTCCATCAACTTCCTACACTTACCCATGAAAATAATTTAAAAATACTTAAAATCTTATCCTATGTATCTAACCCATGACCCCCTTATTCTAAATACATAATTTTAATTGAATCTATGTTATATATTATATAGTCTATCATATACCCTAACCTATACCTATATATGTGGCCTATTCATATTTTAAAAAATATAATTCAACCTAACCATTATTCTATTAACTAGGTCTAGAGATCTGCTCCATGTTGGTCACATGGTATGTGCTTAGTGACTTATTCATATTTTTTAACTTATCCACTTATAACATTTAACATGCCTTTTAATACTTATCTCTTACCTATTAACTTATATGGTATGCGCTTGGAAATTTTTTAATAATTTCTAATCTGTTTAACATATAACTAACGGCCATCACCTATGTATATGCAATTAAATTAAATCTAAAACTTCACAACTAAGTGCTTAAAATATTATACATATAACATATCCCTAACTACTTACCTTGGTCAATGAACCACCCTTATGCATTGTACAAAATGTTATTAACTTCATAACCCCTAAGAAGCAACATCAATATTTGGAAGACATCAATATTTTGGAAAAGTGGAAAATTACCTACTTATTTAATAATATTCAGCTTAAGGTATCCACGGAAAGAGATTTTATCTCTTGGAATCCCCTTATGGGTTGGTTCAAACTCAACTTTGATTTTACTTCCAATAGTAATCCTTGAAATTCTGGTGGTGGTGGTTGATCCATGATGATAAATGTCACATCATTTTTCTTACATTGGTCCTATGGGGATAAAATCAGATGAATACTTAGAAGCTTTATCTTCCCTTTGGGGATTAATACATGCTAGCTCCCTAAATAGTTATAATATCATAATCAAAGGTGACTCCATGAAAATTATTAATTTCCTTAATGTTCTTTCCTCTACCATTTGGACCATCAACTCTATCATGGTTGAGGTTATATATGTCTCTAAATATTTCCACAATTTCATTATTAAACACACTTATAAGGAGGGAAAAAAGACTACCGATATGATGGATAATATTAGGTTATTGGCTAATAAATATAAGGTTTGTAAATTTGGAGATATGATTTTGTCCAATCTTAGGAGCACTATTATCAATGATAAAAATACAATAGATGTCATCAAAGTTGAGAAATATTTCAAATGCTTATAATATTATGAAGATTTTCAACTTTTTTTTTCCTATAATGTCTTACATGGTTTCAGTTGTCCTTCAAAAAATTAAGTGCAATTTCATAGGCATTTTCTAGGTGAAGAGTCCCATAAACTCCTTTGGCTCTAAGATCAAAATGGGCAGCGAGATGTGAAGGATTGAGCACGTTAGCAATGAATAATGGAAATAAAATGACAATATCTCGGGGATCCTCAAGCAAGGGTGGTTTTAATTGTTTTATTGATAGATTCCACAGACACAATTTCCATATTTCACAGGAGTTTGAAAAGAAATGGAAGGATAGAAAGTTATTCTATAAGGGAAGAGAATTTGACATCACCGAGGATATCATTTCCATTGTCACGGTGGTTCCACATGAAAGTTATGAAATTTTACAAAAACAAATTTAACAGAGTGGTTAAAGAGAGGAAATTTCTTAACAAAGTGGTGAGGTGTTTGCTCATACTAAAGGAGGCTTCTTCAGATATTCACCATTGCATCCCTTTAATAAATTGGATCTTTTACTGATGAAGTTCATTAATTTGGATGGAAGGTTCAAGGTAATGAATTAATTTCGTTGTATTTTTCTTAACGATTTTTAGAGGTAGGCCATGTAAGCTTCCCTTCCTTTATTTTATAATCACTTTAACATTATATGAACCTTTTCAAATGGGGAAAATGGGTTTATCCCCTTCATCATGTGGTTATCTTTATTATCTACAAATACTTTTACCATTCCATTCTCCACCCACATCCCACCCCTCACCATCCTTCCTTTAACCCCACTTTTTTTTTTCCTCCTCCTCTTCCCTAGAACCCACCCCCTCCACTCTACCCGCACTTCCAAAAATCCTCTTGATCATCTCTTTGACCATATCCTCCATAGTAAGGCCTTAAAGGGTATCCCTAAGGTGGATATTACCTATTCTCCCTAATCATGTCATGAAGGTGAGGTTTCTCGAGCCTTCTTTCCATAGGAAATAAATATCTTGACCCTCCCAAATCATCAGCTCTCAACATTATAAAAATTTATAGCTCTATAATGACATGCCAAACCGGATCTGAAAATAAGTTCGGGAGCTCAAAGACAATATTAGGGGTTGTAAGCTAGATGTTAATAGTGGTAAACTATACACTAATATTTTTAGGTGATCAACAACAAGGTCTCCAAAATTGAGAATGAGTAAGAGCTTATAAATTCCAAACATTATGATATCTTTTCTATCTTCAAGAGAACCCTTGACTTTATTTCCTTTATTACTCACCATATGGAGGAAAGAAAAGGTAAAGACAACAATAAGAAATATTTTAGCCTCAAGGACATCAAAAATGGGTTGGAAAGTTTCTATAAGGCCTTTCTTAAAACTTTGAATTAATGTCTGTATGGGATGATCCTTCTCTAAGAATTTGGTGAGGTTTTGTTGAGTATTTGATGTGTTTTAGCTGTGGTTTGGTTGATATTTTTTTTAGTCTTTTTTTTCTCTTGTTTTGATACTTTCGGTCTTAATCGTATATCCAGTGTTGTGTCCTTTTTGTTACTAGGTATGATCCCAGCCAAAAACCTTTACCCTTAATAATAAATATTGTTTTAACCAATTTTAATTTCATGGTATGTTGGACCGCTTTGAAGCTTGGTATAATTATTCACATTTAGCATATGTTTCAAATAATTTTTAACCTAAATATAATGCTAACTACCCCTTCCCCTTATGCTCTTGGACATTGTTATAAAGTCATTTAATATTTATTATGCACTTTGTTTATTAAAATGTTTGGTATTTCTTGGTGGCCACTTCATTTTTCATATATTAAATCCTAATCACCCCATTCAAGTGTGATATGATATTTTTATGTGTGGTTTACGCTTGGATGTTCCATGAGCCTCACTACCATTAACCTTATGACTTGTTCATTAGAACATACATTATATATACTATATTTTAAGGAAAGGGTCTAAATATGCTCCATTTGACCAATTCACCCCTCTCACATGTGTTATACGTTTAGCATAATGTTGGATGGTTTAAACTAAATTTTAAATGGTTATTCATATGACTCAATCGACCATACATGGTTAGATAACATGTTGTGGCATATAAGGTATTATCACACATCCTCCACTAACCAACTACCATATTATTGAAATATCCTTGGTAACTCTAATTAAATTGTGGTTACGGCCGCATACTCCTCCCTTTTAGCCGACAAGTGATATTTTAATAGTTTTTGCTTAGTGAATATGGGTTGGTCATCTGTTATGCATTGTTTTATCCATGGGAATTAGTCCCACATTTACCAAAATTTAAAATATAATATTGTTTAAATACCAAGTGGAGTGACATAGCTAATGTGACTTTGATCGCGTGTTGGAACATCTTGTGTTGACAAGACAACATTCCACTCAGTCATATGACTTGGCCATATGGGTTGATGAGATAAGATTGTGTGGTCCTATTAGGTCAATCATGAGCTCACCAAGTTGATAAATGAATGATCTAAACCTAATTAAGGAGCTTAGACTCCAAATAATTTTTTATTACCATAGTGTATTTTTTTACTATATTTTAGAATTTTATATTATTATCTATTTAATATTATTCTTTTATATTAAAGAAAAAATATTGAGTTGATAATTCCTTGTTTTTTATTCACTTGGATCACACACCCACGTAATCCTCGGATGATCTTGTGCAACATGGGAACATCCCCAAGGTGTGGGACCTTAGCTCTTTGGGATGAAACTTCAGAATACCTTCTTAACTATATGCATTGGATTGAAGATCAAGGTGTAGAACTAAAATACTTAAAATAAACTACTTTATCTTGTTCTTGGGAAATGGGATAGAAAGATAACTGAAACATAGAAATGAGGTGATGCACCAAAAGGTTAAGGAATAGATAGATATGTTTCACATGCACATAGTATTACAATAGAATAACATATAACATGCACAACTTCTTATTTCCTTCTCAATCAAGACTTAATGATTATAAAACTTAAAATAACAGAAGGGATTCTATATCTTCCACAACTGAACAAATAATTTTGTATATCACAACTTATGAACTTAATGAATAAATATATTTAATATGAAGGCAATATAAATCACCACATACAAAGAACTGAAAACATTCACAAGTATTGAATGAATTATTAAAATGCACAACACATCAAGTAGTCGAAGGAAAATTATTTTTCTATATATTACTTAGGAAAAATATTATACATGAAAACCTAAAAATTGACAAAGCCTCCTTATAAATATGATCTTAAATTCCCCTATCACAAAATGCATTCTCCTATTTATAGACTAAGGAGGGTGAGAAATTATAGCTCCCTCCATTAATCCTTACATACTAAAAATATAATGTGGTTATATTGAGGAAACAGTCTCCCACAAAAATGAAAATCGGTTGTGTCGGTTTGACTAGCTCAAACTCAGTAACTCAAATCGGTGTTGTCAGAGCTTGGAGAATGCGCAAAAATGGCCACCATGTTCAGCTATGGTTGGCACCACACTTTCCTTTGTTTGATTCCTCTTATTTTTCTTCAGTAGCTACCTTGTTCTTATATTCAAGAAATTGTTTGATTATTCCTTGAATTTCCTTATTGTTTGGTCCACATGCATAATGATTCAAGACCTTGACTTATTGAGTTGCTTTAAAAAATCTCACTAGTAAATTTCTTGTCTCGATTTATAACTTTCTTGATATGATTCAATAAATTCTGATAAGATACCAATCTATGAATAGAAATGAGACTACAATATTTGGTTACATCATTATCCTCATTGACCAGTCTCTTGAATTGAGCAATAATCTTCTCCACCTGGAAGTGCATCAATATTTTTATCCGAAACTCAGATTGGATCCTATTAGACTCATTCATAATATAATTTATTCCATAAACTACCTCAATCCTCTTCTCATCTAGCTTAGTCATTTATTATTTCAACATTCATACCTTTAAAACCATGTCTTCATTATATTCAAACAATTTTAAGGAATCATCAATGATCCCTTCCTCGAGAAGTATATCTCACTTCATGTTACATACCTCTTGTTAGGTCTCAAGAGTGAGTTACAAATTTTCACTCTCCTCAGTGATAAATTATCTCATATTAGTGAAGGTATCCTTCTCAAAGAAAAATCCATTGTAAAGATCAACAACCTCCTTGATCACTTTCTCTCCCTCTTGGATAAAAATTTCAATCCAAACTCCTACCCGACCTTATTTTCCAGTCCTCTCTAATACAGAGAAGAAGTATTTTCATCAAATCTTGGAGATATGGAAAGGTTAGTAGTGTTAACATGTTGTGTGATCTTTGTTAGAATAACAATCAAATGTTCAACCTTGGTATTGAGCTCATCCTTAGTCACTATATCCTTGTAAAATTTATACAAAAGGTTACCTAAAGCAACTTGAAAATTATGTTTGGCACCTTCATGACTATCATTCACAAGGAAAACCTATAGATTTCATATTTTTTTGTAGAGATAGTTTCCTTAATTTTTCTAGTAGTGAGGGTTGTTATTGCAAAAAACCTATTCTAGTCTAATTAACTCGATAGGTTGGAAATGACCCTTGGTCTCTTTTCTTGTCTCTAGGGAGGAAAATCTAGAATACTAAAATCAACAACATCAACAATTAGAACCTTCTTCTTCTTCTTGGGAGTTATTTTGTTTAAAAATTAGGTAATATAATAATAAGATTCACTAGAGGACATGGGAATCATTACTATGAAAATGGCTTGTGTTTGTGTTACTAAGGCACTGGTTATAGTCACTACAAGGGGAAATGATGTGGTGATAATAGAAGGTGGAGTGGAGAGGATGGCCACATGTATGGATGTAATGGGAGTGGAAACAGGAGGAAGAGGAGTTCCTAAAACTCCAGACGTAATATGTGGAAGGGAAGAAAATATTTGAGTCATTGAAGGGTATTAGGAGAGAAGTGTAGAGAAATGAAAACTATGGCCAAGGAAAGGGTGAAAGGTGGGGGAAAGAGGAACTGAAAATGGTGAATAGGGAAGAGGTGGGAAAGATGGTGTCTGCAATGCTTATGAATTTTTAGAAGAAACACTTAGGTCAATGACATTTGTAAATGGAACTTTGCGAGATACAACTACTCTGTTGTGGAAACTCGAAATAAGATCTCGAACCTATGTAGATGAAAGAGATCTTACGAGGTTTTTAAGAAGGTTTAGGAGTGGATATTTTTCCTTTTAAGGGGTGGCTTACCCACCGATGATATACTTGAACATTTTCCTTAGAAAACTTCTCTAATACGTTTGGCTTGATCCCCAATTACATAAATCAATGATAGGTCTAATTGAGAATAGGACCCACTCTTTTCTTTATGGCACTACATTCTTTAAGTGACCAATCGATCCATGAAAATGGTTGAATTCTAACACTATTTTGATCTTATGAGGGTTCCAAAACCTGTTCATCATCTTGGAGACCTTAAATAATGGTTTTAATTCCATAATGGGCTACTCAAGCAAAGAAATAACCTTTTGAATTCCCTTTCCCTTATCGTTATTTCATCCCTACAGTGGATCCAAATATAATCTAATTGTGTCACATGAATTTTGGTCAATCCTTGTTTTCCGAATTTGTCCCAATAATAAAAACAAGTGTGTAGGTGAAAGGTCTTCAGAGTCACTTTCTGCATTTCCCCTTCAACATTATTTTCCTTATATGTGGAGGCACATGTGTATCTTCCCATAGTGATGGGAAACTGGGCTCCCATCTTGTGTCTGTCATGTTGAATTTTATGATAATGCAACAACTATCAAACTAGCTCCATTAATACCCACTTATCTATGGGGCACCTAGGTAACTTGTTAGGAGAACCTAAGAATATGAGCACTCGATATATGTGAATGTTGGGAATTTTAAATAGATACCTCCCCATTCTCTAACTTCCTTTTAGGCATCATCATAAATTCTTCGATTATATAAGTTTCTATTGAAGAAGTATAAAATGACCACAAAGAAATTCACCCCTCAAAAATGTTTAGGCCCCTCCTTCATTGAGAGTTGATGATATAATTCATAAATCTAAGAATCACTTCTTGATCCTACTTGTGAAAACCTTGGATAATTTTCATACTTGCAGCCACATATACAAGATAATAATTCATAAATAAATTCCCAGAAGTTAGGGTGTCTAAAAATTGGAAGAAAATAGAATTACCGATGTTCTCTCTCCCATCAGATAAGATCATTGTTTTTCTAGATAGTCGAAATGTGTAGATACATCCATTCTTGGAAATCCTTGGAAGAAATAATTCTTGTGACTCAGCTCAATAATGTGATAATATCATTTACCTCCTGGATAAAATATGACCGTGGAAAAGTCTTAGGAAACCTAGACAATGAACTCTTAGATTTTACCAAATAAATATTATTGACAACCATCATGCAAGTATTAGTTTCCACAACCCAAAGTGCTCAAGAGTGGATTCTAAGGAAAGTGTGGCATATTCTTCAACATCAAGGAGCTTAAGAGGTCCTAAAAAATTCACATTATATTTTAATCACCATCGTCTCATCATCATCATTTTTACTATTTGGGAGTCCTGTTAGTGCAGAATCACAAAGCACCCCCGAATGGCTTGGGTGTGAAGTGGGGAATTCGGTGTGATTACAAAACATGGAGCATCTCTCAAGGTGTGGGACCTTGTGAGTTGAGAGAGCTCTCTAGATCGAGACCGGTTCCTATCCCTCTATTCAGGTGTACACAAACAAATTGTAGTGGATCTATTCTAAGTCTATTATATATACTAAGGAGACATGGGGGTTAGAGGGATGCAAGAAAATAAACCTAAGATAACGAGGTGATAAACCAAAGAAATGTTAGACACTCATTTTGCGGTTTAACATAGACCACCGAAATGTAATACAAATAACATGCACAGATGACCAAATCACAATAAGAGATTAGAGAGACAATAACAAATACATGAGAGGGTCGAGAAACATCCACAAACATATATATTATTGCTTAGGAGTCGATACAAGATCTCAAAGATCAAGAGGAAAAAATTTGATTACAACCCGAACGAGAGCTTAGAAAATCTCCACAAATCCTTTTGTGAACAAAAGAAGAAGGGAGGGCACAAAATAGAAATGTCCAACCTTTTACAATGAGCCCCAACCCTTCCTTTTTTACATTAAGCACAAAGGGAAGAAGGAGAGAGAAGTAGGAAAACTAGTTCAAATCTCAACCACTGTCATCAATTCCTCCTACAAAAATCCACCCCAAATTTGTCGTGCTTGCATCAATTACTTGTTTGGTGCCTTGAAGGAGGAGGAAACAGTAGATCAAATCAAATCTAATCTGGTTGTTGGGGCAAAATAGATCCTACATTAATGGCCCAAAGACTTTTCTCCATTTTTCTCCCACCTAACCTCTCCAAACTTAAATTTTTAGATCTTCATGGCATAGATGAGGCCGATATATTTTCAATGGTGCTAGATTTGTTGGATTTCAAGCCCCGAGTCGAAAGATATGCCCATTTGAAATTTGAATCGGGTCCATACAAAATGGTAGGAACCAGCTACCAAAACGGGCCCCCTTTTGAAACCGAACACATGGAGGGTTGTGCATGTCTAAAGGCATCCTCTATATTTTGATTTTGGATTTGTGTTGGGCTAACACGTGGCTTCTTCCATGGCTTGCTTAGTCTCTTCATGTTTTTGGCTAAGTCCTTCTACTCGGCAGGTCATATATCTGATCGGGGACACACGAAGGCCTGGCACTTGTTTGGAGACCTTCCCTTAATTTTTCTCTTGAATTAGTGTTGTGCTAACACTTAGCACCCTCCACTAGCCTATCTCAATGCTTTGACTATTCAACCTGCCCCTATCCCTTTATGAAACTAGATGCTTGGAGGCTCCATGCTCACTTAAAAACCCACTTAGGATTTTTCCCTTGAAGGAGCTTGAGGTTGACACGTGGAGGCCTCCGTAGACTCTTGGAATTTTCAATGGCTTCTCTTACCATTTCAGACTCTAAACATGTGGCGAGAAGGCACTCGTTCTCCATACTTAATCAATTTTTGGACCCGCTCTATCCCATTTTCAACTTGGACTATGTGGAAAACCCACGCTCGATTGGGCCTCTACTTTTGGATTTACCTTTAGGGATGCACCAAGCTGACATGTGGCATCTTCCACTAGCACTTCTATACTTAGTCTTTTTAGGCCCACCCTGTCCGCCTTTTGACTTTTAACTATTGACTCTACCTCCTCTTTGGGTCCTGGGACATGTGGGGGCTTGGCACTTGTTCGAGTCTCCCTTTTGGATTTACCTTTGGAGGTGTGCCACTTGGACATTTGGCAGTTTCCATTGTCTCCTCCATAGTCAATTTTTGGGCTAGTTCTGAATTGTTTTAGAGCCTAAAGATTTCAAAATTTCACCACTCCTTTTCTTTTGAGCCTATGGCTTCTTTGACACTATCTCCTCCTTCCCCGACCCTGATATTCCATTTCCGACCTTGCCTATAATCTATTTGTTGGATTTGAGGCATAGATTCACTCGGAAGAGTTGTTTCTTGAATTTCTTCTTACACGGGGTCATTTAATCTTTCGTAGGCCCCACCACTCCATTGTAGAGTCCCTCTACAACCTGTTTGCAAGATTTGAATGTGATTTCTCTGGTTTCTTCTATGCGGGGTCATGGCTGATCCAATTTTTTTGGGGGAAAATATGGATAATAAGTCCTTATCGAAGTGTGTGGTAAAAGAAAGCATGAATTCTACGAAGTGCATTAATGGAGGGAAGGCGTAAACCAATACAAGTCCACTATCATAAAGTCCCTTCATCCATTCTTTCTTATTTGGATCTTTGACCCTTTCCTAGAATTTGGGGAGGTCAATATGCCCTGGTTCATTTCTCTGATGTTTTCAACATCTAATGTAATGCTCAAAGGTGGGGTCATCCCTTGAAAATTGTACTTCATCTTATCTTTCACCTTAGAAGAGGACCCAGACATCTATCTCGTTGAAAAACTCACAGAGATGGGAATCATAGATTGGGGGAGGAAGTACAACCTTGCAAAGTATCCCTGAAAACCTGATCTACATATTTTTGTGTAACTCCAACCCGAAGTTCGACGATGGAAGTTAGGACTTGCTCTGCCATTCTAAAGTTCTAAAATACAATTCTGACCCAAGTCCCAATCTACGATGTGCTTTTCAACCTTTGAATTCTAATGGTGGAATTTTAACCTTGCAAAGAAACCTCAAACCTCCGAGAAATATTTTCCTTCTTCATAAATAGTCATTCCTCCTTCATATTTCAAAAATTAGATTTGATGCCTGGACTTTGAAAAAAGGAAAATAACGAGGGTCGAAAAGCCATGATTTCGAACTCAAGATAACTTTGAAAAAGATGCGGAGGAAATGAGAAAGGTTCCCATGAAAGAGATGAAAATGATAAGAAAAACCCTAAAGTGGCCAAAATAACTTGTAAAAAATATATTACAAACTTACCCAAATACCAGATGAGAAAATGATGAAAAATGCCTTAAAAATATCCTAAGGAGTACGTTTGGATTTTAGAGGAATGTAGGAGTTCAACGTACCTAATTGTCGGTGAAAATGAAAAGTAAAACTTTCCTTTTTATAGGAAAGTAAAAATTAATTACCCTCGAAAATGGTATGTGCGGGTGGACGACATTTATTATTGATCTTCCATTATGATGTGGAATTTGAAGCTGATGTGCAATTTTCATGCAAACCGCATATCGAACTCGAATTTCAAAATACCTCCGAGATGGTTATGGTCAAAATTTGGAATTCGATGTCTAGTTTGCATGGAAACAACATATCAAACTCTGAAATCTGAAATGCAAGTGAGGAATTAGACTTCGGAACTCGGCATGTAGTTTTCATGCAAACTACATCTTGAGTTCGACTTCGATTCAAAAAATATTTTGGGGGAGTTTTTAGGTTTCGAACTCAATGTGAATTTTTCACACAAACTAAATTTTGACTTCCGAAATTCCAAAATCTGGTGTAAAATTTATACTTAGGCAATTATACAAAAAAATTCTGGAAAAATTAAAAATGGGCAAGGCATAAAACTGCAAGAAAAATTTCAAAATCCCTATTGGCAAGGGAAACTTGTAAAGTTAACATTTTTAAAAACCTCTTGGGGATGTTTTCCAACTATAAATTATTCCAATAGCCTTAAGAAATCCATTGGGCACATGATTCCTTAACCTAAAAATATTTAAAACAAAATACAACTAGAAAATAAACAAAACAAAGTAAGACAAAACAAAAAAAAAGAAAGACAATGTATAAAGAACTTGGAGGAAAAGGAACTTAAACTAGTATTGTACAGGTGAAATTTACTCAAAAAAAAAAATTAGGTGTATCCCATTAAATGGTATGGGAATTACTTCTCCATTGAGTTTAGATAGGCAAAATGAATTTTCCTCTTTGTAATATGTGATTATATATAGCCCGCTCCAAAGGGTATAAAAATTTACATGCATTCTGGCTTGGCCCCCGTCTCGCATCCCATTTGAGGACCAAATCCCCTTCTTGAAAATACCTATGAATTGTTTTCTTGTTTAAAAAATTCTTTTTGATCCTAATGCAGCTCCAAATTCTTCATATCTTTTCTCCTAGTTTCCTCCAATTCCATGAGCTCCACAAATCACACGGTCATTGCATCACTTTCCATTACCTCCAACTGATGAGCTAGTTCCAAAGATGGAAATTCCAAAGATAGGTGAAGCTTTTCCTCTCTACCATACACTAACATGAAATGGTAATTTCTAATTGTCCTTTTTGGTGTGATCCTCTTTACCCATAAGGCATTCTTGATCACTTGTGTATTCTAATTTCTTTGGTTATTCTCCATCATCCTTTTGATGATTTGTATCATGTTCTTATTATTACACTCAGACAAACCATTACCCTGTTGATAATAATTACATGAATTTTTTAAATATACCTCATTCTTGACATCCCACTCACTACAATTTGTGCTCATGAATACCTTGGCATTATTTGATATAAATTGAAGGGAACCCCAAAACTTGTCATAATTCCTTCGAGAAAATCCAAAATGGACTTCTCATTTCCTTCCTTCAATGCTATCACCTTTGTCCATCAATTGAAATAATCAGTTGTAGTTAACACCCATTTTTGACCATCAATTAATGGTGGTTTATCATTCTAATTAATTACACACCCCATTGTACAAAAGGTTGGTCTACTTGGATTAGATGGAGAGGGAGGGAATATATTCTTTTCTTTCTTGTGAACATGGTAATTTATTTATATTTTCTTACCCATAGATGGGAATATTTTAACAAATCGGCTAGTAATAACCAACCCTCATAATATTTGTATCATTTATTCTTATGAATAATTTCATCTCAACAATCCATTATGAAATTCCTCCAAAGTATCCTCTCAAATTTCTTAGACCTCTACATGATAAGATCTCCATTCAAGTCTTTCTAAAAAGTGTGTCATCGACGAGAACATAAGGAATGGACTGAAGTTAGAAACTTCATCTATGATTTTTGTCTAGGTTAGGAGGATATTCTCCTGATAGCATAAAACTCTTCATATTGAACATCTAATCAATAGGAACATGTGTGCCTTCTTGAAGGTGATTGTGTAAAAATTATCACACTCTTCGTTTTCTTCCAAATCAGTAGCAATCTGTTGACATAAGCATTTTCCCCTGACTAGTTTGGTCACCTTTATATGCACATCATATTCTATGACCTTGGTAATACATCCAACTATCTTTTATTCATATCCTTATTCAACAAGAAATATTTGACCCCTGGATGTGATACCATTAGTTGAATCATGTTATTAGAAAGCATGTGTTTAAATTTCTTTAATGTCCGAATGCCAAAGACAAACCTATTTCTTGACAAAATATTATTCAAGCTTGTAATCCTTGAGAGAATGCATGAAGAAAGCAATTGGTTATTCCACCAAATCATAATTCTTACGGGGAAGGATTCCTGAGATTCTCTCTTGTCCCGAAAAATCATAAATGATAAAATCCTTCTCATACTTGGGGTTCACCAATGTAGGATCTTGATAAATAGTTGTCCTGATAGATTCAAAACTATCCTTTCCTTCCTTAGTCCAGATGAAAGGTATGTTCTTTTTTACATGGTCATTAGTTGTTTGTTCAGGGGAAAAAACTAGGGTATAAACATCCTTACGAAGTTGATGGTCCCTAAGAAACTCTAGAAACCATTATTTTGGCTTGGAAGGGAAAGAGATAGAATGACATGAATTATTTTTGGGTCAATCGAAATTCCTTCTATTGAAACAACATGGCCTAACACATTTCCTTCATGGAATGCAAAAATGTATTTTTTTGGTTTAGGGAGACCCTAAAATCTCTACATCTCTTGAAAACCTTTTTTAGGTGGTCCAAATGCTCCTACGAATGCTTGGAATATACTGTTATATCATCTAAATAAATGAGGATCATGTCATTTATAAGCCCCTTAAAATCCATGTCCACGACTCATGGAAAGTGACACTGGCATTAGACAATCCAAATGACATCTTATTGTATGAAGACATGCCCCATTTGGTGGTGAAATCCATTTTAAATTGATCAAATTCCTTGACTAATATCTTATTATAGCTTGAATAACCGTCAAGTAGTGAGAATATTTCAGCCCCTGCCACTGTTTAGAGAATTTGTTCCATGGATGGAAGGGGGTGATGATACTTCAAGGAATACCGATTCGAGATATCTTAAATCCACACATAGTCTGATCTCTCCATTTTTCTTCCTAACTGGAACCAAATTGGCCACCCAGGAGGAGTGTTTTATTGGAAAGATGATACTAGCCTCAATGAACTTCAAAGCTCCTTCTTCATAAGTGGTTTGATCTTGGGATTGATCGGTCTCTTCTTTTTCCTAACTGACTTAGCATTTAGGTCAATTTCAATAAAGTGTTGAGCTAACACTGGTCAAAACCCCAGAGATCTTTGTAGCTCCACACAAAAATATCATTGTATTCTTGACAAAGGCCAACAAAGGTCTATTTTTCACCTAGTTTACATACTTTCCCAATCTTAAAAAATTTATCGTCTCTATAACCTAAACTTGTTTGAAATCATCTTCCTTAATGACCATGTTGTTTCTTTATCTTTTTTTCATATGAATTAAATATTGACTCAAGAGTGACTAGACATTTCAAAATTTTATTATTACTCAACTATATGATTTGATCACTATATATTTATTGAAGTTTGGACTTGTACTTCAAGAGAACTCGACCTCTTCTTTCTAAAAGAGGACAATATGTTGGTCACTATCGAAACATGCAAATTACTCATATTATTTTTCACATCCGGTCTTATGAAACAACTTCACAATATCTCGCTCATCCTTCATGATATTAAAGGGAACATAGTACTAAGAACCTATTGTGGAAAGTATATTGGCATCTATATTTTGATTCCTAGGAATCACATGAATACTAAAGGATTCAAAATCCTCAATTAAATCACATAACCTAATTTTTACGACCTTAAAATATCATTCTTTATTACACTTTGAGCTCTAACCTGATGTATGGTGATATTTTTATTACCAAAAACTCTTAATGCTTTGATTCCTCTCTTTTGGGCCAAACAGATTCCTTGTACTAATTCTTCATATTTGGCCACATTTTTAGTACAACTGAACTAAATATGGAAAGATGAGAAATATTTCTTACCTTGTGGGGAAATCAACATAACACCAACATTGGCTCCTTTTTTATTCTTGACCCATCAAAGAAGAGTTTTCATAAACCCTCAAGATCATCCTAGGATTTGAAAATATTGGGTATAATAGTTCCTTCTTCATGGATACAATAAGTTCCCAATCCGGTATCTTCTAGTTCTAATGCTTCGGAATATGGATGAAATAATGTTTCATGCTCCAATCATCAAGTAAAATATCAGGAACTTCTTTGACATGAGTGGTAGACTCATGATCTGTAATTTATTCTTCTTGATCATGTATGGCATAATTTCCATTGATGGAATTAGGAGTATAAGGTTCAACATGGTTCTAAAAAATTGGTTCTACCCTTATAGTCACTTTCATTCCATACCTAGTTTGGAGTAGCATGTCTGACCAATCATCAAATAAATACCTTCCCATTTTAGCAATGAAGTCCCTAGAGAGACATACATATAGAAAAAGGGTGGAAGATCAATGACAGATATGTCCTGTGTAAATGACAAGCTTGGACATGCATGAATAGTAAGATTTAGATCCTTTATAATTCCAATAGTTTAAACTGTAGTACCATCCAACTAAACAACCCCCTTGCTACTAGTGTATATTAAAGACCCAACACATCTACAATATTCTTAGGAATTAAAAATCTTGTGGCACCGAGTCAATCATATAGTTATGTACCAAATGCTTACAATGATTAGGGAAATATATAAGGGTGGTGGCTTACTAGACTTAGCAAAAATTTTTTCCTTCAGGTTGGCATAAGTTGGTGGAGGTAGATGTGTCATGCTTAGCCCCCTCGCTCGATGTACCAAAACCTTTTAGAGCTTCCTGCATCAGATTCCTCTAGGAAGGGATTAAAGTTCCTCCCACATTGTGACATTTAAGTTTTTCTTTTTCATCTGTTTGACAATATTGAAGGGGATACTCCTATCTTACTAGCGTTCCTTTATGCGGAGGCATCTTATTTTGGGAAATGAGAATTTGGAATTGTTACAACGTTAAGAGGATTTAATTTTCTCACAACCTAACAATCATGTGTTTCGATTAAATTTTTCCCGTGTTTTTCTTGCAACATCTTGTAACTAAGGTTGGGAAGTGGATGCATGATTTATCTTCACTATTCAACCTTTTATTTCTCTCTTTTTTGATCGATTATTGGAAGATATTGATTGTCGAGTTCTATATTAAATCCACAAAAATCCTCCTCTTTCCACTTTAACAAGGTCATTTCTCCTTATATCCGAGGTTGACTTGCTTCTTTTTGTAAAGGAACTTCTCTTGGTTGTTCAAGTAGGTATGGCTATGCTATGAACCATAAGTACTTGACTAAATACGTTGTTAAGGAAAAATTTTGTTATGTGGCTGAGAGCATGGGTAACACAATTCATAGTCTTGAATCAATTTTTTTATATGGAACAAGGGCTCTAGTATTACTAGAAGTGAGGGGAATTTTAGTATTCGAGGCTTAACATTGGCAACTTGATTTTGAGCTTGGTTATTATTTTGGAAAGTCTATCTATTATGAGTATATTGATATGTTTTCCTCTTAAGGGAAACCAATTCATTTCCAAAAGATCAAGTAATGATTTGACCTCATAAAAGTCATTTGGAGGAGGAGGCACCAGTTGAGTTGGTTGGTTTGATACCGAGGGAGAGGAGAAATGATTGGAAAATTACTAGAAAATTCTAGATAGAGAGGCATTGGTGGTCTTGGTTTTATCTTCTCAACTTAAATCAAGCAATTCTCATCTCATATGGAAATGTCATAGGCATCGGGTAGAAATTTTCCACCCATTGATTGGATCATGAATACAACTTCATTTCAATGATCTTAAATAATACAAGAATGCATTATTTGGGGATGGCTTGATTAGTGTTAGAATCCTATTCCATGTCTTCTAGAATTGGAAGTTGAAGTCTCCCATGAACTCTTGAGGAGCTCTCTTTATAGTGGTTAATTGTTCCATGAGTGACATGTGATCACTCTTGTACTCAAATTGATTAAAAATATTCTCTCCTAGCTCATCCCAAGTGCATATATTTCTAGGTATCAAACCACAGAGACATTGAAGTGCTTTCCCTTTAAGGGAAGTAGTTAGCAATCTGATTGCTACATTGTCTTCTTGTGATATTGTGAATCACACAAATACTAGCCTCATCTTAAATGTTCTCTATGGGAGTGATACTATTCTCACCCATGTAAAAGGTAGACTCTTAAGGGTCACCGTAGGTATAGCACTGTGTTGACAAAGTGAAAGAGGACTACCACCATTGAAAGAAGGAAAAATTTGGTTTCTTATCACTGCCATTATAAAAAGTGGTTGATTTATTCTTAGAGGGGGAAATATTTCGTAAGGAGGTGTCTAATTTGTTCAACAAGATGATGAAGTATATCCACCCCTTCTTCTTCTAGGAGGATTTAAATATATTTTAATACTTGATTGATTTTATCTCCTTGATGAAGCTCTGGTGTAAATCATTCACATATGGATTTGTACTAGATCTTGAAATCTAGAAATATAGGGTCATCAAGTACATTTGATTAATGGAAATACTAAAAGAAGTACCAACTCTTAGTTTTTCCCATAGGTCGTGCCAAATACTTTTCTCAGATGGATCACACACCCACATAATCATTAGATGATCCCTGTGTAACATGGTAACATCCCCAAAGTATGGGACCTTGGCTCCTTGGGATGAAACTCCAGAGAATATCAGCTTCCTTATAAACTATGTGCATCCGATTGAAGATCAAGGTGCAGAAATACAATACATGAAATAAGCTACTCTATTTGGTTCTTGGGAAAATGGATAGAAAGATAACTAAAACATAGAAATTAGGTGACACACCAAAATTTAAGGAATGGATAGATCTTCATTACATGCATAGATTATTACAGTAGAATAACATATAACATGAAAAACTTTTTATTTCTTTCTTAGTCAATACTTAATGATTATAAAACTTAAAATAATTTAATGGATTTTATATCTTCCCAATGAGAAATGAATAATTTTGTATATCAAAACTTGTAACTTAATTGAATAAAGACATTTAATATGAAGGAAAGATAAATCACCACATACAAGGAATTGAAAGCATTCACAAGTATTGAATGAATTATTAAAATGCATAACACATCAAGTAGTCAAAGGAAAAATATTGTTTTGTATATTACTCGAGGCAAAATATTGTACAAGAAAACCCGGATATTGATAGAGACTCCTTACAAATAAGATCCAAAATTACCCTATCACAAAATATATTCTCCTATTTATAGACTATGGAGGGTGAGAAATTATAAATCCATACATTAATCCTACATACTAAAAATAGAATGTGGTTATATTAAGGAAACAATCTCCCATAAAAATAGAAAAGTGGTTGTGCAGGTTTGACTGAGTCAAACCTGTAACTCAATCGATGTTATAGCTTAGAGACTAAGCAAAAATGGCTTCCATGTTCCGCTAGGGTTGGTGCCACACTTTCCTTTTCTGATTCCACTTATTTTTCTTTAACAACTACCTTGTGCATGTATTCAAGAAATTGTTTGATGATTCCTTGAATTTCCTCATTGTCTAGTCCACATGCGTAATGATTCGGGACCTCACCTTATTCAAGTGCTTTAAGAAATCTCCTAGTAACTTTCTAGTATGATTTTAAAATTTCTTGAGTTGGCTCAACAAATTCTAATGTGATACCAATCTATGAACATAAATGAGACAAAATATTTGGTTACATAATTATACTCATTGACTAGGATATTTAATTGAGGAATAATTTTCTCAACCGGAAGTGCATCAATATTTTTATCCAAAAATTGCAATGGATCCTATCAAACTCATCCATAATATCATTAAGGCCATCAACTGCCTTGATCCTCTTCTCATCTAGCTTAGTCATGGCTACTTATAACATACATACCATAGACTCCATGGATTCATTATACTAAAATAGTTTTGGGGAATCATTAATGATCCCTTCCTTTAGGAGTATATCCGACTTCACGTTCCATACTCCTGCCCGCCAAGACACAAGAGTGATTTCCAAATATTCACTCTCCTTGATGAGAAATTCACTCATATTAGAAATAGTATGATCCTTCTCAAAGTACAATTCATTGTAAAGATCAACATCATCCTTGATCACTTTCTCTCCCTCCTAGATAAAACTTTCAATCCAAGCTCCTATTTTCCAACCTTATTATAGAATATTCTCTACTACAGAGAAAGAGGTGTCATCAAAACTTAGAGATATGACAAGGATAATAATGTGAGTAGGATGTGTGATATTTTTAGAATATCAGTCAACTATTCCACCTTGTTCTTGAGCTCATCCTTAGTCACTTTATCCTTATCAAATTTATCCAAAATTTTACCCAAAGCAACTTGAACATCCTACTTGGTACCTTCATGAGTGGCCTTCCCAAGGGAAAACCTAGAGATTTGGTAATCTATTGTAGAGATAGTTTCCTTTGTTTTTCTAGTAGTTGGGGTTGATTTTTCAAAAATATTTCTTAAGTCGATCAACCAATTGGTTGGAAATGACCCTTGGTCTCTTTTCTTGTCTCTCGGGAGGCGAGATCATCAATACTAAAATGAACAACATCAATAATTAGAACCTTCTTCTTCTACTTGGGATTTTTTCTATTTAACCATTCAAGAATAGAAGAAGAATATTTTGTAGATGACATGAGAACTGTTACTATGGAAATGGGTTGTGTTGGTGTTACTAAGGAATTTTTAAAGTTATCGTAAGGGTCAATGATGTGATCACAATAGAAGGTGGAGTGGAGAGGATGGCCACATGCATGGATGTAATGGGAGTGGAAATATGAGGAAGAGGAGTTCCAAAAGGATATCCTAAAACTCCAGATGCAAAAGGTGGAAGGGAAGAAAATATTTGAGCCATGGAAGGGGATGAGGTGAGAAGTGTAAGAGAAATGGAAGATGTGGCCAAGGGAAGGGTGAAAGGTAGAGGGGAAGGAGGAACTAAAAATGGTGAAGAGGGAAGAGGTGGGGAAGATGGTGTCTACAATGCTTGTGAAGTATTACGAGAAACACTTAAGTCAATGACCTCTGTAGATGGAACTTATAGAGATGCAACTCATGTTGTGGAAACTCAAAATTAAGATCTTGAACCTCTATAGACGAGAGATACATTGCAAGGTTTTCAAGAAGTTTTGGGAGTGGATCTTCTTCCCTTTGAAGGGGTGGTATGGCCCACTAATAGTTTTACCTAAATGGTTTCCTCGGTGAGCTACTATGACGCATTTGGCATGATCCTTAATGTAATAAGCCAGTGGTAGGTCTAATTAAGAATATGACCCACTCTTTCCTTTGTATTATTGCATTCTTTAAGTGATCAATTGATCCATGGAAATGGTTGATTTCTAACACTATTCTAATCATAGGAGGGTCCAAAACTTATTCATCATCTTGGAGACCTTCAAGGATGGTTGTAATTCCGTATTGGGATACCTCTTGAAGATTTAACCTTTCAAAGTCCCTTTTCCATATTGTTATTTCATCCCTACAGTGGATCTAGATATACTCCAATAGTGGGACGTGAATTCTGGTTGATCCTTATTTGCCAAATTCTTCTCAATAATCAAAACAAGTGTGTGGGTGAAAGGTATTTAGAGTCATATTTTTCATTTCCCCTTCAACATTCTTTTCCTTATATGTGGAGGCACATTTGTATCTTCCCACAGTGATGGGAAATTGGGCTCCCATATTATGTCTTTCATGTTGAATTTTATGATAATACAACAACAATCAAACCAGCTCCATTAATACCCACATGTCCATGGGGCACTTAGGCAACTTGTTAGCATAACCTAAGATTTTGGGCACCCTAATATACGTGAATGTTCAGAATTGTAAATAGATACCTTCCCATTCTCTAAATTCATTCTAGGAATTATCATAAATTCTTTGGTTATATAAGTTTCTATCGAAGAAGTATAAAATGACCACAAAGAAATCATCATTCACCCTTAGAAAATGTTTAGGAACCTCCTTCATTGTGACATAACGATAGAATTCATCTATTTGATAATTACTTCTTGATCCTACTTGGTGACAACCCGGATAATTTATCATACTTGTAGCCACATATACAACATAGGAATTCATAAAGAAATTACCAAAAGTTAGGGTGTCTACGAAAATGGAAGAAAATAACATCATCCTGATGTTTTTCCCATCATATAAGGTTCCTTTTTTATAGTGAAAATATCAGATACATCCATTCTTAGAAATCCTTGGAAGAAGGAAGTCATGTGACTTGTCTTAACAATGTGATAATAACATTTACCTCCTAAATAAAATTTGACCACGAAACATTTTTAGGAAACCTAGACAATGAACTCTTGGATTTTATCAAATAACTCTTATTGAAAACCCTTATGCAAGTCTCGGTTTCGCAACCCAATGCTCAAGAGAAAATTTGCAGGGGAAATCGTGGCATATTCTTCAACATTGGGGAGCTTCAACATGTCCTAAACAAATTCACATTATAGTTTAATCACCACCGTCCCATCATCATTTTTTTTGCTCAAGAGTCCTTATCAAAGTGTGTAGCAGAGAAACAAACACAAATTTTGGGCACTACATTGACAAAGATAAGGTTGTAGCCAAGGCAAGTCCACTATCATAAATTAACTTCATCCATGATTTCTTATTCAGATCTTTGACCCTTTCCCAAAGTTAGAGGAGGTTGATGTGCCCTAGGTCCATGTCTCCAATGTTTTCAACATCCGATGTAATGCTTGAATGGGTTTCACCCCTTGAAAACTATACCTCATCTTATATTTCCCCTTGGAAGAGGACTTATACATCTATCTCTTCATAAAACTCACCGAGATCAGAATCATAGGTGGGGTGTAATTACAACCCAAGAAAGCATCCTTGAAAACCTGACCTATGTCTCTACCATTTAACTCGACCCAAAGTTCCGACGGTGGAAGTTAGGACATACCCTACAGCTCTAAAGTTTTGAAATGCAATTCGACCCAAAGTTCTAACTGCAATCTTCCTGTCAAAATCTAAATTCTTATGGCTAACGTATAACCCTACAAAGTAGCCTCAAACCTTTGAGAAATTATTTTCTACTTCGGAAATATTTTTCCTCCTTCGTATTTTGAAAATGAATATTTAAGCCTAGGCTTAAAAAAAAAAAGGAAAAACGAGGGTAGAATATCCATGAGTTCATAACTCAAAGACAAAACTTTGAAAAAGACACGAAGGAGCAAATGAGAAACGTGCCTAAGAAAGAGACAAAAATGACTAGAAAAAACCTAAAAGGACCAAAAGAACTTGTAAAAAAATATCTTGCAAACTTACCCAAATACCATATGAGAAAAATCATGAAAAATACCTTGAAAATTGCTTTAAAACGGCCAGAGTTCAGAGGAATGTCAGCAAGTCAGCATACCAAATTTTCACGTGAAAATGAAAACTAAAACTTTCCTTCTTATAGGAAAGTAAAAATTATTTACCCCTGGAATTTGTATGTGTAGGTGGTTGACATTTATTTCTTATATACCATTAGAAGTCAAAATTTGGTTACCAATATTTAATTTACATGCAAATTGATATCAAACTCCGAATTCCAAAATACCTTTGAGATGGTTGGGATAAAAATTGGAAGTCGATGTCCATTTTGCATGTAAAATGTATATCGACTCAAGTTTGAAATGCAAGTAGGAATCGACTTGAACTCGTTTGCATTTTGCATGAAAATTACATCTTGAGTTCCGACTTCCGATTCTGAAATTATTTTAGAGGTAAGTTTCAGGTTTCGGAACTCAACATGTAGTTTGCACATAAATTGCACCAAAATTTGAAATCTGGTGGAAATTTGATACTTAGGTAATTTTAAAGCAAATTTATGTAAAAAATAAAAAATGGGCAAGGAAAAAAATGGAAGCAAATTTTCAAAAGCCCTCTTGGAAAGGGAAACTTTTAAAGTTAACAGTTTTCAAAAAATAAGAAGTTATCGTGACGTGTTTTTATAATAATTAGGTGATGGTTTTTTCAAAAATTAAAAAAATTGTTTACATTTCAATTGAATATGTGAATTTTATATAGTCAAATTAATATATGTTTTGTAATAACTTTTTTGGCGGGTCTATTTTGGCATGGAAGAGGTAAATTTTGACATGAAAAAGGGAAAAAAACATCAAAATATGACCCATATTTTCACTTAAAAATGAAAGGGGACTTCTTAAAACTCCTTCACAAAACCTAGTATTTTCTCCTCTTTTGAATTGTTTAAAAATGTAAAAATGGGATCTACTCATTTTACCATTGATAAAACACAGATGTTTAAAAATAAACCTAAGCTAATAGAGGTGATGCACCGAGGAATGAAGAACATCTATCTTGCCAATAAACACAGACCATTCAAATGTGATGCAAGATCATGCACAAATAACAAAATTCACAGTGAAAGATCAGGAGGATGCAAATGAACACAGAGAGGGTTGAGAATCATCCACAGACATGCATTACTTGCTCCAAATATTGATACAATACACTACAAAATGCCAAGAGGTAGAGTCACATTACAGTTTCAAATGGGAGGTTCGAACTCCACAAATTCGCCTGATAGAGAGAAGAAGGGAGGGGCAAAACAAAATGTTTGACCTTTAGAAAGAAGCCCCTCCTTACAATATATAGGAAGAATGAGAGAGGGAAGAGAGAGGAAATACAGATCTACCCCAACCACTTCTAGGTTACATTTAACTCATCTCAATATGGCAGAAGTGGCGAATCCTGGCAAAATGGCTGATCTGTCTAGCGTAAACGGCGAACTATCTATGTAGAAAGTGGTTGTTGAAACGTCGCTTCTAGCCATTACCACATGTCGAGACGGTTTTTGACTTTTTTCTCTCCAAACTGAATCAAAATTCAAGATTGACCCTGGAATCATGTAGATAATTTCACCATCTTTCCATTGATATAAAGAACGTGAAAATCTGAGCTCTTGATCGAAAGATATGGCGATCTGAAGATTTAGGGCAAAAACAGCAAAAAACGGGTCGGCGGGAAAATATTTGAGTTTTTCTCGCGCACTGCCACTTGGATGACACGTGTGGGCTCTGATTCATCCGCGGGTTCATCCTCTGAAAATTCCTTGTGGGCCCTTAAACTTGGACACGTGGCACTATTTCATTGGTTCGGGCCTGAGGGGCGCACTTAGCAACTTTTCAACCTTTGACACGTGGCACGTTTTGATTCGTTGGCGGCTCTTTCGGCTTTTCACGTCTTCCGCGTACTCTTGGCCTAGATGTCCCAAACTGTCTGGGACAAATTATTCTAAACCACCCGATCCACGCTTCCTTGTCCCTCTTTGCGGTGAAGACACATGGCGAGATTTGATTGGCTCTTGGCTCTTTCGGCTTTTCACGTCCCACGCGTCCCTTTGTCCCAACTGTCCCGGACTAAAGTTCCCTGTTTCGGCCGATCTAGGTGGTTCACGTCCTCCACGTACTTTTGTCCCAACTGTCCCGGACTACCTGGGACAAATATTTCTGGCCCGCCCAAAATGGACTGCCTTACTCTCGGCCGCTTTGTTTTTCGTGCCCCGCGCATCCCGATGGCCCGGATGTCCCTTTGCTTTGTGCGGACCGTCCCGGAGGATTTTCGGCCGATTCATGCCCCGATGTCCCAACTGTCCCAAGGACTGCCTGGACTAGGACTTAGCTGATTTTCTCTGTATTTCAGCCTCAAGCCTGGCTCTTTGCAACTTTGTCACATACTTTTAAAACGTTGGGTTTTCTTCTTGGACAGGAGGGTTAGAGAGAAACCGAGGGGACCCCCAAAACATGATTTCAGGCCTGGACTCACTCTACTTGCCCGGGACTGAAAATGTGATGCATGTTATCAAAATTACGGGGAATTTTGGATAACAGCTTTGGTGACTTTTCAGTGGTCACCGCCGCTCAGTAGAAGATCAGTGGCCTTTTAACAATCCATAGGGCATGGAGTAATAACTCGAAGCCAACTTGATCTCTCGATCCCGATCTCGATCATCGCAACTCATTCCTCGAGAGCACTTCTAAATCTGTAAAAATCCAACCTAGGAGCAACAAAACTGTGCCAAAGCACTTAGGGAAAAATAAACCTAACTACAACAAGACAATGTGCATACGCACTTAGAGGAATTGAAATCTAGGCTAATATTTACAAGGGTAAACCTTTTCCTTTTTAGTAGCAATGTTTAAGATGGATTCCATTAACTAGAATCGGGAGTTCTTCTCCATCCAATGCAGACAATTAGAAGGCATTACCACTTTTACATCTCGTGACCATATAGGGGCCGCTCCAAATGGCATCAAACTTGGAATGCCTTCCAGGTTTCACCCGATCTGCATCCCATTTCGTAACTAGGTCCCCCCCCGGAAGGTCCTTGCTCCGCCTTCTTATCAAACCATATTTTTACTAAGGCCTTATCCTTTTCAATCATCAGAACTGCATGTTCTCTTATTTCTTCCAATTCCATCAACTCTGCGTACCTGGCCTCCATTGGTTTGAACTCAGACAACTCCAACTACTTCATGAGCTCCAATGCTGGAAATTCTAATGATATAGGCAATACTGCCTCTTTCCCATAGACCAATTTGTAGGGAGAACTACCTATAGACCTCTTTGGTGTTATCCTGTCAGCCCATAATGTTGATTTTAGCTTGGTATGCCATGTCCTTTGGTTTTCATCCAGAGTTCTTCTGATGATCCTTAGCAACTTTTGTTAGTGGATCGTGCTCGCCCATTACCCTGTGGGTAATAATTTGAAGAGGTGCTCAAATAGATTCCATTCTTGACAGCCCATTCTATAATCTTGGAACCTATGAATGCTAATGCATTATCTGATATGATAGTGGCGGCACACCGAACCTGGTCACTATTTCTTCATAAAAGTCTAGTATGTTAGACTCACTTGCCTCTTTGAGCGCTACTGCTTCGGTCCACTTGGTGAAATAGTCCGTCACCATGAGAATCCACTTGTGGCCTTGGCTTGAGTTTGGGTTGATGACCCCGACGAAGTCCAATCCCCATTGCATAAATGGTTGGTCAACCAAGATTGGGTGCAATGGAAGCGCTGCTAGTTTTTCCTTTCCCGTGAAGAGCGCACATTTCTTGCACTTTCTTATCCATGCATGGCAATCACTGAAGATTTTAGGCCAATAATAACCAGCCTTCATGATTTTTAGAGCTGTTACTCATGGGGTGAAATGTCCTCCGGAATCTCCATCGTGAAAATCTCGTAACACCCTCTCAATTTGACCTATCCCAATGCACCTCAATAGAACTCCATTGATGTCTTTCTTAAACAAAACACCATCAACAAGCACATATGGAATGGCTTGTAATCTAAAGTATCTCCTCTTTGCTTTGCTCATTTCTGGAGGGCATAGGCCTATCTGTAGGAAGTGTATCATATTCTGAGTCCAACAGGAGTGGGAACATCATCATTTTCCTATTCTTGACCATCCTGTAGTACCAAGATAGCCTCTTTTCCATTACCTGCTTCAACTTGTTGACTCAAGGCTAGTTGTTCACATATTCCCTTCCCACGTACTAGTTTGGTGACCTTAATCTCGATGTCATATTCCATGACGCAGGTTATCCATCCTGCACGTTTCTCATTCAGATCTTTGTTTAGAAGGAAGTCCTTGACTCCCGCATGAGAGACCAATAATTGGATCTTGTTGTTTGAGACTAGGTGCTTGAATTTCTTTAAACTCCTGATCACTGCAAGTACATGCTTTTCAATGAAAGAGTACCTAGTTTCATATTCCTCCAAGCCTTGACTGAAGAAAGCAACTGGTTGTTCTAATCCTTCTTTGTTTTGTTGTGCCAGGATTGTAGAAATTGTGTCTCCACCACCAAAGGCGTATAGCATGAAACCCTTGGAGAAGTCTAGATTGACGAGAGTGGGAGCTTGAGATATAGCCTCTTTTATTGCCTCAAAACTTGCCTTGCCTTCAGATGTCCACTTAAATGCCATGCTCTTTTTTAACATCAGCGTTATTGGCTTTACGAGAGCTGCAAAGTTTGGAACAAACCTATGGACAAAATTGATCCTTCCCAAGAAGCTTTGAAGAGCCTTCTTGTGACTTGGCAATGGCAACACTCGAATTGCTTCAACTCTTTCTGGGTCAATCATCAATCCCTCCTTTGAAACAATATGGCCTAGAAGTTTTCCCTCATGAGCCAAGAATATGCATTTTTTGGGATTCAATGATACCCCAAATCTTCTACACCTCTGAAATACCTGCCTCAGATGAAAGAGGTGATCCACTGCATTTTTGGAGAATACAGTGATGTCATCAAGATATATCAGAACTATTTTATTGATCAACCCCTTGAATGCCATATCCATTGCCCTTTGGAAAGTGGCTCCAGCATTTGATAGGCCAAATGGCATCTTCTTGTAGGCATATGTGCCCCATTTGGTGGTGAAGGCTGTCTTGAACTGGTCTTCCTCCTTCACCATAATCTGATTGTAGCCTGAGTAGCCATCAAGTAGTGAAAACCTCTCGGAGCCAGCCACAACTTGCAAGATTTTCTCCATGGAAGGGAGTGGGTAATGGTCCTTGAGAGAGGCTCTATTCAAGTCTCTGAAGTCAACACACAATCTGATCTCCCACTCTTCTTTCTGACTGGAACTAAGTTGGCAACCCAACTAGAATGCTTGATTGGGAATATGATCCTTGACTCAATCAGCTTGTCCAATTCTTTTCTCATGAGAGGCTCCATGTGTGGGTTGACTGGTCTTTGTTTCTGCCTGACAGGCTTAGTATTCGGATCCAATTCAATGGTATGCTGAGCTAAGTTGGGATTGAAACCTTTCAAGTCTTCATAGCTCCAAGAAAACACATCAGGGAACTCTTGGCACAGCTGTATGAACTCATACCTTTCTTGTTCAGTTGTCATCTTTCCAATTTGCAATGGTTTGTTCTCTTCCACTAAGATGGATACTAAATCCTCTCTCTTGACCTGAATGTTTGCTTTCTCCTTTCTAAACTGATCATTGGGGTTAAAAATGGACTCCAAAGTGATAAGTCCCTTGGGCAGCTTGTTAGTTCTTAGCTGTACCACCTGGTCACCATACTGTTGTTCCAACTTTTCTTGATTCTTAGCGAGAACTCAGCTTCTTCTTTACAAGAAATGGATGATTTTTGGTCATTTTCAAACACTTGCCAACCGACATTGTTATCCAAAGATCAAGGCCTCATAATCACGTGGATGTTTGTTGTACCTTGTCTTGTTGAATACTTTCCACAATGTCAAAGGCTGCCCTACCTGCTGCAAGCCCTGTTAGTAGCTTGATTCTCTTTCCTAGGAATGGATTTGATGCCAAAACCCTCAAAATCTTCCATGAGGTCCCACACCCTGTTCTTGTAGCACTTGAGTAGATCATTCTTGGTAGCATGTTATCCCTTGACCTGATTTACAATCAATTCACTGTCCCCAAAGACTTGCAAGTTCTTTATTTTCTTTTGATTACCCAATGCATCCCTTGTACCAAGGATTCATATTCAGCAGTGTTATTAGAGCATGCAAACTGAAATCTAAAAGCTGAATAGTACTTTATTCCTTGAGGTGAAACAAGCATAGCTCCACCTCCTGCACCTTGTCTACTCCTTGATCCATCAAAAAATAGCTGCCATACCTCATTCTCATCCTTGTGGTTTGGCTTGGTGATGCTAGGGATAGGCTGATTTCCTTTGGGTATGCAATAGACCCGTAGCTAGATTATTCTACTTCTTGATAAGGATCAAAAGCATGTATCTTGTTTTCCCATTTTTCAAGAGTTAGATCCGGGATGCTTCCAACCTTGGTGTCAGCTTCATCAGTGCTTGGGTGATCTTCTTGATCAAATGCTGAGCAATTGGCATTAATCTGACTTGGAGTGTAAGGCTCAATATGGAAGTTTGCAATAGGTTCTGACCTGATTGTAGCTTTGGTTCCATACCTCGTTCTAAACAACATGTGTGACCAATCAGCAGAAAGATAGCCTCCAATTTTGGCTGTGAAGTCTCTTGACAAACATAGGGCAAAGAGTGGTGGAAGGTCTATGACTGATACATCTTGTAAAACAACAACATTTGGACATGCATGCAAGGTAAGACTCAAGTTTCTAATCACCCCAAGCTGTTGTTATTCATGCTGTCCCATCCAGCTACACTACTACCCCTTTGGATATGGTTTCATATTGGAGCCCTAGCTGATCAGCTATTTTTTAGGCATTACCGAGCTACTTGCCCCGGAGTCTATCATGTAATTGTGCACTAGCTGATTTCCAATGATCAATGAAACATAGAAAGGAGGGGGTTTCAACATTTTACCTTGCTGTCCTCCATGATTTCCCTCAGGCTGGGCAGCATTTGTAAGCACTTTGTCTTGCCTTTGGACCTGTTGATTTGAAGTTGACCAGTCCTTCATGGCAGCTTGTAGCAGATCTCTTTGGCCTGGGATAGATAGGGATTCCCACATTGATATATTGACATTTTTCTTCTTCATCTGATCAATGATACTGAATGGTGATGAAGGATCTCTTTGTTGTCCCTTGGTTTGCACATTCACTCCTTGTACGTGAGCAACAACAACTGGTATTTGAGTTGGCCTAGGGGCTGTTCTTGGCTGCCCTTGTGCATTTGAAATTGGATTTTGCTTGCTGACCATTTGTGGAGCCATGGAAGGTTGTGGATTGGTTGGGGCTAATGGCTGTTCTTTACCCAAAATCCTAATTTTTGACCATGTGTTGGCTGCAACACCTTGAGAAACTACTCGGTTCATGCCATAAAATCCTCTGCCAATTTACCAATGTGGTGTCATTTGGGGCTGATTGTTGTTGGAATGTTTCTTGTTGTTGGTTGTTTTCTTGACTACTCTCACCCTCCACACCAGTAGTTGTCACCATTAATGCTTGAGTCAAAGCACCATTGAAGCACATGGATTGATTATGAGGCTCATTGCATGGAAAACACCAATCGTACTCCTGGGCAATGTTGTTTTGTGTTGGCACCAATGCCTTAGAGGTAGATATGACATTTGGATTATAGGGCTGAAATGGTCTATTGGCAGGAGGCCTTGTTTGATTTATATTTGCAGCTGGATTAGGTGGCCTTTGTGGTTGGTATGGCTGCCTTTTAGGCTGAGTTTGGGGTTGATAAGAAGGTCTAAAACCTTGGGCCTGCTGCCTTTTGAGAGTAACCAACTCATTGCCTAGGTTTTGCAATTGCTTCATGACTTCTTGAAGCTCATTTGGGGCACTTGGAGATGAAGTGGAAGCTTCATTTGAACTCTGATTTCTAGGAGTGGGAGAAGGAGCCAAATTAGGTGCTTGATTGGTGTTAGGACTCTCTAAACTTGGAAACAATGGCATGGGAGGTCTAGGGGAAAGTTTTCCAGCTTGGATCAAACAATTTTCAGCCCTAATGGCAATGCTATAAGCCATAGGGATAGTTATGCCTCTCATGGACTGAATCAACATAGAAATATCAGAATTTAGAGCTTTGAGATAGTAGAGAAAAGCACCTTTCATTGTTGGCCTGACTGCCACCGGGAATTCTCTCCCAAGTTTTTTGAAATCTGAAGTTGAAATCGGTCAGCTGCTCATTGGGAGCTCTCTTGATGGTCGTCACTGCTCCAAAAGAGACAAGTTATCCCCCTTTCTCCAAATTGCTCATGAAGTTCTATACACAAACTGATTCTAATTTGTGATAGAACCAGCTCCAAGGCTCATAAACCATTGCAATGCTTTACCCTTGAATGAAGATGCTAGTAACTTGACAGCCACTTGCATCTCATTGATTTCATGGATTACACAAAGGTTAGCAATATCTTTAACATGATCACCTGGAGTAGTCTGATTTTCTCCAGTGAAGTACGGAATGTTCTTCAAGGCTGCAATAGGAATTAGATGTTGTGCATTGAGGGCAAGTGGGCTGCTGCCTGTGAAGTTTACATAGGGGTTGTTTTATGCCATTCTAATTGGTCTTAAAACCCTTGTTGATCGAGTGAAAGGCCTATCAGTGTGGGGAGTTGAGAGAGTTCTGTTTGGTGGATATGGAGACCTTTGAATCCTTCTTTCTCTTTGTCTTCTTCCGGAGATAATTGTAGGTATTCAAATAGCACTTCTTCTCCAACTCTTGACCTTGTGGTGACTCTTCTCATGAGTTTTTAGGCCTGCACTTCAAAACCAGTTGATTCGCCTGGAGTCACCGGATATGCAAATAATAGCTCTTTTCAAGCAAGAAAATTGTAGCAGATGCACATCAACTTTGCTATAATAGAAATGAGACCTCTAGTGTCCCACCCGCATGCCAAAATCTGTTGATGCAAAATCACAACACCCCTGGATGCCGATCGATTTCTAAGTTGATTTTCGTGCATCCAGCAGTGTGATTACACAACATTGAATCCTTTCTCCGTGTGGGACCTGCAAAAATGAGAAAAGAATCTCCAAGAGAAGGTTGGTTCCCATTCCTCTGTTCAAATGCACACAAAAACGCAGAGGATTTTTACTCAAAACCTAATTTAACTTGCCAAGGAGACAGGGTAAGAAGATGTGTAAAAATAAACCTAAGCTAATAGAGGTGATGCACCAAGGAATGAAGAACACCTATCTTGCCAATAAACACAGACCATTCAAATGTGATGCAAGATCATGCACAGATAACAAAATTCACAGTGAAAGATCAGGAGGATGCAAATGAACACAGAGAGGGTTGAGAATCATCCACAGACATGCATTACTTACTCCAAAGATTGATACAATACACTACAAAATTCCAAGAGGTAGAGTCGCATTACAGTTTCAAATGGGAGGTTCAAACTCCACAAATTTTCCTGATAGAGAGAGAAGGGAGGGGCAAAACAGGAAATGTTCGACCTTTAGAAAGAAGCCCCTCCTTACAATATATAGGAAGAATGAGAGAGGGAAGAGAGAGGAAATCAGATCTACCCCAACCACTTCTAGGTTGCATTTAACTCATCTCATTATGGCAGAAGTGGCGAATCCTGGCAAAATGGCAGATGTCTCAGCGTAAACGGTGAACTTTCTATTGTATTAAAGTGGTTGTTGAAACATCGCCTCGTTATTAGCCTACACGGTCGAGACATTTCTTCACTTTTATCTCTCCAAACTGAACCAAAATGCAATATTGACCCCAAAATCATGTAGATAATTTCACCAGCTTTCCATTGATATAAAGAACGTGAAAATCGAGCTCTGGATCGAAAGATATGGCGATCTGAAGATTTAGGGCAAAAACAGGCAAAAAACGGGTCGGCGGGAAAATATTTGAGTTTTTCCCGCGCACTGCCACTTGGATGACACGTGTCAGACTCTGATTCATCCACGGGTTCATCCTCTGAAAATTCCTTTTGGGCCTTTAAACTTGGACACGTGGCACTATTTTATTGGTTCGGGCCTGAGGGGCGCACTTAGCAACTTTTCAACCTTTTGACACGTGGCACGTTTTGATTTGTTGGCGGCTCTTTCGGATTTTCGTGTCTTTCACGTACTCTTGGCCCGAGATGTCCCAAACTACTTGGGAAAATTATTTCAAACCACCCGATCCATGCTTCCTTGTCCCTCTTTGCGGCGAAGACACGTGGTGAGATTTGATTGGCTCTCGGCTCTTTCGGCTTTTCGCGTCCCACGCGTCCCTTTGTCCCAACCGTCCCAAACTAAAGTTCCTCTGTTTCGATTAATCTGGGCGGTTCACGCCCTCCACGTACTTTTTGTCCCAACTGTCCCCATCGCTCGGGACAAATATTTCCGCCCACCGAAATGGACTCGCTTGCTCTCGACCGCTTCGCCTTTTCGCGCCCCCGCACGTCCCGATGGCGGATGTCCCCGCTGCGCGGATGGGACTGCCTGCAGAGAATTTTCAGATTCGTGCCCCGATGTCCCAACTGTCCCAAGGACCGCCCGGACTAGGACTTAGCCGATTTTCTCTTATTTCAGCCTCAAGCCCGGCTCTTTTGCAACTCTCACATACTTTTAAAACGTTGTGTTTTCTTCTTGGACAGAGGGTTAGAGAGAAACCGAGGGGACCCCCAAAACATGATTTCAGGCCTGGACTCACTCTACTTGCTCGGGACTGACAATCTGATGCATGTTATCAAAATTACCCGGGGGAATTTTGGGTAACACTACCCTTTTCTCATTCAAATCTTTGTTGAGGAGGAAGTCCTTAACCCCAGGATGTGAGACCAACAACTGGACCTTGTTGTTTGAGACTAAATGCTTGAATTTCTTCAAGCTTTTGATTACTACCAGCACATGCTTCTCAATAAAAGAGTACTTCACCTCATAGTCATCTAGGCTCTGGCTGAAGAAGGCAATTGGCTGCTCATCATTATCCTTGTTCTGTTGTACCAAAATGGCAGAAATAGTGTCATTACCTCCAAATGCATAGAGGATGAAATCCTTGGAGAAGTTCGGGTTGATGAGAGTTGGTGCTTGAGAAATGGCTTCTTTGATTGCTTCAAAACTCTCCTTGCCTTCTGTTGTCCACTTGAAAGCCATGCTCTTCTTTAACATTTTGGTGATGGGCTTGACAAGGGCTGCAAAATCTAGGACAAACCTCCGAACAAAGTTTATCCTCCCCAAGAAACTCTGAAGGGATTTCTTGTGGCTTGGAAATGGTAGTGCTCTTATGGCTTCAACCCTCTCTAGATCAATTGCTAATCCTTCTTTGGAGACAATATGGCCAAGGAGCTTTCCTTCATGTGCAAGAAAGATACACTTTCTAGGATTTAAAGACACTCCAAATCTCCTGCACCTCGTGAAAACTTGTCTCAAATGAGAGAGGTGGTCTGCTACATTTTTGGAAAAAACAGTGATATCATCAAGGTAAATCAGCACCACATTGTTAATCAAACCTTTGAATGCCATGTCCATTGCCCTTTGGAAGGTAGCACCAGCGTTGGACAGCCCAAATGGCATTTTCCTGTATGCAAAAGTTCCCCATTTGGTTGTGAAGGCTATCTTGAACTGGTCTTCCTCCTTCACCATAATCTGATTGTAGCCTAAGTAGCCATCAAGTAGTGAAAACCTCTCGGAGCCAGCCACAACTTGCAAGATTTTCTCCATGGAAGGGAGTGGGTAATGGTCCTTGAGAGATGCTCTATTTAAGTCTCTAAAATCACACAAACAATCTTATCTCCCACTCTTCTTTCCCAACTAGAACCAAGTTGAAACCCAATATGAATTCTTGATTGGGAATATGATTCTTGACTCAATCAACTTGTCCAATTATTTCCTCATGAGAGGCTCCATGTGTGGATTGACTGGTATTTGTTTCTGCCTGACAGGCTTAGTATTTGGATCCAATTCAATGGTATGCTGAGCTAAGTTGGGATTGAAACCTTTCAAATCTTCGTAGCTCCAAGCAAACACATCTAGGAATTCTTGACACAGCTGCATGAATTCATACCTTTCTTGTTCAGTTGTCATCTTTCCAATTTGCAATGGTTTGTTCTCTTCTACCAAGATGGATACTGAATCCTCTCTCTTGACCTGAATGTTTGCTTTCTCCTTTCTAAACTGATCATTGGGATTAAAAATGGACTCCAAAGTGATAAGTCCCTTGGGCAGCTTGTTAGTTCTCAGCTGTACCACCTGGTCACCATACTGTTGTTCCAACTTTTCTTGATTCTTAGCTGAGAACTCAGCTTCTTCTTGCAAGAAATGGATGATTTGCTGGTCATTTTCAAACACTTGCCAACTGACATTGTTATCCGCACTGAAGGCCTCACAATCACGTGGATGTTTTGGTTGTACCTTGTCTTGTTGAATGCTTTCCACAATGTCAAAGGCTGCCCCTACTGCTGCAAGCCTGTCAGCAGCTTGATTCTCTTTCCTAGGAATGGATTTGATGCCAAAACCTCAAAATCTTCCATGAGGTCCCACACCCTGTTCTTGTAGCACTTGAGTAGATCATTCTTTGTAGCATGCTATCCCTTGACCTGATTTACAATCAATTCACTGTCACCAAAGACTTGTAAGTTCTTTATTTTCTTCTTGATGTCCCAATGCATCCCTTGCACCAAGGCTTCATATTCAGCAGTTGTTATTGGAGCATGTAAACTAAAATCTAAAAGTTGAATAGTACTTTACTCCTTGAGGTGAAACAAGCATAACTCCACCTCCCGCACCTTGTCTACTCCTTGATCCATCAAAAAAACAGCTGCCATACCTCATTGTCATCCTTGTGGTTTGGCTTGGTGATGTTAGGAATAGGCTGATTTTCTTCATGTATACAATAGACCCCTAGCTTTCAGATTCTTCTATTTCTTGATAAGGATCAAAAGCATGTACCTTGTTTGCCCATTCATCAAGAGTTAGATTTGGGATGCTCCCAACCTTGGTGTCACTTCATCGGTGCTTGGGTGATCTTCTTGATCGAATGCTTTGAGCAATTGGCATTAATCGACTTGGAGTGTAACTCTCAATGTGGAAGTTTGCAATAGGTTCAGACTGACTATAGCTTTGGTTCCATACCTCATTCTAAACAGCATGTGTGACCAATCAATAGACAAATATCCTCCAATCTTGGTTGTGAAGTCCTTGACAAGCAAAGGAAAAGAGTGGTGGAAGGTCTATGACCGATACATCTTGTAAAACAACCACATTTGGACATGCATGCAAGGTAAGATTCAATTTTTAATCACTTCAACTGTTGATATCGTTGTCCCATCCAGCTGCACTACCCTTTGGATATGGTTTCACATCGAAGCCCTAGCTAATCAGCTATTTGTTTAGGCATCACCGAGCTACTTGCCCCGGAGTCTATCATGCAATTGTGCACTAGATGATTTCCAATGATTAATGAAACATAGAAAGGAGGGGCTTCAACATTTTACCTTGCTTGTCCTCCATGATTCCCTCAGATGGGCAACATTTTTGAGCACTTTCTCTTGCATCCGAACTTGTTGATTCGAAGTTGGCCGATCCTTCATGGCAGCTTGTAGCAAATCTTTGGCCCGGGATAGATAGGGATTCCACATTGATATGTTGACATTTGTCTTCTTCATCCGATCGATGATACCGAATGGTGATGAAGGATCTCTTTTCTCCCCTTTGTTTGCAAATTCACTCCTTACACGTGAGCAGCAACAATCTGGTATTTGAGTTGGCCTAGGAGCTATTCTTGGCTTCCTTTATGCATTTACAATGGATTTTGTTTGCCAACCACTTGTGGAATCATAGAAGGTCGTGGATTGGTTGGAGCCAATGGCTATTCTTCACCCAAATTCCTCCTTTTTGACCTTGTGTTGGCTGCAACACCTTGGGAAATTGCCTTATTCATGTCACAAAAATCCTCTGCTTGCCAATTTACCAATGTGGTGTCATTTGGGGCTGATTGTTGTTGGAATGTTTCTTGTTGTTGGTTGTTTCTTCGACTGCCCTCACCCTCCACACCAGAGTTGTCAACATTAATGTTGATTCAAAGCACCATTAAAGCACATGGATCGGTTATGAGGTTCATTGCATGGAAAACACCATTCATACTCCCGAGAAATGTTGTTTTGTGTTGGCACCAATGCCTTAGAGGGAAAATATGGCATTTGGATTGTAGGGCTAAAATGGTCTATTGGCAGGAGGCCTTGTTTGATTCATATTTGTAGCTAGATTAGGTGGTCTTTGTGGTTGGTATGGCTACCTGTTAGGCTGAGCTTGGGGCTGGTAAGAAGGTCTAAAACCTTGGGCTTGTTGCCTCTTGAGAGTAACCAGCTCATTGCCTAGGTTTTGCAGTTGCTTCATGACTTCTTGAAGCTCATTTGGGGCACTTGGAGATGAAGTAGAAGCTTCATTTGAACTCTGATTTCTAGGAGTGGGAGAAGGAGCCAAATTAGGTGCTTGATTGGTGTTTGGACTCTCTAAACTTGGAAACAATGGCGGTCTAGGGGCTAGTTTTCCACTTGATCAAACAATTTTCAGCCCTAATGGCAATGCTATAAGCCATAGGGATAGTTATGCCTCACATGGACTGAATCAACATAGAAATATCAAAATTTAGAGCTTTGAGATAGTAGAGAAAAGCACCTTCTGCTGTTGGTCTGACTGCCACTAGAATTCTCTCCCAAGTCTTTTGAAATCTGAAGTTGAAATCAGTCAGCTGCTCATTGGGAGCTCTCTTGATGGTTGTCAGCTGCTCTAAAAGAGACAAGTTGTCTCCCTTCTCTCCAAATCACTCATGAAGTGATATACATAACTGATTCCAATTTGTGATAGAACTAGCTCTAAGGCTTCTAAACCATTGCAATGCTTTCCCTTGAATGAAGATGCCAGCAATTTGACAGCCACTTGCATCTCATTGATTTCATGAATTGCACAAAGATTGGCAATGTCTTTAACACAATCACATGGAGTAGTCTGATTTTCTCCAGTGAAGTAGGGAATGTTCTTTAAGGCTGCAATTGGAATTGGATGTTGTGCATTGAGGGAAAGTGGGCTGCTTTACCTGTGAAGTTGACATAGGGGTTGTTTTGTGCCATTCTAATTGGTCTTAAAACCCTTATGATGAATGAAAGGCCTACCAAGTGGAGGAGTTGAGAGAGTTCTGTTTGGTGGAGATGGAGACCTTTATATCCTTCTTCCTCTTTGCCTTCTTCTTAGAGATAATTACAGGTATTCAAACAACACTTCTTCTTCTCCAACTCTTGACCTTGTGGTGATTCTTCTCATGAGTTTTCGTGCCTGCACTTCGCTGAAACCAGCTTGATTCTTCCTTGGAGTTGTCGATATGCAAATTATAGCTCTTTTCAAGCAAGAAAATTGCAGCAGATGCACATCAACTTTGCTGCAATAAAAATGAGACCTCTAAGGTCCCACCAGCGTGCCAAAACTGTTGTTGCAAATCAGCAGCACCCCCGGATGCAAATCGAGGTTCTAAATGATGTTTATAGCATCCAATGTGATTGCACAACATGGAAACCTCTCTCCAAGTGTGGGACTTGTGAAAAAAAGAGAGGAATCTCCATAATAGAGGTTGGTTCCTCAAAATCCTCTAATTTAGATCTATATTTTACACAACTACAGAGGTTCTAATCCTAATTCTACCCTAGACTCGCAAGGAGACAGGGATAAAAATGCAAAAAATGAAACTAAACTAAAGATGGTGATGCACCGAAAGGAGTGGTGAAACATTTTTTGCCATGTAAATAGACACAAATTCATGCAATGCAACAAGGGAAAACATACACAAGCTGATAGATGTAATTAGAGGTCTTAAAATGAAGTAAAACAATACAAACAGAGGATGAAAGCATTCACGAGTTTCAGCACTGTCAATTCCATGTAAAAATTTCTTGCATTCCACCATCAAAGAGGTATAAACCTATTACAAACTGTGAAAAAGGTCTGATTCTTACAACTATCACTTGCTGGAGGTGAAAGAAGAAGTTTGCAATGCCAAAAAGTGTTCAACCATCAAGAAATGAGCCAAATCTAGCTTTTACAATGCATGGGTCGAGCCCAGGAGAGAGAAAAAAAAAAACATGGGAGCCCATTCCTCATTGATGAAAAATGCATTAAAATAGCATGGAGGACCTTACAAACCCATATCCTATCATTTTTGACCATATTGGAGAAGAATGCGACCCATTATGTATTAAATTTGGTTGTTGAAATGTCATTTCTGGCCATGGACACGTACCAGAACCATTTTTGAATTTTCTCTCTCCAAAATGAACCAATATTCAAAATTTACCATGGAATCATGTAGATAATTTCAACAGCTTTCCAATGATATAAAGAACATGAAAATCTGAGCTCTGGATCAAAAGATATGATCGTTTGAAGATTTAGGGCAAAAACGGCCCAAAAACGGATCGGCGGAAAAAAATTCAAATTTTACCTCTTTTTTATCTTTGGAAAAATTTCAAAATTCCCCATGCTCCGCTGGTCGATGCCACGTGGAAAGCTCGATTTTCTCTAGAATTCTCTCTCCTTCTCTTTTCCATAGGTTTTCCTATGAAAATCGACCTTTTATACTCTTTTGGAAAAAAAATCATTTCCCCCGCGCCCGCCACTTGGGACACGTGGCATCATTTGGTTCATTGACAGGGGCACGGGGTCATCCTTTGGCTTTTAATTTTTCGGCCAAAACTTTTGCTAAATTTTCTAAATCCTCCCGAGCTCCGCACTCCCCTTCTCCTTAGGACACGTGTCCTCCTCCGGTTGGCTCGGGCCAACCCTCCAACTCCCCCTTTAAAAACTCGGCCAAAAAACACTTAGTCAAAATTTCCACCCTCTCCTCCACCGCTTTGATCCATGAAGACACGTGGCTCACTGCCATTGGATGTGGGCTATGTGGGCTGGTTTTGGCCTTTGAAACTTTTACAAAAACTTAGCAAAAATTTCCATTTCACCCCGACGCCGCAAGCCTCCCTCGACACGTGTCGAGTTCCTATTGGCCATGGGCCAAAATTCAAAAATTCACCCATGGAAAACACTTAGCCAAATTTTTTATTGCGCCTCCCCTTGTGACACGTGTCACACTGTGATTGGTCCGCGGGCCCTGCGGGCAAAATTTTCCACTTGAACCTTCGACCAAAATACTTAGAAAATTTTCAAATTTTCCTCCGACCCCCGAACTCCTCTGCCACGTGGCAGCTTCCTATTGGCTGCGGGACTCAAATGGGAAAATTTTCCACAAAAAATCCTCTGAGCCATAACTTGAAAAATATAAGGAGTTAGAAGGAAAACTTTACCTTTCTGGAAAGCCGAGAGAGAGCTCTATCTCGATGGTGCCATTTCCAGAAATCCTTGAGTTCCCTGAAAATCAAAAAATGTAGATCGAGGCACAAGAGAGGAAAGAACACAAGGAGTTAGCCACAAAAATGAGCTAGGGCACATTTTGGAAACAATCACTTAAGCTACAAAGTGGGAAAAATAGAGGCTCTGCAAGGGTGGGAATTTATTGCTCGCCTTGCAGGTAAAAATTCCCATGATAAAATAAAAGGAAAGTGACTTAAGTGAAATCATGGGATTTTAGTGCCTACCTGCAGGGGTAAATAATCTCATTGTCAAAGTCAAATCACTTAAGTGGATCACGGGATTTTGGTGCTTGCCTTGCAGGGTAAAGAATCCCATTGTGGAAAAATTCTTAAAAATAGAATTACATGTGCAAAAAAGTGTGCCCCCTTTGATGAGAGAATGGCAGCCTTAAATTGATTATTTTAATTAATCTATTCTCTCAAAAAGTGCACCCAAGCTTGGAGGAAGTCAACAAGTCAAAGTTGAAATAAAAGAAAGGATTTAAAAGCATTAAATTTAATTTATTTAATGGCTGCCCTCTTCCTCTAAAAAAGTGTGCCCCATTTGGGTATTATTTAATGTTTTTTAAGGCATTAAAACATTAAATTAATTTCTATTTTCAGTGGCTATGGTCAAAGCACACTGTGAAGCTTAAGTGAAGTGATGTGTGAAGGATTAAATTGGATTAATTTAATTTATTGGATGGTTGTCCTTAAACATGCTATTTTTAAAAGAGAAAAGCATGATTTTTAATTAATTAATTGTCTTTAATTATTAGGGAAATTATTAATTATAGAATTGTGAAGGTTATATAAGCATGGGCAGCCATATGGGTGAATTATTCAAATCACAGGTAAAGAATTGCAGCCAAGTGGAAAAGTGTGCCCCCATTAGAGGAAGGATTTTGCTCAGACAAGGTGACAACAAGGCTAAAAGCTTCCAGATTTGGTGCATGCTTTGGAGGAGGTTGATCTTTGTCTGCATAATTACTTCCACAGTGTTACAGAGCTCTGTGTTGATTGAAAGGATTCATGCTCTCTTTATGTGCAAATTAAACACCATTTTTGGGGCAAGAGCTTGAAAAGTGTAGATTTTTACAATTTAAATTCACTATTCATGCTCCGGTGGCCATTTTTGTCTGAGTAAATTGCAGGAATTCATTACTGTGTGATTTACAAAAGAAAAGGAGTTTTTATCAATGTCCAACACATTGCAAATATCCTCTGAATCTAAAGAATTGTCCATATCTGCACCAGTATTGAAGAAATCTGGCCAAGTAAGAAGAAAAAGAATTATTTAGACGAAGATAGACAAATCTATGGTGAAAAGAGATGAAAAAGAAAGCACGATGGAGTCATGCATTGCTTCCAAACTTGCAGACATAGGAGACACAGATCTAGGCCCGGAACCTCTTGCCGATTTGATAGATAGATCCAGAGCGGGAAAGACTTCACTCATGCGTGCGGTCAAAAGCAGTGGAATTATCCGAGCTGCAGCTTTTCCATGTACAGCCCAATTGCCAGAGTTCGTGATGGAGTGTGCTAGATCTTATCATCCTTCATCCAGATCAGTACGTGATGCTTCGGGAAAGACAATAATTCGTTTGGACGCAGAGTTCATCAATTATTGTTTGAAGATTCCAGTATAAAGGTGGTGACTTCTATTAGCATTCAGGATGCTGACAGTAGATGGGAGAAGCATAGAGCTTATTGCATTAGCATCATGAATAGTTGATACATGAAGAAGCCTAGATCTCCTTCAAAGTTCCTGATAACTCTTCCATGGTCCAATTTGGTGCAGGAGGTAGATGATGTCGTAAAATTGCTATGCGCAGATGAATGATGAAGCAAATGCTTACACTTTCCGTACATGGATGTATGCTTTCATCAGAACCATTGAAATCAACAAGGTTGATTCTATAATCAATTGGTCAGAAATTATTAGCAACAACATCGGTGAGCAACTCCGTAACGTGAAGCATAATTTCAGCTTCAAGATGACTTCATACTTGGTGTATGCCATAGCATCAAAAGGCATCTTTTCCAAGCTGGATAGATGTGGTGTTCTTTCCAAGGACCCCATTTTCGAATGCTACTCACACCTTCGCACCTGCATGTGAGAAAGACTTCAAAGTGATCAATGATGACTTCTTCTACGATTTCATCTGCAGGCTAGACAAAGACTTGAAGGCCAACAGGGTAAGCAAGGAAGCGTGGGAAGCCGTGTCTAAGATTGCGCAGTCTATTCATTCAATTTCATATTTCACATACCTCGTGGTTACGAGCTTTTCTCGAGAACCAACAAAGATGCCCTGTGTATCCAAATGATAGATTGATCGCCATGGAGCTGAGCAGGCAACTTGTGGAGTTGCACGACCTTCAGTCAAGGTGGCACAAGTCTATGGGCTTCTTCCCAATCATTGTGGGATATTATAGTTGCATTAGCATTCACAGAGCTCGAGGGATGGAAGTGCAAATGTTATCTCGAGTATGAGCAAGAGTTCTTCCCTACACGGCTGAACTTCGATCCATTTGGAGTAGCCAAGAAGACAATCTCCCAGCAGTACGCACATGTGCCTTCATTAGAAGATTTTTGGATGAAGTGCGGAAGTGAGTACGAGGTTAGAAAGAGAGATTTCAGTAGGCTGTTAGCAAAGCAAGTGTTCAACTTTAGACTAGCGTGGATACCTGTGGATCTTAAAGATGATGGGAATGTGGTACTTGACACTTACCATCAAATGGGAGGAGATAAAGCCATACTGCAGAATAACATAGGAGGCTGCAACACAATTGAAGAAAGGTCGAGAGTTGTGTTGGTGAATACTTCAAACTAGTTGCTGACGAAGGGATATTGCCTTGATGAATCAAGTCATGGGTAACTTCGGCACAGGAGATTCCCTCAAGCGAAAGCACGGAGGAGAAAGCAAAGCAGGAAATTCAAGAAGTTGAAAGTGCATAGAAGATCTCAATCCAAGGAGAGGATCACTTACGTGACCATGACTTTAACTCTAGTTTCTCCAGTACCAAATGCTTCACCAACTATTGCATCACAACGGCAGGATGCTTCCATGCCTCCACTAAATCCAGCGACATTCATCTTCTTCCCCTCAGCCACTTCATTCAACACCCATTCCAGAGGATACGTTGAAGCTGCAGATGGCGAAATTCGAAAGGGATTTGTCCTTGGATGATTCAAAAGATGGCAGCCATAACACTGTGGCACTTTCTGACGGAGAGGATGTAGAGTGGGAGATGGTAGTGCACTCAGCGACTTCTCACTCTCCGAGAAGTAATTTCTCGGAATGGTTAGCTTTGCAGTTTGTTCCAGAAGTGAGAATGGAGATGAACTTAGAGGAGCACGACTTGCAGCTACTCCAGGATCTGAGCAGAAGAGACAAAAGACCTAAAGTTGCTAAAGAAACTTCTAGGTTGATCATCGAGGATTCAGGAGAGAAGTTTTTGAGATATCAATTCAGGCAGAAGGAAAGATAGAAGAAGAGCTCATGACAGAAGATGTGACAGTGACCAAAGTACCACTCGGTCAAGCCACCACTGAAGGATTGAAGCAGGATACGTAAACATTGATAGATGCTTTATTCCTTAGGCTTGACAGTGAGAAGGCGGAGAAAGAAAAGCTACAAGCAAGTATCTCAATTATGTGAGATAATAGCCAAGGTTGCTAAACCTTCCATTCAGCCCATTTCAGAGCAGGTGAGTGATCATCTTATGCAGGAAATGGAAGATGCAAGCAATCAAGTAAAGGCCATTGACGAATGGAAGGATTTGATTATTCATCAAGCTTCTGTACAACTTGGGGAAGTGTCAGCCCACCTAAAGGTTATGAACGATGCAGCAAATCAACTAAAGCAACTGATGGCAAACATAGAAGGCATGAATACAGTTGCAGAGAGTAACCTGAGTATTTTGGCTGAGATCAACAAGCTTCCGGGAGATGTATTGATTGCGAAACAAATTGTACCGGATGGATCAGTCGAGAAGGGGAAGCAGTTAGAATTTGCAGTATCTTTCCGTTTGGAAATCTACAGAGTTTTGCTGAAAAGGATGCAGGCACTTGAAAGTAGGACGTCATCCTTACCCGACAGTATCATTTCTTTCACGGAAGAGGATGTGGTTGGAGGCGTTACTTCTTACGTGCGGATTGTTTCTAATGAGGTGCCTAATTCCCTAGAAGGTTCTCTTCTGATGGTACAAAAGAGAATTGATAAAGCTACCAAGCCTTTCACGATGAATTCTATCAAGATAATGGTGGCGCAGGAAAACATTGCAAGGTTTGGGCTGAGTTTGGAAGATGTGGAAGCATGCATCAAAGTGTTGAATGAAGGGTTGCTGCAATTCAGGACAGAGAAAGAAGCAGTGGCTAAAACAGATGGAAGGATGCTGAATTATATGTTCGACAAGTATATCAGATATCAGAACAAGAAGATGTAGACATTACAGCTGGCATGACTTCTTCTATTCTTTCTTCTTCTATTTTCTATGTTCCTAGATGAAATTGTAAAACTTCTAAGTTATTGGTTTTACAACCATTGCTTGAAGTCATGTGGAACCATTCTATTAGTTAAGTAATACATGTGTCGCTTAAGAAGAAGTTAGTTGAGGATGATTGCAAAATGTCATCTTTACTTGTTGTTCATGCTTTAGTTCAGTTTGAGTTTTCCATTTGTACTTTCCCTCCTATATTCTATAAGTAGGAGAAGAACTTCGGGTTAATGATCATCGATCAGAATTTGTAAGCAGTAATCTTGTGTTCTAGACTTTGTGTTGAACCCCTGAGAGTAACTTAGAGCAAAGGAATACAAAGGAGCAGGTTTCCGGAGAACTTTGTGTCACGGTGTACTTTGTTTCTTGCTTTTAATCTTAGATCTCTTAGTAAACTTTGTGTTATTATAGATCTGGATCTAGAGCTACCTTTTTTATAATTATGTGTGTTCATATCTATTATGTTTCTTCTATGTACATGCAATTAGCTCTGCTATCTACTAATTGGGATGCACATCTTCCCTATTTATTCTCTGTATTTCCTTTACTTCCTTCTTTTATAACTTTCCTTTCTTAAACAGCTGCTTACTTGCTGCAGAACTTATTAGTTATGGTTCATGAACTAAGTGGTTAAAGTAAAACCCCTCATAGATAATAACACGTTTTTATTGAAAAATCTGACACGGGAGCCTCACCGGTTAAATGAGGGAGATTTATCTCATGACTGCCTAGGTTTGATGCTATGCAGAAAATCTAGCCAACAGTTTTTGGTGACTCTACTGGGAAACAACTATCTTTGCAGATCAAAGCTTTTCTATTGAAGATCAGAGTGTTTTCCACACAAATCTCAACCTGGCTGAACGTCCATTCACCCGATCCATGAAGGCACAAGGAAGGACTGATCATTTCTTCCAACTGCAGGAGAAATTCAATTTCAATCATCCTCCTCAAGTTAGAAGTCATAGATCTAGTCTCTCACCAGGAAGGAGAGTGCACATCCATCCAGATCCGGATCGTATTCAGCATAATTCGGCGGCTGGAATTATCCATCAAGTCTATCAAGTCTACACAAGGAGGAGACGTGCTCAAGTCAACATGGCACACCAGATTGTCCCTGTTCCATGGGGAGCATATTTTGGACCTCTAAACTTGGCTCCACCTATGCATGAACTTCCAAAGGGATCCAGAAAGAATTTTCTGAAATTCTTTGGAGATGGAAAGCAAAACCTAGATGATCATTTTGCGGCCTTCTTTATATCCTGTGGTGTGCTTGCAGTAGAGCATGAAGATGTCTCAGTCGGGCTCTTCATTGAGACTCTACATGACTTAGCGAGAGAATGGTTCTATCGGCTAGCTCTTGGCACCATAACCAACTGGGTGAATATGCGTGAGCAATTCCTAAAAAGATTCAAGCCTATAGAGGATGCTAGCACGTTGATCACCCAACTGACGCAGTTGAAGAAAGAGCCAAACGAGAACATATGGGACTTTATTTCAAGGTTCCAAAGGATTTTGTATAAAATCCCCACTTCTGTCGCATTAAGCGACGAAAATCAAAAGACGTTTTTTATAAACGCTCTATTGCCTGAAGTTGGATATCAGCTAAGAAGGGCAAGACCGGTAAATCTTCAAGCACAAAATGCTGCCGTGGAGGTTGAGGACGACTTGATCATGGCTGGAAAACTCAAACAACCATCTCACAAAGGTGATGGTGCTTCTGCAAGTACTTCTGATCCTTTGTTGCAGAAATTGGCTAATGACATGTTGCAGATCAAGAAGCAGATCTCTCAAGTAGGGAATGCAACCCCCTCAAGATTAGCTCCTACCCGGACCTTCAATGGTCAAAATCAAAATCAAAATCGAAACAGACTTGCTGCTGCACCACAATGGTTGGCAATAGAAGCTGCTCCAAGGAATAACTTGGAAACTAATGAAGAGGATCTCGGCATTGATGAATCATTTGATGATGAAGACTTTATAGATCCCGCTGGTGACTCCAATATTAGTTACCTGGACTATGAATCTGATGATGGCTATTATGAATATTTTGAAGATTCTGATGGTCACACTTTTGCGGTGTTTACAAGGTCTTAGACGCGCCAAAATGCCGAAGCATCCACAAGCGGCCGGAAAGAGAGAGAAGATCTTGGCCCGGATGTTACTATCTTGAAAAGAGGTAGCACTCTTCCTTCTTCTTTAGCACCTAAGGATAAATATTCAAATTCTTTCAATTCACAGCAAAGAGCCAATGCACATCCTGCTGAAGCAAGTCAAGCTTTCGACATAATTGATCACATCAAGAGGAACAAGGTCCAAATGTCAGAAGCTGAGTATTTGAGAGCATTTCCTGATCAGCTGAATAGATTGGTCAAATATGTGCAAATTAATGGTCCCAGCCCAACAAATAACACTTCACGGGGTATCTTGTCAAATCCAAAGAATACTCCTCCTACAAATAATGTGGCGGAAAGTTCTTCTCCTTCTACCCCTTCTCCTGCTACATCAGAAAGGATCAAGCCATTCTATGTATCTTTGCTTATCAACGGATACAAACTGAGAAATTGCATTTTGGATTCTGGAGCTTCTGATAATGTAATGCCTACCAAAGTTGCTGATGCCTTGGGTCTCACGTTGACAAAAACCATCGGAAGATGTTATTCAATGGAAAGGCAAGTCCCTCTTGTGGGGAAAATCAAAGATGCGCAGGCAGTACTTGCTTCTTTTCCAGATAAAAGACTGAAAATGACTATCCTTGTAGCAGACATTCCAGTCTCTTATGGCATGTTGTTGAGTAGAAATTTCTGCAAAGAGCTGGGTGGAGAAGTCAAGATGGATTGGTCTTGTGTGCACATACCAATCAAAGGAGTAAATCAGAAGCTGGAACCTGAGAAGAAATCTAAGTACACAGTATCAAAGTCTGAGGATCCTAGATCTCAGATCTTGTTTCAGGAATCGGATCACGGAGTCTATTATCTAGAAATGGATAAAGAAGAAATTCAACCGGTGATTCAAGAATCACATCAAATTGATAACAAGATTTGGACTCTGGAATTTGATGGTAGTTGTTGTTCATTTGGATCCAGCGCAGGCATTGTTCTTATCTCTCCTGAAGGGAAGGTGCATGCACACTCCTTCAAATTGATGTTCAAAAATACTAACAATACGGCTGAGTATGAAGCATTGTTGTTAGGCATGGAGCAGGCAAGAACAATGGGAATCAAACTATTACACGTAAGGGGAGATGCTGAGCTGATTGTGAAGTAGATAAGAGGCCTCTACCAAGTCAAAAAAGACAAATTGTGACACTATAGAGATCGGGTCTACTCTGCTATCCTAGATTTTTCAGCTTTCTCAGTATCTTACATTCCGAGAGAACAAAATTCAAGAGCTGATTTTCTTGCAAAGAACCGCAGCCTTGTTGAATCCGGATCAGCCTCCTGCATTCTTTAGACAGGGGGACTACAAGGTGGAGATGGTCTTTCGCCCAAAGGTTCCTGACAACGTTCAACAATGGCAGGTTTTCAATGATGACACGTAGATTGTTGTGTTTCTCCAACAGAAAGACAACTTTGAAGAAATCTACTATGAGGGAAGCAATTCACCTCCTAGGCAGACTACTGTCAGAGAAATGGATGTGGATGTCTCAGGAAGTCAGGAGATTATCCAACTAAAAGGAAATAAAATTCCCAAAGGTTTGGTATCTCTTGAGGAAATGTTTGATAAGCATGATCAAATGCTTAAGAAAAATGAAGAAAATGAGGAAGGTTATTCCTCCGACACACAATTACTAAATTTGGGAGCTGGCAATGATCCCAAATTAGTAAATCTCGGTAAGTGTTGCTCAGAGGCTGAAAAAGAAGCTTTTACTAAGCTTCTTAAGAAATACATGGATGTTTTTGCCTGGTCCTACCAGGATCTAAAAACATATCAGCCTGCGGAAGTTCAACACTACATCCCACTTAAACCAGAATAGAAGCCTTTCAAGCAGAAGCTGCGGTGGCACAACCCTACCATTTCAGGAACCATCTTTGTAGAAATCCGGAAGTTGTTAGACGTAAAGATCATCTATCCCATACATCATTCAGAGTGGTTGGCCAACATAGTCCCCGTAAGAAAGAAGAGCGGTGAGATTAGGTTGTGTGTGGATTTCTGCAACCTTAATCAAGCTTCACTGAAAGACAACTACCCCATACCCATCATGGATCACACCCTGTAGGTGGTCACTGGATCTGAGATGCTCTCCATGCTTGATGGCTTCTCAGGCTACAATCAAGTCAAGGTGGCCGAGGAAGATCAATACAAAATGACGTTCATCACACCTTGGGGAACCTTCGCATACCAGAAAATGTCATTCACCTGATTAATGTTGGTGCTACATTTCAAAGAGCTATGGATCTAGCCTTTGCTCATCTCAAAGATATAAGCATAGTGGTGTATCTAGATGATCTGACAGTCTTTTCCAAAGATAGAAGCACACACATTTCAAACTTGGAAGAGGTTTTCATACAGTGCCGCAAGCATGGTATTTCTTTGAATCCCAAGAAATCCATCTTTGTTGTGACCGAAGGAAAGCTGCTAGGGCACATTGTTTCCAAAGAAGGAACAAAGATAGATCCAGAGCATGTCAAATCCATTCAGACATTGCCTTTTCCCACATCCAAAAAAGGAGTTCACTCTTTCTTTGGAAAAGTTAATTTTCTCAGGAGATTCATTCCTGACTTTGCTGAGCTAACCCATCATATTTCGAATATGATGAAGAAGACACAAGATTTTAAATGGAGCAGCGAAGGGAAGGAAGCTTTCAAGATTTTTAGGGGATCACCTATCCAACCTAAATCCAACTATCTCACTCATTTTTATCTCACGGATTTTCCATCACAAACCACTTGAGAAAAAGGGGAAAATTTAGACACCATAATTAGGTCTCCCTAACTCCTACGTGTGCATACGTAACTTAGGACATCCTTGCATAAAAACACACATTCACTTTACCCATTTACCAACCCGTATTCACCATTCTACCACCCGTAACAACAAATAAAAAAATCAAATAAAAAAATAACCTAGGGAACCCTAACCTTCTAAAAAACTCCCCATGAACATAAATAACTTCAAAATCATTATTAAACCCAAAATTATTGAAAAGGAGAAGTTTGGAACCAAATTCATGCATTCTCCTTAAAAATATAGAAATCGGTGTCAATCCCTTGAATCGGCACAAATTGATTTTGATTTAGTCGAAATGACATTGATCTTATAAAAATCAACCCAGTCCATTTCCCAAGCATCCGAAAAAATGTAGTGATAGGGTAAATCATTTGCGGTGGTAAATGGCCTCACATTGACGTGAAGAATTTGAAATATCTCAATACATCATTCTCCCTTTAGAGAAGCTACCCTCTCAACCCAACCATCCAAACCATAATATTTAGAAAGGTATCTTCATCATATGAATTTTTAAACATTTCTATACATGTCTAATAAAAAATTTCAAACCTTTCTCGAGTCTTGTATTATGATTCTTGTTGAAAAATTAGCATCATTTCATATTTATGATTCCACACACATCGACTTATATTGATCTTACAGATCAATACTACTGCCCTCGCTAAAATCATCCAACCTTACATCTTGTTACATTTTAGTGCATCCACCATGTTTTGAAATTATAACTAATCTTCTTTTGTTCAAAAGCATGGTTCTCGATTAGATGACCATTCCAAGATCAATGTAAAATCCACAATTATTTAGGACCTACCCATAGTCTATCAACCCTTCACGTGGGAACAATATGACATCAACCACAATTTGAGCATATGTGTCACCATCCTTATTCCTAATCCGGTTGACATTCTTAAGCAGCTTATATATTCTCTTTGAACATAGTGACGAGGCCAACCTCTACTAGGACAACATTTTCAATCCTCGTCATCCTATCATCAAGGATGTTGATTAAATCCTAACATCCAAATATATTATATCTTTAGTTTTTATACACATAACTTTACATTATCATCTACAATTTCATTATTGATCATTTGTAGCTTAATTTCCTAAAAGTGAATTGACATTTGTTAAAGGGATCCTTTTGGTTCTTGGGATTGGACTTCACCAAAAACTCACTTCATAATTATTTAGGATTTATTTTGTTAAATTTTCTACGTGTGTGTAGGTTTCTAGTTCCTTGGAAGAGGATTTTTGCGCACCCTTTCAGATCTACCATATTTCATCACCAACCCACACAGTTTTATTAAACCTGTTATTTTTTATTTTTAGTGATTTATTTTGTAAAGTAAAGTTGAATCCTAAAATATACTAAAACAATGCGTCAAATATATATGGTAGTATATAATGTCGTGGCTACATGATATGCTCAAAATGATTTTGTTGAAAATTCCTTGCAACCTTTAGATAAAATACGACTAGCAAGTTTAAATCCAAATTTCACCATCCCTTGTCATCCTCCTTCCCTACGCGCCTTCACCTATTAAGACATTTCCTCCAAATTTTCCTATATTTCTTGTGTCTTGGGGTGCACAACATATTCTACAAATAAAGTGTGCACCATTTTTGTCCTTTATTCAACTACATCTTGTTCTTTGAATTCATTTATCCCTCATCAAATTCCTTACCCTTTTAAACCTCATCTAACCTACACACTTATACATATTTGTTTCTACAAATATCCAACTATTTCTAACTTGCATTGTGAATAATACACTTTCAGGATGGTAACTTAATCTACTTCTACATCATCAATAGGGGTTGATTTTTCTAATACGTACTTTTTTTTGAAATAAATTTTTCAATATGTATGTTAGGTGAGGCACTTTGGTATATGCTTGGAAACTATTTAACATAATGAAAAACATGTAATTTTAATTGAGGCTCACCAAAGACAAGGTCTTCCTCAAGATACATTAACACTTTTCCAAATAAAAATGAAACAAATAGGTTTCAAACCCAATCAATTTACCTTTACTAGTATCCTTTGAGCCTATGTTAAAATGAGAGGTTTGAAGCACTTTATAGACATCCATCAAACAATGATTGAAATTAAATATATTGTTAGATGTAAAAAATGTGGAAACATACAAAAGGAATGAGAACTATTTGAGAATATGCCTCAGCAAAATGTGGTCTCTCGGAATGTGTCTCGGCCTGCATCAAATCTAGAGCACGTCCTTTATTGCCTCTTCATTCCTCTCAAACATGGTTTTCTTTCTTACACCTAGCATGATTTTTCCATTTATATTTTTTCCTTTTTAGTGGTATAAAAATTAAAACTAACTGAAGAGTATGTTTTGGTTATCTAAAATGACTTTTCTTGCACAAAATGTTAAAATTTACTTTATATCTTGCAAAACTGAAATGACAATTTTGATTGTTAATATTTCTCTGAATCATGTCTCAAAAATATGGAAAAATTAGATTATGAAATTGGATAATAATATCACTCATAATATAAATTTGAACTTGAGTTTTTATTTAAATATGTCACTTGAACACCTTGCAAAAAGTGAATAAAACATGATTTATAATGATGCACAAAATACCTCTTTAACTCTAGTAATAGTGGGAAGTCAAGGTTTGATCATGTTCATCAAGTTTGGTTATGTAGAATGTCACATTAACCTTTAGGAAAAATTATGATGGTCATTTGATCATTTTACATCATGTGTTGATGATCCCAGTTGATTTTTTTCAGTTTGGAACCACTTCCAAAAGTTATAAATTCATTTTGGTTTAGACTCGTGGTTTAGGATCCATGTTGATAAGTGGGATTATACGACTACATACCTCTCGATTTTCACCATAAAAACATAATCAACCTTTAGTTTTTGATAATACCACTTTAGAAACTATTTTTTAAAGGGGTTTTGTAGGCCTCTGGTTGTTACAGTAACAAGGAAAACTGATCCAACTTTGATAATTAGCTCCACAAAGGTAGTCACAATATTTGAACCCTAGTCTCCAAAAGTGATTATCATTGACTTTGAGTGTTTCCCTATATATAGGAGTAGATGAGAATTGACATATTCTATTTTTGAGTCTTAGACATTGGTTTTGAACTCAATTTTGTAGCCACTCTGGCTAAATTGGTCACTTTTATAAACATGTAACAATAATAGAAATATTGTCATAGGACCCTCTTATAGCTTAATAAATATTGAGATGCCTTAGGAAACCTTCACATGAATGTATGGAACCTTTGGTTGTCACTTGCATCAAGAATTTTCTTTTAAAAAATTGTGTTTCTCTCTCTCCTATATATATATATATATATATATATATATATATATTGCTAATAAAATTAAACTAAGAATGTATTCCTTACCCTCTCTATTATTGCGTGCAAAGTGTTTGATTTCATTTTGAATGGAAAAGAAGGCATACGTGAAGAAATTTTAGTTGTAGGATATTTTCATGTTAACTTCTAGGGATGACCATGTTTGTGGTTACAGGTACCTTGGACAAAATAATTCATTAGCATTACTTGTGGTTTTGTAATAACATGTTATCTTTGAAAACAATGTAATTAGAAAGGATAAATCAGCATTATTGTTATAAATGAAAATGTTAATTATTGATTTCTGTGATGAGTATAAAATTGTTAGCGTATTGGGATGTCGAGTAAAGGGGAAAATTTGTCATGGGTGTATTTTTATTGTGATTTATATATTGCTAAGGGTGTGGATGTGCATATTAATTAGAAATGAAATGAATTTTTATATCATGCTCATGTGTGGAATTAATGAATGTACTCTTTGTGTGTTTTACTAAATACTTGGGAACTTAGAAGAAAAGAACCAAATTGAAAAGAATGATCTAAGAGTAAAATTCTTGTGTGGAATGTCCTTACATATGATTACATTTGTAGCATATAGAACTAAACTTATAAGTATGAAACTAGTTGCATCAATACTTGTCACCTCCTAGTTTAGAGGACATAATATCACAAATTCATGTCATCATTTTGAACATATATACTAATCATGAAATGAAACAAAACTACCTTAATGTTAGTCTAAAAGACAACAAGATTGTTAAAGTAGGCATTTACCTTAGCTCATGTTCACCTAGGTACTTTATTTACTGTATGTATTGATCCTCACCCACTTATGTGTGTGGATATTTATTTTTATTTATTTAGATATTAGGGGGATATTATCTAGTTTTTAGGTATAGTTATTTCCTTGATCTATGGTATTGACTAGATCCTTGATGTCTAGTTCTCTCCTAAATCTATGGACTTGACTAGTTCTTTGATGACTAGTTCTATCCTTGATTTATGGCTTGATCTACGATCTTGGTAGTTCTTTATTTTTATTCCTTACCTATATAAACAAAGCCAATTTTCATTGGTCTTTCATTGAGTTCCATAATAATATATGATATTGTTGCTCATTTGTTTACAAAGGTTTATGTAAATTTATTCTAGTGAATTGCTTTCATCTTATTGGCTTGGTATGATTTGGTTATCGTTCCTTTTATGGTATCGAGTAGGAGATTGCTATTGACATCCCTTTGTAAGTTTTTATTTTCTAATAAGGTTTTGGTATATTCATACATTTGGGATTTTTTCATATTTTATTTATACGCGTGTGGTTTTATGCAAAATAGATCCTTCCATTAGATTCGAAAGGTGGAAAAAACCCTAAGATTGAGTGTAAAATCGACCAATTCTAGAGGTATTCATTTTTTTGGCATTTTTTGTTATTGCATGACATAGATTGGTTCGTCTTGGAATTCACATCAATTAGAGCTAAACCCGTAAAATCATTTTTTGAGTTTTTTGTACTTTTTTTAGACCCATTGAAATCCTTAGCCCTTGGTCATATGGTATGGTCATATGAGGGCTTAAATCTTGTGATTCCTACTAATAGGTTCTTAACTCTAACCTCCTTTCATTTTTCATTTTATTTGTGTGGTGAAGGAAAGAGCATTTTATTTTATTTTAGTGGCAATAAAAATAAATAGCAGAGCATAAACTTGTAAACCTTGTAGCTTTTGATCGGAAACTCAATTTTGAGTGTCATTTTTCAAAAAAGTGCTTTTTTGTGCTCTTTCCATTAGAAATATTTATTTTGAGAATCACACTATAATTTTAAAAGTGCCATATTGTAACATGCACTCATTATAAAGTGCCAAATATGGAGGGGTGTTGTAATCACTTGTGGACGCAATTTCAGTTGAGCCCAATGTCCTAAAATTTTGGGAGTTACATTCTTTTATATATCATCAGGAGGATATTATAAAATTTGTGGAAGAAAATAGATCACTCATGAAGTGAAATTCTCTCTGTAAGCACTCATTCACAATAAAGATACAATAATACACTCCTCGGCAAAGAAAAACTTACTAGCCTACATCATCGTCATCATATTATGGACAGTCATATCCATGATCCTAGTCCACTTTCAGTTATTTCCTTGTACGTACGGACCTTGATCTATCATTTTTGATGCTCCTAAGCCTATTAAGCTTTTACTGCATTTTCTTTTGGGTTTGTGCCTATTGCGATTACACATGTTGTGTATCCTACTTTCTTCTCACATACATGTCTCTTTTGAGAATCATACAGTGGTATTGTTTCCCATATTCCACATGTTAAGTGGAATTCTCACCATGGCATTGGTTTTCGAGTAGGTACTTCATTAGGGTCACACATTGATGTGAGCTCCTATTTTTTCTCTCGACTCTTTCTTCGAGGATCATGAGCAACATATGATTTATGCACCTTTACTCAGGCTTGAGAAACCTGATATTTTAGCTATCATACATGATCAATGTAACACACATTTTGATATTCATTTGAATGCACCCATTGTGCATTTTATACCAAGTCATATGCAAACCTCTTCTTCATCCATCTCGTGTTGATTTAGGGTGGGTATTTCATCACTCGTGGCGGAGACATAGAGATTCTTTGAGGGTACTCTACTGGTGTGGATCCTCCACCATTCATCCTCTTTCTCCAATTTCTATACCTTATTCATTGTAATGCTCCTTATTTTGAGAATTTTTATTTAGCAAGTGAAGTGTATCTCTCTTGTTTGTTGAGAGATTTTGCATATGTATTTTTCGACACCTTTAGCATGTTAACAAGTCTCTCTTGTGGGGGAGCTATTCTAGTGAAGTCCATTATTATTTTGTCAATGTTTGAGTAGTTGTTTTGACAACTCAAATAGATTTGTAGCATCACTCCACCCATTCAAAGAGTATGTGAGGGTGTGGTGTTGATCCCGATTCTTAAGGTTTTGTGTCATTACCTTGTTACCTTGGCTTTTATTGGATTGTGACACTGGATATTATGTCCTTTCCTTGTTACTTTGGTTATTGTACTTGGATCGTGGCACACCTATTTGCAGCTTGATTGATCGAATTATGTTTGGTGTTTTTTTGCACTTTTGGCATCACTTTATTGGACAATCTCCTTGTATGGAGCTATTCTAGTGAAGCCCAATGTTAGTTTTTTTTTATTTTTGTGATCAAGAAGATGATTCAAACCATAGTGCACACCAAACTTCTTCAGCATTGTATGAGTTTTTTGAGCTGAGATTCTTGGATTTCTTGCAACAAATTTTTGCTCTCTCTATTTTTTGTTACAGTTTGTAGGTACTTTGTGGAGTCCCTTTTCCTAATTATTGTACATGAGTACCTCATCAGTCCTAGTTTTCAGGAATCATATTGTGGACATTCCACTTCTATTTTGGCCCCTAGCTTCACTTGAGGGGGTGTTAGAGTATGTATTTACCTTATCTCATGTTCACCTAGGTACTTTATTTACCTTTATTGTATTTATCCTCACCCACTTATGTGTGTGGATATTTCTTTTTATTTATTTATATATTAGGGGGATATTATCTAGTTGTTAGGTATATTTCTTTCCTTGATCTATGGTATTGACTAGATCCTTGATGTCTAGTTCTCTCCTAAATCTATGGACTTGGCCACTTCTTTTATGACTAGTTCTTTCCTTGATTTATGGATTGATTTACGACCTTGATCGGTTATTAGATTTTTATTCCTTGCATATATAAGAAAGGTCCATTCTTATTATATTTCATTGAGTTCCATAATAATATATGATATTCCCTGCTCATTTGTTTGCAAAGTTTTATGTAAAGTTATTCAAGAAAATTGCTTTCATCTTATTGATCATGGTTTTTGATTAGCATCCGAGTTCTTGGTTTGGTACAATTTGTTTATCATTCCTTTTAAAGACAACCCTAATCTAGTAATCATTTATAATGTTATCCTTCAAACATGTGTTAGTCGTATGTCATCCCTCCTAAATAGGATCTAAGATAAGTGGTGATCTAAAAATGATACAAAAGAGGTGTGTCTTTATATTGAGTGACCTTGCTCAAGAAACAACAATTTACCTTGAGATATGTTATGAACCCAATCTTCACTTGTATTCCTAGAGACTTAGTGGTACTTGTTATGTATGTGTGCTTTTCGTACAAACCTAGTGGTAGGTGTTTATTTGTGTGGAAGTGGGTGTGATGCAATAGCTAAAATGTATAGTTTCACTTTTGTAACATGAGGGATGTAATGTATAAACAACATAATTATATGGTTGACTCAGAAAACGAAGCTACATTAGATGGGGTTAAATGATGCAAGTGCATAGGATTGTAGAGGTAATTACATAATGCGGTAGTGCGACATTAAAAGGTTATCAAACAGACTTTGGTAAACAACAAAGTGGGGTGGTACTCTCATATTAGTGGCTCAAAGGGAATCTCTATTTAAATTAAATGCAAACTATATAAGATTGGTATATAAATAAAAATGAGGGTTATGGTTCCTTTTTAGGTTTCTCTATTGTTTTGAAAAAAATTCATAATTGAATCAAAATCTTTACCTAGCGTTGCAATAAACCAATAAATTCAATGATATTGTATTACAACTATAGTCCTTACCTTCCTAGGATGTTTTAATAATTTGATACCTAGAAGTGATTGTAAGTTATCAATCTGTGGAGGTTACAATAAAGTTTTCCTCGGAGCCAATAGATTTTTTTTTTTGAAAACCTTAGTTGAACCACAAGGTCTTGAGAAAGGAAACCATTATTAGGAAATATAGTTAGTGGTTATATGATCTCATGAGGTAGAGATGTATTTTCTCCTAGTCTTGACCCATGGAGGGTTATAGGTGTCGTAATTGTAATTAACTTATTTAAATACATCTTAAGAAGTTTTTGTGGAAAAAAATTATATTTAATTTCATCTATCAAAATTGTGTTTCTATAAGGTGTTGGTTTTAGGAGTAAAGTGAAACTTGGATTCTTACTTCTAGCTTAAATCAAGTCACCTTATGTTATTAAAGATAAAAATGAATTTTTCCATGTGAGAACATGCATTCGAGAAAACATAAATTCTTATCCAGAAAACAAATCTTATGTGACTCGTGTAAATGTTAAAACGACTCTAACCAATTATTAAAATATGGAAGTCAATTGCAATAAAGAATGAAAACAAATAAAGTGTACTCCTTGTAAGATAAAATTTAAATGAAATGAAGAATATGTAATCTTTGAGAATGAGAATATATGCCTTTATACATTAAATTCTCTTCAAATATATAAGGTTAAACAAAGGAATTCAATTGTAATAAATATGTAAACCATGAAAATGATGTGCATTGTGGAACATGTCTATCTTTAAGTTCTCATTTGTGGTTGGGTTAGTGTACTATGTTCATTTTTTTGAGAAAGTGTGGCATTAGTGCATCTTTTGTTATCATTTTGTATGTATGTTCATCATGTTGGGGTGATATTTAATCATTTTTACTAGAGGAATAAGGATTTGTTAGTAAAGGAAGGAATAAGAAGTATTGTTTGTTTTTATTTGAAGGAACCAAAGGAATTTATGGCTAGTATTAATGGAGGGATAAGTGTATGTTATTGTTGGTCCGAAAATCATCGCCAGACAGATCTATGGATAGACGAGCCAACAGTGTGCAGGGCTTAGCCCCTCTTTGAGTCAGAAAAGCGAAACTGGTTTATTGCTATTTCTACTAGCAGGAACCTATGCAAGTCTCACATTCTGCTTGGGGTTGGGATCTCATCCCAAAGAGAGTGTTTTAGGCCTGAGAAAAGAAAGGAATGAAAGAGGGAGGAGAGAAAGAATAGATCCGAAGGAAGAAAAGAAATGAATTCCAAAGCAGAAGGGTCAGAAGATTTACGTTTTTGGTTTGGTAGTAAACAGAGCCAAACCTACTTGCGTAAATAAACAAAGCAATACCGATGAGCAAATGACAGGAAAGTAGATATGAATCCAACAGATTAAACACATACAGATCTAACGTAAGAAATACCTAATGCATAACATATGATATTGAGCACAAAGTCTTAATAATTGTACATGTTTTCTTCTTCACATAAGAAAGCTCAAAGTCTTTCTCTCTTCACTTCTATTTCTATCTAAAAATGTTCACCCCGAATACAACAAGTATTCCAAAGATTTATAGAAGATGAGGGAGAGAGAAGGCAAAATGGAGCCAACCACTTATTTACAAAGATATTTACAAAATATCTAAAAGTCATGTTGACTTTGACAACTTGGTGGATGACATCATCCCATGATGCAACATGGATGATGTCATCATTTGTGTCAACACATTTTAGACATTTCAAAAAGAAAGTCGGAGAAAGAGAGAAGAAGAAGAAGAAGAAGAAGAAGAAGAAGTTACTCATCATCATCATCCTGCGGCCGAAAAGGGGTCACCTGTTTCTGATGCTGCTCAGGTGATGATATGTGGAACTGAGCGCGGTATTCCAAAAACTTGCTAATCATCGGCCCAAATTGATCCTGTGATGGATCCTTGTGCCGTTCACTGATTGCTTCGCAAGTCTCCCGCTCGTCTATGAGCTTTTCCGGGAGTTTGGAATAATCTTTCTCTCCGCCTCGATAAGGAACCCGATGAAGTCCCTACAGGCCAGTAGGTTGTTGATAGATTCAGTGTCGAATGTGACCTCTGGCCCTGTCCCTTGAGAAGCTATCTCCTTGAAGATCCGGATAGTGTCATCAGCTGATCTCAAGGTAAGGGAAGGAGTGAGCAACCCTGGAGTCATGGCGAGAACAACTTTCTCCATTTGATGCATCGCATCCTAGGCCTCTTCCTTTACCTTGTCTATCTTTTCCGTAAGAATGAATTCCACTGATTTATCCGATAGTCCGTGAGTGGACATGGTTTTGTTGAGGGCCCTGGATGGCCGAAGACTCCGAACTTGACCAGATCTTTGACTGAACAGTCGAACATTTGTTGGAAGGTCTCGTGCTGGAGTCTAGCATGTTCTAGCTCTTCTGATATTGGACCTGCTAATGCTTGGAGTTCCTTATTCGCCTTCCCGATGTTCAGATATAGATTGACATATTCGGCGATCACTCTTTCACTGTCCTTGAGGATCTGGCTCCTCCAAGCAGAAACGGCCATACCCTGCTCGCCGATCTTTGAATACTCATTGATCTTCTCCTGACTGAGCAGCTCAGGAGTCTCGGCGGCAGTTGTGGGAGGTGCACTTCCCATCTTCTGTAAGGCCTGAAGCAGATATTTGTTCTGCTCCTTCAGTAGCCTTTTCTCCTCTTTTGTTTCCTGAAGCTTTTTGCAGAGTGCATCAACTGCGGAAAGAGCTTCCCCCTGGAGACTTTCAGAAGACGTCCCCATTGTGATTTGAGTCACGGTAAAATCTGTCGGAGACAGATCTTTTTTCTCTTTGAGGGGGTCGGGGTAAGCTATTTCCATAACTCTCTCACCTGCAGCACTTTGAGAGAAGCGTGTTACAGGCTTGTGCTTCTTTGCCCCTTTGGCTGGAATTACCGAAAAGTCCATCGGAGCGATGGGAACTTTCCTCTTTTGCTGGCTCAGCTGCTGAGAGATCCATGCTGGTCCCATGGAAGAAGGACCGGAGACAGAGGGGAAGGGAGTTACGGTAGCAGAGGGGAAAAACGTGGAGACACGCGGCGGCGGCATTGAGAGAATAGCCGAAGAAGTGTCCACGGGAGGAAGGGAAACCGTAACTGCAGAAGACATAGGAAGGGAAGGGAGCTCGGAGATGAGGGAAGAAATAGAGGAAGACAAATCAGCGAGGGAGGAGAAGATAGATGAAGAAGCAGGGGAAAGGGTAGAAGAAGGGGCAGAGGACACGACCAAAGGGGTGGTCGTTTGAGTCACTCGAGGAGGGGAAGGAAGAGAAGAAGAAGGGATAGAAGGGACCTCTGAAGTTGTAGTGACGCCGACATCCTGGGTGGATGGGCGTATAGGACTATCCTCTGTCAATTCTTCCTCCAGAGTTATAACCTGTTCTGGCTCTGAGGGAAGAGGACTTTCAGGGGCTTCTTCCTGAATGGTGCTAGTTTCACCTTCTGCACTTTTGTCCTTCAGCTGCCTCTTGGACCTTGGAGGTGCATTGCCCAACGGGGAAGTTGTGAAATCTACCCCGAGGTAGATCAGCCCGTTCATGCGACACCAGTGCTCTGTTCGCCGCATAGTCTCCTTGACCCTCTCCTCAATTGTTTGAGGAGCCTTGTTCCTGTCAATGGCCGGGAAGGGCCAATTGTCCCCATCTGTGTCATTATACACCTTATCTACTTCATCTTCCGTAGTCTGGAAGCCTTCGGGGACAATGGCCACTCCGTATTGGATGATTTCCGCCAATGCCAAGTGAGAGTGATCCTTTCTTCTGAGTTCCACCTCATGGAGAACGTCAATGTAAATATCCTCAATTTGAGGGACATGGATCGGATCGAGCTTCGCTTTTGGCAGGCAGCTTCTTGGGTCGAAGGTAGGCCTGGCTGGGAAGTCATGCTTCAAGTTGAGTAGCTCCAGTTCTGCGAACATTTCCTTTGCCTTATGGTGGGTGGAGCATGTGTATCGGCCCACTGTGAGGGGGAAAGGAGTTCCACCCTTCTTTCTTTTGAGGCACTTCTCATGGTATGTGACCAGCTGCCTTGACAGTTCTAGTAGAATCAGCTTAGGCCCAGCATACCTTGGTAGCCTGGTTGGCTCTCCCAAAAAGTTGGCAGCCCTCAGATAGGTGAACGTGGGAAATTGGGTGAACAGGGCCCCCCATTTCTCCGTGACTGCCACTATGTTTTTGGTTGTCCGGCTATGAGTCATGTTTGGCCTCAGCAGGCAGATGACATGATAAAAGAATGCATCGTTAACTTTTGTGAAATGTTGGATGCTATTCTCCAGCCTCAGCTCTGGGTAGTAATCAAATATTTTGGCCTGAGGCCATACTCCACTTCGGTTCAGCCCCGGATAATCCCTTGCCGACGCTGCAGCGTAGACTACATAGGAGTTCATATGGAACACTCCTATTGTGGCGAACTATTGTAGCTGCTCAGAGATGGTGCTGCTTATTATTTCACCCCAGCAAAAGCACTGATCGGGTAAATTTTTATTCATTGTCTCCAAGTACCTCAGCATCCATTTATGGAAGTAGTGGGCGTCGGAAAGCCCGAAGACTCTGCTCAGGAAAGTGATAGTGTCGCTGAGTTCTTCTGAGAAATCACTGCGGTGGATGACCTGGGGCCACCGGGTTACCACCTTCTTGTTCTTCAAGTATACCTCATTCATCAGCTGCATGCATTGGTCTTCGTTGTCTTCCCAGGCCTTGATGCATTCTTTTTGGCTGACGGCCACAAATTGCCAGTGATGAGGGATGCCGAGCATTATTTCAAAATGACGGGCAGTGAGGTTTATGACTACCTCGCCCTTGCTATTTTCGACACATCTTGTGTCTTTGTTGTAACATTGGGCAATCACCATCATGAATTCGTTGTTGACGGCACTGACGGGGATTCCTCCGGCGAAGTGCAGGGCACTGCCTATCAATTTGTCCATCCATGGACTTCTCGTAACCTTCTGAGTTCTAACCCAGAATTCCTCCATGTCAATGTGACCCAATTCTGAGTCTCTGACATCCATACTGCACTCAGCCTGTGATTCGGGCATCCTGACCCTCTGATATTTGTATTTCATCTCTTCTTCTGTCAGCTTAGCCTTTCCTCTTGGTTTGGTGGGTTTCTTGCTTGACGTAGACATGTGTTCTTTCAGAATCAGTTGCTGATCTGCATGAAGAAGGAGTGAGACCCAATCCAAAAAGGTTGAATTAGTCATTTGATCTTCCATTGGAATGCTAGCAGAAGAAAGAGTTAGAGATTTTAAGGCTCAGGGCGCAGGGCGCATGAAAAATGTAATTTGCAGGCCAAATAGATAAGGCGCACAGAAAAGGAGTGTTGCAGAGGCTAAACTGGTGCCAAAGGCGCATGGCGCATGGATGTTGCAGATTGCATTTTATATAGGGCGCACAGGAAATGCGTGTTACATTGAGATTTGGTGCGCCCTTTGGCACATGGGTGTATCGTGTAGCAAGGACTTTTGTGCGCCAAAGGGATATGGCGCGGCGCACGAAGGGTTAACATAACATGATGTTGTTGTAATCGGGGATGCGCCTGTGCCTCTATAGTTTCATACTTGCGCAAATATAACTTGTGTAACATGGGAGCTGGGTGTCTGATTGGCACATGAAAAAGGGATGCAACATGGATGAACAGCGCGCCAAAGGGGCGCAGGATCGCACTTGTAGCACGCGACAAAGGAGCACCTTGAGGGCGCATGAGTTCATGATGCAGCAGGCAGAAAGGGCGCGCCATTGGCGCGGGTTTTGCTCATGTAACAAGGCGGGTAGATGCGCCGAGGGGCGCAACTATTTTTAGTGTAACAAGACGCGCCAGTGCGCCAATGTGAAAAACAGAGCCTCTCATTGCTCAACACTTTTTCCTTCTTTCCTCCATTTCAAAGATTGCTTGGAGATATAAGGTTTCAGAAAAGAGATTTTCAGACCAAGTTCTTTCAAAACAACACCCTCTACCAGCAGATCTGGAAAGAGGGAGGGAAAGGAGGAGGAAAAGAAGAAAAAGACAAGGCAGCACAGGGGGGGCTAGCTCAACATATTTCTATTTAATCAAAACACCAACCAGCAAGCTAAAACTAGACCATGAAAGCACTAAAAACCGAAAGCACACAACGCATGAGGGAACAAGAAGATCCTCTTACCTGGATATATAGCAAAAGTTTCAATGGGTCCACAGGGCGATGAAAACGACGGAGCAGAGGCTGACAAGTTCAGAATGATCACGTGCTCGAAAAAAGAGTGAAAATGACATTGGGCGCGCACTGATATATATAGAAAAACTTGTCATCAATGCGCCAACCACTTTTGAAATGGCGCATGAAAGTTTCTGTCGACAGGGGAAAGCGTGCGCCCTTTGGCGCACGAAAGTATTTGACAAGAAGATTGAGCGCGCCTTTGGCGCACCAAAAGCATTGTCGACATAAAGTTATGTGCGCCCTTTGGCGCACCAAAACATGGTGTTGCAATAATATTATGTGCGCCCTTTGGCGCACCAAAAGGTGGCGCAACAAGAGTTGTGTCAACACAGGCGCATGCGCCTTGGCGCACGCAAAAGAGTCTCAACATCCTTTGGCGCACTGAAAAGGTGTGTTAACATAAAAAACCATGCGCCAAAGGCTTTTAAGGGGGCGCACCAAAAGTTAGTGTTGCAAAGCAATTTCATGCGCCCAGCCAAAAAAGGCTCAAAAAGACTAAGTTCAAAAACTAGATTTCCCAGGAAGGGATTTTACAACGTTTCGAACGTGATGGATCCCTAACGAGGATCGAAACAAAATTTTCGGTATGGTTATCGGTAAAATTGCCCTTGTCAATTTTACGGGATAACAGATTATAATGGAGGGATAAGGGGCATGTACAAGTTGATGTTGTGTGTTATATCTTGGAGGAACCAAAGGCTAACTAGGATTCCTTAGTAGATTCATAATTTTTAGTTGCAATGATGATATATCCCCATTACAAGCCTCATGATAGGCTTAGTAGTGTGATTCATCTCTATTTCGTTGCTCCAATAACTTTCTCATCCCATCAGAGGCTTTGGTCCATGTTTGTGTAAGCATCTCATTTTATTTTGATTTATTCTAAGTTATCCCTTAACTGGTAATTTAAAACAAGAAATAAAAGAAACAGATCCTGGTTTATTTTGGCTTGTGTTTTGGTCTTACATGTGTGGTTGTTACATTTGGTATCATAGAATAATTTCATACCCTCAAACCTCTAGGACAGTTTAGTGTTGTCGTTAGTATTTATGATGGTGGATTTGAAAGAGTAATGTTATATTATGTTACAATGTGACAAACATGTACTTGTAAATATATGAATGTACATGTTTTGTTTACCACTTATTGTGGATGTGTTGTGATGTTGATGTGTTTCATGATTAAAGTGTCATGAAATAAAAGTGTATCAGACGTGTACTACCATATTGTTATGTATAAAAATGTTATTGTGAAATGTGAATGTGTTGTAAGGTTCCATTATTATGTGATTTTGTACATGTGCACCAATGTGTTAAGTGATAAAATTTGTGTCCTAGTGAAGTGTGTCATATCGTGATGTTGATATCGTGTTATATCATATTTGTGTATATGTCATGATGTTGAACCACTATGTTCATTACACATACACAGTCATATGTTATGTGATAAATTCAATTTCTCATGAATTGGGGGCTTATGGTGATCTCATAACCTCTATTGTATTGTACTTTCACTTTTGGTGTGTAATATTAAAACTTGACGTGTTGTAAGCCATGGAAATATTGTGATGGTATACCTACTATGTATACCATTTGTATGGAACTATGGTTGTTGTGTGTAATTAATTATTATGTTAGTTATTTGGTTATGTGTGTTGTTATGAACCCTATACTGACAACCCCTATTGGTAGTATCAAAGGTGTATGTTGAGATTAAGGAAAAATAGATTATTGTCCATTTTACTTGACTCAAGAAAGGAATTGGAGTCTTACATAGACTAATAATCCACTTCTATTAATTTGGTATGTATGTCATTTGCTCAATGGGTATCATACATAGTGTGTTGCACAAAAACCTTAGCCTCTCGTGAATGGAAACATTTACGTTTTCCTTTCTCCTTAACTAGTTGTCTTAGGGATGAAATTTGTGTGCTTTTGACTATGTTGAGCCTTATGGGAATTTAGAGATGATGACTTAGGTAGATACTATAAGAGTTACATAATTTTATTGATTATTATACTCTATTTCAAGAGGATTATCAATTTCGATATGCGCACTCAATGAGATAATACCTAATGAGATGCCTCTTTAGAGGCTACTATAGTTCCTTTTAATGTGAATCATTTCATGTGTTTTATTTGTAAAATCAATGATACTTTGCAACCAATAATTTTGATTTATTTTTGTTACTATTTGAGGCTTGTTAATTATTTTGTGCTATTTTTGTTGTTTGATTGCAGCTACTTATTCATTTTCCTTGATTTATCGATATTTCCATCTTTTAGTTGTTTTTTCAAACTCAAATCTCTATATATTTTGATGTCACTTATTTATTCGTTGTCCAATACGGACCTTCTTAAATTTTTGAATGATTTGGTTCTACCATGTTATATGTGCTTATATGTTTTCCATCAACCTAATATGGTCCATGTGTGGAGTGTCGTGTACACCCAAAGGTTGTCAGGTTATATTACCTAGGGCTTCATGTCATTAGGCCTTTGGTTTTTAGGTAACATGACTCTATATGTTAAATTCCATGGAGTGATCCGACCAGTTCTAGTACTATCATTATTTTCTATATTTTGGAGGCATATGGAGTTATTTTGGGAGGCATGTGGAATTCGTATTTATGATATATCAATTGATTCACAAGTTTCTCATGTGATTCCTTATTATGTATTGTGAAATTTGAGGCTTGATGCCCCTCATTGATGATGTGATATCGATCTTATCTTAACACTATGTGGATACAATCATGATTTTGAGTCATGTGAAACCTATGCATATGTAGTGTTTTTTGCCTTACTATTATGCTAGGCACATGTTATGTGTATTATCTATGTCATGGGCATGTGTATTGTGTAATATGTTGTGTGGAATGTAATTTTCTTCATGTGTTTGGGTTGGTGGTCTAATTTGGGATATAATCATGAAATGTGTTAAAAGGGTGTTTTATAGGTTGTTAGTGTTGTGTGTTGGGCCTTGTGTGACATTGTGATGTCATGTGTTATTAGAAAACTCGTTAGAAATTTAAAGTTGAATTGTTAAACAAAACATATTGCAAGCTTTGAATCAATAAAATGATATAAAGGAAAAGAAGTAAATGACTAGTAAAATAAAAAGACAGATAATATTCACATAACATTAAAAATTGTAAAAATACAAATTTTATTTATTTCCCTATAGTCAAATTACAACTATAAGATCTCTTTTCCCCGACAACATGAGTTGATGCTAATTTCTTCATTCACTCATGTGACCCTATAGTTGGCCCTAGTTTCATGTTACATCAGGGATGATGTTATTATAAGGAGAGGTAAATTTGTTTCCCCACTCCATTATTCCAATCATGAGGATATGGGTCCTTTTTAACAAAGTGATTTGTAAATGTCTTTGTAATGCCATGCATCGAAGCACCTTATTAGTAGGTGTGTGAGATCACCTCATCACGTATCCCAAGACAATTCTAATGTTGGAAATCAATATGAGGTTATCTTTGGATAAAAAATCATTTCATAAGTTCTTTAATACACATCTTCGTGGTGTTTAGGATGAATCTATGTTTGAGGGATAGTTAATAAAAAATAATAACAAAAATAAAATAAATAATAAATTAATTGAATAAATAAAACATAGTTTTAAAAGGGGAGAGAATTTGGAGGTAATTATGGTGATTGGTGGAGTGGATTGAGGGATTCATGGTGGAAAGCACCCTTCTTAGGTCATGCCAAGTGTGGAGCAGACTCCACAAAATTTTCATCTCTTCCCTACCCATGCATTGTTTTTATGGTTGCAATGACTTTGGACACATACTCCCTATCTATGGAAAAATAAGGATCTTTAAAAACATGGTATGGACATCCCTAAAAAAAATGGAGGAAGGTTTTTAAGATGTTGTTTCAAGTTTTATGGAATATATCTATGCAAAATAAGGATGCTTAGATAAGGAATGGACTATTTATTAGAATGCTTCAAAGAGACGTGATGGCATAGAATGTCATGGTCAGCAGGATATGCTCAAAATGATTTTGTTTAAAAATCCTTGTAACCCTTAGAGAAAATACAACTGGAAGGTGTAAAGCCAAATTTGATAGTCCCTTTCTAGCCTCCTCCATGTTACACCTTCACCAAACAAATCTGTAATGTCCTCTTTTCCTCACTAGTCACTATTAAGGCCTTGGGCCCATTCTACCTTCCATGGGCTTCAATGAAGAAATCAAGGGAGGTGAACATTTCCATTATTACAAGTAGTTTATTTATTTATTTAATTACTAAGTATGTCTTGGAGTGATTCCATTAGGTGAATGGAAAAGTGAAAAAGGGAACTTCTATCTTCACCCTCATTAAGGTCGGTCTTCTTGAGAGCTACAAGGAGATAAATAAATACTCTTTTATGAGGTTGATCTTCTTAAGTGAAGATTTAAAAGTGAAATAAGAGGTTGGCCATGAGGATTGGGCTTCTAATTCATCTTTGGCATAAAATAAGGGTACTTAAGGATGTTTGAATAGAGGAGAAGCATCATCATCATTCATCTATTTTTAAATTTACTTGGATTTGGAGCTAGTGTAGTTTCTCTTCTTTCCATTGAAGGACAAAAACCCTTCCTTGGTCACCTATTGAGGAAAAACCCTTCAATAGGGTCATACTTGGGGATAGAAACCATCTTATGTGTTTTTTTGGATTCTCCTAGAAGTCACAAGTGAGCTCTAAGGAGGATTTTATATTTCTTTCTTCCTTATAACCCTAGGTGACTTGATTAGGTGAAGGGTTTGATATCATCTAGGAAAAATTTGGACAATTTGAGTTTATATTATTGTTCTTCATTTTATAAGGATGAAATCTACATTTTGATGATTTTTAGAGGAGTTTATATATCATTTCCAGCCCTTGAATTTGGTTGTTCTATTGTTGTCATAAAATTAATTGCAGCTGGGTGTAATCACTTATTTTCTCCATTATTTCAATGTAATTTGGATTGATAAATATTTTTTGGTTGAATTAATTATTTAGAATCAATTTCATTTATTAGTGCATGTTAAAATGTTGATGTGAAGTCCCTAGAGAGTTTTCTTCCTAGAGGACTGATTATTGATTATTTTAATAAGGTTGAGGCATATTTTTGTCATTTTCATATTGATGCTTTTTGGTTGATGGTGTATTTTCAGCTTTGGTTCATTAGGGTTTAGGATAAATTCTTACTCTTGGTTTCATCCCTAAAAAGGTACATTAAAGTGGTATTAGAGCTTCATTCTTCCTAGCTTTGAGGATTTCCTTATAAAAAGATAAAATGACATATAGAAGTTTTGGTGACACTAGATTGGAAAGGCTTGCCCTAGGGAAAGAAATATTGGCCAATAAAATGACTCAGTCGATCCATACCATTTGAGATTCAAATGGTGGAAGGAGTTATTCAAATGAAGTCAATAATAATCCTCCATCGAAAGTGGACAACATTACTACATGGAATGAGGAGTATAGGGATATTCCATAGAATATTATTGATGCCATGTCATTTTATGAGTTCATGGGAGTAAGTAAGGGGAGATAAAGGCACAAGTTTAGGTCATAAGCTACAGAAGAGAAAAATAAAAATTAGATATGCAAGAGGGATTTGAGGTGGAGTCCTAAGAAGACCATATTGAAGGACTTATAGAGGTGTTTCTAAATGAAGAATCAAAAAGGGTTTTTGATCCAACAATATCTCCAAAGAAAGAGGAAGAAGCTTGTGTTGATGAAATCTTAGTTGTAAATATGAATTCTAATGTGGAAGACCTCAAAGGATTCATGGTCAAATTAGAGAATTTTTATTCCATTCCATGCACAAAGAAGAGTCTCAAACTCCTTTTCACATTGGGAGAGCATGAGGTATGTAACGATATTTATATGATTGGCATAGTGGGTACAAATCTTATGCTTGGGGTCCAATGGTCACATTCATTGGGAGAGTTCACTCTCAACTACCGAAGTATGGAGTTGAGCTTAAGCGATAAAGGAAAAAGGTGATACTTTAAGGTATGATTCCAAAAACCACTCAAATAAAGTATTTGGTAGAAGATGTTTTGTCAAAAGAATCATATATTTTCTCTTTATCTAAGATAAAAACATATTAGAAGCCTTTAATTACATCTTATTATGATAAGAATGTGTTTGTTAATGTTTCTTTTGAGGGAGAAATTATGGATGAAAGGTAAAAAATAATAGATGGGCTCATTCTCTATAAGAATGGAGTCTATTTAGTTTCTAAATTGAAGGTGAAGACCAAGATATTGAGATTTATCCAGGATTCCCCATTAGATAGTCATTCGGGATATCTCAAGAAATATAAAAAGGTGAGAGAAAGGTTATTTTGGAAATGTATTAAAGAGGATGTGCCTCAATACATATATGAATTTTTGTCTTACGAATGGAACAAGGTGAAGCATGGATTTCCAGCTAGACTATTGCAGCCCCTTCCTATTCCCACTCACATATGGGAAGGTAGCTCCATAGACATCATCACTAGGATACCCATGGTTTAAGATAAGAATTGTTGTATGTTATGGTTGATAGATTCAAAATATATGCCCAATTATGTCCACTTCCAGCTAAGTATAATGTCAAAGTAACACATCTTAAGCATGTTGAAGTTACTTCATGGTTGAATATTCATGCAAGAGATCACCAACAAAGTATGTGAGTGGTTATTGGTGAAAATAGGAATGTACCTTAAATAACTATAGCTCAAAATTCTAGACTCGGTTTTGTTGTCATTACTCAAATCAGCCACCACAAGATCTCAATGGCATACATACAAATCGGTAAGCAAGTAATTTTAGTCAAAGGATGGAGCATTTTTATTGATGAATGTTGGGAGAAATTTTTAGCCTTTAGAGAGGTGTTATCAATTATTGTAATGCTCACATTTCCTAGTTTTGCAAGGAGGTTTCAGTTTTGTAGATGGTGTTCCAATTTTAAGTTTTTGATTTTGAGAAAATCAGAGTATAAGTTGTTTTTAGACTTGAACAGCTACAAGAGTGACCATTTTGAGGTCATTATATCAATATAAAATAGTGGTGGATGGTTTCAAATGAAGAAACCAACTACTTCAGCCAACATAGCTCCAAATTAGGTGAAAAATCAGGCCATTCATGGTTGTAATGCTTTGTTTCCATCCCACATAATTGAAGAAATAAGATGGGATTACAAACACCTTGACCCAAGGGTAAATTTAAAGGTTGTTTACAGAGGGTGCACTTCGCTTTGTGCATTTCTATCTTGATATTTTCACTTTTTGGATCATAAAAGGACATTTTGGCAATTGGAAGTTGTGTTTCCTACATCTAGATCATCTTGTGATATTTTGTGCAAATAAAAGTATAATTCTAGTCAAATTCATTCTGATTTTTGAAAGAGAAAAACAAGATTACATTGGTGTATGAGATTGCATGAGGGAAATTATGGACAACCAATGTTAAGATGGTAATTATGAGGCCTTGGAAAAAGAAGAAGAGTTGTCCATTATATCCACAAAACATGAGTGGATGAATACGGGAACACATTTTTATTTAATGAGTTTACTTCATGTGTAGTAACATCAAAGAAGGAGTAAATAAGATTCAGTTGGGATTTGGGAAAGTGCATTTTATTGAGGACAAGAAAATTTGTAAATGGGGACTGTAATGTCCCCTTTTCCACGCTATTCACTATAAAGGCCTTGGGCCCATTCCAACTTCCATGGGCTTCCAAAAGGAAACAAGGGAGGTGAACCTTGTCATTATTGAAAATAATTTCCTATTTGTTTTTTTCATAATTATGGCTTGGATTAATTCAATTAGGTGAATGGAAAAGACAAAAAAAAAGGAACTTCTATCTTCACCCTCATTAAGATCAGTCTTCTTGAGAGTTACAAGGATATAAAGAAATAATCTTTTATGAGTTTGATATTCTTAAGTGAAGATTAAAAAATTGCATTAAGAGGTTGGCCATAAGGATTGGGATTCTAATTCATCCTTGGCACCAAAGAAGGGACCTACTTAAGGAGGTTTGAATGGAGGAGGAGCATCATCATCATTCATCTATTTTTACATTTACTTGGATTTGGATCTAGTGTAGCTTTTTTTCTTGCCATTAAAGGGCGAAAACCCTTCCTTAGTCACCTATTGAGGATGAAACCCTTCTTTAGGGTCACACATAGGGACAGAAACCCTCTTGTGTACTTTGGTGTCTTAACTTGAAAGTCGCGATCTTTAGGGAGGATTTAATATTTATTTCTTCCTTCTAACCCTAGGTGACTTGTTTGGGTAAAGAGTTTGATATCATCTATGACGCTTTTGGAAAAATTGAGTTGAGATTATTGTTCTTCATATTTTATTCAGCTAAAATCTACATTTTGGTGATTTTTAGAGTTTATCTTATCATTTCCAACCCTTGGTTTTGATGTAGATAGGATCATCAACACCTCAACATTCAAGAATCAAGAGTAGTCTTCTTTGTCAATCCAAGAACTTGTTTCTCAAGAAGCCTTAAACTTTCTCAAAAGCCAAAAATGAACCAAAACAATGCACTTAAGGTTATATTCACTTCAAACATTCTTTGACACATCTAACAAACATGATCATACACTTGTCAAATTATCATACCTTCAATTTTCTTCATTTTCCCTTTTTACCTTCACCTAGGCTTGTAGCCCTCCTTTTAGACAAATTATGATGTAAAACACATAAAACAAGGTGTTAGATTTTGATGGTAAAATATTTAGATATCAATTAAGGCCAATTAGATGACTATAATGCTTTATAGCTTCACTCTTCACCAATTTTTTTATCCTCCAATTACCATTTTTTCTCAAATCTTGTAATTAGCCCTCTTAGAGCACAAATCAAACTAGTAACTCTGCACAAAATTCCATGAGATTATTTTTACATTTTTGGATACCCATATTTTAATTCATGATTTTTTCCAATTTTCTTCTCTAAACTCCTCCCACGTTTTTCCCAACTCAAAAACCCTCCTTTTTGCTTGTTTACTAAGCCTAGGATAGGGTTTAGTAGCAAAAATCTAGAGTTTTACTCCTTGTCACTATACCAACCTCTCAGAAAACTTAATCCTCCTACTTTTGACTTTATCAAATCTATCTCAATGTCCCATGACTTCTTTATCCTTCATTATATTAGATTTTCACATTTTTCTCCTTATAACTTAGCTTGTCGTTAAGCCTTTTAGGCTTCCTACTCTATTTTTCAATTCTTGACTACTAACCCTAACTTTGTTAGCTTCCTCTCATTACCCACTCATTCCAAAAATATCCTTGTCCTCCGTTTCATACCTATCACCCTCTTCATTTCATTTACTTTCTTAATTCAAATTGTCACTTGTCTCAATTCTATTGTATGCCTTCATTAGACTTCTTAGGAATATAAATTTGATTTATATGAAACTATGAGAGTTAGAATATTTATATAACTTGTTTTTATGCTTATTATATTCAATTACATCAACCACATGAGTTAGAAACAATATCAAACATCATATTTTTTTCCAAACTCCTTCAAACTACCCTATTTTAACTCTTTGAGACTTATCTTTCTTGCTCAAAAACATGAATTTATTGATCCTAGAGGTCTTTATGAGATTAAATATTATTGTAACTTGTTTAACAGGTGTATTCATGCTAAATAAACAAAAACTTGAGTGGAAACCAAAGAAAATTTGGATTTCTCTGAAAACACCAAAAGCTGTCTCTCATAGGCTTCTTAAGAGCAATACCTCTGGTGAGTTCATGTTAGGAGAAACCTAGAGACAACCCCAAAAAATTTAGACACCATTTATCCTCCTTGATTTTTGTGTAAAATTTCATTCCTTAACTCAGAGTGCAAATATATTTTCTATCACCGGACTTCTTATACTAGCTTCTTCTACAAGGTCTTCTCAAGCCCTTTTCACGGTCATTTCATGTTTTTCATACTTACACTCCTATCCATAACCTAAAACCTCTTGAATATATTTTCCTACCTCCTTCCAAATGGTCAATCCAATTTTTAACCCTCAAATGGAACCTAACTCCATTTATTGCCAATTTAGAAATTTGGTCATTATCATGCTATAATCATGGCAACAAGAAATCTTATTGCTATAAATTTTATGGGTCTTAATATTATGACTCCAAATTTTTATGTACGGTCTGTAATAACCCTTATAACATATTAAAAAAATCAATACCTAACCCATCCAAAATATATTGTAATCCTTGTTTTATTAGTCATATTTATGGGTTCTTAGTTCAAAACCCTTGTTTAGCAATTCCACTATGAAAACCTTGTATCATATAAAATTCTCACCCCTAAAAATCACTTGAGCAATCACATAATCTTTCATTCCATATATTTCATCATTTATAAAAAACAAAAATCACAAGAATCGTACTCATTAATTAAGAACAATCAATGAACATACACAATAAGGGACTGATCATGAAAGAAATATGGTTTTTATTCATCTTTTAACCAAGCTACAGACTTCTTGAGCCATATAGGATCCTTATCACATGCCTCCACTCCAAATACTTCCTATAAAATTCATAACTACCTTCTCCATTATAATTTCACCTTTTGTATGCTTCACCCAAAGTGGTTTCACTAACCTCTCACTTGACTCATCATGGTTTTACTTGGTTTACCTAACTCATTAAGGTTAGAGAATGAGTTTAACTCATGGACCCTTACACAAAGGGTGATAATACTTCACTTACCCTTTTAGGGTCTCAAAATTACTTCATATCACATACCATTACTTTTTTCAACATTACAAGTGTTCGGCTATACCTTTTTAAATTCAAATTTCAAATATCCCATTTTTGAAGGAAACTCGAGATAACTCACCTAACACCCAAAGAGGGTCTTAAAATACCATGGATGAGTTATAAGACACATAAAAATTCCTATGAGGCCTAACACACCCATTTCTAATAAAAATTTAAAAATTATGCCTTTACAAAGTGATGCTCCTACATCATACTCCCTAGTAAGAAAAATATAAAACCCCGTGGAGGTTTTTGATATTATTTCTCTTCTTTGAAACTCTTTCTTCCTTGGAATGGTATTCATCATTAATTTTCTTTTATTCATATTCATCTCTTTCACTCTTTCCTTTGCTTTAATTTCCTCTTCTTTTCTTGTATTTTTTTTTCCATGTCTTCATTTTTCTTCAAATATTCCTCATTGTCTTCATCCTCTTGTCCTTCATAACTTAGTTGTACCTTTTATTCATATTATTGGATTTTTCCATCGTCTTTGATCATTATTTGAATCTTTCCTACAAAAACACAACTAGGAACAACATTAGATACAAAGGGATGAGACAAATTTGTCTCATTTTTGTCTTTTTCTTCCCTTATTTGCATTCTCCATGCCATTTCTCATTATCATATTTTAACCCTGTTGTTCTTTATTGATTTTCTTCATATTTTCCCTCTTGTGCTTTCTCTTGAACCTGTAGTTCACCTACATCCTCTTTAGATTTCTTATTGTCCAATTTTTCCAATGTTTATTTTTACATTTCCACTTCATTTTCTTGCTTGTAAGTGCACTCTCTTAGCTTATTTGAACATGTAACTGCCATAAATAGTTCCTCAATATTTTTAATTTCTTAATACAACAATATTTCACTCTCTTCTTCACATGACTCAAAAAATTTAGGACTCAATTTTTCTTTTCTTCTTGGAAATCACATGTTAGTTCACTAAACTCAGCCATCATTTTCTTTCTTTACTGCATCTTCATCTTCTCTCAATTTTCTAACTTCCTCTTCTTGAATCTCATTCACATGTTCTTCATCATGCATGTTAGTGTTCAAAATCAACTCATTTTCACCTTCAAATGCCTCATTATTTTCTTGCTTAACCAAAACATTCAAATCAACATGCTTACCTTGTTCCTTGCTTACTTGCTTCTCTTGCCAAGCTTTTATTAGATGTCATGTTCTTCTCTTTTCTCTTTGACTCTCCACACTTTTTTTCTTATCTCTTTATGTTGATATACACCTGTAGTTTCAGTCTTCCTTCTTGATTCATAGGCTGGTTTGTGCTTAGAAACTCTTCCCTCATTCTTCATTTCTTGATCTTCATCATTGCATGTTTGTTCCACATTGAAATCTGATCTTAACTTTTCATTTTCCTCTTGTTTTCCATTGCATGTTACAACCTCATTAGCCTCTTCCTTGCATTTTGTCTCTTGTTTACAAACAACTGAATTTTTGAGCCATTTAGGCATGATATAACCATGTTGGAATTCATATTTTGATGGTACATATTCATCTTTAATTATGCATTCTTGTACATCAAAGAGTTCACTAACATATGCATGAAGGAATTCATAATTTTCATCTTCCCATACCTGATTATAAGCCATCTTTGTGACCATGTCCTTTTCCTTTTCCTTTTTCCATCCATCTTCTTGTTTTTGCTCTCTTTCTTGTCTTCTCTCACTTGAATGCTTTCCAAAGCATCATAGAACTCTGTATTTTCTTATTTCACCTCTTCATTAGCATGTTAGAGGACCTCATTATTTTCCTCATAAGATTATATAACTTGTTATTTTCTTATGTACATTTGAATCAAGGAAATCTATGTTTTCCTCTTTTCTTACAATTTTCATTGTCTTCTTCTTGATCTTATTCACAAAATCCTTCAAACATGTATACACACATGTAAACACAATATTAGTTAATAAAAATAGAGACCACATTGTCTCCATGAGTGTCTCTCTCTTGGACACTTTCCTCCTTATCCACCCTTCTTCACTAAGTGATTCCTTTTGCACCTTTCTTCTTCTCCATTCTTCTTCATCTTTCACTATGTTCTCCACTATGAGAACTCTCTTCTCTTCCTCTTTCTCATGTTGTTAACATGGAAAATATCTCTTTCTTATGACAACATAGTCTCTCACTTCTTTTTTTTCTTCACTTCTTCTAGCATGCTTCACAAGTGACTTAATTGGCCACTTCACTCTCTTTTTCAAAATCCATCAACCTAGTTGACTTCTTACCTGATTTCTTAGGTGCAAGTATATCCTTTCCAAGGCTTCCAACTTCTGAAAATCACTCCTCAACTCTGATATTTCCTTCTCCATTTCTAATCCTTGATTCAAACTTTTTGTATTCATAGCTTTAGTACTTTTTGAGCTAACGTATAAAACCAAGAAATATATCTTTGCACCAAACCTTGTCAAATCCTTATTAGATGCAGATCCAAACCAATTTTATTCAATTCTCAATTTCATTCTAATCACAACCTCCAAAAATAGTTATTTTTCAAGCCAATACCCACTTTTCTTAGGCTTAAACAAACTCTCACAAAATAATTTTTCTTAAAACCCCATATTGTAGCTTCATACAAAATGGAATCTGTTAATACATTTCAAACTATGCTTAACCATTTAACAAATTTGAACAAAGCAACAAGAATCAATAAATTACCTTAATCTTGTCAAGAATGCCTTCTTAGAGCTTCTTAAGTGACTTCTATATTGATTTCATGAATAGGGGTATCTTAGCCAACCCACATCCATAGGTAAACATTTTCCAACACCATTTATGGAGCTTGTGGTGTATTCTAAATTTCATCTTCCCACTCTTTTTCTATTCCACCTTTCACTTCTATTCCTTCCTCCACTTACTTGGTATCCTACTAGCCATGTCTGCTCTTGGTTTCCTTTATAACTTTTGACTTGAATACTCCCTTGACCACATAAAGGAATTTTGAGACACCCATTTAGGTTTTTTAGATTTTTATAAAGTTTCCTTTAAGCTTCCTTCGTAAAATTCTTCACAAATACCTTGTTTTGTAGTCACAATTAGGTCTTATAGAACATACAAGCATTTTTAGGGATTCATGTGATTAATTCAAGAAATTTGAGGTACTTTCCACTCTTCAAAACTCTTTAATATTCTTCTCCCATATTGTAAGATATTATGTTTCAATTCTCAATGTCCAAATCCCTTCCAACTTCATTCAAAGTGCAAACTATTCTCTTTACCCCTTGTTAAATGTTTATCCTACAACCTGTGGATGCACACTATCATGGGAATATAGTACTTTGTGATAGTTTAGGGTATAAACCTGTGATAATATGCTTCATAAATTTATTGATATCATAAGTGTAAGATTTCATACATTATATCCTTCACTAGGTCCTTCAACCTTAAAATATTTCCTTCTCTTTCTTAGACCATTGTACAACACAGTCTCTTCCAACCATAATGTCATGTTAAAATGGTGCTAGGGATTTGTTGAATCTTGAGTTTTTTCACCATCATATAGGATGTGTTGGGGTCATGCATTACAATTTCCAAACCTTGAAAAAAAAATTTATGTTATCTAACACCTTTCTTTGACTAAACCATGGGAGGGTTTCTCCCTGGACCGAAAAGTCTTAATTACACACAAACTTGTGTTCAATGTAATCTTAAGCCTGGAGATCATTCCCTAAGGATTGTATCACCTTTTCAATCTTTCCAGGTTAACAGAGTGCCTAATAACTTGCTAAAATTTCTATAACCATCAAGAATTTGTTCTCTATCTCCAAGAAGCAGGGAACCTAGTTTAGAAGCTATATGATCACTTTTTGGTCTAAAATCTTGGAATTACTCTCATTCAAGGCTCTTGAAGATAAATTCAAACTTCATAAAATGTTAAAAATACTCTTTAAAAATATTCTTTAAATCAATATTTCCATTATGTAGTCTTCTTGGCTAAATGTTATAACCACACAAATTTTCCATAAGGAACAATTCACAATAGTTTCAACCATAAATTGTAGGGTATTGAAGGTGTATGTAAACCTTTCACACTATATTATCTCTTCTTATAGATACCAAAAAAATTTATCTCTACCCTTTTCACTCCACATTCACTTCTTTTCACCATGGTCACCTATCTAGACCCTTTATTTTAATTCATGTTTTATTAATATTCTCATATTTCCCATCTATTATCCCATTCATCTTAAATTATTGATAATCCATGTCATTTATTCCCTAATCCTCATCTCGGTATCTAATTTATCTTAATCACCCCAATCAACCTTTATTTCTCTTGTTGGTTGTTTATCATCCTTCGGCTCCCCTTTCTTTTATTTACTCCATTTCATCCCTCACCTACCCATTTCATCTCCTTATGCAACCCTAACCCGCCTAAGCCTCCTAAAACCCTAATCCCACTTCTAATGGGCTTGATGCCTTGAGTTAGGCATCCTCCCACCACCCAAATGGATGGTTCCCTATGGTTGGCGGAAACCCACCCAAGTCATCATTGACCCTATAAAGCCATCCACACCCCTCCTTCCAAAGGGATGCAAAATCTGAATTTTTGTGTGACTTGTGATCTTATTTTTCATGTTTGAGCTTCTTTGTAACTATTTTAGTCTTCTTGGAGTCCCTTTGAGCTTTCTTGCATCATTTGTGGATACTTTAGGGAGATCATATTTTCCTTGTGTTGGTTTATTCTATTGTTGCATTATCATTATTGTTATTATCAATCTACTAATGTTTTGTAGGTCCAACTATCATCAAAGATCCAGATCCAACCTTCCTTTTATCCATCTTGTGTGTAGGTTGTCAATCCATCCCATCCACTTTTGGTCACACCTAGGTCATCCCAGGTTGTTTTCAACCTTGTCAATTCATTCTCAACCCTACTCCTATTGCATCACCTATTATATCACCCAAATACACAACAGTTTGTTATTCTGTTTATGTTTCCACACAGTTCTCGAATCCATCATTTATCACTATGTCGTCCCATATCCATTATGTCATTCCCAGTCACCACCAACTCTACCTAGTTTTCATTGACCTGATCCATATTTCCATCCTATCTCCTTAAATCCCCATTTTATTACATCCTTTTTTTTTCTCCTATTTTAGATCTTCTCTGTAGGTTATCATTAGTTACTACAGGACTTCATCATCTTCATATCTACACACAGATCTTATCATATCTAAATTTTGGTTTCTATTTTGATTCATATGCCTCGGTTTCTATTGAATGGACCTCTGTAGCCTGGACCATTATTAACCCAACTAGGTATATTTCACTTTTATGTCAATCTAGATCATATTTTCACTTTCCTTTCACTTATCCAATTTTAGTTTCTTGTTAGTTCAAATTTTATATCATGTTATTTAGTCCTTTATCATTTATATTATCTTATTTTATCAATACGGGGGTTGACATCCACATAAAGGAAGTTCACACTTCTTAGAACAAAATTCGTTGGAAAACCCCTCATCTACCATCTAATCCATTTTCTTTCTAGTTTTATTTGTTTTTCAGATCCATAAAGCTTATAACAAGGAGTCTACTTTGCGCCCATTCATCATCATCATCTTATTCTAAGGTACCTTAAACCCTTGTATGTTTTGAGTTGTTTGATTTTATTTAGTATCTAGTTCACTAATTTGAATAGGAAGAGAAAATTTGTCCAACATTCTGGCACGCCCGGTGGGACCACCCTCTTAGGTGAGTCTCTTGCATTTTTTCATTTTTCATTTTCCATATTTCTTCTATCTTCCACTAACATTGCAAGTAGAGTATTTTCTTTTTCTTGTTCGTGTTGGGATTTTGGATTTATTGGATATTGCTTTCACTTTCTTTATTTTGAAGATCAAATAAAAAGGAAAAGAAAAACTAGGTATTCCCTTTTTGTCTTAGTTTCTCCTTTTTTGCACATTGCATTTTCCATTCCTTGTGTGGTTGTTCTCATCGAATCTCCATATTTTGTTTTGGTTTAAAACAAACCTCTTTCATTATTTCTTGCAAATCTAGTGTAAGTAGGGTTTAATTGGTTGCATTTCACACTTCTTCACACACATCCAAACACACTAATCAAATTCACACATCGAAACAATCCCATACTAGGTGGACCTAATTGGGATTTCATCACCCAATAGGAAAGTCGCCATGTGTTCTAGCCACATTATAAATCCTATACAAACTTGGGCCTCACGTACCTTTGGGTATATCGAGGACTCCCCATCCAAAACTACCTAAAACCAGCCTTATATTTCCATTTCTTAGGTACCCTCATTATCCACTTCCCCTTTTTCTTTTTCACATTTTCTAATTAATCAAGATAAAGAAAACATTACATGCTTGACTTGTTTTTCCTTAATTAGTATAGTCATTATTTTCTTGTTTTGTTTCATGCCCATTATCACACACTCTTTAGCTAGGAAAATGGAACAAAATCTTGCATCAAACAATCCCATCACTTCATCCCAAAAACTTTTTTATTCATTTCTCATCCATGCCTTTGGTTACCTCTTCCATGGTCACCCAACCTTTGATCATCAATCTACCTCATCAAGAATCTCTTGTCCAAACCACTACCCATGATGAGACCAATCCCTTTCTTACATCATCAATCCATCCCATCTAGGTCTGGCCATGCCTCAATCACAACATAAATTGTTGAAATATTTTGGGCCTCCCATTATCCTCATGGAAATGTGGAGTTCAAGAGCTCCTGACATCTAATTTTGTGGATCTCCATGATTATTTGCGAGGTTTAAATCAACCCAACTTATTATCGATGACCTATCCACAAATTTATAATTATCTTCCAATCCAAAACAACCCAAGTTCTTTCTTCACAACTTACATTGTTTTCTCTAAGAAATTATAAGTTTGTTCCCAATGGTTTACACTTGATTCCTAAACCTCCAGGATCTCTCAAATCCTCAACCTCAAACCACCAAAGTCACCCATCCTCCTAATCTACCTCCCATCAATTAGACATCACTACCTCCATTCCTATCACTTCTTCATCTACCATCATATGGAATATCCCCAAACAATATTTTCAAAATACCAACCATTATGGGTCTATATCCTAACAAATTCTCTTTGAAATCATATTTTCCTCCTCATAATCCCACATTCATCAAATTTCATCACTTCAACATCTTACCTCACCCAACCAAGTCTAACCCTCATCACCAACCCCTATCCTAGGGGTGTTTCCATCAATGATGTTAAAATCTCACACTCAACAATCTTAAACCTCAATAATTTTCATATCCCCACTTCATCATATACCTATTCCAAATTCAACCCCTCATTTATCACAAAATTTTATTCATAGTTTTATCTCAAACACCATTCTCATCCAATATCAACTCATATCACATTCCTAGGTTCAAAATCAAATTCTACTAAAAAAAAACCACCTCTCTAGGTATTTGAAGACCTTTATCCCTTCCCCTACAATGCCTATCACAAATTATCAAGGTACATTTCTTTGAACCATTTTAGAACCTCATCCTTTATAAACCCTCCATGCTCCATATTAGGCCTACTTTTTTCTCCTAAAACATAAAGCCATGTTACCTTGGAGATCCAATCTCACCTAAAAAGTATAGATCCACTTCAAATATGTTAGGACATGGTGTATTAAATTTTAGAGCTTGATTTCATAATTTGACCCTTCGTGCACACTTTTCTCATGAAATTTGAGAAAATTACATTTAAAGTACAATGGCATCAAACTCTTATATTTTCTCTCACATGTGTGAGTCAAAACATGAAACCCAAAAGTTAATTCTTCAAAATATCCATATGCAAAGGTTCTCACCAAATTTTATTCATTTTCAATGGATGGAACTTGATTTAATCTTTATCCTAATTAGGGCCCCAAGAGGAGAAAAGTGGAATCTATAGGACAATACTAGAATTCATTTTCCATTCAAAATCAAAAATTATGCAAGTTTAGAATCACTAATCTTACCTCCTCTAGCTGATCATACAGTTATATAGTCTTCATTTCAAAATTTAGGTTTAGGTTTCACTATGGTTAAACTTTTACCTTCTCGGCCTAGAGACAAGGTGTTCCGAACTCACATATTGCAAACATAGCTTAAGTTCACTAAAATCACATAAAAACATGTCTATTAACTGTAACATGATTATACATCCTTTTATTCAATATCATTTTGTTACATTTTCTTTCTTCATCTTATATATATTCTCCTCTTGAATAGTTTTTCATCCTACTTACTAAACTTCTAAATATCTTGTTCTTAGCTCCATTAAAAAGATATCAATAAACTTAAAATTAGATAATTGTTCATCAAATCCCCATTCATCTACATTCCCTATCAAGAGTCTAAACCAGTTCCATAAAAATCGAGAAGTAAACTCATGAAAAAACACATTATTATAAACTTTACAACTCAAAATTTAATTAATGACCTTATTAAAAACTTAAATGACAACTAGTTTCACCTTGATTTTACTAATGATATCAAATTTTACACTCACATTGACATTGAATCCCTCAGCACTAAATCATTTTACATATGATTTAAATGTTATCAAATAGAAAACCATAAAATTGCATGAATCTCAAACACTCTAACACCATAAAATTATGCTCTTTATCATGATTAGAATCTTAGGAAATCAACCCAACTTCCAAAAGTTCGACGGGACAAATCTAGAAAAATATATCTTATCATTTCCAATTCCTAAAACAACCCTTTTATTTCTTTCGGCTAATAATCTCAGGAATCGTGAATGATCTCATTTGAATCTTTTACTTTCTAAAAGTGAGATTTATCCATCTTCTTCCATCTAATCCTCAACCTCATATAAGACTTTGACCCAAATAGTCACACCCATTCCTCCTAATCTACCTCCCATCAACACTACTATCATCATGTCCACTACTATCACTAAATTTGACTACCATCATCAGGAGTATCCCATGAGATATAATATTTTAAACAATCCTAATCATTGATATCTCGTATCAAATATTATGGTAAATGTTCTTTACCTCTCACATCACACATTCATGTAAATGTCATTACTTCCCAAACTTACCCAACGATCCTCTACTCAGGAATGACTGACCTCCTCAAGAAGGATCTTTATTTACCATTACATGAATCATTCTAATCCACTCTATTTTAGAATCTCAACTCAGATGTTAACGAACTTTATTGTGAAAATTAATCACATAACTCAACAAGTCCATATCCCCATCTCACAACATTTCACAATCTCAACAATCACATCACATTCCTATTTCTCAAAATCAACCATTGCAACAACCCATCTAATCTATACCAATGACCTTTTTTCCACTTCATCAAAAATTCCTCAAACACCCATTTCATGCACAATTACCAATAACCCTATCAAGCCACTTCTCATGTCATACAACCACAACCATCTACCTCTCATCCAATCACTTCAAATGGACCCGGATTGACATTCTTGATGAATAGGTTGGCTAGCCTCAAAAGCTTACCTTGGGACCTAAGGTCACATTCTCTTATAAAAAATTTGAAATGAACCTATGAATCCATTAGTCCTAATCAAACCTATCATCCTCATTGGGAACTTCAAAATTTACCAAATTTAACAATAAGGAGGATCCCCAACAACACCTTCATGCATTTAGGAATGCATGTTATCTCATTTCCCATGATCAAGACCTCATGCTTCACACTTTTCCTATGTCCTTGGTTAGTATCTTATTGGATATTGGTACAATGGCATCCCCAACACTCATTTTCTCATTTACCCAACTTACACAAAACTCTTCTTAGAACATTTCTCAATCAACATTACGCAAGATCACCATTACAAACTTATACGCCATTCAAAAATTTGATGAAGATTCTATCGCAGAATTTTTTTACATGATGGCATGGAATCATAAATAAATTATCATTTTCCCTTCCACAGACAGAGCTCATTGAATTATTTTCACACTCTTGTGTGAAGAATATCATCCACCTTACAAAATCCAATCATTTTAGACATTTGAAGAAGCCTTCACTATGGCTCATAAACTTGAGACTCATGCCCTTGAGAAAGGCCAACTTAAGCTTAGATCAAACAAGCCAAAAAATGAGTTTACTAAACCATCTACACATAGTGACAAATCAAAAATGTAGCCAACACCATAGTGGTTAAGTCTTCTTCCACGTCCACTTCTAATGCGGGCCTCAACAAAGAGCTCCTAGATCACCACCCAACTACACTCCTATTGGAGAATCATATAGCTTATATTCAGATAAATTGATAGTGATCCATCTCATCACACTTCCCCCATTCAAACCTTCATGAATCAAGACCTAAACCAACTTGGTATCGTGAAGACCACTATTGTAAATATCACCAAGTTCATAGACATGATATAGAAAAATGTCAAACCTTCAAATATCTTGTCCAAAAATCATCAACCAAGGTGACCTTCAAGTGGATAACCCTAACACACCTCCCTAATCAACCACTTGATGTTTTCAAACAACCATTTCCTAATCATGCACCAACAAATCAAACCACCCTCCTACATCTTAACCACCCAATGCTCACACCATTAACACCATCAACACTATCAACACCATTGATCAATATCTCACCCCATCAATGACTCCACCTATTTCACCAACCACTACATCTACCCCTTCCTTAGACATTTTCCCTATATCTACACTTCTACCAACACCCATCCCCATCTCTACACCAATCATATCCACACCTATATCAACTTCTACCATTGATTCTACATCCACATCTACTTCATCACTTGTCACATCTACATTGGATTTGACTATACCCACTACCTCACCTACATCTATTCTACCCCCACCTATCACATCAGATCCATCCTTAGCATCTATTCCAATCCCCATTTCTACACTTATACTTGTGCACCAATCACATTGACTATTGTGACCACATCTACATCATCCTCTCCTCCTACATCTACCTCATCCTTTGAAGAGTTTTTGAAATCACTCCAACTCATAATGACTTCAAATGATGTCCCTATTCATCCACAAAATCAGACACCCCCACATCAACCCAATCTACATCTTCTTTAGACCTCATCAAACACAAGTTACTCCCTCCACCAATATCAACCCCTACACCACAATCTTAGACCCTCTAGTTGAGATTTTGTCATCCCTACCAAGGGTACCTCTTTCAAATAAAATCTAAGACCCTTGGCATGCTTCCTCAAAGGTATCTTTCACATCCTCATAAAAAGATAGACATCCCCCACCTAAGATCAAACAATCCAATGCCACATCATCTATCTTAGGACCACCCCATCTCTCTTAGGGCCCCCCTTCATGAAAAACATCACAACCAACCAATCAATCCAAATCAAAACCAATCCAACACTTCTCCAAAATCTGATCTTTCTTCTAGGACATCAACCATCACTAAATCTGAATCTAAGACATCCAAACCTGAAACACTAAGACTCAACCTTCAACATCCAAGTCATCATCACATCTACATCCCAAACATCCACCTCTTCTTCTAAACCCAAATTGAATCTAAGACTCCTATTACATCTCACAAAGAAAAGCACCTCTCAACACTTGGTTGAATCATATGTGGAGGTCCTTCAACACTTGCTTCAAATTTTCCATCACACTCCTCTCTATCAAGGCCTTTGATCCACATAGTAAGAAGCCATCATGGTTTGACTCCAACCTCATTTGTGCTTATCATCACACCCTGGACATGACATGGAACATTGTAAAGCACTTCAAACCATTGTCCACAACATTATTGAGGAGGATGACCTTATTCTTGAAATAAATCAATCTCCTCCTTCCACCTCCTCATCCATGACCATTTCAACATCTACATCATCAACTCCATCCACAAAAGTACACAAGTCCCCCATCATCATCATGAATTTTGTCACCATCCCACCACCAAATGAAGATTCTTCTAAGGATGGTCCCCCTTATTCATCAATGTTGTTCAGATAGCTACTCATTTCTAGCCCACATGACTCCAAACCAATAGCCCAATCAAAATCAAAGACTTTGTTTCCATCCCTCCTCCTAAGGATTTTACCTCATCCACACCCCATCAAAACCTAAGTTTTTTTGCAACTCCTTCTAGTGAGCCCACTTCATCTCCATCCCCATCATCATCAAAACCTAAGGTTTCTATCTTAGTTTCCCCTCATCCTATTGAACAAAGCATTGTCAAACAACTTCATCAAGGCCCCTAGTTAAGATGTCACTTTATGAGCTTATCCAAATCTCTCCAGACCATAGGCAGGCTCTCATTGAAGCCTTGAAACATATCCCAACATCTAGTGATGAGACTCGGACCTTTTGCATCTCTTGTGAGGAGCACTTGTGACTTCTACTTCCATCTCCTTTGATGATGTTGAGATCCCAAACATTCCACCTGAGGACCATGACCTTCCCCTTTTCATCATGGTTAGAATCAATGACACCTTCATTCGATGATCCATGATTGATAATGGAGAAAGTATCAACATTATTTCATCACATACCTTTGATCATCTCAAGATCCCTAACTCCATTTGTTGCCCAATCACCCACGATCCTTCATGCATTTAATGATGTTATCGCTCCCCCTTGGGGATGGTTTTCCTTCCTATCCGCGTTGGTGAGAAGCTCCTCCATGAAGTCTTTTATATCATAGAAGGGGAGTTTTAATACAATTTCCTTCTTGGATGACCATGGATTTGTGTCATGTGTTGTGTCCCTTCCACACTTCATCGTTGCATCAAATATGAACATGAGGGAAAGATCTTGACTCTCCCCATTGATGCTCCTCCCTTCAAAGCATGCAACATGACTTATCAACCCAACGATGTCCTCATTCCCAAAAATGATCCATCTCAACCATCCACTAGTTCATCCATCTCTTCATCCAAGCTTCCCAATGATGATTCCTTAGATAAGGTCATGGACAAATTACATTGGGGAGTATCATATTCTCATGCTCAACACTTTCCCCATGCCTCATCACCTCATGGTAGACCTAAAAAATATCCAATGTATCAACCTAATGTCAGGGATATCATTCCTTTCATCCCACCTCATCTTTGCACCAATCTCATCTATGGTGGTGTTAATTCTCCTTCTTCTCACATCGATGATCATCCTCACAGCTAGACCATATATTGGTGGTTTTGGCTTCCTCTACAAACCATCCTTCACTCACATGTATCTTCATCATTGTGCATGGAAAGGGATTTGGCATGGGACGTTATGAACATGGCATGCACATGACCTTGTTATTGATCAATGTCACAAACCTCATGAAAAATTTAGACTAGGTTATAAAGAGCAATCTGTCGATCCCCTTACACCATATATGATGCTTATGGACATGCCTTCTCCATCTTCTCCATCCCATGAGGCTATGGATATGGATGACACCATGTCCATCTCCTCTATATTTTTTTAGTCTCCATGATCACATTGGGACTGCTCACTTATCATCAGCATGAGGGTAAAATAAACTAGTCCCTTCCTCTTTACTTTCCCAATATGGTGGAAGAAGACTCTTCTACCATTGAAATTATTCAATGCACTGATGACAATTCCATTCTTTCCTACATGGGGCAAAAGATTATTATCTTCATAAGTCCTTACCTCCTAACACATCCACTCTTCTCAATGATTCCACCATCGATATCAACATCAGGACTCCACAAGAGCCTCACATCCTCAAAGTGGGTCAATCCCTTGATCCACAAGAGCTTGAGTCTTTCACCACTTTTCTTTCAAACATAGGCCTTCACATGGTCATACTATGACATGTTAGGCCTTGATCCTTCCATCATCATCCATAATATCATCACCTTTCCCAATGCCAAGCCGGTTAAGCAAAATCTTCACCACATGCACCCTCAAGTTTCCCTCCTTGTCAAAGAGGAGTTACAACACCTTCTTTTAGCCAACTTCATCATTCCTATCGACTATCCTCAATGGGTCTCTAATATCATACCCATTGCTAAATCATCTGGAAAGCTTCACATTTACAATGATTTTTGAGATCTAATCTTGCTTTCCTAAAGATGATTTTCCCCTTCCCAACATTGATCAACTCATGGACCTTACTATGGTCATGAGATGCTTTCTCTTATGGATGGTTTTTCTGGTTACAATCAAATCCTCATCATACTAGAAGACCAACATAAGAATTCTTTCACCACTCCTTGGGTACCTTTTTCTATCACGTCATGCCTTTCGGCTTGAAAAATGTCGAGAGCTACTTATTAGTGAGCCATGACTTACATCTTTCATGATCTCATCCATAAGACAGTAGAGGACTATGTTGATGATATTTTGGGTAAATCCAAACATCGACATGATCATATTTATGTCCTTGAAATCCTCTTTGAGTGTCTCATTGTTTCTTCCTTTGTCTCAATCTAGCCAAGTGTGTATTTGGAGTGTTAACTAGAAAAATCCTTGGCTTCATCATATCCATCAAGGGTATTGAAGTTGACCCCGCCAAAATCAAGGCTATCCTTGAGATGCCTCCTCCTTCCAATCTTAAGAAACTTTACAGTCTCCAAGGATGACTTCAATAGTTCTTCACTTCATCTCACAACTTTCGGATCATTGCTCAACCCTTCCATCATCTTCTTCGCAAAGACAAAGAATTCAATTGGGATGATAACTACAAAAAATATTTTGATGATCTTAAGCAATATCTCTTATCCCCTCCAGTGCTTACACCTCCATATGAGGGGGAGCCCTTCTATCTATATGTCTCTACTATTGATCATGCCCTAGGGGCTATGTTGGCACATCATGATGACAAGGTCCATGAAGGATGTTTATTACATCAATCGCACCCTTCATGATTATGAGACTCACTACACTGAAGTTGAAAACATATGTTGCACTCTTTTCTTTTCGCCACTTCTAAGATTTGACATTATCTTCTCAATCACAAGACTTATGTCATCACTAGCTTTCATCTTCTCAAAATAATGCATTCTAAGCCTTATCACAATGATCGCATATCACTTGATGGCTCATGCTCATGATTGATTTTGACCTAGATTTCATCTCTCAAAATTCTATCAAGGGCCAAGCTATTGTAGACCAATTAGCTGAAGCCCCTCTTCCTAATACTCATCTTCCTCATGAGAAGTTTCCAGATGAATCCATCAAAATTTTCACCATGAGTATTATCCTCTTAGGATGAATCTCTTTTTACATGGCTCTAAGTGTCAACAAAGGGGGATTTTTGGCATCATTATCATTCCTCCTTGGGATACTCCTATCCCCATTGCTCAAAAGCTTGAATTTGAGTGCATGAACAATATGGCAGAGTATGAAGCCCTTATCTTAGGTCTTGAAACCATTGTCTTTTTGGGGGTTCAAATCCTTGACATATATGGGGATTTTGAGCTCATCATCAAACAAGTTACAGTGAAATTATCAATGTAAAAATGAAATTCTTCATAAATATAAGGACATTTTCATCCTTCTCCTTGAGGCTTTTGATTATTACACTATCCAAGTTTTCCTCGATCATCCAATCATTTCACTGACAGATGGATTCTCTTGCATCTCTCATCCCATGGAAAATAAATGAATCCAAACTCTCTATTTTTTTTTCATCATCATGATCAACCATCTCATGAGTTACCTCATGTTAATCTTGTTGAATCAACACATCAAATCTTTGGTACTCTCAAATATTTGATTATCTATCCAAATCCATCATTCCTCCGACCTATCTAAGAATGGTAAGGAGGTCATTTATTCAACGTGTTAACTTTTATGTCATCCTTGGTCGACATCCTCTATAAACGTGGGTTTGATGGTATCCTCCTTCGATGCCTTAAATCCCATGAATCTACTCATGTTATCTAAGAGTTCCATGACGGAATTTGTGGTGGACACTTTAGTGGCTTAGCTATCGCTAAGCATGTTCTTCATCTTGAATTATTATTGGCCTTCTCTCAATCATGACTACTATGAATACATTAAGAAATGTGTCAAGTGTTAGCAACATTCTAATCTTGTCTGCATTCCTAGTCAGGCCTTACAGCCAGCTCAAGACCTTTGGCCCTTCTCGCAATGGGGCCTTGATCTCATCGGTACCATCAATCCTCATTCTTCACAAATCATCATTCTATCATCACTGTGACTAAATATTTCACCAAGTGGGTGGAAGAAATTCCACTCACCTCAACAAAGTTAATCAAATCATTAACTTCATCTATCACCACATCATTTTCAGCTTTGGTGTCCCTCATAAAATCATCACGAACAATGGAAAGTCCTTCAAAAATAAATATGTTAAGAAGCTTTGTGAACTCATTCAATATAAAGCTTAGCTTCTCCTCTCCTTACTATCCTCAAGCTAATGGCCAAGAAAAATGACTAACAAAACTCTTCGTAACATTCTTTGCCAAGACTATTGATAGATTAGGTCGTAATTGACATCTTCATATCCCTTTCACTCTTTGGGATTATTGGACTAGCATCCACACCTCTATGGGATGTCTACTCCCTTCTCTCTTGTATATGGCTCTGAAGCCATCCTTCCCCTCAAAGTTTAAAAATTCCATTTTGCATGTATCTTTGTGACTTCATTTATGATGAAGATTATTGCTAAGAACATCTAACACAACTCAAATTGTTAGACAAATGTCACCTTCTCTCTCTTGAGCATCATCATGTTTATCAAGAGTGCATCAAACAGTGTGCTTACAAAAACACCTCAAAGAATGCAACTTTAATGTTGGTGACCTTTTCCTTAAAGAAAAATCAGAACGTCACTACTCTAGAAAGGAGCCAACATGGAAAATTTTCCCCAACTAGATTGGACCTTACATTATCATCACATAAGTATGGGTCGGAAGCCTATCATTTTCCTCTCTTGATGGTAAACCAAAAGTGGAACCCTTAACTCATTGCACTTGTGACCATTCTATTGTTAGCATACCTACTTATGAGCACTTAGTCATATCCTTAGATCATTCCTCCATCATTAGCCCTCTTCCATCTATCATTGTAATGATTTGGAATTATGTGGTCTACCATCACCTTCCTCGTCATGACCTTAAATATGGGCACCACGGATCTTTCCATAGCATTTTCCTTATGGATAGGTTATCCTTTATTGGTGAGAACTTTATGATCATTACATCCATCACCCTTTTATCATCCTATTGGAACCACACAAAGTGTCCAAAAGTGTCTCTTGTACATCTTTGCATCCCCTCCTAAGTGGTATAATTAGCTATACCCAGCTCTTCCCCATGTCAAAATCCCATATGCTTATATCTCATACTATCTTATCCAAAAATAGACTAATCCCTCAAAGGACAGTTGTTCATATAATGCATAAAACCTAAACATAGATTGATCCCTCGAAGGACAACTATCATGCATATCTTATCATGTCATCAAATAAAAAAGTATACCACTCCCTTGAAGGATGGATACTCTATTATATCATGGCAGAGAAGGATTCTCACATTGATCAACCTTCTATATATCCAAAATAAAAGCATATAACAAATAAAAAAGAAAACATCCTAAGAAAGCTTCCCACATTGATCAACTTTCTCATATATTGCAAACTTTCCGCATTGGTCATTTTGAATTCTTTTCCCTCCTCCCGGAAGCAAAGGCATAGTCCTAGGAACAACCACCTATGGAGAACTTTGTTATCCAAAATTCACCCCCCAGGGTTAATTTGATAACATGCATCAGAATTCTCAAGTCCCAGGCTAGATAAATTGATTCAGGGAAAAAATCATGTTTCTAGGGTCCCTTCAGAAATTTTTCTAACTTCCCTGTCCAGGTCGAAGAGAGCAAGCTCTGAGAAAATGCGAGAAGGTTGCAGAAAATAAACTTGGGCCAGGAAAAATCGTGAAAATTGGCTAAGTCCTAGTCCTTGCAACAGTAGGGACGTGTGGGATGAGATAGACATGGATCGGATGAAAGGCCTCTCAGGCGGTCACGGCGGCAGGGGACATCTGGGACAGAAGTACGCAGCGGGCGCGAAAAGCCGATCCGGCCGAAAGAGGAAGAAAAATGACTAACTGCTGAGCGGGATAGTTCGGGACAAGAGTACATGAAGGACGCGAACCGGCCGGTTCGGCCGAAATGAGAATAGGCAGCCCGCTAAGCAAATGGGACATTTGGGCCTTGAAGACGTGAACCACCGGATCGGCCGAAATGGAGAACTTCAGTCCGAAACAATGTGGGACAAGTGGGACAAAAAGACGCGAATCGGCCGGATCGGGCGAACCGGAAGAATTTGTCCCACGAAGCACTGGGACATTTGGGACAAATGGACGTGAACCGGCCGGTTCGGCCGAAACAGAGAAAGTTAAATCTTTGGGACATCCGGGACGAAGGGATGCGCGGGACGCGGATCGCTGAAGGAGCCGAAGGCCAATCAAACAACGCCACGTGTCATCGACCAAATGAGGGACGAGGAAGCCCATTTCGGGCGGATCGGAAGTTTTTGGCCCAAGCAGTTTGGGACATCTGGGACATAAAGACATGAAGGGCCGAAGGAGCCGGCAGGCCCGTGGACCAATCAAATCATGACACGTGTCACAAGGGAAAAGGTCAAAAAGTCAAAGGGTGAGTTTTGAAGGGTTGGCCCGAACCAATGGGATAGTGCCACGTGTCCTAGCTAGGGCCCACAAGGAAATTTCAAAGGAAAGCCCACGGAAAGGTGGAGGAGAGAGAATTATTCAGCGAATCAGAGCCTGCCACGTGTCGTCCAGGTGGCGAAGCATGGGAAAATATTTCAAAATCCGTTTTGAGTGCATTAGTGCCCTAAATCTTCGGATCGTCATATCTTTTGATCAGAGCTCGGATTTGCACGTTCTTTATATCAAGCGAAAAGCTGTTGAAATTCTCTACATGATTCTAGGATCAATCTTCCATTTTGGTGTAGTCTGGAGAGAGAAATTTAAGAAACAGCTCTGATGCATGGTAATGCCAGAAGTGACGCTTCAACAACCAGCTTTAATGCGCGAGATGACCGCCGTTTTGCGGGATCCACACGCTTCTACCATAATGAGATGATTTAAAATGTGACCTAGAAGTGGTTGTGGTAGTTTTGAATTTCCTCTCTTCCCTCTCTCTTTCTTCCTATATATTGTACAGAGGGGCTTCTTTCAAAAGGGGGACATAACAAGTTGTTCATCTTTTCTGCTCTGCCCTCCCTTCTTTTCTTCTCTAGGGTTGAAAATGGAGTTCGAACCTCCTCCTTTGCTCTGTAATGGTTTTTTTCCTTTTATTATTGAAATGATGTTCTGTGCAAACTTCTGGAGCAACAAAACGTGTTTTGTGATGCATCTGTCCATCCTTGCTCGTTTTTGCTTGTTCTCTTCTTGCCTCTCTTCATTGCAGGTATTTGTGCATGTTTGAATGTTCATTGCAGGTTTGGAGCTGTGTTCATGGAGTTTTGGGACATTTTCTATGTGAAATCTATCCTTGGGCCTGTGATGCATCTATCCATCCTTCCCATTGCTCACCTCTCCTTGTCCCATGGCAGTTTTGATAGATGTCCAACATTCTCCTTCTCTGGTGTATCACCGTTTTAGTGTAGGCTTTTGTTCTTTTCCTTTCTCTCTCTCTCTCTCTCTGTCTCCTTGGCATTGTTAGATTAGGATTAGATTAGCTTGCCTGCACTAGAATAGCTTGTGGCAGGTAGTTTAGGAGTAGGAACCAGCCTTCTCTGGAGATTCCTCTCTCAGTTTCACAAGTCCCACGCTTGGAGAGAGGTTTCCATGTTGTGCAATCATCACTTTGGATGCTGAGTGATCAACCCTAGAATCTGATCTGCATCCGGGGTGCTTTGTGATTTTACACTAAGAACCCTCTTCCCACATAAAATTTTCATCTAAAACCCCTTTTTGTGTCGACATTTGGTTCATGAGGTCATTTCATCCATACTTCCCTCATGATATTTGATATAACTAACTATCATTGGTTATGTGTTAACACATGTTTTGGTTGCATGTGTGTTGTGTTCTTAGGTCCCTTTCTCTTTTACCTCTAATACGGTTGATGAATTTTTCCTCGCACATTCCTTGATATGACATAGCATCGTTCGTACCCATAGGTCATCAATCATCAAGTTGCGTTCTATTCTAATTTTCCACATCTATCATTTATCTTCTCTTTGCTTTATCACCATAACATTTATCTCATCTAAAATATCTATATGTTATCTATCAAAAATATCACATCTAATCACATGTTCCTATCTATCATCATCCATGTCTATCATCCATCACATCTATTTCCAAATCACATTTTCTTATCATCACATATCATTTATTAAACATCCAATCATATATATATATATATATATATATATATATATATATATACACACACATTCACCATCATCATCAAATATAAAACAAACATATAATCATCATCATCCATTCACATCAACATAATCATCAACATAAATCAAATAATCAAAATCGTACAAATGACACATGCTAGAACATGAAAAAATCACACACACACATATCATATATCATCAAAATAAAGTGTCTTAATACATCATTGGCCTCTAAGGGCCCTCTCTCAAAGATGATATATCATCAAAATCAATAAATTTGACATCGAGATAATCTCATATCCTTCCCCCTTGGAACAAGTCTCTATGTCTATCTTTGGGCCCCGTTCAGCCCAACTCTCGGTGTAGATGATCCATTCTTTTGCGCTTCCATATGGTTGTGCTCTCATTGCTCCTTGTCCTTTGCATGTACTCCCAATATCCTAGTGTTTTTAGTAACTTGTGTACCACTATCTACTCATAGTATCTAGCCTCTGCAACTAGTGCTCTATATTGATCCATAGATATGGTGTCGAGAAGGTGCCATCTTTCCTTCTCCATTTGATGTTGTTGGTGCACCACTCGTGACTACGAGGCTAGTATAGATCCAAGATCTTGAAATTAGGATTTATATGCCTCCCCTCGCCTTTTGTACTAATCCCTATCTTGGATGGTTGTGTCTCTCTCTTGAGTCACTGCATCCCTCTCCTGCGTACTATTTGGAGCTTCTACCTCATAGTATCTCTCTCTAAGTGATTTGAATCTCTCTTTTCACATAGTTGTGCCATCTTTGATAACTATCCTTGGTCACCACTTCTAGGATCTACCTCCTCCTCAACCTCTATCTCCTCATCCTCATCATCTCCTATCTCCACTCCCTCTCCAACCATCCGAGCCACCCAAGTAGTGGATATCCAATCTACAAACTTGACTCCAATTCCCACATCACCCTCATCATCCCATGGCTTTGTTGCCACATCTAATGGATATGCAACGTGAGGACTAGGTAAATCTCTATCTATCTCCTCTCACCTATAGATAATGGGCTCACTGAGTCTTGTCTAGATGACACCAAATTGTCACCGGACTCTGTTGAAATACATAACCTCTATCATCTTTGGTATATGGCCCTATACCTACCTATTCCTCCTCATATAAACCAATTCCACATCTACTTTAGGGCATGGAAGGAAGTATCATTATGGCCACCATATGATCTTCTCTACATCAATCTCTATAAACCTATCACTTTACTAGTCTCGTATCTTTGACTCCTCCCCCATGAGCACGATCGGCTCACCATCTCATAAATCTAAGCTGCGATATCTATGTGATCCCATGTGACCCATGGTAGCCCTGGTGGCCTAATAACTACTATGTGCTCATAATTCCAGTAGTGGAAGAATCCCACATCTAGTCTTGTCCTCCTCTCCCATCTATACATCACCAACTCATGATACACATGTGCTAGTGATCTTTATCCCAAATGAAAATGTAGTATTGTGATCCACAATATCTTCAAAACCCCTACTAGTTTCCATGGAAATTTGGACTCCCTAAGTCGGGAAGTGCATAGCATGATATCATCATCAACACTAGGAATATTAGTCAGCTCCGTGGTACCTTGCACTCATATCTCTTCTCATACAAAAAGGTAGCTGAAGCTAATGTAATCCACGGGGCATCGGCTCCAAAAAGTCATGTGAAGACCTCCATTCTTCTATCAAATGTAGTAGGAACTATCGATCCCCCTGTATCGGCAATCGAGAATGTGATATACATCCTCTAGGGTGATTGTCATCTCACCCATCCTGAACCAAAATGTGCATGTACACACATCCCATATCTCCACCAATGTGATCATCAAACCCACATCTCATGGGATCCTCTGATAATCTATGAATCCACCCAATCTCACCACCGCTAAGTGATCCCACTCAGCATTTTTTATATCCCCCTTGATATGATCATATAAGTTTGGGACTATGTCTCTCAAGTACAAGGTATCTTGGGGCTAAAATCATCAATAAACCAAGTACACATTAGATTTCTCATAAAAAATAAACAAATATAATATGATATGGAACCTATCTTTCCCATTCCCGGTCGACGATTTGACCTAGGTCGGGTCGATGCACCTAGGTTAGGGTTGATTCCTTTTAGGCTAGGTCAATGGTGATCATAGCAATTTTGCTACCAACCGCCCCTAGCATCAATCCAAAAATTTAAAAAAAAAAAAAAATAATACATAAAATCAATTAAAAACAAATTCATGGATTTGTTAATCACCATCCTACGTGCCCTGCGGCGCTTCCTCACACTCCTCCGATCTCCATTTTTCTCCAAATATTAATCTCCTTTTATATCTCAGAGCTCTCAGTCATCACTTTGAGGTGTGTAAATGAGCTTAGTCAACCAACTTCGTTGGACCAGAGTCACCACCGACCCCCTTGAGTTGCTACCACTTCACCTAGGTCTTCGTTGACCTACCCTGGTCGTCGTCACCCCATGCTTCCATTATTCATCATCTTTTTTTCTTCTCCACTTCATTATACCATATTTCCTTACTTTTTTATTTTTCATGTGTCACCCATTACACGCTTTTCTTTGTTGTTTCCAACTGTTTCTCGTTGTCATTTCTTATTTTTCCATCCAACCATTATTGTCTTTTACGAGGACACCATATTATCATCCATATCTTATCTCAAGTCCACTTTTGTGGCCATATTTGTGTTCCCTCTCAAGCACCATATCACATCTTTTTATATTTTTCCTCTTGGCCATTTTTGTGCCCTTTTTTGGGCACCATTATTTCCATCCTTGTCCTTTGTGGATGCATACCTTTCACTAATTCCTCATGTACGAAGGATTTCACATTATTCTCACATTTGGTTGTACATAATTTTGATGTGTTCCTATGACCCATTGGTCCCCACGGCTTGCATCCATTTAAGTGGTTTCCCATTGGATTCCCTCCATTTCGTAGTGATTTTCACCGACTCACAAGCTCGTAGGACATTATCATCATCTCCCTAAAGACCATGCCCTTTGTTTTCTACCGAAGTGAATCCTGAAATCACCACCATGTTTTAATATTTTTGCTTAAATCCTTCTTGTTTGGGGCATCTTGCCTCATTTTTTCATTCTCCCACTCTTCTTTTCCATCCTCCCTTCTTCATCTATCTCTTTCAAACTCATGATTGATTTTCCTTCATGTCCTCAATCCCTAGTTTGAGGGGGAGCACATCATCAATACTCCATCATCTCATCTCATATCTCTCATCATTTTTATCTCTTGGATTTATTGCATAAACCACTTAAAGGGGTAAATGTAGACACCAAAATTTGGTATCACTATCCTTTTTGCCCCACATTTGCTTCTTTTCACCATGGTCACCTATCTAGACCCTTTACTTTAAGTCATGTTTTATTAATATTATCATCTTTCCCATATATTATCCCATGTGTCTTAAATTATTTCTAATCTTAATCATTTATTCTTTGATCCTCATCTCATTATCTAATTGATCCTAATCACCCTCAATCAACCTCTATTTCTCCTCTCTAGGTTGTTTATCATCCCTAAACTACCTAGTTGCTCATCCCTAGGCTCCCCTTATCCTTTATTTACTCCATTTCATCCCTCACCTACCCATTTCATCTCCCTATATAGCCCTAACCCGCATAAGCCTCCTAAAACCCTAATCCCACTTCTAATAGACTTGATGCCTCGAGCTAGCCATCCTCCCACCACCCAAATGGATGGTTCCCGTAGTTGGCGCTGACCCACCCAAGTTGTCGTCAACCCTATAAAACCACCCACACCCCTCCTTCCAAACTGATGCAAACTTATAATTTTTGTGTGACTTGCCATCTTATTTTGTGCTTGAGCTTCTCTATAAGCTGTTTGATTTTCTTGGGGTCCCTTTAAGCTTGATTGCATCATTTATAGTGACTTTAGGAGATCATATTTTCCTTGTGTTGGTTTATTCCATTGTCACATTATCATTATGGTTATTATCAGCTATTAACATTTTTCATGTCCAAGTGACATCGAGAGATCCAAATCCGGCCTTCCCATTTATCCATCTTGTGTGCGGGTTGTCAATCCGGTCCACCCAATTTTGGTCACACCTAGGTCGGCCCTGTCGTGTCCCAACCTTGTATTAGGTCTTTTTCGAATCTACTCATATTACATCACCTATTCTATTACCTAAATCCAAAAAAGCATGTTATTCTATTTTGTTTCCACACAGTTCCCAGATCTATCACTCGGTCATCCTAGATCAATTATGTCGAGTCCCTAGTCACCACCAACTCTACCCTATTCATCATCAACCCAATCCATATTTCCATCCTATCTCCTTAGATCCCCATTTCTTTCTTCCTTTCTATTTCTCCCGTTTCATATCTTCTCTGCAGTTATCATGAGTTCTACAGGACTTCATCATCTTGAGATCTACACACGAGTTTATCATATTTACATTTGTGGTTGTTTTTATACATGTGCCCCGGTCACCATCGACTAGAACTTTGTAGCCTAGGTCATTGTCGACCAAGCCAGGTGTATTTCACTTTGTGTAAATCTAGATCAAATTTGCACTTTCCTTTCACTTCCCTGATTTTAGTTTCTATTAGTTCATATTCTACATGTTATTCAATCCTTTATCATTTATCTTATCTTCTTTTATCAATACAAGGGTTAACATCCACATAAGGAAGTTCACGCTTCTTGGAACCAACTTCATTGGGAAACCCCTCATCTACCATCTAATCCATTTTCTTTCTATTTTTTTCTTTTTGTGCAAATCTATCAATTTTACAACAAGGAGTCTACTTTGCGCTCGTCCATCATCATCATCTTATCCCAAGGTACCATAAACCCTTGCATGTTTTGAGTTTCTTGATTTTCTTTAGTATCTAGCTCACTAATATAAATAGGAAAGAGAGAATTTTGTCCAACACTTCTTAACTCATAATCTCACACCTTTAGTCTACTTACCATTCAAATCTTTGATCTTATAATGTTTATGTAAACTACACAGGACTTTACTTAGGTTATGAAACAAACTCTAGCTTGTTTCCACACACAAGATTATGCATCCTCACAAAATTAATGCAACCACAGTTTTGAACACCTTACTAGTCAAAATCCATAGAAATCATATACATACATCTAATATTCATCAATAAATGTACAAGGATCCTCTTCAAAATGACATGCAAGAACTAGTTTCACTATTAGAATGTGTATACACAAGAAAATTTGTTTTTCTTCCTGAGATATTTTTCTCCTTTTGTGAATGGAAATCAGTTACAAAGAGGTATTTATACAACAAAAATTTGGTTTTCCACTGAATGGATCCTTTCTATGCCTTTAAAACATACAAATTTACCTTTATTTCAACACTTTAGGCCTAATTCTAGACTAGAGCTTAGAAATTTTCATGTCCTAAGTCATGAACTCACTTTTAACCCTTCATAAGGCTTACCACCAACTTTACATTTCCTAGGTGATCTCAAGAGAAGACTAACAACTCCTAAACAACCCAAAAATGGTCTCCAAATTTGAATTTTTCCTTTTGGAGGAAAGTACAATTTTCAAAATTTGAAGGGTCTAAGCACAACTAAGTGACTCACAAGGACTTACTAGACCTACTAACACACCTTCAAACCAAAATCGCATGACACTAAACCATATTTACAAAATGGAGTGATTCTCCTACATCATTATTCTTTCTATTATTCCCACTCTAATACCAAAATGATGCAAAGAGAATCCTCAACAACTCAACAATCAAGAATCAAGAGTAGTCTTGTTTATAAATCTAAGAACTTATTTCTCAAGAAGCCTTAAACTTTCTCAAAAGTAAAAAATGAACCAAAATAATGCTTAAGGATATATTCAATTCAAACATGCTTGGACACATCTAACAAACATAATCATACACTTGTTAAATTATCCTACCTTCATTTTTCTTTATTTTTCATTTTTACCTTCACCTAGGCTTGTAGCCCTCCTTTAAGACAAATTATGATGTAAAACACACAAACCAAGGATTTAAATTTTCTTGGTAAGATATTTAGATACTCATTAAGGCCAATTATATGACTATAAATTTTTAGAGCTTCTCTCTTCTCCAATTTGTTTGTATCCCCATTTTGCCAGCATAGGCAACAATCAGACTACCTCTATGGTCTCGAATCACTCCTCCCCCTGTAGCAATCCCAGGATTACCCTTAGAAGCCCCATCAAAGTTTAGCTTGTGCCAATTGAGATCAAGAGGGTTCCAATGTATCAAAGACCTATCAATGGTTGAAATGATGCTATTCTGAATATTATCAATTCCAATCTTCCAGTTGGACAAAATATGCTCTTCATTTTCAAGATAATTCTTGTTCTTGGGAGGTTTGAATCTTTCGATGTTCTCTTTGACAACATTAGTAATCTTAAAAAAGCTAAGCTTGCAATGTTGTTGTTGTTGCAGACTCACAAAGCACCCTAGATGTAGATCAGGCTTCTAGGTTGATCACTCTAGCATCCAGTGTGATTGCACAACATGGAAACCTCTCTCCAAGCATGGGACTTGTAAAATGAGAGAGGAATCTCTAGAGAAGGCTAGTTCCTGCTCCTAAACTACCTGCCACAAGCTATTCCAGTGTAGGCAAGCTAATCTAATCCTAATCTAACCATGCCAAGGAGACAGAGAGAGAGAGAGAGAGAAAAGGGAAAAAGAACAAAAGCCTACACTAAAACGGTGATACACCAGAGAAGGAGAATGTTGAACATCTATCAAAACTGCCATGGAACAAAGAGAGGTGAGCAATGGGAAGGATGGACAGATGCATCACAAGCCCAAGGATAGATTTCACACAGAAAATGTCCCAAAACTCCATGAACATAGCTCCAGACCTGTAATGAACATTAGAACATGCACAAATACCTGCAATGAAGAGAGGCAAGAAGAAAGACAAACAAAGAACGAGCAAGGATGGACAGATGCATCACAAAACACATTTTTGTTGCTTCTGAAGTTTGCACAGAACATCATTTCATTAATAAAAGGAAAAAATTCCATTACTGAGTAGGGGAGGAGGTTCGAACTCCATTTTCAACCACGGAGAAGAAAAGAAGGGAGGGAAGAAGCGAGAAAAATGAACCACTGTAATAATTAAACCCCTCTTTTCAATATATATGAAGAATGAGAGAGGGAAGAGAGAGGAAAGTCGAATCTACCAAAACCACTCCTAGATTACATTTAATTCATCACATTACGGTAGAGGTGAGATCCCACGGCAAAGTGGCGGGGTATGCAGCGAAACGGCGAGCATGTCTGCATTACATTAAAGCTGGTTGTTGAAGCGTCACTTACGGCATTACCACACGTCGAGCCATTTCTCAATTTTTCTTTCTCCATACTACTCCAAAATTCAAGATTAACCCCAAAATCATGTAGAGAATTTTAATGACTTTCCATTGATATCAAGAACATGCAAATCCAAGCTCTGGATCGAAAGATATGATGATCACGAAGATTTAGGGCACGAAACAAGCAAAAATGTGTTTTTGAAACTTTTCCCGCGCTTCGCCACCTGGATGACACGTGTCAAGCGCTGATTGGGTGCGTAATTCTCTCTCCTCTACTCACTTGCGGGTTTTCCTTGAAAACTTTGACTTTTTGTGATTTTAGAACATTTTCCACTTTTTCCCCGCGCTCCCGCCACCTGGATGACACGTGTCATGCATTGATTGGAGGACAGGGGCGTGGGGGCATCCTTTGCATTTAGCTTTTTGGCCGAAACTTGGCCAAATTTTCTAACTCCTCCTCGAGCTCCGCACTTCACTGCTCCATTGGACATGTGTCCAATTCTATTAGCTCGGGTGACCCAACAAACCTCGCCCTTTGATTTTGGACTTTTCCCCTTGTGACACGTGTCATGATTTGGTTGGTCCGCTGTGGGTCTGCCGGCTTTTCGCGCCATTCGCGTCTTTTGTCCCGATCTCCGGTGTTGTTTGGGACAGAATCCTCCAATCCACCCGAAATGGGCTTCCTTGTTCCTTATTCGGCCGGTGACACGTGTCATGATCGATTGGCTTTCGGCTCCTTGCTATCCGCGTCCCATGCGTCCCTTTGTCCCACTTGTCCTTGTTGTCTGTTTGTCTGTTTTGCCAAACCGGGTGGTTCGCGTCCATTCATCCCGGATGGCACGATTGCTTCACGGGAAAATTCTTCTAGTTCACCCGATCCGGCCGGTTCACGCGTCCTCCGCGCACTCACGGCCCAGATGTCCCAGTCGAAAGCTTTCTGTTTCGGCCGAATCGGTCGGTTCGGGTCTTTCGTGTACTCGTCCCGCTTGCTCTCGGTAAAGGACTTGGACAAATTTTCTTTCTTTCGGCCTGATTCAGAATTTCGTGCATCCATTTTCCCAGATGTCCCTTCTTTATTTGGGCCACCTGTAGGCTTTTCTGCCGATCTGCGCCTTGACGTCCCAAATGTCCCAACTGTCCCTGGGAAAAGGACTTAGCCGATTTTCACAATTTTTTCTGGCCCAAGCTTATTTTCTGCAACTTTCTCGCATTTTCTCAGAGCTTGTTCTTTTCAACCTGGACAGGGGAGTTAGAAAAATTTCTGAAGGGACCCTAGAAACATGATTTTTGCCCTGGATCAATCAATTTGCCTGGGACTTGAGAATTCTGATGTATGTTATCAATTCAACCACAGGGGGTTAAATTGGATAACAATTGTTTAATATTTCTAAAAATGATGTCATTTCTATCTTTCCATATCCTCCAAATAATATGGGGCATTACCAGTTTCCAGAGTCTTCTCACAACACAATGTTTAAAAGGAGGGTTCCATTGGGTCCAAAACTGGATGAAATCCTTGGCACAACCTAGTAAACTTTGAATTTAGAAAAGGCAAAACTCCAGATTTTAGTGGCATACTCACAATGGACTAACAGGTGTCTGATATCCTCAGATTCTTTTTACAAAGGTGACATCTATTTGGCATTATGAAACCTTTTCTTATCAGGTTTTCATTGGTGAGAATTCTACCTCTGAGAGCAAGCCAAAAGAAAAAATTGATTTTAGGTGTAAGCTCAACCATCCAAATCCTGCTCTAGTTGAACTCACTCTGAACAGTTTCAAAGAAAGAATTATATCCAAATTTTATTGTCTTTCTGTTTTTTTGTTGTTTTTTGGTTGCTTTGTTGCAGCGCACGCTCTGTTTTACTTTTCTTTAGTAACTCTCTTTCATTTAAGTTGGCTTTAACATCTATTACGGATGTTGATCCCTTTTTGTGGAACTTCTTCATGTTTTATCTGGCTTTTAGGCCCTCTATGTAAACAGGGTATAGACCCTTCAAAACTATTTACCAATAGTAAAAAAATTGTTTGTATCCTCAATTACGATTTTTGCTCAAATCTTCGTAATTAGCCCTCCTAGAGCAAAAATCCTAAAGCAGGGAACTATGCACAAAATTCCATGAGAATATGTTTACATTTTTGAATACCCATTTTTAGTTCTTGCTTTTCACTCATTTTCTTCTCTCAACTCCTCGTATGTTCTTCCCAACTCAAAAACCCTCCTTTTTCCTTGTTTACCAAGTCTAGGCTAGGGTTTAGAAGTAAAAATCCGAGTTTGACTCCTTGTTGCTATAAAAACCTCTCAAACAACTAACTCTTCCTATTTGTGACTTGTTCAAGGCTTTCTCAACGTCCCTTTACTTCTTTACCCTTCATTTTGTTAGATTTGCTCATTTTGCTCCTTAGAGCTTAGCTTGCCCTTAAGCCTTCTTAGGCTTCCTACTATGTTTTTCACTTCTTGACTACTAACCCTGAATTTTTAGCTTCCTCTCATTAACCACTAATTCATTAACCACTAATTTCCAAACCTCTCCTTATCCTCCTTTTCATACCTATCACCCTCTTCATTCCATTTACTTGTTTCATTCAAACTATCACTTCTCTCAATTCTCACGTATGCCTTCATTAGGCTTCTTAGGAATGCAAATCTGATTTATATGAAACTATGAGAGTTATATTCTTTATATGACCTGTTCTTATGCTTATGAGATGTAATTCCAACAACCACATTAGTTATAAACAATAGTAAACATTATATTTTGTCCAAACTCCTTCAAACTGCCTTGTTTTGACTCTTTGAGACTTGTCTTTCTTGCTCTAAAATTGCATTTATTGATCCCTAGAGGCCTTTATGAGATTAAATATTCTAGTAACTTATTTCCCAAGTGTATTCATGCCAAATCAACAAACAAATTGAGTGGAAACCAAAGAAAAAGTCAACTTTCTCTAAAAACCCCAAAACTGTCCTCTTAGGCTTCTTGAGAGCAATGCCTTTGGTGAGTTCATGTTGGGAGAAACCTAGAGACAACCCAAAAATTTTGAGACCATATTTATACACCCTTTATCCTCCTTTAGGTGTGTGCAAAATTTCATTCCTCGACTCACAATGCAAATATCTTTTCTATCACTAGGCTCCTTGTACTAATGTCTTCTACAATGCCTTCTCAAGCCCTTTCCATGGTCATTTCATGTTTTTCATACTTCCACTCCTATCCATCACCTAAAACCTATTGAATATATTTTATACCCCCTTCCAGATTTTCATGCCAATTTTTAACCCTTGGAATGGACCATAACTCCATTTATCACCATTTTAGAAATTTGGTCATTGTCATGCTACAGTCCTGACAATGAGCAATCTGCTTGCTATAAATTTTCTGGCTGTGAATATTATGACTCCAAATTTTTATGGAAGGTCTACAATAATCCTAATAACATATATACAAAATTTCAATACCTAACTCTTCCAAAATATATTGTAATCCTCATTTTATCAGTTATATTTATGGGTTCTTAGTTCAAAACCCTTACATAGCAAATTCACTGTGACAACCATGTATCATATAACCTTCTCACCCCTGAAAATCACTTGAGAAATCACATAATCATTCATTCCATATATTTCATCATTAATCAAACACAAAAATCACAATAATCATACTCATTAATTAAGAAAAATCAATGAACATACACAATAAGGAGTGATCATGAAAGAAATATGGTATTATATTCATCTTTCAACCAACATACAAACTTATTAAGCCATCTAGGATCCTTCTCATGTGCCTCCACTCAAAATCCTTCCTCTTCAATACATAACTACCTCCTCCATTCAAATTTCACATTTTTATGCTTCACCCAAAGTGGTTTCACTAACCTCTCACTTGACTCATCATGGTTTTACTCGGTTTACCTAACTCATTAAGGTTAGAGGATGAGTTTAACTCATTGAACCCTTAAAAAAGGGTGATAATAATCCACTTACCCCTTATAGGGTCTGAAAATGACCTCATACAACATACCATTACTTGTTTTCAACATTACAACTCCTAGGCTAAACCTTTTCAAATTCAAATTTCAAATATCCCCTTTTTGGAGGGAAACTCAAGATAACTCACCTAACACACAAAGAGGGTCTTAAAAGACCATGGAGGAGTTATAATACACCTAAAAAGAACTCTAAGGCCTAACACACCTCTTTTCAATACAAAATTACAAAAATTTATGCCTTTACGGTGATGCCCTGCATCACTTTTAGTTGTTCTGTTTTTGTCATAAAATTGATTGCAGCTAGGTGTAATCACTTATTTTCTCTATTCTTTTAATGTAATTTAGATTGATAAATATTTTTATGGTTGAATTAATTATTTAGAAGCATTTTCAATTGTTATTACATGGTTAAATGTTGATGTGAAGTCCCTAGAGAGCTCTCGATAAATGATACTAGGAAGATATAGATCTATATAGATAGGAGTGCGGGGTTTGTCTCCTAAAGGAAATATTATTGATTATTTTAATAAGGTTGAAGCATTTTTTCAATCATTTTCATATTTATGCTTGTTGGCTGATGGTGTATTTTCATATTTGGTTCATTAGGGTTTAGGCTAAACCCTTACTCTTGGTTTCAACACTAGAAAGGTACATTGCACGAGTTTATGTGACCAAGAGATGAAGAAAAGTGGGGCCCACTCTAGTACTACTGGACACAATGGTTACCCTATCTATCTTGCAAACTTTCCAACCCTTTTTTGATGTTGGATCTTCTACTATGTATCTTGATAAAAAAATTGGTTGTTTTTTCAATCCTTGCCTTATCAAACAAGTCGGTTAATTTGTCAACTCTCAAAGTGTCTTCAAATGTCACTACCCTCCACCTCCCTTTTGTTACAAAATAAGCATATTCTCATTTCCCACTCCTCCTTGGGCATTGTCCACCTACTGGTCTCACACTGAAGATGATGTGAGCTAGTCCTCAATTGGGCCATCAACATCTTCACCTTCCACTTGATTTCTACTCCCATGTAGGCTTTTTCATCATGTTCCCACGTGGGATTAAATTATTTGATATAGTATTTCTGCCCTAGTTGTTTTGTCCACATGGTTATCCTGAATTTTGCTCTTACATATCTTTTAATTTTGAATTTATTGTCTTGATACTCTTGTATACTAATGTCCCACTTACTCATCCAATTTTTGATTTGTTTCATCCATGTATTCTTCATTTTTCTTAGCTCTTCTTCCATTGCCATTATAGGCCATCGCTGACAGCCTACAAATTTCTTGAATCGTAATTTGAAGTTTTATGTTGCCTTAGTGGGAATATCTTTATTCATAAAGCGTCCTGAATTTTGTCATGATAACCATACATGGTTTACCTGGTTATAGTAATTGGGGTAGAACAATATTGAAACATGATGTTCATGAATCCAACTCAAGAAATTGTCATGTTATTTTCTAGTGATCGATGTTACGAAGCCTGCTAATAGAGAATAGCCCCTTGATTCCTAATGATCTCGGTTGTCTAGAGTTCGAATATCAATAAGTAATGGTCTTATTGTGACTAATCCCTATTCAATTTTGAAGCCCCATTGTGTATAATATTCTTCGTTCACCCTTTCAATTTATCTTACCAAGTTTAATATATTACCATATGTTGGCGAGGAAATTTTTCAGGTGGACAAATTTTTGAATTCCTAGCCAACCCTCTGGGAATCTAATTCCCTCTACTTAAGCTGGTGCAACTACCATGTATGCATGCATGAGAAAGCATGGATTTCTGTGGTGACCTTTCGGTCGGGGATCCAACAGGGTCACTCCACTAACCTTGCGGTAAATGCTTGCATTTATCTACAAGGGGGAAATTTTCTATGAAGGTGGGAAAGGGGAGTGGGAAAAGAGGTAGGATAACGATGTTGTAGGTAGAAAATCATATTCCTACACACATTAGTTAGAAACTTTAACACATGCATTTATGAGAAGAAACAACCCTATAAATGGCAACAAGATGAGATAAGATTGTGAACTCAAAGTTTCTAAAATCTCCTCATCAAAGAAAGCTAGAAACTCCTTCTTTTATTGATGCTTAAACAGAAATTGTACATAGTGGAGAAATGGAGGAAATTGAGAAGGGGGAAAAATGGAAGAAAATGGCTATCTCCTTTGTTCTCTCAAAGTACAATATACTCTTGAGTTTACAAGATCAATCACCAACCCTTTACAATGGCGTGAAGAAGCCATTAAATATCTTGCAAGAAATAGTTACAACTTCTTCTTTGTTAGCAAGAAATGGTTTACAATCTTTTCAATCATCCGCATTCGTTCAAATTCTTGATTCGCGAAGAAACACCAATGACGGAAAAAACCATAATTTTCATAATGCGGCCATTACACTCATTTTGTAACTTTGAATTTGAACCATTCATCTTGCCTTTGAAACTTTAAACCAGAGTCGTCCACATGGGAGAAATTTACTAGAGCGGGTGTGGAGGATTCCTTTTGCATTTTGTGACTTTATAGAGATTTGGCATTTTGGAACATTTTGGCCCACTCACCGCTTTTGATATGGTCTTGACACATGGCCTCACTTGAGTGGAGACAAAGTCGCGGGCCACTTTTATAATTTTACCTTTTTTCAATGCGGGCTCAAAAACACAAATTGCTCCGCCGGCCCGCCCCCCCGCTTTGACCTTTGATGCGGGCTTAATATTTGAATTTTTCCTCATGGCATGGGTGGGGCTACGGGTCACTTTATGAATTTTCATCGTTTTTACAAAAAGCTCAAAACCTCAAAGTTCTCCACTGACCCACTTCCCCGCTTTGACTTTCCAATGGCGGGCCCAAGATTTGACTTTTTCCTTTGTGTTTGGTGGGCACGGGTCACTTTTTAACTTTAAGCCCCTTTAATGAAAAAGGCTCAAATTCTCAAATCTCCTCGACAATCCGCCTCCCCGCTTTGACTCTTTTGATGCGGGCTCAACATTTGACTTTTTCCCTCATAGCATGATCGGGGTTACAGTCACTTTATGACTTTTAGCCCTTTTTACAAAAAGGCTCAAAAACAAAAATTGCTCCATCGACCTACCTCTAATTAGATATTTCCATGTACCCATGGATAATGGGGCCAAAATTTGACGAGGAAGAAAATGCCCGTCATTCACGATTGTGGAAAAATGCAGAGAAGAAGAAAACTCCACCATTTCACGCCTAATTTCAAATTTCTTTCATGAACCAAGGGATTGAAAACAATACAAGGTTCAACGATCCATGACCATAGAAAGATTGACAATTTCATTCAAATGAGAACCACAATAGAATTTTCATGCGTCCAGATGGGAAAACATAAAATTTATCAAAACGTGTAGATTGGAAGGTTTAAACAACTTCAAAGCATGAATTTCTCTATCTTTTTAGACTTCCAACTTTACTTGAACACTTCTGGAGGGCGTGAGCTCAAATTTTTGTAATTTGAATTTAAAAATGAGGGGGATTTTGAGGGCGACAACAGTTGGCTCTAGCTTGGGGACATGACATGGACTGAGCATAGTGAAGACATGACATGGGAATCTAGAATCTCAATCTCTAGACCATGTAATTTGTTGACTAGTGCCTTATCCATTGGGCCTTGCAGAGTCATGTACAACCTATAACAAGAGAGAAAGAAGAAGGAAACACACACACACATGAAAAGGATGAAAAGGAAACACACGACACACAACAGGAAGGGAAACACACCTAGAAATCACCTATGGTACAAGGAAGGGGACAACCCGCTTTCACTGATGATACAATTTCAAGTATTTCCCGCTCCGAGGCAATTCCAGTGCACTCCATCCAAATATGAGAGGATAAAAGCGTTCTCGTTGCAAGCTTCACGAAACGGAATGGCCGAACCATAATGAATCAAACTTTCCATGGCTTTCTTTTGGTTCTCTTATCTTGTCCCATAATAGGTTGAAGTCTCCAACTTTGAATTCTCTTGCCTTGGCCTTCTTATCAAAAATCTTATTTGCTTTCAATTGGTGCTCCTTAATGCGAGTCACCACTTGGAATCTACTTTCTTCTAGCTTCTCAAGAAAGAGGATCCTCTTGTCAATGGAATCCTTGATCCGACCATCTTCTATTTCTGTAGCAACTGAGAGTGGCATCTCGATCGTGAGAGGAATTTCTGCTTCGACTCCATACAACAGTTGGAATGGTGACATACCTATTGCCTTCTTGGGAGTGATCCTATCTGCCCACAATGCATCGTACAACCTTTTGTGTTAATTCCTTTTATTCTCATTCACAAGATTGTGGAAAATGGTCACAATGTTCTTGTTGCTTGATTTGTCATGTTCATTTCCTTGTGGATAGTAGTTAGAAGAATGAGATAGGGAGATTCCGTAGTTATAGCAAAACTTGGTCAGCTCTCTTGAAGAGAAATAGGTAGCATTATCTGCTACAATCTTTTGTGGCACTCCGAAACGGACTATGATATTCTCCTTGATGAAGTTGCATACTTTGTTTCAGTGTTGGCTTGTTTGGCCAGAATGGCTTCCACCCATTTGGTGAAGTAGTCTGTTCTTTATGAGTACATAGGTGTGCCCCGCACTTGAGTGAGGGTTCAGAACACCAATGAAGTCCACCCCCTTTGTTGAAATGGTTCTTGATAACCACAAGCCGAGTGGTAATGTAGTGAATTGTGGTCTTCCAACGAGCTGTTGGCATGCTTCGTATTTAGAAACCCAATCTTCAATATTTGCAAAGATGGTGGGCCAATAATACCTTCCTCGAAGGATCTTGTGTGCAATGACCTTTGCTGAAAAATTTCCACCACATACTTGTTCATGGTATGCTTTAAGAAACTTTTCTTGTTTCTCTTTATCTACGCACCTGAGGAAACAACCATCCAAGCCTCTTTTGTAAAGCGCATGATTCCAGATTACAAATTTAGTTGCCTTCAGCTTGAGTTTTCTCCTTTTCTTGTAATCAAGATGGGAGGGAATTCTCCATAAGTTAGGTAATAGGCAATATCAGCATACCACTCATCAGTAGTGGTGACAAAGAGAACCTATGGGTTGTCTTCTGAACAAGTTGAGCAAGCACAATTTTCTTTGCCATGTTGAACTTTGAGTGTTTCATCTTCAGCAATCAACTTGCACAAGTCATTTCCCCTTACTAGATTGGAGGGTCGAATCTCCAATTCATATTCTTGAGTATTTGCAATCCAATTTCCTCTTTTAGCTCCAAGATCTTGATGTGTCAAGATGGACTTGATTGCACTACCGGGGACCATCACCACCGTATGAGAATTGAGGATGTAAAACCTAAAGTTTTTATAGCCTTGGCCACTGCATAGGAATGCTTTTCCAATTGGTTGTATTTTAGCTCATGTTTTTCAAAGGACAACTCATGAAAGCAATAGGTTCTTGTTCACCTTCATCATTTTTTTGAACGAGAACAACAAAGAGTGTATGTTTTGATGCATAACAATACATGATGAATTCTTTGTTAAAATATGGAGATACAAGAGTCGGAGCCTTGGCAATGGATTTCTTGATCTCTTCGAATGTTGCCTTCCCTTCATTGTTCCATTTGAAGTTTTCTTGTGGTTTCATCATGGAAGTGATGTGCTTTGTCAACTCAGCAAACTTAGGCACAAAACGATGAAGAAAGTTCACCTTTCCGAAGAATGAATGAACTCATTTCTTGCTTGTGGCGGGGCTAATGCTTGAATGGATCTAATCCTCTTAGGATCAATGTGTGCTCCATGTTTGTTCACAATGTGCCCCAATAACTTGCCTTTTGTGACTCCAAAAATGCACTTTTTTGGATTTAGTGATATGTCATGTTTCCTACACCTTGCAAGTACTTCCAAGTGATAGATATGATATCCCCTCTTCTTTGAAGATACTGTGAGATCATCAAGATATATGACAATGCAATGCTTCAGATCTTTGAAGGCTAAATACATCACCCTTTGGAATGTAGCTCATGCATTGATTAGGCCAAAAGGAATTTTGTTGTAGGCAAAAGTGCCCCAAGGTGTTGTAAAGGTTGTCTTGGTGCGGTCCTCCTCTACCACTTTGATTTGATTATATCCTGAGAATCCATCAAGTAATGAAAGCATTTCAGATCTAGTGACTACTTGCAAGATATGGTCCATGATAGGAAGAGGATAATTGTCCTTTAGTGATGCCTGGTTCAAGTTGTGAAAATCTACACATATCCTTATTTCACCATTCTTCTTCCGCACTGGCACAATGTTAGCCACCCACATTGAATGGTGGATGGGAAAGATGATCCTTGCATTAAGCATCTTCGTTACCTCCTCCTTGATGGTATTAGTAATCTTTGGGTTGTATGGCCTTTGTTTACGCTGAAGGGCTTAACACCCTGCTTCAAAGGAATTGAGTGATGTATTTCCTTTGGCTGGAAGGATTTGAGTTCATCATAAGAGTAGGCCAAGACATCTAAGTATTTCTTGAGTAATGCAACAAACCTTCTTTTTCTTTAGGTGAGCAACATTTTCCAATATTGACCATCCTTGGCTCCTCCGGGGTACCAATGTTTTCTTTATCAAAATCAGCTGGGCACCGAGAAGATTGCTTTTCTTTCTCTTGAATGAATCTATCATGTTTGTCAAAGAGGTCTTCTAAAGAGACTAGACCTTTTGGAATTTTGTTCCCTTTCAATTTGATTACTCCCTCATCATCAATCCCTTCAATTCCTTCTTTCTCTTCTTTGGGGACTACTTCTCGGTGTGGATTTTCACCTCTTTTGAAGAAGAGATTATTGAAATTATCCCTTTGCTCTAAAAAGGCTAGAATTTGGTTATCATCATTGAATACTTTCCAATGATTTGCATTGTCGGTACACTAGGCCTAGATACCATTTCAATGGTCACCTTGTCTTTACCAAAAGAAGGACGAGGTGTCACTAGGGAAGCTAACACTGCAAGAGAATCAACCTTTTCATTATGTTCCCTTTGAATAGCTTCAATAGAAAATGCATTAAAAGATTCAATGCAATCATACACTCTATTTACGTAATGCTAGAGTCTTGGATTCTTCACCTAATATTGTTGGCAGACCTGCTTTACTATAACCTCTACATCACCTCGGCATCTAGTTTCTTGATTCACATGTCCTCTGCTACACTCATGTTTAAGAGTAGTGCTTCATACTCTGCAGTGTTATTTGTATTATCAAATTACAACTTGTAGGAAAATGGGTACAACTCATTAGAAGGAGAGTACAATACTACACCAGCTCTTGAGCCCACACTGGAATGACTACCATCAAATTCCATTGTCCAAATTTGATCTTCCTCTTCCTCCATGAGAAGTGGAAAGTTCTCCTCTTTTTTTGATGTGAGGAAGTAGTTTCCTAGCCCACAATCTTGAAAGAGAATGTTTGCTTTCGAATCATCAAAATTTCGTACTATGAACTTCATCTTTCTTACTGGTAGCAACTTCTTCATCTCACTTTTTCTTGGGATGGTAGCAGATGACCAATCCATTTTTATCTCTCCACCGGGTCTCTGCGTAGAAACTCCTACTCAATAGTATACCAAAGGATGTCGGGATGTCTCGCTACCAATATAGGTAGGAGCACCTTCTTGTCTGGAAAATCAGCTAGTGCTACCTGTGCATATTTGATTCTTCCTACCAATGGCACTTGTTTGGATTCCATTGAGTAGCAGGTGCCATTTACCGAGTCAAGGTGAGGCCTAGAGCATTTGCAACTTTGGCTGGCATCACATTGTTTGAGGCTCCGGAATCTATGATACAATTATTTAGCTGGAAGCCTTTAATGAGGAGTGACAGGTAGAAAGGTTCAACCCTGTTGGTTTTGGAGGCACTAAGGGCTAGCATGTTTTAGGAAGGTGGTGTGGATGGTGTGGGTAGTAAGCCTTTAGAATTAGGACTCGAGGATACAGGGTTACCACCACGAACTATATTAATGAACCTGTCAAATTGGGCAGGGTGTGTTTGTAGGTATTCTATTTCTGAGAGCTAGACTTTGGTTTTTCTTGCATGTTCCAAAAAGTCATATGGGGTTATGGTGAGTGAGGAAGAGGTTCCATAAATGGATGAAGATTTACATGGTAGAGGCTTTGCTAATTTGGGTGTTGAATTCTCCTTTTCGGGTGTAGTAATTGGCTAGGAAGGGGGTGAGGTGTAGCTTTTGATTGAACCTTAGATGTTTTTGTAGGAACAACATTTAAAGGAGAATTGTTCTTAGCAACTTTTGAGCTGGGAGAAGAATTAGATGACTTACTTGGCATAGTAGCATGATCCCTAACAACCAGTGAGTCTGGTTTTTTTTTTTTCGACTCCATAGAAGGTGGTAATGGTGATCCTCTGTTGATGATTTTATTTTGTGCGACCTCTAGAGGAGAATCTTCTTTATTCTTCTTATCCTTTACCACAACCGTTGAGGATGAAGCACCTTTCCTAGATTATGCACGAGTGAAAACAACACATGAGAAACTTGGAGCTTCTTCATCATTTTCATCTTCATCATCAATGTACTCAATTAGGCCATTGTGCATATCAACTTCCTCGACCTCAAGATAGTTTTCATAGTCTTCCATATTTTCTTCTTTAGTTTCATCAATTTTTGCTTCCTCCTCTGGCTCTTTGGTGTCACAGATGGCATTGACTGGTGGTGCTTCAAGAGCAAGCCGACGAGGAGGTGGAGCAATCCTTGGCCTATCTGGAGGGTTTGGTTTCCTTGAAGTATTTTGCATTGTGATCTGAGATAGCTGCTTCTTCAAGGCAACCAAGTCATTTGCCATTTTTGGAACATCAGATCTGTGGTGACAGAGTTTGAATTCTGACCCTTTTGCTTTCCATTGGGGCCTTTCACCTTACTTCAGACAAGATTAGATCATCATCGGTTTCTATTGCATGGTCTTGAGCTTCCCTTAATGTTCTTGGTTGGGTTCTTCTAAGGAAGAAACCTACTTCTGATGGCAAGGCGCTAATGAAGAATCTCTTCAAATTATTTTTAGGAGGCACCACATCTTCAGGGATTCTTCTTATCACTCTGTTATATCTTGCTACGAAGTCTCTCATTGACTCGGAGGTTTCTTTTTTTCATTTGTACCAATTAGACCAAGAGATCCTGACAATCTTTGTGCTCTTGAACCTGTGTTTGAATGCACTTCTTATATCTTCCCAACAGGTGACAAACCTTGGGGGTAGCATGTAGAACCATTCGGATGAATTTCTCTTAGAGTGACTCCACAAAGAGTCGATGACACATCTTCATCCTCAACACCCAACACACGCAAGCAGTGATAAATGTTGCTACATGCTCTTTAGGGAGTTGAGAACCATCCCCTCTAAATTTTGGGAAGTTTTTTCTCAAGCCTCTCGGTAGCTCATGGAGTGGTTGAGCAAGAGCCAATGGACCGGTGTTTCCTCCCCATGGTACATTAGGCCTACGGGCCTCACAATCACGTTCACGCTCATGATCACGATCCCCCATTCTATTTATGTTTCTAGCTTCCAACCTTGCTAAGGTTGCGGCTTCTATGGTAGCTTTTTTGTCTGCCTTGGCTTGAAGTCTCTCGATTTCTTCGAGTTGAGCTCTTATTTCTTCGTCGGCTCTCACCTCTCTTTCTCTAGCTTCTTCTTCGGTCTCCACATCAGTGAAGTCTACAAGGTTCTCATTGATGTATGAAAATTCACCATCAAAGGATTAACAACACTCAGGTTCCCAACATGACCGGTTGCTTGAAAAGGAAGCCTCTGGATTCCAAGTAGCTCTTGTCTCCTTTGAAGTTCTTCAAAAATGGGATCAGTTTGTCCTCCTTGTCTTTGTTGTCGGGTGTATCTTTTATCTGCTAGCTTGAAAATCTATGCTCTTCTTTACGGTGCTGGAATTTGTCTTTGCCTCTCCAATTCAACAGCGCATTCTTCTTCAAGGTCTAGAATTCTCGTGGTAATGAAGTAGTGATTGGCACTTTGTCTATTATGCCAGATAGCTTCCCTCAAATTTGAAGCAACGTCTTCTTAGATGTGGAAGAGTAATTTGGGTCTTTCAACAGGAGGGTTTCCCAATGCAGCCATGATTTGAATCCATGTGGCTCATACTGGCCATTCAAATTCCAGAAATTTTTCTCTTTTTTGATTTTTGAATTTTCTAACCTTGCGGTTGCATTCAGGTGTAGATGTTGCTAAATTTGTCCCCACGGTGGGCGCTAAAAATTGTTGGCGAGGAAATTTGTTGAGTGGACAAATTTGTGAATTCCTTGCCAACACTCTGGGAATCTAAGTCCCTCTACTTAATCAATGCAACAACCGTGTATGCATGCGCAAGAAAGTGTGGATTTTTGTAGTGGCCTTTGGCCGAGGATCCAACAGGGGGCACTCCCACGACCTGCGGCAAATGCTTGCGAGTTATCTCTGCAAGGGGGAAATTTTCTATGAAGGTGGGAAAGGGGAGTGAGAAAAGAGGTAGGAGTACTAATGTTGTAGGTAGAGGAAAATCAAATTCATGCGCACATTAGTTAGAAACTTTAACGCATGCATTTATGAGAAGAAACAACCCTGCAAATGACAACAAAACGAGATAAGATTGTGAACTCAAAGTTTCTAAAATCTCCTCATCAAAGAAAGCTATAAACTCCTTCTTCTTGTATTGATGCTTAAACGAAATTGTACATAGTGGAGAAATGGAGGAAATTGAGAAGGGGGAAAATGGAAGAAAATGGCTATCTCCTTTGTTCTCTCAAAGTAAAATATACTCTTGAGTTTACAAGATCAATCACCAACCTTTTTCAATGGCGTGAAGAAGCAATTAAATATCTTGCAAGAAAAGCGATTCTGACTTCTTCTTTGTTAGCAAGAAAGCGATTTACAATCTTTTCAATCATTTTTGTTCATTCAGATTCTCGATTCGTGAAGAAATGCCAATGGCGGAAAAAACCAGACTTTTCATAATGCAGCAGTTACACTTGTTTTGTAACTTTGAATTTGAACCGTTCATCTTGCCTTTGAAACTTTAAAGCAGAGTCGTCCACGTGGGAGAAATTTACTGGAGCAGGCGTGGAGGATTCCTTTTGCATTTTGTGACTTTATAGAGATTTGGAATTTTGGAACATTTTGGCCCACTCACCCGCTTTTGATATGGTCTTGACACATAGCCTCACTTGAGTGGAGACAGAGTCGCGGACCACTTTTATAATTTTACCTTTTTTCAATGTGGGCTCAAAAACACAAATTGCTCCATCGGCCCGCCCACCCGCTTTGACCTTCGATGCGGGCTTAATATTTGACTTTTTCCTCATGGCATGGGCGGGGTTGCTGGTCACTTTATGACTTTTCGCCCTATTTACAAAAATCTCAAAACCTCAAAGTTCTCCACTGACCCGCTTCCCCGCTTTGACTTTCCAACGACAGCCCAAGATTTGACTTTTTCCTTTGTGTTTGGTGGGGTTGCGGGTCACTTTTTAACTTTAAGCCCCTTTAATGAAAAAGGCTCAAATTCTCAAATCTCCTGACGATCCGCCTCCCCGCTTTGACTCTTTTGATGCGGGCTCAACATTTGACTTTTTCCCTCATAGCATGATCGGGGTTGCGGGTCTCTATAACTTTAAGCCCTTTTTACAAAAAGGCTCAAAAACACAAATTGCTCCGCTAACCCACCTCTAATTAGATATGTCCATGTACTCATGGATAATGGGGCCAAAATTTGATGGGGAAAAAAACCTGTCATTCATGACTATGGAAAAATGCAGAGAAGAAGAAAACTCCACCATTTCGCGCCCGATTTTCAAATTTCTTTTGCAAACCAAGGGATTGAAAACAATACAAGGTTCGACAATCCATGGCCATAGAAAGATTGACAATTTCATTCAAATGAGGACAACAATAGAATTTTCACGCGTCCAGACAGGAAAACAAAAAATTTATCAAAACGTGCAGACTAGAGAGTTTAAACAACTTCAAAGCATGAATTTTTCTATCTTTTCAGACTTCCAACTTTACTTGAACACTTCTGGAGGGCGTGAGATCAAATTTTTTGAATTTGACTTTAAAAATGAGGGGGGGATTTTGAGGGCGACAACACCATAGAAATGGCAATGATATTGAGGATCGAGTTGATGGTGCCGCTAACATTAAAGTTCAATCTCATATGTGATACTTAACACCTTAAAATTTCAATACTTGCCGATTGTTAATTATATCGCTTCTCACCGTGAAATCTCTCAAGTAATCCCACTCTTCAAATTATTCTTGTTTGCATTATTACCACCTTTGTCACGACATTGAATAAAAAGTTTGAATTATACATGGATTGATGATAAAAATTTCACTACGAAGGAGACTTAACTCATACAATGTTAAGCAACTTGCAATATTGCTTAACCCCAAAAACAACAATCGCATTCTTCTCATTATCTTTACTTTTAGAGATTAGATTATATGCTCAAAATTGTATGGAAAAAGTTTGAACTCGTCGAACTTCAACCTCAACAAACATGAACTAGAACTTTATCCATTATTTTTACATAATGTAACTTTTGACGAGTTTGTATTTTTATATTTTATTTGTTTATTTTGTGTGTGTGTGTGTGCCGTGCACACGTGTATGTATTTTATGGGCTCATGTTTCCGGCATATTTAGGCATGTCTCTAATAGGGGATGTTTCGGGGACGCATGGATGAGTAGGAAATGTCTCCTACCCATCCCCGATTCGCACAAATAATAGGGGACATCCCCGGGATGCCAAAGGGGGGGGGCAAGGGACCACAAGGGACACCGGATGGCAAGGGACGATCGTACCGGTGACATTTGGGCATCCTCTACGTCCAAACAAAGGTATTACTTATTTATTTTTAAAAACTCAAAATTTAATATAGCAAAAAGGAATGTGGGGGCCCACAAGGACCCCTTGACTCATTCCTAACTAACCTAAATGTAAAACCTCTCTTAAAACTAAAACAAAAAATAAAACTCATTTTATTCATTTCCCATCTTGTGAAGAAGACAAAGAAAGAAAACATCGGAGAGAAGAAAAGAGAACAATGAGAAGAAGGTAAGAGAGTAGTATTCTACACCATTTGAGGTATGTTTCACATTCTTTGGTCATTTTGCAAATTTACACAAATTATTATTCATTTGCTTATTTTTTCAAGGTTTCAAACTTCGAAGACTAAGGTAGGTTTCTTTTTTTGTTTGCACTTGCAGTCGCAGTTGAGTGTTGCATTTTCAATAAAAAACAATGAGCAGCAGTGAGGGTGAAGAGATTCAAATTCAACATTGGGTTTCTTTGAGGAGTGAGAGTGTTGTAACAACTATGGGTTCAAATAATCCATTTGAATGCCCTTCTTAACTCCTCAAAATCTATGCAAAGGGCCCATTTAATCCTAAAAACCTCTTTCACAATTTACAACAGTCATTGACAAAGAAAAAACTCAGGGGAGAGTAGAGTGTGGTTGTGTCATATTTGCAACAAATATTTTAGGGGCAGCTACACAAGGGTTTATTGTCATCTTTTGGGCATAGCTGGACAAGGGGTAAAAGGTTGTGAAAAAATAACATTAGTAAGAGAAGGTGAAGTGACTAGGTTCCATATGGAGGGTGGGGCAAGAAAAAGGATGCCATTGAAGACCGCATGTCACACAATTTGTGGATGTTGAAAGTCAAAGTAGAGAGGATTCCACCAAGGGAAAAAGAAAAGTTATTATTGTTGAAGGTATTTTCAATGTGCAATTACGGGAAGTAGTTGACTCTTCTATTGTCAAATTCTTCTTTACCAATGCAATACTATTTCATGTGTCACGTCTTCAAACAAATGTGCAAAGTTGTAATTGTTGTTAGTTCTTCGTATGTCCCTCATGGAGAACATAAACTACAAACCAACCTCCTTGATAAAGAAGATTATAAGGTGAGTGTGGTGATAGAGGAGATGAGACAAACTTGGATACAAGTGGATTGGTCTATCATCACATATGGGTGGACAGATATTAGACATCAACCACTCATCAATATCATTGTCACATATCACGTTGGCTCTTATTTTCTTAGAGTTATTGATTGTATAAGGAAGAAGAATGATGCAACCTTCCAATTTCAAATTTTGAAGGATATCATAGAGGAGATTGGGCCCTCTAATGTTGTACAAGTGGTGACCGATTGAACCCGCATATGTAAGTTAGCTAGCTTGATGGTTAAGGGTGCTTACAAGCACATTTTTGGACTCCATGTTGTGTTCATGCATTGAACAACATATCGAAAGACGTTGGAAAGATAGATTGGGTGAAGACAATGGTGGCAGAGGCTAGACGCATACATATGCTCATTTACAATGATCACACCTCACTTGCTCTATTCAGGGCTTTTTCTAGGAAAGAATTCCTCAAGCCCGTGGATATTAGATGTCAACTATTTTATTTTGTTAGAAAGGATGTTTGAGGTGCAAGAGGCTCTACAATTAATGATGGTTAATCAAGAGTGGGGTAGATGGCCAGAGACAAACACTCTTGAAGGGAAAAATGTGAAATAAAACATCCTCGACAATGATTGGTGGTCCACAGTGAGGTAAACAATTACTGATTTTATATATTTAATATTTATATTTTAATTTTTAATTTTTCAAATTTTTTATCCATGTTTCTGACTTGTAAATTATTTAATTTTTCATTCTTTGTGATAACATTCTAATTCACTCTTTAAGTCTTAAATTCTTAATATTTTCTAATTTGTTTGTAACTTGTTTGCAGATATGTTTGCTCCATCATCTCACCTATAGTGGGGGTCATAAGATGCGTTGATACAGACTCTCATAGTCTTGGAGAGATTTATGAGACATTTGACAACATGTTTGGGCAGATGAAGCAAGCCATTTGTAGCAGGGATCCTACTTTGGGATTTTATGAGCATATCAAGCCCATTGTGACACGGTGGTGGAACACAATGAACACCCCGCTTCATATGGCAACCTATGCTCTAAACCTCAAATGGTATGCAACATGGCACGGGAGAATGCCTCGATTTGATGATGAAGTGAAAGAATGGCTCATTAAAGCCTTTCAAAATATGTGCACTAATGAAGAGTCCATTTTATTGCAGACACAATGACTATCCTTTGTCAATCTTTGTGGTTCAACATTTAGCAAACCAAAGGTGATGACAAGTAGAGCTAAATTAGCTCACGTAGACCCTATTGGATGGTTGACATAGCATGGGAAGGATGCACCGGACTTGAGGATTCTGCCACTCGCCTCCTTTCACGGGTTGTCGATTCTCTGTTGCGAGAGGAATTGGTCCACACATGGCCTCATCCACTCAATTAAGAGGAACAAGCTTACCTCTTGACGAGCAGAGAAGTTAATCACTGTTCATAGTGCCTTGCGACTTCGGGATCGACAAATTCCGAGTATTGTCAAACTCCAACTATGCGTTAGGATGTTGATCATGAAGATGCCACACAGGTTGATGAGGAGGCACATGTGGGATTGGTCATGGTTCTATTGGATGAGGCAATCCCTCATGGTTCTAGTGACTCGAACTTAGGTTCTGATTTTGATGTCATTTTAACGAATTTTGATTAGGGACAACACTATATTTTCATTTTTTATTTTTCAGACATTTTGTAGTTGAAACTTGCAACCCTTGGGCATTTCATTGTAATTATTATTGTAATTGAAACTTGAATCTTATGTGAAATCTCAATTCGGCTCCAATTTTATGTATTAAGGTTCTATAATGTGTGTGATGAATGTTTTATCAATGCTATCACATCAATATTTAAAATTTCTTATATGTTTTACATTTTCCCTTATTTTTAAATAGTTGTCCCCTTCCGTACCTAAAAAAAGGCCTCCAAAAAAATTCGTCCCAAAAACTTGGTGTAACATAGATGTGTGTGTGTGTGTGTGTTCACGCGCTGCACGCGCAAGTGAAAGAAGAGGATGGAAAAGTCTCTTTCTCTCTCTTTGACATATTTTTGAATTTTTTTTAGAAAATCAAAATGATAAAAGAAATCTTTTGTTCGAACTCTAAGATGTTTTCTTTAGAACTTTATCCACGGGCAAACTTGAACTGAAATTTATTCTCGTCAAAGTCAAAGTCAAAGTCAAAGTCGAACTCGAACTTTGTGACTTGGGTACCATCATATAATCTTTTTGTCAGCAATTTATATCATAACTTATACAGTTCATTTCTTATATTTCTATTGCTCTAGTCTATAAGCACTTGAGACAAGGATATATCACACTCTTAAGTGAGACTCGCTTGTAAAGTATAGTTGAAAATATCGTGGCATTTCCCAAAAAGAAATTAGAATGGTGGTTGCAGAATAAGCAATGTAGGTTAAAATATCTAGGTATTTTATTTTTTTTACGGATGACAACCAACCTTTTATTCAACCTACCATATGTTACGAACATGGTAGCTGTGATAGTGAAACGTGAGATTTGTCCTTAGGATCCTAAACACAATGCATAGTTATAATAGCTTTTTTGTCCTGAATAACATTATAATCAATTGATTGAAGAAAACATTCAATTTGGACATCAAAACTAAGAAAAAGAATGCAATAATTATGGGATGCAAAACTCTAGATAAGTGTTCCAGACATTAAATCCGTTGCAAACTGAAATGCTCCAGACAAATTCCAAAAACCAGGAGGCCTGTCATAAGACCTTATCAAAAAATCACATTATTGATATCCTCTTGAGTCTCGGTAGTTTTGACTTGGATAACCTACAAAAATCCACCACCTTCTCATATGATACAGAATGAAACAATGAATTTCAGAACCTATCAATTACAACTCACACGACACTGTTGGTGATTACAATGAGCACTACGAATGTAACATCTTTGTTACAAATGCTCTAAGAGAAGCCTTAAAACAGATATAGCTTCCAATTGACCATAAGGCCCTTGTGCTTGAGATCGCTGTTATAAGAAATGGTTTGCAGCCAAACGCATCTATCCAATAGTCAATGATGATTTACAGAAGCTCTATTCACATTCGATTTCAGGCAGCACTGTAAAATTGAGACCTTGATCCAGGATTCCAGATGTCCACTAATCATACGAATTCATTTGCACAACTATCAAGAGACCACAGATACTTACACTATCACTTGGCCCTATACCCTAAGCTTGCTGTTCTTAGCAGTTTTGAAATTCGTGCAAACTTATTTTCCCATCCCTGTCAATATCAGCCTCATCCAAAAGTGGTTCAATGGATCCCTTAATTCCTGTATGCTGCAATACAAATATCACATTTCAAATGCATGAATCGCGCTTAAATAATTTCAAAGGAACCAATCTGTATAAATCGCATAGTCCCACTCAACCTAAATAACACTTTTGAATTATGTACCATCTTGAGTTCTTCGGCAGTAATATATCCATCCTTATCAAAATCAAATTTTTCAAAAGCAGCTTTGGAGCGCCTTTGCCATTTTACAGAATCATGCTCTTCTAACTGATGCACATGCAATGTAGCAGCAACAAATTCCTGAAAATCTACAAGCCCATCTCTATTGCTGTCCATCTATCACAAAAAAATACTGTTAGATGACCAATGCTATAAAGCTAATTGTCTATTTTAGTCTGGAGATAGAAATTATCTAAGCCATTTATGTCCCTTAAAATAGAATCTGCATGGTAAAACAATCAACATAGTGAATCCATTATATGAATATCACAAATAAGATATTAAAGTTTTGTTTTAAAGGATCAAAATACTCCGGATTGATATGCACAAAGCTTTATGTTTTGGTTTAGAATCTTCTTTGATTCATTCAAAGAATGGAATCAATATCCATTAAAAACTTGGACACTGTCATCTGCAACCAATTTTCGCAGGATTCTTAGGTCAACCTTGTAAAAGTTGCAACATCATTGCAAAAACCAGACCAGTTGCAGGAAAGTTGCAGGAAGTAAATTTTCATTCACCAAATTGATCATCAGATCATTTACATAGCAGATTTCAGAATCTCTCTTATGAAATCTTGTGTATATTAAAATTTGACTTTTAACTTACATGTTATAATCAAATATAAGACCGATATGTTCATCCATTCCATAATGGAATGCAACATAGTCCTGTGTATCACTGAAGATGTGAATCTTAGGACCTTGGTTTAAATATAGGTCTAAATTGTGTCGACCAAGGTCACAATTGTGAAGCACTATTCTAATGGCCATGGAATCTGATATATTGCATTGTAGACTGGTGGAGACTGACAAGTCAATGAGCGGCTTGAAACCAAGCCCTCAATTATGGTTCAACAATTGTCAAAACTTTTGCAGAATCTAGAATAGATATCAGAAACATAAAAAATTGTTGGTGTGTTACAATATATTTTCATGAATCATATCTATAACACTTATCAACTCTTGCTAAGTCTGTTTTTAACATAACCCTCACTTAGATTACTGTCATAACTAGGGGACAATCAAATTGCCGTCTTCTAAAATGAATGGAAAATTTGTCTGCAAAATAAATTTGAAACAAAGACTGAAATGAAAACAAAGGAGGGCACCTGCACACCCAAGATGGATTTACAATCCTTCTGAAAACGCATAAGAGGTCACAAATTATGGCTTTTGTATTAGATTGATATCAAAATAGAAGAAGATATATTGCTTAAGGTTTTCCCTCAGTTTATTTTCAAGTGGGAAGAAACAACTAATTCCATTATGACATAATCTTTCACTAAACTTAACAAAACATAATACTATCCTCAGTAAACTAATACATAGAACGTGGGTCCAAGGACAAAATAGGTGATAACAAACTCCTAATATTATGTTGTGCCTAAGAATGCAACATGCCCTCCCCTTAAAGAGCATTGTCTCCAAAGCTAATAACTAACTCTAGAGTTATGCACACTCAACCAGGAGTGGTACTAGTATAGAGGACCTCCAAGGAATCACATGGGCATACAAATTGTCGAGTTATATTTGTATATACAACTGAAATACATGTTGGGAATCGAACCAAGGACCAAGTCACATGCATAGCTCTAACCAACATAATATATATTGCAACTTTAATAATATGCATGAATGAGAATGGTTTTGTTCTTACTCCTATGGCCCCCTAAACCTTTGCAAGTGGTTTAACTAATATTTTTCAGATTTGGATACTTAACAAAGAAATCCTCATTTTCCAAAGTTGCATCCTCTATTGGAAGCCCCTTCCACTTGATCTTCAAGATTCTTACGCTCCTGTTCCAGTGAATTTTCAGCTCCTTCCCCAACATACTTTTGGGTTCCAAGACCAACTTTTCTTCATCTCTTGCAGAAATTTCAGTCTCAAGGACCTCATCAGCTCTTGAATTCTTCAAGCATGTCAAGTGGAAAACATCGTGCTTGGCCTTGACCATTTATGGCCGATAGTACATTGATTGCGGTGTCCTCTTTCCTTTCTCCTTCAATGTGAGTTGTTTGTATCATTATAGCTGAACAAACAACATATCTCCCTCTCCAAAAAAGTGCTGTATACTTTACGGGTCCAATTGCTGCTTAATTTTATAGGATCTCACTGCTAGGATCTTCAACAGTGTGGGGATGTCCTGAATCTCCTGCAATGCGTCAACTTTTGTAAGGACCATGCCCTTCTAAATTACCCAATCCATAGGTTATGGAGTCTGCTAATCATATAATGCCTTGAAGGCAGCAGTCTTGATGATTGGATGGCATGTGACTTTACACTGGAACACCCTGTCCAATGCAACCACACTACCTATTTTCCCTACTTGTCCCTTGGATACATCTTAAGGCACCCTTCCAAACATTCTTTGACTACCTCTGTTTGCCCATCTGTTTGAGGCTGTTATGCAGTACTCATGTTCAATAACACCCCTGCTAACAAGAAGAGTTCCTACCATAAGACTCTCTGATGTATGCAACTTAAAATTGTTGGAAGTCTAGCTTTGCAATTTTGGGCCCATCAGACCCTCCTTAGGCATGGGAATGATGTGAGCAGATTTAATCAATCAATCTACAACAACAAAGATTTCCTCCATGCCTTCAGATCATGACAGCCCTGCAATGAAATCCATGGACACAACTTCCCATTTCTTATTGGGAATAGCATATGGTTGAAGAAGTGTCGGAGATGGGGCACTCTCAATTTTATTGTGCTTACAAGTATCACACTTTGCTATAAATTTTGGAAAGTCAAGCTTTCATATTCTGCCAAAAGATGTTGGCAGTGATATTCCCATATGTTTTCTGAAAAGTGAAAACCTACATGATCTACAGAGAGAGATGCGTGCCCATGCTCAACTCCCATGTGAATGAGACAGGATCCGGTTTTGAAGTATATGCAATCTACGAACAAGATATTATTCCTGACCGTAGAAGCTTTTTCTTCCTTTCATCTGTAGTGTCTTGCCTCATTTGGTCTGTAACATGGTCACTTTCCTAATCTTGAAGAAGCTCCTCTAACCAGGAAGGTTAGCAGATGGCAATAAAAATAGGGACAGCTAATACAGATGGCAATAAAAATAGGGATCTCATCTCAGCAGGACAAAGCATTTGTTAGAACATTCTCCTTCCCATTCTTATCTATTACAGTAAAGTCATAAGCCTGCAGTAAATCAATACATTTTTGTTTCTTCTCTCCAAATGCTCCCCAGATGTTTTAGGCTGAGGTACTCAGTCTTAAATGAAATGGTTGCTCCTGCTTCTCCCTTTTATTCAGCTTCTTCTTTCAAAAACAATGAAATTTCTGCAAAAGTGATACACCAAGACTGAATCCAGATGCATGACATTCAACAATAATGGGCTTGGAAAAATCAGGGATGATTAAAACTGGAGCAAAGACGAGAATCTATTTGAGATCATGAATGGATTTTTCTGCCTCCAGCAGACTGGCCAAACAAATCCTATAGATGCGCTCAATCAAGGACCGGACTATTCTAGAGAAGTTTCTCACAAACCTTTTGTAGAATTTGTCTAATCATAGGAAACCATGAAGTTTCTTAATAGTCTTTGGCACAAGGCAATCACATATGGCCTTTATCTTAGTTTGGGTGGTTGTGCCTCCCCTACAGAAAATTATATGGCCATGGTATTCTAGGGATGACTTGGCCATTTCATACTTTGATTCCATAGCATATAATGTTTCCTATGATAATTTTGTAAGGACAGTGCGAAGATGTTCTAAATGTTCTCCTAATTTTTTGATGTAAACTAATATGTCATAAAAAAGACGAACAAATTTGCTAAGGAACTTAACAAAGATCATGTTCATCAGCGCTTTGAATGACACAGGAGCACCGCAAAGGTCAAAAGGTGTCACAGAACTGAAAGTACCCCTGGTGAGTCCGGAAGGCTGTCATATCCTGTTTTTGGTGCCAGATTGGGATCTGGCAGTATTCTGATTTGATGTCAAATTTATATAAGTACTTTGGCCAATGCACCTCATCCAATACATCATTGATCCTGGCCATCGGATATTTGTTCTTTGATTGTTATTCGATTGAGAACTTTTAGTCAATAGGATATTGAACCGTTATTCCTAGTCAGGACCACTGGTACAACACAGACTTTTGCTAAGAGCAATAATTATTACCTGTTAACATTTCCTGCACAAGTCTCAATTTACGATTTTTAGTGTAATGTCCCCCTTTCGACATTAATCCGGAGAAAAACCTTAGCCTATTTTATTTCCCATACGTGAAAAGGGAGTCGCAAGAGAAATAAATCACCACAAACGGTAACTTCATGTTATATTCATTTAAAAAGGCAACTTATGTTTTATTGTTGGAAAAGTGACTTTTTGATAAAGTAAAACATAATATCAAAATAGAAGTGGGTCGACCCATTTGGGGACCTTTCCTCGTAATGTGTGCCATGAAAAAGCATAAAAGGGGTTGATGGGGTCATTTGGGGGCACTTTTTGCATACACTCTATTTTGTCATTGAGGTTTTGAGCTGTTGCTCCAACTTCCTTCTGCAGTTGGGGACGAAAACCCTCCATTGCAACAAGATTAGAGGATGAAAACCCTCCAATCTTCAGAGGTGACTCCATCCAGGAGTTACATTTGTGCTTTCAGTCAAGGATTTTCAGTTCAGATTTGATTCGTCAGCTAGGGCATTAGCTAGGGCACGTTTCAAATCAAATCTCAGGATTTTTATGGCTAGGGCATCATCTATTCAGCTGGGACAGCGAATTGGTGGACTGTTATTCCATTTTGGAGCCCTTTTAGAGGTTGACGTCACCCTCCTAGGGCTGGACGACTTCATTGGAGGCTGCTACAGTGTGTGGTATGGTTGGGACTGGTGCCTAGGGCTTGCAAATAGCCAACTTCAGCCATAAAATGTCATCTTCAGTCAGCTGGGCCAACATTTTGGCATTATTTCCCTATGTACGGTCAGCTGCAATTTTCCATTATTTCTCAGTTTGGAAAATAAATAAAAATTCAGTTTTCAGTGCAAAAATTCAGATTTCAATATTTTATCCATGGCTGTCATTTATTATGCAAAAATCTGTATTTTCTTATGATTTACCAGTAATTTCCAGACTTGGGTATTTTCTATTTTGAGGGTTTGCATAAAATAATCAGATTACTGTATTTTTCCATAAGGGTTTGCTAGAAATCCAGATTTCTATTATTTTGCCCTTGAGGGACACCACATCTAGATAGGTGCATATTTGTATGGGCAAACTATACTAGGAACCTTGTTAGGGTCAAGCTCAATGATATGCTCCAATCCTCTATTTGGATGGAGTCTCTTGAAAAATTCTTTACAAAAACACCCAATGCAGATAGAGCAACTCTAGGATTCCTCTATTTTTGGGCTTGTTGATCATAGCAGGCCACATCCATGCAATGCAGAAAAGCCATACCAAAATTCCCTTTTTTAATATCTTGATCATCTCGTTGGAGTCAGCAAGCCTCAACTTCCTTTGGGGTTAAGGATGTGATAGTATGCTTATGGCCCTCTTGCTTGAATGAGACGAACTCCTAATGGTTGGTGTAGTAAGCTTTGAAGTTAAAACCATAGAACATCCAACACAACATTCATTCCTCCAAAATCCACATTATAAAAGTTGTCCCTCAAAAGTATTATCAGCCACTTTAAGTTCTACATGGTGCAGCACTCCTAGACATTGACTGTTCTAGTGTCCTAGACTCATGTTGGGAAGCTTTCATATGAGTCAAGATATAGATCCAATATATGGAGTTGCTTCTTGTCCAAAATGTTAAGAGAGCTGCTAGGGTCTCTCATGACCAGAACTTTAATTGATTTTGATATACACAAAAAGTTGCAGGTGTCAAGGTGGTTTAAATCTATCATTGCAGCAAAAGACATGGACAGTTCCCCTCTTTCTACTCCAATTGTGATTTGGTCTTGGCATTCACACTTATCCTCAGGTAGGGTATCATCTTTATCAAGTGCATGTTCTGACTTTTATGGACACATCTTCAGTCATATAAAATATTTTAGAGTTACAATTGTGGCCCTTACTCCAGGATTGAACACCTGCAACAAGGATTGTGGCTAACGGATTGAGGTTGGGGTTGATTACAGGCTAGGATTTGTTTATAACTATGAAGACTCAAGATTCCCCACTTCTTGAAGCCTCCTATCAAATGCATACCCTTTTTCCTAAAATTCAAAATCGTTTTCCTAATTGCTTTTACATGGATCTTTTCCTTTTTAGAATATCCTTTTTCTAGATTTTCCAGTCAAACATGCGAACCTCAGTTCAAATTTATGGCTGCATATTGAGATGTAGATATCAAACACCATATCTTCTGAAAGTTTGGACTTCAACTCTACAACTTGGAATTTCTCCATCTATTATTCCATTGTCATGTCTTTCTAGAACATACACATGAGCTAGGTATAGTAGGATTCATCTCAATTCAACTCTAAATTTTGAATTAACGTGTCGCTAAAGCTCCCTCTAGGGCTTCAAAACAGCCATATTTCTCCCCATGTATGGGATGCCCCATCACGGTGCTGCAAGACAACATTTAGCTTCTCCTTAGGGTCATAAATGTGTTGCACCTTGAAGGTGAGCCTGACTTTGCTTGGCCATATGTGTACCTCTACTTCATTTCCAAACTTTTATTGTGGGATCTTCATTTGGAGATTGAAAGATGAGTGACAAAAACATTCCTCCACCTCTTCATGTGGAGGAACAAGATCAGGGTCTCCCCAAGGGTTGGGATCTGCCTCATCTACTCAAAAAGCTTATTTCTATGGACCGAAAATGGTGGATCTGAATCCTTGTTCTTTTTCACAGACTTTATTTTCCTTCTAATTTCTATGGTAAATTCTAAAAATAATCCCTTCAACCTTTCCTTGATAACAAATTGTGACTAGTTTTCTCTATAAACGGCCCTTCATTTTTAGTGGGGCAAAATTTGAGTGACTTTGGTACTACTTGCATTGTTCTTAAGCGAAACGAAAAATGCTTTACAAAATATAGCTTGAAATAAATGCTCAAATGTAAAAATAATTGAGCCACCTGCATGCCCAAGATGAATTTACACATGCACATCCAACTAGAAACACATAAGAGGTCACAAATGACAACTCTATATTTGGTTGACATCAAAATAAACCATTGAGTGGGCCTAATGGTGAAGGTTTAATTACACCATAAAGGAGGCACGGGTTCGAAGTTGGAGGGGTTAGTGTATGTATGCCTAATATGAGCCATATTTCAAAACCTCGTACTCGGCAATTAATTGGCAGCCCAAAATTTTGACTTGTACTTAGAACTCAACAATTACTCGGCATTACTTGACAACTTTATCACTACCAAAGAAAATAAAAAGTCATAAAATAAACTTAAACAACAAGTAAAACAAAATTAAATGACATGAAAAATGAATGTAGAGAATGCATAAGAATATTTCCTATTAAGTTTCACCCAAACAAAATATAAAATTAAAACTACAATGCTTATAGCCCCGTAGATTCATGGACTATAGTGACATAGTCATCAATGCACCAAAATATACTAATATCAAATATCAAATCATCTCCCATGCCTAGCATAAGTCTATTGCCCCCTGAAAGTGGAAGGTAAAGATTCCTCCTCTACAACAACATCCACAAAGATATCATCTACATCCTCACCAACCCCTCTAGATGCCTTTGTTGCCCCCTGGTGCTATTGCTTCAACTATGTCCCTCCCCAAAGTTGCGATCTCCTCTCTGATAAACATGGGCTCCCAATCCAATCAGCATATGGATTGATATCATCCAAGTCAATTGCCTCATGACTCACCCCCACTTGTCTCACGTGAAGATGGAGATTATATCACACAAGAATAATGTCATTGATGTGTTGTGTTGTCAACCTATTGTAATTCTTTGTGTGAACAACTTCAAACATGCTCCAATTACATTCACACTCAAAAGAGCTACGAGTTGGCAAAAATGTGGATGGCTAGCCTCTAAAGATTTGGTATTTTTTTTTGTAATCTTCCACCATAAAAATATGATATTTATAATTTTCTAAGTCAACTAGGCTTGAATAAGTGAAAGAATTCTAGTATCCACGATTAACGAGACTAAAAACATATTTGGTCAAATCAAGGTTACACAATCTTCAATACCTCCAAATGTGCTCTCTCAAAGTATTGTTTTACCCATAGTTCAAAAAATCATTATCGGCGATTAATCGGTAGGCCAAATTTTGACTCGGAAATCGGGAATCGGCGATTTCTTAGCAATTTATCGGCATTAATCGAAACTTTATCACTACTTTAAAAACATTTAAATTCATAAAATAAACTTAAATTAAATGCAAAACATTGTTAAATGACACGAAAAGTGAATCTTTAGAATCATACGTTTTACTTTTGACATTAAGATGACTTATGCAAAGCATTTAGCATTTAGTTTATGGTTTACCATTTAGCATTTAGAAAATTTAGCATTTAGCATTTAGTTTACCCACTCGACTTGTCTGAAACATTTCTGCTACAGTACACAAAACAGCCCTGCAGACTCACAGAGCACTTTAGCTGACAAATAATTCAACATGACAAGATGCAATAATACATCCTGCCCAAATGACAGGGAACCCTAGCGAAAACGTGAAAGTGGAAACATGAAAACGTGACGGTGAAAGGTTGAACTTGAAACTTGAAAACTTACGTCATAATAGCTTGAATCAGGTAACCAAAGAAAAAAAAAAACCCTAGTGTTTCTCACTTCTCACACAGAAAACCAGAGCTCTGAATGGATGTTGAAATCGCGCAGCAAAAAATGACCTCAAAACGCATGGAAAAGGGCACGTTTTTTCTGTTTTGATGTTTTAAATTAAACCCACGATTTTGGCTCGATTTTCACGATTTTCACCCATTTAAATCACCATTAATCGCCATCACAAAAATCACAATTTTTTGAAAGATAAATTGTTTTATCTGCATTTGGTGATTTATTGGCGATAAATTGCGATTTTTGAATCAGAGCTTTTACCTACAAAGAACTTGTAGACGTCACAACAACCTATATATACTTGGGAGTTCAGTTTAAGCGTCCATCTCTTAATCTTAAACTTGCTTATAAATCACAGCTTTGCAAGGGTTACATCTGCCTTTCTGTTTTAGAGCGCCATTGCCTTCAAATGGATTTCGAAGATATTGCTAAAAAAATGCAGCTTTTTGACATTGTCATTGAACCCAAGGTGCTTTATGGAGTTCAGATTTGGGGGCCAAGTATGGGGCTTATTGATTGAGCGCCTAATGAGAGGGTGCAGAATATCTTGCTCTGGTGCATGACTCGTTGCAAACAAACAGAACCTCAATTCATCATCCGGTCTAACTTTGTTGCCCAACCTCTTCACCTTGAGAGTATCTTCAGGCTCACCTTTCATCCCCGTATAACTAGATCCATGGGAGGTTTTGACTCAGGTTGGGAGATTATCACATTTTTCGCACTTCCTAACTTTCCCTGGACAATGATAATGTTGGTATTCAGAGACTAGTAGGCTTCTCTAATCTATCAGAATTTCCATTGACTGCTTTACTCCCTTCAAGTACTCAAGATTCCCCTCATCTCTTTCCAGAAAAAGAGAATTATTAATAAATCAGTTAGAGAGGACAGTATTGGCAATGCACTAAGGTCATTTGGATCCACCTCTTTTCCCTAAGATGGAATTCTATACTAAGCATTTTCTGCAAACAACATGACAACCTCATTCGAATCGATAAATTCAGCGCCATAAGACTCGTGGCTTAGGATTTCTCTTGGTCAACTAAGTTTTTTCGCCAATTGCGAGTTGAGACTGACCAGCACATACCACCAAGGTGATTAGGATTTTTCACTTGTGTTCCCTCCGGTGGGAGGAGATGATGCAGCACTTTTATTTTCAAGTGTCACATTGCTAGAGATTTGCAGGAGATACGATTGCTTGTAAATAGATTTTATTACTTGTGCAGAGATTTAGGTGGGTCACTTGCTACCTTTTTCAACTTATCTAGGAAAGGATGCTTGACTCGTTACCTTTGGGAGTGACCAACTTCATGTGTCAAGTTTTATAAGGGACCCCAAGGCCTACCAAACTGGTTAACCCTTTCTTTTAGCCTATTTTAGTGGTCATAAGTGCTAAGTGTCCCTTAGACACTACATTTAACGCATGGCTGGATATAGATTGTTGAGGCCACAACCTCCTCCACATGCAACAACTATTGGGATACCTTCATCCTCTTCTTCTCTCTAAACATGGTCTCCAATGTTTATTTGTCTAGAGGTTTGCTACGACTCCTTTTCCACATTCCAAGAGATCCAACCAGATATGTATCACCAACTTTCATTCTACTACAAGGTCATTGACCTCGGATGCTAAGAGTCTTTAGAAAACGTTTTTATGCCCCCTAGGATCACCCTAACAAGTCCACTTAGTCCTGGCCACTCAATAATGAATATCATCAGGTATTATAATGTTATTCTCACAATGATTGATGATCAGAGCACTGGGACAAGTTATTCCAACTAGAGTAAGTCTTTTCTTCTAGCCTATCTTCTATCCACTTTCATGATGGATCTTCATCTCTCATGGTTAAATGCAATGTGTAAGTCTTTTCTAGCCTATCTTCTATCCACTTTCATGATGGATCTTCATCTCTCATGGTTAAATGCAATGTTTGCAGTGTGGCTTCACCTATTTAACGCAATTTGATTTCAACTCCGTCGTTAGCTAGCCTCTTTACTTATTGTGCATTTAGTTTAATTTTAGTGTATAGCTTCTTTGGGATATCCTTTTCACTCCTCAATGTTATCCCTGTTGACTATTCTTTTGAGACCTATTGACCTGTGCATGCTGACAGGGCATTTGGCATCAATTATTTACATGACAATAAGGAAAAATTATTTTATATTAATAAATTGTCATCATATGGTACTTTACCAATATATACATGTTATATATTGTTGAAAAACATTCAATGTAAACTTTCACATTGAATAAATCTCATTCTTGAACATGACATGAAATTTTAGCTGTACATTTTTCCTTCCCTGTGAAGTCATCTTTATGAGTTATGATGTTATATATAAGTCTTTGATGATGTCATCATAGGTTCTCAAAGAGTCCTTATAATTATTTGTAAATTTATTTCAAACACAAGTGATGAGATGTAGGACGGCTTAGGTTGTGACCCAAACAATAAGCAGTATTTGTAATTGGGAATCTCAAGCAGGAATGTCTTTCTAGCAATAGACTATGAATCATCATGTAAAAGCTAAATACTAGTATAACTATGTTACTGGTAAAAGATGCTCATTTTAACAACTATATGCCATAAATATTTTTACAACAACTGAGACCAAAGGTTTGTTTCTCCAACATTCGAACTGTTGTACATTGCAAATTTGTATAAATGACATAATTTATATTCTCCATTTTCAGTTCATTTCTTTCCTTCTAGAATTACATGGATTTATTTTACCATCTCACATTAAGTTCTTAACTCACTGTAACCACTACATTCAAAAGAGTATATCTCATGTTTTCTTACTGCTTGAAGAATCTCAAGGACTCTTGACTCCCTCACAATCCAAGGCCGGTCTTTTGAAAGTGCCTGAAATCAGAAGAAAAAACCCTGTAATCGTCAGATACAATGTTATAATATATTATATTATCTTTTTTCCCTTTGTCAAAGATAACGTATAGATAGAATAACACCACTAAAACAAATCACCATATTAACATTAAATCATAAACCACTGTAGGAAAGACCAAAAATAGTAATTGTACACCATATTAATATTAAATCATAAACCTAATGACAAAGTACAATCCACTCTTTCAACCCACATGGAGTTGTAAAGAAACTAAACTTACAAAGTTAATATAGTTATATCTCAAGTTTCAACCATATTATAGCTACTACTAGGCCCCATGAGAAATGTATTTGAGATATTGCTTTGCAGATTGAAACATTTTTCTTTGTAGATTGAATTAATGCCACACCTTATATTTTTCTTAAGTTTATTGTTTTCTAAGCTCCCATCTTTTGATAGCTTATTGTAGCGTTGAAATCTACTGATTCATTGGCTTTTCTGCCTTTAAAGGTTTGAACCTTTTCCGGCTTAGTTCAAGCAATTTCTTTTACATTGTGATAACCTTAAACATGTTAAGGTCCATTAAGGAATAATATGTTTTACCATTCAGATATTTTTATTTTCATGGGATTTTTCAACATGTGGGAGCATTTTTATACTCAAGTCACCACTTTGGATGTCTATTTTCCATTCATTTATCTATGACTGGTCATGAACATTATTGAATAATCATGACCAATAGAAGTTGAGGAGATCTGAAGTTCACCAAAGTTGCAGAAATGATTGTCTATGATAAGAATGATGATTTTGGGCTAAAAACTTGACATCTGCATATTCGGCTTATAGTTCTTAAACATACTCATGAGAACAAGTTTATTGATCATACAAGCTTAAGGACAACACCATGAATCTAGGACTGTCGAATACAAAAAGAAGGTTATGAAGGAAGTAAACATAAAGGTAAAGGAGCACTTCAGTTTGGAGAGTTGTCATACAAACATCCGACATATCCTTCGCATAGACATTGTACAAAAGAGTTGTGGATTGCTCCTTCACATGAAAATGAAGACATTCAATATATCAAGGACATTGTTCTGCCAGCTGGTAAGAGAAATGATAATCCTGTAGTATGGTTGAGCAATACAGAAATATTTTTGGTCAAACTTCTTGTCAACAAAGACGAAGGATGCCTTCAAGTAGTGTTCCAAGGGTTTCTATGTTTCATTTCATGCCTTCTCTCTCTTCTATGACCATGTATAAGAGTCATGTATTGCACTCAAAGGAGAAGGGAAGCATAACCGTTTTGCACTACCCTTGAAAGATTCGGGGCATACCACTGTATTTCAATGGCGTTTCTTAACCATACAAGTCCAGCTGCCCCAAGAGTGAAGACTAAAGAGGGAGCACCTTGGAGGTCTAATAAATTCAAAGAAATCAAGACACCAATGTCAGCATATGATGGATGCAACGCACTTTTTGAAGCAAACCCTACACAAATATTTGCAATGGCTTTGAGAAGGGAAGAAAGGGGAGAAGTTTGTCAAAAGAAGGAAGCACTAGAAGGCAAGTGATCGGTAATAGCTCCAGGCCTAGAGGATGCTGAGATCTCAAATAAAGTAGCTCCTACAAAACAGGCAGAGGGCATCCTCCCTGACAATAAGTATGAGGCAGACACCTCAAAGGATGAACAAGGAAAAGGGACATATGAGGAAGATCACGGATTGGATCTCTATGACAAAGGATGGAAAGTACAATGATGCATATGATGAGAAAGATGCATACCACTCCACAAGGTTCTCAAGAAGCATGACTTCTCAAGGCAAAACTCCTCTCTTTCAATTTGTTTCAAGTAAATTACAAAATGTGTCATTGGTAAATCACTTGCATCATCTTCCCTCCTGTTAGCAGAGGTTCGGGATTATGGCATCATAACTTACAACAAGTTGTCGTATAGATTAAAACATAGAAAGGAATTATAACTAAGAGTTCAATTGCACAATAGACAACATACAAAGATTTTAAGAACAGAAGAGCCATATCACAGGAATTCTATAAGGAAGTTAGAATAAACAAAGTTATATCAAAACATAGATGAAAAAAGGAACTATACTGAAGTACTTTCTATTAGGATCCAAGATCAACCTTCTTTCATATAGGATACATAGCTTACACAAAATCCTTGATTGTCGAGTTACGGTCCTTTCATCTCCTTCTCGTATATTCAGAGGCTTTTCATATTCTCTACCTATGCGCAGAGAAGATATACATTCTAGCTTTTGTCTTATACTACTATATACATACAAAAGGATTGTGGAATCATGAACTATATTCATGTTAGCTTACTATTACATTTTACTATCCAACACTTTCCTGAGACTTAATAGTTATCTCGTCCCGAGATAAAACTTTCTTTGATCTGTTGAGGACTTGACTTTGTGTGCTTACGTCTAGTGTTGAATGGTGATTACGTAGCATTGTAAGTGACTTTGTTTCGCAATCGACATAGAGGACATTGTTTACCGGTTTTCATCTTTTACACACCACTTAACCGCCGTTTCGGGTTTTCAATCTATGGGAACTCCCTCATAGACTACCCTTGCGGGTTTTCAAAGTATGCGAGCCTTCTTACGAATACAACAAAATTTACTATCTTCCACAAAATTGTGGTGCTTCTGCGTATTTCTATTGCTCGGGATGTTTCTATTGCTCCATCTACTCGAGTTGACCATGAGGGGTGAATGGTGGTGGTGGCATTATGAGTACGGCCCTGTCTTTTCGAAGAAGTATATGCAGCAAAATGAACCTTGGTATGTTCTTCATTGCTTGTACAGTTGGGAGAATGACTTTTAAGTCTGCCTTGTATGTATTTCAATCTGCAAAGGATTCATTTATTCTCCTGTAGTACATCTAAAATTGCACTAGTACCTGCATAACTTCATACAGTTGATCATCCTTGGCTCGCTTTGGGCAGCTTGGTCGTGAATTGGGATAGCGATATGGATATCACGAACAAGTGTCTCCAATCGATCTCTCATTCGTTGTGCCTGAACCCCAACAAAAGTACTAGTAGTCGTATTTTGTTCCCATTCTTGCAATCGTTCGCTGTCATTATCCCCGGCTCACAATGATGATGCAAAAGTGTTTTCAAGCTTTTGATCCTCTGCCTCTGTCAACATCTGTTGATGCAGTTTTTTCCTTTCTTCAATATCATTCTTATTATCTCTCATGGCGACTTGCAATTGTGTATCCCAATTTAGGAGCTCAAATGTTAGATGTTTTGCCAGAGCTTCGGCATGCTTTAACATTGTGATATTCTCCTTGAGTATCATAATTGCCTCTTTTACTTCCTGTTTGGCATTCGTTACTTGAGTTGCGAGATATTTTTTCGCTTCATTGTCGTTCTAGTTGTCCACCACCTTGTCAACGAGAAGCAATATCTACATTGCTTTGCTCATGACTTGGTCACTATGGTATCGTATCGTGACCAAGTTGGGATAGCATTGTCCGACATACGACCTCAAATTGCGCAATGTCTTCTCCAAGTTCTCCTTTTGTTGGGCCATGTGTAGTGCAGCTGCTCCTATATTGGCTTGCAAAGTGTGTACTCCTTCAATCTGTATTTGTAGTGACAATTGCTCCAAATTTACTTCCATTGTGTTGACTGTAGTCGGGAGGTTGTAGCCTTCGCACTTGTCTAAGCAATTAGTTGGAGTACACTCTGCGAACATAGGATGAAGGGAGAATTAGCTTACGTTTTCGTGTTGGCGCCATTGATTGCGTTGTCCACCCAAAATTTTTGCATCCCACTTGTCCACTATACGCTCTCTGTTGACATTATGCTTTGGATGACTGGCCTATGTTTTTCTGTGCTTCCTTCCTTCGCCACAAGTTGTTTGTTCTTGTAGTTTTTGTTCTTCTGTTGCTCTCTTATCTTCTTCTTGCTTTCTTCTTTCTTTTCTTCTCTTATTTTCTTTTGCTTCCTCTTCTCTCTTGTTTCGCCTTAGCTCATGCTTCCCCTTCTTCTCTTTGTTTTTCCTCTTTGCTTCTTTTCTTCTTCTTCTTGCTTCCTTTTCATGTCCATGGCCTTTTGTGCTCGGCCTATGAAATTTTTTTATCTCCAGTTGCTCTTCTTCTTATTCCTTGTACACTCTCTCTTCCTCTTGTCTTTGTTGCTCTTCATCTTGTCTCGTGCGATTTGCTCTGTTGCCTTCGCTTCACATGTTGTCCGGATGCGTCCTCTTATTGAGTAATTGTTTGTATTGGTTCCCCACCTGGCTACACACACCTTTGGTCTATGTGATGAATTCTTTTTCTGCATCATCTGCGCACTTAGCATTTCCATTGACCGGTTTCGAGATGGGTTGCTCATCTCTTACATAGATGGGGAGGAGAAGGTGTGCACAGTATTTGGATTGTAGCTTTAGGGGCTATGTTTTTATTCTTCTTCTCTCCTTGATTTCCCTTTGCTTTTTCATTTTTAGCTCCTGTCATCAACATAATTTCTTGCACCGATCCGCATGATTGTCTCCTGTTGTTGTATGTCCTCCTATGTAAGCGAGGCTCTTCATGTGTGTTTTAATTTTTGCAATTTGAACCAAAATAATAATTTCTCACAATCTATTGCAGGTTTTGTTTAACTCCCTTTACCTCTGGTTAGGGTAGAGTAGGTAGGTTTGATTTTTGCAAAACAAGTGCATTGAGCACACTCTGCATGCATTACTTGAAGCATGTGTGATTTTCAAATTTTCTATATAGTTTTTGTGGGATTTTGTTGTTGTTGCACATTCCAATTTCAAAGCAATTTTCATGGTGGAATTAGATAGTTGGAGCAATTTCTAAGCTTTATTTAGAGCTCCAAAGATCAATTTCAGGCTAGCGATCGCTAGGTAGTTCCAATTCAGTGCTAAGTTCATACGGATTTAGGAGATAAATTTAAAAAAGAAAAAATCAATTTCTTCAAGGTTAGGTTTGACTCCATGCCCAATGGATGCTTCAAGGCAACTGGTCTTCATCATCTAACAGGCAGATGTTCCTAGAGTCGCCAAACTGTTATCCCAAATTTGCACCCCTTGCAAATTTGGATAACTAATCAAAAATGGACTTAGCCAAATGTTCAGAGGATAGCAGTTGCTAGGATGTTCAAAGGCTAGTGGTCACTAGACTATGCCTCAACATACTTTTTGGAGACTAGCGGTTGCTTAAGCTACAAAAGATCATAACGATCACTAGGCTAGATTCGTTGACGTGCAACTTCAACTGGACTTAGCCGTTTTGCACACTTTCAAGTAAGATTTTTGGAGGTTAGCGGCCAGGATGATTCACGACCTATTTTGGAGGTTAAGGGCCCTTAGGCACTTTTCATTGACCTATTTTGGATCATAGCAGCGCCAGGCACTTTCCACCCGACCATGCAAACTTCGAATTGCCATAACTTCTTCCACAAAGCTCCAAATCAAGAAAAATTGGTACCATTGGAAAGGTCTCTTCGAGCCCTTCAACTTGGAAGAGTCATAATCAGTTTTTGGTGGAGTTAAGAGGGATAAAAATTGATCCTAGCGGGCATTAGGCATAATTCACCCAACCATGCAAACTTCAAATGAGCATAACTTTCTTTCTACAACTCCAAATCAAGCAAACTTGGTACCGTCAAAAGCTCTCTTGAACCCTTGACATGGAAGAATCATAATCAGTTTTTGGTCGAGCTAAGACGGTGAAATGGAGAATAATTCGGGCAAAGTCTACAGAGGCTAGATCGACGGTTCATCCACCCTCATTTAATGAAGTATGGGTGTTGTACTCTACGACCTACAAAATTGACAGCGTATGTCAAAAGCCATGTCAGGCACCCACACCTTCCCTAAGCATCATCCGCGATCAATCCTTGGTGGTTGAATCCATCATTTTGGCGCCTCTCCCTCCTCTTTTCTCCTTTCTCCTTCTCTCTAAATTTGGAGCTCATGCATTGTAAAAAACCATCTCTCTTTGTTGTAATGGCACCATGCCAAAATGGTGGCCGACTTCCCATAAGTTTCGGACCTCTAATTTGGTCTCTGCATTGTATTCTCGCCTTCTTCCAAGAATGTAATGGTTTGTGCATATCTTCAGCAATAACATCGGGATTTGTGGCACATTTGTTTGCCCTTTTCTCATTTTTATTGTGTCTTGCCTCTTTGTTTCCTTTTTGGCATGTTGAGCGTATTTCCTACTTGTAGGTTCCTTTTTCATGTGTTGTCAATGCGTGGGAAAGTTGAGTCTACATGGTTCTCGTCTGTGGCATTCTTGTCAATCCTCTCTCATGTTTTCTCTTTTTCCTTCCCCTTGTGGAGAGCGATTACACCCTTTTTCGGTGTTATCACCACCCCTTTTAACTTAGGATTTCCCATTCCACGCAATTTCTAACCCTCTCTCTCTCCCTGGTCCCTTGGAATGTGTAGATTAGGATTAATTAGTTTTCATTTCTTGCTTTAGGAGTAGTTTTAGCATTAGGATTAGGTAGAGGAACCAGCCTTCTTTGGAGGTTTGTCTCAAGCGCAAGTCCCACAACTTGGAAGCAGTTCCATGTTACCCAAAAACACCGAGCAACCATTTCATGACAAATCGAGGGTGCTACTTTTTGGTGATAACAGTTGCGAAAGAAGGATTTCCATTATAGTCGAGATTGTACATTATAGGTGATATTGAAGGTAGACACTATTTTGTATCCCATAATATGCTCTCCTTGTTTGGTGTTATGACGTGCCTCTATACTACAATAAGTGTGTGTGACACTCTTATAGGATAAGTTGTCTATGTGGGAAGTTATAATCCTGCAGAACCTACTTTCTTACTAAAATATATATAACATGACGGCTTGAATTTACCATTGATAAACATAAAATACATAACATAAAAAAATAGGACGAACATAAACCAAGAGAAATATGAAATATAGACTTCAAGAAAAAACTGACAAGTGATAGTTAATTTCTAGAAATTCTCAAAAAAATATGATGTTTATCTCAATTACCATATGCAAAAAGCTTCATAAAAGTATGCAAACCTGTCGGATCTCTTCAAGAGTTATTGTCCCATTCTTATCTATATCAATCACATTAAACTGGTCTCTAAGGTCAGCAAGCTCTTCAATGTCAAGTGTGCTTGCCAAGGCCTGTAAGCACAGCCAGTAGAAGCCTTCAAATTTATCTGCTTTATTCTTACTAAAATATTGACAACTACACAAACATTGCCATCATGTTGTTCAAGCACACATGATTTAGGATGAAAGCGTGGAAAATTAAATATAACGAAACAAAATCTAATAAATGAAGTGCTAGAAGAACAATTTGCGAGCTGCTAATAAAATTTACCCGGAGTCCAAGTTGCTTAAGGCGGTTGTATTTCACGAAATCGCGCATGTTTGCTAAGACTGATATGTCCAAAGGAATATTTAGAGCATCTCCATCTTCTCTAACCCATTTATGTGCTGCAAGATGTTCAGGAATTGAAAATCAATAAGGCAACATCTTAAAACAGTTAAGCAAAGAAATGCATATCAAAAAGGAGCTTGCTCTTAACATAGGGGTAAATTAGACAAGGAGATAAAAACTTCCCAAAATGTTACTAATTTGAACACCTAGATTGTTGGTATCCTTTCACTCAACTTATCACCAATCCATGTGCTACATAGGCCTTCTCTGAAAAGTTTTATGATGTTCTATTTTGTAGCGAAGCTCTAACTTTTAATGCAAAAAATCATAAAATTCTATTTATGAAACCACAGAAGCATCTAGAATCCATATTCTCACACAATGAAAAACATTTAAGACTAACATAATGCCTGGGCTGCAGTAAGCCTAACATCAGGATCCTTCATTAACAACTTCCTTACAAAATCCTTTGCACTAGCACTGATGCTTAACCATGGCTTCTCACGAAACTCAAGTTCTTTCCTTAGTACCTGCACAGAACATGAACTTTAATTTTCATTGTGAGAGATATAATTACTCAAAGACTAACCTTGAAAAATCAGTTAGAAAGCCCCACAGATGGGAGAAAATTAAAAAAATCTCATGTTTAATTATATCCTCACAAAAGCAAAATTTAAGCTTTAGATGAACTTCAAAATTTGAACCACCTCTACCTGCTCGATATTCTAAAAGTCTGCCTATTCAAACTGTTGAAGTTTGATTGGCCTCTTCAAAGTAGCCTACATATGTAAAAACAGCAAAAATATTTCACCATTCATCATCAAAACGGAGATAGGCAATGTCAACATATAACCCACAATAGATTGGAATTACACCAAACCAGTTGGCCATTAGTAGGACAAAGTGCTATCAATGCAAAAGGCACAGCACATATGAATTTTGCGAAACCTTATTTGCACTAGGAAGTGCTTCAGTATTTCAGACTTGTCGTTTCAAGATTTTGATCATTAATCTAATGTTGAAATGTATTTTACTATAGATATAGGAAGATAGCAACCAGAAGTATTAACTATCTGGATAGAAGAGATTACAATAATAGACAAATTTTAATATTAAATGAGCATACTGAAGGATCAAAATAATAAAATATTGATCTGACTTAAGAAATGGAACAAAGATTTTACTGTGCATCAATATATACAAATAAAATCAATTGACCTTGATTTTTATGCAATGAAAGAAAAAATAGGTTGATCTAATCATGATGTTGTATAGCTTCAACAAGCAAACTACCTCTTTAAAAATTCCATCCTCTGTCTTATCCCAAAATGGACGCTTCCCACATAACAAAATATATGTTATGACGCCTATACTCCAGACATCCGATTCTGGTCCAGACCTGCGCTTCAGAACTTCTGGTGCAACATAATATGCACTGCCCACTACATCATGAAATTTTTACCTGCATAGCCATGGCATTTTACGTGCATAAATCTCTTTTAATTCATCCTAATTTTGAGTTCAATGAAAATAAAAGCACTAAAGCAGGAGCCCATTGGACCTCTACTCTATTCATTCTTAATGCCTACACTTGTCACTTTGAAGACCTAAAGGTCTTCCAACAGACTCTTTGAGGAAAAATTTGCCTGGCTGTGGATGAGCATTTAGACAGAAGTCCCGGAAAGGCTCCTCTTTGATAAAGGGTAGCGCAAGCAATACTTTTGAGCAGAAGAAAAGATGGCCTCTACAATAGATAACTTTGGAACAAAGATTACAAGTTACAACAGGTAAGGTTTTGCATTTTACCTTTGCAGGCCACTAAAGGACAAAATATTATAGCAGTAAGCTTTTCTTTCTTCATTACATGAGATTTTATTTATCAGTGGATGGGGCATAGTGATAACTTGTTTGGCCTCATTGATATTCATGTTTGTTCATTTGTCTTTGCACCCTAAACCTGTATTTCTTCTCTCTGAAAGCGATAATAGTGTCTATTTTGACATTGGATCCTGGATGGAAAGAGGTTCGGGCTTGGATAGGCTTCATTTAGCGCTTTTTCTTGAGCAAACAGAAAATTTGGACAAATGAAAAAAGGCTGGTAGGCTGGTGGCTGTCGCTCTTTCTTGCTCACCTAGAAGTATTTCAACAAAGAGGTACACAATATGCTAATTTCTGTCCCAATGCCCTCTAATATGCTCCACAAAGGGTGCATAATACAGGGAACTCTCAAAGGCGTTCACACCTATGTCATCCCACTCTTTGCAATTTATCACGTTTTCTCTTTGGGGAAGCCCACCAAAAGTCAAGGACCATGCTACTACAGGTTAAGGCTGGTACGCATGCACCATGTCAAACACAGTTTTGTACTTCATGACAACAGTAATCTCACATGACCCTTTCTAAGATTAGGTTTATCGTTTTAAATATCAAATGTATGTTTTGAACAGCCTACAAAGCTCAGATTAAACAAAACGCCCTCTGTTTGCTATGGTCCTGGTAAGCATGCAGATGGTATTTTACATTGCATGGTCTACCTCTTCATGCAAAAGAATCTATTTGATACAGAGCTTAAGGTGCTTAGTAGGCGATCCTTTCAATTCATGGAATCATCTCTTTTTGCAGGCATATTACTAAAAACAATCTAAAAGCAACTTTTAGAGGAGAACTTGATAAAGCTAGTTAAATATAATTTCTGTGGCCCTCTTTCATACCTGGTTTGATAAAATCTGATAGCCCAAAATCTGCAGCCTTTAGAACGGAGTTTTCTTCAGGAGATTTGAAAAGAAAGTTCTGACAAACATTCAGGACACAGACACACATCCAAACTTACTGCAGAGAATAAGCAGGAAGGGAAGAAACATTCTCCAGGTCTTACAGCATAAAGAAATTTGTTTTATCTTGTACATACCTCGGGTTTCATATCCCGATGGACAATGCCATGTAAATGACACTCAGCAGCAACTTTGAGCAATTGGTGAACAATTTTCGCAGCATCAACTTCACAATAGCACTTATCCTTCCTGAAATTAAATTCCAAGTATTGTTTAATTGATTGAATGCATGCTAAATAATTTTGACCACTTCAAATGAACAGAATGAGATATTTTATGCAAATATGCAGTGTCTTGGTATATTACAAAAATGAGAATGTGCCCATTTAGTCATATATTAATAAAATCTTCCTCCTCTACTATGCACATAAGCAGGCATCCGCATTTGTGACAAATGTCAAATTGCAAGAAGTTGAATTCCATCTATATTTATGGATGGATTAGCTGAGGTTGAAAGGTAGCAATTGTAATTGTTAGTGGAGTTACGTGACGTTATTTGTTAATATGATATCTACGGAAACCAGCCAAATCAACTTATTGTAGTTGGTTAAGAGTCATTTGATATTAAAACCCTGTAAATCCTCTCTAGAAAATTATTGTGTATTTGTTGTTTGGATGTGTAACTTGGAACTGGAACCAGAATATTCTTTATCCCTTGAGACCACTATGTAATATTATTTGGATTTTGGTGCTTATTATGGTGTTTACCTGAAGAGGTCACTGTACTTGATCATATTCAAGTTTGCACTCTAATGTGCCCATGGCTCCCAGATTTCCAAGAGGTCATTAGCTAGCAGTCTAGCTTGCTATCAGCCAAAAGTTTATAGCCACACAAACAAACACAGGTTTCTTATAGTAGATGAAATGCACCCCTCCTTCAAATTCACTTCAGCATTGGATATGTCCTCTTTGCCTTCATTTTCTTTATCTGGGGGCTGGGGGCTTTCAGAATGTCCCAAAACCTCTCGAACTAGCCTAACACCCTCTGAAGTTGCTGGGCCTAAGCTAGTGGGAGTTGGCCAGCAGTTGGACGGTCAACATGAATCCATTTTCTATCTTCTTATGGTGTCCATTCATTACACTACGTGTGCCTTTGATTTCATATTATTTAGTACTGCTATGAATATTTTGTATACTATCACCATTATAAAAACTATAAAGCAGGTAATTCAACTAGCTGTCCATTGTGTGTTTATAGACTAAGCATTTATGTACATTATCTTCTCTTTCTTCTTCCTATAGTCTCAATGTATACTGAGGATGTTAAGCTCCTAGTTTGCATACTCGAACTCAGAAAAACTCAGCAGACCAGAAAATTTTGACTCGGCAATATTCGGAAACTTAAAAAATACTTAATACAAAATGTATCGAATGAGTCTGTAAAACTTGGAGAATTCTTTTCTATTAGATTTGAATACAAATAGAGTATCTGTAAACTGGTAATCTTTCTTGCAGGACTCATCGGTGCATCAATCTCCCTTAGTGCACCTCCTAAGGAGTGTACTAGGAAACGGGTGAGGTTGGTTCGAGGTATTTTAGGAGGGAGGGACGTCCATATGATTTTCAGTTATACCTATCTATTCCTTCATACTACCTTCATACCTCCTATGATGTCTCCCTGAAATCATAACACCATGAAATCTGATAGGACCCTCCAAAAACTAGAATCTGCATTATAGCTCCTAGATGTCCAAAACCACTCTCAAACATCTTGGAAGTATATACATAAAATATAACTTAAAGTTTTAGAGAGTAAATGTCCGTATCGAAATGTAAACTTATACTTCAATGTTTGTTTTATGTGTATACCGGCACCTACTCATTGAGTACTTGTGGTGAGTACTGTCCCAAAACTCGTCACAGACTCGGCGGCAAGTATATTCAGAATATACTCGTTTTTTAAATTTTCGTGAGTACTTGGGAACTCACTCACTGTTTACCAAGAACTCAAGGCTTCTTTTGATTATATTCAACATCTGGGATTGTTGCTTGTAGAAAAACCGAAGGATTTGTTTTCACTAGAAGTTGATGACAATGTCCAGGAGTGAATCCAAAGGGAGATGTTTGAGTATTCTTCCTAGTGTAAATTTATAGTATGCTCATGCGATTGAGCATGTGTCACAAAGTCAATTAAATGTGAACTATCTCCATGTCTGAGTGGATTCATATGGGTTGAAGTCGTGGTAAAGTTAGCAAAGATGTCATGAAGATGAGTCGACTTTACAAACTTGAAGCCATAAAATGACATAATAAAGAGAAAGGATTTCCTTTGCGCTTGAAACAAGAGCAAGAGGACAATTACACTAATCTACATAACTCTACTGAAGCACCACAAGAGTGTCAAGTCCAAGATTATGTACACAATTGGCACCCCACACGCCTATAAGGAAACATAGTGACCCTACTAGTAGTAGCTCCTTCTAAAGAGATGAGTTCGCATGATGTTAATAAACTAATATATTTATATAAATGCAAACCTACTCAAGCACTATGGATATGATATGATCAAAAACCATTGTATAAAGGTCCCCTAAATATGCACAATCAAGGACAAAGTTATGATTGTTATCAAACCTCATAGAGAATCTTGACAGCTAAAGAGACAATTATTTGTGAGACTAACAGTGAGGGGACCATCGAAGCGAGTTGGACTAGCAATGAGAGGATTATTATAGAAAATAAGAATGGCAATGAGAGGACCATTGAATAGAACTATATCTTCAAGACTAACAGTGAGAGGACAATCAAGGAAAATCAGACCAGTGAAGAGAATACCATCAAGGGAATGAGATCAACAATGAGGGGGTATCAAGGATGGAACAGATCAGCCCAAAAGTGGGAGTGTCAATGGAGGAGGGAAAAAGGTGTAACCATGTAAGAAACCATTGTTAGTGAAAAGCTAGAGGTAAAGTTGATGGTGAAGGGGCCAGATTGAAGAAGACCACGCACCAAGCGAGAAATTCAGGTTTGAGGCTATACACTTTCGCCTCAAAGTCTATGGACTAGGTAGGAATCAGCAATGTGGACTAAGAATCAACACGGATACATCCCATCTGATTCTACCAGAGGAGATGAGGTGTGCAAGCTAGAAGACAAAAGAAGGCTACATTGGGGGACTTGAATTAGACAAAGGGGAAACCACCAAAACCACCATTAATGCAACAAAACATGGGAACCCAAGACCAAAAAGTGATAAACAAAAAATCCAATCTGAATTGCAATGGTCAAATATATCAAGCAAACTAGCTCAGGTTGTTCCCTACCATTCTTAGAGGAGTTGCAAATGGTAGTTGCAAGGAGAAAAACAAGACATTGTTGAACACTTAAACAAGGTCGAGAAAAGAATTGTGAAAAGATTAAGTTATTATGGGATGATAAGGAAATCATCGCTGAGATCTACAACACAAAATAGAGAAAGAGGTAGGGAGCTATAAAATAATGGGTTCATCAGGTACAATACTTGCTAAAGGATTTGAAAATGGACTAGCAAGTTAAGCAAGCTTGATTGCGGGCAAACTCCATAGTCAAATGTGCTTGAGCTAAAATAGTACCGAGAAGGGTGGCCTAAATAGTTTTGATTAACGAATGCAAGTCACATGAGGAATGCTTGAACTTATATAAAGGTTCATTTTGTTAGTTTCATCCCACCTCTTCACCCATTTCAACATCATTTCATGTAATAAGTGCCAAGTGGACCATTCAAGGTTATGAAATAGGTTAATGTGAAACACTACATGAAAGATGTGTCATTAAAAGGTTGGTTGAAGTATAAAGAATTGTCTTCTACATTCATCGACAATTTTATTATAGCAAAAGTTTTAATAGAACTTAACTATGATTCCACCTTACCAAATGACAAGTGTGGATATTACGGACTAGTTTACTACTACAAAACGACTAAGAATCAACAACTAAGACTTGGCAACCGAGACTCGTCGCACAAAAGATGGGAGAGTAATTCATTCCTCGCTTGTTATTGTTTGTTGATTAAATGGCACTCACGCCATGTGTATATTTCTCAAACAACAGACCACGCTCTTAGGATCTCTTGAATCTTGACAACAAGCATCCTTCAATACTCTTCGCACATGCACGGTGACCCGGAACTATCTTTGTGTAGTCCAAAGCTCTTGCGCCCTAATTTGAAGCTCTTGTGTTTCAATCTAAAGCTTCGAGTGTTAGTCGAAGTTGTTGTGCACAAGTCTAAAGCTACTATGATATAGTTCGAAGCTTCTTCTCATGTCAAAAATTGTGAACCAAGATAATTTGTGGTTCCTTGATCATTCTTCAATTATGGTCGTTATGCCTTGTTTTTCATAACATAGCTACCTCACAAGAATTGTTAAATGTTAGGAAACAATCAGAGCATGATGTCTTGTGAAAAATAAATTCATTATACACCTTATGTTTTAACTTTAAAACAATCAATAAACCTTCAAACATAATAAGTACCTTCAAAACTTGCTCAAAAATAGAGACAATTATAGTCTCATCAACTTGCACCAACACATGACCTCGGTTTGCTTTTCCCTTCACACCAGCGAAACATTTCTCATTTCGTGCATAGTGAAACACACTTCACATCCTCAAGTTGCTGAATAAACCCTTTTTTAGCAATTGTTCTTTGTGTGGCCCTCCATCTCACAATCGCAGTACACCAAAAACTCTTTTGTGTTTCGTGTGCAACTCTTGTTCATGTCATCTTCTAAAGTTGTGTTACTATTGAACAAAGTTATGCCTCCAAAATAGGACTCATGCCTCGTATCAAAATTTCCTACCAACTTCATCCGGAGAGCAGCATCCAATGCTTCCATAGCTTTTATAAAACTCTTTTGTCAATTCCTACTAGACAAAGGTAGTGAACCCCCTCACAAACCATTGAGCTTGTTGAACCAAATGCATTTCATAGGAGATTTTAGATAAGAAAGTCTTGAAACATGCATCATATGTCCGCACATTTTCATTCCGTTCTTACTTGTTTTCTTTCAACACAGAAATGCTTTCTTGCTCAAATTCAGATATATTGAACTCCTTTGAGAACAACATTTTTAGCACATCAAATTCCACCATCATCTCGATTAGGATCAAACTTCATGTACAAAGTGTGTACACATCCTATAGAATAGTGGCAAATAGACTTGCCTTCATTTCTAACAAAATCATACACTTTACTCTCCACACCAACTCGCATCTATGCACATGTTTTTGCATCATCCAAACTGCTATACTCCGGCAATTTCAAGTTCACTAGATAAAATACTTGCAGTTGCAGCACACTCAATGCATAATATTCAGTTTTCTATGTGATAGGTGTAGCTTCAACACCTAATCCTACAAGCATAACTACAATGCTTCTCATGACTTGCACCTTGTCCCACGTGAATAGGCGCTCCTTCGTAATTGGTGCGGGATTTGAAATTGGTGGTACACTCACTACTTGCATTAGACTACTAGACTTTCAAACCCCAAAACTCCAACTACAACATTATCTCGAAGGCATCATCACTACTTTTTGTGTCAACACCTTCCACTAGCATCAAAACAATCTCACCCGCCACCGACGCATAAACTTCTTCCTCAGTGTAAACCCTAATATATACTCAACACAAAAATCTAATTACTTAGAAACTTCTCTTCCAAGCACATCAACACTCTCAAACACTCTAACTTCAAGTATGTGCACAATGGGTTCTCGACTCTAGATAATGTTATCTTCTAAATTTGCATACTCCTCATCCACAAGACCTTCATCACCAAGTCAGACTTCTACACCTTCAAACTCAAAGAGACTTCGATTGTGTAGCATTCCCTCTAGAATGGAAGGTTCCTCCAAATGCAAGTCATCCAAGTGCTCTTCTTATCCAATGCGAGTTCCAACAACATCCATCTAGTCTAACTTCCCAATGCTTTAGCTCATTTCCCTCTATCAAACTTTCATAAACCTCGTAACCTTAACTCTATCAAATTCTCCATTTCTCTTCAACTCTAATTTTCACAAGTCAAAACCATGTACTCACTTCCAATTGTTTAGCCACTACACAACAAGGACTATGTCCTTCAAGCTCACTTTTCAAACCCTAATATCATCAAGGAGCATCTTTATCCAATGAAGAAACCCTACAAATAACGATCTCCGGGATCTTGCAAAAATTAGAACTTTGCTTGCTCAAGGTAAGAGAAAGTCGCCACAACAAACTCTAATACATAGTTATTCATTGCACCTCTCCACGAGACATCAACGGCTCGAGTTTAAATCTTGTCTGTTTTCTTCAACTTCTCCAATTTCACATCCATCCAGCCTGGCAGTCGTGCAACATTATGTCTCTTCCCAACAATATATACAGAAATCTGCATATTAACTATTTTAGACCTTTTGCACACTCTCGAAGGATATCTATGTAAGACAAAACTGTAATGTCCCTTTCAGGGCTCAACCACACAAAAAGGAAAATCACACAAACCCCAAATGAATACAATCTGATTTTTATAATAGCTGACTGAAAATTGGAACAGTGATGTACAACAATCTGATTTTCTAGGACAGCAGCTTGCAAAGTACAATAATTCACTTAAATATCACTATGAAACTCATCCACAACATATATAAGCCTTCTAGGAACAATGTAGGTCAATTTACACCATGAAATTTAATCAAATGCACAGATGGAAATTAATTTAGCAACAGCAGAAGTACAGCCAATAGAAGTAACTAAAAATGAGGTCACCAAAACCCCAAAAAATGACAAATATGTAAATATCTCAGCCTTGTTAATTATGAGAAGTCTAAATATCAACTAGAATGTAAATTTGTGCCCTAGAAAGGACCCAATCACACTCCTATACAAGTCACTCCCTAGGAGAGGGGCATAAAATAATACCAAAACCCTTGGTATTCCTTCTTCTCCAAGCCCTAGTTGCAAACCAGCAAGATAGTCTTCAAAGATGTCCTCAATCACCACCAAATTGGAGAGTTTCATTCTCCAATATTCCACAAGGAAGGGTTTTGTCCTCCTTGGATGCCACACTAATGGATTGTCGCCCCTTAGTGGATTTGGATTAGAGCAACCAAGCGTATAAAAAGTATATATGCCAAAGATGATCCAAAATGAGCCTATGTGACTCCCTTTATACCCTTATGGTGGTGCCAAAGGTCTAAGGGGTGAATTATCCCAAGACCGACCTCTTTGGAAGCTTGCTTTATTTTCTAATTTCATCTTAGGAGCTCTCTAACCCAGCTGACCTGCTTGGAAAGGAAAAACACAAAATAAAAACTTAAATATGAATAAAGAAAACTGAAATATAGCTCAAGTTCTTCCCTTGTTCAACTTCTTCTTGCCCTTGGAAAGGAAGACGAGCAAGAAGCCTTCAATTTATATTGTTTGAAAAAAAAGGGACATTACAATCCTCCCTTCCCGAAATTTTTATCCTCAAGCAATTGTAAACCCTCGTGCTACAATTTGATCCAAGTGAACAATCTAGATCTAGTACCGGTCAAGAGGAGAAGCTTTTGCAAGAACATGCCTTGGTTACCATCCTTCTTCACTCTAGATGTTTTCAGCTGCAATCTTTTTTATTTTCAAATCTGCACATGAAACAAACATGATAGAAAAAATATAGGCTCTTGTTAGCCTTCCCATATACTCCTTAGTTCAGTGGATCAATCCTCTTTTAGGTGCCTTAGACTTCTCTTCTCCTTTGATTGGTTGGTAGGCGCCTATACAAGTCAAAATACAGTTGCGTATGAATATAATTAGTATCTTCACACATGGGTGATCAATGTATTTTGTGTCCACAATACTCAAACAACCAACAATCCTCGCTTACATGCCAATTACTGTGGTAATGATGCATCTCCCTCTCCAAAGGGAAGCTAACAATGACTGAAATCATTCCCCAAAGTGTTGGATACATATCCTCAAAGAGGGTTGCCCCAACAACTATCCAAAACACTGCTGAATCGTTATTTACAGCAGTCCATAGAACAAGAAAGGAGTTGGAAAAATAATTATCAGCTGGTAAATAAATAAAATCAGGTCCCTCTCTAAACTCAGTTGTATGTATGGGACCATAGTTCTCATCTTTCCTTGCCACCATGCTCCCTTTATCATGAAATCTGAAATTTTTTATTTCAACTAGGAAATTCAGTCCTTCACCATAATATTTGATGCTGATTTTTCCAAAATTGAGACCAAAGTATCCCACAAACAAGAATAACTTCAAGTGGGATAATTTTCAAGAGAATATAACATACCTTGTACTTTTCTATGAGGTATGACAGTTGTACCTCGTTACTTTTGCAATGCACAAAAGTGTCATCCATCTTGTTTCTCAAAATCAGATCTCCTTCCCCCTTTGCAGCTCACAATGATACCCAGTCCATGTGCGCAAAAACAAGTTTGACATTGCATCAAAGCATCTACACACCTTTTTCTACACCATTCGTTCCTGACCTTCTCTTTACTTGGTGCAAGCTGACCATGAAGATTAAAATACAGCAGTATCATGGAATGGAGCCATGCATCATAGTCATCATGATTGTTATTCTTTTATCTCCTCTTTTGTAGTCCTCCACGAAACCATAGGTTAGCAACATATGGGAAAGAAATCAGAATTCTTATGATGCCTCAAGCATGCCATGCTAGAATTCTTCCCACCTTCATTCAAATTCATTAATTTTCTTTCCTTGCTTAAGCAAAGAGAGGAAAAATCAATACTGAATTTTTATCTTCACTTTCTTTGAGCATCAAGGGTTTACCCGGATTCCAAGGATGTAAGCAATCTATGTGACTCTTCATCATACCTCTTCTTCTTTCCATCAACATGTGCAAAGTAACACCTCTATCTTGAAGCCCAAGCTTGTGACCAAGAGTTTGTGATGCCCAACCCAACATGATGATGAAATAGGAAACAAAGAATCTGAAATATGTTTGCACTGTGGGCTGTCATGAAAAATCATCTCATAGGTATTTCTTGGGAGATGTATAATGAATCCTTGGCCAAGAATTTTCTCCCAACCTTGCTCCTCTACCTCCTTAGCATAGGTATGATCCCCAAAGAATGGCAATGACAAATGATGATGCAATAGACTCTTGTTATGATCAAACAAAATATCAGAGGGCTTACCATTGGTTGCTGGTCTGAAAATTACAACAGGTTGGAGGTGGTCATGGGCACCCGAAAATGCCCTTTTCCATGGGTGTATCTCATAACAACTTCACTTGGAAACTCCGCTTCATAGGTCCTCCAATATTCAGATTTTTCTCCAATTATAACCCCATTTTTAGCTTGTTGATCAAAATGTACAGCCACTTGCCATGGTTTACAATGGAGCCTCAACCATGACATATTGTTATTCTTTTCATCAAATGGCTCAAGACAACAAACTGAATTGGTGTAGAAGAAAGCAATGATTTTGAAACACCTCCATACCTTTTGCCACCATGAAAATCCATCTTATAGGGAATGCTTGGAAGATCCTCTTCCCATTTATTTTCCTTCATCTTCTCGCCATTGTTAGAATAGCCCTCATGATGACCAAAGCAATGTAGTAACCTAGTGTGATGCAATATACTCATGCTATGATCATAAAATAAATTGTTGGCTAGATTTTTGCACAACTAAAAACCTAGGCAGTCATGAGATAAATCTCCCTCATTTACCGGTGAGGCTCCCATGTAAGATGTTTATCAATATGGTAAGTATGAATCCTAATAACTATTTGCAAGGGGTTTTACTTTAATTACAAAGCTCATGAACCATAGCTTAGCAATTCTGCAGCAAGTAAGCAGTTGTTTATGAAGTATTTGCAGAAGGGGGAAATAATAAAATTTGGGAAAGAAGAAAGGAAGATATGTAATTCAACCAATAGTTTACAGAGTTGGTCCCATACATAGATTAAATAAACAAGCAGATCTCACAATATTTAGAAGTAAAAGAAAAGCTTCTAATCTAAATCTCTAGATAACACAAAGTTTATCTAAAGATCCACACAGAAGTAAGAAGCAAATGCACCGTGGACACAAAGTTCTCCGGAAATCCGCCTTTATTCAATTCCTCAGCTTTCACAGAAATGACATCAAGGGTTACAACACAAAGTCTAGAACTCAAGAATGTTGATTAACAAATTGTGATCCCCAAACCCGTAGGCTCTTCCTCCATTTATAGTGTATGGAGGGGCAATTACAAATAGGAAACTATAACTGAACTCACACATGTGGAAGCTATAAAAGAAACAACTGGCAATCTTTCCGGAATTCCTCTCTAAGTGACATGCATCTGAAGACTAGATCAAAGTTGTGCATATCTGCCTATTCTCAATTAAAGGACCTTTTCAAATAACTTAAAGTAATGGCTTTTAACCAATTACTTTAGTTTTACAATTTTGTCCGAGAAAATAAGAAAGAAGAGAAGAAAGAGGAGAAGAAAGAAAATATGTCAATTGTAACACCTCACGCTTTCCCTTCTTCCCATCTGTTTTAACAACTTCTTTCTTAGTTTTGAACCACAACAATCCCCTGGAAAGAGTATCAATGCTTACCTTCACTTTCTCCAAACTAGGCCCAAATTCTTTGATGTCTACATGAAGTCTCACTAGTTTGCTAATTGAATCCAACGTGAAAGGCATGACAGCTTCATCGATCTTCTTCTGAACAACTAGAAGAAATTCCTCAAGAGAAGCAGCAACTTGTTTGGAATGCATCTCGTATAGTAACGAATACCATCAACTTCCTCTTTTGTAGTGAAAGCAACTATGTTCTCTCGGCACTTCTCTCATCTTGTCTTGAAACAATTTGCATTCTATTCAGCATAAGCTTGAGAATCTCCATGCGAAAGGAAATTGCTATCTCCAACTGCTTACCCTTCTCTATCAATCCATCAGGTACAAGCTGCTATGCAATTAATACATCCTCCCGCTAGTGAATTTATCTTAGCCAAGATATCCAAGTGACACTCAGCAACTATATTCTCGTCCTACTATGTCTCTGTCATTAGTTGCCTCGGTTGAGATAATGCCTTTTGCATATCCTTCAGGCTAGTCGGTACTTCCTTGATGCTCACGAAGCTTGGTGGATGGTTTGCTCTTTCCATTTAGCAATAGCTTTAACCGATTTCCCGCATCTTCAATCTCTTCAATCAAATGGCTACTCACCTGCTCTTGTACTAATACTGGTTGAGAGGAAAGTCTGGCAACCTTAGTGATGATCTCACATAACTGAAAGATCTGCATCTGAAGTTTGGTTTTCTCTGCCTTCTCCTTGTCAAGTTTGAGGAATAAAGCGTCTATCAGTGTCTGTGTCTCCTGCTTTAATCCTTCTATGGTGATTTGCTCCAATGGCACTTTGGTTACCGATATGTCTGGTTTGTTAGCTCTCCCCTTTTCGCTTCCTTCGAGTTGGAAATGATAACTCAGCGAACTTCTGCCATGATTCTTCAATAACTAACCTTGAATTTACTTTAGCAACTTTAGGTCGTCTATCTTTTCCGCCTAAACTCATGAGCAATTGCATATCCTATTCTTCCAAGTTGATCTCTTCTCTAGCTTCGGGACTATTTGCAAAGCCAACCAAGATGAGAAATTACTCTTCGGGGAATGAGAAGCCTCTATATGTACCACCATCTCATGCTCAAGCTTTGTTGCATCTGAATTCACCACTATATTATGGCTGCCTTCTCCCGTGTCATCCAAGGTTAATGACCTCTCAAACTCTACCATTTGTGCTTTCAACTTTTTACGGGAAGAGGTGAAGAGCTAGATGGCTAAGGAATAAATAAATGACGATGTTGGATTGATGGTGGAATGACTGTCTGCAATGAGGTAATTCTGCAGCTGCTGAAATGTTATGAGTTGACGCGGGAGAATCTTCGTCTAAAAGTAGGACTGGTATAGTGGATGTAGACTTGCCTTTTTCCAATGCTTGAGACTCGTCCAACAATATCCTTTCGTTGACCAATTTGAGGTGTTAACCAAGACTACGGAAAACCTCTCCTCAATCGTCGACCACCACCCACACCGGCTTGAAGAGCAACTCTATCTCCTCCCATTTGATGATATGCATCAAGTACCACATGCCCATCATCTGAAAGATTTGCAGGTATCCTACCCAAACCAAAGTCAAAAACCTGTTGAGCTGATAATCTGCTGAAATCTCTCTTCTAACTTCGTATTCGCTCTTGCACTTCATCCATAAATCCTCCAATGAAGGGACATGCAAGTATTCTTGGGAGACTGTCTTCTTCACTATCCCATATGGATCAAAGTTCATCTAGGTTAGGAAAAACTCGTGCTCATAGCAAGAAAACATTTATGCTTCGACTCCTCTAGCTTTGTGGATGCTCTGGAAACTATAATGGCCCCTTTGCGCGACAAGGAAGCTAACTATAGAGCTATGCCCTTTTGATTGTAAGTCTTGCGATTACTGCATAACTCCATGATAATCCACTTATCATTTGGGTACATCAACAACTTGACTAGTTCTCTTGAGAAACCACTAACCCCGAGGTATGTGAAGTCAACGAAATGGATGAAGATACGAGTCATGTTGGGAGACAACATCCCAAGCTTCCTTGCTCACTCCGTTGGCCCTCAGATCACCATTTAGCTTGCAAATGAATCCATAGAAGAATCCATTGTTCACTACCTTGTAATCCTTGTAGCACTCGGGAATCGTCAGTTGTGGCAAGCACTCATAAATAGGATCCTTTAAAAGTATGCCTCGTCTATCCAATCTGGAGAATATCCCCTATGAGGGTCATGAACATACACACACAAGGCATGAAGTCATTTTGAAATTGAATGTCTGCCTCACACTTTTGAGCTGCTCACTAATGTTATTATGCGATGATCTCTACCCAATTAATTATTGAATCAGCTCTGTTGATTTTGATTGTTCTGACAAAGACATACATCCATGAGCGGAAGTTATTGGCATTAGCTTCCCCATTTATCCTGTAAAGCCACCGAGTGATATCATCAACTTCTGCGCACAAGATTTGACCGTGAAAGAGTCCTTGGGAATTTCAACGGTGCTCTGGGCTTCTTCATATATCTATTGTTCATTATACCCACACAATCTGTTTTATTCTTTTCCCATCTATCACAAGCTTCCTGCATGCCAGATTGCGATTTGGTGTCTCCAGATTTTACCCCGAGATCTCGAGAGTACCCCATGTTTAAAAAATTCAGAACTTTTAAAATAATGGGTCTTTTGTGTTTTATTGCCTGAAGATGTCTCTACTATGTTAGGATATTCCCAGTGTATCATACGAGCCATTTTGACAAATACCCACATGCCCAAACTCGTTTTATCCCTCCGCCAAGTTTTGTCAGCAAAATTTTTATTTAATTATTTATTAAATAAATAGTGTCTCGTTGAAGTAAATTGTGCTCCAGCTTGAACCTGTTGAAGTTTCGCATGTCAAGTATTCACTCGTCTCATTAGGGTTTTTACCAGAATGAATTCAGGCATTATCGGCAACCACGCAACATTTTTCGCTTTTATTTATTTATTTTGCATTTTCTTCGCTTTTCCTCGGTTTCTCTCGTGAAATTCCCTAGGTCAATTATTTCGCCAATATAGTATGTTTAATTGCCCAAGCATCCGGAGATCATCTACCAACACAAAGCACTGTAAGGAATCAGCCTCAAAATGCAAACCGCTAACCAAAAATAATGAAGTCATGCACAAAAAGCCTCTCCTGTGCAAGTCACACTTTTTGGGAATGAATAGGTTTTAGCCGCAATGGGATTTTTGGTAGCAGAAAGTGGGAATTTATTACCCGCTTGAAGGTGAAAGGTACTTTTTCCCATGAAGTCAAAGTCACTTAAGCTACGATGGGAAAATTAGAGGTAGCAGCAAAGGGAATTTCTTACCCGCCTTATAGGTGAAAATTCCCATTATAAAATAAAGAAAAATCACTTAAAGCACCGATGGGAATTTTTCTTGTGCCTAACAGCTAACTTTTCCCATCATAATGTTTTATTCACCCATACAAGTCGCACTTTTCTAAAAGAAGCTATTTTTAATACAAGTCACACTTTTTAGAAAGTCACTTAAGCTGCAGTGGGAAAATTGGAGGTGGCAGGAAGGGAATTTATTACCTGCCTTACAGGGTAAAAATTCCCATGATGAAATTCAAATCACTTAAGTGGAAGAAGGGATTTTTAGAGCTGCGGTGCAGGGTGAAAATTCCCATCAGAAGTTGACTTCTTAAATTTAGAATTCACCCATGCCAAAAAGTGCGACCCATTTGGTGATTAAACAATGATATTAATGATATTTATTAATAGCTTTTCTGCCTAATTTTGGCGCCATGGATAAATAGAAAGTCAATGCATGAAGGCTAGTCAAAGAGAACTGAAGGTAGCATGCTAAAAATAAATAAATAAAATTTATTTAATGGCAGCCAGCAACATGCAAAAATAAGCCCAATTTGGGTGAATAAACATGTTTGTTTATTAATTAATTGTCAGAAATAGAATGGACAATTATTAGAAATAGAATGCTGAGGGTTATATAAGCATGGGCTGCCATAGTGAAGATGTAATTAATTCTTTTTGCAAAGGATTGCAGCCCGGACAGTTTTGGCGCCCAAGGAAGGAGGATTTTTGCATCAAAAAGTGTTTTTCATTGCCGGAAAGCTTCAAAGTTTGGCGCCTAGGGTTGGAGGAGCTTGATTTAAGCCTTGTTAATTATCTGCATGTTGGTATAAGTGCCTAGGTGAAGTTAAAAATATTTATGCTTGCTTTGCATGCAAGCAAAGCCTCAAATTTTAGGGCAGCGGGCTTTATATGCAGATTTTTGTGATAAAAATTAAGTGTTCATGCTCTGGATTCTTTGTTCGAATTAATTGCGTAGTATTCATTACAGTGCTTATATAAGTGAAAGGAAGTTCAAATCAATGTCGTACATTGAATATATCTTCGAATCAAGAAATTACTAGATCTACACCAATTGCAAAGAATTCGCAAGATTAAAAGAAAGAGAGTTCGACATAAAGGTTTCTCAGATAAAGATTGCTTCGGCCATGATGAAGCGGGATGAAAGAGAAGGATCAGCGGAATCATGCATTACTTCTAGGTTTGTTGATATCAATGACACGGATTTAGGCCCCGAACACCTCTCCGAATTGATTGACAGATCCAGGGCTGGAAAGACGTCTCTTATACGAGCAATAAAAAGCAAGTGGAGTTATTCGAGCTTCAAAGCATTCCCCCAAACACATAACTCGGTTTCCGAATTTGTCATGGAGTGTGCAAGGTCATACCATCTCCTATCCAGAACAATCCGGGATGTCTGTGGGAAAGACGATAATCAGGTTGGATGCACAATTTATCAATTATTGTCTGAAGATTCCAACGCGACCGGTGGTGACTACAATTAGCATGTTGGACGCTGGCAACAAATGGGAGAAGCACAAAGCAGATTGTGTGGGCATAATGAATAGCAAATATATGAAGAAGCCCAGGTCTCCATCAAAGTTCCCGAGGACTCTTCCACGATCCAATTTGGTGCAGGAAGTGGATGATATTACTAAATTGCTATGCAGGATAAATGGAGAAGCCAACACTCACAACTTCCGCTCATGGATGTATGCCTTCATTAGAACCATTGAGATCAACAAAGTTGATTCAATAATCAATTGGGCGGAGATCATTAGTGATAACATCGGTGAGCTCCGAAGTGTGAGGCGGACATACAGCTTCAAGATGACTTCATACCTGGTATACGCAGCAGCTTCGCAGGTATATTTTCCAAGTCGATGATAGGACGGGCATACTCGAAAGATCCCATTTTTGAGTGCTACCCGCAGTTGACAGTTCCTGAATGCCATAAAGATTACAAGGTGGTCAACGATGGATTCTTCTACGGATTCATTTGCAAATTGAACAGTGATCTGAAGACCAACAGGGTGAGCAAAGAAGCTTGGGAAGTTGTATCCCAACATGGTTGTATTTTCATCCAGTTTGCAAACTTCACATACCTCAAGGTAACCGGATTTTCGGGAGAACCAGTCAAGTTGCCAAGATATCCAAGCAACAAGTGGGTCATCATGGAGTTGTGCAGCAGCTCGTGGAGATGCATGACCTACAATCAAAGCGGCACAAGTCTACAGGTTCCTTTCCGATCACAATAGGCTATTACAACTGCCAAAGCATCCACAAGGCTAGAGGAATCGAAGCTGAAATGTTTTCTGAGTATGAGCATGAGTTCTTCCCAGCACGGCTGAACTTCGATCCATATGGGGTAGCAAAGAAGACAATCTCCCAGGAATACTCGCATGTGCCTTCATTAGAAGACTTCTGGATGAAGTGCAGAAACGAGTACGAAGTCAAAAAGAAAGACTTCAACAGGTTATCGGCGCAACAAGTGTTTGATTATGGATTAGCTCAGATACCTGCAGATCTCACAGATGATGGGCCTGTGTTACTTGACACTTATCATCGATGGGAGGGATAGAGCTGCTCTTTAGAAAACATTGGTGGTCGCCACACGATCGAGGAAAGATCTCACGTGGTTCTCGTCAACACCTCGAACAAGTCAAGTCATCGACAAAGGGGTATTGCCTTGATGAAGCTTTGATGAATCAAATCACAGGCAACCTTAGCGCAAGAGACTCCATCAAAAGAAAGCACGAAGGTGAAAGTAGTAAGGCCTGAAAAGCTTAAAGTGCACAAGAAGTCTCATACACAGAAAAGGTCACTTCTATGGCTATGGTGCTAGTTCCAACTTCTCCAACGTCAACTCACACACTTCACCGCCTTTCAACCTCGGGAGATCTTTCGCTCCTCCGTCAATCCAAAGCAACATTTGTGTTTTCTCCTCAGCCACTCCGATCTTCACCTCTTCCTGAAGAAAAGCTAAAGTTGCAGATGGCAGAGTTTGAAAGGGCATTGTCTTTGGAAATTCAGAAGATGGCAACACACAATCAGTAGCAAACTCGGATGGAGAGGAACCAGAGCACGAGATGGTGGTGCATTCAATGACTTCTCATTCTCCGAAAAGCAATTTCTCAAAGTGGTTGGCTTCGCAGTCAATCCCATAAGCTAGAGAGGAAATCAACCTGGAGGAACATGACTTACAGTTGCTCCTGAGTTTGGGCGGAAAAGATAGAAGACCTAAAGTTGCTAAGGTGACTTCTAGGTTGATTATTGAAGAATCGGGGCAAAAGTTCGCCGAGGTATCGGGCCCAAAGAGAGGGAAAGAAAGGCAAGCTTACGGCAGCAGATATATCAATAACCAAGGTGCCAATAGGTCAAACTACTACCGAAGGATTAAAGCAAGACACGCAGACACTAATAAATGCTTTATTCCTTAAGCTTGACAAAGAGAAGGCAGAAAAAGTTGAACTTCAAAAGCAGGTTTCCCACTTGTGCGAGATCATTGCTAAGGTCACAAACCTTCCTCTCACCAATTTCAAAGACATGAGCAAGTGAGTGATCATCTGATGCAGAAGTGGAAAATGCAGGTAACCAAGTTAAAGCTATCGACGAATGGAAGAGCCTAATCATTCGCCAAGCTTTCATGACAACTCGTGGAGGTGCCACTCTGTCTAAAGGTTATGAAGGATGCATTAGTTCAGCTAAAGCAACTGGTGACAAGCACGATAGATATGAATACAAAGTGGCTGAAAGTAACTTGGGCACTTTGGTCGAGATAAATAAGCTGCCGAAGGAGGTTTTGATTGCAGAACAAATTGTGCCTGATGGATCGGTTGAAAAGGGGAAGCAACTTGAATTCACAATCTCTTTCCGCTTGGAGATCTTCAGAATTATGCTGAAAAGAATGCGGGTGCTCGAGGGTATGGCATCGTCACTGTCAAGCAATGTAATTGCTTTCACCAATGAGGAAGTGGTTGGGAACATTTCTTCATACAAAAGGACCATTCCCAACAAAGTGCCTGATTCCCTGGAAGGATCTCTTCTGATGATTCAAGAGAGGATTGATGAAGTTGTTAGGCCTTTCACGATGAATTCAATCAATAAGTTGGTAACGCTGCAATCAGACATTAAGAAGTTCGGGCCTAGTTTGAAGGAGGTGGAAGAAAGCATCGAAGTTTTGAACAAAAGATTGCTGCAATTCAAGACAGAAAGAAGTTGTGGCTAAAGCGGATGGGAAATTGCTGAACTATATGTTCGAAAAGTATATTCAATATCAAAACAAAAAGAAAGTGTAGGAATTACAGCTGACAGATCTTCCTTCTTTTTTCTTTTTCTCTTATTTCTTATGTTCCCGGATGTAATTGTAAACTTAAAAGTTATTGGTTTGAAAACCATTACTTTAAGTTATTTGGAATGATTCTTTGAGTTAAGTGATGATGTGCACAATTTTGACTTGAACTCCTGATGCATGTCACTAAGAGAGGAATTAAAGGAAGATGATTGTCAAATGTTCTCTTTACTTCTTGTTTATGTTCTAGTTCAGTTATAGTCTCCCATTTGTAATTTCCCTCTACATACTATAAGTAGAGGAAGAACCTATAGGGTTAAAGAATCGAATTTGTAATCACATTCTTGTGTTCCAGACTTTGAGCTAAAACCCCTGATTTTTGCAAACACAGGAATATAAAAGAGATTTCCGGAGAACTTTGTGTCAACGGTGCATTTTGCTTCTTACTTTCTTTCTAGATCTATTCATAAACTTTGTGTTATTATAGATCTAGATTTGAAAGTTTTTTGCTTTGAATTTTGTGCTTAATGATCTATTTGTTTTAATCTATGTGCATGCAATCAACTCAGTAAACTATTGCTTGGGTTGCCACATCCTCTCTACTTTCTTCCGTTTCTTATTATTTTCCTCTTCTCGCAGATTTTTCCTTTCTTTTTCTTACATTGTTGCGAAGAACCGTATAGCTATGGTTCATGAGTCTGTTAAAGTAATACCCACAAATAGATATTAGGACATATGGACAAAATCTTACATGAGCCTCACCAAGAAATGAGGGAGATTTATCTCATGATCGCCTAGGTTTTTAACTATGCAGAAAATCTAGCCAACACAATTACCACAAGCCGTCCCAAAATCTTGAGGCAATAATCAATGAATTGTGCATTCAATTTGATCATTGTCTTTCCTGCTGCATCCCAAATTGTCCTAGAAAGAGGATGATAAAACCTTGCACATTCCAGAACAAACTCAGGCAATTGGGCTGTAGCCGGAAATGTTGCAGCTTGGATAATTCCACTGCTCCTCATTTCCCGCATAAGAGATGACCTACCGATGGCTTTAAATCTGTCAATCAAATCAGTGATAGATTCAGGCCCTATGTCTATATCATTGATCTCAGCAAGCCTGGAAACTATGCAAGCTTCTGTTGAACCCCCTCTTTCATCACACTTCATCATGCCCGAAACAACCTTTGGCAGAGATCTTTTTCTTTTATTTTTTACATAAGACCTTGCAATTGGATCAATTCGTATAGAACCTGCAATTCCTCTTGATTCTAAAGATATATTCAATGTATTTGACATTGACTTTGCCTTCTCTTCATCAATATGAGAACTAATAAAGTATACCTACAAATGATTCAGACAAACATGGAATCCATGGTATGAATGCCCAATTTCTTCACCAAAATCTAATTATAAATCCGGCTGCCCTAAATTTTGTGAACTTTGCTTGCATGCCAAGCAAGCTAAAAACATTATTATATTCACTGTGCACTCACATCAACATGCAGATAGCCAAAATAATAAAAAGAAAGCACTTCCAACCTTAGACGCCAAAACTAGATGCTTCCCGGCAATCAAAATTATTTTTAATGCTCACAACTTCAACCTTGGGCTCCAAAATCCTCCAGGGCAGCATGCTCCACCTACAAGAATTAATTGCTCTTTTCTTATGGCCTCCACTTCTTATACTGAGTGCAATCGCATGCTATTTTTCCCAATTGCTTGCTCTTATTTTTAGAAATTTTTAATAGTAAGTTGTGTTTTTTCTCCTTATTTGGGTGCCCAAGTTTGCCTAATTTAGCTTGCTTTCCTTGCAATTCTTTCCTCTATTTTTAGAAAGCTTCTTTGTCTTATTTTTAGCCTACTTGTTTGCTTTGACTTTCTTCCTATTTTTGGCGCCAATCTTTGCTAGAAATAATTAAAATAAATACCTTTTAAAGCATGCAGCTATGCTAGAGTGGGTCGCACTTTTTGGCTAGGAATTGTGTGAAAACATAAGGGCGAGGAAGTCTGAATTTTCAACCTTCCGGTGCAGCCCCAAAATTCTCATTTTTCACTTAAGTAATTTGTGTTAATTCTAGCCTTCCCAAACAGCTCCAAAAAGTGCGACTTGTTTTGGAATTGATTTTCTTTTGTGTGAAATACATGAGGGCAAGGAAGTGTGAATTTTCAGTCTTCCAAGCAGCCCCAAAATTCTCACTTTCCACTTAAAAGATTCGACTTTCACTATGGGAAAAAACAACCTACCAAGAAGCCTCCAAATTTCCACTTTTCACTTAAATGACTTGTGTGAATTTCTCACCTTCCAAGCAGCCCCAAAATGTGCGACTTGCATGAGTGAATAAAATCTCTTTTGTGTGAAAATCATGAGGGCAAGAAAGTGTGAAAATTCACCCTTCCAGGCAGCCCCAAAATTCCCACTTTTCACTTAAGTGATTTGACTTTCATTGTGGGAAAAAACAACCTACCAGGAAGCCTCCAAATTTCCACCTTCCAGGCAGCTCCAAAATTCCCACTTTCCACTTAAATGACTTGTGTGAATTTCTAACCTTCCCAGCAGCTTCAAAAAATGCGACTAGCATGAAAAGATCACTCTTCCCAAAAATGTGACTTGCTTCCTTCCTTCTTTGTCAGAAACTGGCACTCCATGATTAACTTTTACCTTTGTCTGAGGCCATGGATGACTTCCAAAAACTCCAGGCAATTGAACTGGTTATGTAGAACGGACAAACATATCAAGGGGAATTACCAAACAAACTGCAGAGAAAAACCGAAAACAAACACAAAAGAAATAAATAAAAACGAAAAACACGCCAGAAGTTGCAGATAATTGCTCGAAAATAACTTGTCAATTAACCAGTGTGTAAAAACTCTTCCCCGCGTGAATACTCTTCTCAGATGTGAAAGTAATATTGGTGTGGAAATTCACGACGGGTTTTAATTTCAGCACAAACTATTTCAGAAGAACTTTATTTATTTAATAAATAAATAAAACGTTTTCAGACAAAACCTGACAAAGGGATAGAATGAGTTTTATAGTGTGGGTGTTTGTCGAATTTGGCATATATGATTCTCTGGGGATACCTTAGAGCAATGGAGACAACCGCAGCAACGAAACACAAAACCGTAGTTCAAAAAATTGTTATCGGTAGGCCAAATTTTGAATCGAAATCGGGAATCAGTAATTTATCGGCAATTTATTGGGCATTAATTGGCAACTTTATCGCTACTTTTAAAAACATTTAAATTCATAAAATATACTTAAATTAAATGTAAAAACAATGTTAAATGATGCGAGAAGTGACTCTATAGAATGCCATAGGCCCATATGCATATTTTCTATTAAGTTTTGATCAAAAAAGAGAGTACAAATTCAAAACATATAAAATTAAATTTATAGTTAGTGAGCACTCAGCATATAGTGTATAAGTTATAACTTATAACTTATACACTATATGCTGAGTGCTCACAGTCACATTAAACTTTTAAAGATTGTAATATGTATAAAATTAATTGTTATAACTTATTTTATATAAATGTATAACTATACACTATATACTAATATAGTATATTGTATAACTATATACTATAACAATTAACTATTAAATATATACTGTAAATTGTAATATATTAAATATATACAAAAGTTAAAACTAACAAAACTAATTAATATATTAAATATTAAATATATACAAGACTGTAATATATTAATATTTTATTCATATTGTAAAGCTATAAGTATTAAACTTATTAATTAATTAAACTATAGGTATTCGGTATTACTATTATGTAATATAATAATTAATTATTAAACTTATAAATATAATTATGTAATATAATTATTAAACTTATAGTTATAAACCTATACTGTAGTTAGTATTAAACCTATCTTAACTTATTAAAGTTATTATAAACTTATAGTTATAAACCTATATTGTAGTTATTATTAAAGATATTAAAAAAAAGAAAAAAATACTGTAGTTAGTATCGGTTTACCTGCATGCTGCTAGGGCCACGATCTTGGCAAATACCAATTCAAATGCAGTCGAAACCACCTCGGATTAACTTGAAACCACCTGGAATGCCCACGCAATCACGTCCAATGCCACGAAATGAGGTTAAATGCCCACAAAATCACGTCATAAGCTTGCGAATGGAGGAAATACGAGTCGCTGGAGCAAAACCGCGACAAGCAGGAGAAAACAATAGAAAAAATGAATCGATTTGGTATTTTTTGCATTAAAACCTAACCCACAATTTCGTCAGCGATTTTCCACGATTTGAGGTGCAATTTTCCACGATTTTGCATGATTTTAATCGCCAAAAATCACCGTTTTATCGGGCACACACGAATCGCGATTTTTAGAAAGGTCTATCGTTTTGCTTGCCTGAAACGATTAATCGCAATTCTCGAGCGATTAATCGCGAGTTTTAAAACAAAGCACAAAACGACCCATTACTTTGAAAGAACAAAAAAATTTAAAAGGGTGGTCCCAGATTTGTGGTGAAATCTAGGGGACACCATAAATCAAGTGGCTTACCCTCAAGTGTTATTTTGGAATTTACAGTAGGCTGAAAATCCACAAGTGTCCAGTGAGGTCCCTTCCTCATAAACCTCCTGCAGATCTGATTTTTCCTCCTCCATTATGGGCTGATCTATTTTGTCTTCATGCTCCAAAATGATAATTGGATTACCCTCTTCCAATGCATCCTCTTTACCCTTATGCAAATCTGATTTTTTTTCAACATTTAACCACACACACCCATTAGAAACCAATGAAACATCATTAAACATTAAGGAACTTTTACCTTGGGACTCATGCTCCATGATTTCCCTTTCCTTTCTAGGCTCGTGCTTCAAACTTTCATCGAACCCTTGTGTCTCTAAGGTGTTGTTTGGAAAATCAGCCAAGATATCACCTTTGACAATGGCGGTGGGTACTTCTAGGGCTCCCAAAGGATGTTGAATATATGTCTTGAAACCTTTTGAAGATGATCTAGTTGTAACTTTTGGCATGAAATATGCACTGATCTACTACCAGAATGTGCTTTAAACTTATGGAGCCGCCAGATGTTGCATGAATGTGTCTGAAACACCGATATTTGCCAAAAACAACATCAACTTTTTAGCAAATCCTTTTGTTTTGTCCCGCCGGGTGTGCCGGAAAATGTTGTCCACAGAGGAATGCACCCTTTGAGGAGTGGTGTGATGACTCCCCTTCCAACTAACAAAATTGAAACACTCATAGGTTGTGGGTGACTGTATGTTGGAGTGAATCTCTAGAGAGGGTTGGTTCCCCTAGTGTAACACCTAAAACTAACTTCTACTCTACTGCATGAACTAGGAAAAGGGAGAAGAAAAGACTGAAAATAAAAAGGGGGTGATACACCAGAAAGTTTGAGGATCTCAAACTTGTTTGAACCACACAAATGGACCACAAGAACCACACACACCATACACAACTTACAATGGATATGTCAATGCAAAAGTGTTTCAGAAAGGTTTGAAGTTGTGACAGAATAAAGAAGGGAAACAAATGGCTCTGGAAGGGCAATTTGATAAACTCCACAACAAGATCCTGCACACACTTTTAAACACAATCTATGACCTGCAAATTAACATATAACTGCATAAAGGCATGGAAATTAGACTGCAAATTGTTGGAAATATTGTCATTGATGTCAAAAGAGGTGCTGAACTGGTAAACGGAAATCTGTCAGAAAGTAACGGAATTATTAACGGAATTGTGAGTATGTCAACGGAAATAACCAGCAACATATAGAGTAGCAAAAAGAGCAGAAATCAGATATTTATATATGTGAAAAGGGTCGCCTTTATAGGAGAAATACAGCAGTATCTGTGTAAAGCGAACAGCATTCAAGAAAGAGGAAGATCTTGACAACCATGATGAGAAGAAAGCAGCGCTTTTTCATGAAGACCGTGATTTATCCTTGGAGGCCCACGATTTGCACAAAAGAGGGCCCACGACTTGCTTAGAGAGCAGCACTCATGTCTTAAGGGGTTGCATTGAATGTTTAGGTGATAATTAAATTATTTGGGGCAGTCTTTATGTGTGCATTAATTAATTCAAAGGGGGCAGCGATTTGTTTAGAAAGAATAAATTAATAAATAAAGGCCGACTAATGTTAATGAAAGGGTGTGATGGTTTAAGGTGTAATGCCCTTTTGAAAAGGTACGAAAGGCTATATAAGAAGATTCATATGAGACTTATAAAGCATGGATTCAAGTTGAATATCTTAAGGAAAAAGAAGAAGAAGAGGAAGCGTAAGGGTAGAATTTTAGAACAGCAAATCTGAAAGTAAGAAGAAGAATTTTCCATTATTCGTTGAGGAAGCAACAAGTTCAAAAGTGGAAAGCAAATTTTGTAAGGAAGGTTGGTGCCTTCATATTCGAAGAGATCGGTGTCTCTTGCTGAGTTGGTGCTTAGCAAAAGGGGTGGGTGCTCCTGTAGGTTGGTGCCTACAAAACTATAATTTGGGGATTGGTGTCTCCAGTAGGTTGGTGCCTACAAATTTTTGAGAAATATATATAAAGAAAGAAGTTTCTCCGTGGTTTTCTCCCGAAAGGGTTTCCACGTATATCTGTGTCTACTTGCATTAAGTTTTGTGTTCTTTGATTGATTTGATATATTCACATTGCTCGTGATTATAGATCTAAGTTCAAGTATTAAAGTTTGAAATAATTTCATAATACTGATTCACCCCCTCTCGTAATATCTTGTGCTCAACACAAATCATGGATAAAACAATATCACGAGATAAAATCAGCTTAAAAACACAATATTGCACAATAAACAGACTTTAAGAAGGTAGAAATAGCTCCTTTACCGATCCAAGAGGTGAAACTAGCACAAAAGATCACTTGTAACACCTATTCTTCTGCTCAGAATGCTAAATTACTCCATTCTAATGAACAAAAAGTGCAGAGATTCCCTTTTTTACAATGAATTCCATTGAAGTTTTATATAGAATTCAGAGAGAGAAGATGAGAAAGAAACACAAACATGCAAGTTTGATCAATTAAAAATAGAAAAGCACAGGAATAATGCATGTCTAAGTTACCCCTCTGCTCCAGAATTAGATGATCTTGATAGAAAACAGGGAGATCCATGCATAGAAAAGCATAATTTGTGCCCAAAATAGGAAATTCCCCACTTAGGAATGAAGTTTGCATGCTCATAAATATAATTTGGGTTCCCGTGCATGTTCCTACTATTTTTAATGGTATGTGCATGATCTAAAAAAAATTCTTGCATGAAAGCTTTGTTAATATTAGCCTTTGCATGATAAAAATGGAGTCTTGCTTGCATGAACCTGCCAATTTTAGCCTATGCATGATCTAAAATTGTAATTCGATTGAAGAAATCAGCCAAAAATAGCTTCCTAGGACGTTTAGGCCTTATTCGTGCTTTTAGTCGGGCAATGTGGTGATGCAGAGAGCAGGCGAGCGAGGGAAGTTCCCATTGTTCCATCCGAAGCCAACATGTCCGATTTGTGTTTGGATCAGTGTTTGCGGCCGATTAGGGAACCGGCGACAGACCGCTTGAATTGTTCCTTTTGTGCTATAATCGGTTGTATTAGGGGTTTGGCGAACTAAAGGAATGGGGGAACGGTTCCTCAAGTGTTTTGGCAGGACTGACTTAACCGATTGACCTTGCTCCTTTGCTTTTGTTTGTGGCGTTTGCGAGCACGAGGGGAACCAGGAACAGGGAAACTATTCCTAATGTTCCATGATCTCGCTAACTTAACCGATCGCTATGACTTGTGCTTATCTCTGCGGCGTTTATGGCCAATCGAGGAACCTACGAAACAATGGAACGGTTCCATTGTTCGTGGCATGGGTCGATTAATCGATCGATCACCGCCCCAACACTTCCTCCATTTGCTCTGTCGGTCTTTGCGGGCGGTCAGTGGTACCAATGGAATGCAAGAACATTTCCCTTTGTGCCAATATGACCCAATTTCATTAAATTCCCTTTGTTATGCGACCAAAGTGGAGATGCTGGGAATAAGAGAAACAGAGGAACAATTCCTCGTTTTCCTCCAAAGGCCAATTTGTCCGATTTTGCCCGGTTTTAACCTAATTTTGCCAAGTTATGACCAACTCCTTAGGCAATGAAGCTTAGAAGAGGGAGGATAATGTCCATAACACTCGAAACTTGCCCAAAACACCGAGATTTGCCCATAACTCGCAAAATTTTGAATTTCACTAATGACAACACCATGACCTGTTAAAACACTGAAATAGCCTGGGGCTAGTTTTGGATAACACTAAGCACTAAACTTCCCTACCCTCTAATTTCTTAAATCTCTTAACCTCCTTATCCTACGATGATTCGGTATCCAACAACTCTTCAACCTCCTCCCTATTTTTCAAGGTTGTCTATTCACTTGCATGTGCATCCTCGCCTCCCCATTCTTCTAAACTACCCTCGTAGTAGTAATTACACTTTGTTCTTATACATCTTGTGCCAACGCTTCTGTATTGCTTCTTCTCTTACCTCCGCAACCTCAAGCTCCTAATCCGTGGATTTGTAAAGAAGTGATCTTGAGACTTCTTAGGTCGGTCCCTTAGCTCGATGTGGCCTCGCCTTGACTAGGTTTTCCTAAACCTCTATAGCAGCATGTTCCTACGTTCTCGTTACTATGTTGTGCCTCCCATTGTGACAATTTGTGTCTATAACATCTTTCCTTTATTAACAACTCCCGGCTCTATCCCGCCTCATGAACCTATTTTCCTTCTTGGAGGATCTTCATTTATCACCGATGATTGCTCCACAACCTTCTTTCTCTTTCTCTCTACTTCAACAACATTCCTAGCCTCTCACTATTTCTTCTTCCATGCGCATTGATTAACATTCATCCACAACACGGGCCCTCCTCTAGTTGTTGTAATCACCAAAGTCCTCACCGATCATTTTCTTGCATTTCTTCTCCTTGGTCTCAACGCATACATAACCTTGGCCTTCTTTCCATCCAAGACGTCTTACAACTTCCTTAACATCAATGAGTCTTCATCCTCGTAGTCAATGACTTACTTTCCCTCGATAGTTGTTAACAATTCATTTTTTTGCTTATCAACCAGCATGACATCTACCGATGCCCTTCTTATCTACCTCATCCTTCTGCAATGGTTTCTCCATAGATTTTGCAGTAACGGTATAGGGTAGCATAATCCAATCTTTCCAGCCTTCATCTTCTCCCATCAACCTAACTAAAGTGAGGTGACGCATTGTTCAAAATTTTGCATAGCCAAAATATGCAGCTGACAATTGTTGAGCTTGTCATGCATACTTTTGTTTAGGCATTGCCCATACTCATATTGATTCTCAACACCTAGATTTCTATGTTTTGTACTAGCTAGTATGATGCATATGAGTTTGAAATGTCCCTTAATGGCATAAATGAACAGAATTTGCATTTCCTAGGAAAACGTTATAAAAAAATAACAATCTGATTTTCTTCAATAAACCCTTGTAATAAACAATAGTCTGGTTTCTTTGATTTATCAATGTAAACCCTCAAATAAAATTACCCGGATATTGGAAAACATTGATAATATCTCCAAAGATATGGATTTGATTCAAAATGTCAAATTTACACCTAAACTGCATTTTTTTCAGACTAGAAATAAGTACAAAAGTACAGCTTCTTCTTATTGGAAAAATCTTGCAAATGAATGGCTCCAGTTGACTGAAAATGGTGCTCTAGGGCAGAATCTGGCTATGTGCAAACCCTAGCACCCAACCCACTTCGAATCACAGCTGCAACAGCCCTAGAAGGGGGTCGTCCAGCCCTAAAATCTGCCCAAAATAAGGGTAAAAACCCCAAAACTCGTTGTCCCAATTGGTGTCTTTGATGCCCTAGTTGTATAATCATGAAATCTGACCTAGAATGTGATGCCTTAGCTGTAAAATCCTGGAAACTGATCTAAAACGTGCCCTAGCTAATGCCTTAGCTGTTGAATCAAATTTGGGATTGCAAAACTCTGAATGGATGCCCAAATGCAACTCCTGTATGGAGTCACCCTTGAAGATTAGAGGGATTTTTCCCTCAAATCTGAATACACTGGAGGGTTTTTGTCCTCAGATGTAGATTGCAAAGGAGGGTTTTCGTCCTCAAATGCAAAAGTTGAAGCACAAAGCTCAAACTCATCAAAATGAAAGAGAGATGTAGTCAAAAGTGAGCTCCAAATGACCCCTCATGTTCTTTTATAACTTTTCATGGTACATTTCATGAGGAAAGGTCCCCAAATGGGATGTCCCACTTCTATTTTGATGTTTGACTTTGCTTTATTAAAAAGTCACCTTTTAACAATAAAACATAAGTTGCCTTTTTATAACTATAACTTAAAGTTACTTTTTCAACAACTTAAGTCACTTTATGAATATAACATAAAGTTACTTTTTCGACAACTTAAGTTAAACTGTTAAATTATTTCCCTTACCACACCCTTTACACCTACGGGAAATAAAAAGTAGGCTAAAGGTCTTCTCTAGACTAATTTCAAGAAGGGGACATTACAGTCCTCCCTCCCAAAATTGCTTTCCCTCAAGCAATTGCAAGCTCAACTCTTCAACTCCTTTGGATTGAACCTTTTTACAAATCCCAGGATCCCAAATCAATCTTGGAGATTGGCAATTACCAACCCCTACTCTACTTTGTGAAGCAGTTGGCTTTTGTTGCACCCCTCGACACATGTAGAAGATTCTGCACTAGGTGAAGCTCCTTCAACAATCTCAACGAGTGCATCAAGAATAGTTGAGTCATGAATCAACTGGGATCTAGAAAGAGTACTACTATTTGTGATACCCTCCATTTTGTTTGCTGAGATGGATCCTTCAATGCTATGGCCAGTTGTTCCTCCCACGATATGGTGTGAATCTGTGTATAGGCTAGAAACAAGTTACAACAGCCACCACCCACATGGAATTTCACCCGAATTAGAACTATGGTGTCTGAAATGTTTGTTCCCTTCAACGGAAACCATCCACATCATCCAATGATAAAACCCCTTAAAATGTGCAAACTTGCAGCTATGCATGACTGATAACAGTTGTTCCAGCAACCTGGTAATGATATAGCAGCAGCTAAATTGATATTCCTTTGCAAAAATCAAAGGTGTGTACAATGTAGGAACTGAAAATGCTTTATCAGCAATCATAAACTGTAACCCCTTCCTTCTCAGGATTGGGAGTCCCTGCAAAACCAATTGTATTGAAGTGGTATGGGGTTGATAATGATTCATCCACACAGAAAGATAGTTGATGATTTTGATGTAAACTTCTCCTTGAAGTCTCCATGTGATGCCCATGACTGCCCTAATAAGATAGTTTCCTTGACACACAAACCCCTTCTTAGTAATGAGGCTCTCAAATAAATATAACCAATGCATGCCAACAACTATACTCACCTCTTCTATATTATTGTTATAAAAATTACCTTGGACTCCACAAGTTCCTTCCATGCTAACCCAATCATGGCTGGAGCATTGCATTTTCTTGCTCAAAATCGGAATTGTAGTGGTTGGAACCCATCTTGTATCAGCTGCAAACAACTCATTAATGACAATAGGTGGAAAATGCATCTTCCCTGTGATAAAAAATTCCTTTATGGCTGCCTTTTGGACTGAAATATCCTTTTCAATTTTGCATTCAACAAGGTTTGATCCTCTTTGACTCCCTCACTATTTTGCTGATACATGCAATTATTAGAAGTCAATAAAACATCTTCTACTATCAAAGGATCTTTACCTTCAACCTGCATGTTGGTTCCTTCTCGTTCTTGCTCAATCTATTCTTCTTGCTTCCTGATTTCTTCCTCTTTCCTTCTCACAATGGAAGTATTTTCTTTTGATCACTAGAAGTAAGTCCCTCAATTATCAAATATGGCTTTAGCTTCTCTGCACACTGTTCAACAACATTTTTAGCTAGTGTATGTGCAACTAGTGAAGCTTCCTGCTCAAAACCAGCCAATAATATAGATAATAATTGTTGGGAAATATCATCACTCTCATTCAAAACCAGAGTCATAAGTGTCTGCATTGAAGCTACTACATTTTTGTATGATTTTTATTGACAGTTGCAAGGAAATGTTGAAACATTTCAATAATAAGATCATCACATTCAAGATCCAACATCACAACATGACCTGATTTTTTCCATAGTTTCTAGAATTGTGACCCTCCTAGCAAAAGGACTTTTGATGTCCTCTAGACCCTGAAAACTTTCCACAATCAGCTGAAATATCTCCCTCATGGTTTCGCTGTTGTATGGAACTTTAGGAGCTGTTATTCTTGTAATTTCACTAATACAAGTGATAACTACAAGCCTTACCTCTTTGTCTAGGTGTCTCAAAAGCTTGGGCTTAACCAAAGAAATCATTGAGGGTTTCACCACCCATTTCATAGTCACGTATTGTGACTGTTTTACCTTGGACAAACAATTTTCTACTTCTAAAATGCTGAGTAGGTCATCCCTTGACTGAGGCAGATGCTCTAGTTTTTTCCCTGCTCTGTAAAGCTTATCTTCCACATCTTTTCCCATTATGTTGCATTAAAATTTAAATCTAACCCTGCAGAGTTGGCAAGATCTAAGCTCGATACCACTATAATGTCCCTTAAGGGCATAAATTAATGAAATTTGGATTTCCTAGGAAACCCTTATGACAAAATAACAACAATCTGATTTTCTTCAAGTAAACCCTTGTAATAAAAAGACAGCAGTTTGATTTCTTTGATTTATTAACGCAAACCCTCAAAATAAAATTACCCAAATATTGGAAAACATTGATAACACCTCCAAAAATATGGATTTGATTGAAAAGATCAGATTTACATCAAAACTAATTTTTTTCTTTTTATTTTCAGACTAGAAATAAATAAAAAGTACAACTGACCGTTATTGGAAAAATCTTGCAAATGAATGGCTCCAGCTAACTGAAAATGGTGCTCTAGGGCATAATCTAGCTATGTGCAAACCCTAGCACCCAACCCACTTCGAATCACAGCTGTAACAATCCTAGAAGGGGGTCGTCTAGCCCTAAAATCTGCCCAAAATAAGGGTAAAAACCCCAAAACTCGTTGTCCCAATTGGTGTCTTTGATGCCCTAGCTATATAATCATGAAATTTGACTGGAATGTGATGCCTTATCTGTAAAATCCACGAAACTAATCTAAAACGTGCCCTAGCTAATCTCCTAGCTGTTGAATCAAATCTGGGATTGCAAAACTCTGAATGGATGCCCAAATGCAACTCATGTATTCGTCCTCAGACATAGATTGCAAAGGAGGTTTTCGTCCTCAAATGCAGAAATTGAAGCAAAAAATCAAACTCATCAAAATGAAAGAGAGATGTAGTCAAAAGTGAGCTCCAAATGACCCCTCATCTTCTTTTATAACTTTTCATGGTACATTTCACGAGGAAAGGTCCCCAAATGGGATGTCCCACTTCTATTTTGATGTTTGGCTATGATATATTAGAAAGTCACCTTTAAAATAAAACATAAGTTGCCTTTTTATAACTATAACTTAAAGTTATTTTTCAAAGACTTAAGTCACTTTATGAATATAACATAAAGTTACTTTTTCGACAACTTAAGTTAAACTATTAAATTATTTCCTTACCACACCCTTTACGCCTACAAGAAATAAAAAGTAGGCTAAAGGTCTTCTCCGGACTAATTTCAAGAATGGGACATTACAAAGTTAGTCTATAGTTGGATTATCATGTTGACTTGTTCTTATATTGATGCCTCTAGTTATGATTTAAAAATGAAATGAAATGCATGCTAGCTTACTAGTGCTTATAAGGTGGACTCGTATATGATTACACTTAGGGATTCTTTAACAAATTATTGGAAAATTGATTATAGACACTAGATAAATGTATGATTATTACTTTAGCATGAAATATTATGAGATAAATGTGTATGTGTGCATGCTCATGGTTTATTGATGCAAAGTATTGGCTAAGTGATTATGGAACTGAATGGATTTTGTGATCTTTGTATGATTTTGAAATGCTTATGAGATAGACTATTGGATTGTACCCTAATAGGTACCCTTCCTACGACTCGTGGAGTGTGCACGAAACATGTCCGATAAGAAATGTGAATAATAGGGTTCTAAGAACACTATTGCATAAAGTTGAGCATAATTGGCCCAAATTTGGCACAAAAAGGGACTAAGTCCTGTCATTTTGAGTCCAACATAGCAAATGGAAAATTGTTTTTGTTTTCCTTGTATTGAATTCAATGGCCATAAGGCATCTACACGCAATTGCTCTCTAATGAAGCGTACACATCCCTCTATGGGGTTTTACAATGATGGCAGCTCTAGGGCTACCCAGACTTGCACCTCACTTCATCTCTATGGCCGATCCCAACCTTAACCTCTCGGCCCCTCTCACCCTCTCTCGGGCCTTGGTGGACAACTTCGACCACTTCAACAACCTCCACGGCCAACAAGCCTTAACTTAGCAGCTCCTTGCTTATTTATGTAATATCCTTGTGGGATATTAATGATTTATTATTAATTACTTAAAACAAACAACTTAGAAGATAAACCCTCCTAGGTTTACCTCAACTAACCCTAGTGTCACTTTCCAATACAACCCAAATAGGGTTGGAGTGAGCCAAGGTGAGGGTTTAGATGGGCAATCAATCGATATTTATACTCTTCTATCAAATATACTTTGCAGAAATAAAATAATAAATAATATGCTTTGAAAATTAATGAAACTTGAAAATTTAGAACTTCCAAAATAATAACTCTTTTGAATTGAAAGCTGTTATCCAAAATTCACCCTCAAGGTAATTTTGATAACATACATCAATTTCTTGATCCGAGCAAGTACATTGATTCAAGGCCCAAAATCGTGTTTTCGGGGTCCCTCGGCTTTTTCTAACTCTCCCATCCAAGAAGAAATCCCAACGAGTTAGAAAAGTGGAAAAAAATGCAAAAATAAGGTTACTTCCCCATTGTTTTAAAGCATTTCGGTCGAAGGGTTTGGGTCGCACTGAGGTTCGTCGTACCAAGCTTGGGGCCAAAAAAGCAAGAAAATCGGCTAAGTCGGACATTTTGTCCCGAGGCGGTCCGCGGGGCGGGTTGGGACGTCGAGACGCGAGAACAAGGAAGCCCGAATCAGCCGAAGCAGGAGATTTTCGTCCGGGACAGCCGGGACAAAGGGATGCGTGGGACGCGAAAAGGCCGCAAAAGAGACAAGGAGGCCCGCGGACGAATCAGAACGTGCCACGTGTCAGAAGGGGAAGAAAGTTGAAAAAATTGCTAAGTGTTTGGCGCAAGGTAAAATTGCACCCCTCGTGCCCGAGCCAATAAAATAGTTAATGTGTCAAGTGGAAAAAAATTTTAAGGGCCCGAAGAAAAATTTCAAAGGATGAGCTGCGGCCAATCGGGGCCTTACACGTGTCATCCCAGTGACGGAGCTTGAGAGGGAAAATTTGAAAAAAATTTCCAAAGACCAAACGGGTAAAAATTCAAACTTTTTGCCCGCCGATCCGATTTGGCTGTTTTTGCCACTGAATTTTCAAATCGCCATATCTTTCGATCCAAAGCTCGGATTTTCGCGTTCTTTATATCAATGGAGAGTGGTGAAATTCTCTACATGATTCCGGGGTCATTTTTGCATTTTGATGGAGTTTGAGAGAGAAATTGAAAAACGCCTCAGCACGTGGTAATGGCGAGAAATGACGTTTCAACAACCGGTTTTAATGCAAAATGGGTCGCATTCTTATTCAAAGACATGGCCAAAATGTCGGGCATGGGTGCTGTAAGGACGCCCATGCTGTTTTAATGCATCTTCATTCAATGAGGAATGGCTCCCAGTTTTTACACGTTTTTCTCTCTGGGCTCGTCCCTTGACCTTTGTAAAAAGCGAGTTGGGCTCATTTTTCAAGGGTGGTTCATCTTTTACGCTCTGCTCTCCTTTCTTTTCTTCCCCAGGGTTGAAAATGGAGTTCGAACCTCCTCCCCTGCTCTGTAATGGCGTTTTTGCCTTTTACCATTAAAATGATGTTCTATGCAAACTTCTGGAGCAACAAAAACGTGTTTTGTGATGCATCTGTCCATCCTTGCTCGTTTTTGCTTGTTTTCTTCTTGCCTCTCTTCATTGCAGGTATTTGTGCATGTTTAAATGTTCATTGCAAGGTTGGAGTTGTGTTCATAGCAATTTTGATAGATGTTCAGCATTTTCCTTCTCTGGTGTATCACCGTTTTAGTGTAGGCTTTTGTTTTTTTTTCTCTTTTCTCTCTCTCCCTATCTCCTTGGAGGTTAGATTAGGATTAGATTAGCTTACCTGCACTGGAACAGACTTGTGGCAGGTAGTTTAGGAAGAGGAACCAGCCTTCTCTGGAGATTCCTTTCTCATTTTTGCAAGTCCCACACTTGGAGAAAGGATTCAATGTTGTGCAATCACACTGGATGCTAGTATGATCAACCTAGAAATCTGATCAACATCCAGGGGGTGCTGCTGATTTTGCAACAATAGAAACCAAGTGCAGTAGAAAGGAAAATTATGAGCTTATTCACAATAAATATCAGATCTTATCTGCACTAGAAACCCCTCGAAACAGCCCCCAAAATCCTAATCACGATCGTTAGGGTTAGGGTAAAATATGCAAACATAATTCCATCACTTTTTTCTTCACTTTAAGAGTCAATAAATGTAGTTCCAAATCTGCAATTAATAAATCTAAAACAACAGATTTATAATTACCTCAAAATCCCTTCCAAACACTCTTAGCACTCCCCACACAAGTCGACTTCATTAAATAAAACCAGCAGCATATAATAAAATATATTCAACATAAATCACACTCCAAACCCTCAAAGCAAGCTTATATCTTCTCCCAAAAATGGCGCCTTATATATATAGAGAGAAATGAGTGCAAAAACTTATTACTTCAAGCTTATATGGGCGCACACACTTCACAAATGGTGGTGTTAATAAACACCTTTTGTTTTGATCATAGATAGAATACTGCTTAAAAACTCGGCGAGTTTAGAAAAACTCGCCAAAAATTATGCTAAACGAGTAACTCGCAGGAAAACTCGCCAAAAATGCAAAAAAAAACTTGCCGAGTATAGTTGGAATACTCGCCAAAAACTCGCCACAAACTCGCCAAAGACAACATTTCTTTCCTTTTTTGGATTTTTGGTGAAGAAAATACAAGGAAAGAAAAAAATTTGCCATTTTGGAAAGGGTCCAAGAAGATGTAGCAAAGCAAAAACTTGCATGTGCCATAACTTTCATTCTGTGGCTCCATTTGAGTGTCGTTTTCTCTAAAACTGCATATTTTCACGAGCTCTACGAAATGATGGCAATATTTTTCTTATTTTCATAAAATCCATCTTTGCACCTTTTTGGACCAAGCAACTTCTTGCGATCTTTTGAAGGAATCATGAGCTTTGATCGCTATTATGGCATTAGTAATTAAAAATATTGGATAGCTTTCAAAACTCGCGAGCACTACTCGCACGCCAAAACTCGCAGTATTCTCCGTGCTCGAACTAATCACATGAAGAAGCGCAACAAGTTGACTCAAAAAGGTTCAACGACTTGGTTTTGCGCGATACAATCTCCGCTTCGCACAAAAAAAGTTGAGGCCACATCGGAGGAGCTCATTGATTTGGATGAGATAGATCCATACGGTGAGTGGGATTTGGGCAAGAAGAGGAAAACCTGCGTTCACAGCGGATGAGATTGCTTCTTTTGAGAGGGAGGCTATGGAGGGAGAAGCACTAGCAGGACTCCGAGGAGATATTGGACTGGATGACATCTTTGGAGGTGATCTCCAACATGCAGCAGAGGAGCCACCAACACCACCATCTAGTTCCATGATCGAGCCAAATTCGCAGCCTTCTAGGAGGAGCGTGGAGGACGGCGAGTGTGGAGACTAAGTATCGGCCCGGTTGTCGTATTCGCATGATGATGCGATTTTGTATTGTATTTGTATTCAAATCTAATAGAAAACACTTCTCCAACATTTTATGGGCTCATTTGATACATTTTGTAGCTGTGTTGCTTAAAATTTATGTTTTTTAAAGAAATTTGAGTATTTTTAAGTTGCCGAGTATTCCAAAGTATTGGCCGAATATTGGCGAGTTTTTGCCGAGTTTTTTTGGGGGTCAGCAGCAAGTTTTTGGATTTAGCGAGTTTTCCTACTATGGTTTTGATCATAAGTGGGCATACATCCCTTCTTGAGCATGAAGATAAGTTTTATAAACCGTCGACATGCCAAAAAAGGAGTAACCACATCTTCTTTTATAGCTTTTGCTTGTACATCCTCCAAAGTTCTTCTTCCATCTTTGGCGCCATCATCAGAGGAAATCTTATTTTAAAATGTGCCTGAAAGTCACCAACAACAAATATTAAATGCATAGGGGTTTTAAAAAGATGCTCATATGGATCGACCCATGCTTAAGAATAATCACCTTGTCTCAAATATTAATTATTAAATGCTTCAGGAAAATTGCCTAGTCACTTGATTTACCTTTAAAAAAGTATTTATTATCTCAAGGTGAAATCAAACTTCCCCATTTCATTTCGATTTGCACAATTTATAAAATTTTATTTTAAAATTACATGTGCAAATCGATTGTCTTCTTTTTAATTTTTATAAAAAGGGGGACATTACAATTTATAGCCGCATGCGCCCGGTCTTTGGCTTCTCTCTCCTTTGTGTTAGCTCTTCCAAAATTCCCGCTAAAACTTGAATTCGAATCTGGTGTCTTTATTGCCCTTATCTACACAATCTACCTTTGGCCAATCTCCTGCGCCACATCACCTAGTGGTTAGCTTCTCCTTATCCGCATTCCCATCATTTCGGTCACCATCAACCACGTGAGCATCCAAAATTGTCCTTTGTCCTTCTCCTACCAGCTTTCATCCAGTCTTTCTCCTCGGACTCCGTCCTCGTGCTTTGATGTTCTTCTCTTCTTCTTAACTCCTGTGCGCTTCCTTTTCTCTTCTCTTTGCGCTTTTATTATTTTTCCTCCTTTCGCATCCTTCGTGCCCTCTTTGGTTGTTGCTTTGGCCAACCATTTCTTTGTGCACCTTCCTCTTGCACACCTTACTTCTCTTTCCTTTTTCGCACATCCACTTCCTTACGCAATTCTTCCGCATGACTTTCCCTTCGTATTGTTTCCCCCTTTGTTGCCTTTAAGGCAACCTTGCGTCCTTTACGGTGTCCCCACACAACCATCGCACCTTTCTTTACATGCGCCTCTTCTCTCCTTTTGGCTTGTTCCTTTGGCCTTTCCCATGTCTTACGCACCCATTCTCGTGCGCCACCTTTCGCCTTATACGCAACTCCTTCACGCATGCCTCCAAGATTTGTAACTCCCAACCACTCCTCTCTTCATCATTATCGCACCCTCTGCGATCCTCATTTATGTTGACCTACTTCTCGCAGCCCCTTCTTTCTTCGACTAGTTGCCTCATAGGTTGGTGCTCTACCGGTCTTGATCCTTCATCCTGTCATTCATATCTTCTACGACCTTCTTTTCCTTTCTTCTTGGCAACTTCTCATAAACCTTTCACATGCATGTTTTTCTTCCTTTCGCTTTTTGAGATCTACGGATCTCGCCTTTACTCCTCTCTTCTTTTGCACTATGTTTCTCGAACAGCTCTATAGTTCTCTCCTTGTTGCTTTCCTCAAATTGCCTTTGAGACAACTCCTTTCGCGCCATCCTCCATTACACTTTTCCTCCTTTGCACGCACTCTCACACGCTCTACTTCCTTGAGACCTTTCACTTGCCTCTACTTTTCTTTTGGTGCACCACTCATGTGCACTCTAAAGAACCCTTCTCTTGTGGCTACTCCGCTTGGTTGTCCTCCTAACAACGCCCTACTCCATTTGTTGCATGCACCTTCTTGCGCTTACTCCTTTCTTTTCTCTCATGCGTCCTTCCAATCTTTGTGGACATCTTTCCTCTCAAGTGCAGGTTTTGTCCAAGACCCGGGATGCCTCTCGCATCAAACACTCAGTACTTTAAACTTGAGGTCCTACTCAGCGGATTCGGTGAGTGCCAAAACCACCCTTGGACAACTAGTCTCTACTTCTTCATCCTTCTAGCCATTTCTTCCTTTCTCTTGTGCTTTCTCCAATCGTCTGCTTCGATCTCTCACCACCTCCTCGTGACTTCTTCACGTAATCTTGCACATACTGTGGCGTCTTCTCACCACACTGACCTCATCCCGAAAATGGGTCTCCCTTCGATCCTTCGCGAGTCTTCCCTCGTTGCCGCCACCTCTCGCACAAGTCTCTGCTTGCCTCGAATTGTCTTTCTCCCAAAAGGCTTCTTCCACAAGCCTTCTTCTTTGTGATTCCTTCCTCGCCTCCATTTCTTTTTGCATGGATCTATTCACGCTCGCATCCTCTTATGCGGTCTTCCGGCCGCTAGACCCTTTCTCCTCGCTCTACCGTTGCAACCTTTTCTCTTATCATGACTTCCCGCGCCTCCGCATCTCCCCGCCTGCTGCAGACTTCTTGAAGGCTTTCTTCTCTTCCTTCCTTCTCGGGCTCTATTAGACCCCACTCCCGCCGATGGCCTTGGCCTCCTCCCTCTTGTTGTGGCAATTTTACCGCACCACCTACTTCTTCTATCCTCTCTCTTCCTCTTGCACCTTTGTCCTTGCACAAGACTTTTAGAGCCTCTCCACGGGATGACTCGCTAGAGATCTCCCTCGATCTCTTCTCCTCCTTGTCCACCTCCTTCCATGCGCACTTTTAAGAATCGCCTTTAATTGCTCTGCATTTATTACCTTCGGGGAAACTTCTTCCGAGTTAGACCGTTCCCATCCTCTCTTGATCCCGGTCTCCTCCAGTATTCTCATGTCGTTTCTTCGAACTGTTGCCGCACCTTCCTTGGTTCATGAGCTCTCTTTTCCTATGCGCTCCTTTGCACGCCTCTGCTCAAGATATCCCTAGATCTCCTTACGGGAATGCCTTTTTTCATGCACACTCTCACAATCTCCGTGATTGCTCGGCTTCTCGCAAAGGTGCTCCCATCACCCCGCACGTTCTCCTCTTCACGATGCCTTCCCACAAATCTCCTAAGTAGTTTGTGCGCGTCTCTTCCTCATGCACATCTTCTTTCTTTTCTTCTACTTTCATCACCACAATCTCCTCTTGTAGCTCTGCGCATTTTTTTTTGCACGCTCATGGTCTCTGTCGACCATCTTTCTTTCTTCCTTAAGAACCTCCTCCACTACCGTGATACTCTCACGCGTTCTTGATGATGTGCCTCCACTTCCATATCTTCTTTTAGTACTCCCGCAATTGAACCCATTTCTCTCGATGGTACTCTGCATTGGGATTTGTCTTCATTGCACTCTTCTCATGCGCAACCTTCTATTATGCCTTCAACACGCTTTCTTCTAATGCCCTCCAAGCATCCTTTGCGTGTTCACTCTATCACGCCTTGACTCTCTACCAAGTCCTTTTCTCTCTTCACCTCCTCACCACCCTTGGTCACAAGACCCTTCTTCATTGGGTGGTCTTCTTCTGCGCGTTCGATCGACCCGCACCTCTTGGAGTCTTTTAAGCTCCTTCATCATTTCCTCAAGCTTCTTCAAGATTGTCGCATCCGATACACTTTCCTTCCTTGGAGCCATCTAAGTTTTCTCCTGTGTTCTCTCCCACTTCCACACAAAGTGGAGAACACATTCTTGTAGCAAGAACCTCAAGTTCGGCGGTCTGCCATCTCTTCACCTAGCTTCCTTATCACCTCGCATTCCTCAAAGCATCTCATGCATCCTCTACCCATCTTCTTTTTGATGGATAACACAAATCTTCTCCTAACAACCTCACATTCGGTGTTCTATTAGCTATTTCCGCTTCCTTGCTTTCCCATAGAAAAGAACCAACTCGATAGCACTTAATAGCGAAGGACTAAGTCATGTCATTTTCGAGTCCAACACAATGGACGGAAAACGGTTTAAGTTTTCCTTGTATTGATTTCAATGGTCATACGGTATCTACACACTTCTCTCTAATGGAGCGTACACATCCCTCTATGGGGTTTTACAATGTTAGCACCTCCTAGGGCTACCCAGGGCTTGCACCTCACTTCGGCTCTATGGCCAATTCCAACCTTAACCTCTAGGCCCCTCTCACCCTCTATCACGCCTTGGTCAACAACTTCGACCACTTCAACAACTTTCGACAACCTCCATGGCCAACAACCCTTAACTTAGCAGCTCCATTTATTTATAATCGCACACACCCGGTCTTCTCACTTCTCTCTCCTCGTGTTGGCTCTTCTAAATTCCCGCTCAAACTTGAATTCAAATCTGACGTCTTTTATTGCCCTTATCCGCACAATTTGGTCAGAGCCAATCTCTTCGCGCCACGTCACTGGTGGTTAGATTCTCCTTATCCACATTCCCATCATTTGGGTCACCATTAAGCACGTGACCATCTAGGCTTGTCTTTGGTCCTTCTCTCCTACCAATTGTCATTCTGTCTTTTCTCCTCGAGCTCCATCGTCGTGCTTTGTTGTTCTTCTCTTCTTTTTCTTAACTCCCACACGCTTCCTTTACTCTTCTCTTCGCACCCTCATTTTATTTTTGCACTTGGAGTTTTGGAGAGCTTGGAGGAGCTAGGAGCTTGGAGAGCTTGGCTTGCACTTGGAAGTTGGTTTGCTTGGCTTGTGAGGTAGGCCTCACACCTCTTGGTTTGGCTTTATGTTGTTTAAGAAAATTATGGATTGGTATGCTTGTTTTGGTCTTAGGAATTTTCTTGTGTGTTGGTTGATGGATGTTTGATCTTGTATTTCCTTTGTTTTCTCCATCCATCTCACTTGAAATGGATTTTGGAGTGTTGGGAAGAGGAAGAACCCCTCTTGAGAAGCATGGAGCTTCTTGGTTGTGTTTTGGGTTATGGAAGAAATAAGGAGTGGGGTTCTTGAGACTTCTTGCAAAGTGATGAATTCATTTGGAATTGAAAATGTGATCAAATGGGCAATCTTGCCCTCTTCCCCTCATGAGAAGCTTGGAGCTTCTTGTTGGTGTTGGTTTATGGTTTGGTGTTTGTTGGTGTGTATGAAAATATTTTCTTTCCTCCCTTACCTTATGCATCTTGGAGGCATGCAACCTCTCTCCCATGGGCTTGGAGGGAGGCTAGCATGTCCTCCACTTTTGGAGATGGCATGTAATGATGCCAATTGGTTGGGTGGACAACCAAGCCACCTCTCTTGTGATGGAGACATCCTATTTGATAATGGAGCATGGTTCTTGAGCTTGCATGGATTTTTCTTGCTTGGAGAAGAAAGGTGTTTTCCCAAAAAAATTGACATGTTGTTCCCTTTTAGGGAGGCTAGTCCACTTGCATTGTTAGCTGCAAGAGCTCAATGTAAATTGGATGAAAAGAGACATGTGCATTAGTTTGTAAGTTGGATGGAAATTTCATTATAATCTTCCTTAGAAATCTTGTTGAAAAGTATAAGTTGAGGGAAAGAACTTTAGTATTCCCTTGCAAATTTTAAGTAATATAAAGATTTTATGCTTTAGGGTATAAATCTTTTGTTGATGAAAGGAAGGGTGTACCTTTCTCATGAGAAAGAGATCTACTTCATCTTGGTTCTTTGGGGTTGTGTGGATTCATATTCCTTAGGTTGCTGTTTTGACACTCTTATGATTTAGATGTTGATTTTTTTATATTGAATGAAATAGTAGCGTACTTATATTTGCTTGGCATTGTAAATTTTCCTCGAGTTTTTCACATTTTATTAGTATGTGTATAGACTTATTTGAATTAAACTTCTTCCCAAGACACATTTTAAGTTTGCTTTGATTCCTATTCGGTGGCTTAGTTTACAAATCTAGTTACCGGTTTTGCTTATGTTCACAAGGAAAATGGAACCAAGAGGTATTAAGGAAAGGCTATGAGGGGTTGAATATTGCATTGTATACTCTATTGGGTATTCACTTATCTTATTGTTAAGACGAAAAAAATTAGTTGTTAAATCTCTCGTGACAACTGGTTCACTTTGTCACTTGAAAGGATTGAAATGAGGAAATGAAAACTGCCCATTTAAAATCTTGTAGATATTATAGTGCAAATGTGAATTTGGTATTGTTAAGAATGTATTAGTTATATCTTTGTAATCATCCTCGCTACTTATTCTTGGGCTTTAAAATCAGATCAAATATCTCAAGTTTCTTGCATACATAGAAAACAAAGAAACTACTCAATGCCAACCAGATGACGAGAGAACTTAGAAACTTTTATTTTCTCCCTCCATAGATCTTTAGTGAATAATTTATCCCAGACCAGAATCATTCTGAGATTTAGTATAAGTAAAGATTATTGCTCTTATATTCTTTTTGTTGCCTATATATATATATATATATATACTTCGTTATATGCATATTGATGGAAATAAGTATATATAGAGAGAGATCTGCACAGGAAATTTGAGAGAAATATATATATATATATATATATATATATATATATATAGATTAAGTCATAAACAGAGATATACACAACTTTTCCTAAGTAAACTATACACACATATATAAATATATTTATATGTCTATATATTTATATATGAAAATCTCTCTGGTGATTTTAGAAAATAAACCAGAAAATAAATTTTATTGTACAAAATTGCTTAGGGCATGTAAGTGCTCAGGAACCTCAGTGTAGTGGAATCATAGATATATAGTTGAAAGGGGGCGTTTTCCAAATAAAAACAAGAAACAGGGGGTCATAACGTTGGAGCTAGGGCATGGCCCCCAAGGGTCTTGGACCCTATGAAACCTCTGCCGCCCTGCGCGATTCCTAAGGGTTGTAGCCCATCCTTACACATAACCTACCGCCCTTACAGTATCCACATATATATACCCAAGTGAGGGCGCTCCTGAAAGCCTATTTTCAACTATATGTATGTGTGTGTGGGTGTTTGTGTGTGTGGGTGTTTGCGTGTGCGTGTGTGGGTGTGTGTGGTATACACACACAATCTATATACAAGAAACAGAGATATATATATTCACATTTATATATATTTGGGTATTGAAAGGTTCTCCTTGCTAACCCTAATATGGGTATTCCATGGAATAGAAGGAATAGATCAATAAACTGCTGAAATGCCTCCATGGGTGCTCCATCTTGACCTGCACAACCAAAAGAAACTTGAGAAATAAAAAAGAAAAGAAAGGTGAGTTGAAGGTATAAAGAAGATTAGGGCATTTTGGGAGATCTCAGATCTATGGTGGAAAATCAATCCATCCCATGGTCCATATTAAATCTAGCTTTCCCCACATAACTAGAGACCCACTAAATTGACTTTTCCCTTTTTATTATTGCAAATGGCCTTATTACCTTTCCCCTCTTATTACATGGAGTGAAATAGCTATATTGAAATTGGAGGATATGGTCAAATTAGAGATTTGAGAAAATTTATAGTTTGAAAACACTAAATCTTATGTGGTAAGTTTTAAATTAATTATATTGAGGTAAACATGTAATTTGGGGCTAGGTTCTTTTAAAATGATGAATGTCCAATTACATGGATTGACCCTCCTTTAGTAAGTTTGTTACCTAGGTATTATTATCTAAGCTTCTAGTTGAGTCGGGTAATGGGTTAATTTATTTGCTAAGTAGGATTGTAGAAAGATGGATTAACTTCCCCAAGATAAAACAAACATTGTTTTGGGAAAACCATAACATTCTTGTCTTACGATCGATGAGGTGAAACCCATGGGTTACTACCCAAGTTTGAATTAAAGCCCGCACTACATAGAGTAAATTTATAATCCCACGATTTACCTCACTTGGAGGAAAACTATCATTTATGTTTTTATTATAAAGTTATTTAAACAAATTTTATATCGCCGCCTACAAACTTAACACACAAAAAAAGATTGCCTTGCATTTTTGGCTAGGTTATCGAGCTAACTAGTGGTTCTTTTTGGGTCATAAAACGTGGGATTGATAGGTTACTCGCATCGGAAGGAATATATCAGATTTATGTGATGGTGGGCTTGTAATGTCCCTTTTTGGGGACTCTTAGGAAACTATGCAAAGCTGGGCACAAACCACAATTTTCAGATTATGAATAAGTTGTTAGTGACTGAAATAAATATATAGAAACCCTCAATTGCTGCCAGCAAACACCCTTCTAGGGCAGCGAAGAGATCTAGGGGGTGGCGGGCCTCCTCCAGCCATAGCTGCGCCCACCCCCCCCTCCGATGGGATATATTCCATCGCTCCCCCTCTAGAGAATATAGGGGCCCTAAAAATAGATTTGGGGGTTTCAAACCCACTTTTGTGCCCTCAAAAATCCTTGAATCAGCTATCTTTTAATTTCTAAAATTATTATAAATTCCCAACAATCATTCCATGCAATAAAATCTGAAATTGCAAGCTTGGAAGTGGATGATCTGATTTTTAGATAAAACCCTCAGACTGCAGAAATTAATTAAATATTCTAGAATTGTAACTAACTTCAAAGAGCTTGGAAAAATAGCAACACACTTCCAAAATTAATAAAACTTCAGATCTTGGCCTCTAAAAATATGAAGAACATGATTCTAATCTCAAATCCACAAAATTGTTGCAAGAACACACCAAACTATTCCTCTATGCTGGTCGCCCCACTTGGAACAGCCAATTTACATGCCAAAATATACCACAAAGCAGGTTGCTCCACTTTAGAAAGGCCAAACATGCATTAACAACAAGAAATAGTGCAAAGATCTTCAATTGATGACCAAATAGCACCTTAGGGAAATTCACCTAGGACTGGAAATAAAGATAACAGCAGCAAAAGATCCCTCAAGAGGTCAGGCTGGTTTTTCGCCCGGTTACCACACCATCGACCACATCTTCACCCTTCGGGCTATTATTGAGGAGGCCCGTCACCGCTCTTCGAAAGTTTATTGTTGTTTTGTAGACTTTCGGAAAGCTTTTGACTCCGTACCTCGCATGGCCCTCTTCCAGTGCTCCGGGACATTGGTATCTCTGAGATTCTTATTATCGCCATCATGCGCCTCTATGAGTCCATCCTTGGTCGTCTTCGTACTGCTCACGGACTGTCTGATTTTATCAGGAGCACCATTGGGGTTAAACAGGGGTGCCCCTGTCTCCTACCCTATTTGGCATTTATATTGATGAGTTGGAATCTTTTCTTCGGGATCACATTCAGGAAGGGGATGGTTGCCTTCTTCACCACGTCTTGATTTCTATTCTCCTTTTTGCCAACGATATTGTTTTTCTCGCCTCTTCTCCTGAGGGGCTTCAGAGACAACTTGATGCACTTGCTTTATTTTGTGATCTTCGGCATTTGATGGTCAATCTGGGTAAGACCAAGGTCATGGTTTTCAACGGGTTGAGGACATCACACCTCCATTTCTTCTTCAAGGGGCAGGAGGTTGAAATTACTAATACATACACCTACCTAGGAGTCCAGTTCTCAGGGCCTAGATTCAGTATGAGGCATGCTCTTCAGCCGAGGGTGAATAAAGGGTATGGGTCTCTTGCCATTCTTGAGAGATAGTGTTTTCAGCACCACTTCCAGGACATCTCCTCCAAGATGTTTCTTATGAACTCCCTCATCCGCCCCACTGTTCTCTATGGGTCTACATTGCCCGAGGGCCCTCCCTTTTGGACACAGATTGGGCTTCTGCTGAGAGGATTCAGACTCTCCTCCTTCGCCGCTTCATCAGATGCAAGCAAACAGTCCCCCAACATATTATTTTGGCAGAGTTCGGAGCTCGACCTTTTCCATCTAGAGACTATATTTGACATATCAACCTTTCTTCACCGTATCAGGAGGTTTGGTGATCTCTCCGATGAGCGGGACAGGTATCTGTATCTCGCTTATTGTTCCTCTGTGAGTATTTCCCAGGTTATGGGTCGTTGTTGGTTTGCCGAGACTTCAGCCTTGTTGGATTCAGTTGGTATCCAGATCGATCGTCTCCCCCCTTTCCAGTATTCCCTGAATGCTCCCAGTCATCTCTTGCCCACCAAGCAAGTGTTGAACAGGTCCATCCGGGAGGATATCTACAGGCGCTTCATTCAGACTACTTGGGTGAACCCTCCTAGGGGTTTGCGCCCTAAGATGTCCCTTTATGCAGAGCACTTTCTTGAGATTAGAGATGGACTCATCATCTGCCCTCAGTACACCTCTCGCCATGAGTGCATGCCATTCGTATACCTGCAGGTCGGGTTTCGAGGCGGCTCCCACAGGACTTCGATGTGAGACTGATCACCACATTGATCGAGAGGACAGACTTTGTAGGCTCTGTAGCAAGAGGTGGAGATCGAGACTCATTTCATCTTCCAAAGCCCCATATATTATGAGATCGAGAGAACGATTTCACTTGTCTCTTGAGAGGGATTCGAGACTCTCCGGTCTTCTTGATATATTGACCAGCGATGTCTTTGCCCTCTACATCCATGAGTCTTTCTTTGTTCCACAACCATATTCTTCATCCCCCCGAGAGTCATCCCCACGAGAGGAATTACAACCTTCTTTCCGGTTCTACCCACAGGTGGAGGAACTAAAAGCAAAGCCTTTCTGACCCAGATACAGTGCATAGATTAGTTCGTCCCCGGTTGGACCTTCACACTTCCCTCGATCACCGCCAGCAGAATCGGATGCACACACGTACTGAGGGTGGCCTAGATCCATTCGTCCCCATCGTCGTCGCGTCAGTCTCATATCTTAACAGGGGAGGAGGTTTTTGCCCCCCTCTTTGGGTTGTCCAGTCCATCAGGAGCTTCTTTTCGTCGGCCTCTAATGTTCGGAGGGGTGTGGCTACCATTCTGAGTAGACCATTGGTCCTCACTTGCCCCCCCCTTTCATTCCCTTCTTTGCTTCTCTCGTCTTTCTCCCCCGCTTGCTCCATTGCCCCTGTGGGGTATTTCGCTTCGGGTTTTCCTTTCTACTTTGTCTTTTCTCATCTTTTCAGTTTTTTGGGAACTCGTTTTAAGTTGTCCCCGCTCGCACTTTGTATATTGTTTGGGCTGCAGTCCCATTGACCTAATTTTGTGGTCATTCGTTAGACATTAATATATTTATCTTATCTTATCTTATCTTAGACTTGGTGAAGGGTTTCATCCTCACAAAAGACTCTCCAAGGGTTTTCGTCCTTAGGAGAGGATGAGAGATGCTTCACAAGCAATCTTTCGAAAAGAGATAATTATAATTCACATAATGATCATCAAATGGCCAAGCAACCTCCTTTTAAATCATAAGGGGTGCTATAATTTAATAATGGCCGACCTCATAAAGTACTTTAATAATCTTACAACTTGAGCCTACATGCTCACCAAAATAACTAACTAATTAATTAATTTTCTCTATTAGAGCGTTTGGCTTCCCAAGGAATACATCACAAAAATAAAAACAAATCCTAAACTATCATCAAATATCTTCAGAAATGTTCCTCTTGCTCCAACCCTTAATCCCACGAGGAGGAAATGGGATAAGATCTTCAAGTGCACTAATCTCCAAAAAAGGGACATGACGGGGCTCATGAAATACGCTCATTTTATTGGCATGAAGAGGATGTGTTAGACACCAAATATTGTAAAAACTTACGTAGAAAACATTTACAAACCCCATGGCTTCCTAAGGGTATGAACGCAAATATACAAAATTATGTAGAGGAATGTGACACATGTCAAAGGAAAGGAATTAGTCCAAATCAATACCTAGTTCGTTGCTGACCATCGCACATTCGTAACCAAAAATGAGAGAAAGTTTCAATGGATTTCATTGATGGGTTACCTATATCGGAAGGAAAAGATCACATTTATGTGATAGTGGACTCATGAAATATGCTCATTTTATTGGGCATGAAGAGTATGTGTTAAGACACGGATATTATAAAAACTTATGTCGAAAACATTTACAACTCCATGGCTTTCCTAAGGGTATGAAAGCGGATACACAAAATTATGTCGTATGCAATGTGACAATTGTCAAAGGAAAAGAAGTTAGTCCATACCATACCCTAGTTTGTTGCATGATCATTGCACATTCCTAACCAAACACGACGGGAAGTTTCAATTGATTTCATCAATGGGTTACTATATCAAAAGGAAAATGTCATATTTATGTGACGGTGGACTCATGAATTATGCTCATTTTATTGGCATGCGAGAGGATGGGTTAGACACCAAATATTGGGAAAACTTATGTAGAAAACATTTACAACTCCATGACCTTCCCGAGGTAATTGGTCATGATCCCAATTCCTCATCCACAAGCAAGTTTTGGAAAGAGGTGTGTCCAAACAAGGATATATTTGACTGAATTTTGTGTATCATCCCCAAACCAATGGACAGATTGAAGTTGTTTACAAGTGTTTTGGAGGGGTATATTCAATGCTTTTCTTCTAATAAACAAAATCGATGATTTAAATGATTGTCTCTAGCAGAATGGTTGTCTAATACTACACATCACATATACGTGAAAATGACGCCATTCATTGCATTATATGGTTATGAGCCACCAAACATAAGGAGATTGTATTTTCTCAAGCAAAATTCCACGCTACATGTGATTTTCTAGAAAAATCTCATTCTCTCGATTCAACTTTTCAAGGAAAATCTAGAGCATGTGTGAAGAATGAAATAAGAAACAAATTAACATCGCTTTGAAATAGAATTTGAAGAAGGTGATTGGGTTTTTATGTACATAAAACCCTATAAGCAAATATTAAAACAAAGAGGTAGGAACTTGATTATCTCCAAAATACTTTGGTTCTTTTCAAACTCAAGAAAATAAAGTGATGTAGTTGTAGACACAAAATCACGCACTTGGGTACATTTCTAGGTCCTAAAAGCATACTAGCATTTATATGATTCCTAAGCAAGAAAACTAGTGGTTGACAACTATCTTTGGCCTCTTTTCTTTGTCTATTTCTTTCTCTTTGGTGTTACACACCCTACTGACCTAGTCGAGACTTTTTTTATCGGTTTATCTTTTATGGCTTCAGACACGGCGCCAGTGCTCCTATCCCCTCTGGGCGCCCCGACCCTTTTCTACCTTACTCGCTCTTTTTGGGTCTCTTTTATCTTTTGGGAATATTTTTCACTTATGGGTCGGCCTTCCAGTTGTCAATTACAAAATTCAAACAAGGGAATCATATAAATACATAGTTATGTGTTCAAAATAAAGGACCAACACTAAGCATTACTATCATCACCTAAGCTTACATCCAAAAGGCACCTAAAGCACTCAAAGGCATCCATCTAGCATCCATTCAAGGGACAAGGCATTGCATACTCTACATGCATAGCATAGGAAGGGGAATTCATTATATTCCATCCACACATTCTCAACATTGTTACATTTAGCTACAGCCCCGCATTATCGGTGCAACTGCACAAGGGCATGGGCATCCTAGGGCACAATTTCTAAACACTCACGGGAACTACATGGATTCTGAGATGTAGTGCGGCACTCGATCGTAAGTTCACTCTCGGGGGGTGGTGTCGAGGTTAGTCTGACTCCCCATTCTACATTTTCCTTTTTAGGTTTGATGTGGTTTGTGGGCTTATGCAGGTGAACTTCTCTTTTTGCAGGTTACAGGTTCCTTCGGCATTCAAAGAGCGACTATTAGGTGATCAATAGGAACAACTACGACACTCTTGCGACATAGTGAAAACCAAATTCTAACTATTTGCGCGATGAGGCGCTCAAGAGAAATTTCAGTGCATTGCCCTAGAGTGGCGCTCATGTTTGACTCTTTCGTGAGTTACAAAATTTATACTGAGCATTTACGACACTTTGCCCATTATGTTCAACATTTTTCCCAGTCCAGATCAGTTCCAAATCAAGTGTAAATCAACTAAGTCTCTTCATCTATCTCTTGTGCTTAGGGTTTCATATTTACATCTTAGTTTGCTTGTGTCATTTTTGTATTTCAGTATTTATATATCATTTATTTCAGTAGTGACTCTGCAATATTTAGATTTAATTCAAATTAAATTAAATCAAGTAGCATACACCACAAACCATCCGAATAAGGGATGCATTCATGATGTTTTCCATGCCTTGTTTCTATAAAAGAAGTTACGGGCTTACTCTCTAGTTCAAAATTGAGCTTCCGATTTTGGATGAAGGAAGCCTTGATGCAGAACCCGAGAGTATTTTGGAAACAAAAACCAAGTCCTTAGCTCCGGAAAATTAAGGAATACCTAATTAAAATTGAAAATTATACCTAGGGAAGAAGCTTCGTGGGAAAACCGAGTTGTTTGTGGATGATCATCCTTCACTTCCTATGCTTTGAAGAAAAGAATTTATGGAAGGGAGGACATGTTATAACCACGATTAGTTGGGATATGCATTCTTTGAGGGATGTGTTCCTATCCCTATATCCCCCTTGTATATAGGAAGTCACTCTTTTCATCTCTCATCTCATATTTATTATATCAAGCTATATATTGTATATTGTTCATTGTTGTATCCTCTATGTTTCATTACAAGTATAAGTACGTGAAGTCAACCTAACATTGTAAACAATTATCGTTGGCAAATGTCAACTATATATACTTCAAGTGTGTACTATTTATGGTGTAATTGTCATCTAAATCTAGCAGCAATAGAAAGAAAAATACTATTGGTATCAAGTTTAGCAACATAAGAAAAGGGCTCGTTATAATCAATGTCTTCCACCCGAGAGAAACCTTAGCAAGACGTCAAGATTTTTGCTCTTTTCTTACCATTAGGTGTAAATTTTATCATTTAAACCGATTTACAACCTATAAGATTATTTTCTTGCAAGAAGAGTGGTCAAATTCAAGTTGGATATGAATCGAGGTCATGAACACACAAGACAACAATCAAAATATGATCATAAATTATGTTGGAGACAAAGATTAGGGTCGAGAATGGTTATTGACAATACAAACAAATGAAACAATTTTCACAAACCAAGCTCTAGGAACTTGCTTAAGACCATACAATGATTTCTTTAAGTGGAAAACAAGACAACCTTGTTTCAGCTTAATTAAATCAAAGGGTTCTTACATTTACATTTGTTGAATAATATCACCATAAATAAAAGCACTCATGGCATCGATATGGTGTAATTGCCATCTCATTCTAGTAGCAATAGAAAGAACAATACAAATGATCGAAGTTTAGTGACACGAGAAAAGGTTTCATCGTAATCAATAACTTTTGTCTAAGGAAAATTTAGCAAGACATCAAACATTGTTCTTAATTGTTTCCATTAGGTGTATATTTTATCTTGTTCACCCACTTACAACCTAAAAGATTCTTTCTTTCAAGAAGGGTGGTCACGTTTCAAGCCAAATACTTCATCAAGGAGTTATACTCATCCAACATTGCATTCTTCCATTCTTGCTTACTATTAGCCTCATCATAAGTTTGAGGATTGCAAGTGTTGGTAACTTATCCTACGAGGGCATAATTGGCATGTTTCTCTACCGCAAGCATTCCTAGTTTCATCCATATCATCGACAAGTGGACAACATTTTAAAATGTCTTGTGGGACCAAAATGGAAGACCAACTTCACTCGTAAAATAAGCCTAGTAAGTGGGGTTTAATAGATATAGTAGTAGGCTCTATTTATTTATCAAAAGAAAATAATTGAACACCATCAAGAACTAAAACATTAGCACGAGATGATGCTTTGGAGGGCATGGAGTGAGAAAACAACTTAGAAGGCGGTTGGTTCTCTTGAAGCATACATTGTTTATTTGTTGATTTTGTTTTTGATAGGTTGCTTCACATATTCACAAATAAATATTTACAAACAGTGTACAAAATTGAAAACTATACTGAGTAAATTACAATCTCTTCATTAAAGAGGTAAGGATAGAGATGAAATTTAAGTAATCCTCTAGATCTAACTTTCTAGCATCCTTAATCAAAAAAATCCTTTGCCCAACAATTGTATGCATACCTCACCTTTCCACATATGATTGAAATAAGATAGAGAGAAAACCTCACTCACAAAAGCATACTTGCACCTAAGTTTCCACAGAGTAACAAAGCAAAGAGATCTCAGTAAACCATAATAGGAAAACTCGCCAAACCCCCAAAAAAAAAACGGAAAAACTCGCCAATATTCGGCCAATACTGGGAATACTCAAAGAACTTAAAAATACTCAAATTTCTTTAAAAACATAAATTTTAAGCAACACAGCTACAAAATGTATCAAATGAGCCCATAAAATGTTGAAGTGTTTTCTATTGGATTTGAATACAAATACAATACAAAATCGCATCATCATGCGAATACGACAACCGGATGATACTAGTCCCCACACTCGGTTGCGTCTCCAGGCTCCTCTCCTGAAGGCTATGAATCTGGCTCGATCATGGAACTAGATGGTGGTGTAGGTGGCTCCTTTGTTGCATGTTGGAGATCACCTCCAAAGATGTCATCCAATCCAATATCTCCTCGGAGTCCTGCTAGTGCTTCTCCCTCCATAGCCTCCCTCTCAAAAGAAGCAATCTTGTCCTCTGTGAACGCAGGGTTTTCCTCTTCTTGCCTAGTCCACTCACTGTATGGATCTATCTCATCCAAATCAATGAGCTCCTCTGATGTGGTCTCAACTTTTTTTGTGCAAAGCCGAAGATTGTATTGCACAAAAACCAAGTCGTTGAGCCTTTTTTGAGTCAACTTGTTGCGCTTCTTCGTGTGATTAGTCCGAGCACGGGAGAATACTCGTCGAGTTTTGGCGAGTACTCGCCAAGTTTTGGAAAGCTATCCAATATTTTTAATTACTAATTTGTCTACAGGCGATCAAAGCTCATGATTCTTTCAGAAGATTGCAAGAAGTTGCTTGGTCCAAAAAGGTGCAAAAATGGATTTTATGAAAATAAGAAAAATATTGCCATCATTGCGTAGAGCTCGAGAAAATATGCACTTTTAGAGAAAACGGCACCTGAAACGGAGCCACAGAATGAAAGTTATGGCACATGCAAGTTTTTGCTGCTACATCGTCCCGGACCCTTTCCAAAAATGGCAAAAACAATTCTACGCTTGTGTTTTCTTCACCAAAAATCCAAAAAAGGAAAGAAATGGAGTTTTTGGCGAGTTTTTGGTGAGTATTCCAACTATACTCAGCGAGTTTTTTTTTTGCATTTTTGGCAAGTTTTCCTATGAGTTACTCATTTAGCATAATTTTGGGCGAGTTTTTCTAAACTCTTAGGAGTTTTAAGAGTATTCTATCTATGTTGTAAACAATGCCAAATAATTCGAGGAAGTCTCTATTAATGATCTAGAATTGTCGAATAGGGCTGCCCGCCAATGTAGATTCCCTGAAGAATGGTTGTCACAACTCAATCTAGATAGCTTTGAACACAATTCCACAAAAAACAGTCCCGGAAGAGGTGCTTCACAATTTCCAACATGTGACAAAATAAACACAAACCATCAAAGATGCCACTTTTCGAGAATACGAACCTTGGGAGGGAGACCTTGATAAATTACCACCCAATCGAAGACCCGTAATTTGAAGGAGATCTTGATGACAAAACACCATGTCATCGATGAATCCACAAAGCTTCAAAGATTGAAAGACACCCATCTAGCATTGAGCACAGAACCAAAAGGATTGTGTTGATGAAGGATAGATTAGAGACGAGTGTCATACTAAGTTAAGGGGTGACCATGGCTCCAACTCCAATCACGCCAAATGGGTCCATTCATAATAATATTCATCTTAAACTAATCGTCCAGAGGAATGAGGCTCTGGATCTCCAAAATAGCAAAGTCGGTCAACAAGGGAAAGAGCAAACTCATGGGCCAAGGATCACCAATCCTTCCAAGAGGGGGGTTGACATCCCACAAGTCTTCCCAAAAGAAAAATTGTCTTCTTACTAAGCCTCTGAGCCGAAAAGCAAGGGAAATCGACAATACACTTTTCTTGAAGATTTCAACTCCAAATAGGCATTCTAGCCAAATCCCACCCCAAACAACTATCCGACATCCTCCATCTAATCAATCTAGCAAGTTTTATCCAAGTTGTCCAAATGCTCTTGAGAATAAAACACCCTAAAATCTGAAAAGTCGAGGACTAGTAATAATATCACATAAACCAAACGGACCTCTAACTATGTTTGTATGTTCGAGAGAGAAATAAATGTCTCAACAAAATGCCAAGGAGAGGAGCCTTCAGGCAACGGATCACCCATTTGGCAGCAAGAACACACCATTGAGTCACTACATCATTCCGCCCAAGTCCACCCTCCTCCTTTGGCATAGTACAAACATCCAATGGAACCATGGGAAGGCCTTAAGCACCACCAAACTTGGCCCATAAATAGGAGCTCAATGTTTGCTCAAGCCAGTGGAACATGAGAAGCTTGGGGGATTCTACTCAAAACAATCAAGTATCTAAAAAAAGAAGATCCTTATCATGTCAAATGAGAAGTTTACAATGCAAATGTTGAAGTACCCAATCCCACATCGCCACCAGGAGAGAGACCAAACCCAAAAAGGATACCAAGATATCTAACAATCACTCCACGATGGACAAAAGACCACTCAACCGGAATCCAGCCCGGAGGATCATCTAAACCTATCAACCGAAATCAGTTTTGTAATCCCTAAAAATAGCTCTAGAAGCCTCGCAAAACACTAACAATCAATTTCTAGCACCTTCCACTGAGTCTTGGTCCGCATGGATAGAAAGAAATGATTCATCAGCAAAGTCGTTACTAAGCATCTCTAACCCATCACAAAAAGACATGCCTCTAATCCTGTTTTGAAGACAAACAACTTACAACAAATATCCCAAAACATCTACAGTCAAAACATAGAGATAGGACACCAAAGGCCACTCCTATCTAATAGAACAATGAAGAGCAATGCAGAAGAGGATATTATTAGTAGAGATAGAAGAAGTGGCACAAGAGGAAAGTGTCTTCACCATCCCCAAAGCAATGCCCAAAACCCAGGCAAATAAGCATCTAATAGATGAAGGTCCAATCAATCCGATAATAGGCCTTGTCAAAATCCATTTTCAAATAGAGATCCTATTGTCCAGTCTCAATAGCCCAATTCATGACCTCCAAAGCTAAGGTAATTGTATCCAAGATGAAGCACCCTTGAACGAATCCAATTTTCTCCATTTGAACAATTCTGTAAGCAACTCCTCTTATACTAGGCGCCACCGCCTTGGCAAGGATTTTACAAGCAACACTCGGTAAAGTAATGGGACGCCACCACCCTATAGAATCCCTAGCTGCAGATTTTGGTACCAGCTTTATCAAACCCTGATTAAGGGACTCGGTCAAAGAACCAAAAGAAAATGCTTCATTTGCCAAGAAAAAAAAATCTTCTCTAACGGGATTGCACATTTCTTTATAAAACTAACAAGGCAAACAATCAATCCTAGGGAATTTCCCATTCTCGCATTGAAGACAGGGCAACAAACAACTCTTCTTTGGAGAAGTTACTATCAAGCTTACTTTATTGTCACCCAAAAGTTGCACCCTGATAGAGAATGGTGTGTACTCTCTCTCCTATTGACAAAATGGGAACACCACAAGGCTGTGGGTAACCTATGTCTAAGGTGAACCTCCAGAGAGGGCCGGTTCCCTTGTGAATCACCTAAACAGCAAAAACTTTAACAAGGAAAAGGGAGAAGGAATGTGAGAAACGGGAAAATATGGGTGATACACCAATAATTTAACACATGCATGTAACATCTGCACACAAAGAAATTAAAACTCCACACACCTGCACAACTCTAAGCTATTTCACAAAATTAGTTCAAGGGTTTGGGAGAAAGGAAAACGGTAGAGGGAGTAAATTCCACACTAGAGCAACACAATATTCCTATCAAACACAATGAAAAATCAGAAAACAGCAGTATGAAAGGGAAAAATGGAGCTTTATTATTCAAAGGTGCAAGTAGAATAGCTAAAGATGCCTAAGCAAATCAGCCTCCAAGTATGTGTATATATGATTCTTTACAAAGAATATGGACTGCCTCAATATGGACTGCTGCGTCCAATATCAACTTTCCTTGCATGCTGTTTTTTGTTTTTTTATTTTTATTTATAATTTCCGTGGCCTGGGCTGCATGCATCCTTTTTGTATTAAACTTCCCCTCTTGCTGCCCTGTTGGCGCCACCATATAGAAGTCAGCAGCATGCATGTTTATTTAATTAATTCCTCTCATGCATGGGCTGCTGCGCCAAACCTGCAGGCTGGCTGTTCCTTTTCTTTTTATTCTCCTTTGTGGCAGACCCTGTACACAACAGTTGCTTTAATTAATTAAAAGTCCTTCACCTTTTTGCAGCAGCTTTTTGTCTTATCTGTTTTGTCTCTTCTACCTTTTGTCTTATCCTCATGCTCTTTGGCGCAGACTTCAGGGACAACATGCATGTATACTTTATTTAATTTTATTTATTTCCTCATGCTGCTGCTGCAAACTCAGACTGTGACCAACAGTTGATAAATTTATTAAATTTATCCTTCTCCTTTTAGCGCCATGCATATTTGGAGCAGCACTTGCCAAATTTAGCAAAAGCAAAGCTATCTTTAGCAAGTGCTATTTTAGTCAAACGCTATTTTTGGCTCATCTATTTTAAACACCTCCATCTTTAGCCAAACGCTATTTTTAGCACTGCTTCCACTCAATTGCTATTTTTTAGAAACTTTATTTTAAGAAAACACTATTTTTAGAAAACGCTAATTTTAGCACTTACTACAGTCACTACATGAAACTTTATGAGGGATCACCCGGTAGCAAGCATTCCTGGAAACCATAACAAACACTGAAGCAAGGTAAGGGGAGTAAATTCCTAAAGTGGAGTCCGAACATATCTCTAATCTTTGTCAGATTCTCTTTCATCAATCCATCGGGTCTACATATACCAAGGACAATCTCCACAGTCACTTTCCTCTTCAAGTAGTCCAAAAAATACTTGGAACCCTCGTCCCCTTCCTAAATCCATTGCAAATGAGCTTGAATTTGAGAACCTCTAAAAATATACTCCTCCCTACGCATAACTCCCTCAAGGCGAGTTGCCTCCTCCTGAAGAACAACATTATGAAGATCCCCTTCCAAAGAAAAGCAGGTCTTCTCCAAATCTTTCTTGGCATCATGGAGCTCATGGCGTCGCCTCTAAGAAAACATGTGACCCCAACCTCTCCAAATGGAAGCCTCCCACCAAAGCAACTGTTGATTTTTCAATACTCCAAATCATGCAACTGATATGCCTTCTCCTCGCTATGTCCCATGAAAGAGCAATTGTGACTCTCAGTTTTAACTCCTTTCACTTCATCAAAGATATGAGCCCATTCATCAAAATCAAAAATCCCGAAAGGGCAACAAAAGACCTTTCTCACTTCAACTTATTCAAGAATAATGTCTCGAACAGCTCATATGTGTGTGAGTGTATGAGTATGTGTCTGCGTATAGAGGATGGCCAATGCAAAATTCAAAGTGCCCAACTAATAGTTTCAATCTAGAATTTATAGTCCGAATCTCTAGCTATAACCATGTTAAGAATGGTTTGATTCTTCCACTAAGCCAAACTGTTTCAATAATTGGATGACAACAATGAGAGAAGTGTAACAAGATAAAAGCTGACAAATGGATAACTAGACAAAGGTTGACAAAAGGATAGCTAGACAAAAGCTGAAACCAAGATTAATTTTGGAATATGCAATGTTAACCAATGAGAAAACAACAAATAATCCAACTACTATTGGCATATCAAATGGGACAAAGCTTACATATTTTTCATAAATATTTTGCTAAAGTTTAGGAATAGCAAAATGTCCATTAAAGGTAACAGTAAAATTAACGTTTAGTTTTTGGGTACAAGGAATAATGCTGTGTTGGAATGTCGTGTAATCCTTTACGATGTTGGGAGAGTAATTTTTCCACTAGTTATTTATAAAAAAAAAAAATAAGCGTCATTCATAGTGTAATTTCCTGTAGGTGTTATGGGATACAATATTTTCCTTGTCTCCTTGTGTTGTTTATTCAACCCTAACTCCCAGTAAATCTATTCCCATTATGTGCCTCATAGAGATAAGAAATGTTCTAAGGCCATGCAAAAATTTAAGTGTCTGCTCATATTTTAAGAACAACATTAACTATTTTGGATGAGCAAGATGTCATCACTTAATTCCCTGAGTATGTCAGAACAAGCAATATGTCTTCCTCTACCACAATTTTATGCTGACCTAGATAGAGTATAGGGCAATGGAGGTCAAACACATCGCAAGAATTGAAAATGAGGACCATTAAGCATACAATGTTGCTGAATATATGCTTCAGGATTCTACTAATAAGGAGACCATGAATAAACTGAAGGGTCGAGTTTTCCTCCACTCCACAGTCTAACTGCGGAGGATCCTTCCGTCTAAAGAACCTACTACTGTATCAGAATGCATTCATTCAGATGGATATGGATGCCCAAGCATTGAGGTTAAGCCATCTATATGGGATGGGGTCAAGTGCCCATATATTCTATTCAAACGTTGTGGCATAGATATGGATATAGATTTTAAATGGCAAATCCATTTTCATAATTTGGTAGCAAAAACATCGTGATAGATTTTTGCATTGCAACTTATACTCAGTCTCCCCATAATCTCTTTTCACAAAACAGATTCAAACCCGCTATTTTTTCTCGTAGCATTCCATTTTAAAATGTATGTGATCTTCTATGTGGAATCATGTGCGATCAATAACTTCATACTCCACATTTCCCACTTAAGGTGGTTCAAAATAAGAAGGTTTTTATGATATTACCTAGTCAGCATCATAAAGCTTCTTAAATGAATTAGACATTTTAAATAAGGGAGAATATGCAATCTTACTTGGCCAATATGCGATCTAAGAGCTCTCCACCTTCACATAACCTACCACAAATCAAAACTTGAGTAAGATGCCAAATCCCAAAATAAAGATGAAATTCTAAGGCCATCATGAAGGAAAATGCAAGTTTGATATACAGCATGAAGTTCAAAAATACAAGGCATGCATAAGACTAAGAACCAACAATCGTCCCTCACAAGAATACGAATACAAACAAGGTCCTTTAGCAATGTGCACCAACTACTAACCATATTCAAAATTAACATCAAAGAAAGTTCCTTTGAATTTCATTAATTATATTATTTATTTTGGATCAGAATATTGAAAACAAACTCTAAATTGAAGAACACAAACACACACACGCATGTACACATATACATGTGTGAAAGCTTTTAAGTCTTGATGGCATTTGATAAGAACATTAAACAAAATCATTACCATGTAGACGACAGTGAGACGAACTTAATATATGAATCACAGGGTCCTCATTATATACAAGGAAAGCTTTGATATTGAATAACGAAGAGCAGAGATATGGATCATAAAGCTATTTCAATTTTTTCATCTTTAGCTTCTTGACTCCCTCCAAACAAACTGTTAAAAACCTGACCAATAGCAAAAAGCAGAAGAAAATCCAAGTGACAAAACTTAATGAAATCCCTTTTTGGGTCAATCTATATTTAATCAAATACAAAACCATAATGGTAAAAGATTTTGACCTCATATGTAAGTCTGATTGTCTATAGAGTAGACAAGAATTTGGTATGAACAAATGCCTGAGAAGTGGTATCAATTGTCTATAGAGTAGACAAGAGTTTGGTATGAACAAATGCCTTAGAAGTGGTATCAATAATATTAATTAAACACACTACTTCTCTATATAAGGCGGGAGATCCAACATGAGAACCCAACTAAAACGGATCTCATTTTATCCAGCTAGAATCCGAACTAAGGAGGGGCTCTCGAGATCTAGAACTATAATGGGTCGAGGTCCTCAACTTCTAGATAGGGGATGGGGATGGGGATTAATACATAGGGCACAGGGCACAAGGCGGGCCTCCGCCCTATCTCTCTTTTGTATAGCCGATGAGATGAGTCATATTCAACTATATACATGGGGATGTGGTGGGCGGATATATCCGATGAACTATATAGATCTATAAATAGATAGGGCGGGTGGTAGGCATAACTCGGGACGACGAAGTTGCATGCTCAGACCTCCAGATGGAGTTAGTTGTAGAGAGGCAATCTTCAATCCATTCCCCAACCGTCTGCACCTCGATATGGGATACTCTCCTTTGATTCTACATGGCCCAATCAATGAAGGAATGGCCCTCCTCCCCCAAAGGCGGCTCTAGGTCTTATCTTGTTCTATTTGGCAGACGTGGTATCAATATTGTTAATTAAACACACAAATGCTTTAGAAGTGGTATCAATATTATTAAACAAACAACATCACACAAAACACAAACTATATCATAAATAAAATCAATTATGTACATAAGAGATATATTGAAGAATATTCAGCAATACTTCTCCTAACAAGATGACTTCTCATTCTCTTAGTAAGCTATATCTACATACATGAATTGGCATATGCTCCTCCTCGACACTACACAACATACGATTATTTAGGTCCACTTATCTTCTCTTCACACAAATTTGGCCACTACTCTCAAATTCATCGTCGTTGTCCTTTAATGATGAAGATGGGCATGTAATATCCCTTTCTAGGGCTGAAACTATAAATAAAGGTTTGGGCTCAAACCCAAATTATAGAAATCTAATTTTTGCAACAGCAGCTCTGAAACCCTAGCAGCAAACTGAAAACCACACTTTTAGGGCATCACACACCCTTCAAACCAGCTGAAAATTAGTAAATAAATCCTCCTATGGCAGCGAACTGTAATGGCACTTAATGGCATCAATTCTCATGCAATAACAAGCTGAAAATGACATAGAATGCTTCCAAATATTTTATCCAACCATGAAGATATTTATCCAGCCAATATACTTTAAAATAAATGAGAAACAAGAGATAAAACACAACTGTAATTAATTAAATAATCAGCAGAAGTACAACTCACATTAAGGGCTGGAAATGATGATTCCAAAACCCCAAAAATACCAATGAAATGAGAAATCAGCCTTATAAATTATGAGGGAAGTGAAGAACAGCTCCAATGATCCAAATGTGCCCTAGAAGGCACTAAACCCTTCCTCCACCCAAGTCGCTACCCTAGGAGAGGGTGCAAAATGAATGAAGAATCCTTAGTAGCTCTTCCTCCTTCAAACCCTAACTGCAAACCAGCAACATCACCTTCTTTGAAGCCCTTAAGAACCACCAATTGGAGAGTTTTTGTTCTCTCGAATTGAACAAAGAAGGGTTTCATCCTCATTGTGTGCCACACCAAAGGAGTTTCACCCTCTCATGGAATGGAATTGAGAAATTAGCCCAAAAAACCAAGTGTAAAATTATAATAAGATGCATGCCCAAAATGAGTCCAAGTGACCCCTTATATATCTTCTTGGTGACGCCTTGAGGGTTTATTAGGGAACCTTTCACATAACTGACCTCTTATGGATGTTTGTTGTAATAACCTTATATAACCTTCTTAACTGCCATTTAAAACTCCCTTATATAACCTTATAGGTCTCAAAATCATTTATCATGTAAGCATATATTCTTATTCACAATGTTTCACATTATTTATTTCATTCAGATTTAACTTATACAAGTACACTTAATCACACGAAAAGAGTGAACATTGGTTTAAAGGGAATGGATTCCATATTTTGTTTACTCAAAAGGTCAACATCTTAGGGACACCTTTTTTTTGATAGACATAGTTGATTATAGGTTTTGAACACCAATAGCATATAAAAGATCCTAGGTTTTAATTTTACTTCTATTTGCACTCAAGGACTCTACGTCCAACTAAAAGTCAATTTTGATGTGGCTCAAACACCGTTATCTCACAAACTTCCAAGTTTTACTTTCTTTCAAAAATTGCACCTCAAGAACACAATTTAAATTCTAAAGGTTAATAACGATTTCATTCACATTACACTTTTATCGTCGCAATCGAGAACACAACTTGGACAGCAAAATCTAAATGCAAAACTCATCCATGCAACTAAGCCTTCTAAGAGATCCCTCAACAACCACCTCCTATTTGAGTCACACTAGACTCCCCAAAACACTCATGTACACGAATCAATTAGCTTGTATAAAAATTGAGTCGAGATTCTTTTGAGATAATTAACAACATGAGGGAAACACCGCACTTAGCGGTTTACCAGAGTTTGCTTGATCACATTACAAGGAATAAGAATTACCTTCCTTATTTGCCCTTAAGATCCCATACACAAAAATTGATTAGTCCTTTCAGAGAGGCTTAGAACACGAAAACCATTAAAAAACATTGCTAAATATGACATCATTCATGTCACAAGGTGACACTATACCCTTAACTACAACAACATGAACACTTTCACATGCACAAGAATCCCTTTACGGTGACCAACACACGAGTAATCACAATGCTCAAGGGATCTACAACTTTATACAAGTTAACATTAGAGAAATTTAACCTCCCTTAGATCATTCAGATACGAGAGGGTTAATGGAGTCAAACATGAGGCTTTAATGCAAAGGTTGATAAGTATTGACTTCACTCACGTCACTCTAGATCTCACAATGAGATCATTGAAAGGTGAAAGGAAAGAGACAACAAGAGATAGGTTTAAGTCTTTTCTAAAATGATAGGGGTATTGTAAAACTATACAAGACTCATTTAAGAGAGAGATACATAGCAAGGGATAAGGCCACGGTTCCTTTTGATAGATTAGGAATTGAAAGTTCTACCAACGACATAAGTATTAAGAGAGAGGCCAATAATTAACATTATAGAAGATTGTTTCAAAACATCTAAACTATAAGAGTAACATACAAACTCGTAAACAAAATCCCATCTAAACTATAAGAGTCACACCCAAATTAGAATGCCCGTTTTCCCCAATATGCTACAATCTCTTACACATCACGAAAATCCATAAATAACATTCATGTTTATATACATAGTGTTGATATACATCCATTTAATATTACATGTATTTCAAGGATAACCCATTATTACAGAAGCATATAGAACGCTACAATTTTTCCTCATGCCCTACATACCTACAACCACCACATGGTCAACACAATTGTTGGCATGGCATCTAACTACAATCAAGCATGATTTACAATTTCACAATTTTCCATTAATAATGAAATAACACTTAACAGACTTTTAGGGAGAGTAAGAAATATAAATGTCATTTTCATTTCATTTTCAAAGCTGAAGATAGAGCTAGAGAGAGGAGAGAGAAAAACACCATTTCTTTTCACATTCAATATCCTTTCAAACAAGCATGAAGATGGTTTCCTACGGTCATGTTTTAGTGTACACAAGGTTTGTCAATCATTATTTTACTTGGATAAGGTCAAATGACAGTTTTCTCCATTGAGTCGCAAGTTTCCAAAAACGTCAAATTTAGCCAAGTAGCCCAAAAATCAGCGCATTCAAAAACAAACTTTGAGACTCAAACACACAAGGAAACCAATCCCTACCTACTCCTCTATATATAGGGAAACACTCGGAGCTAACACAGCCCCAAGCGACCCGAACTCGGGTTCAATTGGTGCCCACCTTTCCGGGGCTAACTATCGTAAATGCACCCAAACGACCTCGTCACCCAACGATCGGAGGCCTACAAAACCTATCTGGAAAACTAGCTTGCGGGATGTTTTTCTCCAAACTGAGGGTTGGTAGCAATTGTCACGGAGAAATACTAGAGGTATGCGAAAGCCAAATCCCATTTCTACGCCCAAGGCCAAAACAACGGGTCAAAACCAAACTGCATTTTTAACTTTCAGCAATTGTTTAAAGCTACGAACTAGCCCATTGGGCTCCTAAACGCGTTACAAAACAAGGTCAAATGGATATCGAGGAACAACCTGGGGTCGGTTGAACACTCCATGTGACAAGGTACATGACCAAAGTTTGATTTTCTCATTTCGGGGTTTATAGAGATATTTTACGCCTTATTGAAAATAGGTTTTATTTATATTTTACAAGGTCGCAAGGAGTAGTTTTGAACTAACATTCAAGTTTAAATTCGCCAACCATGTAGCTTCCGTATCTAAAAGTATTGCTATCAAAGTTTCTACAACCATCTTGCGAGGTAAAAGAGTGTAGAGTTCACTTTCATGATTATTGGTCTAGTGCAAACAAAACCAGAGGTACAATTGTTATTGGATAGCATGTTTCGTTTAATTCACCCAAAAATTTACTCTTCTTTAGCTTAATTTACAATTCCATTGAAATTAGGAAAACTAGAAAGTAAAAATTTTGCAAGAGAGTAAGATGACCATGCATGTGTTGATCTCGCAAGCGAGAGAAGGAGAGTTGACAATGCACCACGTTATCTCCATCGAGCTAGCATGCGAGTTAGGAAGCCGAGTTATGGATTGAGTTGGGCGAGTTCCATGGCAAGCTCAATGTTTCATTGGCTGATTCAAAGATGAGGTGCATGACGAGTTACCCAGCAAACTCATGAGTCGGAATTTAAGCGTCCCAAGGTCAAAACAAACATACAAACCACCAACCTCAATTCTAACCCATCACACGGTGGAGTGGCCAACCAATGGCCAAGCACCAATCTCTATTCGCGGTCCTTTAACCACATTTCCTTGGGCATTATGTCAAACATTTCATGTGATCGCCATATACGTACATGCCATACATACGTTGCTCTGAGACAAACCCACAACACCAAGCAAATGCAGCCAGTAAGAATTTTAAACAATATGAAGCTTCCCTTTTTGCATTTTTCAAACATTTCACATGCTTCCACGGGCATACTGTCGGGGAACTTGCAACGCAACACATAGCAAAAATCCACTTCCAGCAATGTTTTGATGGCCGTCCCACTCCTGTTTGAAATCTCTATTGTGGCGCATGCATGGGGGCATCGGCTAAGGTTGTGGAGTTGGCTTTACAACTGACAAATTGTGTTTGCTTTGAATCTTCCAAAACCTTTTTAAACAAACCATTTTGTGCACTTCTAGCATTCCATGCTAGCCATGCAACCACATTTTTTTATCGGCATTTAAACAAACAGCCCACAACCCTGCGCATGCTTCCACATTTTGCCTAGCTGTCTACCAGCGCACTTGTAACTATTTCCTCAAACAAATCCACCTTTCAACACTTGTCAACTGCATTTGTTTGGGAGTTTCTAAGTCTATTAAGCAAATCCATTTTGTGTAGCACCCTGCAATCATTACAGCGCACTTCCTAACATTTCACTCATTAACAAATCCACCTTTCAACACTTGTCAACTGCATTTGTTTGGGAGTTTCTAAGTCTATTAAGCAAATTTTTTGTGTATCCCTGCAATCTACAGCCTTTCCTATCAGCACTAGCAACAAGGAACCAAAGCCATCCAAACAAACATGGCTCTTAAGCCTGCAAGTGATCCATCTAGGTACTTTCACACCAAAGCTATCTATGTTTGGCAAGGATATTTACTATTACACATGCAATTCACAACAACTGACACCCACAACAAGCCTATGCAAATTTGGGGAACAAAATACCTTAGAAAAAAGGTTCAGATTAGAAGCAAGACAGCAAGGGTGGACAAATTTAACTGGAGGCCTAAATGGTGTGTTTGGGGAAACAGCAATAAGGTTGTGTGAGGGTGTCCAACACTGTTGCGTCCTCTTCAACAACCAAACAAAATAAAGAAAACATTTTGTGCATACCCTGAAGTCATTGCAGAAAAGAGAAGGCATCTCTTTGAGGGGTTTTGGTCAAACAGTCCATGCGCCTTCAGCATCCGTCTACATTTCGTCCGGGCATTTTTATCAGACAGTCCATGAGCCTTGTCTAGACTTCCTCCTTTGCTTCCACGTTCAGCAGGGCAGCAACAACTGAACAAAAGACCAAGAGGGACCAACATTCCTCTCACCAAATCCTTTTGATACGCACTCAACCACACAAGGACCAACATTACCAAAAGCCTCACACATGCCCAGAAATGAATTAAAAACATTCTCACTAATACCAAAAATTCCATTATTTCATTCTTGGAAGGAGGTTTGGCACAAGCTCCAATAATTTGGAGGAGTTTAGGGATAGTTAAGAATATTTGATAATTTAATTATTTTCATTTTTGCTTTGTTGTTTACATTTTAAATTTCAAATGATTTATATTATTTTATTATTTTAAATTTGTTTTAACCATAGCCACAAGTACAACCACCCCCTCTAAGGCATTTACCTTATCACGAAATTATCTTTACTAAGAAAATTATGCGGATTACTTTTATTGTTCTCCGTAATACAATTTGGTTAGGTCAACGTTAACATTATAAACAAATATATATTTCAAACTCAAGATTCGAAAAATGATCTCGAGTTGAATGAATCACAAGAAGACGACATCACCACACGAAGACACTCCAAGGGTTCCAAAGGGTTCGTCGCGAGAAGGACAACTTTAACATTGCCCTTATTATTTTATTATCGCAATTGCTTAATTTATTTTACGATCACTTCGCAGGTGGCCAAAACGACGCCCTGACACAAGCCAAAATTTAATGACCATCTCGCGGTCCTAGGGGCAAGGATTTTAAACACTTCTAACAACAACCGGGCAAGTGTTATCCAAGACTCTGTGGCACACAAGGAGCAACGAACAACACAAGCACTTTTTCAAACATCCCCGCAACTCGTTAAGGCCGAAGCAAGGAAAATTTTCTACGATACTCCCTTACAGATACTCCCTTGACGCACCTACCCACCTCTTAGGTAAAGCAGGATCTGCACAGAATTATCAGAGAAGACATTTACAGGCAGTTCATCCAAAGCATACTTGGATCAGCCCTCTAGATGGTCTTCGCCCTAAGATGGCTTTCTATGTTGCACATTTTCTTGAGATCACAGACGGGCTTATCAGTCGGCCCACGTATATCTCCCGACACTAGTTACAAGCACTCTGCATTTCCCTAGGCCAATTCAGAGTGGGCTCTCACAAGCTCCATGTGGAGGATCACCGGCTAGACCAGTTGTGAGAGGATTTGTCAGCTCTGTTCTCTCCAAGAGATCGAAACAGAAGATCACTTCATTTCAGGTGTCCTATCTACTACGAGATCAGAGGGAGATTCCATTGCTTATTTCGGGAGCATCCGACTTTTGCAGCTTTCTTCAAGTACCGTGATCAGCAGTGTCTTGCTCTCTACCTGCAAGAGGCTCTCAGGCTCCAAAATGAGACCCTTCAGTCTCCTCCCAAACGAGTTGCTACTCTACAGATTACTTCTTTCTTCACGGTGCTCCCCTCGGGGAGGGGCACCAAGGGCACTTCGATACCAGCCCAAATTCCCGGACCAAATCTGTCAGAACCCAAGGGGCTACCTCCCAATCCAAAGGTATTCGTGATCACACTCGGTTGGGGGTCCTCTCTCAGAGGCCGCGTCCATCTAGGAGAACACAGAGGGCCCATTTTGTTCGCCCTTCTTTCGGACACCGGCGTCCCAGTCTTTCCCATAGCTTCAGTTACAGGATACAAGCATATTGCTAACTACTTTCAGTTGGCCTCGGATGCTAGGTGACAGTGTCAGTGGTGGGATTCTCCCGCCCTCCTCTTCAACTCCATCCATTTGCACTCTTTCGGCCATGACTTTTGCTTCTCCTCCTTTCCTCTCTTTCTTCTTCTCTCTTCTTTTATTGTTTGGATGACCCCTTCGGGTCTCCCTTCTGGCACCTCTTGCATTGTACTGTACAGTCCCATTGACCTACTTTTGTGGTCATTCGTTGGACATTAATATATTTATCTTATCTTATCTACGAGTTGGAGGCGGCACTACATTTGCTTTAGCTTTTAGCTTGACTTTTTACCTCTCCAACCTAGCCAACATGCCTCAAAAGAGAAACCACGAAAGAAAAGGTAAATGCTCACAAAAAGACTAAAAACATAAACAAACACTTCCCTTGTTCGCCTTCATCTAGCCCACGAGAAGTGGAAGGGGCTAGAAGTCTTCAAAATGAATTAGTTCGAAAAGGGGACACTACAGTCTTCCTTTCCCGATATTGCTTGCCCTAAGCAATTGCAAGCTTGGCTGAACTGAAACTTTTGTATCCTTCATCTTCTCATTTTGTATGGCAACATCCTCAAGAGAGATAGGAGGTGGCTTCCTTGACAAAGCATCCGCCACCACATTATTTTTCCCTTTGACATATTCAATATCAAAATCATATGCTTGGAGTCCACTTACCCACCTTTGTTTGTCGGTCATTCAATGATGAAAAAGAACCTCAAACTATTATGGTCGGTTTTGACCACAAACCAAGTTGATCAATGCATGCATGATGGCCAACATTTCCTTGTCATAGATGGAGAAATTCCTCTCATGCTCCTTGAGTTTCCGGCTCTCATATGCAATGGGATGCTTATTTTGCATCAAAACAGCCCCTATACCTTCACCGAAGCATCACATTCAAGCATAAATGGAATAGAGAAATCTAGAACAGCAAGTACTGGGTAAGAACTCGTCACCTTTTTCAGCTCATAAAAAGCTATTTGGCTTGTTTTTTATTAGCTAAATCGGGAAAGATAACAGTGTACAGCAGTGACAAAGAGCCATATACCAGGCAATAGAGAATAATTTAAACACGCACTAATATTATTCTCCCTCTTAATATTACATTTGAAATACGAGTTATATAGGACATGTATATCCTATAAACGGGATTTCACCAATCCCTAAAATATCTCATTGTCTAACCAACAAGCTATATACGTAATATTGTTAAGCTAACAATATTTACGTTTAACTATCAACTATTAATAATGTGAACATATAAATCTCTAACATTCACCCCCTTGATGTGAACATGGGAAGATGACATGTTTAAAAATTGAACCGCCTCTTGAAAGCATTGCTTAGACCAAGTACAAACTCCATAAGTTATCTATTTACCCTCGTGAAGGCGTAGTGACAAGTCAAATTATGCAGAATACTCCCTACCTCCTTGGATTCTGTGGGACTTTCCCTTCCTCCTAGGGTGCCCGAATTCTGAATCTCCAAGATCCACAAGCTTGGCACTAACCGGATAACCATCCCCGAGTTTACCTCATAATCTTCTCCTTCTCCCCAAAAATGAGTTTTTCAAAACATGATTCTTTCCCAAATTTTGAAAAAGATGTTTATTCAAAGAAACCCCCACACTGAAAAACAAGAACTCTGAAAACACATCACGCAGAAAAGCAAAACACACACTAAAAAATGCCACCAAAGCATGTGGGCCCCGTCGTTGGTGGTGATGAAAGGCTCTAGAAACCTCCATCCTCGAATTCCTCCAACCTCCAGGTAAAGGTTGCTAACTCACTTGATTTAGCTTTGAGGCTCTTTATATATTTGTGTTGTCAAGCGTCAACGTTTTTGTGGTCAAGCTTTTTCAGGTTCAATATCTCCATCATATCGCTCTTGAAATTTTCGCAAATTCTTTTGTCTTGGCACTTTACATACAGGACGTCGCGTTCAAAGGTGATAATGGGTCCGTGAGGCAAAAAAATTATTTTTCAGACTTTTGATGACATAAAATGACACTTTGATGGACACAAAAATGACTATTTTGGACTTCGACAATTAACTCACAATAACACTATTGAAGACTCAATTTTACAAAACTTAATGAGACAACTAATGACCTTTTTAGACGATTGATGGATACACAAGGACTAAATGTTAGGAAACTAAAACATTTACAATGAGATTGACTAACTAAACTAAATACTAAAAAATTATCTTAAAAGCCGTACAAACCAAATGTCACGATTGTCTAAAACAAAAACAAAATAAACTTACCTAAATACATTTATGATTTTAAATGATGAGGACGAATCATCACAACATTTTGAGTAAAAAATACATGTAAAACAATATATTTAAAACCTTAAATATTTGAAGGTTTGGTCGACGGTGGCAAAGTTGTTTGAGGAGTTTAGCGTGAGTTGGTCGGCGGGTCATTGCTCCACAAAGATTCTGCTAGATGAAGCCCTTAACCGATGTTGAGTTATGTCGACAATGCATGCCACCAATACAAAGATCAACCCAAATCAAGTTGATCACAACCGTCAAACAATGTGAATCTGGATGCAATACAAATATGAGTCAAAGAAGTCGTAGTAATATAGAAATATCAATCTGAGTTTGGTGATCAATATATGACCATTGTCCAAATCCTTCCTGTAGCAAATGACACGTCCTCTAATTTGAATGTCTCAAACTGATTAACAAACCTAGAAAACGCAGAACTTCATTTGAAGATATAAACGATGCATGGATCTTTGAATTTGTTGGCAGACCGCAAGAATTAAGTGCAGAGTTGACAGAACAACACAAAATTATACACAAATGGCGACATCAATTTTGTCACACGGCCTGATACTTATTTTAAGGCATAAACGGATGCTTGAGTTTAAGGCAGACATGATCCATTCAACCCACACAAGTCAATCTCCACTAAACTACATACAATCGCTCATCAATGACCCATAACATAGCCCATAGCCTGCTCTGATACCAAATTTTAGGGAAAGATCAAAGTTGTACAGCAGAGAGAAAGTCATATACCGAACAATAGAGAATAATTTAAACACGCAATAATATTATTCTCCCTCTTAATATTACATTTGAAAATTTGAAATACAGAGTTATATAGGACATGTATATCCTATAAACGGGATTTCATCAATCCCTACAATATCTCACTGTCTAACAACAAGCTATATACGTAATATTGTTAACCTAACAATATTTATGTTTAGCTATCAGCTATTAATAATGTGAACATTTAAATCTCTAACACTAAAAGCTTCGTTCCGTTTAAATCAGCAAAGGAACATCAAGTTGTGAGAACCCTTTCACAAATCTTCTATAATAGCAACATAAACCCAAAGATCCTCTCAATTGTGATATGTTTTGATGTAGAGCACCAATCACACTCAAGCCAATGTCAAGGTTAGAATGATCAAAATAACACAAAACAGTCTCTTAAGCTTGCAAATGTAGTTATTTTCCTCAAGTCAAGAACCCTTTAATCATGCAATGTTAAGTCCTGTGAGCCCAACTTGGCTTATGCAATGCTTGGGATATATTGTCAATCCTTATATCATACCAAAACAACCATCAAATTAGATGAAAACACATAGAATCTTCAATTTGTTCATCTTAACTTAAAACTGTCTTCCTAAGCTTCTCAAACCAAATGCCTCTAGTGAGTTGGTGTTGGGAAGCATCTACCAACTTCCAGGACAAACTTAAATTAGTTCTAGACACCCATTTGCCTCCTTAAGGTGTGGGTAAAATATCTTGGCTCAACTCTGAATGTAAGACTCCTCTCTCTCTCTCTCTCTCTCTCTCTCTCTCTCTCTCTCTCTCAGACCTAGTTTTCCTTCTAGTAGCCCTTCCTAGGTCCTTTTTTGGTATAACTTTTGATAGAGGGACTTTCCAGACAAACTAGTCACCTTTTAGAGTACCCATTTGGCTGTTTAGTCACTGTGCAAGAATTAATGGTACCTTCTTTGAAGAAAAATGCTACAAAATCACCTTTACAGATTCAAATTAGGCCTCTATCACCATGCTACAGGCCTACAGAGCTACTGACAAAAAAAAGGATAAGCTGCAAGCAACTACCAACCTCCAAACCTTGATAATAAGCTTGAATTCTCTGTTTATAAGATGTCTATAAATTTCTAGGTCTTGACATTAGGTGTAAGGTCTTCAAAACTTGTTTTCTCAGTTTCAAGTAAAGCCTTATGGACTGTGCTAACTCTAAGAGCCCAAACTGTTATTGGCTGTGATCAATTTTGGAAAGATCAAGTTCTAAATCTTGCAAAAACCATGAAAGGAGGGTGTTAAGATAATATTTACCAAGTTTCAAATCTGGGTTTCCAATTTTAGTCCCTTAATTTCTCCTTTTAGTTAAACCCTAAGTCTCCAACTCTTCTCCCTATAGGTTTGCAGTCAACAGTTACCAACTGTAGCTTTTGAGTGCATGATCAACCACTAAAACCTTCACAATGTCAATGCAATTACCAATTTAACCCTAAGAAACTTTCTTCAAAATTTCCTTTCTTGAACTTGTGTTTTTCGACTCTTAAGACACATTTCTTTATAAACCCTGGGAGGGTTTCTCAGGCCACCGAGAAGAGTAATTTCTAGTATTTAAGGCTTTTTCTCACTTTTTCAAAAGTACTGGTAAATAAATGTGGACTGTGCCACTTCAACCTACCTCTTCAAATCTTTAACCTTCCAATTTAGCACTCCTCTGTTCTCTGTCACGTGTTTTTCCAAAAGTCTGTGTAATCTTGAGGTTTGAAACAGAGTATTCTAAACATTGGCAATAAAAAAACAAGATGTCAACTTTCTATCAATCCATGAAACAGATCATTTCCTCTCACTTACCTTGTTGTAGGTTCAACTCATCAGTATTACCGTATAGTCTTTTGATCTCAAACATTCAACTCTGAAATTGCATGCAAAATATGACAATTTCAAGCAAAAACAGTTTTGTTTGCAAACCAAATCCCTTTTTCACTTCTTCGAGCTCCTCCTTTGTTTGTCATTTGAATGATAATGTCAAAAACAGTTCCAAAATAATGTTTTATACCTCCTTACTCGAGCTTCCCCCATAACTAACAGTCATGGTCACAAGAGGAGGTTCACATCCTGAAGGAAAAGGAGCTAAGAACAACTTAAGAGCTACATGACCAACTTTACAACATGAAAGTCTCCTTAAGACACCACAATGATTCTAACACTACTAAACATGCTTGCAATCACCCCTTAGACTCCTATTGGTAGAAGAAGGGCTACAATGGATAATAATGGGCAGTGGTCTCCTCCTCTTGTTGGGGTAGGTAAAATTAATACTGATGGGGCCTCTAGAGGTAATCCTAGCAAAGCCAGTATGGGAGTAGGGAGGTCACATGATGGTGTTCCAACTTTCCTGTTTGCAGAAAATTTAGGGTTTCTCTCCAATAATATGGCAGAAGGATATGTTATTTTGAGAGGACTCCAAGAGGCTCTGAAGGTAGGTTGGCAGCATATCATAGTGGAGTCAGATTCTCAAATTTGGATTAAGCATCTACAACATGTTACCCCTTGCAGCCAGGCGGATTGGAGATTGGGAAGAGTGTTGGATACAATTGAAAATATTCAACAAAAAGACTTCCAATATATCCCAAGGAATCAAAATAGGGTGGTTGATGCTTTGGCAAATTGGGCGCTGGACAAATCCAATATAGTTTGTTATGGTCTCCCCCGCATTGGTGGTCATCACAGACCAGGGATGCTATCTACTCTCTTCTTTCTTTAGATGCTACCAAGGTTTGGAATCTATAATTGCTTGAAGAATGTGTATATGTGGATAGTGATGCATTTCCTACTTATCTGTGTAGTATGCATGTCTGGGAATCAGACAATGTAACTTTGTCATCAACTCTTGAATAAAATAGCTTCTCTTTTTTTTCAAATACAGAATATAGAAATAAGATAAGACTCGTCTATTCATCTCATAAACACACCGTACACATGATATACTTGAAAAGTGATATATATGATATGACCTGCTAACCTTACATTGATGATATGATATCCAAGAGTTACACAATACAAACAGAAGTCTAAGAGGAACAGTTACACCAGTTGGGCTGGCTCAACCTGTTGGAACTTTCCAACTAGGCAAAAATGAAAAACCGCTCCTATCCGATTCTCATACAACCATAATGTTTCTTTTATTTATTTATGACTGCTCTTTATTACAAAGTTATCTACAACTCAGACCTACAATATACCAGGTATTCTCTTTGCTTGTGAACACGCGCAAGAGCTTCATCAACCTAGGGAGTCCCCAAAGTTAAACTTAGTAAAGCAGGGAGGAAACTTCCAGTCCTAGTTGGCGCATAGACAAGCAGACATAACAATGGCTTTTATCATAGATTGTCTCAGTGTACTGCAGAATATATTAATAACAGCTCATCCTCTTCCTAGCCTTCTATGTAGATACAAAATCAAGATGATGAGAAAACATCATAGTTGTCCATTTGCAATGCAATAACCCATTGTCTGAGCATTTTTAATTCTCTAAACAGTGACCAAGTCAGTGGACACCGTCATCTAGAGGATTGACATATCTTTGCAAATTTCCTTGAATTGTGCTGTTTTTCTTCAAATCAATGTTTATTTCTTGTCCCATTTGTTCAATCAATAAGATATTCTTCGTATTTAGCAAGTCGGTTCCAATAGTGAGATGATGATGGAATCATACATGAAGATATCTCCTCTACTCTGTATGTGTTGGGCAGTAAGGACTCCCACACATTGTATTCCAAAGTAATTTGCCATTGCCAATCTAAAAGTCAGCAACCACAAAATTGAATTGTTTTGTATTTTAAATGTACCCTCTAGCAGCAATATAGTCAATGTCTGACATAGAATATTACACACCAATATAGTATGGGCATTTTTATCATTAGATCAATTGCATTCAAGACCTGATCTTCATCATCCATTGACACACTACTTGCCTGAGTATTGTGTTTAAACTTTAGGATGGTCTTCAACAACTCCTTCACCTTCATTGCAATTGTCATCTCATCAATATATTTTACCAGAGTTATGACAGACAACTGAGCCAAGTCTTGTGACAGACTGAGTGTGGAGGCACCAACACGAACTTCTACAATTGTTGCCTTGTGGATTTCCTCTCCAACATCCACACTTTTTTTCCCATTTCCTTCTAGATTTCATCTAAAGCATCCAATATCTAATAGTTTTCAATCATAAGGTTTGGTTGAGCTTTTATTCTTGCTTGCACACTCGTCACAACTAAACACTCTAGCTTCGAGCAAATTGACATAAGTCATTATGCCTTGGACAATTGTTATCATCGTTGTCTTTTGGTCCACACTATTGGCACTTCGCCAACAAGTTATTGTTCATCTAGTTTCACTGATTTTGCAAACTTTTCCCACTCATTGCTTTGCTCAAAACCATATAATTGGATAGTTGTTGGCATCCCTCTCAATTCATTGGCTTCCACATTGATTTTCGATCTATTGTTGGCTCTGTCGAAAGTTACAAAAACCAGCACCTTTAGATTCCTTTTGGTTTCACAATGATTTCGTCGACTACATATTTGTAAAACTAGTTCCTATATGCACCCGTTTTGCATGGTACAATATTTAAAATACCAATGATGATTATGAGGATCTCCAAAAACATGACAAGATGTTTCGAAATCCTGAGACCACTTGCACAATCCACCCTTGACCATTTTGCTTCTTTTGCCCTTCTCTAGCCTTTTCTGGACCATTTTGAAAGGCCTTGCCTACGTTTTCCCGTCTTTTGCACGCCTCATGTTCAACACACCACTGCCACAGCGGTCTCCTCCCCTGCTGCCGCGATCTCATCCCGCACTTCGGCAGTTCTTTCCCACGCCATGGTGGTTTCACTTCCATCCACGGAGTTTGTGTGTTACCTACCAGCGGTTTTGTCTCTCACCATGACGGTTGAGTCACCGCCTCCTACTAGAACCGGCAGTTGTCTCTGAAAGGTTTGCCTTTTCCCTCTTATATCATGCCTGATTTTTGGTCCTAATTTTAAGCCACACACTCGTTTTGCCTCGTTTTTAACCCCCAATTCACTTTCCCTTCCCAATCGCACTTGATTTCGCCACATAGTGATCCAATCTCAACCATTGATATTTGTTTTGATCTAGAGTTAGGATTTTGATCTGCGCTCATTTGCCACCCCCCCAGAATTTTGAAGCTTTTTCCGAAGAACACTGTTGCTGTTTTTTTATTTAGAAAGAGGAAGGCCAAGGCCAAGGGAGGTTTCTTCCCAAATAAAGCACCTTGTTTGTTGCTGCTATCCACGAAGAGAATACAAAGGTTTCCAAACCAATCTTCTGACTTCCTTAAACCAGCCACATATTTGTTGTGTATTCTGCTTACACAATGCATCCAGCTTCCGATCTCTTCCTACCGCATCACTGTCATCATACCGCTCACACTGAGCATCAACTAGAGTAGTTTACTGAGGGTATAGACAAAGAAGGTTCAAAGTCAGCACTCTTTTGTCTAAAAAAGAGGTTAAATTTGTATTCAGTTGTTTATTTAGATAGATTGTTTTAGCTTACATCTCCTTAGATTTAATCAAAAAATCATTGAAAAGAAAAAGGAAAAAGAAGATAGATTACATTCTCAATTTTACATTTGTAGGTTAGAATTTTGAAACTACCTATGCTCTAGGCTTTTCCCATCTCCGGGATTAGATCCTGGATTTATTTTGAATTATAATCCTTCTTGTTTAGGTTTTAGATCATCTTGATTGTAGAAATTGCATCCATAAACCATAAAAATACCAAAAACAAGTTTAACCTTAGATTTGTTTTCAAAATTGTTAGTAGATTAGAACAAACATATTCTGGACCTTAGCTTGGATTAGGTTTTGTCTAGATCTCTAATGTTAGGATAGCTTCATCACAATTTATATTGTAGATCTCATCTTGTTCATCACTTGTTTATTAGAAAGAGCATTTAGATTAGGAAACTTAAATCTCATAAGACATAAGGGTTAGATCTGAAAATTCCAATTGCATGTGAAGGATTGTAGTTTTCTTTCTTTCTATTTGTGTGTCTTAAAATCATTAGGAATCTTTTCATTTGCAGCTGTAGATTTATTTAAATCGTTGCCCATTTCATTGTTATTTAAATCTCCCAAAAACAACAAAAACATAATTCTATTTGCATGTTATCAAATAGAGTAGTGAAAAGAAGTCTTCATTTGTTTATTCCTATTGCGTGCAATCAAGTAATTAACATTTAAAACTTCTCCTTCCAGTAAGTAACCAATTCTAGTTGTATTTCATTTCATCTCACTAAAGTAATTGCAAATGAAGTAGTTGACACAAATGCAGGCAGCAGTCACAAAAACTTAATTCCATACAACTAAACACACGGCTTTCAGTTCCAAACAAGCCAGAGAACATTCCAACAACAATCTACAACATCTCCAAAACGTATTCACACCATTTCAATTACCAAAATACATTCAAACTACACAAGAACACTAGCTGATCCGTAAGACATCAGGCTGCTACTTCACAAAATATTTAACCAAAACATCTTCACGGCTCCCGTTCAATCTTTAAACCATCTATGCAACTCTCGTTCAAGCTATATTATCTACACAGCCCTCAATTCAGGCTATCTTTGGGTTATGCTCCCAATCATACTAGCACCACTCAGCGGTCACTCCACCGGGAATGACTCTAGACAGCCAAGTCTTTCCGGTTAGAATTGGACATTTACCTCACATCCCCGCTCCTCTTATTCCACTAAACACTCAAGATGATATCTTGTCCAAACTCAAACGAGAAATATTTTGTTCTACACCTCCCGCACTCATTGTGTCACAACTCATCGTCCATGACGGTGAAGCCCCTCAACAAGATAATCCCATCCCCCTTCTCATGAGACAACTATTCCCACTAGAGATTTGAGTGTCTTCTCCCATATTGTCTCCTCCTTTACATCCCCCACATGACCTTGCCAAATCAAGGCCAACCATCATCTAGCAATTTTTTCATCCGTGTCATCCAACCTAACATACCCCCATTTTCGAACGGGATATAGACCAAGAGCTCCGCACCACCATTATTCTTGATATTACTATCCACCGCAATAAGGTCCGTAGGAGCTTCACCGCCCTCGACGAGTACGTTTTGCTCTCTCGAGAACATCGGTATAGAACCCTCCTTTTGTTCTACATATACCTTTAGCATGCCATACCCCCTCAATTCACACCATGTCCACACTATCTATGGTATTCCCACCTCATCATTCTATCATCCCCTACGTCGACTACCTTGGCCCGACCCACGAGACGTGTACGCACAAAAGGCCCCTCCGCTTCTTGGCATGCATAGTTCCCTAGGTAATTTGTGCTCGTACGACCCTTGGTACAAGATGTGCACCACACTTCTTCTCTTAGTCTTACCCTTCAAATCTTTGGGCAAGAGCTTTGTGTCTTTTCTCGAAGTGGGTAATGATTATGTTTTTCATCGTCTAAGTCTCCAAGTGTTTCCCAAGCCATTACCCTTGTCTTCACTCTATAGGTTCATGGCCATCGTACATTATCATTAACAAAATCTTTAACTTCGTGTGCTTAGTCCTTATCCCTTCAATGAGGATTCTACAACTTCGAGGTCTACTCCTTCAATCTCTATTAAATTCGTCTACAACTTTAAGTAAGAATTGTGTGGTCATTAGAGATTCCATTGAAAAAAGTAAGAAAGAAAGAAATTATATTAATGTCCACCAATGACCAAAAGTAAGTAGATGGGACTCGAGGATGCACCGATTAAGCTGCAAAAAGTTCTAGGAAGAGAGAATCCTAGAAGAATAATAAAGGAATTTAAGTACATAAGACAAAATAAATCAATAGGCCACCAACACATGGCGGTGAAATCAATACAAATAGCAATGAAGGGAAACGAGAGTCCCAAACGCATGTGCCAATGAGGAGTGGAAGGAAATCTCAATGAATATCTATGTTTGTGCCCAAAATGGAGTCGCCGAGTCATCAACAAAATATTTGATATACTTTCCAGGAGTACCCAAGGTCCGAGAGGTCAAGCCAAGAGCGAGGAGGAAACGAAGGACAAGAGCAAGGAGGAAATGAAGGAAAAGAGAAACCGTTGGACGATATGCAATGGTAGGTTTTCCTAGCGAGCTCCAATGCATCATAGAAAAAACTTGCCCACTTATGGAGAAGTCAACAAATGCAAGAGTGCACCATGTGGTATCAATGCGCGACTTTTATAAGAATAGTAACTTCTACATGGACATCTTGATGAAGTTCAAGTTCTTTTATGCAGCCAAAAGGAAATCTGCTTTTCAAGCACATGTGCAGCAACTTCAGATTTCTTACTAGCTAGTGCAAATTTGGAGGGCTCTTGATCTTGCGAGTCATGGGAAGGTGGAGACAGTTAACATTTTTAAGAATGAGAAAGAACAATTTATAAATGAGATTTGTACAAAATATCTTCAATAAGACCTTGTAGCAACAATGTAGGGCGGCTAATGGTTGAAAACCACCTGCTTGAAGAATATAGAGGTTCAACGTCTCCAAAAAAACTTAAGATGTTGTTCGACAAGTTGGAGAATCATGAAACCTATACTTGGCCTTGTGGTTGATGCCCTATATAAAGGGTTTGATGAAAGGTAAATTATTTGATTGGGTGAGTTCTTATCTAACAAATTATAAAATGCCTTTGATGAGCATTCAAATTATCAACCCAAGGTGCAAACTAATGAAACCCCATGTACAAGATGCACACCAATTTTCAAATTAAACAACAAAATGAAACTATAATTCATGTTCGTAAAATGTTTGCAGAAATAAAAAGTGGGGATTGTAAATGTTAATTGTAAGAAGGAAAATTCAAACGGAACAATAACCTAGGAAAGCAATCTAAGTAATTACATTTAAATAGAGGTTCCTGCACCAATTCTGCATTGTGTATGGTCCCTTCCTCTCAGTTATCCTATCCGCACTTTTTAATCAGAATTAGTATGAATGCATCTTCAGTTACACAGGTTTGCAACAATTGCTCTTTTTATTGAGTAGTGGAAAAATGGTACAACTACAAATATCTGAACTCTCGTAAACAACTTCTATTTGGAATATGGAGAAGACAAGTTTAGATGGGCAGTTCCCAACTTTTGTTAACTTCACTTTTTATTACAGTAACGAAAAATCTGAATTTAGGTCCTATTTGACTTAACTTGCCCACTTAAAAAAATACATTACATCTCATAAACCACCCAAAGACTCTCAAGCTAAATAAGATAGTTGTGTTTTACAATAATGTACAATGAGTTGTTTAATGAGTCAGGCTAGGGTCCAACTTTAATAGTTGGAATCGGACTCAAAATCAGCCGAGGGTTCGATTGGACTCGGACAGGAATCAGACCAGTTTAAAATTTATGAACCAGTTTACTAAAAATACATAAAATATTACAATTTTAATGAAAACAATATATTTTAAAGATTCCAAACAATTAGAGACAAAATATGCAAAGTTTTCTCATGTATATACCATGTAAGGGTAAATATAGCAAAATGGCAGGAAGTATAGTACATATCCAAAATAAAATACATAAACAATGAGGCTCTAAATGGCCTCTAGAGTCCAAAAAACAATATGCTACAAGCTACTACATGTCTGATATCAATGATCAAATCATCAATCATCAAACTCAACACCAAATCACAAGGAATGCCAAACAAGCTCCAAGCTCACTCCAAATCACAACTCTTCAATACAACTCCACAAGCTCCAAATGCTCACAAATGCTCAATGAGAGAGATGTGAGGTAAATGGGGGTGAAGGAGCGGCAGGGTTGGCATCTCTATATAACATAATTTTAGGGTTAGGGTTGAATAAAGCCAACTAGAAAGTTGGATTTTTTTAAAATCTTTTAAATGTCAAACCGCTGCTTTTTTTGGCGCAGACCAATTCGAACCAGTTTGGGACTTTGGAACGGTTCCATACCGAATTGGTCCCCAAGATTTTCTACCGGTTTGTGCCCTTTACAATTGAACCATTCGAACTGGCCAGTTCCAGTTCGGCCAGTTTTAAAACACTTAGAAGTAATTTACTTAGCCTACTTTGATTTTTGGGCTAGTTTGTGGTTTGTACTGTTTGGGTGGTTTGGTGGTTGAACCACCACACCTCTTGGCCAACATTTAATCCAATTGTTCGTAATCTTCAAGTAGTTCCTAATGGTGGCTATACCAACCATTGCACTCACTTCCTTGATGAGTATATTCATGGACCATATGTGATGGATTGAGGATCTCCACCTGATGTTCCATCACTATATCATTATGTAGGTCATTAGGCCTAACTCTTGGAGAGCGTGCATCATGATTATGTTAATAGAAAAGGCTCTATTTTCTCTGATGTGATGGCCATATGTGCATTAAATTACATTGTGTTCCATTGAGTTTTTGTGTCATTGTGGTTAGCTTTTGTTGTGTCTAGTTTCCAATCTACAAAGGTTCGACATATGAATTTCAACAATAAAAACCATCATAGATGGATTTATAAGTAGTTCTGCTTGAATTGCATGCAATACTGTTTTAATCTATATTTAAAATAGCCCTATTTGAAATTTATATAGTACCAAATGTCGACAGTTCTGACCAATATTCATCATAGATGTTTTTAAAGTTCAGACTTCCCACTAATATAACAAGCACTATAATTGCAAGATCGTCCTAAATAATTGGCAATGCTCCATCCTAAGAAACAAATAGTATTTATAACATGTATCACAATGTTGTCCTAAATGATTACAACTGCCTACACTTTTTTAAATATCTCTTATTAAGTGCATTCTGTTAAAAAAATAACAGTTAAAAGTTTGTCACAGAAAGTGTGTATCTTCATTTCTAACTTAAATTGTATAAGTTAGCAAAAGAAATTGAAACGTTATTTAGAGAAAAATGGCACTTCTATTAATAAAAGCAATCAAAAGCACTTATCTACAGCCCAAAAACACAATATTTATAGATTGTTTTAGCAAAACATTTAACAAATTACTAAAAGAAAATTCTAGCCAATATTGTATTCTATGAAACAATGTTTTACTGCTAAGATCTGCATGTGCATAATCAATGCACATCTATGAGTGTTCCAATTGACAATAATAGATAAATTTCTTCAAGTGGTTGAAATTTGAGCTTCATAATGACCTGAAAAAACTTACTCCATTACTATGTAAACATAGTCATCATCTTCAAATGCATTGTAGAATTGAACCACATTCTCATGCCCACTCAAAGCTTGCAATATTCTAACCTCTCTTCTCACATCTTCAACGGCAATGGGAAGAAGCATCTGCAAGGATATTTGATACACTCTTAAGTAATAATATCTAGAGTATAACTAAATATGACTCCCAATGAAGACACGATTCACATCAATAACATTAATGAAAGCTGGAGGAACATAAGCACAAGTTTGCTTCAAAACAAAATATATCAACAACAAACACGCAAATAAGTTAATGAATAGGATTAAAGGACTTGAACAATTCAAATGTGGCCATGTTTGCCAAAAAAAAATTGTGTTTGCCGAAAAAGAATTGGAATTATGTTCACCGAAAAAGAATTATAATAGCCAAAGCAATCAAAAAAATCAACATTTTATCAGGAGCTTACTTATAAAACAAATTTTCAAAAACCTGACGCAAGAAAATTAGTAATTAGTGTCTTGTGGAAAAGCAAAACAATAAAATCATAAAATTATAAACTCGGATAAATAAGTCTAAATCGAAAACAATTTCAATAAGATTTTTAAAGTGAAATTAATAACCAACACAAATGAAATTTTGATGTGGTTCAGTGGTACTACATAGGTTATCAAAGGACCCATGTTTCATTTATCACAGTGTAGCAAGGAAATGTGTCTCAGCCAGTACCTGAAGACATCCTTTGGATTTGTGTGACGTTTCTGATCCAATCTCCTTCAAATACGAAACATGTCTCAGCCAGTACCTGAAGACATCCTTTGGATTTGTGTGACGTTTCTGATCCAATCTCCTTCAAATACGAAACATCTCTTGCGGGACATTTAACAAAAGGGTTGTACAAAAGAATAAAGAAATAATCTTTAATTATTATTTATAATTATGTTTCAATTTGATTTTTTAAATTATAAAGAACTAATATTTAATTATTATTTATATTTACTTTTAAATTCTTTTTATAAATCCGGTAATTTAATCTTTCTTTTTTTGTATTTCCTTTTTTTTTTCCTGGGTAGCATGTTAGGAGATAAAGATGCTATTTTCCCACTGTGGAAGTATTGCAATCACATTTCAGCAAACAAAGGGACTGGTGGAACTATTGTCACTAGTAAACTTTGTGGGAAGCATTATAAGAGCACTAACACAAGGGTGCGGGCTCATTTTTTTGCACAAAGGGGAAAGGGGTTGAGGCTTGCCCAAATGAGGAAGAGCGGTATGAAGCTATTAGGAAACAATAAAGGACTGAAGGCAAAGGGCCTCATTTAAGCTTTCACACTTCAGCAACAGTAGGAACTCAGAGTCATCCTAGAAGAGAAACTGAAGAAACAAAATCTGAGGTACATGTGTGTTCTAGACATGTGACACATGCAGCACAGGGTGTGGAGTCTTCTCATAAAAGACCATACAATGGTCAAGATGATCAAGATTTATACAGCCACTGAATGCTTCTTCTATACGAATGGAATACTGTCTAATGTTGCTCGCTCACCTTCGTAAGAGGATGTGGTTCATGTGATTAGCAATGGGCCAGTGAGGCATAAAGCAAGAACAATAATGTTTCCCCAGTCCATATAGTATAGAGGATAATGCAGTGCTTAAGGAGAACCGCTTCAACAATGTGCCCCCATTTGATTGCCTGCAACAATTTACCCCAAATTGATTGCCTGCAGAGGAGCCAGAGTTTAACAGTGATGATTATCTAGAGAACATCCTCACAGAGGACCTAGATATAGATGAGATAGCTGATGCAGACAATGACCTGATTCCGATAAGATATGATTTGGATACGCATTTGTGATTTTGTTTTTGCATGCCTAATTGACAACATTTCAGGTATGTTACTATGTACTATGTACTCTTGACCATTGTAGAGTATATTCTGAAAGCTTATAAACTCTGAAACACAAAACTATGTTAAATTTGACTAACCATGTAGGCCAGCACAACTCCTTGAAAAACCACAACATTGGACCTAGAGTGACATGGCATAGTATGAATGAATATGGAAGAAAACAGACCTGCACTAAGCAGTACTCACAAAGACTTTCATAAAACTTATATACTTACTGGACACTGGAATTTGATAATCATCAATTTTTGAATAAATGTCATTAAAGAAGAAAGGGAGTTGACTTGCCAAGCATCAAAGTTCAAACTAGCAAACTATCTGTCATATTCATCCATATTGAATGGAACTATAGAAAGTTAGAACGTGATGGTTCGAAAGATAGACTGCAATATCAATATGTACAAGCCAAAAGGTACCACCAAGGGCAGCATAACTGAAATCCCTCAGTAGTGTACATCCAAAACCCTAATAGATTTCATTAACTAAATAACAAGGAAGTATTTAGTCTAAAGTACTCTAAAACTCCTATATCTACCCTTCCCCTCACCCCACCAAACAAAAAATGGCTGATACTCCAGGTTGGACTAGTCATTTATTGACTTTGGGGGAGGTTTTGTATATTCAGTAGGATGAACATAGGTCAGTTGAGGTATTACGAAGTGTCAATGCCAAGTAGTTGTCATCCATGCCACGTCAATTGTTATTTTTACTATTGATACTAAAGAAGAAATAGATGTATTATTTGGGGATACAATTTGTAATGTCCCCTTCTCAACGCTAGTTCTTTTTGAAGACCTTGGACCCATTCCACTTCCCGTGGGCAAAAAGGGAAAGAACAAGGGAAGTTAATGTCATGATTTTCAGTTGTTTTTGGTAGCTTTGCATTATTTTTAAATAATTTTCTAATTATAGTCAGGTCAGCTGGGAAAAGGTGAAAAGCCAATTGAAAAATAAAAGAAATAGGAACTCTTATGTCTCCAAGGAGGTCCGTCCTCATTGGGGAATGTTTTTGAATTGTGGCACCACTTTTCATTATAAAAGGGGTCGCTTGGGGTGGAGGAAGATATACTGGATCAATCAATAATTTCTTGCTTGGAGTTGGAGCACGCTTGCTCTTTCTTTCCCTCCATAGAGGACGAAAACCCTCTTGGAAGACCTATTGAGAACGAAACCTCTCAATAGTGAGTTGGTTTGAGGACGAAACCCCTCAAACTTGCAAAGGGTGATCTCATACGAAGATTGCATTGTGCTGATTCAGTTTGAAGGCATTTCCATCCCTTCCCAAGGGTGGCGATGTAATGTCCCGTTAGGGCATAAAATAAAGAAACCTAGATTTCTTAGGGAACCCTTATAAAAAAATGACAGCAGTTTGATTTTTATTTAAAAACCTTACCAAAAAAATACAGCAATCTGAAATTTCACTTTATTTATCAAAATACCCACAACCCACAATACCCAGAAGGCTTAAAACATCTAGGAGACCTCTAGTAACATCAACATGGAAGAAAATAATTTTTCTAACAAGGATATGAATTTATTTTAATTTATTTCAAACCTGGAAATAGTTGAAACTTCAAAATTTCATATCTCCCGGAATACTTGGAGTGATAATGCAAAGGATAGCTCAAAATGATCACAACATAGCAATTATCAATCAAAGCAAACCTTAGATTTTTCCACCCACGGGAAGACCCCCAAAAATGATCTCGAAGTCGAAATCTCCAAATGTGTAAATCAAACTAGAAATGGATGTGAAATCTATGAAAATGGTTGCCAAATATAGCCCAAAACTGTCACAAGTGAATCTCAACTGCTTGTTGGCTGACCCAACACAAAAAACCCTGAAAATCAAACCTACAAATGATGCCCTAGCTGTAATAAATCTGAAAACAGCCCCAAAACGTGCCCTAGATCTGAAAAACAACCTTCCAAAAATTGAAATTTTGAACTGTAGCACAATAGTGAATCCGGGTGGATCCACCTCACAAAGTTGAGAAGTTTTCGTTCCCCAACCTTCAAACCTTGGAGGTTTTCATCCCCAAAGCTCCTTCTCCTTAAGGGTTTTCGTCCTTAGAAGATTTGATGCAAGCAAATAGCTTAACATGCAATGATAGAAAATAGATTGGCAAAAGATGATCTCAAATGAATACTCAAACCTCCTTTTATAACCTTTCCTTGCCTTTTTCAAGTGGGGCGTTCCATGTGGGATTAATAAAGTAACTTTATTTTCTTATTTTAATATTACTTTATTTTTCCACCAACCTTTAATAATTAATTAAAGTACCAGTAATAAGAATTACTTTAGTACTAAAATTAGATTATTAATTCCTCTTTATTCTCCCTTTAGCCGATTGAATACAATGGAAAATAGGCTAAAAGGGGTCTTCTACCTGCCATTATTTAAAAATACATTTTATTCTTATAATAATATTAATAAGTTGCCCCTAGATAATGAATTGACCGGACGCCAACTTAGAAATATTATTAATGTCCATTAATTTGAAAAAATGGATATTACAGTCCTCCCTTCCCCATTTTACTTGCCCTCAAACAAATGCAAGCTCATATGCGCAAGTACCATGTCCAAGAGGTAAAACATGTTGTAGTGCTCCAAAAGCCTAGATCTTGTGTCTGTCAAATGAGAGAGCTCTTGTAAAAACTGAGTTCGAGTTTTGAGCCTTGGTTTGCATGTAACCCTCATAATGCCCAACTTAGAAAGTCTCATATGTATGCTCCTTGTTTGACACTCTATTGTATAACTTTAGACCACTTTGACTCAACTCGAGACAAAGGGTTGCCCATTGGCCATCATCAAATCGGTCCACCTGAATGCCCTTTGTATTCAAACCAAAATTTCATTGAGTACTACTTTCTAAAACTTATACCAAGCTTTTCTTACATTTATCCAAATCAATTCTGATTTTTTTCTTTTCACAATGACATTAACATCAAAGTTATGAAATCAGAATTGTTACCCTTTGTAGAACTCGAGAATATTCTTTGGGATCCCATACCCTTTGGTGCCCATAATTATGAACTTGGATCAAGGAGTCCACATGCCCCATATTGCAAATTGTATCCTTCATTTTATCACTCCTTTTAACATGCTTCTCATGAGGGACAACAAATCTGAAATGGTTTAGTATGCAGCAATAAATATGACATGTTACCAATCCTTTCATACCTTGGAGTGTCGTCAAGATATTCATTTCCTTTTGCCTTTGCTCCTACAATTGGTGCTTTCCCTTTTTGCACTACCTCCATACCTTGTTCATATATGTTTTGAATGTCTTTGTGGCTCTTACCAAAGTCTAATCCATCATCATTTTGCTCTTCATTGACTGTTGTTAGGATAACTCCAGCAGGCTGAGAGTGATTATGGGCACCGGAAATGCCCTTTCTTCATGGGTATGACTTCCAACAATGCCATCCCCATGTTCCTTCCCCAAATCTGATTTTTCTCTACTAATATTCAGCTCTATGCAATCATTGGATACCAATAATTCATCATCAAACACTAAAAAATTTTACCTTGGGTTGCATGCTCCTTAATTTCCTTCTCATTCCTTGACATGTGCCCCATGATTTCTCCAAACCCTTGTGTCTTTATGGTGTTGTTTGGAAAATCAGTCAAGGGATCTACTTTGGCAATGGTGATGGGGGCTTCTAGGGCTCCCATGGGTTGCTCTGTTGAGATCTTCTATTCTTTTTGGTGCCCTTACTGTTCTTCAACTGGCAGAAATCTCGAAGGACAACATATCTCGCACCTTGTAGCTGAGGGTTGCATATTCTTCACCCCATGCCTCTATGTCCTCCATGTCACTTGGTGGATCTAACTCAACTGGTTGTTCTTCTTTGAAGGAATTTGGCCCTAAATATTTGAGGAGGGGTTTAATGGAGGTCCTTGCTTGACCGGATGAGCTTCCTTCACCATTATTTGTTGCTCCCTGGTTCGTTGATTTGTTTATATTGTGTCCATGTAGAGCCTTAGCCAAGTCCATAATAGATCCTGTCAATGCATCACGCATTTCCCTTTGAGATTCCCTCAAAGCATGTTGCAACTCCCTTTGGCTCTCCCTTTGAGATTCCCTCAAAACATGTTGCAACTCCCTTTGGCTCCTTGTAATTACTTCTTGCATAAAACTCATCTCATCTGGGAGGAGCTCTCTCATTTGATCATCCATGGTTCCTTTCCTTGGAGTCTGATTTCTTCTTTAATAAGCTGAGTCGATTTTTCCTTATGCATCAAGATCTGATTTTTCTCACAGTCTGGCAAGAATCACCGCTCTAATACCATTGTAATGTCCCCTTAGGGCATAAAATAAAGAAATCTAGATTTCCTAGGGAACCCTTATAAAAAAATGACAACAATTCGATTTTTATTTAAAAACCTTACCAAAAAATACAACAATCTAAAATTTCACTTTATTTATCAAAATACCCACAATACCCAGAAGACTAAAAACATCTAGGAGACCTCTAGTAACATCAACATGGAAGAAAATACTTTTTCTAACAAGGATATGAATTTATTTCAAACACGGAAATAGCTGAAACTTCAAAATTTTATATCTCCCAGAGAATACTTGGGAGTGACAATGCAAAGGATAGCACAAAATGATCACAAAATACAGATTATCAATTATAGAAAACATTAATTTTTCCACCCATGGGAAGACCCCCAAAAATGATCCGAAATCTCCAAATGTGTAGATCAAACTAGAAATGGATGTGAAATCCATGAAAATGGTTGCCAAATATAGCCCAAAACTGTCACAAGTGAATCTCAAGTGATTGTTGGCTGACCCAACACAAAAAAACCCTAAAAATCAGACCTGCAAATGATGACTTAGCTGTAATAAATCTGAAAACAGCTCCAAAACGTGCCCTAGATCTTAAAAACAACCTTCCAAAAATTGAAATTATGAAGTGTAGCACAATAGTGAATCCCAGGTGGATCCACCTCACAAAGTTGAGAAGTTTTTATTCCCCAACCTTCAAACCTTGGAGGTTTTCGTCCCTAAAGCTCCTCCTTAAAGGTTTTCGTCCTTAGAAGATTTGATGCAAGCAAATAGCTTAACATGCAATGATAGAAAATAGATTGGCAAAAGATGATCTCAAATGAATACTCAAACCTCCGTTTATAACATTTCCTTGTCTTTTTTCAAGTGGGCGTTCCATGTGGGATTAATAAAGTAACTTTATTTTCTTATTTTAATATTACTTTATTTTTCCACCAACCTTTAATAATTAATGTACAGTACTAATAATTATTTTAGTACTAAAATTTGATTATTAATTCCTCCTTTATTCTCCCTTTAGCCGACTGAATAGAATGGAAAATAGGCTAAAAGGGGTCTTCTACCTGTCAATATTTAAAAATACATTTTATTCTTATAATAATATTAGTAAGTTTCCCTAGATAATGAATTGACGGGCCCAACTTAGAAATATTATTAATGTCCATTAATTTGAAAAAGGGGACATTACGGGTGACCTACCCTAAGGTGGAGTTTGGGGTAATCTAGGGCATGGCAGGTTCAAATTCAATCATCATTGTGTTCCTCCCGGTTTTAGCTTGAGTTGGAATCTTCATTTGTACTTGAGTTTGAGCTTGGAATTCTTCATTTCCAGCCATATTTATAAAGGGTATTTGTTGTTGATAATTAATTTCCAGTTGATATTAAATTGGTAAAAAAGATATATTCTTGAGTACTTTTCCTTGCAATTAATTCCCGCTTTGAAAATTAATATTTTGAAGGGTTTCTATATAATTTCCAGCAAGTTTTGTGGCTGATTGTTATCATAAAAATATATTTACAGCTTGCTGCTAGGGTTTGAGAATTTAATTTCAGTTTTGTTTCAGTTTACTATTTGGTTTTGTGCAAGTTCCTTTGGTGTTCAGATTCAACCCAAAAGGGACATTACACGCTTGTATCTAAATCTATAGGTCTACAAAACATAGTCCTTTTGTGATTTTGAGATTCCAACTTATCATTCTCTATCATGTCCCTTTTTGAAGGCTGATTTTTTAAGACCTTAACCCATTCTTCTCCCTGTGGGTCTAAGGAAGAAAGCAAGGGGAAGATCTGGATTATATTTTTATTGTTGTTTAGGTAGTTATTTTATTTATTATCATGTATCCTATTGGGAAGCCTAGTGCTCCAATAGAAGGACTTAAGTAGTTAGGAAATAAAGGTATTATGAGCATGTAGGCTCCAAATACCAATTGAATATTTAAAAGCACTTACCTTAAGGGGTCGGCCATCATTTTTACATTGTAAAGCACTCCTTGTGGTTATAAAAGGAGGTCGCTTGGTCATTATTGAATTATGTTTTTGGTGAATTTTATATCTTGGTGAAGGTTTGCTATTGTAGCCCCTTTCTTATCTCTCTCAAGGACGAAACCCCTTGATTGAGGACCTTTCTCAAGGACGGAAACCCTTGGGTGAAGACTTGTGGAAGGGTTATGCAAATTGGTTTGGAAAGCAATAATTTACCATTTCTTTGCATGATCTATCTCTTTGGTTCCATAATCTATTTATTTGGAGTGGAGCGACCCACTTGGGAGTATTATTTGGTATGTGCTAATGATAATTTGGTCAATCTAAATTTATTATCTTGTTCTCCATATTTTTAAAAGCCGAGATTTTAAGTTTCATGAATTTTGGAGGTGTTTTACTATTTTTCCAAGCTTGTTGAAGTTTGTTGGTTGAGGGTTTGAAAATTAATTATTTTCAAGCTCAATTTTGATTGTGTTTGCAGAGGGTTTTTAATAATTTTGGCATAAGAATTGAAGGGTGTTAGCAAGGTTTAACCCACCTTTGAGGGGTTTAACTCCTCCAAGGAAGTTGCTGCCCTAGGAAGGGCCTAATTTACAGCTTGCAGGGTTGATATCAGCCATCTACAGCAGCTCCCTAATCTGATTTTTAAATTTACATCTCAGCTTTTGGTCATTTCCTGAGTCCCCCTAAAAAGGGACATTACATTCTCGACCTTCATTTTTTATTTTAATGTTTTACAATTAACATTCAACATCATCAGTTTTCCATAAGTTCTTTCAAAATCCTCATTACAGACCTCAACATCTGCAATTTGTGCACATTTTTGTGTGATGAAATCCTTCTTGAAGGGACAATTTCCCCATTCTTTCCTATGTGACCTTAAAATATCGAATGTATCCTTCTGATTCTGCCACTATGGTTTTCAAGTATGAAAAAGAAGAATTTAATTTTAGATCAAGATGTTCCTTCAAGGTAATCAAGAATAAAAATTGCCCTATAACAGTCAAATGGACATCAAATTTAAGGTCTTCCGTTTTATTAGCAAACTCACTCAATGACAAGATTACACTCGCTCCTCACCCCCTTGTCTATTAATGTATGTTATGCCTCTCTGCATAATGATGTTGAAGACCTATAGGTGATCCATTTCCGATTATACCTCCCTAGTAAGGAGACGTTTGGTCCTACATAAGCTTAGTTTTATTTTATTTTGCTTGATAAATGTAGGTTTTATGGGATCCTACAACCAGCATAGACAATAAGAAGAAACTTTCTCCATTACCCAAATGATAGAGTATTGCTCAAAGGTTTAAAGTATCATTACAACAGGGACAATAAAACCAACAAAAACTTGCAAAACCACTTAACAATATCTGACTAATTCAGAACTACAGCCCTTCAACTGTTATCTATCAACATGACGTGCAGCTGATTTCAAAAAGAAAAGAATTCATAAAGGACTTATCCGGGGTTCGACAGGAAAATCATGGACCGCATCAGCCCCTTTGTGCTGCTAGTGTGAGATCCTACAGCTTGGCCTGTTATGTTGCCTTGGCTACTGCTATGAACTCAGCCCCGTGCTTCTCCTTAGCCATTTGTTTTACCTTCCTCTTCAACATGTTATTTCTTCTACTACACATCCAAATCTATCAATTCCCTACCACAAATAAGAATACCCACTTGGGCTTTCTTCGATCCTTCACTTCAAAATCCATTTCCTGCTCCAATTTGTCTCATTATCTCTCTAGGCCCTTCTGCCATCTTCTTACACAAGTACTTTGCCTCTCTTTTGTGGGCCTTCCTCTACAGCACTTGACAGGGAAGGGTGGGGTTACTGGTGCTGAAGTTGGATTTGCTACCTGTTGCTGAGCCCCAGATGGCATTAAGGCAAGGACACCTAAAGGATGATCATTATGTGATATATTAAACCATCGTGCTCTGTGTGAAGCTTATTAATGTAGCCAAATGTTTCTTCAACAGTTTGTTGTCACGTCCTTGATTCATATTCAATTGTCTTTAAATGTCCCTTGAATTGGTTGATTACAGTGCTAGTGAGGACGAGAGCCATCACAGAGGGTCTCTTGCATAGAAGGTGTGATATTAAGGCCTACAGTTCCTTTCTCTTAGGAAGCTTCCTTAAATTTACCTAAAGAGCCTTATGTCAGTAAATTTTGTTGGTCGGGCCATGCATGTCTGCTTCCGCCAACACTGACTTAATCAGAGATAAAGCTCGTCCATCCTTCACCCAAAATGCTTGCTTCAGAGCCTCCTTGAGAACCTGCAGGGATGAAGACAAGCTGCCAACAATCCATTTCTCATCTTGTCGATAATTTGTAATGCAAAACATGCTGTCCTCTTAGCTTTCACATAAAAAAATGAACTCAAACAAGCAAGCCCCAAGATGGCAATGTGAAGTGAGGCTTATTGAGAGTCCAACAATTTCAGATGCAATACTTCCCAAAACCTCAATTGAGAGTCGCGACTATTCAAAATAAAGTGGGCAGAGATGATGCCTTTAAGTAAGATTGGGCCCAAAGTCGGCCCACCATCACAGATAATGCCAATCTAGCTTCCAATAGTGTATGTCCCCAACTTAGCTAATTGATATGTTGGAGCAGTTGCCTCCCTATAGCAATGTTGCTAGGAAATCAATTCAGACTCATCTACCTTCATCAAAGATCATATTTAACAGTCAATTTGAGTGGAATTTCATTGCATAGATCCTATAATGATCTAGGAGCTTCCTTCTATAGCCAAGTGGCAAATATTAAGTGAAATTTCCAGCCTTAAAACTTCTACCAGGCCAACCGTTTATGCTACATTGTGCGTCTCCTCACCAACATTGATGTGGAAGGCCCCAATTAGAACACCATTTTTTTAACAGATGAGACCCCTCACCCCTACAGATTCTAGCTTGCCTAGTGAGGCTCCATCAAAGTTAAGTTTGTAGATACTTGTAGGTGAGGGTGTCTGTTTGCTAGAAGCCTTACCACTTTACTCTTACCAACCCCTTAATTAGGGCGCACAAAAGCATACTTATTAAGAGAGAACAATTCCTTCACCCTCTCTTGCGGGTACCATCTTGCCTTTCTTTTTGCCTTCACCTCTTGCATTGAGGTATGTACTAGCTACTCTTCCACAACTAAATTACACTCCACTTGCCCTTTCCACTTGGCTTCCATATACTTCTTGGGTTGATATTCCTTTCAATTCATGGGGTTAAGTTTGGGATGTAGTTTCCAAAACTGCATACTACAATGGGCACAATGATTCTTGGAAGAAGTTTCCTTCCTTCTCTTTTATTCTTTATTTTTTTGTAAGATTTTAAAGGGTGGTCCATACAGCTTTCCCTCCTTATAGAACTTTGACTCACTCTTAGTGTCATGCATCCAACAACACATAAATTTGTTACTCTTCCCCAAAACATACATCATGATTGAAGATAACAACAAGAAAGACATATATGACATTTTCTTCTACAATGAAAACATATAATGGGAGACATGGAGGATCTCTTTGCATAGCTTCTCGTGCTTCCTTAAAGCTTGGACCATGCACAAGGATTGTGAAGTGGTGTTTTCTTACCTCTTCCTTCATTAGAAGTTGCCCTATCTTTCAAGTTGTTTCATGTCTCCTCAACTACTTGCTTGGTGGTGCTAATGACAATCTAACTTCATTCTTTTGTAGAAAATTCCACTGCATCCATGGTTGCAACAAGATGCCTTGGCCCCAGATATTAGGAACCTGCATCATCAACCTCATTGGGATTTCTAATAACTAGGCCTTCCTTACCAAGCCTTTGGCAATTAGTAATCCAGAATTAGTATATGGATATTTCATTACTTGATTCGCCAACAAGAATCTTAATTGTTCCCAACAAACAATTGATTGATCAACTTGTCATTTTCTTAAGTATTTACATAAAACAGCCCACTACGTGCTTAGAATTGAATCATTAAATGCTCCAAATAAAGGGAAAAGCCTTAATATGAAATTAGAGAAAGAAGCTATTACAAAAGAACAAGAACAAAATTATACAAGACAATGTTTACCCTAAAGAAACCCATTGTGGAAAAAACCCCAGAACGGTGAGGAATCACCTCCTCTTGCCACTATCTTCTAATGCTGTTACAGGTTTACTATCTTCCCAAGGCCTTCGTGGACATCCTTTACAATAGCAAAATGCCCAAACACCCATATAATTTATGTAACTTGCTCAATCACACTTCCCTAGCACACTCCAAAATCTAGGATAAAGACACTCAACCAAGAAGAAAGAACAGCTAGGAAAATGATGAATTGCTAAGAAAGAATCGCAACCATTTATTCAACCCATTCATTCCCTTAGTGCAAAGTTACCACTTAAACAAATAGTGGTTGTAAAACCGCCCTAAATGTAAATCCCCTTTCCGGGCTGAAACTAAAAATCAAAGAACTTGCACAAATCCAAATAGTAAACTGAAGCAAACTGAAATTAAATTCCCAAACCCTAGCAGCAGGCTGTAAATATATATTTTATGATAGAAATCAGCTACAAACTTGTTGGAAATAATTTAGAAACCCTTCAAAATAATATTCTTCAAATTTGGAAATGATTGCAAGAGAAAAGCACCGGAAAATATATCTTTTTTACCAATTTGATATCAGCTGGAAATTAATTTATAGCAGCAATGAATACCCTTACAAATATGGTTGGAAATGAAGGATTCCAAGCCCCAAATTGAAGTACAAATGAAGATTCCAGCTGCTAAAAATAGGAGGAACACAATGATGGCTGAATTTGAAGTTGTTGTGCCCTAGAATACCCCAAACTCCACCTTAGGGCAAGTCGCCACCCTTGGGAAAGGCTAGAAATGCCTTCAAAATTGAATACAAACTCCTTATGAGATCACCCTTTTGCAAGCTTGAGGGGTTTCATCCTCAAACCAGCCCACTATTGAGAGGTTTCATTCTCAATAGGTCTTCCAAGAGGGTTTTCGTCCTCAATGGATGAGAGAGAGCAAAACGTGCTCCAACTCTAAGAGAATAAATTCCAAAAGCAAGCATAACCTCTTCCAAGCCAAGCAACCCCTTTAAATAGCTAGAGGTGGTGCCAAAACCAAATAGAATCCTCTAAAGAGGACCAACCTCCTTGGGGACATAATAGTTCCTTTTTCTTTTATTTTTCAATTGGCTTTTCTCCTTTTCCCAGCCAACCTAACTATACTTAGAAAATTACTTTAAAAGAATGCAAAGCTCACAAAAACAACTAAAAATCATGACATTAACTTCCCTTGCTCATTTTTTTTTCCCACGGGAAGTGGAATGGGCTCAAGGTCTTCAAAGAGAACTAGCGTTGAGAAGGGGACATTACAGTCCCCCTCCCAAAATTGTTTGCCCTCAAGCAATTGCAAGATTGGATGCTCCAATAATTTGGATCTTGTACCTATCAAATAAAAGAGCTCTTGCCAGAACAAGCTCATATGCCCAAGTACCCTCATACTATAATAACCAAAACATATAAATCCCGTAGTTGTAGAGTGGAATAACGTCCACCAACCATTTTCATGATGTCTACTCCATCCATCACCCACATCTATATGCTCCCCCCTCAATGAAGCCTTCTAGCCAAAGCATGAGAACGTCTTTCATACACTCCCTAAAGGCCAAAGGCTGCCCCAAGTGCTCACTATCATGTTCCCCAAGTGCTCACTATCGTGTTCCCCATTTGCTCTTCTCTTGTGATGAAGGATCCCATACACTTGTTTCATGTATATAGCCTTGAGCTCCAATGGGTCCCATAATGTTACCGTGGGCTAATCCCTCCAAAGCATGGCACAACACAACTTGCATGTAAGCTGAGAACAAGTCATAACAGCCATAAGTCACTTGGAATTCCATCCAAATCAGCACTAGGATGGTTGGGAGGATTGTCTTCAATAGTGGAGCCCCTCTACTAACATTACCATGCAAGAAAACCCTCTCAAATTGCACAAGTGTACAACTGTTCATGACTGAAAATATTAAGACCAGCAATATAGAAATGATATAAATATGACAAACCCATGCAAAATTCAGTAATGTGATCGATGTAGAAGTGGTAGGTAGCCATACAAGGACTGAAAACTCTCCATTAGTCGTCACCAACTGAAAAATACTTTTCCCATGACTAGAAACCCCTACAAAATTACTTGTGTGAGTGCCCATGAAGTGGTGCAATGGCTGATAATTATGATGACAGCAACATTAGTACTAGAAATTAAGTCCATAGTTGTCCTGGGTATGCTTCCGTTGTCATACGATGATAGCATCTCACCATTGTTTTCCTTATTTGTCACCATGTGTTTCAAGCACCTCTTCAATCATCACCAACTACAACCTCGTACTCTTTCTTATTTACTTGAGTTGATAACAAACTCAGCTGCTCTATCACATTCTTGTCTTCTTTCTCCTTTATACCCTCTACCTCCCTTCTAGGTTGTTTAGAACATAGATAGAATACTCACCAAAACTCGCCAAGTTTACCAAAACTCGCAAGAAAACTTGCAAAACGATTAAATCGCAAGAAAACTCGAGAAAAGAAAAAAAAACTCGCCGAGTTTTGGCGAGTACTACGCCGAGCAACATTAGTACTAGAAATTAAGTCCATAGTTATCACGGGTATGCTTCCGTTGTCGATACGATGATAGCATCTCACCATTGTTTCCATATTTGTCACCATGTGTTTCAAGCACCTCTTGATCATCACCAACTCTGACCTCGTACTCTTTCTTATTTACTTGAGTTGATAACAAACTCAGCTGCTCTATCACATTCTTGTCTTCTTTCTCCTTTATACCCTCTACCTCCCTTCTAGGTTGTTTAGAACATAGATAGAATACTACTTGAAAACTTGCAAAAAACTTGCAAAAGCGATTAAATCACGGGAAAACTCGCGAGAAAAGGAAAAAAAAACTCACCGAGTTAACTTGGCGAGTTCGTGGGTAAAACTCGCCCAATACGGTTTTCACACGCAGAACACGGTTTTCACACGCAAAAACCGCTTTTTACACGGTTTTGGCTCTTTAAAAAGCCCTCTACTCCCTCATTGTCACTCACACAACCATTTGAGCTTGCATTGCTTGTGTTGAGTGGATTTTGGAGCGAATTCGAGGAGAGAATTTGGAGATTTGCATTTGGAGGTAGGTTTTTTTTTTTTTAATTCTTTGAAGTTTTTTCAAATTTTGTGTATATTATTTAGGTTTTATAGATTCTATTGTGATTCTAAATACATGTAATGTAAAATCGAATGCTTGTAATTTTTTTATACTCATTTGCAGCCAGAGGTATGTATTTTTTTTTAACGCAAATTCATTGTAAATTAGTTAAATTTTATGTATGTGTATTGTAATCGATTCGTTGTGTAATTCTAAATACATGTAATGTAAAATCGAATGCTTGTAATTTTTTTATACTCATTTGCAGCCAGAGGTATATATATATATATATATTTTACGCAAATTCATTGTAAACTAGTTAAATTTTATGTATGTGTATTGTAATCGATTCGTTTTGTAATTCTAAATACATGTAATGTAAAATTGAATGCTTGTATTACTTTTATGAGGTATGTATATATATATATATTTATTTTTACGCAAATTCATTGTAAACTAGTTAAATTTTATGTATGTGTATTGTAATCGATTCGTTTTGTAATTCTAAATACATGTAATGTAAAATTGAATGCTTGTAATGTATTTTTTTTTATTTACGCAAATTTGTTATTCAGGCACGTTTTGTTTTTAAAATTAAATTAAGTTTACGTTTTCTAATTTTTTAAATGTGCATTGTGTTGCAGATTAGAGCTTAACAATGGCATCAGGCTCGGCATCAGGTTCGGCATCTGAATCACTAGCAGGGACCGTTCCTCGAATGCCCATTCCATAGCATGGAAGTATGTTGTACGTGGAGCTAGTGAGGGCGAAATTTTTGCACTTTCTGTAACAAAAAAATGAATGGAGGCATCAATCGTTTGAAATATCACCTTTCAACTATTGTTTGCCGAGATGTTACGGTTTGCCCCAACGTGTCGGAAGAGGCAAAGCGAGAGATTAGAGTGGCAGAGTTAGAGGAGAAGAAACTAGAGAAGCAAAGTCGAAAGCCATAAGCACAAGCTATTAGACCTGGGGCTGCAATGGAAGAGGATTTAGACGATGATGCGGCAACAATTGTGGGCTCTACTCGTGGTCCACGCATACGAAGAGGAAGAGCCGGAAGAGGCGCATCTTCATCGAGTTCGAGCAAAGGCATACCAAGTTTTTTTGTGGCAAGGAACACACCTGGAGCACAACCTTCATTGGAAGGTACAGCCTGGAACAAAGATATGCACGAGGAAGTGGATAAAGCTTGTGCAAATTTTTGGTACTACTGACAACTGCCATTGATGGCAAAGAGCCCATCTTGGGAGTACTTGGTGACATGGCGTTTGCGGTTGCGGGGAAAGGGTACAAGGCACCCTCTCAAAAGATTTAAGTGAGAAATTACTTGAGGTGCGATTGCGAGATGCCACTACCATGCTAGAAGAGCACAAGAAACAATGGAAAAAATTCGGATGCACCATTCTTTCAGATGGGTGGACGGATGGAAGGAACCGCACCCTTGTTAATTTTTTAGCAACTTCAAACGGTGAGATGGTGTTTTTAAAGTCTATTGATGCCTCTAACATAATAAAAAATGCAGAGAATTTGAGTGTTATGTTAGAGACGGTTGTATTAGAGGTTGGTGTACAGAATGTTGTGCAAGTTGTCACAGACAATGCAGCAGCATATGTGGCGGCTGGGAGACTACTGCAGGAGAGACATCCATCACTCTTTTGGACTCCTTGTGCAACTCATTGCATTGACCTTCTTTTGGAGGACATAGGCAAAATTGATTGGGTGAGGCCGGTTGTAGAAGATGCAAGATCTATAACGAAGTACATATACAATCACCCTTGGGTTCTGAGCTTGATGAGAGTACACACAAAGGGGAAAGAACTTGTTCGAGCCGGTGTCACAAGGTTTGCAACTAACTTCTTGACGTTGCAAAGTATTTCTAGTTTGTTGACACCTTTGAAACAAATGTTTGTGAGTCAAGCATGGCTAGACTCACAATATTCAAAGAAAGCTGACGGAGAGAGGGTTGCAAAGATAGTTTTTGATGATATCTTTGCAAAGAGAGCTATAGAGATCATCAAGGTAATTTCAAACTTCGATTTATATTTCATTCCTTTATTTTAATTTGTTAAATTATAAATATATTGTTCTACTTTTCACTTTTTTATTTCATTTCTAATATGTATTGTAAGTTTGCAATCTTACATTTTAATTTGTGTGTAGGTGTCAGAGCCGTTGGTGAGAGTTTTGCGTTTGGTTGATGGGGAGCAAAACCCCATGGGGTTTATATATGAGGCCATGGATAGGGCCAAAGAGTCTATCCAAAACTATTACAGGGGGGATATCGTCAGATATGGTCCCTTTTGGGAGATTATTGATCGGAGGTGGAACAATCAACTCCACCAACCTATTCATGCAGCGGGGTACTACCTCAACCCCAAGTATTTCTACTCCGACAGCTTCACAGATGTGAACGGAGAGGTTATGGAGGGCCTTTCAACATGTATTGAGAGGATGATACCGGATGTTGAGACGAGGGACCTCGTCATTTTAGAGCTGCAGAGTTACAAACATGCTAGGGGGAGACTCTTTTCTTCGGTGCTAGCTATTCGAGGGAGAACCACACAGTCACCAGGTAATAAAAATTAGAATGTTTACCAAGTTACTTATTAGTTACAGATTTGATTTTATTAATTAATTATAAATTTTTGATTATCTTGTTTGTAGGTTCTTGGTGGGAGGATTGGGGAGGGAATACCCCAAATCTTCAAAAGTTAGCCCTCAGAATTCTATCTCAACCTTGTAGCGCTTCTGGATGTGAACGCAACTGGAGTTTGTTTGAGGCCATTCACACGAAGAAGCGCAACAAGTTGACTCAAAAAAGGCTCAACGACTTGGTTTTGTGCAATCTGATCTCGGCCGCACAAAAAAAGTTGAGGCCACATCAGAGGAGCTCATTGATTTGGATGAGATAGATCCATACAGTGAGTGGACTGGGCAAGAAGAGGAAAACCCTGCGTTCACAGCGGACAAGATTGCTTCTTTTGAGAGGGAGGCTATGGAGGGAGAAGCACTAGCAGGACTCCGAGGAGATATTGGACTGGATGACATCTTTGGAGGTGATCTCCAACATGCAGCAGAGGAGCCGCCTTCACCACCATCTAGTTCCATGATCGAGCCGGATTCGCGACCTTCTACGAGGAGCGTGAAGACGCAGCCGAGTGTGGGGACTAGTGGAGAGGCACTACCCTCTCCCCAATTTTTCTCTAGATTGGGGAAGAGGAAAATGTAATTTATTGTATATTGTAACTTGCATAGATATGAAATTTATGATGATATTTTTCAATGTCAATCATCATAAATTCATATTACTTATCAGCCGGTTGTCGTATTCGCATGATGATGCGATTTTGTATTGTATTTGTATTCAAATCTAATAGAAAACACTTCTCCAACATTTTATGGGCTCATTTGATACATTTTGTAGCTGTGTTGTTTAAAATTTATGTTTTTTAAATAAATTTGGGTATTTTTTAAGTTGCAAGTATTCAGTAGTATTGGCCGAATATTGGCGAGTTTTTTTGCCGAGTTTTTTTTTTTGGGGGGTCTGGCGAGTATTTGGATTTGGCGAGTATTCCTACTATGGTTTAGAATTCTCTTTTTCTCCATTCTTGGACTTACACATAGAACAAACACATTAAAGAAAACAAGAGCTCTCAACATTACTTCTTCATGCCTCATAGATATGTGGACTAGCTTTCTTCCTTTGCTTGCATTCTCCTCAAAATTCCCCTTCATATGATGGACTCTCAAAGGTCCATTCACGCTGCCCCAAGCATGGTTGTAGCTGTACCATTGCAATTTTTCGCTCAGAATCAGCATTGTGGTGGCCGGAAACTCTTCTAAAATAGTGCAAACAATCCCTCATTGATGGTAGGCGGAAAATCCTTCCATCTTGTCACTGAAAACACTTTTGTGACAGGCATAAAAAAGGGTTAAAGGGTTGGTCCTGATGGGGACAGCAGAAAAAGAATAGGATAACAGCTGTCATACTTCAAATTCTTCACGAAATTCAGAAATGACAGTGATATAGGGGTTGGAATCAACCATATGGGGACTGAAAATGCTTCAACACATCAACAAACTGAAGATTACTCCAATGTATGGTTGAGACTACTTGTATGGTTGCAAGGGCAAGCTGAAAATATGAATGACAGCAGCTCTACAACCCAGAATAGTGAAGCCCATCTGAAGAAACACATCCTCCTTGAGTCCTCCACCCATCCAATGGTGCCCACCTCGTATGTAGCTTGACTCCATCAAAATCATGCTAAAACCTTGACTTCATCCATATGAATAATAGTTCATATTCCCATTAGATAATGGTTCTGCTTTTTTATTGCTTGAACAAGAGCATATATTTCTTTATCATATTTGCAATAATTCAAATTAACCGATGAAACAACTCTACATGATAACACATTGGCTTACCTCCTTGCAATAGAACAACCCAAAAGCATAGTCACTTGCATTCATTTCCACCTTAAAAGGTAGTTGCAAATTGGGCAATCGCTGAAAGGGTGCATTGGTAATCTTTTTCTTAATTCAACAAATACATATTTTGGTTACTTACCCCAGTAAAAGACTTACCATCTATACTTATGGAATGCAAAGGTGAGGCTATGGTAGAGAGATTTGATAAAATTCCTCAAATATTGAACCGTGCCTGCAAAGCTCACTGTCTCTGTCACATTGGAAGGTTTGGGTCATTTTGAAATGGCTTCTACTACTGCCAAATAAATTCTTAACCCTCCACCACCAGCCAAATGCACCAAATAGAAAATTAGTTGCTGTGCAAACTCACATTTTCTCATTTAGTAACAAATGGTTCTCCTTCAAAACTTGTAAAACTTGATTCAAATGCATTAGATGTTCATCATAAATTTTGCTAAAAAACCAATATATCATCCAAGTAAACAATGACACAAGAATCTGTAAATGGCCTCAAGCCATCTTTCAGAATTTTCGCTTTCGCCAATAGTTATGCATGTAACCACCCATTCCTTAGGTTTTGGAAGTTTTGCATTCATTAAAGCGGTCGTTTGTTTGTTTTGGACCAAATGAATTTTGAGGAAATGTACTGGAAGGTGGAGAAATAAGGCTATATAATGTACAAGTGCATTTTCCATCAAATCTAACACCCTACTTTTGCTCCAAATTTGAAAATGGGTTGTTTTCATAAAGAAACCATGAATGTAACATTGTTTCCTACTGCCTGTGCTGTCGGAAACAAACTTGCATTTTGGGGCTTGTAAATCCCTCAGGATCGAACAAACTAACAAAGCCTGTTACCCACCCATCTTGAGTACGCTGCTAACTCCAAGATAGGGAAAGTGATGTAGTGGCATTTTAGATAGTTGATAGATTTTGATGCCCTTTTTATCCAAATTTTGGCTTTTTGCATTATTTGATATCATTGATATTATTTGATATCATTTGATGATTTTTTGTTGCATAGACTTCTCACCTCTCATCTGATGGGGGTATGATATTGTATTAGTTTTCAATAAGTCATTAATGATTGTAATACTGACAGGGGTTGTTAGCACCAATAGTGTTAAGCAAAGTGGTCAATGTTATTGGGCATCAAGGTAGATGTGCCAAATAGAAGTACGGAATTATCTTTGAGACAAGAGTTGTAGTTGAGCATTCCCATGATGGCACTATAATTGTTGTATAGGTACGGATGGTCAAAGGGGATGAGCATGCCTAGAATGGTGCCCATCATTTGTGTCAGGATCTGAGGATCACGGGCTTTGCAAAAGCAACATGGGTTGGTCAATACCAGAATGTATAGAGTGCCAATTTGCAAGTTGCAGCAGATATTGTTGGATGGCTTCATAGTCATTTACTTCGGATCATCTTTTAGTCCCCTTTTAATCAAGGGGGAGTTTTGTTGGGTTTATGATCCAAATTATGTTAGTATGTTAGTAATTAGTCGGGTCATGCATCTCGTATGTGAGGCACCCGCTTAGAATTAGTAAAGTCCTTTAGTACTTTATATTTACAAGTTTGACTTTGGGTTAATGTTATGTTAGTAATTAATGTCAAGACATTAATTAGTTGTGTTAATATTGTTATGGGTGTGTAACAAGTTGGTGGTTTCGATCATCGGGTCCCATATCCAAACCATTTCTTGTAGGCTTATTAAAGCTTGGATGAAGCAATATAATGTCTAACAAATGCATTTACCATTTGTATAAGCTTCTTATTAGATAAATAAATGTAGTTGCTTCGCCTTCTAGTTACATGTGTTTAACTTATATACGGGACCCTAGACCAAGTGAAAGTTGTCATTGCTAGATTGAGTGACCAAGCATCTCTAAGGTCACCTTTCCAACCAAGTTCATCCAACAAACAAAGAATACCATGACAATACAACAATCTAGAAGCATGAGATTGTACTACCTTCCAAGCTCAATTTCACTAGAATGGATGAGAAAATTGCTAGGCTCAAGTAACAATTACAGACCAGGCTGGAAATGGTAACAAAAGATAGATCTCAATTTGACCAATATAGTACCCTACTAGTAGAGGATCAAGTAAAGCAAGTAGAGAAGAAATATCTCGAAAGCGGGAAATCCTTAATAGGAGAATTAAGAGCGATCAAAAAGCAATCAGCGGGAATGTCCACCACGAGGATTCATTAGAAGAACAAGAGTGGAACCTTCACTCAAGAGATGAAGGGTCTCAATTTGAAACAAAATTTGGGAATACATTTAGGAAGAGTCGATATATCATCCTTTACCTTAAACATGTTCACCTTCATCAAAGGCGGCTCTTTTTGAAATATTTCTAGCAACAAGGAGATTGATCAAGGATGGGTAGGGAAAAGTATTAGGAATTAATACAGATAAAAATATAAGAATGATGAAAATGCCCTCAAAGGAATGGAAGGTAATAAATAAATACCGGAAATACACTTGAATAAAGTTGGAAGGTGAAAGGTCACACTTGACCTTTGGTTTCTCCCTTGGTTTTGATAGGGTTGTAAACCAATATAATATATAACTTTGTACGTGAATGGAAAATAATAACCTAGATTGACGCATATTGTTTATCTTTTGTGTGTTGTTGTGTATATTTTATCTATATTAGGCTTTATTAAAATCAAAATATGGTATCGACACATGGTAGAGAAGATGTGAGCTTGGAGAAATTGTTGTGAGGATAATTGTAGTTTGTGCAAGAATAATCGGAGCCATAAGAAGAGCAAGATCTATGCATGTGTATTTGAAAGGAGATGGAATCAAAGTGACATTTATTCTAATTATATGGGACTCACTTGTAGGCCATAGATCTTCCTAGGATAATAAACAACACAAATCACCACTTACATCGACATTTTTAACTATGCAAAAGTGCGTAGAGGTCTCACCCGAGGTGCAAGCAAGAAATCATCGAGATACGCATAATGAGAAAGTGAAATGATAACGAAGAATGCAAGTTGCTTAAATGATCGATCAAACCGAAAATAAGTGAAATTTATGAAATAACCAATAAATCTTTATCTAATCGCTAAAATAATATCATCAACATAAACCACACACTTTATAGAATCCATTAACATATCTAAAAGTAACTCAAACACTAATTAAGATACACAAGGTGTGTAATTGTAAAGCACACAAAACAACACTTCTCGGATCTCTTGCCCAAAGTTGTGTATGGAAATACATGAATATGCGCCTTCCAAAGCATACAATTAAGGATTACAACATACTGATGCTTACACATAGCAATACATGAAACCACGCACAGATCTAACTCAAAACCCTTACAATCGCTCAAGAAATTCTAAGTGTTGACTTACTGACTAGTCAAAAAGAGTTCCCGATTCTCTCTCCAAAACTAATTCAAAATTCTAACTTCCCAAACTACTCCCTAACTAGGCCCCTCGGATGCAAGTTCATGGGAGCCTTTTATAAGATTCCCTGAATCCCTTAGCCTTGCTAGTTAGAAAGAGAATATGTCTTATGTATACCTTGGAGGATGTCGGGTTGGTGTTGATTTGTCACGCACTCCAGAATTCAAAAGCTTCTCCCATTCGCTTCCAAGCTCTTCTTCCACCAATTCAATCTCATGCCATCCACAACCTTGCATCTTGTTCTAGACACATGGTTGTTTGTGCTCTATTGATTCAACACCTTCGAGCACGAGATTTATCTCCTTTGAAATATGTGCGGCACCAACATATGTGTAATTGTGTTATAGGCACAATCAAATCCACACACAATCCATTCACCTTTAGGTTTGCACCAAGCATATGTAACACCTTACACACTTGCACTCTTTTATGTGCATGGCCAAGTCTTAGGATCTCACACATCTCACTTGTGCGGCTTGTATACTTGAACCTTTGCGTCAAACATCACTTAGTGCCATTTCCTAGGGTCAGCATTTCCCCATACTAAATTTCTTATCTATCCTCAAAGAAGGTCACATTCTCATTGCGGCACGTCCATAACTAGTCTCTATAAAACTTCAGCTACATTCTCAGGTAGCTCATCCTTAAAAAACACCCCTTTGGTTTCTAGAGGCAGCGATCATCAACATCTTGACCTTTCCATCTCCTCAATTAGGCCTTCCAAGGCCCTTCTTCTTGATTATCTATTGATTTCTCCAACAAATTCTTCCATGTAAGACATTATTTATAGTTGTCATGTGCACTTACCCCTTCGATATTGTTCTTTCTTGAAATTTCTCAAATATCATCCTTGGTTCTATCTGCAACGGTCATAGTGGTCATCGACTTGTTTTTCAATTGTCTTACATCTTTAACGAGTTGGATCCTCTAGAGTTTATTTGCCTCTGCTGATGATTCATGCATTTACTTCTTGCTACACATCTTTCTTTTGTGGTGTCCAGCAATAAACTCATCCATCTGCAAGAAATGATAACACCCTTTTGTGGCTTTACTGAGCTCAATTTCCAAAGAGTCAAGCTTTAACATAGGTTCCTTCGTGATTTTTTCCATGCCCCCTTTGTCTCATTGACTTCCTCTATTAGAGCTTTTTCTCGGTACCTTATCTCGTGGGTGTCCCTTTTAACAAAACACTCCATGGCTATCCCATGTTTTGCGATAGGCTTGACTCATTTGCATTTGCATCGTCCCACACTTTTGGAATTTCTCATTCCATCCTTTTGTCAATCCCTACAATTCTTCTCCATAAGGTGGTGAGCTCTTCCTTGGCCACCTTTGCCTTGTTTTCCTTTTTGTGTTGCATGGCCACCGCTTTCAACTCCTTTTTCTCGGTCTCTACACATCTTGCCCAATGAATCCAACAATCTGGTTGTTGGCATTATTGTTAATTGACCATGATCGTCCTTTTTGGATCCCCTAGCCACATTCAAAGATTAGGGCCACCTTCTTGGTGTATCTTCTCCCTCGATGGTGCTCGCTCCAAACTTGTGCTCGGAATCTCAAATCTTTGTTCCCTCAAACTTTTGAAACATATTTCTCGGGGGCTCCTATCAATTTGTCAATTTTGTATTCGCTGACTCCTTGGGAATCCTCCTCTTTTACGGTCCTTTTCATCTCCTTGAACTAGTACTATCCATTCACCTTCTCCTACGTCTTAGTTCCTCTTGGCTCAACATCTCCTTGATAGGTCTCTCTAGGCATACTGAATCCTCTAAATTTTCTTCCCAACCTCTACATGAAGCTTCATTTTCATCTCTTTCTCAGCTTCTACTCTTGTCATGAAGGTTCTACTTTCCTTGCATCTACATCATTTTGCATGGCTTCTAACTCCAACATAGCCACGTCTCCTTATTTCGCACCATCCACTACTTGTTCCTTCAAATCTTTTTCCTCTCCCAATTCTACCATGGGTCTCGACCCTATTAGGTTGCACTTAGTACGCTTGGTTCCACCGGTTGTGTTCCCCATCTAGGCATGGCCATACCCTACGAGGTTCAACTAGTGGTCATTGTTCCTCTGTCCTTACATCCTAGTTTGTGTTATATCTACTCCCACTGATAGTTCTTGCCCAATACACTTTTCGATTATTTACTATGTTGAGTCTTTATCCTTATTAGAACTCTTGGTGGAGCCCAATAGTACCTCGTATCCATTCTTGCATGATGGTATTGAACTTTATTCTTCTTTTCAAGTGTTTGTTCAACCATATTTTCCTTCCCTTTGCCCTTCACATGTGGTAAAACACTCTCTCCATAATCTTCCTCTCGTCGAGGTCTTCATTGATAGTGACTCCTCTAGTCGATAGCGTTGCGATGATCGCACTTGCTTTCCTAGAGCCTAAATGGGGTTATCCTTGAGCCTTTTCTTCTTTGACTTGAAAACCCTCACCAACTTGATGGCTAGTCATCCACCACCGTATCAATCGGCGGATCAATCGCCCTCTTCCCATCATCGACTCTTCATAAGCATCCCATATGCTTATCCCCCTCCATCAAAGCCAATTTCACTAAGATAGGAGCATCGATCAGCTCCACACACACTTTGCACGTTCCATCCTTACAAAGTGGTTGATGCCCTCTCTAAATAATCTGAAATTACCACATAAGGTAACTTTTCCCAAGCCAACAACTACCCACTTCCACCAATATGTTTGATCAAGGTAATGTGTTTCATGACCTCGAATTTTGCAAAACCCTTGTACATCACGGGCATATGTGGCAAGTAACTTGTAATTGTTTCCAATGCTCACCATCAATCATTTTACCCATCTATTCATCATCGATTGATGACCTCTTAGGGTAGTCGTCCACTCATAACTATATTTGTAAAACCTTCTTGTGTCACTCATGATCCTTGTGGGTAATAGTGCAAATCCAATCGAAGTTGGGATTCTAAATTCTACTAGCAAGTATGCACCATCACTTTGAAAATCATGTCCTTTGTTCACCGCCTTAAGCGCATGGTTCAACTCATGCGTAATGTACTTGTAAATGTTGTATTTCAATTTGTATGCATCAAGTGCATATGCGGGGGCTAGAGTATGCCAATCAATGAGCATAAAGCTCCTCTCTATAGTGATTTTTTCCGTCAAAAGCATGACACCACTCTAATTACCTTGTCCTAAATCAAACAATTTGTCCTCTTCGCCCACCTTCATCCTTCCAGGTTGCATTTTCTATGGCTTCCGGCTCTCAAATGCATCTACAAGATCTTGCCCCTTATTTAGAAACCCAATCACATTTCAGCAATGAGTTCGAGGGAGTCGATCTAACTCCCCGTGCACAAATTTACAATTTACCTTCATGCACTCACTGATAGTAGCAACTTTATCATTCTTTGACAACATCAAAACACGGGAGATCATAAAAATTTTGGATCTCTAACATTGCCAACCAATCTCTTATCGTTTCTCCATTTTTTTGTTTTGAAGTTCACCTCTCGTGTGAATTGGACTTTGTACTTCCGCAATTTGTGGTTAAGGTCTGTGATTCCGCAATCATCTAACGAGTTCTCAATTCCTCACTTGCAGTCACTCCCTCATAATACAACATCAAATCTGTTTACACATTCCTCTCTACCTCTTGCGTAAATCCTTTCGATCTTGTGCTTCTTTCCTCTCTCTCTTATTGCCAAGCTTTCCTCCTAGCTTTCTCTTCTTTCTTCTTTGCTTCCAATTGGGCTTCTTTTGGCTAATCTTTTCTTGTTTCCTTTGGATATTCACATAAGATGAACGTGTTCCTCCCCTTTTGTTCAGCTTCAGCTTTCTTCTACTATTATGGGTTTGTCCCCATACTAATCCCTCTTCTTGTAGTCAATCTTCTTGTAGCCATCATCCTTCTTTACGCAAGCACCCCTTAATTACCTTTCTACTTCGTTGGATTCTCCTTTCAATCCTCAAGTTTGCAACCCACAAAACCCTTCCTCAAATCAATGTGGCTTCCTAACTCATCCATCTTTTTTCTTTCTTGCCCTTTGACTCAAGTTTCTTTACTGCCTTGAAAACTTAAGACGCACAAAAAAATTGCAAGCGACTTTTTTCCTCAAATACCTTGCAAGAAATGACTTTTTCCCCAAATACCTTGTTTTACATTTATACTTTTATGGCATTAATTTCTCAAAAATTCTCATCCACTTGCAAACTTGTCCATTTCTACTCCTTTAATGGTCACATGACATCACTAGCTTGTCTACACAAAATTTCACAACCCTTGCCCCATTTGTGTGCCACATTTCTTTCAACGTTTGTGCCATATGTTGTCTCTTTTCTTCCAAACATCAATTTACACTGTCCTCGTGCGTAGCTGACCTTGTCTTCCATAAAATCTTGATCTTGTCATAGATTCTTTATTTTTATTTTTCTCCTTTCCGCTGCGTGGCCAATTGTATCTTTTGTACATGCACTTGTACTTCCAAGTCACCATCAAGCACAAAGAATCTCAGAGAGTTAGTCCAAATACTAAGAGGTGCCTCAAAACTTAAACATCTCACATGAAACTTTGTGGAGGTCCTTCTCAACTCGCTTTGACTATATTTAGAAACTCCTCTCAAATACTTTTGCACACCTCGTGCATGCAATCCACCTTTTTTTGTGTAACATCTCTCCGCTTTTTCTCTGGAGAGGATGGTTATGTGCTTTATATAAGAACCATACAAATTGCAGCAATTGCTCTATTATTTTGTGTATGTAGATCACAACAAAGAAAAATGCATAAGGAAAACTACTCCTAAAAAGCAAAGAAATGTTTTTGGGCCATTTAAGCTGCCGGCCTTATTCAGCTCTCCTTGCTCAAAGTTTAAGAACTTGGTACTCCACTTGTGTCCACTCTTGTGGGTAAACAATCTTCGGGAGGCCATATGTTTCTTTTGGGACCCACTTCCACATGCAAAAAAAAAAATTGCCATATGTGCACTCTTGATTCACCAATCTTCATCTTTTCTAGACTCTTTTGCGTGCTTTATGGCCTCAATGCCACTTTGTGCAATCTCTTTCTTCATTGAAAACATATTCATTGTTATGTCGAAGTCCAGCTTTCTTCTTACTTTAATTGGGAGTATAACAGAGGTAACACTATAGTAGTCGGACGGCTCTCTTGACCTTTTGTGATGTTTGTTTCTTTCTTAACCCAACGCATCACTCCTACCACTTTCTTTGGGCTGTTCACCTTATCAACCCTCGGTACCCATCCGCTACATCTTCACCTACGTAATACCACACTTAACTACACCAATCCTCACCAAGCTCTCTCTCCTATCTTTCAGCTCTTGTTAAGCTCTCTCCCTGCTCTTCACTCTCCTGGAAGCTCTAAATCAGCTCCTTGCTTCAACCATAATGGCCTTGTTTCACAACATCGGGGTACACTCCTACCTTCTCTTGCTGATTATACACAATCTTTACTTTTCCTTTGTATGCGTAAGACTACTAGTCTACACTTAGATATAACCCTCCCCTTTTCACAATATTAATGTTTGTGCCCCCTTGGTCGTTTTCCTATCTCTACACAAAAGTCGGTATTGGTTTAGATTCACTATCACCATGCCTGCTCCCTTTTGCACCTTATCCAATCTGCAAACATATTTTTGCATAAATCCATGCATTCTTATGTCTTGCGTTCTTTCCCATGCAATTATGATAAATTTGGAACTTAGGACATTGTCTTTGATAGTGATATGTTGCACAACATTTGAAGCAAGTTCCCTAAGCATGACCACCTTTGCATCCTTGGCCTCTGGGACCTCATGCTTCGCCTCTATCGAACCCTTGCTCTTGGCACAAAACAATTGCTATTTGATGCAATCCAAGGACCTTAGCTTCAAACCATACTTCAATTACTTGATAATTATCTATATCATGAGTACTTTTTGTCTTGCGTGCACTGCACTAACTAACAACTTTTGTTTGTTTAGCCCTTCTTAACAATGAACAATTCTTCCTCGCATGTCCTACCTAACACGCATCATAATAAAGCATAACCACTTTTACCTTCTTTGTGGTGCAATAATTCCTTGTATGCCCTTCGGTCTCACCATTAGTGCACCAAAGACCTTTGTGTGCCTCTAGTGGAGATCATGTTGCAATTAACTTTTGACTCTGCGACACCATGGTTGAAAGTTGAGCTTCCAAAAACAGGTTGATTCCTATATCAAATCCTTTTGCAGCCTCCATACGCAAAGCCTCTTCCATTGTGTATTGCAGATCCACAAGGTTCTTCATCGTGAGTTGTCTTTTGAATGGGGCTATTAGTCCTTCGATGAACCACTACACATGTTGCAATGGAAGGATTTCATAAGATATCTTTGAAAGTAAAGGTTTGAAATACCCATCCTATGCACGCACACTTTCCATATCCTCCTACTTCATATCCTTCAATGTAGAGATGCTCTGCTGCTCAAAATTTTGAATCCAAAACTCCTTTGGAAGTTTTGTCTTTAGCAACGTCAAAATCGACATATCTGCACTCTTGCTTCACCAATCTTCATCTTCTCTAGACTCTTTTGCTCTTTTGTGTGCTTTATGGCCTTAACACCAATTTGTTCAATATCTTTCTTCATTGCATACATATCCATTGTTACGTTGAAGTCCAGCTTTCTTCTTACTTTTGTTGAGAGTTTAAATAGAGGTAACACTGTCACAACTAGATGGCTCTCTTAACCTTTTGTGATGTTTGTTTGTTTCTTAACCTAACGCATCACTCCCACTTTCTTTGGGATTTTCACCTTCTCAATTCTCGGTACCCATTGTTGCATCTTCACCTTTGCGGTACCATAGTTAACTACATTTGTCGCCAACCTCTCCTGTCCTTGAGCTCTCTCTATGCTCTTGATCTCCTGGAGCCTCTAAATCACCTCTGTTGCTTCAAACATAACGGCCTTTTGTTTTGCGACATTGAGGTATACCTTTGGATTATACACAATCTTTGCCTTTCCTTTGTTCACACAAGACTGCTCGCTTTGCACTTGGATATATCCCTCCTCTTGTCGCATGATATTAATGTTCATGCCCCCTTGGTAGTTTATCCTATCTCTACGTAGAAGTTGGTGTTGTTCTAGATTCACCGTCACCATGTCTACTCCCTTTTGCTCCTCATCCAACGTAAGTACATAGTTGCATAAATCCATGCATTCTTTTGTCTTGTGTTCTTCCTGCAATTAAGACAAGTTGGGAACTTAGGACATTGTCTCTCATAGTGAAATGTTGCGCCACATTTGAAGCAAGTTCCCTAAGCATGGTCAACTTTGCATCCTTCGCCATGCGGTCTCTTGTTCCGCCTCTACTTAAACCTTGCTCTTAGCGCAACACAATTGTTGCTTGACACAATCCATGGACCTTAGCTTCATGCCATACTTAAATTACTCAACAATTATCTATATCATGAGTATTTTTGTCTCCCATACTTTGCACTAACAAACAACTTTGGTCTACTTAGCCCTTCTTAACAACGAACAATTCTTCTTCACGTGTCCTTCCTAACACACGTCATGATAGAGCATAATCGCTTTTATCTTCTTTGCAGTGCAATCATTCTATGTACCACAATCAGTGCACCAAAGACCTTGCAATCAACTTATGTGCCTCTGGTGGAGATTCCATTGCAATAAACTTGTGATTTTGCGATACCAGGGTTGAAAGTTGAGCTTCCGAAAACAGGTTGATTACCCTATCAAATCCTCCTACAGCCTCCATATGCAAAGTCTCTTCCATTGTGTATCACAGATCCACAAAGTTATTTATAGTGTGTTGTCTTCTGAATGGGGCTATCAGTCCTCCAATGAACCACTGTGCATGTTGCAATGGATGCAGTTTATAAGAGATCTTTGAAAGCAAAGTCTTGAAACACCCATCATATGCACACACACTTTTCGTATCTGCATGCTTTATCTCCTTCAATGCAGAGATGCTCCACTACTCAAAATCTGGAATCTCGAACTCCTTCAAAAGTGCAGTCTTCATCACATCAAAAGCAACAACTGCTTGGTTAGGATCAAACTTATACCAAGTTTGTGCTCTCCCCATCAAAGCAGTCACAAACAAGCTAAACTTCCTTTCAAGAGATACCATTCCTTTTGTGCACCACAGTTCAAACAATCTCACACTTATGCAGATGCTTCGTGACATGGGCAACTTTATCATGTCATAATACAACTATTGTTGCAGCAAAAATGCAATTGTGCCTGCACGACACTTCCACCACTCACCACAAGAGTAGGAACACTCTGGTTCCCACATTCAGTGTAGTCACAATCATCTTGGCAATGGCTACAGTGGCCACAACAATACTTAAACAAAGTACCACCCTCCCATTGCAACACCAAAACTTGGCGCAATAGTGGGCATATGTGCTACTAGCACACTTGTACCTGACACAATAGTAACAATCTATGCAATTCCTCCTGTCAACACAGAAGCCACAACTGCCATAACTTGTGCGTTTCCAAATCCTATTGAAATGTGATCCAGTGCCCCTCCTACTGTTTTATCGGGTAAGGCATGCTATTACTCAAAAATTGATTAACTGCACTAACCTATTCAACTTCAGCTGCAACAAAATCTCCTTCTGAAACAAACAGTCACATGCCAGCATCAGCATGTTGGTGGCTCTAGCTCGAGTCCTCTTCAGAATCTGTGTGCACTTCTTCCTCTTCTCGCACTTCTTCTTGTGTGCCACTATCAATTAGAGTATCACCTTTTTTGATTAAGGTTGTGCAATTCCTCATCAACAAAGGAGTTCTCATCACCATGCAAGTCATCTGGGTGCCCTTCCCTATCCTCCACAAGTCTCCACGGCATTCACCCAATCTGAATTCCCTGTCCACTTAGGATCCTTAGCCGTTATTCTCATTCACGACTATCAACATATTTGTGCCTCCTCGTCTCCCTTTCTACAATTCCTACATCCATTCTCCTCATACTCTCCATTCGCAAATTCAAACCTTAACTTTTTTACACAACACCCTATCCTACACATGAAAAAGGATTTAGCCTTCCATTTCCAATTTTTCTAAAGCCATGACCAACTAAAATCATCTTAATTCTCAACAGAATCTCTAGAAGTAACCATCCCAGCGGCTTTCGCAAAAACTCAAACTGAAATTCTCGGGACAACGATAAGATGATACTATAAATTCTAGCACATAGCTTCTCAAAGCTCCATTACACCATACCTCTACAGCACATGTCCACACGTTATTTGTTTTCTTCAAAGCTTTGAATTTTGTATCAGCCCAACCTTTCCACCAACCAAATCAATGCTTTCTGCCAGTCGCATAGGCTGTGATACATGCATAGATGTGCTCAGGAAACCCGATAAAGAAAATATCATACAAACTGCTTGTCAAATGCTCATGTATCCATGCATGTGGGTTTTGATCTCCTCAACTCTTCGATCTCACAGCAAATTAAAAGATATGCTTCCCAAGCCAGCTCTCAATCCACTCAAGGATGATCTGTTCTCAACGGCCATATGCACTCTCCATCACCGCAGCACAGCTGATCAAGGTCTCAGCAACAAAACCAAAAATCTAGGCTAGATAGCTTCTTACAATAATACGCAATGCAAATCATCGCATTCATCTACACACAAGTGCGCAGAGGTCTCACCCAAGGCGCAAGAAAGAAAACACCAAGATCTGCGTAATGAGAAAGTGAAGCGATAACTTGAAGAACCTGAATTGCATCGTGATCGATATAACCCTTACATAAGTGAAATTAACAAAATAACCTACAAAACTTCATCTGATCACAAGAATAACATCATCAACATAAACCACACACTTTATAGAATCCATTAACAAATCTAAAAGTAACTCAAACAGTGATTTAGATGCACAAGGTGTGTGACTATAAAGGAGCATACAAAACCACACTTCTCATATCTCTTGCTCAAAGATGTGTACAAGAACACATGATTGCGCAATGCGCTATACAATTAAGGATTACAATGGCATACAATGCTTACACATAGAATTCCATGAAACCTGCACAGATCTAGCTCAAAACCCTTACAAGTGCACAAGAAATTCTAAGTGTCGAACTTGCAACTAGTGAGAAAGAGGTCCTAAAGTCTCTCTCCAAAACTACTAAACTCTAATTCCCCAAACTTCTCCCTAACTAGCTCCCTCAAATGCAAGCTCATGGGAGGATTTTATAGGATTCCTTGAATCCTTTAGCCTTGTCAATTGGCGAAAGAATATTCCTAGATGCCTTTTGGATAACCTAGAGGGCATCTGGTTGGCATTGAATTGTCACGCACTCCACGATTCCATAAGCTTCTCCCATTTTCTTCCACGCTCTTCTTCCACTGCCTCAATCCCATGCTATCAGCAACCTTGCACTTGGTTTGGGACACGTGTCTCTACTTGTGCGTTGTTGATTCACACACCTTCGACCCTGGGATTTATCTCCACCGATATACACACAGCACCGACATATGCACAATTGCACTATAGGGCAATCTGGTTCAAGTAAAATCCATTCAACTTTGGGTTTGTGCCAAGCATAAGCAGCACCTTACATTTGTGTCCTTTTACATGCACAGCTAAGTCTTAGGATCTCACGCCTCTCACTTGTGCAGATTGTATACTTGGACCTTTGTGTCACACAAGACTGAGTGTCATTTCCTGGGTTGAGGGCCAACATCACTAAAACTGTGATATCTTCATTTCTTAACGAAATTCAGTGGTTTAAAATGTTTTGGAAAGCTAACACACAAGGGAACAAACCCAGACATGTTTTACAGAGATTGTTTGAACTGAGAGAAATTTGATGGAAAGAGAGAGCAATATTTGAAGAATTCTTACACCTGCGTGGAGATATGGGAAGGAAATTTGAAGAAGTTTTGAGCATGAATTCAGAGCAAGTTATGAGGCATTGAATATGCTGAAGAAGGGTATTTTAAACTTGTCAGAAAAGGCATTGAATATTTCTTGTTCGGGGTGTTGTCTTTGTTGGGCATTGATCTGTTGTTGTGACTGCTAGGTAAATAATGAAAGCCCTTTACTTTATTTTTTGGGTTTGGGCTAAATTTATATGGTTTTTCTGAACGTATAAAATTCTATAATAAATTCATATAAGGCCATTTCAAACTCATGTTTGCCGCATAGAAGATTTGGTAGATATGTTTTTCAGGAAGACTCTCATTAGTTGTCCTTGGATTTCAAGTTCAAGCCCTCTCCACTCCAAAAAAGTGAAACTTTTTGTTGGCTAGATTTTCTGCATAGCTGAAAACCTAGGCAGTCATGAGATAAATCTCCCTCATTTACCGGTGAGGCTCCCGTGTAAGATTTTGTCAGTTTATATATTCTAATATCTATTTGTGGGTATTACTTTAACCGTGTAACTCATGAACCATAGCTATACGGCTCTGCAGCAAGTAAGCAGTTGTAAAAGAAAGGAAATATCTGAAGAAGGGGAAAATAATAGAAACACAAGAATGAAAGGGGGAAGATGTGCAACCCAATCAATAGATTACAGAGTTGATCGCATGCACATAGGTAAAACAGATAGATATTAACATACAAGAATTATAAGCAAAGGAAACTTTTAGATCTAGATCTAGAATAACACAAAGTTTATGAATAGATCTAAAACAAAAAGTTAGAAACAAATTGCACCGTTGACACAAAGTTCTCTCGGAAATATGCTCATTTCTATTCCTCTGCTTTCAAATAGCTATCAAGGGTTTCAGCACAAAGTCTAGAACACAAGAATGCTGCTTACAAATTTTGATCCTTTAACCCGTAGGTTCTTCCTCTACTTATAGTATGTAGAGGGGAAATTACAAATGGGAGACTATAACTGAACTAGAACATAAACAAGAAGTAAAGAGAACATCTGGCAATCATCTTCCTTTAATTCCTCTCTTAGTGACATGCATCAGGAGTTCAAGTCAAAATTGTGCACATTTGTCACTTAACTCAAAGAATCATTCCAAATAACTTAAAGTAATGGTTTTCAAACCAATAACTTTTAAGTTTACAATTACATCCGGGAACATAAGAAATAAGAGAAGAAAGAAAAGAAGAAGGAAGATCTGCCAGTTGTAACTTCTACACTTTCTTTTTGTTTTGATATTGAATATACTTTTCGAACATATAGTTCAGCAATTTCCCATCCGCTTTAGCCACAACTTCTTTCTCTGTCCTGAATTGCAGCAATCCTTCGCTCAAAACTTCGATGCTCGCTTCCACCTCCTTCAAACTAGGCCCGAACTTCTTAATGTCTGATTGCAGCGTTACCAACTTACTGATTGAATTCATCGTGAAAGGCCTAATAGCTTCATCAATCCTCTCTTGAATCATCAGAAGAGAGCCTTCCAGGGAATCAGGCACTTTGTTGGGAATGGTCCTTATGAATGAAGAAACGTTCCCAACCACTTCCTCATTGGTGAAAGCAATTACATTGCTTGACAGTGATGATGCCATATCCTCGAGCACCCGCATTCTTTTGACATAATTCGAAGATCTCCAAGTTATGAATTCAAGTTGCTTCCCCTTTTGACCGATCCATCGGGCACTGATTCGTTCTGCAATCAAAACCTCCTTTGTGACTTATTTATCTCGACCAAAGTGCCCAAGTTACTTTCAGCCCTTGTGTATTCATATCTACCGTGCTTGTCACCGGTTGCTTGCTTGGCTGAACTAATGCATCCTTCATAACCTTTAGGCAATTGGCACCTCACGAGTTGTACAGAAGCTTGGCGAATGATTAGGCTCTTCCATTCGTCGATAGCTCTAACTTGGTTACCTGCATTTTCCACTTCTACATCGAGATGATCACTCACTGCTCATGTCTTTGAAATTGGTGAGAGAAAGGTTTGTGACCTTATGATGATCTCGCACTGGTGTTGGGAAACCTGCTTTTGAAGTTCAGCTTTTTCTGCCTTCTCTTTGTCAAGCTTAAGGAATAAAGCATTTATCAGTGTCTGCGTGTCTTGCTTTAATCCTTCAGTAGTGGTTTGACCTATCGGCACTTTGGTCACTGTTATATATCTGCTGTCGTAAGCTCGCTCTTCTGCTTTCCTTCTGTCGGAACTGATACCTCAGCGAACTTTTGCCCTGATTCTTCAATAATCAACCTTGAAGTCACCTTAGCAACTTTAGGTCTTCTGTCTTTTCCGCCCAAACTCAGGAGCAGCTGCAAGTCATGTTCCTCCAAGTTGATCTCCTCTCTAGCTTCAGGGTGATTGTGAGGCCAACCACTTTGAGAAATTGCTTCTCGGAGAATGAGAAGTCGTTGAATGCACCACCATCTCGTGCTCTGGTTCCTCTCCATCCAAAATTGCTACAGTGTTGTGACTGTCGTCTTCTGAATTGTCCAAAGACAATGCTCTTTCAAATTTTGCCATCTGCAACTTTAGCGTTTCTTCAGGAAGAGGTGAAGATCGGAGTGGCTGAGGAGAGAACACAAATGTTGCCGGATTCAACGGAGGAACGGCAATATCTTGCTGAGGTTTAAAGGCAGGTGAAGTGTTGTGAGTTATTATTTGGAGAAGTCGGAACTAGCACCATAGCCGTAGAAGTGACCTTTTCCTGTGTATGAGACTTCTTTTGCACTTTAAGCTTTTTAGGCCTTCTGTTGCTTTCTCCCTCGTGCTTCCTTTTGATGGAGTCTCCTACGCTGAGGTTGCTGTGATCTGATTCATCAAAGCTTCATCAAGGCAATATCCCTTTGTAAGCAACCAGTTCGAGGTATTGACCAGAACTGCAGCAGATCTTTCCTCGATCGTGTGGCAGCTACCAATGTTCTCCTGAAGAGTAGCTCTATCCCCTCCCATCTGGTGGTATGAGTCAAGTAACACAGGCCCATCGTCTATGAGATCCGCAGGTATCCGTGCTAATCCATAATCAAACACTTGCGCGCACCGACAATCAATCTTTGAAGTCTTTCTTTCTGACTTCGTACTCGCTTCTGCACTTCATCCAGAAGTCTTCTAATGAAGGCACATGCGAGTACTCCTGGGAGATTGTTTTCCTTGCTACCCCATATGGATCGAAGTTCAGCCGTGCTAGGAAGAACTCATGCTCACACTCAGAGAACATCTCAACTTCAATTCCTCTGGCTTTGTGAATGCTCTGGCAGCTGTAATAGCCCATTGTGATCGGAAAGAAGCTGTAGACTTGTGCCGCTTTGATTGTAGGTCATGCATCTCACGAGTTATGTCTGCCTGACTCCATGATGACCAATTTTTCGCTTGGATATATCTGGGCAACTTGAGTGGTTCTCTGAAAAGCGGTTACCCGAGGTATGTAAAGTCTCGCAAGCTGGATGAAGAGATCTGACCATGTTGGGATCTGACTTCCCAAGCTTCCTTGCTCACCTGTTGGTCTTGAGATCATCACATTGACTTGCGAATGAATTCGTAGAAGAATCCATCGTTGACCACCTTGTAATCTTTATTGCATTCGAGCACGATTCATTGCGGGTAGCACTCAAAAATAGGATCCTTGAGAGTACGCCCCGTCTATCCGACTTGGAAAAGATACCTGCGAGGCATTGCTTGCATATACCGAAGTAGGAAGTCATCTTGAAGTTGTATGTCCGCCTCACACTTCGGAGCTGCTCACCGATGTTGTCACTTTGATGATCTCCGCCCGATTGATTATTGAATCGCTTTTTGTTGATCTCAATGGTCTGATGAAGACATACATCCATGAGCGGAAGTTGTGAGTGTTAGCTTCTCCATTTATCTGCATATGCAATTTGGTAATATCATCCACTTCTGCACCATTGGATCGTGGAAGAGTCCTCGGGAACTTGATGGAGATCGGGCTTCTTCATATATACTGTTGTTCATTATGCCCACATAGTCTACTTTGTGCTTCTCCCATCTATTGCCGGCGTCCAAGCATGCTTGATTGTAGTCACCACCGGTCGTGTTGGAATCTTCAGACAATAATTGATAAATTGTGCGTCCAGCCGGATTATTGTCTTTCCCGTAGCATCCCGGATTGATCTGGATAGTGGATGGTACGACCTTGCACATTCCATGACAAATTCGAGGAGCAAGTGTGATTAGGAATCTTTGAAGCTCGAATGATTCCACTTGCTCTTTTCTTGCCGCATGAGAGATGTCTTTCCAGCCCTGGATCTGTCAATCAATTCGGAGAGGGGTTCGGGGCCTAGATCTGTATCACCGATATCAGCAAATCTGGAAGCAATGCATGGTTCCGTTGATCCTTCTCTTTCATCCCGCTTTATCATGGTCGAAGCAATCTTTGTCTGAGCAACTCTTTTTCTTTTTATTATGCAAAATTCTTTGCAATTGGTGCAGATCTGGGAATTTCTTCAGATTCGGAAGATATATTCAATGCATCTGACATTGATTTGAGCTCCCTTTCACTTATATAAGCACCTGTAATGAATACTGCAATTAATTCAGACAAAGACGAGATCCAGGGCATGAACACTTGATTTTTATCACAAAAATCTGCATATAAAGCCCGCTGCCCTAAAATTTGAGGCTTTGCTTGCATGCAAAGCAAGCATAAATATTTTCAACTTCACCTGGGCACCTATACCAATATGCAGATAATTAACCAAGCTTAAATCAAGCTCCTCCAATCCTAGGTGCCAAACTTTGAAGCTTTCCGGCAATGAAAAACACTTTTTATGCAAAAATCCTCCTCCTTTGGGCGCCAAAACTGTCGGGCTGCACTCCTCTGCTAAAAGAATTAATTACTTCTTTACTATGGCAGCCCATGCTTATATAACTCTCAGCATTCTATATTTAATAATTGTCTCTCCTATTCCTGGCAATTAATTAATAAATAAACATGTTTATTCCTTCAACTTGGGCGCCTAAATTTGCATGCTCATGGCTGCCATTAAATAAATTAATTTAATTTATTTTTAGCCTTCTTCTTTCACTTCACATCATGCATTGACCTTCTATTTCTCCATGGCGCCAAACTTAGGAATAAAAGCTATTAATAAATGCCACAAAAAGCATTATTTAATCACCAAATGGGTCGCACTTTTTAGCATGTTCCAAGCAGCCATTAAATAAATTAATTTAATTTATTTTTAGCCTTCTTCCTTCAGTCTTCTTTGACTTCACATCATGCATTGACTTTCCATCATCCCTGGCGCCAAAATTAGGAAGGAAAACTATTAATAAATTGCATTAAAGTTATTATTTAATGCCCAAAGGGGTCGCACTTTTTAGCATGGGTGATTTCTAAATTTAAGAAGTCAACTTTGATGGGATTATTCACCTGCATTGCAGCTCCAAAAATCCCTTCATTCACTTAAGTTGTTTGACTTCCATAATGGGAATTTTTACCCTGCAAGGCAGGTAATAAATTCCGTCGGTGCTTTAAGTGATTTTTCTTTATTTTATAATGGGAATTTTTACCTGAGGCGGGTAAGAAATTTCCCTTTGCTGCCGCCTCTAATTTTCCCATCACAACTTAAGTGACTTTGACTTCATGAGAATTTTCACCCTGCATGAGGAGATAATAAATTCCCACCTGCTGCTACTACCAAAAATCCCACTACTGACTTAAACCTATTCATTCTCAAAAAGTGTGACTTGCACAGGAGAGGCTTTTTGTGCATGACTTGTCTTTTTACCCAAAAGTTGGCTTCTGAGGTTGATTCCTTACAGTATGGCGGCCGTAGATGTTCTCCAGATGTTCGGGCAACAAAAGCAGATTTATCTTGGTGAAGGAATTGACCTAGGGAATTTCACAAGAGAAAGCAGAGAGAAAACGGGAGAAAAAGCGAAAAAGAAATAAATAAAAACAAAAAACGTTGCCAGAAGTCACAGACAAAGCCCAGGATTCATTCTTGATGAAAACCCTACTGATATATGTGAATATTGACATGCAAAACCTCAACAGGGTTCAACTGGAGCACAATTTACTTCAAACGGGGCACTATTTATTTAATAAATAATTAAATAAAAATTTCCCGCAGACAAAACTTGGCGGAGGGATAAAACAAGTTTCGGCATCTGGGTATTTGTCAAAATTGGCTCATATGATTCAATAGATTTTAAAGTTTGAAAACTCAGATAAAAAGTGGACTTTACATTGGTGAGGGCAAAACAGGCTATAAACCAACTTGAAAGCTTCATATTTTCATATCCTTGGCATCCAATGTCCAAATGAGCATTATAACCATTAGTTCTTTGTGTAAAGGGAATTTTGAACGTTTCTATGAGGTTAGATTTTGTGTTTGAAAATTTTGACAACATGTTCTGGCTATTATCATTGTACATCCTATAGAAAAGATGATTGAATAACAGGGAGAAGAATTTATTGCATTTTTGAGAAATAAGAGTGTCACACTTATAAATTGACTTGTTTGAACGAGATCCAAGTGTAAAGACCAGTCAAACAAAAACTTTGTTTTTTCTGAGCATTATTGGTTGAGCCGACTCGGATTACATTGAGTATTTCGTCATTGAAATTGCATCATGAGTTTTGCTCACTGTTTTGAAGGCATCGTGCCATTGGCTATTGAAAAACTACTTGTGAGGCAAATATGATAATAGAGTGTTGGAAGCAGTTTCAGGCTGCATATATGCGGTTTTGTAATCAGCACACTTTGTTGCAAGAGGAGATAGATCATTTACGGGATCAAATCAACTCTCACTGAACACGTCCTAATTTCCATCTTATCATTGTTGTCAAGAAACGTGTTATCAAGCCAGTTGCAGAACAAACCAAACCTGTTGTACCATCTGCTAGTAGTCAAAACCTTGTTGTGAGAAATGTCAAGGAGAAATGTCAAGACAAATGTTACCGAATCTGTTGTTTTTAAGCCTGAGGTTGTTCAAAAGTAGTCCAAGACCAATGTAGATCATACACTTGTTCAAACTCTTATTGTGGAAACTTCACCTGTTGTGTGAGTATGGGAGACATTACTAGTCGATAAGTATCATGTTGGTCTAGGTTATACTAGCCCTGTTGGTTTTCATGTTCTAAACAATTCCAGTCCTATTCACTTTGTGTATGGGAGTAGTCTATGTGATAACCGGGTTGTTGATCCTCTTGTTTTTGATTCACCATATACTTACATGGGTTACCATACTTGTTCTCAATGTGAACATCAAGGTCATACCTTCAATGATTGTTTTGATCTGCATCCTTGTATATCATGTGGCAAAAACACTCCTTTTGTTGAGCATTGTTATATGCAAGATCCACCTACTCAATCCATGAGGGGCATGTGTACTTTGGATGGATTGATCATTTTAGATGGCAATCTGTGATTCGCATGTTATCCAAAACTTATATGAGAGTTCACTTTCGATGATGATGATGGTGATTGTTCTAGAGATGATGTCGATGTTGATGTCAATCTTGTTTCCCATGATGTTGATGAGTTCATCCTTGTAGATCTTGTTGATCTTGATCATAATGGTCTAAATATTGTTAATTCTTCTAACTTTGATGGTGATGATGATGTCCTTTATATGTCTTTTGGTTTATTTGACAAGCAACCAGTTGTTGAACAGATTGTAGAGTTTAACCAGATCCACACAGATGATGATATGTCAATTTATAGTACATATGGCTGATTGTGACCTACATATTCCATTTTTTTAGGCCTTTCTATGGTAAGATGAATTTGCAGCACATGCAGAAGATAATTGTACCACAATGATATCTTTGGTTTGAGATGTGTCTCTCATTTGAGCAGGATGTGCAATTTAGTGTGATGCTTATAATGTAGACTTGTTTTGTCATTTGATGCTATGGAGATTGGAGTTTTGCAACTTCTTCTTAATTTAGTAGGGCAGTTTACGAGGCCCACATTTTTACATCTGAGTTGTAAGTTGAAAACCTGAAAGGGTAGCTTACAGATTCTTCCCATTAAGTTGAAAACCCAAAAGTGTGGCTTAGTGGTGACTTGTAATGAAAACCCAAAAGGGCATCATTGAGTTGTGCATTTTTCTATGTAGGTTCCAGGATCCCATAATTTGATGATTCATTACTATTTCCCTTTCAGAGGGTGTTATATATAGCATTTCTCCATTATCATCTATCAAGGAGGAAACATCATGAATCAGATTTTGAGTTTCAGATTGATGATTGTAGAGTGACTTGATGTTGTATCCTGAGTTCATGGACATTTCAGTGATATTGTGAGTGGATACGGACCGTGGCGATATTCTAGAGATGCATCTAAATATATCAACTTGTGGACACATTTGTTTCTTGTGGATCATTTTGTTCATTGTGGATACTTGCATGCATATGACTTGTATTCGTTGACACTTGGTCGAGACACTAGTTGTTGATTTGTCTGCTTCTGCACCTGATGGAGTTATTTTGCACATGACTTGCGATTGCCAGAGCACCTATTTCTGGAGGATTAGAGCACATGTATGAGTATCTTGTTGCTCAAGTTTTGATGATTGTCATTAAGGCCATACTTGGCATGCTCGCTGAGTACTCGCGAGTTTTTTAATTTTAAACGAGCATATTCTGCACACCCCAAGTCTTTGTCAAGTTTTTGGACAGTACTCGCCATGAGTACTCAGCAAGTCTGTGCCAGATACTTACAGGACATTGCAAAAAAGCAGAAACGTGGGAAAAACAAGTTTTTAACGCTGCAAATACACAGTTTTTCTGTTGTATTCACATGGCGCTGCAATTTTGTAGTCTATTTACATCCAAATATAATAGAAAACACTTCCCCAACATTTTACACACTCACCTGACAAATTTTGTAATTGTATTTTTATAAAATTTATTTTTTTAAGAGAATTAAGTATTTTTAAGTTGTTGAGTATTGCCGAGTATTTGTCAAGTTTTGCCAAGTTTTGCCAAGTCGAAAATAAATTGATCTACCGAGTCCAAGTCAAGAGCAAGTATCCAAACTATGATTAAGACTTATGTTTGATGTTGGGATTCGATACTTGTGAACGACATGTATGTTGACCTTTGTGGATTCAGTACACTACTTGCAGATATTTGTGGATGTATATCACAGTTGGGGGTGTAGATAATATAGATGATGTACCTGGACATACCTTGACACACTTACTATTGTGTTTGAGTGATTATAGATTTGTAAGGAGTTGTCCCATATATGTTACCTAGACATTACTCATATTGGCCACTAAAGATTGGACATCTTTGATTGCAGCTTATTGCATATTGCAGCATTACAACTTATCATGGCTTTGTGGACAGACAGTGGTTCACAATTACATCTTGAGAGGGATTGAGGCACTCATGCATTATAGAGCATTACTTATTTTATGCATAGGATCAGTTTGAGTTGTTGATGTGGCATTTGTATTTCAGACCATCAATTAACCTTCCAGGTGGGTTGTACACAGGTTATTGTTCCACTCTTATCTAATACGAGAAACATGAGGATTACATTTCTAGTTGAGACATTTCAGATTCAATGCATATAGTTGATGACCGGATAGTATTTTGTACACATTTGTTGTAGATATTCTATTTGTTGCATGTCACTAAAAATATCTTAGCATTTCTTGAGTTGTCCTAGTTGGTGATGTTTGGAGACTACTTTTTCAGGATTGGATATTTTAGAGTTGAGTTTGTGAGTTGAAATTGTAACTAAGGAGAACGTTTACATATCGATTGAGAAATGATAGCTGGCACATTTTTCAGCCATAGGCAATTTATTTCTGTATCAGCATGATTTTCCAGAGCTAGGAGTCACTGACTCTAGAGACCATCAGGAGAATGGTGCTTATCAACTTGACATGACGAGAAGTCATATGTTTGAGAATGTTCTCTAAGCACATTGAGGCAGTTGATCTCATGGGGATGTGGATACTCATGGCAGAGATAGCATGAGATATCACAATGGAAAGATTTAAAGACTAATAGCAAGAGATAGCATGAGCTTCTTATAAATGGAGATCTCGCATATACAGTCACCTTCATAGTCAACATTTTGGAATTATTGGATACGTGAGTGGACAATGTAGTACCAACATATAGAGAGGATTTTGGCTAACAGATTTTGAGATTTGATTACTGCATCATTTCAATAACAAAGAACGAGTTGGGAAAAAAATCTCTCACAAGGGGTATGTAATACAAGAAAAATGAAAATACATTTAAAGGAAGGGAAGGTAATAAATAAATATTTAAAATGCACTCAAATGAAGTTGGAAGGTGAAAGGCCACAATTGACATTTGATTTCTTCCTTGGTTTTGAAAGGGATGTAAACTAATGTATTATATACCTTTGTACATGAATGGAAAAGAATAAATTGGATTTCTGTATATTGTTTATCTTTTGTGTGTTATTGTGTATATTTTATCTTTCACCTCTGTTAAAATCAACACAAAGTAGATGAACTTTTCCATGCTCCAAAGAGATCAATACCTATAGACATCATATTTTGCAAAGGGACTAAAACTGCAATCTTTTCGAGTGTATATTTCTTCGACCAATGAAAAAAATTCTAAACAAAGACAATTTTCTCCACATAAAACTTGTGTTCTCATGTATTGTTGCGATGTACAGTACTTACTTCACATAGTATTTTCTGTATTACTACATAAGTAAAGATGTTGTCAATCGAAGATTCTATTTTTAAGTTATTTCAGTAATTTGTCATGAATTACAGTCATGCACACATTGGAATCAGTATTTAGACTTAAAATCTAAATATGTAGTGAGTCGCGTCAGTTATAGGCTGTGTAATATACAAATCAAAAGTCTTTGGAAAGACAATTAAAGTCGTGAAAAAACTGGTGATTTAAAAATATCAATCCCCATAAAATAGAGCACCCCTTCTAGCTATTTAAGGTAACACCCTCAAAAGAAAATCGTGACTGTAAAACTAAAGAACCAACTCAAAACACCTTGGAAACGAATCCAACTTAAAGGAAGAAGACTTATTTCCATCCACGATGCCAAAATAATCTATAGAACCAAAAAAAAAAGCTACAACATTCATGTTTACAAGAGTGAGAGTACACACAAAAAAAGTGAAAGGTGAACTTTTAATCGGCAAAAATTTCATGCCTTTGCTAATCTTCCCTCTTCAAATTCAAAGAAGGCATTCCAAAATGCAACCCTCAAAATGTCGGTGTACCTATCTATAAGTTGAGCACTACATGATGTAATATTTTTCTTCGCCATAAAACAATAATATTGTTTCCTCCCATTCTCTTTTTAGGTGTTGCCCATTTACCAAGTCCTTAGATGAGCTATCATCGGCTTCACATATCTAAGCTTTCTAATGGTGCTCCTATGCATGGTTGAATTCATAGAGGCAGTAATTTTTACCACGTTGTTAGCCTGAATTTCTCTTGCAAACAAATTATGTAGGAAAAAATGTTAAATAGGCAATCTAAAATTTAGGAAATTTGTCAAAAATTAAGAAGGCATGTGACGTCCCGTTGGATAAAAAGCAATTCGCACAATGCATTGCTAGTTTGAAAGAGGGTCACCTTCTTCTTGTCGATCTTCTTGACAGCAGCTTTTTCATTGGTAACCTTATCAATGGCAACATAAGTGTGTCCAAATTGACCGTGTCCCAACAATTTTCCTATCCCATATTTCTGATCGAAGTCCCTGTCATATCCAAACACTGTTCTTTTGCCAAGTGGAGAATTTGCATACTTGGAACTCTTTCGCTGTTGAGGTTTTACATCGTTATGGGGGATTCTCCTGAGCCTTTGATTGCCCTGTTTTCCTTCTCGATAAGCAATAACAGATCCCCATTAACTACTATCGATGCCCTTTCCTTTTCAGCTCGGCAATGGAATAATTTTCAGGTTGTTGCTCCGCGAGAATTGGAAGAGTCTGAATTTTAATTTCATCAAAACCACCCTTCTTCATTCAAAAAAAAATACGGGGAGAAAATGGGCCTCTAAAAATTGCAAGTCAAAAGACAAATGTTAGAGACACATAGGCGTAGGTAGCTTCGGGTGTAATAATTGTTTTTCTTTCCGCAATTTTTATTTTTATATGACGTGTCGTCCTCAAAGAAGAAGATGAAGATTTTTACTTGCGTCTTTGACTCGTCCCAAACGACTTAAATTTGTTTTCCATCTTTTCTTATTATCCTGCATATAGGGGAAAGGACCCCATAACCGCGCATTGTAACTTCGAGGGTGTCTATAGTTATGTAGGAGCTTGATTTAACCTCTAAAATACTATCAACGGATAGATATCGAATTTCTAAACATAAATATGTGCATTTTATAACTTATTTACATCTAATATAATATGTGGAAAATGAAATTTACAAAATGTAAAAAATGTGACATTTTTAACTACTGACCTATTATTGTTAATTTTTAAACTCACTTATTATTAATTTTATACTTATTAAATGTTTACTTGGTTTGGAGATTGTGCACATTATGTTTTGCCACTTGTTATCAATGGAATCTATCACTGATCACTTGGCAACTTAATACACCAACAGCTGTTCATTAATATTGTCAGGTCGGTAGCTGATATAGATGAGAATTGCATTAATTCGTGGCAGTGCAGACTTTGGTTTTCCCTCCCGCAGACTTTGGTTTTCCCTCCCAAATGGTTGGTTAATCTGAGATGAGATTTGTTTTAATGGTTTTCCATACCACGGCAGCCTATCAAATGTTCAGATCGAAATCTTGTGAAGTTGTTGGGATGTTGCGTTGAGGGATATGAAAGGCTGCTTGTTAATGAGTATTTGCCCAACAGGAGCCTCGACACCTTTCTCTTTGGTAAGTAAAATTTCAACCTGCTTTATTTGCATTTGGTATTGCAGGGGTTTTTTTCAAAGAGATGAAAAAAGTAATAGAATTGGGGTTTATACAGATCCAGAAAAGCGCAGAGAGCTAGATTGGCAAACACGTTATAACATCATCATTGGAATTGCCCGTGGCCTTCTGTAACTGCATCAGGACTCACACATGAGAATTATTCACAGAGATATCAAAGCAAATAACATTTTGCTTGATGACAAACTCAATGCAAAGATAGCTGACTTTGGGCTAGCCAGACTTTTTCTTGATGAGGAGACGCATATCCAAACAAGAGTCGCGATTCTTTAAAGCATATACTCAAATCTGAAATAATTGCATGATGATCCTTACTATTGCAAGTCGAGAATGTCGCCAGGATTCCGGCGGGGTTCATAAGTTTAAAATGAGGCCGAGAAAATGTATGGTGAAGCAAACTCGGGAGTCTTGATCGATGTGGCGGCGCCAGGCCCACATTGAAGGTAAGGTGGAAGTGGGAAATGGTTTTTAATGAAATGGGGGTAATGTAGGAACTTGATGACCTTTAATTGATGGAAATGGGTGCTGAAATTGAGATTTGTTGTTTTGGAGTTCCGCTAAGGGTAGGATTATTCATGTTAATGACTATGGCGCGGACCCCTATCAAAAGTGAGGAGGACAAGATAAGCGCTCATGGCGGCAATAATGGATGCTTTCGGTTTGAGCACGGAGGGTCACACGATGCCCGGCGTGTCTCGATCTTGGCGGCGCAGAGATTCATCTCGGGGTGGAAATTATAATTTGAGTGCGCCGCCCGGATGCACGGAAGTGGAGGCGGTAACATTGTGGTAATGAATTGAGCTCAACCTTTTTCTTGGGGAAGATTTTGGTAGTTTTTTTGTAGTTTTCTGCTTTTGTAAATAATTTTTCCCCTCTTAAGTTGGTAAATGAATGGTTTGACCATCCATGAGCCAATGACTCGAACTATAATTTGTGGGTTTTAACTTTGTTGAATAGTCTTGGTTTGTGTTGGAAATTCAATTTATATTTGGGGCACAATCTTAGCATAGGTTCATTCACTGGTTTGCTTGTGTGGCTCAAGGAGATTGGCACATTGTGACCTTAAGCCATTAGGCTTGAAGGAAAAGTGTTGAAAGCTATGGATTATGTGTTGTTTCCTATTTTCTTCGAATTGAAGATTCCATGACTATCTGTATGTCTGTATAGTTAAGAAAAGATTTTGATAATTCATATATGTTTAATGTGTTCAAGACTCCATGATCAACATATTAGTGTGGGAATCATGGGTTTCATCTAGAGCATCGCAAATTCTCTGGGAGTTATTATTACTGTGGGCGAGCTAGAAGAAAATGAGGGCAAGTAATTTTTTCCACATTCAAGATTTCACGGTTTCAGAGACAGATTTCCTCGGCCTCCGGTCCATTTGACTCCACATATGACACTCTGCCGATCAAAGAAGTTCAGGAAAACAAAAGCAAAGAGGTGTGCAAATTCTTTGAAGAAAACGCAATATGCAAAATTGTGTTTTTTAACACATTTATATTTTGGGAAATTCAATACTTCTTCTTTTTTTCTACAATATGTCAATATATATTCAATGCCATGAGATTATTATTTCTGTATGCTATCATAATCCAATTGTTGTATGCATTCATAATCAGTATACTTCTTACTTCTAGCCACCCTCTCCTAGGTTATTTGTGCTATCATCTTGCTTCATTTTCCTATTCCTATGCTCAAGCATTATTAGTGAGGGTCCCTAAAGATGTACTTCTTTACTGCATTTCTAACAAAAAAATTTAATCTCTTGACATTAATTTGTTTGCAGGAATTTTGTGAGTTGCTGGATTCAAACATATGCAGGTAAGGTTGAGTGTGACCTTACTAAGGCAATGATCTATTTAAAAGAATTTAGATTGAATGACATGTTGATATTCTCTACAATTGTTAGAGTGAATGGAATAAATTTGAGTCCCTTGACATACCATTACAGTATATTGTTTTCCATTTCAAAATTTTCGATATATTCTTCCAGAAAAATTACAGCAAAGAAAACTTCCGAAGTTTTACATATATAACATTTATAGATATTGAGTAAACCTCTGCTAAGGCATTCGATCATATTTTTTACAAAAAAATTGTTTAAGGCCTGAGGACTTGGGTATATTATGAATTTTACATATTCCAACTACCATTGGGGAATTTTGTTACAAGTTCGACAAAATTTGCTAATGCATACTAAAAAGGCAATGTAAAACAAAATTTGTACAACTTTTCACTTAATAGTTTGGCCAAAATCCTGGGAATGGTGGAGGTTGCACTTCCTCTTGACTCTTTGATGTGGTAGCATTCACAGATTGAACTGCAGTAGGTAGCATGGTAGGAGGTGTACCTTGAACATTTGCATTAGCTTCTGAAAGTTCAATAACGATCAAGCGCCGATCTAAAATTCGAATTTGTAACATTCTTGTGGGAGAAGATGGGCAGCTAGATTGGTTATTAAAAATGGAAGAAAAAGCAGGCATGAATGTGTTATACATGCTTAACAAAATTTGATGTTGATCAGGTAGGGGATTTGAAGGACTACTCAATCGCCTATTTTTTCTATCAGACTCCTTTTGTCGTTGTTGCCATTCCTTCATCCTTTTATCATGTTCTTTGGAGAGTTTGGCCTGCTCCTTTTTCAACTCATTCTCCTTTTTTCGCTTTAACTGGGCCTCTTCCTTTTTTTGCCTTTTCAATTCTCTTTCAATTTTAAGTTGCCCCTTCTTTTCTTTTTCTATTAACCTTTGCACTTTCCTTTCATCTGCCTGTTCCCTTTTCTTTGCCTTCAAATCTTCAATTTCTCTTTTTCTTGTCTCTTGTTCTTGAAGTAAATGCAAGTAGTCATCAGAGGTAAGTATTTGAGATTGCCTTCCAATTCTGATTGCATCATCATTTATCCTTACACGGGTGTGAACCTTCTCAATTGGCAGTTTTAAGAATTTTCTTCTTTGGTTTATATGCTTGGTTGTTCTCATCTTGGGTGCAGTTCACCTCTTGGTTCTCTTGAGTGGCTAAAAAGTCATCATCTTCAAAATTTTCTTTATCTAAACCATGTGTATCTGAATTCATGGCATCTATTTGGTTTGCATCATGATCTTCCCACGCCAATGTGTCAGCATAATAGTGCACCACCTCGCTTGGAAGAGATGAGGGAGGAGATGGCATCGAAGCTGAAACTTCCTCATTGTTGAAATCAATTTGCATGCCCAGGTTAGCAGCCCCTTCTTTAATCCATTGAGGTGCACTGAATTGTGTTGGTAAACTCAAACTATCATCAATATCTACAGCTTCCTGTGTTTGGCTCACATGAGTTGTTGAACTAAGGTGACCATCTTCTTCATTAAGTGTTTGGGACTGATGAAAATCTGTAGGCATGCCAAAACATGTAGACTCAACATGTTCTTCCCTTATTTTTTGGTATTCCTCATTACCTACCACATTTTTTGCAAGTTCTTCTAAACAACATTGCACATCTGCTTCTTCCACTCCCGCCATCCTCAATATGTTTTCAACAGCTGCCACCTCATCTTCTTCAACATCAAAGGCCTCACTTGGCCTCATATCATTGGAAAGGGCATTCTCATCAAGTGGCCATATACCTGTCCTCTGAAAACCCGCCTTGATATTTTCAGGTGTAAGTGCAAGTTGGAAAGCTTGAGCCAATTGCGTCCTCCTTATTTCAAGACCTGGGTTCCTTGCCATCCATTTAGACCTCACTGTTTTAAAGTAGTTCTTGAATGGAGAGAACACACTAACATCTAATGGCTGAAGCTTATGGCTGGTATGAGCTGGTAGGGTCACAAGGTCAATGCCTAAATTTCTAGCCTCTTGGATTGTGCCTAAAGCTACATGGCTTCCATGACCATCAAATATGAGAAGATGCCTATTTGTTGGTGAAACTCCACCTGGAACTGATCTTGCAAAATGATGTAACCAATTCATAAACAACTCTTTTGTCATCCATGCATGTGGTTGGGCTGCCATTGCTGAGTTCACATCCGGCTATGTAGTTCTTGATTTGTCTCTTTGCTTTGAAAAGATAAAATCCAGAATGCTTTGTCTTGCATTAATCATAAGATGGTAATCCATTCCCTACTTTTTGACATAATGTGTGGAACACTTCGCATCCCAACTTAGCAATGACACGCATGCCACAATTTCTGCCTGCTTGAACACCAGTTTCATCACAGTTCCAAATTTTGTTTGGCCCATATTGATTTGCAGCATACATTTTTTGTAAGTTATCATAAAAAGCAGCAACAATTCTTGGCCTTAACATGACTGCTCTATCTCGGTCAAGGCCTTCTGCAGTTCTTATTGTCAAGTCAGGATGACGTCTTCGGAATCCATACCACCATGACTTTCCTGGCAGGCCATCTTTGAATGGATTTGGTCTGCATTGGCACATGTGCGCTACATAGGCCTTTAGGTGAATGACTTCAAGACCATGGCCAAGTTCTGCCATATCTTTGCACCAGGTAACAATTTCTTTCTCTTCCTCATCTGTCAAAACAGTTGGAGGTCCCTTCTTCTTAGTGGTTCTTTTTCCATACAACCAATCAGTCACATTTGTACAAGGGATTCCCCACTTAGTTGTTGCTTTTCGCGTGGACATTCCATTTTCCTCTACATCCCTTAAGGCATTTTTCATGTCAGCTTCTGTCCATTGCCCTCTTATGTATACTTTCTTTGTTGTAGCAGTACTTCCAATTACTTCCACAGTTTGATTAGTAATGTTGAATTCAGGATCTTGGGCAGCTGTGATTTTCTCATCAAAAAAAAATTCCTTACCTCTTGATGGATGCCTCATTTTATTGGAAGATGTTCTTTTCTTACGTATCTTAGCTGCATTAATGAAGGCAAAATTTTGTGCTTTGGCTCTTGACTGATTCTTCCTTTGATTGGCTGTGGTGGATTTTTGAGGTTGTTTCTCAGCAATGTTATCCTCATCAGATGAAATATTTGTAAACTGCACTCCCCTCTGCAAGTTGCTTCTTGTCTTTCTAACTGGTCTTTTGGCAGGCTGTTTTGCACGTGCCATTATGAAATGCAAGAAACTCTGTTTTTTCAATTAAACCTCTGTCAGCATATTTGGTTACACTATTTAAATACATGTATATTTTTAACAAAACTTACAGTAATCTTTTAATAAAACTGCTGTGATTTTTTTCTTTCCAAGAATCTACAGGTTATCATTAAAACTGCAGTTATGAATAATGATGACAGATGATTAATTGAAAAAACATAGGATTTGTTGTAAATTTATGTTTATCATTAAAATAGTTATGAATAATGATGAACTGCTCATTTGGAGATAGAATATAAACACTGGATTTCTAGCAATAAAACAATTTATTGTTGATCATAAATCAAATCCAGTGTTGCTATTAAACTATCTAAATAAGCCATTATTATTCATACCAATTTTAATGGTAAACTTTCTATTTTGAGATACAATTTCTTTTACCAAAAAATATATGAAATAAACTTTTCTATAACATTGAAACAACATGAAAGAGATTTCACTGGTTGTATCGGCGGTGTTTGCACTGACCTTTGCAAGAAAATGTAAACTTTTCCTGACCTTTGCACTGACAAAGAAGAAAATGCAAACTTTGCACGGTGTCTTGCACAAGAGACTTTGCACTGACAAGAAAATGCATGACTATATTCAAACTTTTTTTGAATAGGAAAGAAGTATATGACCCAGCTCTACTATTTATAGATTTTACTCAAAATGGATCCATGTTTGATCTGTGTGCTTAATTTCTATTGGCTGAGAGAGTTTGATATGGATTGGTAAATTAAATGAATCAATTTCTTTGTTATATTTGAAATTTTGGTTGATAATTGCACTCAAATTCTCATGGGGGAGAGAGTTAGGTGGAGATGGAGTGGGAAATAAATTAGTTTGATTGTACAATTTTAATTATATTTTTGAAATCTTGTTCAATCCTTCATTAATTGTGATTTTTTCTTGTAAATAGTGAGTCTTACAACACTTTTCTTGTTTTGACATATTTAATGTAGAGGATGACATTGGAGGTTGAGAGATTTTGGATGAATAGAATTTAGATAACGGATGTATGTACATAAAAATATAATATGATGTAGCAAGTGGATTTAAGATTGAAAGAAAATATATTTATTATGCACAAATAATTTTTTAACATGTATATGTTGGAGCCTTAAAAAACTTAAATGGCACAATATGATCATGAAATAACCTCTTTATATTAACATGTAGTGTATTAACTTACAAATGTGCACTTTATTAAGTGAGAATGACAATGTATTTACACTTAAATATTGAAATAATAATAACTAACAAAGTTCACAATAACTAAAGAAAATATGGACATATTTATGTCATTTTTGATTAATCTTTGAGAAATAAATTTCTACCAATAGTTTAAAACTCGTAAAATACTCTCAATTATTGCACGCTTTGCATGGGGGTCCTTTCCCTAGGTTTCAAAAAAACTAATTTTCATTTTTTTAATGATCAATTACAATAAAGCATATTATATTTTAGGTCATTTGTACATAATTTTTTAAAAATATGTATTTATTTAATTTTTTCAAAAGTAGATTCTATTTTTCTATTGGCTGAAAATAAATTATAAGCATCTCAAAATTTTTTTAATAATAAAAATAAGAATTTTCAAGTTTTTTATATACTATACTTCAAACATTATAATTACGTAATTAATGTATCAAGTACAACATTAAATTTTCACTTTTAAATGATCAATCACAATAAAGCATATTACATTTTAGATCATTTGTATATAATTTTTTTTTAAATATGTATTTATTTGATTTTTTCAAAAAGTAGGTTCTATTCTATCTATTGAAAATAAATTATAAGCATCTCAAGTTTTTTTATTAATAAAAAAAGAATTTTCAAGTTTTTTTATATACTATACTTTAAACATTATAATATCACTTTATGATATTTTTTGCCTCCAATTTCTATTTATTTCTATATTTACTCTACATGCATTCCAAATTGTTGCAAATATTGACATGCTACTACAATTTACATAGTAGTCTTCACAAAATGAAAGTGTGGTTATAAGCCTCCCACCATACATCAACATATAAAATGTGAAGAAACAAACTAGGACTTAACTATATTATATAACCAATTGTTCTATCATAACTTTTCGCTCGACTCTTTACGCATATTTGCCACCGTAAATGCAATCGATGCGTGGTCCACAAGTTAACACCATAACCTCTTTCTTCACTAAAATGCACCTTCATCCAGTAGGATTTGCCATTTCATGGCCTCTTGTTGTTTTTTTTTTCTTCCAAAATCTCCACATTTACAATCCTCTCCCACTCGCTTCATTAAACACTAGTTCACATTATGAAATCGGTAGGTGGACAACACCTAAGGAGAAGTGGGAAATGAGAATATGCTTGTTTTGTAAGAAAGGGAGGATGGAGATAGAATGGGATTCCATAATGGAATGTCGACCTATAGTGATATTTGTATCAAGTATAAAAACACTCGAAAGTTGCCAAATTACCCAACTTGTTTGAGGAGGCAAAGCTTGAAAAACAACCAATTTTTCATCAAGATACATAGTAGAAGATCCAACATTAAAAAGGGTTGGGAAGTTTGCAAGATTCACTGCAGCAACCCTCGTGTCCAATTCGATAAAGTGGGGCCCTTTCGATTTAGCTCTTAGTCCCATAAACTATTTGGTCTCGTCGAGGTTACTAAAATCTTTCATTCATTTATTCCCCCATTTGGTTTTTCCGAATTAATACGGTTTGAATTTCCAAGTTGGAATTAAAGCTTGCCCATTTTATTTGGTGCTTTATTTATCGGGGTTTGTCCTCCTGGGAGAAAGGCTTAGTCACATTGATCTACCACATGTGCAATTTTTGGTTTGTGTTTGATTTGTGTCTTTCAAACACCTTTTTAAAGGTCTGTTTTGGAATTGGATTTGCATCATTTTCTACCCCTTTCACCTAGAGCCTTTTAATCGATGAATGATTTTTTGAGATTATGCTAATTTGCATGTCTACATGGTTTTTCATTGGAATTTCTTTCGGGTTGTTATTTTATTTCAATTATGGAATTATAGAAATATGATTATTTTCAATACAAAGACAAATTCCTTGACCAATTCCCCCACACACATAATATTCTTCAACCAAGAAGAGTTTTACATGAATCCTTATTCTTTGTTTGCAAATCGCTATAATTGATGGTTGATGACTTAATTAATTGTAAAAGTGGATTTAATAACTATATGTATGTTATTATACATGCAAATATATACATATATGTATATGCTAAAACATATACACATACGTATATAAATGCATATATAAGCATATATGTATATATGTATATATGTGCAACTATTATGTTGTATGTTTATTTTGTTGTAAAAAGTCATCTTCTAGATTACATTAATTATGCGGCGTTGATTGTTGGATTTGTTCGACTATCACTTCTGGTTGATATCATTACAGGATAATGATTAGTGTTGACTTCATTACCGGTTGTAAGTATTGTCGATATTTGGAAAAGGTAATGTAATGCTATCCTAACTCAGTCTTAGACCGCTTTTCATTGCTAAAGTTACCGCATTGCTCGAAATGGTTGAAAAGTCGAATGTTTTGTGAATGGGTCTTAAACCACCCTGCAAGATAATCACTTAATGATTATTGTATAAATGTCTTAATCGTGGTTGACTCTCCTAGGCATTAAGAAAAATGGTCATGGACCATATGCAAGTAATTATAAATGTTTAAATTCATTAAAATGGTCTTAGACCATATTGCATTTGTGATTGTTTAAAAATTTGGTAAAGTTATAGTTGGTATTGTTAAAGTGTATTGGTCATGGACCACGAATTGATTAAAATGATTATTGGTTAGGTTGAAAATAGTCATTGACCATATGACCTTGCAAAGAAATAGATAAGGTTTAAAAGTTTTAATGATTAAATAATTGAATTGGTCTTAGACCATACATTGCATGTAAGTTGTTAAGTTGAACACCATACGCATTGCAAGCAAGAAAGGATATTTTGGAGGGAATGACAAGTGACGGTTATTTAATGCATTGAATAACACATGTACAATTTTTGGGTAAAGAGGAAGCTTGCATTGCAAGCCAAAAGACATGCACTTCCCTTCCCATTCACATTTTTTGGGTTTGTGGTTATTTTTGCTCTGCATGGAAATTTGAAGGAGAAAAATAGGGAAGTCTAAGTATTGTGGTGGTTGCATTTAAAATTTTGAAGCTATATTTAAATGGCGAGGTGTGTTTATTATGGTTGTTTTGGTCTTGGAAATTCGGAAGTTATTTTGTTGGGTATATGCATTGGAAGTTTCAAGTTTTGCAAGAAAAATCTGGAAAAGAAGTAAACATTACAGGGCATGGGCTCTCTTACTTATTCTCTTGTTGTTTTTGAATGAAATACATGTATATGTTAAGGGTTATTATCTGATTTTTAGATCTAGGTAAAGAATGAGGAAATAGTATGAAATATTCTTTTCTTTTGTTGGGTTTGAATGGAAAAATGGGTGTAAAAATGTTAAGGAAAAACAACTTTATTGAGCTTGATACAAGACGTTTTGAAATGGAAATGAATACATGGATATTGTTTTAAAATCTAGATTCTCTTATCTTATTAGCAAAACTTGATAAAACAAAGAGGAGAAATGGATGGAAATAGAAAGGGGTTTTTCATTGTTGTTGTAAAATTTGTATTTTTATTACTAAGACTTTATGGGTCTGTTGTTTTCAAATGGAATTTTAAAGAAATTCGTTTTCATTTTCTAGCTCGATTGGAGCTTGTTGAAGTTGGGAAATGGGTATTTTGCTTGATTTTAGTTGAGATATTTCCCTTCTTTGAAAATGTGTTTTGGGTCTTTTAAATTTCGATTTGAATAAATTTTTAAAGGGATTTCGGTCTCTGACAATTTTTACCTTAAAACTATGCTTTAGATTTTGTTTATCAGCTCAATTAGATCTTGTTGATAGTAGATTGGTTTTTGGGAATTTCACTTGTGTTGTAATGATTTAAAAATTTGGAATTTCCCATCAATTTCGGTATGAGATCTTGTGAAAAATAGGTAAAAGAAATGAATACATCATGGGTTTGTTGGGAAATAACAAATATGTACACTATTGTCATTTTTAGATTTTGGGTCTATGTTTTTATGGGAAAAAATATGGATTTATATTATTTGGGTTTTTGTGGATTTAATTGTAAAAGATGATATTAGTCGATTTGGTCAGATACCCTTGTTTAATTTATGAACATTATTAATGATATTCTAAATAATATTATTATCAACATGATCCACATCCTATTTGGTCTGAAATCTAGTTTTTAAGAATGAAATAAGGTAACCCAATACATGCTTAGTTATGCAAGTTGTTAACAACTTTTGAGCTCGCCTTTGTTGATTTAAAAACACTTTTTCTTTATTTTAGATTTCACTGAGTAGGTTATTTTAACTTATTGATTTTACGCTCTCCTTGGTTTTAAAGCAAGGTGTGCTAGCTTGAGCGTTTTTGGATAAAATTCACTGTCATGATTTAATAATTGTAGCTTTGATTGTTTATGAACACTTAGTTCATCCTTAGTAGGAATAAGTTGATTATTGGTTTGATCCCAGAGAAATGGTTGGTTAGTTAGATGGTTGACATTTACTTATCATGATTGTTTGACCTCTCGATTTGAAGTAATGATGGTATGAACAACTATTAGAAATATGTGATTACTTGTATAATGATTTTGTTCCATCTCCCTTGCCTTATTTTTATAAATTGATGAAGGCATTAGTTAAGTACCTTCAACCTAATATGACGGTTCTACATGGACAAAGTCTGCTTGTTAGAGTTACTCTTATAAATTACTCTTATAAAATTGATTGATGTTTTTATGAAATATTAGTCTTGAATATGGCAATGTTAAACCGTATTAGTAAGTTATTAAACAATCTAGAAAATTGTACATCAATTGTATTCTTGAATTGATTAAGACAACACCTTACTTTTGTAGTATCATTCCATCAAGAATTTAATATTTATAAGTGTTATTAATGAATTACGAAGTTTGTAAGTTATTAGTTAAGTAAATCTTAACATATTCTTTTATTTCAATTAAATACAACAAGATTATGAGTTAAGATAACTCATGTCAGTTCATAGAACTAACCATGTATACATTTCTCTCCTACGAATGTGCGAGGACATAATGAGATTTGTATATACATGATTTTTCATTTATATTGTTTAAAAATTTGTTCAAGATTATTGTATTTAATTATAATGTGAAAGTATTATTTTCGCAAGTTGATTGAAGGCATTTTCCTTTTTGTACTATTCTGAAAAATTGTATGTAATCATTTCGGAAAATAAGGATCTATCCTTATGAAGTTTAAATAGAATTTCTTGTTGTTTCATATCACATTTTGTGATTTATAAAGGTGTTTTTAATGTTTTTTTACAACAGAGTATGAATTAAATTTAATGATGTTATGCTACGAAACTATATCTAGTTTATTGAATCATTATAGTTGAATGAATATGACAATTTATAAACATAGTTTGGTAAGGAAAGTAGTATAAAAATATATTAAAATTAAAGTGTTTATGCATTGTTTAACAACGGGGTATAAAGACAAGTTAATGATTTTTGTTAAGTAATCATAACTGATTTTATGGTACCATTATGGGTGATTAAATGTGTCGTTGACGAACAAGGAACGTTATGGAAAATGATGTAACATAAACCATGTTATATTAATATCATACCATACTAAATAAGTTGTTCTATTTATATCGAATAACTACCAAATAAGATTAAGTGAATGTTATCCAAAATGTTCCCCGACACATTTTTGTGGCTAACTCCCTTCATTCTTCCCTCTTTTGTGCCTCGGTCATAATTTTTTGTTTTTCAGTCACTCAAAACCTTCTGGAAATGGCACCATTGGATAGATCTTTTTCTCAGCTTTCCAGAAAGGTAAAGTTTTCCTCCTAACTCCATGTATTTTTGAAGTTATGACTCGACGGAGTTTTTGTGGGAAATTTTCCCTGGAAGGCCCGCAGACCAATGAAATGGTGCCACGTGTCCAAGGAAGTGGCGGGGGTCGGAGGAAAACTTGGATTTTTTACCAAGTATTTGGTAAAATTTCCAAAGAAATTTTTCGCCCGTGGGCCGCCGTCCAATTGGATTGCGCCACGTGTCCAAAGGGGAGAAAATTGAAAAATTTGACTAAGTGTTGGTGCCATGGAAAATTCAGGAGGAAAGGCCCGCACCCAATCACGTTTTTCCACGTGTCCTATGGCCTCGGACCGGCGGAGCATGGAGGTTAAGTTAGAATTTTGGCGAAATGTTTGGCGAGGGCGCAAAGCCAAATTTTGCCCGCAAGGCCCGCATCCAATGGCCTCATGCCACGTGTCTCAAGACCCATGGACCGCGGAGGAAGATTTGATAATTTGGCGAAGTGTTTTTACAAAATTCAAGAGGAAAGTTCTAGCCCACCGCCTCGCCAGCTAGTGATGTTACGCCACGTGTCCCAGGGGTCGAGTTTTGGAGCGCAAGAGGAGATTGAGATTTTTTCCCAAAAGCTAAAATGAAAGGAAAATTATTGGCCCGTAGCCCTGCGTCCAATAAGACACTGCCATGTGTCTCAGTTGGCGGAAGGCGGGGAAAATTTAGGAAATTTTCCCAAGGAAAAGACGAAGGAAATTTTAAAGGAAAAAATCACTCCCAAATGCGAGCAATGGAATTGTGCCACGTGTCCGGTGGCGGCAAAAAACTCAAGACAAGCCCGCAAGGAAAATTCAAAGGGAAAAGCCCACATCCAATGGGGTTTTACCATGTGTCTAAGTCGAAATAGTCAAAAAGTGATAAAACATTTCGGGAGGAAATGCTGCGGTGAATCAATCTGTTGCCACGTGTCCTCAACTCATCGGCCCGGCGGAGATTTTTTGGAAAACTTTCCAAAGGAAAAAACGAAGGAAAATAAAGCGCAGAAGGTCCACGCCCAATCAAAACGTGCCACATGGCACGAAACAAGCAGAGCACGGGGATTTTTTGGGAAATTTTTCCAAATGCAAAAAGTGGAAAATTTAAAAAAATTTGCCCTCCAATCTGACGATTTGGCCCTATTTTGCCCTAAAAATTCAAATGGCCATATCTTTCGATCCAGAGCTTAGTTTTCACGTTCTTTATATCAATGGAAAACTGGTGAAATTCTCTACAAGATTCTAGGGTCAATTTTGTATTTTGATGGATTTTGGAGAGAGAAAATTGAAAAAATCCTCTGGCACGTGGTCATGAGCAGAAATGACGTTTCAACCACCATTTTTAATGAAGAATGGCTCGCATTCTCTCCCAGCATGGCGAAAAATGTCAGGGGATGGGCCTGTAAGGATGTCCATGCTATTTTATTACATTTTTGGTTGGTGGTTGAGGCTCTCCCACATTTTCCTACATTTCTCTCTCTTGGGGTTGTTTCTTGCACTGTAAAAGCTAGAATGGGCTCATTTTTGCGAGGAGACACTTTTTCAGCTCTGCAACTTCCCTTTTTCTTCCTTTTTGGCAGAATTTGTGGAAATTTTTACCTTTCCATGTAATACAGCACCCATTTTTTCCTCTTGGTCACTATAATGCATTGTATTGGATCTGGAATGATAATGTATGCTCTATGATTAAAACCCCCTCAATCCTTTCATATATCTACCATTTTTTTGATCTTTCATTACATCTTGAGAAATTTGTGCATGCTTTATGTTGTGTTTCTTATGGATTGTGTATGATATTGCAGTATTAGGTGTCCGCATTACTCCTCGGTGCATAACCTCATTAGCATTAGTCTCATTTTTCTTGCATTCCATTTCTTTGTCCCCTTAGAATTTAGAGTAGGAACTAGAAATTTAAATCTCGTAATTTGTAAGTGATATATCTAATCGGAGGAGTTTGAGGAACCAACCTCTAAGCGGAGATTCCTCTCCCATTTTTCAAGTCCCGCACTTGGGGAGAGGATTCAATGTTGTGTAATCACACCTTTGGATGTCCAAATGTCAAACTAGAAGCCCGATCAACATCCGGGGAGTCTTTGTTGATTTGCAACAATAGTGAACAATTCATAATAAATGATAAACTTATGATATTAAAACCAATACTATTTAGGAGTGATTGGATCATTTAAATGCAAGATATGGTTAAATTAAACTATTTTAAATGACAACATTAAGTTGTGATAAATCAATAAGAGGTACCAATAAAGGATAGTAACTCAATAAGTTACTATAATCCTCTATTGTGAAAGGATAACGTGTTATGATACCTAATATCCTATCGTAAAAATGAACCCTAGTACTAAACTCGATTAGACAGTTAGTAGTGTAAATGAAGTGTGTGTGTCATGACATGTAGTTCCATTATATAGAACCCTACTGTGCCAACTTAGGATGGATATGGGAAGGGTAGTGAGTACTTAATGATGAAATTCATTAGGTGGTCACTATATTTCCGTAAGGATCCTAAGATGGGACTAATATCATCCTCTCAAATAGAATTGTGAGTCATAATTCTTACTTCTTCAAAACAGAAACTAAATTTCATAAACAATGAAATGAGATCAAGAAACTATGTAGAGATGGTTGTGTTGTGACGGAGACAAGTTTCAATGACTCGTGTTCAGTCATGAAACTAATCTTGCAAAGTAACACTTGAAACTCCAAGTAGTATAATTAGTTGATTACACTATCTATTCACCATACCCCTAATTTGTTGTGTCGGATGTCGGATGGATTGCAACTTGTTTGTTTTCCAGGTTGACATTGAGGAGTTACACATAGTTCTCAAGACCTGTTAAAAATGTTTAACCAAAAGTATACAAGTTATACTCACTCGATTAGAGTGAATTAAGGGGGTTGGGTAGATCTAATTGACCCTTACAGTTGCACATGGTTATCATTTATTATCAGATGGATTGTAAACATTTAATTATGTTGGATTTTAATTGTTGTAAGTTGAAATTAATTAAATGCATTGATTATGATTAATGGGTTTGTTTTTAAAAAATCCCTTAAATTGGATGAAGTATAACATGGTGTTGTCATGTATTTTTGTAAGCCCAAAAATTCAAACTTGACAATGACAACTAAACCCACATTTAAAAAATTTCTTGAAAAACTCTCTCTCAAGTCATCCACCTCAAGTATCATGCCCATCCCAACCTTTTAGGTCCTCAAACTTTGTTGAATAATATTTTACAGGTGTTTGAAGTAAGGTATCAAGATCATTGATCTCATTCAATGAAGTGCTTCAAGACTAGTTCTTCAATCAACCTAGAAAGGTCAATTTTGGCCAATTGATGCAGTATGCTTCCTTAGAGAAGGATATGGAAGCTCATAATCATAAAGATGTTTTATTGGATATCTAATAAGGTTTTGGAACTGATTTATGAAGATTTAGGGAAGTTTTGGAAGTTTAGGGACATGTTGTGCAGCAACAATGAGTTTTTCGGATGCAAGGAGTGTAGGCTAACTTTGACACACCGAACTTCCTGCAGAGGATTCCGTAAGCTCCATAAGGAATTGGAAAGAAATAAAATAGGAATTGGAAATATTAAATAATTATCTACATGATGGAATCATAACATATTTCACAAGACCTGATGGCTTCTCCAGGTAGCTCATTTTGGCAGACACACCTGTTGTCCCAAAGAAAAAGGGGCCAATTTTTTAATATGAAAGAATAATTGATGTCTAAAACCTATACCATTGTTATTTATATGGTATTTTGAGTAAAAATAATATAAAATTTCATCAAAAATACCACTCGAAACTCCGTAGAATGCATCGTCAAGTTCTCTCTCGAGCGAGGTATGTTTCTCAAACTTAGTCATTTTTCTAAGTGACACATGTCACCTTCTGGTGAGGGTGAAATTTTGTGTCCTATTATCCCTTTCCCAAGGGGATATATGGGAGACAAAAATTCACCCCACCTCAGCCCCTCCTCTAGTCCTTAATGCAATCAACTTCTAACCCTCGAGTGTTAAAACATGCCTTCTTCCATCTCCCTCTCATCGCATCTGGTGGTGACACTTAGAAAAATATGATGAGGGTAAATTTTTTTGTCCCTATTTTCCCCATTCCCAAGGGGACATAGGGTATACAAAATTGTGCCCCATCATATCCCCCTCGAAGGTTGTTTATGTGACCTCACTTGTAGCTTCCAGGTGTTATGGCTTGTTTTCTCTGTCTCCTTAATCTTGCATCCCGTGGTGACAAGTGGCAAGATCTACTTGAGGCACATTTTCTTGTCCCACTTATCCCCATTACCAAGGGGAAAAATGGGACACCAAAATTATCCCCTAGAAAAGTATTAAAAACCCTAATTTCAAGTTATGTGTTCTTTACCTCATCTGTGTGTGAAAAACAATTTGTTGAGTAACCTAGAAACTCAAAATAGCATGTTTTAACTCCATTTTTCCACCAGATTCAACCCAGATGCCATTTTTATGATATAAACCCCAAAATACCTGACAAAACACTAGGCATGTTGCCAAATTTTTTCCAAGGCAGCCATGAACGTGAAAACGAAGAAAAATCATAACTTTCAAACCTAAAGGCAAACTCCATTGAAATTTTCAGAGAAGATCTCCATACCATGCACCTTTGAGAAGACAATTATTTCAAATCGAATGATGCCCTATATTTTTAACAATATCAAACCCTAAAATTTCTCCCTAGAAGTTGATTTTTCAATTTGCAAGAGTTCAGTGGGAAAATCATTGTGAAATTTAGAGCACGGGGTCCAGAGATAAGATGGATTTGATGAGGGTATTTTTGTTGTAATCGGACACTAGTAAGTACTCATTTATAAAATTAGTAAGTTTTTTCTCTAAACACTTACTAAAAATAGTAACCCTCTGAAATTTTCAAGACCTCATTATTCATAACACTCACAAAATAGTGAAAATAACAAACTAGGCCAAACAGTAGTTATCCTGAAAAAAAAAAAAAAAGAAAAAAGGAAAAGAAAAAAATCAACTTACCAAATTAGAAAATTTAAAATAATAGTAAATTAACATCAAAGGATGTATTCAAATATTGTTAGGAGCTTTGGAAAACAAAATTTGAGCAAAAAAGTAAAAAATCAACTCTTGAACCCTACCTGCCAAAAATAGAAAGTTTGATTTCAAGTGCGAGAAAGTTGTTAGTTTCATTTTCACTCATCTTGTTGATTTTTGGCATCATGAAGTTCAAGTTTTGTAGTATGGATATTATTTTAACCCTAGTGTTATAATATCCGGTTGTGGGTGACATGATATTTCTTATATGGACCTGAAGACTTGAAGAGTCGATGCTTGGAGGCTCAAGGGAACCAATGGAAGACAAGATTTTCATGAGTGGATTGTATGTTGCGTAAGAGGTCATATCATGTATCTGTTCAAATTACTAAATTGGTGTGAGCATGTTCTCAACATTATGATCCTGAATCAAGAATCATAAGAGCAAAGGATAATTCCATACTTATGGTTCTCACTCGAAGGGCATTTCACGGTGTATGTATGTAAATCCCAACAGTAACAACATGATCATCGTCATGAAGGAATTTACATTTGGTGAATAGTCAAAGACATAATCCTATCTCTAGGGTATTGCATTGGGATCATGGCTGAATCAAGGGAGGAATCCTTCTCGTGTACCAAAATATTTGTCCATAAGTGAGTTTCATGAAGGATATTCAGATGTAATCATTCTCTTTGAAAGCGAGAATAATAGGAGAAGAGGCCACAAAATATTTTCAAGATTGGATGGCACAATTCATCCTCATTATCATCAAAGGAAAGTAGATGATTGATTGGGGACAAATAATCAATGATAACATCCACCATCAATTTCTTGATTCCATGTTACCAAAAATTCTCGATTACATCATATCTCGGTTTATGCTCATGAGTACAAGACCATTACAAGTCCTAACTCTTTCTCAAAATGTCTCTCGAGGGCCCCACCTATGAAAGGTATCCTCATATGACTTTCAAGGAAAGAAATCATCATTTCTCAAGAGTGAATGATGCATTCACCATGTTCATCATACGGTTCTTTAGAAGGTAACCCGAATGAAGTTTATCACCTCAACTCGCAACTTTGATCGAGAGATACGATTCCTATATCACTCGAGATCTCAACCTTATCATGCATCAAAATTTTAGGGTTTGACCTCACTCCTCGTGATCTCTGTGGTACCTCATTGATAATATTGTGATGTTCGAGCTATACAAATAGCTTTCCCATGTCAACAACAAACTCAAAAGCTGCAAGAAGAAAGGTGCAATTTCCTATCTCTTTTGGGAATTTCTCTTGCAATAATTTCAATGATGCCACGAGTCTTGAATATTTATTTTCTCCCTTTAACCTTTATCCATATGCACCTATGACAAATTTTAACATTTAAAGCAGCCTTGAGACCTTTTATCTTCTTGATTTGCACCATTTTTCCCAAATTTAGGATTATTGGGTCAACTATTGGGATGATCTTGAGGTACGAAATCGAGATCAAATGAGAATGACCATTGAACAAATGAGAAATTTCAGATTTGATTGGTTTATGAATGGTATTCAAGATGATGAGACTGATTTGTATGATCTCGAGTATCAAGCAGTAAAGGCCTCACCTCTCCCACAGATCTCGTGGAACATTCATGAGTTAGGAGACATCATTAAGAGAACTAAAGTAGTAATCCGAAGATCTAAGGAATGTTTTAAGAAAAAGAGAAAAATTCATTGAATTATGTGGTCTTGTTATCAGCCAATTTTGACTGCGCAAAATTGGCAAAAAAAAACAATTAAATAATTAAAAATTAGAAAATTTTGAAAAGTATTACTTTGCGTGGTTCATTGGACTCCTTGCGCTCGTCTTATTTTTGTGATCGTTTCGGTCTTCGTTTCGTGATTTTGGCAAGAACTCTTCCCGTAGAAAGTGCTATAAAATGCATTAAAATACATTAAAATAATTAATTAATATTTAATTAATTAATTGCTCCTTGTTTGATTAAATTAATTTTAAAAAAATCACTTAAGGAGTATTTAATTAAATAAATATAAATTAAAGTTCATCCGACAAGTTTTAGTGCCGGGAAGTAAGCTTTTGTTTCCAATCACGGTTGGCTTCCCGAACCGGATTTCCACTTTCCGGAAATTTCCTTCAAATTTCCCGCACGTGGGTTTTCCTCCGCCAATTTCCAAATCATGGATTGGCAAATAGGCATAAAATTCCCCAATTTCCCACATGGGGAAATTGGACGGGATCGCTAACCCATTTTGCCATTCCGTTGGCAATTCGTTACTTTTCCCATTTCCCCGACACTTAAGCCACTACCCGGGATGAGAGGAAGTTGAATTAATCCTCGTAACTTCCTCCATCAAACTCGGTGGAAAAAGTCGAAGCTTTTTTCTTCAGAAGACATAATATTTTGTTAACATTATGCAAGGGAAACCCACGCCATTCGAGCAAAAGAAATTAATCACAAAGAAAAAGACTAAAGGCAAATACATGCGCATTGGTTGAAGGAAAAGACAGGAAGAGATAAAGAACAGTTTTAAAAGGCCACGCCTGGCAATGAGAAAGGAACAGTTTTTAAAACACAGGAAATAAATACAGTCCAAACGTTTTTGAGGGGGCGCCTGATATATGTGGACAGTTTTTAATAAAAAGGAGCTTTGTTTTCAGCCGCCCAGCATTGGAGAAACCCACGCATTTGTTTTAACCTATGTTCCACCAAGAAACAAAAAACATACGCTTGCCATACATCTGTTGCAGCATTTGATGGAGCGCAGACAAGCATTCGTGATTTTGGGTGAAGTTTAGGAAGCATATAACAGCGGCTTGAGCATACTGAATGTGCGCGACGGCCTTCGGGAAGCATACTAACAATGCGCGATCCATACTCCGGAGAACATCATCAATTGATCTCCGTGCCAACACATCATCAATCTGTTTGCATTATTATAGGATTGCCTGTAGCTTTTAAAAAAAAGATAAATAAATAAAAAGAAGTGAGCCAAAGGGAAAGCATGGCGATGGGCAAGAATGTTTAAAAAATTGAATTGTTTTTGTGACTTGTTATATTCTGCATTTTCATCGGCCTTGGGAAGAATGCATGATGCATATGATTAATATGAGAAAACGTATAGATTAATTGCTAAAGCCGCAAAAATGAAGGTCACAAATAGAAACGTCATGCAGTGTAGGCTCTTCTTTATTCTCGAACTCGATACATAAAGTTAAGTGCGATTGGGTGAAGGAAAAAGATACACCCAAAAGAAGACAAAAGAAAGAATTCATTCCCATGCTGGTCCAAAGTTTTAGTTCCACACAGCCAGAGGTAAAATACATCAAGCCAAAGCCCACACAAGATAAGAAAACCACACATTCTTTTGGAGGAGACGCCCAGCCAAGGAAGACAACAATAGACAACCAGAGAATAAATTTGTTTTATTTTCCTAAAGCCAGAAGAAATGCCGAAGAAAGGAAACTCCATTCACGTAAATATTAAGATCGGGGATTTTAATTGTTATTGTCGGAGTTAGAATTCGAGCTTGGTCTCGATTTGTTTTTATTAACATACTAAAAGTTGTAATTCGAGACAATTATTATTATCATTTTTAATAATAATAATAATAATATATAACGGGAATATTTTTCTTACATCGACGGGGTGTTGGAGACTGAGACCCAGCCCCGTTTGCATTGTTTGGCGTGCCTGAGTCACCTTTTGATTAAATTCATAATGGCCGAAAGATCCAAATCTGCAGGGAGATCGAGGAAGCCAGTGGAAAGATCTAATAAATCTGCCCTGAAATATGAATTCCAAGGAATTATTCCTCCCAGCTCCATTAAGTCGGCATTATGACAACATCACCGATACAAATTTGGGTCACATCAATGTGCAACATTTTGTGAGTGAGTGAAAATGAAGGCAAAACCATTTTCTCTTGATAGGCTTTACCACAGTGGCCTACCTCAAGCAAAGAACATTCCCTGCCTCGGTGCAAAGTTGTCCGGAATTGGTGATTGCTTGTGCAGAGCATTACGATCCTGAGAGACGAGGAATTTATAAAGACAACCGCGAACCTTTCCTCTTAATCACACCTGAACACATTGAGGAGTTGCTCGGGATACCTGACTTTCCTGAGAATGTAGATATCACTCATCCGCGCAAGATTTTCGGGACGAAGAACCCCGAGATGGAGCAAAATGGTTAACAACAATTGGTTGGTAACCAAGAGACCTCAGATTGACAGGATCCCCAAAGAACTGTACATGCGTTGAGTTCGTGGAAGAGATTGGAGACATGATCACTCTCCTAAGTCGAGTTTTTGGTTTACCTTCTGCAAGGGTCTTCCACCCATGGATGTACCAGTTTATCTGTATCATCCTAGCCAAGAAGGAGTTTGTGGACTGGGCCACCATCATCAGCAACACCATTCACAAGCAATTGATAGAAGTCAAAATGACTGGATGCTTCTACATGACCTCATATCTGACCTATGCAGTAGCACGAAGAAAGCTATTTTCGGGACTTGAAACGAGAGGAGTCCTGGGGTCATCAAACAACGTTTTTCACTATTACCCTCAGCTCAGCTTCAAAAATAGTTCTCACCATTTTAGAAGAGTCAACGATGCATTCACCTTCCACGTAATCCGGAACTTGAATCGAAATACCAAGGAAAGGTTTTCCAAAGAAGCCATGAGTGTCATTTCCCAATGGGGAACCTGGTTTATACAATTTTCATCTTTTTCCTACATTCGCGTGAGTGGCTTTGCTGGGACCCCGTGGAAACTTCCCAAGTACGTCAGTGATAAGTGGGCATTAATGGAGCTCGCGCGACAATTGTTCCAAGTTCACTGCTTACTTAGTGACAAACATCGCCCAGGAATTCATTTCCCGATCCAAATCGGGGAATACCAATGCCCAAATTTATTCAGTGCACAACTAATGGAAAAGGAGTTTGCTCTCATAACCATCCATCCATATGTGAAGAGAGCCCAGTTCGATATCAATGGTTATATGCAAATGATTATGGGAGCGAAGTATCAACATAATCCTACCATGGAGGATTTCTGGGCCACTTGCTTGGATGAACATGAGGTAAGGAGACGGGAGTACTCTCACCTAACACTTGCTCAGATCAAGGCCTTCCACATTCGGAGTCCTCCCGATTCATTCATAACCGATGATGAGGATGTCGTCGATCCCTCGTATGATGCCATTGCCTTCACACTATTGCCTCGAATCGACTGGACCAAAAGAGATGAATTTTCTCTCGATGGCAAGAACCAACCAATTATCGAAAGAAGCATATCTTGGTATGATAGGGAGCTTGCCAAATTTCAATCAATTCCGGATCACGTTTGAGAATCACAAAAATTGCCTATATCAGACACCTCCATTCGACCAAGGTTTCTTCTCGATCAACTTCGTTACCATCCAATCATACACGACATACAAGAAAAGAATGGTTGCCAAAATCCACTTCGCCGAAGCAACGTGTCACGAGGAGAGAGATCCAAAGATCCAAACCCTGAAGAAGGAAAGGAGCGTGTGTCTGGATTTTCTACCTCGAGTAGAGATTCTTCCACTCACATCATTAATAGCACTCATACTTTGGTAGAAATGATCCTCACCATGCTTCGAATAAATACTGTTATCCAATTTCCCCTGTGGTTGAATTGATAACATACATCAATTCTCAAGTCCTGCAAATTGATTAATCCAGGCGAAATCATGTTTCTAGGGTCCCTTGAAATTTTTTTAACTTCTCTCTGTCTAGGTCGAAAAGAACAAGCTCTGAGAAAATGCAAGAAAGTTGCAGAAAATAAGCTTGGGCCAAAAAAATTGTGAAAATCGGCTAAGTCCTAGTCCCCGGGACAGTCGGGACATTTGGGACGTCAAGCGCAGATTGGCCAAAAGCCTACAGTGGCCCAAACAAAGAAAGGGACATCCGGGACAAATGGACGCGAAATGCCCGAATCGGCCGAAAGAAAGAAAATTTGTCCAAGTCCTTTATCGGGAGCAAGCAGGACAAATGGACGCGAAAGACGAACCGCCGGTTCGGCTGAAATGGGAAACCAGAAGCACCGGGCAGTCGGACAGTGAGGACACAAAGGGCGCGAGAAGCCGACCCGGCCGGAGAGATAAGAAAATCGACCAACTGCTTTAGTACATGTGGGACAAAGGAACGCAACCGGCTGAATCGGATGAACCGGAAGAATTTGTCCTGCATAAAGACTTTGGGACATTTGGGACAAATGGACGCGAAGGATGCGAACCAGTGGTTCGGCCGAAACAGAAACTTCGGCCGAGACAAGGACAAGTGGGACAAAGGGACGCGCAGGACGCGGATAGCCGAAGGAGCCGAAAGCCAATCGATCACGCCACGTGTCACCGGGTAGAAATGGGACGAGGAAGTCCATTTTGGGTGAACGGAAGAATTCGTCCCCTGAAGCACCTTTCGGGACATCCGGGACAAAAAGACGCGGTGGACGTGAAAGAGCGGCGCAGACTCCGCGGACCAACCAGAGATGACACGTGTCACAAGGAAAAGTCCAAAAGTCAAAGGGCGAGTTTTGAAGGGGCAGCCTCGAGCTAATAGGAAGTGGACACGTGTCCAATGAAGCATGGAAGTGCGGAGCTCGGGAGAAGTTAGAGAATTTGGCCGAGTTCACTAAAAAGGCTAAAAGTAAAGGAAGACCCCGCGCCTGTCCTCCAACAAGATCATGCCACGTGTTGTCCAAGTGGTGGGGCGGGGAAAAAGTGGAAAAATTCCCAAAATCATCAAAAAGGTCAAAATTCAAGGAAAAAACCGTGGGTAAGTGAAGGAGAGAGAATCACGCGACCAATCAATGCATGCCACGTGTCATCCAGTGGCGAGAGCGGGAAGAAATTTAAAAATCCATTTTTTCACCTATTTTGTGCCCTAAATCTTCAGATCTCCATATCTTTTGATCCAGAGCTCGGATTGCACGTTCTTTATATCAACAGAAAGCTTGTGAAATTCTCTACATGATTTTGGGGTTAATATCGAGTTTTGGTGTAGTCTAGAGAGAGAAAATTGAGAAACGGATCTGACGCGTGTTCATGGCCGAAGTGACATTTCAAAGTGACTGATTTAATGCGTAATGGGTCGCATTCTCCCGTAATCCGGTCAAAATGATAGGGTATGGGTTTTTAAGGTCCTCCATGCCATTTTAATGCATCTGCAGTCAAGGAGGGATGGGCTCCCATGTTTTGTACGTTTTCTGTCCCCTGGGCTCGACCCATGCAATGTAAAAGCTAGATTTGGCTCATTTTTAAGGGGGAACAATTTTAACATAGCAGAGTTCTTCTTTCACCTCCAGCAAGTGATTGATGCAAGAATCAGACCTCTCCAAAGATTGTAACAGTTTTTACCTCTCTGAGGTTGTAATGCAGTGATTTTGACACTGGAAATGATAATGCAAGCTTTGTGAATGGTTTTCAGTCCTTTGTTTGTATTATTTGCTTCATTTCAAATCCTAAATTATATCTTATCAGTCTGTGTATGTTTTATGTTGTAAACTTTGGTCTGTGTCTATTTGCTTGACAGAAATGTTTCACCACTCCTTTTGGTGCATCACCACCTTTAGTTAGTTTCATATTTTTTGCATTTCTATCCCTGTCTCCTTGCAGTTAGAGTAGGATTAGGATCTGAACCTCTGTAGTTTTGCAAAATTTAGATCTAAATCAGAGGAGTTTGAGGAACCAACCTCTAATCTGGAGATTCCTCTCTCAGTTTTTACAAGTCCCCATGCTTGGAGAGAGGTTTCCATGTTGTGCAATCACACTGGATGCTAGAGTGATCACCCTAGAAGCCTGATCTGCATCCAGGGGTGCTGTGAGTCTGCAACAACAATTTTGGCACGCCGGTGGGACAGAGGTCTCATTTTTATTGCAGCAAAAAGTTGATATGCATCTGCTGCTGCAGTTTTCTTGCCTATAAGAGCTATTATTTGCATATCTGGCGACTCCAAGGGGAAGAATCAACTGTTTCAAAGCAGTGCAGGCCTGAAAACTCATGAGAAGAATCACCACAAGGTCAAGAGTTGGAGAAGAAGAAGTGTTGTTTGAATACTGCAATTATCTCCAAGAAGAAGGCAAAGAGGAAGAAGGATTCAAAGGTCTCCATCTCCACCAAACAGTAACTCTCTCAACTCCTCCTTGGTAGACCTTTCATTCAGATCAACAAGGGTTTTAAGACCAATCGAATGGCTCGTAACAATCCCTACGTCAACTTCACAGCAGCAGCCCACTTTCTCTTAATGCACAACATCCATTCCTATTGCAGCCTTCAAGAACATTCCCTACTTCATCGGAGAAAATCGACTACTCCTGTGATCATGTTAAAGATATTGCTAACCTTTGTGTAATCCATGAAATCAATGAAATGCAAGTGGCCTGTCAAGTTACTGGCATCTTCTTTCAAGGGTAAAGCATTACAATGGTTTAGGAGCCTTGGAGTGGTTCTATCACAACCGGAATCACTGTGTGTATTGCACTTCATGACCAATTTGGAGAGAAGGGAGACAACTTGTCTCTTTTGGAGCAGCTGACAACTATCAAGAGAGCCCCCAACGAGCAACTGACTGACTTCAACTTCAAATTTCAAAGGTCTTGGGATAGGATTCCAGTGGCAAGTGCCAAAGCAACAAATAGAAGGTGCTTTTCTATATTACCTTAAAGCTTTAAATTTCGATATTTCTATGTTGATTCAGTCCATGGGAGGCATAACTATCCCTATGGCTTATAAGATTGCCATTAGGCAGAAAACTATCTTATTCAATTTGGTAAACCGGCTCCTAGGCCTCCCATGCCCTTGTATCCAAACTTAGAAAATCCAAGCACTAGTCAAGCACCCACTTTGGCTCCTGTTCCCACTCCTAGAAATCGAGTTCAAATGAAGTTTCCACTTCATCTCCAAGTGCTTCAAATGAGCTTCAAGAGGTCATGAAGCAACAGAAAACCTAGGCAATGAGCTGGTTACTCTCAAGAGGCAAAGCAAGCCCAAGGTTTCATACCTTCTTATCAACCCCAAGCTCACCTAATAGGCAGCCATACCAACCACAAAGACCACCTAATCCAGCTGCAAATGTGAATCAAACAAGGCCTCCTGCCAATAGACCATTCAGCCCTATAATCCAAATGCCATATCTGCCTCTAAGGCATTAGTGCCAACACAGAACAACATTGCTCAGGAATATGATTGGTGTTTTCCATGCAACGAGCCTCATAACCAATCCATGTGTTTTAATGGTGCCCTCAATCAAGCATTGATGGTGACAACTACTGGTGTGGAGGGCGAGGGCAGTCAAGGAAACAGCCAACAACAAGAAACATTCCAACAACAATCAGCCCCAAATGACACCACATTGGTAAACTGGCAAGCAGAAGATTTCTGTGGCATGAATCAAGTAGTTTCTCAAGGTGTTGCAGCCAACACAAGGTCAAAGAGGATAAATTTGGGTGAAGAACAACCATTAGCCCCAACCAACCCACAACCTTCCATGACTCCACAAATGATTGGCAAGCAGAGTCCCATTTCAAATGCACAAGGGCAGCCAAGAACAACTCCTAGGCCAACCAAATGCCGCCGTTGTTGCCATGTGCAAGGAATGAATGTGCAAACCAAGGGACAGAGAGGATACTTCATATCCATTCAAGATCATTGATCGATGAAGAAGAAAACGTCAATATATCAATGTGGGAATCCCTATCTATCCTGTGCCAAAGAGATCTCTGCTGCAAGTTGCCATGAAGGATTGGAAAACTTGAATCAGCAAAATGCAAGACAAAGTGCTTACAAATGTTGCCCACTTTGAAGGAAGTCATGGAGGATAACAAGGTAAAATGTTGAAGCCCCCTCCTTTCTATGTTTCATTAATCATTGGGGATAAACTAGTACACAATTGCATGATTGATTCCGGGGCAAGTAGTTTTGTCATGCCCAAACAGATAGCTGATCAGCTAGGGCTCCAATATGAGATAACATCTAAAGGGGTAGTACAGCTAGATGGGACAACCATAACAATAGTTGGAGTGATTAGAAATTTGAGTCTTACCTTGCATGCATGTCCAAATGTTGTTGTTTTACAAGATGTGTCAGTCATAGACCTCCCACCACTCTTTGCCCTTTGCTTATCAAGGGACTTCACAGCCAAGATTGGAGGCTATCTTTCTGTTGATTGGTCTCACATGCTGTTCAGAACAAGGTATGGAACTAAGGCTACAATCAGGTCGAACCATTGCAAACTTCCATATTGAGCCTTACACTCCAAGTCGATTAATGCCAATTGCTCAAAGATTTGATCAAGAAGATCACCCTAGCACCGATGAGGCCGATACCAAGGTTGGAAGTATCCCGGATCTAACTCTTGATGAATGGGCAAACAAGATACATGCTTTTGATCCCTATCAAGAAGTGGAAAATCTGAACTAGGGGTCTATTGCATACACGAAGAAAATCAACCTATTCCTAAGCATCACCGAGCCAAACCACAAAAATGACAATGAGGTATGGAAATTATTTTTCGATGGATCAAGGAGTAGACAAGGTGCGGGGAGGAGGAGCTATGCTTGTTTCACCTCAAGGCATCAAATATTATTCACCTTTTCATTTTCAGTTTTCTTGCTCAAACAACACTGCTGAATATGAGGCCTTGATTCATGGATCGCACCTGCTTGGGGCTAGGAAAAAGGGCATAAATAACTTGCAAGTGTTCGGGGATAGTGAGCTGATCGTCAATCAAGTTAGGGGACAACATGCTACAAAAATGACCCTCTGAAGAACTACAAGAACAGGTGTGGGACCTCATGGAAGATTTTGAAGGTTTTGGCATCGAATCCATTCCTAGGAAAGAGAATCAAGCTGCTGACAGGATTGCAACAATAGGGGCAGCTTTTGACATTGTGGAAAGCATTCAACAAGACAAGGCCAGCCAAGCATCCACGTGATTGTGAGGCCTTCAAATTGCCGATAACAATGTCGGTTGGCAAGTGTTTGAAAATGACCAGCAAATCATCCATTTCTTGTAAGAAGAAGCTGAGTTCTCGCCTAAGAATCAAGAAAAGTTGGATCAGCAAGATGGTGACCAAGTGGTGCAATTGAGAACCAACAAACTACCAAAAGGCCTCATAACCTCGGAGTCAATCTTCAACCCGAATGACCAGCCTGTAAGGAAAAGGTTAACATACAAGTAAAGGGAGAAGATTCGAGCCAATTTAGGGAAGGCAAAACACTTCAAATTGGTAAAGTGGCCACTAAGCAGGAGAAATCAGATTTCATACAGCTTTGCCAAGAATTTCCAGATGTTTTTGCTTGGACTTACAAAGATCTAAGAGGTTTCAACCCAAAGTTGGCACAACATACCATTGAATTGGATCCAAATACTAAGCCTGTCGAGTGCAAAAGCAAAGGCCAGTGAATCCCCATATTGAGCCTCTCATGAGAAAAGAGTTAAACAAGCTTATTGAGGCCAATATCATCTTCCCCATCAAACACTCAAGTTGGGTCGCCAACTTAGTCCCAGTCAGGAAGAAGAGCGGAGAAATCAGGTTGTGTGTGGACTTCCGAGACCTCAATAGGGCATCTCTCAAAGATCATTACCCACTTCCTTCAATGGAACAAATATTGCAAGTAGTAGTAGCTGGTTCGAAAGGTTTTCACTACTTGATGGCTACTCGTGCTATAATTAGATTATGGTGAAGGGAGAAGACCAATTCAAGACACCTTCACAACTAAATGGGGCACATATGCTTACAAGAAGATGCCATTTGGACTATCCAACGCTGGTGCTACCTTTCAAAGGGCAATGGACATGGCATTCAAAGGCTTGATCAACAAGATAGTGCTGGTATACCTAGATGATATCACTGTCTTCTCAAAGAATGCAGCAGACCACCTCTTTCACCTCAGGCAAGTATTTCAGAGGTGTAGAAAGTTTGGAGTGTCATTGAATCCCAAAAAATGCATATTCCTGGCTCATGAGGGGAAACTTCTAGGCCATATTGTCTCGAAAGAGGGACTGGCAATTGATCCAGAGAGGGTTGAAGCCATAAGAGCACTACCATTGCCAAGTCACAAGAAGGCTCTTCAAAGTTTCTTGGGAAGGATAAACTTTGTTCGGAGGTTTGTCCAGATTTTGCAGCCCTTGTCAAGCCCATCACCAAAATGTTAAAAAGAACATGGCTTTTAAGTGGACAAGCAGAAGGCAAGGAGAGTTTTGAAGCAATCAAAGAAGCCATCTCTCAAGCACCAACTCTCATCAACCAGACTTCTCCAAGGATTTCATCCTCTATGCATTTGGAGGTGATGACACTATTTCGCCATTCTAGTGTAGTAAGAACAAAGATAATGATGAGCACTGATTGCCTTTTTCAGCCCAGAGCCTAGATGACTGTGAGGTGAGGTACTCTTTTATCGAAAAGCATGTACTTGCAAAGAATCGAAGCTTGAAGAAATTCAAGCATTTAGTCTCAAACAACAAGGTCCAGTTGTTGGTCTCACATGCTGGAGTTAAGGACTTCCTCCTCAACAAGGATTTGAATGAGAAAAGGGCAGGTTGGATCACCCGTGTCATGGAATATGACATTGATATCAAGATCACCAAGCTGGTAAGAGGGAAAGGACTGTGTGAGCAGCTGGTTTTGGGGAAGCAAAAAGAAGTATGCAACAAAGAAGAAACTGTTTTGACAGTCCAGGACAGCCATGAGCCAAGTGGCAATCATGAAGAAGACAATGCTTCCCCCACTCCTTGCTGGACCCAAGGTATTATGCACTTCCTAGGCATAGGCCTATGCCCTCCAGAGATGAACAAGACCCAAAGGAGACACTTCAGGTTGCAGGCTGTTCCGTATGCCATTGTTGATGGAGTTTTGTTCAAGAAAGATGTGAATGGAGTGTTGCTGAGATGCATTAGCACAAATCAGATTCAAAGGGTGTTGGAAGAGTTTCATGGTGGACCAGCTGGTGGCCATTTTGCACCAAGAGTGATAGCTCTAAAAATCATGAAGGCTGGTTATTATTGGCCTAAAATCTTCAGTGATTACTATGCATGGATCAAGAGGTGTAAGAATTGTGCATTCTTCACAGGAAAAGAGAAGTTTGCTGCCCTTCCATTGCATCCAATCTCAGTTGACCAACCATTCATGCAATGGGGTTTGGACTTCATTGGAGTCATTAATCCCAATTCAAGCCAAGGGCACAAATGGATTTTGATAGCCACAGACTACTTCACCAAATGGATAGGTGACAAGCACTCAAAGAGGCAAATGAGTCTAGCATCTTAGACTTTTATGAGGGAATAACAACTAGATTTGGTGTACCGCCACAATAATCTTTCGATAATGCATTGGCATTCATTGGATCCAAGGTGACCGAGTGGGTGTCAAGAACGGTATTTACCTAAGCACTTCATCGAACTATTACCCTCGTGGTAATGGCAGCCGAGTCTACAAACAAGAACTTGTTGAAGATCATTAGGAGGACTCTTGATGAGAATCGAGGTCTTGGCATACCAAAGCTGAAATCAGCCTTATGGGCCGATAGGATAACTCCCAAAAGATCCACAGTAACTCTCCATTCAAAGCTTGTCTATGGAAGAGAGGCAATCTTGCCCATGTCACTTGAGTTGCCAACATTGGAACTCATGAAGCACTGGAGTTACTTGAATTTGAGCCCATGGAGGTGAGGTATGCACAGTTGATGGAGCCGCAAGAGATCAAGAAATCGGCATCCCAAGCAATGGAAAAGGATCAAGCTTTGATCAAGAAAACCTTTGATAGAAGGCCAAAGATAGATCTTTTCAAGTTGGAGATCTAGTGTTGAAATGGGATGTGGACAGAGAAAAACCGGGAAGACATTCAAAATTTGATGCCATTTGGAGTGGCCCATACGTGGTCACAAAATGCAAGAACAACAATGCTTTCCAATTGGCCTCACTGGAGGGTGAAGAACTGCAGATTCCAATCAATGGAATCTATCTCAAGCGTTGCTTCTAGAGGGAAGTTCACTACCTCTGTAAATATTAGATTAGATTTTCTTTCCTCCAAGTGCTTGTGCACATTGTTTTGCTGTAGGTTAGCTTTGTTTTCCCTAAGTGCTTTGGCACAGCTTGCTGTCCATGGAGATGTTTAGCAATCCTTGCTTTCATCAGGTAACATTCCATCTTCCTCCTTGCACATTCTGAGTCAGTTAGGGTCCTAAACAGAATATTCGATGACTCCATGCCCAATGGACTGCTTCAGGCAACTGGTCTTTTCATCTAGCAGGCAGATGACCCCGCTGAGTCGCCAAATTGTTATCCAATTTCACCCCCAGGGTTGAATTGATAACATACATCAGAATTCTCAAGTCCTAGGAAAATTGATTAATCCAGGGCAAAAATCATGTTTCTAGTGGTCCCTTCGAAAATTTTTTTAACTTCCCTATCCAGGTCGAAAAGAACAAGCTCTGAGAAAATGCGAGAAAGTTGCAGAAAATAAGCTTGGGCCAAAAAAATTGTGAAAATCGGCTAAGTCCTTGTCCAAGGACAAGTGGGACATTTGGGACGCCAAGGCGCGGATCGGCCGAAAAGCCTACAGGCGGCCCAAACAACAAAGGGACATCTGGGACAAATGGACGCGAAATGCCCGAATCGGCCGAAAGAAAGAAAATTTGTCCAAGTCCTTTATCGGGAGCAAGTGGGACAAGCGGATACGCGAAAGACTCGAACCGGGAAAATCAGTCGGAATGGGACCAAAGGGATGAAAAGGGCGCGAGAAGCCGACGGCCAAGAGATAAGAAAATCGACCAACTGCTTTAGTACATGTGGGACAAAGGAACGCGAACCGGCCGAATCGCGATTTAACGAACCGGAAAAGAATTTGTCCTGCAAACACTCGGGACATTTGGGACAAATGGACACGAAGGACGTGAACCGCCGATTCGGCCAAACAGAAACTTCAAAGACAAGGACAAGTGGGACAAAGGGACGCGTGGGACGCGGATAGCCGAAGGAGCCGAAAGCCAATCAGATCACGCCACGTGTCACCGGCAGAAATGGGACGAGGAAGCCCATTTCGGGTGAACCGGAAGAATTCGTCCCGCGAAGCATTGGGACATCTGGGACAAAAAGACGCGGTGGACGCGAAAGAGCCGGCAGACCCGCGGACCAACCAGGAGATGACACGTGTCACAAGGGAAAAGTCCAAAAGTCAAAGGGTGAGTTTTGAAGGGGCAGCCCGAGCCAATAGGAATTGGACACGTGTCCAATGGAGTAGGGAAGTGCGGAGCTTGGGGAGAAGTTAGAGAATTTGGCCGAGTTCGCCAAAAAGGCTAAAAGTAAAGGAAGACCCCGCGCCCTGTCCTCCAACAAGATCATGCCACGTGTCGCCCAAGTGGGGGGCGGGGAAAAAGTGGAAAAAGTCCCAAAATCATCAAAAAGGTCAAAATTCAAGGAAAAAACCCACGGGTAAGTGAAGGAGAGAGAATCACGCGACCAATCAATGCATGCCACGTGTCATCCAGGTGGCAGAGCGGGAAGAAATTTAAAAATCTGTTTTCACCTATTTTGTGCCCTAGATCTTCAGATCTCCATATCTTTTGATCCAGAGCTCGGATTGGCACGTTCTTTATATCAACGGAAAGCTTGTGAAATTATCTACATGATTCTGGGGTTAATCTCGAGTTTTGGTGTAGTTTGGAGAGAGAAAATTGAGAAACAGATCTGACGCGTGTTCATGGCCAGAAGTGACATTTCAACGACCAGATTTAATGCAGAATGGGTCACATTCTCCTGTAATCCGGTCAAAATGATAGGGTATGGGTTTGTAAGGTCCCCATGCCGTTTTAATGCATCTCTAGTCAAGGAGGGATGGGCTCCCATGTTTTGTACGTTTTCTGTCCCCTGGGCTCGACCCATGCAATGTAAAAGCCAGATTTGGCTCATTTCTAAGGGGGAACAATTTTGACATAGCAGAGTTCTTCTTTCACCTCCAGCAAGTGATTGATGCAAGAATCAGACCTCTCCAAAGATTGTAATAGTTTTTACCTCTCTGAGGTTGTAATGCAGTGATTTTGACACTGGAAATGATAATGCAAGCCTTGTGAATGGTTTTCAGTCCTTTGTTTGTATTATTTGCTTCATTTCAAATCCTAAATTATATCTTATCAGTCTGTGTATGTTTTATGTTGTAAACTTTGGTCTGTGTCTATTTGCTTGACAGAAATGTTTCACCACTCCTTTTGGTGCATCACCACCTTTAGTTAGTTTCATATTTTTGCATTTCTATCCCTGTCTCCTTGCAGTTAGAGTAGGATTAGGATCTGAACCTCTGTAGTTTTGCAAAATTTAGATCTAAATCAGAGGAGTTTGAGGAACCATCCTCTAATCTGGAGATTCCTCTCTCAGTTTTACAAGTCCCCACGCTTGGAGAGAGGTTTCTATGTTGTGCAATCACACTGGATGCTAGAGTGATCACCCTAGAAGCCCGATCGCATCCAGGGGTCTTTGTGAGCCTCGTAACAACAATACCCACTCAAGTGCAAGTAATTCAAATATCAAATACTTCGGAGCACGTAGTTCATGAAGGGATTTCCCAAAATCTCCCGAATGATCAAGAAGTGGACATTGAGGTTGTGTCTCCTCAAATCGAGGCCGTTGATAGGATTCAAGAAGGATCTCATGATGTCAGGGATAATGAGGATATTGATTCAAGCTCCAGGATTCTATATGCCGAGATAGTAAATGAAACTCCTTCTTGGGTTGATTCTGAAGTGAAGAAAAGGAAGAGAGTTGTCAAGCCAATCGACATTGATTTTGATGCCCTTTTCAAACTATCAAATGACGCCATTCCTAAGAAGCCTAAGGTACTTTCTCGAATAATGGTGGATAATGATGGAAACAAGTTTGCAGACCTTGCCATTCCACGAGTGGATAAAGAGCGTAATGCTATGACGCCAGCCGACTATGAAGTTTCCAGACTAGGACTTGGGAGATCCACGTTAGAAAGTGACATGGCGATGGCTCGAGATTCAATTGATATCGTGCTAAAAATATTGGAGAAATACAAGTCCCAAAATTCTCGGCTCAAGGCTGAAAAGAGTCAATTGGTGGAGTATGTTCAACATTTGATAAATCCCATATCATCCACCTTCCCAGTACCTGATGCGGTGGCTGCCCCAGATGAAGAGACTCTTAATTTGTCAAAGGAAATAAACACATTGGGCCATGTCACTAAAACTTGGCTTTTGGAGATTCTCGTTTTGGGCGTGGAGCGATCAAGACCGGCAGCTTAAGCTTCATGAAGATATCAGTGTATATCTGGATCCAATTCTTTCTTTCAAAGAAACTTTTGTTTCTACTATATCAAACTTGGATGAGATATTGCCCAGTCTGCAGGAGATGACAAGTATGGAATCTTCAGTGTTGGCTATTGAAGGGATTCTCGAATTTGAACATCGAGGGACACGTTTTCTCTGGTGTTTACATCTCAAATCGAGAAAGATGCTTCTTGTGGATTCTATGATCCATTATGACAACATGTGCAATGAAGTTTTCGCTTCACTTTCCTTGATCCAGGATTTCATAGCTGAGATTCCTTGCAACCTAGTAAATGAGCATAATCAAAGGTGTTCATCGGAGCAGGTGGAAGAACAATTTTCACGATTGTTCAAAGACATGTACACTCCTGCCAACAATTTCTCATCGGTTTCCATGGAACGGTGTATCAAATTGAAGAACTTGTTTGAGAATGCTCAGTCTAAAATTGTTAATTTTAATGATATGCCAAGTAGAATTCTTGAATTGCAGGTATTTTGTGAGGCTATTCTTTGGCCAAGTGAACCTCCAGAAGAAGAAAAGATGTTTGAAACTGTGGGAAGGTTTAGATCCTTTCAATTATCAAAAGCAGCAGATCCTAATTTCACCGGCGGTGTAGGGAGTTGATTTTCTTGATATCTAGTGAATTGGGAGAGTCCATTTCTCATACGTTTGAGATAGGCGGACCCCGTTTCAATGGATAAGGCACTGGTTATTATTGTATATTTTAAAAGGTGTTGTTATTTGGGAAACATTGGATATTTTAAGTAATTTCTTTTTTTGGGTTGTATTTAATAAAGTTGGTTAGAAAAAGTCAAAGGTCACTTAAGTGCCTTATTTAATGATCATGTAAAACCCTAACTACTTTGTAACCAACTTTTGGGTTATAAAAGGAAGTCAGGGGCTCATTTGTAAAGGGTGACTTTGAGAGAGGAGAAGAAGATACTTTTGTGCAAGCTTTGTTCCAAGAAGAAACTTTGTGTTCTTTGTGAAAAACATTTTGGAGTTAATAGAATAAGAACTTTGTGTCTCATTCATTGTCTCTTGTAACATTTGGTGTTCTTATGTTCATTAGATGTTAGGTGTTTGAATCTTGCATGCAAATATTATCTTTGATCTTATTGTCAACATTAGTAATCAGTTGTTCTAGTTCACAGTGATCAAGCTCTGACTATCTACTTGCTCATGTGTGTTCCCTTTTGCATGTTCTTGTTTGGCTAACTCAAACTCCATTTTATTTGTGTTGGTTATTCATCTTTTCTCTTCATGCAATATTAGGCTCTGTTTTTACCTAACTCTTGCATGTTCTTTCAGTCCATTCCATTCCACTCCTTTCTTTCATTTCATTCTATCTCCTTCATTCACTTTTCTTCCATTGATGTTCCAAAACACCCCCCACATACAATTTTGAATGTACAGATGTAAATACAGTTTTGGTTTTCAATAAAGGTAGCCTCACCTTCATTGAGGAGGGACTTCTGTTCTACACTTTGTTTGCATGTCATTTGCATGCGTGCAAATCCATATGCTAATAGGTCTTGAGACTCTCATCAGGTATACATATGATATTTCCTCTATGAATACAATTGAGAGGACTGTGAGCTCTACTCACTCAACAGGGCCCATGAAAAGAAAGGCAATGGATGTCGAAAGTTCTGACTACAGGAGGTTTCACAAGAAAAAAAAGGTCATGGAAGACATTGAAAAAGATTTGGAACAAGGAGATATTGTTCCTTCTCATCCACTAATTCCACATCAGTCTCTAGACATCTCCTCCTTAACGGATGAGCCAATTCAACAAACACAGGATGTACCCTCTTACACCGAGCTCGAAATTGTAATCATGTCCAAAGTGTCGAACTGAATCAACTAAAAATTTCCTTTGGGTATAAGAAATAATCGGAGGAGAGACTTGCATAGTTTAATAGGAATTGGTGTCATATTTTCAAGCCATTTCAATGATGGTGAATACAAAACAAGGTAAGAAAACTCAAACCGCTTCCCGCTTTTTAGTGGTGCTTTAGAAATCAAGTATGTGGAAGTAGCTCAGCCGAAGGTAGTCAAAGCTATTTGTCAGATGACCCCATTTGACTATGAAATGACCACAATTCCTCTAGGGCTATTAATGCACAAAAGAGACACTCATCTATTCAAATAATCTTCCACTCGCCTTCTTGCAAGAAATGAGGAGTATAAGGAGAAGATTAAACAATTGGAAGAACACGTGAGAACTCTCACCTCATATGTTCAATATTTCATGGATCCAAATGTCATCCCATCTCTCACAGCTAAATAATTCACTCCCATCAACATATTTTATTTGGACTCAATCAGGAGGATGTGAGGCTTCATAATGTAGGGAAAGGCTAATGACATGTGGGTGAACAAATCCTTGAGAAAGGTAGTACCTTACTTCAAGAAATTTGGTCACTATTTGAATTCATGTTTTCTACCACCATAAAAGTGAAGATGACAAGGGATGAAATTGAAAAGGAGAAAGAGCATTATGATCAGGCATTTCCACTGGTAACTGAGATGGGTAAAATCAATTCTTCTATATTGGTAGAAAAAATGTGTTCAAATTTGCATCTGAAAACATGTATCCAATTTGGTCCCAAAATTTGGTTGTTCAATATGAGATGTTGAATCAAGCTCTTGATGAGTTGGATTCATGTGATGAGCTCACTTCAAAAATTCAGGAAGACATCAATATGGAAGTGCAAAAGCTTGGAGTACTGCGGTAAATGAGAACACTTCAATGAATGATCTCGTGAAACCATTTGAAGAGTTGGTTAAGAAAGAGGTAGGAGATCCATTCTCCTTCAATGAAGACACCTTGGAATCTCTTGCAGAGATCAGATGTGTTATCTCTAACACTGCAAAGGAGCATCAAGCATGGTTCACAAAATGTAAAAGTATCAACAACACATCTAAGAATTGGCTTAAGGCTCTAAGCTTTGTGCACATTCCTCAAGTAAAGAAGGTTGCACCTACATCGGCTCATTTCAACAAGGAGTTCAAGGGAATTGATATATTTCCAGAACACTCTCCTAGATTCCATCAGCAAGTGGATCTTCATCGACAAATGCACCATCTTCTTCAGAGTAGTTATCTCCTCTCTTCTCTCTTTCTACCCCCTTCTTCTCTTCTCTCATGTTTTATTTCTTCATTAAGGGGGTTTACTTTTCACTTTTTTCTTATTCATTTAAATGTGGCATATAGTTAAACTTTGTAATGAGTTTCCTCCAATTAATAAAAATGGATTCACTTTCTTTCCTAGGGATACGAAAGGTCACAAGTTGTAAAGTTTAGTGAAAATTCATGTGGGGGTAAGCAAAGAGTCATTTTGAAAACTATATATTATATGACTGCCTCATTTCAAAGGGTTTTCAATTTTGAGTCTCTGAGTAGATAGCTAGTGCACTACTAAGAACCAAGCAAAAAGATGAAATTCTTCCATTCTTTTTTCTCTATGTTTTCCTCTATTTCTCTTTTCAAATTTGTGAATGTGACAATCTTGTATAACCAAGAAATGTGTTAGAGCCTTTGATGAATGGATTATTGAAATTCTATGTTCATGATTCATTTTTTCTTGCCATTGTTAACAAATTTGTTTTCTTCTAATTATGTGTGGATAAATTCTGGTTAAAACTTGTAAAAATATGCTAGTGCCTATTTACAAGATTAACCCTCTCCCAAAATTCTCACTCCCACTATCTTACCTCTCTAGCAATTTATTCCTTGCACTAGGTGTGAAAATTTTCCATAGGTTCAAAGTGGAGTGTGTTTGTGTGATCCCCGACCTATTAGCCACCCACAATATTTTTTTATTTACATAAAATAAAGGGAACATCCCCATTCACAAGTAGGAGGGATATAGTCTTGGAGCATCAGATAATTTTTCCTTGTCACAAATTATTTCACCAACAGTTTTGGCACCCACCATGGGGCTGATTTTGTTGTCTTTGAACCACATCATAAATAAAAAAGTTTATAAAAAAAAAATATATATGAAAAAGAAAAAAAAAAAAGAATTTGTGAATCATAAAGAGCCCAATGTATACTCCGTATTTTTCTCACCATGAAAATTCCTAGAAACACTCCCTTATTCAGAGCCCGATCTATTTTTCCTCCAAGATACTCAAGAATACATCACAACTAATCTAAGGAATTTCATTTTGCATAATAAACAAAGTTTCGAGAACTTTTTCATAGCCTCAAGAATTTTGATTTGGAATAAGAGCATGCACAAGCTCTGCAACTTACAAGATAAGATCTTAATCAATAGAGAAGAGCTTAGAAGAACTCTATTTTGAACTGTGCATTCAAGATGGTAGAAAGAAGGTATATGAGATCCTCCAGAGCTAGTGGTGTGACTAACCCTACTTTTGAAGAGTAATTGCAATCTGATTTCAGACTTCCTATTAATCAAATTGTAAGGAGAACATGTCAATAGTATAATCCCAAATTTGATCCTACCTTGTCTCTTGAATACTTCATTGATAGATCAATAGTTGAACCATTAAATTACATTCCTCTAGAAGAAGAAATTGTAGAAGAAGTTGTAGGAAGAGTTGAAGAAGAAGTTGGCGAGGAAGAAGAACCATATATGGATCAACAAATAACATTTCTTTGGGGTCAAACCACGGCACGTTGGCTCTCAATCCCCATTGCATGAATTACCTAAAGGATCAAGAAATAAATTTCCAAAATTGCATGTAGATGGAAAACATCACCCAGATGATCAGATTGCAACATTTATAATTGCATGTGGAGTGTTGGGTGTTAGATACGAAGACGTATCGATTTGTCTGTTCATGGAATATTTGCAAGATGTAACTATGGATTGGTTCTATCATCTACCCAGGAGATCTATCGCCAACTAAAATGATATGAAGACCAAATCTGAATCTAGATTTAAACCTACCGAAGATTCTCATGCTCTTTTTGTACCAATGGTATCAGTTAAAGAAAGAGCCTTACCAACCAATGAGGAAATTTTTGGCTAAATTCAATAGAATGCTTTATAATATCCCCAAAGCTTCCTATCCTATGAAGGATAATAAGTTAAGATTCTTTATTAATGCTCAAATTTTAGAAGTAAGCTTCATACTAATAAGAACTCAACTAGATGATTGGAGGAAGCACAAAAAATTGTGGTCAAAGTTGAATATGACTTGATAATGTCTTGGAAAATCAAGAAAGGTCTAAGTAAGGAGAAGGGTCAAAGTTCAAGTTCGAAAAAATGAACTCATTAGTGCAGTAAATTGGTTAATGATGTTCTTTCTCTTAAGAAAAAATTGGTTCAGGATTCTATGTACGAGGATGTTCCCGAGGAAGATTTTTTCTAAGCAAAGAATCAATCCCCCATCTCAAAGGATTTCCCTTAAATCCCCTCCTATGAATGTAACATGTGGGACTAGATAAGATGAATAAAGTAAAGGACAAGTAGTCTTTAATAGTGAATAAGAGGAAGGTGAATTTATGATCAAAGAAATTAGATCGAGAGGATGTTGGTTTCTTTTAATATGTCTCCTCATCGTAAGATGAATATGAAGACTCAGTGGTGGACATGAACAACCATTCTTATCATGTATTTACTGGTCTAAAATTCTTGAGAAGGAAAAGTCTTCAAAGTACAAAGACAAGGAGAAATAAGACCCTCAATGAAGACTCTACTACCCGAAAAGGTAATAACAAAGAGAGGGTCTCCTCTTCCTCCATCCTTAGAGTCTACCAAGAAAAATCTGAAGTTGTACCTTCTCAAAATAATTGTAAATGAGGTAAGTCCAATTCTACCATAGGTGATGTTCCTTCTTTTACAAAGCATAGGAATGATGATAAATCAACAAGAACTTCCTATCAAATAAAGTCAATGCTTTCATTTCCTTTGAGAACCCCGCTTCCAACTTTGATATCATAGATCATGTCAAAAATCCAAAGTTCAGATTTCTAAATCTGAATACCTCCAAACTCATCCTAAGCAATTTGAAAAGTTGGTTAAGTTCATTAAAAGTGGTAGCTCTAAGTCCAAAGTATCATCCACCTCAAAAGGCCTACTTCCTACCCCTAAACCTATCCCAAAAAAATCTCATGGCCTCCACTCCTTCCTCCACTAGAAAAATTGAACCATTTTATGTCTCTTTGTTGATAAATGGGTATCGGTTGAACAATTGCATCATTGACTCAAGTGCTTCAGAAAATGTTATGCCTACTAAAGTTGCTCAAGCCCTTGGTTTGAGTCTCTCATGGTTATTTGGACATTGTTACTCCATGGAGACAAAGGAAGTTCTTCTCATCGAAGAATCAAATATGCAATGATGGATCTTGTAGCCTATCTAGAAAATGGGTAAAAGAAATCATTCTTATAACTAACATGTTGACAACATATGGAATGTTTCTTAGTAGGAGCTTATTTCGAGAGATGGGTGGGGAATTTAGATGGATTAGTCTTTTTATTTGATACCAGTGAAGGGAGAGATGAAGAAACTTTTTGGAACTGAAAATAAAATACATCGTGCAAAAATCAGATGATCCTAGAGCCAATATCCTCTTTCAGATTAAGGATCCTAGGAAAGGCTCGTTAGAAGAATCGGGAAGAATCCCATATGAAGAAAGGGGAAATGGAAATTATTTCATGAGCTTAGAAAGAAGTGAAGAGCTGCCCATCTTGGAAGAGAAATTAGCCAAAATAACTAAGGAAGTTTGGAAAATGGAGTTTGATGGTAGTTGTTCTATAATTGGTTCTAATGTAAGGAATTGCCCTATATTTTCAGCAAGGATATTTGTTCCCTTTAGCCGACAAGTTACTATTCTCAAACACCAATAATATAACTAAATGTGAAGCTTTGTTGCTTGGGTTGAGAGTGTCACTAAAGAAATGTGGATAAAGAAGCTCGTTATGTGGTGATGCCCAATTGATCGTAAAGAAGGTGAGAGACATATTTTAGGTAACATCATCTATGATTTGTGTTTAAGAGATTTCAAAAGGATTTAAGACATACAAGAACCATAGAGCTTAGAACGGCCTCTAGATCCTTGCAGTCATTCCAGACGGTGTACTTAATAGATTATATAACTTGTATCATAACAGAAAGAAGTATACAAACATCCATACTTAACATAAACATAAATGAAAGAAGCCTATGAAAAGATGTATTCATTAGAACCATTGATATTCATATATATATATATATATATATATATATAAACCGATAACCTCATTACATTCATGGAGCCATTACAGAGTGTCATAGAGAAGCAAGACCGCAGTCATGCATTACAACTGGACTAATGTAACTATGCTACCAAAAAGAAAAATTACAATCCCCTTGCCCCATACATCCTTTCCCCAATACAATTACCCACTAGCAGAGTTCTTGCAGTATTTCTGCAGAGCTCCGCCCACTCTCTAAGTATATCTGTTTACTCTACAGGTGCTTGTATTTATAGCTTTTCTGGGCTACCAACTCATCCTCCAACACCCTTAGATCGATGCCAAGTGTCTGAATGTGGTCCTCCATGCGAGCATGCTCCTCCAGGCTGAGCTTTCCACTTTATACCATGATGTGCTTCTAGAAGCTTCTACCGTAGGCATGCTCCTTCTAGGGGCCAACTGTCGCTAGGCTGGCACCTTATCCCATGTTCGGGTCATGCTTTTCATGTGTTCTACCCCGAATGTCCAATTTGACTAAGTCCCGAACCCTTGGTTTTTCCACACGCGTCGTGCGCGTGCCACGGGCTTCCTTAAACCCTTTTCTTAAACCCTGCCTTGCTTTTTCCTTCCGTGCCTTTCCTTAACTAGGACCTTGCACCTACGTGCCTTTTGTACTTAGTCAATATTCTAGGGGCCCAACATCACCCCACACTATGCCTATTCTCCATCCACGGGAACACTTCTCTTAGTGAGAGAAAGAATACAATAGGCTTACGCCTAGGAAAAAGAATAAGGGGATGAAAGAATGGGGAAAGAAGAAAGAATGGGAGAGTGAAAGAATCACTGCAACAGACTGGGAAAATCCTTTTCAAGTCGGCCTCCAATTTATTCAGGCATCGACTTCATCCTACGCTCTTTGACAGAGGTCGCCGACCGGGTGCTCACCTCCCCAAAATTTAATCCATCTCCTTGCATGCTCATAGTATCGTGATCTTCTCCAATTCCTTGCATATATCCTCCAACGCATCCATTCTTCATGTGATATGTGGATATAGCTCCTTCAACTGGTTTTTGATTGAAACCCTTAAGGTTTCAATGGCCTGATTTCTTCTCAACCTCGGCAAGGATTTTGTCTCTTTCCGCCCTATTCCCCTTGTTTTCTCCTGGAACTCCTTGAGTTCTACCTCATGAGTGGTGACCAAGGTGCCTGCCACTTTGTCTCTCCATATCACGCAATTGTCGTATACGTGGCCTCAGCAGTCAGGAAGTGGCCCTTACATCAGCAAGCACTTTGTTGTACTCACGAAGTGCTATGATCTTCAACTTGTCTTCCTTCTCTAGGTGTGTGGCCACTTCCTCTGCAGACTCCAAGGCTAGTGGTGCTATCTTTCCATGGTGAGGACCCTTGTTAAATCCTCAGGCATCCCAAGGTAGATCCATACTTTCTACGGGTGATCTTTAGGTCGGATGCTTTAATAATAGTATGGCCCGTTGATGGATTCTACTTTCTTGTACACAACGCTCACCTTGGCCTTTTCATCCTTCAATTCCATTGCCACTGGGTGTTGATTAAATTTTCTAGCTTAGCTCCTTGGTCAAAGTAGCTAGCTCTTCCTCTTTCTCCTTTAGCTCCCCTTCCAGATCCTGATCCTATCATTTCCTGAAGAGTCTAGCCTCTATCTCAATGGAGACTTTGTTAAGTGCGTTGCACAGTTGTTCATAAGAGCTGTTGGGTATCCACCATTAGGTTATCTTCTCTAGTCTGGAAATGTTATTATTTCCCCATGGCTTACCTCAAACTCTGGCTCATCAAGGTGGGACTCAATTTCCCAAGAGATCATCTTCCTTGTCCATGGATAGGTAGCCTCCTTGTCAAAAGATGACATGCCTACAAGCTCCTCCATCGAAGTGTACTCTGGAACCACACATGTGAAACACCTTCTTGGGGTCATCAATATAACCCATCTCTGGCCTCCCCCCCTCTGCATGCCTTCCTCCTGTGTGCGTACCCTTGGGTATACTTATGTTAAAATGGGGCCTCTAGTGTTTTCCGCATTTCTCTTGCGCACTCTCCTCCTTCTCCTTTTTCAATACTTGGCTCAGCGCCGCATTCCACTTTGTCCTCTCACAGGGTCTCCATGTCCCTTATCTCTCTTCTTCTACCACCTTGGCCATCTGCTCTTGTCTTTGAGCTTGGAACCTCTTGCTTTTGTGCGCTAGCCTCTTCATCTTTTCCCATGTCTTGGTGCTTCCTCCTACCTAGCTATCCTTGCGCCGCACAAAAAGGAACCCTTGTTCTTCTTCTCCGCCTTCCTCCTCTGAATCATGTATATTGAAAACAAGGCCCTTGATCTTTCTCGGGGTCCTCTTCCCCACTTACTTCTTCTCACTACCATCCTTTCTCTCCTATGCACTTGTCCAAACTTCCAACTTCTTCGAGGTGGTCTCCTCTTCTACCCTCTGCTTCTTCCTAACTAGAGATTCCGGTGTAGGTGACTCTGTTTCTTCTTCTTGATGACTCCTTATCTGATGGCTCTTTTGGCTCTAGAGTCTTCTCTTTTACTATGGGCTTTTTTCTTGCGTGTGTACATGCTTTAGTTCTGGCGCTTGTCTGGGGAACCTATTGCTGTGTCTCCACCACACTTGGATTTTTTTTTCTGGTTCTTTTTCCTCCCGTTTGGGCATGGGTCTTTTCCTCCCAGTTGGATCCTGAGGTATAGATACCTCATTTTCTAGATATGTGCCCTTTTCTAACTTGGGTCTTATGCGAATGTATATGCGCGTGGATCCTTCTGTAATGGGAAGAGTCATGGGCCTTGTCATTTGTACCTCATGTGATACATACCGCTCCATGTACATGTGCTTTGTAGGGGTACACCAACCCTTTGCACATTTCCTGTGGTCTGGTCAGTCTAGATTACCAAGGTTTAACTTAAAATTTTGGACTCCTTGAACTGTTTACTCCCGCTTGGAAGTATTGAGTTGTGAAGGCAAAGGGGAGCTTGCACCATGGGCTCCATGTCCCATCTGATAGTTTGAATCTGCCCAAATAGAAATGTTGGTACACAAATTTGCTTCTCCCCTAGTGGTTCTTTGGTAGTTGTTTGAGAATTCTCCATTCTACCCCGAATGCATTCCTTAGGCGTGTACCACTTTTCCAAGTGCGCCTTGTGCACTGTTGTCATAGTGTCACAAGCGTATTTCTCAAACCTTTTGGTGGGTGAGGGGTCTTCATCAGGTACTCCCATGAACTTATCTGATGCATCTGGTACCCCGATCTCGAAAACACATGATGGTTAGCAACACATTTCCAAAAAGGATCTATCACCTTCCTTTTGCGAGTTGATAATTTCATCACGATGAATGCGGACAAATTATAGATGGTGCCCTCTGAAATCTTTCTACAAACATTCAACCATGGCTTATTGACTTGGGTCCATCTCTCTAGCCATTTAGCTTTGACACTAGGGTGCGGCCATCTTCATTACTGGATCCTTGATGTCTGCATGACATCATAATACCTTGACCCCTTTTTGCATGCAAAAGTGGTGATAGTTTCCTTAATCGCTTCTTTGTCAGTCAAGTCATCCTCCAACCCATCTCCTTCATAGATGAGGCCTGTGAAATGTGAAATTAGTTGAGGAGTTATGTGCATCTTGTGCCCCGTGAAGTGGAAATAGTCCTCATGCATGCGTGACATCAGCCATTGATATAGTCGCTCAGGTTTCCCAAAGTAGGGAAACTCAAAGAGTTGTAATAACCCTGCCTTCTCCAACTTGACCTTCACATCATCATTATAAATGGGAAAACCCTCTGGTGTCCTCTTGTTTGTTGGGTGCACTAACTCAGTGCCAACTCCTTTTTGATTGTGCTTTGTCGATGATTATAATCATTTACGGACATGTCCCTAAGATGGGACTCCCACTCCTTCCCCAACAACACTCCATCTGGGTACTACATTTCTGCATACCACTCTTCATTTGTGCTTGCTTCAATTTCTTGCTACTTGCCCTTGCCCTTTCCCTTGCCCTTCTTGGGTGTACTAGCTGGTTTCTTGGGTGCCATTTTCTAGGTCTTCTTCCCACTTCAATCACTCCGTCTTACTTTGTTCTTCCGCTCTCTCCAACCTTAGATCTCGAACTTGTGAAGAAAATTTCTTAAACCCATGCCCTAGTTCTTCAAACCCTAACTGGGATACTCCCTTCACAAGATGATGCCTTCTCACAACTTCTCCTACACCCGTGAAATCCCTTCCTCTGGTTCGCAAATCTGAACTAGTTACCCATGCTTCAATCTCTCCAAATTTTTCTTCACACGGATCAGTTTTTGGAAGCCCTAGTTTGCAAAGGTGCAAAAAGCACTTCGTTCTCCTTATACGCAAAGTGAAAAATGAAGTGCCTCGACCCCTTTATTTATAGTTTTTCCCTTTTTGAGCATTAAGTGCTACTTCACCTACCACCATACTTTTTCATTTAATGTGGCTTTTTCAAACAAATCCCATCTTCAATGCTTTCACTCATGCCCAACCTATGTGGAAAACCCTCCAACCTTCTGGCGCGCAACCAATCCAACATGACAGGAGACTCTTTGCATGCATGTAACACGCTTGAAGAAGAAGGCACTTCTTTGTCCTATTTTTTTCTCTCACCTACCTCGTGTTGCTTAATGCGCTTTCTCCTCCTTTGTACGTGGGATCTACAAGTAGCTTTATCTTGACACCAACCATCCTTTTTCCATATTTTCTCTCCATACACCTCTTTCACCTGGGCCATTCAACTGGGATTTTTAACACAAACTTCCTTGGCACTTTAACCATGCACTCCTTCACATTACTCCACCCCACACTAAAATGATGTGTGGTCCTCTACGCACTCATGATTCTCAAAAAGTAGTAATAAGGTTACCGACGCCCAAAGGCAAAACAAAACAACAACGTGAAAGGGAAACACAAGAAAAGAAATGCATAAAGGAAAATTCTAAACTAACTGGAAAAACTACCTTATTTACAAACACCAAGAAGACTTATTTATAGTAGGGCTTCAGCCTACTCCCATTGAAGTGTCAGGAAACTTCGTCCCATCTTAGCGCTTGTAATTGGCATGCACCCGAATCAAGGATGTACGAGATTGTGTAAGGACCCAACCAATGGACTTTCAACTTTCAGGATGGCACAAAAATTTAGAATCATAAAGTAAGACCATCTACCCAACCTCAAACTTCTTGTTTCTTATGTGGTGATCATGCCAAGCCTTCTTACTTTTCTTTCTCTGTTGTTTGGCTCCACTTGGTGAGTGATCGTCTCTCATCCAACTTCATTAACTCATCAATTCTTTCTTCCAGTGCTTGCTCATCAGCCAACCCTCCCTGCGTGCTATTTATTATAGAGAAGGTAACATGAATTCAAACCGGTAGAACAGCTTCCATGCCAAACACCAACTGAAATGGTGTGGCTTTGTTCAACCTTTTATAAGTTGTCTGTAAGCCCATAATACTGTTGATACTTTGTCATCCCAATCTTGTCTTCGACATCACAAATTTTGGTCAGGGTATGACTCAATATTTTGTTGAATGCTTCTACGGTTCCATTTTCTTGTGGGTGATAGGGTGTAGTCTTGTGATGAGCCACCATGAACTCTGCTAATAGGATCCTCACGGTCTCATTCAAGAAATGTGTACCCCTATCATTGGTTAAACTCAAAGGACATCCATACCTCGTGATAATGTTCTCCCATAAGAATCTTACCATTGTGGCTGTTGTGTAATCTTTAGTTGGGGCTGCCTCCGCCCACCTTGTCAGATAATCCATGCAAGTGATGACATAGCGTGACCCAGTCCTACTGCGTCGCTGGTGTAATAGGGCCTACAAAGTCTATTGCCCACTTTTCAAAAGGCTCGCACTAGGGATAGGGTGCAAAGGCATTTCATCTCTCTTTCTGGCTTGCCGATGCTTGACAATGGTCACACCTTTACTGATAGTCTTTGATCCTTGTATAGGGTTTCCCACCACAAACCTGCCATTAATATCTTACGCGTGGTGGCATCACCTACATAATGTCCACCCGCACTTCCTCGTGTGCTTCCTCCATGATGGTGAGGCTCATGCTCTAATACACACTACAAAAAACTTCATCATGTCCCAACTTGTATAAGTCTCCATTGATCAACATGTAGGGCGTGACGCATGTATGGCTAGTTGTTTCTTCTCTAATGCCTTCATTCCTTCTGGTGCCACACCTTCCTTTAAAAATACCACAATCTCCTCCAAATCCGAGGGCGTGCGCCATAACCTAAATAGTTGCGTGTCTGGCATTGTCTCCTCAATACTCTGCGTGTCCTCCCTGAATCAATTCTTGATAGATGATCAGGTCCACAATTTCTTTTCCCAGGCTTCACTACTACGGTGAACTCAAACTCTTGAAATAACAATACCCACCGACATATGTGCCCTTGTAGAATGGGCTTGTTCACCAAATACTTTAATGCCATGTGGTTGGTGTAAAACATGAAGGGTGTTGCTAGTAGATATTATCTAAACTTGAAAAGCACGTAGATCATTGACAATGCCTCGCGCTCAGTTGTGGTGTAATTCTACTCTACTGGTGTCAACTTCTGCTTGCAAAACATAGAGGATGATCAACAATTCCTTCACTGGTTGTGTGCAAAACTTTGCTCCAATAGTGGTTCTGAGGCATCTACATGGACATGGAAGGGCTTGTCCCAAGAGGGAAAATGTAATATAGGCATGGTGACAAGCCTATCCTTTAATGTATCAAATGCCCTCTATTGCCTCTCCCCAATGGAAGGCACTTTTATGTCTGAGTAGTTCCTCTAAAGGTGCGGTGATCTTGGCATACCCCTTGATGAATTTCTGTAATAACCCATATGCCCAAGGAATCCGCATGCATTGCGCTCTGGCTAGTAGGCTCCCCTAACCCCACAATAACTACAAACTTTAGCGGGATCTACCAGCAAACCCTCCTTACATATGATATGCCCCAATAACGTGCCAAAGGGTGTAGAAAATACACATTTCTTAATATTGAGGGATATCCTCAACTGCCTACACCTCTCAAACATTAACCTCAAATTGTCACAATGGTCTTTGACTAGACCATACACTATCCAATCATCCAAATAGACCTGAAGAAACTTATGGATGAAGTCTGGAATGCTTGCACCATGATGCGTGAAAAAATAGTAGGTGCATTCTTTAACCCAAAGGGCATGACCGTATATGCAAAACTTCCCCACTCAGTGGTGAAAGTTGTCTTCTCCTGGTCTTCCTTTGCAATCGGACTTGGTGGTACCCTAAAAATCCATCCGTAAAGGAATAGATTTCACCCAGTGACTCCTTCCAAAATTTCTTCATGAAGGGGGTTGGAAAAGGATCGATGACACAAACTGCTACATTTAACTCCTATAATCCACACAGATCCTAATCCACCCATCCTTCTTGATGTTGATTACCATGGACTTATCCATTTTGATTCCTCCACTACTTCAATGATCCCAGAAGCTATCATTTTTTCTATCTCCTCCTTAACCTTTACGCGTAAATTGGGATTCATCGGTAGGGCCTCTTCCTGACTGGGCACACCATCCTTCACTTTATCTTCATCTCCCCAAGGAATGGTGAACGCCTTTGAGCTCATGGTACCCGTGGGAATAAATCCTCAAATTCATGTAATAGATCAATGATCTTAGAGACTTCCTTCTCGACCAGTAATCTCAATAATAGCTTCCTTAGGTTCTTCTCCTGAACCGATGTTAACCTTCTTTGTCTTTAAGGGCTCATGGTAGGTGCGTGCGCGTGAGTATCAAGCACTATCCACTACCTCGCGCATCCCTACAAGAATGGTTAACATCAAAATTTTCTACTTCCTCCCCATCAATTACATACACCAACTTCCCTTTCTCCTTTTCCAAACACACACGCGCTCAAGTTGTAACTCTTTGTTTCCTCTACTTCTTCAAAAGTGTGCCTCCAAACCTGTTCCACCTAGTAACTCCAATAACCTATCTTCCACCATGGCACTATCCCCCATGGTAAGGCACTTGATACCCTGCAAGGCCTTATCAACTGATGGCTTGGTACTCCGATACTCAAAGGTTTGAATGAGGTCAACCGCGAGCTCTTGCCAATTCCCTGTCTAGCGGCGTGTCTCGAATGAATGTACCATGTGCGTGTGCAACCCTGTAGTGTAGAAGTACAACTTGTGCACCCAGAGGGATGGTGGAAAAGCTTCGTGCCTTCTCTCTAGATCCTTTCACACTCTGGATATGGAAAGAGGTGGGCTCCTTCCCATGGTAGTCCTTGATGGTGGTGGGCACATTGCTCTAGAGAATCTGACAGAGAGAGCAATTCTTACCTCGCACCATTCCAAAAGGCTCTCCTGATGTGTAGCCCACCACCGTGTGCTTGTCGAGTAGGACATAACTTAACATCCCCCTCTCGTTCCTTCTCATTCTTCCACTGAGCTTCCATTTTCTACAAAAAGATATCTCAGGGAAGGCTCCTCTGAATACTTAGGTAGCTCCTTTCCTCCTAGGTGCCAGATTGTGCGTGCCTTTGTCACCTTGGTCACTGACCCTCTCAACTGTCATCCCATCAATTCATAAGTTCCATGTGCCCAATTGTCACATGCTAGACTGGTGGTATCACTTACTGACTGAGCATCCTCAAACTGGATAACTCCGTTGGTAGGATGTATTATCTCTGGGTCCCTGATTGAGTGCACATATATCTGTCTCAGAACTTCTTCCCCAAAGGTTCAATATAGGGTGTTCGACTTCCCATCAGCTAGGGGTATAATGACCCATTCCTCCTTATTTTCAAAGCTGATGTACCCTTTGTTGAACCGAAGGTCCACATTGTTCTTGTAACACCATGGGTGCCCAAGTAGTGCTGGGAAATTGTCTGCCTCGGTGAGCGCCAAGACTTGAAGTCCCCAGTAAACTTAGCTCCTGGATAGTGATAGTTGCATCCTTTAAGACACCGATGGGCATCACCTTAGTCTTGTTTTTCCATATACAACACATTTGAAGATGGCTGTAATGTAGGTCTTCCCATCTGATGCCATGCATCCAAAGTTAGAACATTAACCTCCGTGCCTGTGTCAATGAGGATATTACTAAGGATCCATCCATCTCTGAACTGCATTCAATGTGATCTCTTTGTCATAGTCAAGGTTGTGAGGGGGAAGGTTTACGTGCAAGACCTACCTCTCGCGCTCTCTCCGGCGTGTGGTACCTTCTCTCTCAACCATGATCCTAGCAAGGGAATGATATTCTCTTGCCTTAGCATTTTACACACCTCCTTGACCTCATCAGGTCATCCTTTGGTGCCTCGACTCTCCTCCCTTGTTCCTCCCTCTTGGATTGCTCCTTTAGACACTGGATTTCCCCTTGTAAACTCGAATGACATCCATGGTGTCTTGATATACCTCCTTTTGATGTGCGGGGTCTAGGTACTTTCCATGAACTACTTCCTCCCTTGAAACTAGGTTCTTCTGCCTTGGTATCTCTCTTTTGCGTGTGGCTTCTGCCCTTGTTGTTACCAAGACAGGCTCCAAACCTACATCCCGTGTTACCCGAGGCATCCATTGTATGTGTCTGCCTTCTTAATGTTGACCATTGCAGTGCCCTTGTCTTTTCAGTGCTGTTGATTCATGTGCTCAAACAACTCTAGGCACTCCTCATACTTATGCTTCTTTCCGCACCATGAGCACTACAATCAGGTCAGGCACTCTCATTTGTAATGCTCTGTAGATCCACAATTGAAACAAGGTTCCATGTGGGAACTCACTCCTTCCTCCTCCATGGTTACCATGACCATAGAAATCCTCCTCAAAAACCTCTTCCATGGTTACCAAGACCATGCCTCCATCATGTGCTCCTCCTCGCATAATGATCATCACCCTTGGAACTACTAGCAATGTTGGTTTGGCACACCCCATGATCAATGGCCTCATGGATCTGATCAATGAGCCTACTAGTCCTTAGTATCATGGGTTGTAGAGGTACAAATCTTGTAGTAACAAGACACATTCTTCTAGATTTGTGTTGTAGTAAGGGGCATCTACTTGCATCATGGTCCCCATGAAAAATTTCACAATCTACTGCCATGGTGCGTATTATCCTCCGAGGGAAACTATCCTTAACGTGCCCCTCTACTTCACAATCTATGCACCACAAACCACTGCTGAGTCTCATGGGCTGAGTTTGCGAGACAATTTTCCAACTGCTTGGCCATAGCAGCAATCTGAGCCTCCAGGAATGGGCTAACACTAGTATCAACACTACCAATAGCCTCGGTGCGTAGAGTAGCTTCTAATGCCTCGCGTGGGTCTGTAAAAGTTTTATGAGATAAGGCCCTTCTAAAGGGGTGATCAATCCTCCAACAAACCACTGAGCATGCGTTGTGAAGGGTGAATATCATATGATAATTTAGACAAGAGAGTTTTAAAGCGTGCATCATACTCCGCACACACTCTTTGCCATTCCTTGTTGAATCTCCTTCAAAGTGTTGATGCTCTTCTGTTCAAACTTAAGAATGTGGAATTCTGCCAAGAATGTGTTCTTTAAAGTAGTATAGTCCACCACTATTTGATGAGGGTCATATTTCCTATACCAGCTATGTGCGTGCCCTTGCAACATGGTTGCAAACTGACTAGCCTTCCGTTTTGGGGTTGTGATACCCTTTTGTGCCATAGTAGTTCACACTTGTGAACATGTTCCACAACATCCTCAATACCTCTATAATCGGGAAAATGTAGAGACATTTCAAAGAAAACTTGTGGGGGTGGTTGGGCCCGAATCCTCTGAGCGAGCCTTGGTTTCTTATGTTTCCTCCATGCCGATCCACCGATCCCACAGGTCTGAACCACTAGATCCACAGTCCACGGTCCACGGTCCCTGAACCTCCACGAGATCCACCTGAGACCCACCGGCTCCTATTCCTCCGAACCACCTAGATCCACCAGGACCCACACGGGTCTTAAACCACTAGAGCCACCAGATCCACCCGAGGTCTAAAAGTGGTCATGCCAAGGGTCCCCATAGTTCCACTGAACTACACACCTATGGTCTACGACAATGCCCCACTACCAATAGTATACCCTATGCCACTCCCATACGTGAGACCAAAAGCTTGTGTGTCTATACCTTACCCTGAAAAGTCCTAACACTGGGTTGGTGTTTGCAGCCATAGAAGGCCCAAATGAGAAATTATACCTCCTGGGTGTAGACTGATCACCTCCAATGTAACCAACTAGACTAGCAATATTTTCCCCCTGATCTGGAAAACCAAGCGCCGGGGTCGGTCACTAGGTGGGCTCAGATGCGCGCCATGATGGTTCTTCTCTCCACGTGATGAACTCTCATCAGAAGCGAAGGGTCTCTCTTACGCACTTGCCAAGATGGGGTCACATGCACAGATTGCTCAGGTTCCACATCCTCTGCGTGAACCTCAAATCCTTCCCATAACATCTTGCCATACATCCATCACACTGTAACCTCACATTTCTAGCAATCTCCCTTTCACATGCTTCACCATACTTGAGTCATCTCTCCTCCCTTTCTTTCTCCGTCATGACAACATCTGCCATCTTCCTCCACCCTAGCTTCCTCACCCAATGCTCAGAATGGTTTAGCCGGCCATTGGGAATGCCTCTAAACTCATGGTAACCATCAAGATTTTCATAGCAGAGGGACAACATGTAGAAATGATCCTCTGGGCTCCCACAGAAACTCAAACTCAGCAACCTCGGACAAGAATATGTGGAAATGGCGTACTCCAAAGTGTAGCTAGCCAATACTCCTTTCCACCAATGATCCACACATGGGTCCATGTCAGATCTGCATCCTATCAGCCTTTGGTATTCTTCTTGGGTCCACACACACGATCCATAACACCAACTTGATCTAGATGCATAGGTTGAGAGCCATTCATATAGTTCCATTAGGAAGCAGCAGAAAAAAGTTTCATATAGATCATGGTAGAGGTTCTCTTCTACCCATCTATGTGCATCAAACTTAGGTCAATGTTGAATCTCTGAGAAAATTCATCCTCGTGCTCTTGAACCATGATTCAACACTTTCCAATGTTAACCACTCTGTCATTACTCATTACATAGATCATGATGAATTTATTTCCCCTACTACAACTTGAAAAGAGGTCCTGAAATGGAACCAAGATGTAGTCATTTTTACCCCTATCACAAAAGAAAGGAACCCCATGCCTTTGGCCTATCACCCGGCGGATCTTTGGGTGCTCACCGAGGCACGTGTGGTGTCGAGTCTCTCTTTTATGTGATTTTAGTGGGAAACATCATCTATGATTTGTGTTTAAGATTTCAAAAGGATTTAAGACATACAAGAACCATAGAGCTCAAAACGGCCTCTAGATCCTTGCAGTCATTCCAGATGGTGTACTTAATAGATTATATAACTTGTATCATAACAGAAAGAAGTATACAAACATCCATACTTAACATAAACATAAATGAAAGAAGACCTATGAGCAAGATGTATTCATCAGAACCATTGATATTCATATATATATATATATATACGATAACCTCATTACATTCATGGAGCCATTACAGAGTGTCACAGAGAAGTAGACCACAGTCATGCATTACAACTGGACTAATGTAACTATGCTACTAAAAAGAAAAATTACAATCCCTTGCCCCATACATCCTTTCCCAATATAATTACCCACTAGAAGAGTTCTTGCAGTATTTCTGTAGAGCTCTGCCCACTCTCTAAGTATATATTTCTCTCTGCAGGTAGTGCTTGTATTTATAGCTTTTGGACTACCAACTCATCCTCTAGTGCCCTTAGATTTGATGCCAAGTGTCTGAATGTGGTCCTCCATGTGAGCATGCTCCTCCAGGCCTGATATTTCCACTTTATACCATGATGTTCTTCTAGAAGCTTCTACCGTAGGCATGCTCCTTCTGGGCCAACTTGTCGCTGGATGGCACCTTATCCACGTGCAAACGGGTCATGCTTTTCATGTGTTTTACCCCAAACATCCAATTTGACTAAGTCCCGAACCCTTGGTTTACGCACGCATTGCGCATGCCATAAGATTCCTTAAACCCTTTTCTTAAACCTTGCTTGCGCTTTGTCCTTGTGCGCCTTTCCTTAACTGGGACCTTACACGCCTATGCGCCTTTTGTACTTAGTCAATATTCTAGGGACTTGATGTGCTTGCATATTCTTATGATTATTTTAAGTCATTTCAGCCGTAATCAAGGCAACATTCCATTCCTTCGAAATCCCGATGCCAAGGCCTCCCGATATAAATAGAGACAATACAATCTAAATATTACCAAAACCATCAAATCGAGGTTTAAAGACTACTCAATTACCACATCATCTTCCCCATTCAACACTCTACATGGGTTACAAATATTGTCCCAAAGTGAGGAAAAAATGGTGAGATTCTTATCTGTGTAGATTTTTGAAATATGAACTCGGGACTTTCTAAAGATAATTACCCGATGCTAGTTATGGACCACATCTTATAAACAATTAACATATTAGAAATGATTTCCATGTTGTATGGATTCTCATGGTATAGTCAAATAGAGGTTGCTAAGGAAGATCAATTTAAGACCACTTTTACTACCCCATGGGGCACTTTTTCCTATCACCACATGCCATTTTTCCCGATCAATGCAGAGAGAAATTTCATTGGGCTATGGATATGACATTCAAAGACTTAAAGGGGAAGTGCATCATAGTGCACATATATTATCTAATCATGTTTTCCTTGAAAAGAGGTGAACATCTACAACAACTTGAATAAGCACCGATTTATTGTAGAAAGCATCATATATCCTTAAATCCAAAGAAGTCCATGTTCATAGTTACCAAAGGAAATATCCCTAGTCACATTGTGAGTAAGGAGGGCACCAAAATGAACCAAAAAGGGTAGAAGCTATCCAAATACTATCCTTTCCTACTAACAAGCTGGGAGTGCAATCTTTCTTTGGTAAAGTCAATTTCCTGAGGAGAATTGTATCATATTTTGTAGAGATAACAAAGGAAATTGTAAATATGATGAAACCTAAGGAGTCCTTTAAATGGAGAAAACAAGGGAAATAATATTTTGATTCCATCAAAGTTATCATTGCCAAAGCACCTACTATGGTGTGCCCGAACTTTGGTAAGGAGTTCATTCTTTTTTTTGCTATGCATCTCTAAACATACTATCTCCACATTTGCCCTAGTTCAAGAAAACAAGGGTAAGGTACAATCACCCATATCATTCATGAGTGCCCCCTTAAAGGCACATGAACTTAAATACTCTCAACATGAGAAGCACACCTATACGGTAGTGAGGGCACTTAACAAAATTAGATTATACCTAATGAGTTCTCATGTCGTAGTCATGATTTCAAGTCCTACGCTTAAGTCAATCTTGATGTAGCAAGATCAAGGGGTGAAAATAGGAAATTGGGTTACAAAAGTGTAGGAGTATGCTCTAGAGATCAAACCCTTCAAGCTAGTGCAAGGTAATGGAATAAGCGAGATTCTTTTCAAAGAAGAGTGGGAAGATTGTTCAAATTTTTATCACTACCTGATGAAGGACCTCCCTCTTATGATTTGTTTTAGTATAACTAATCCATGGTACATTGATATAGCTTACTTCTTGATCTATGTGTTGGGAATTAGGACCATGGAATAGTGTTATGATTCATTAACAAACCAAATAATGTAAACACTGATCTATACAATTCCCCAAAATCTACAAAGAGTTGGAAGTATAAACTAGAATAATCCAAATCAAAACAAAGTACACATACATAACACAACATGTACCATTTTTCACCCAATGTGGGCTACATCCACTAAAGATAAAGATCTCAATATATAATAAACAAGAGTACAAACCGACTCTTCCATACAAGAGTACAATGCATCTCTCCAAGAGTATCTCCTACTCTCCTCTAGATCTCTAAATGGATCTCCATGAGTGCAATACAACCTTCCCTCTAAACACTACCAGATCTCATATACCAGGAACCACTACATATCCCAATGTGCAACCAAGCTCTCATGTGAATATGAAAACAAGACCTCTCACATTGGTCTACCAATGTGTAACCATAACTCTGCACCAAGAAGCAAGTCTCTCCTCCATCTCACTGCATCAACTTGTGCATACAAGAAGAATTCCTCTACAATATTTGGATACTATCTATACCCACAAGCTCTCCTCGAGCTACAATACTAGATCTACAATGGACCAATAATATAACATGATCTCATGGATCTACAATACAAGATCTCACAACAACCTGTGGATCTATAAGATGAAAGACTATGTGCTTTGCATACTATGCAAGCCATTACATTGAGACAAGACAATACAAAGGAAATACAGTAGAAGACATAACACTCTTCTCACCATTCAGATGTACCTACTATTTCCTTCTTTCCACTTCTCTCCATTGAAGCTTTGTCTTCATGCAACCTTTTTCTTCTTTTTTTCTTCTTCTTCATCTTCAACCAAGGAGAATTAACATTCTTCCTCAATCCTTATGTTCTAACCCTATTTTTATAGATTATATAAGCTTATAAAAACTTAGGGCACCTTAGCTATGCATTTACAACCATCCGATCACTTTTACAATCAACCATCGGATCAAATCCCGCATCTAAAATAAAAACATAAACACACAGTAATCGTACGGTTCCTTGACCGGTGTTGGTTCCTATTTACTAACCAAATTGTCGGTTCCCCGATCAATTTTAGTTCATCCCAAGAGACCAATGTTGGTTCCTCGACTAACATCGTTCATCGTGTGTAAACCAGTAAACCTCAAATGCATGCCTTTGTGAAGCAATTTAGCTCCACAACCTAACACATGGAGATTTCCCTTGGCTTTAAACAAAAGAAAACAAGGACTCTACAACTTAGGGCTGCTAGGTATATCATTTGGGGAAATATCTTATTCAAAAAGGATTAGATGGTACATTTCTCAAATGTGTGGAGGAAGAGTAGTAGAATAATATCTTCAAATCCTATCATGACCAAGCTTTTGGGGATCATTTCTCAACTATGATCACTACTCATAATATTTTAAGAGGATGTTACTATTTTCCTACTCTCTTCAAGGATACATATAGGTGGGTTGGAGAGTGTGACCCATGTCAATAATTTGTAGGAAGGCCAAGGCTCGTTGCACTACCCTCAAGCCCGTAGTCATCAAGTCTTTTGAACAAAGTGGGGTCTTGATTTCATTAATGTGCTAAATCCTTAATCAAGTGCGGGTTATATGTATATGCTCACCGCCATATATTAATATACAAAGTGGGTAGAGTCCACTCACATGAAACATGTAAATTCTAAAAGCGCATGCAACTTCTTCAAATAAAATATCATTGTCAGATTTGGAGTGCCTAACAAGATTGTAGTAAATAATGCCACCTATTTCTCCACAGGTGAGTTAATGAATTTCTATTACAACCATGACATATCCTTGTCTCACTCCTCTAATTACTACTCACAAGGAAATGGCCAAGTAGAGTCCAACAACAAAAATATTGTCATAATATTTTGTAAACTAGTGGATGTCAATCAAAGGGATTGGCATAAAAAGCTATATGATGCCCTATGGGTTGACCAAATCACTCCTAAAAAAATATATTGGGAATTATCTATTCCAATTTCTATATGGGGTTAAAGCTCAAATTCCCATTACTCAAAAGCTACATACCTTATAACTATTAAAGGAAATAGAAGAAGATGGATAATATGCAAATTCTCTTGATAAACGGATCTGTTACTTGGAGAAATTGAATGAAGATAGATTGGTAGCAGTGGAAACATTGAGAAGACATCAGTCCATGGTGAAAAATATTTTTGATAGAAGACAGAAAAAATATTCTAGGTCAGAGACCTTATTCTGTTATGGGATAAGATAAGGGAACCCAAAGGTAGCCACATAAAGTTTGACTCTCTTTGGCTTGGCCCTTTTAAAGTAAAACACTTATGCAAGGAGAATACTTATCACTTGACATACTTATACAAAACCCCATTATAGTTTCTACACAATGGGAAACACCTCAGCCTCTACAAACAATGATATTGGTTAACCCATCATGTGTACCATACTTTCCATTTCTGTTTTGTGTGTTTTCCCTTTTTCAGTGCGGTGTGTTTCCTTTTTGTTTTGTGTGTGCATGTTGGTCCATTCATCTATGTTACTTACAATAAAGACTCTATTGCCTAATGTATGAAGCACTAGTTTGCTACCCCTAAGTTATCTGAAGTTCTTTATTTCCCCATTGTGGTCCAATGCCCCTAAGTAAGAGCCAATTATTTTCATGTATTTTTGTAAGCCAAAAAATTCAAACTTGACAATGACAATTAAGCCAAAATTTAAAATGTTGTTTGAAAACCTCTCTTTCTAAGTCAATTTTCCTCCTATTTCATGCCCATCCCGGCCTTTTAGGTCCTACAATTGTGTTGAATAATCTTGTGTAGGTTTTTAATTAATTTTTTAAGATAATTCATCTCATGTAGTGAAGTGCTTCTAAAGATTGGTTCTTCAAGAGGCCCGTAAAGGCCAATTTTGGCCATTTCAAGGTAGGTATGCATCATATAAGAAGGATATGGAAGGCCATGATCATCAAAGGGTGGTATTTGAGAGGTAAGAAGGTGTTGGAACTAATTTAGGAAGATTTAGGGAACTTTTTGAAGTTTAGGGACATGTTATGCAACAATGGGTTTTTCATCTCTAAGGAGTGTAGGGCTAAATTTGGTACCTAGACTTCGCAGAGGATTCGGGAGCTCCATAAGGAATTAGAAATAAAATAAATAGGAATTGGAAATCTTAGAGAATTATCTACATGATGAAATCATAACATATTTCACAAGACCTAATGACTTCTCAAGGAAGCTCAATCTTGCCAAACAAACCCTATTGTCCTAAAGAAAAAAGGGCCAATTTTTGAATATGAAAGAATAATTGAGGTTTTAAACCTATCCCATTGTTATTGAAATTGTATTGGGAGTCAAAATAATATAAAAATTCATGTCAAAATACCACCTGAATTTCTAGGAATTGAGTTAAGTTCTCTCTCGGGCGAGGTACGTTTCTCATACCTAGTCATTTTTTTGAGTGACATATGTCACCTTTTAGTGAGGGTGAAATTTTGTGTCTTGTTTCCATCTTTCCTTTCCCAAGGGGACATAGGGCACAAAAAATTACCCCACCTCATCCTCTCATGTTGTCCTTCATGTGATCAACTTCTAACCCTTGAGTGCTAAAACATGCCTTCCTCCATCTCCCTCTCATTGCATATGGCAATGACACTTGACAACATCGGTGAGGCACATTTTTCCTATTCTATCAGATTTGTCTTTCCCTAATCCCAAACCATAGTTACATCAGGGTTCATATTTCCATCTATTGTCTATCATACATCTAATTTGTATAGTTCTTCCCAATGTTTCATCCTTGGTTGATTCATATAGGTCACTTTCTAGGGCTCTTATTTCGCAAATTACCTTTTCTTTCATATCATGGCCCCTAAAGTTCCTCAAGTCTCCTTGTATCAATTACTTCAAAAGTACCAGTTTGCAAATATGCTCTCACAAAATTCATACACACAATGTACCTCCCTTGTGATACACCACCTTCACAAGTAAGTATAATTTTCAATCATATCTCCGACCCCCTATTAGTCCTGATAACACAACTAATCAATCCATCTTTGAGTCAATTCAAGCTTTACACCTTTTTTTCAAGATAAATTTCAAGCTATGGAAACCATGATTACATCCCTCACAGCTAAAATCCAACATCTCAAGGATGTTTCTCATGCCCATGCTAGTTCTTCTTCTACACCTCATCTTGATCCCATGTCTACTACATGTGCTCATACAAGTGAGGTCAAGGTCTTACCACAACAAGCACCTCTCAAGTTTGATCAAAATTCTAGGCAACATGATATTCTCTCTGATCTCCTCAATCACCAGTTAATCACCTTTCCACCTACTCATTACTACCCTCCTTATCAGCTTACAAAATACAAAGGTCACCCATTTTACAATTATCATAGAATTAATGGACATCGTGACAATGATTTCTATGCTTTAGAATGAAGAATCAAGCAACTTGAGCATCAAGGATTTATTTCATTTGCTACACAACATTTTGCTACATGCTCATCTCCAATTACCAAACCCCAATGGGTTATTAAATCTAACCCCATGTCTAGCAATCGTTAAGCAAATGATCACTCTTATTCCTTCTCTAGTAATGCAAGACTTGCCACAAGCCCCATCTAAGGCCAAACCATTAAAGGAAAAACAACCAATTCCCTCGTGATAATATGATATCCCCGACTAACCTCCTAAAATTAAACTTATAATTCCTCATTTCAATCTAGATAATGCCTATGTCGATGACTAGGACCTAGACAAATCTTACAATGTTGATGAACCATTTGATATGTCAGATGAGAATTTACACACATTATATTTCAATCCTAGCAATGTTGTTGACTCGATTCGATGTTGGTCATACCCTTGATTCTACCTACCATTGTGACAACCATAAATTTTCTCATGACACATTTCAACATCCGCCACCATGGCATGGTCTCTCTACCATCATCAGATAGATCTCCATCACTCTCACACTTGGGGGTCATCGAACTTCCCTAATATTCAGATGTTCTAATCAGTAGTTACTTATCCATACTACTCACATACACACCTATACCTTACTTTTTCTTTACACTTCAAGTCAATATTTCTAGCAACAATTTCTCTTATCTACACTTTGATTAAGAAAATGTTTATTTATGAATACAATTACGCCTAATCTAAGCATCAATAACTATAATAAAATGTATATATTAATAATAAATTTATAAATTAATAGAAAGTATGAAACCCTAAAAACTACATAGGGGCTCAAGAGAAACAATTCAAAACATAAAAAAGAAACTACATAGATAACCCATGGAAGTAACTAACTACCTCATACAAATATTACTATAAACACAAAGTAACTAATAAGCCCATAAATTCAAAACATTATAACCCATGGAAGAGTAACTAAGCAACGAGAGTATTAACATAAAAATGAAGCAACAAAAAACAAGCAAGAAGAAAAAATAATCTAGGAGATTAGACCCTTCATCCTTCTTTTACCAGTTCCCCCATAGTACTCATGCATCCATTCCATTCTTTGACTAAGTTGGCTATAGTAGACTTCCAAAACTTGTAGTTTGGTTCAACTATCTGTACTTTGGGGCCATTTCCTTCTTTTTCTTTCTCCTTAGCTAATTCCATAGAATGGATCATCTCAGAAGGAGTTTAAGGTGATGAATGGTACTTTTAACATTGAGAATGTGAACATATCTTATCTGAAGAATTATTTCCTTCATCTTCAACATTTCATTTTCCATAGCTAGGCTTCTTTCATTAGCATTTTTTAATTGTTCACTCAGAACAATAGAAGACAACTTCTCCACTTTTTCATTCAATTCCCTCAAGTCCATAGACACCATACTGATCTTGTGTCTATTAATGTCAGTGTCTAACCTACAATTCTCAAATTCCCTCATAAAAACATTGGATTTGACCGCACAGTCTTGAGCATTAAAGAGTTTATTTTGGGCAGTTTTGAGAGCATGCAAGCTTTCTATAGCCTCCTCTCGAGTTCTTTGATCTCTTGCCCTCAGATGCTTTAGGAGCTTTCCCACTTTCCATCTCCTCACTGTGATCCCCTTCCAAATCCTCTTCCTCCTGACTTTCACTGGGAAGTAGCAAAATGATTACCTTCCTGATTCTCTTCGACTCCAAAATAACTTCCACCTTCTCAGCCAAAGCCGAAACCTTCTCCTCCCTGCGCTGCTTCTTGAGGCCGACATTTTCCTAGTGGGATCTAGTTCTTTTTTCCATGGGCCTAGCAAGAAAATCCTCACTACCAATAACCTCCTTGACATCCAGGATTTCAGAATTCCTTTATGAAGAATCATTCTTTAGGCACGTAGAGGCCCCCAATTTTTCATTTTTTCCAATGAGGGGAGTTCCCAAGCCTGAGCATAGCTTTAATGAGACCTTGATGTAATAACAAGGAGAAAGTACCTTTCTCAACCTGAGATATAGATTTGGACAAGGAGGAGAACAAAAATATGGGAAATTGTAGGGCTTGTTGTTTCTAACATGGTTCAACATGGGAAAGTGGTACCCATAGATCACTTTGTAACACCCTTCAAGAGTAATATAGGCCATAATTAACTGAGCAATTTCCCCATAAGGGTGGGGCAAATTACCTCTAGCATAACCATTATGGAGAGAGACGGGAACACCCTTACCTTGCATGAAGCAGTCAATCTCCTGGCTGTAATCGACTTAGGTTTGAAAATGCTTCTTCCTCCATGGACAGACCAAAAACTTTAGCAATAAGCTTGGGGAAATGGTGAAAGAGAAATTTCCAACCCGGACGTGGCCTTCCTTCCAGGTTTTTACCATAGCTTCACTCAAATTTTCATCATGCCCATCGAAAATGCTAAAGAAATGTAACAATCCCACCTTTTCAAGAAAAACCTCAGCCTCTTTTGACATCACGGGACCTTGCTTGGTTCAAGTACATACTAAATCCCTCCCATTCTACTAATGTTATTCTTCTTTTTCTTCTGAGGGTGAACATCTATACCAGACTTGATGGTGAGATTCCACAACACAAGAGATCTATCCTACCTTTGCAGAAGATATGAAATAAATGTTTGAATGATGTTGAGATACATGAAATCATGAGACATCAAACCAAAGGAATAATTACGTCCTCATTGAAAGGTGTGCTATTAGGGATTCTTTCCCTTTTCAAGGTGTCTATGAAATTAGCATCCATCTCTTTAAGATCCTCGACCACCTTTAATTCCTTAGCATCCACCCCCATATTAGCCAAAATATCAGCTAGTTTGTTTCCTTCATGAAACACATGTTGAAAGGATATAGTTTCGAAGGAGGATAATTTACCCTTGGATTTATTGATGAAGTCAACTATAGAAATAGAGGCCGAGACACTCCCTTCACACAAGAGATAATATACAAAGAGTCCCCTTCCACAACTAGATGCTTGAAACCTTTCTCTTCTACCAACTTCACTCCCTAGAACAAAGCAACAACCTCTGCAACATTGTTTGATTGGATACCTAGATTAAAAAAATAGGCAAGAAGAAACTTCCCTTCATCATCATGAAAAAACACCTCCTCCTCCTGCTTTCCAGGATTCCCTTTAGCAGCTCCATCAAAGTTGAGTTTAAGAAAGCCACCTCTAGGAGGAGTCCACTTAACCCCTCTCGAGGGTTGGGCTTCTTAGGTTGAGGGTCATAAATTAAATTCCAATTCCTAATGATATTTTGTTCACATTCAAGAACTTCAACTTCTTTTTTCCTGAGGATAGAAAAATTATTTCTAACAGCCTGAAAGAAATTGTTTATTAATAAGCCTATTAGGAAGTTTTTTATTTTTGAAGATCCTCCTATTTCTTTCTTTCCATATTTCCCACCATAGGTGACTTAGGCTCATTATCCAAAGATTTTTAAGCCCTTGACTAATGAAAGGGAATTTCCATTGAATCCATGCATCATGGATTTCATTAGGATTTACCCAAGGAACTGAAAAGCAAACCAAAATAGAAGATAACATCTGGAGAGTGAGAGGGCATTCTAAGAATAGATGGTTCACCGTTTCCATGTTCTTTTCACAAAGAACACATCTATTGACCATTTGGAATCCTCTTTTATTTAGGTTATCCACTGTTAGAATCTTGTTTATCACAACAAGCCAGCTAAACACATTGACTTTAGGAGATATGTTCTTGTTCCATATTTTTCCAACCATTAAGTCTTCATCTCTAGTTTCCCCCTCAAAGAATAGAGAGTAGGTAGATTTGACTGAGAAATTACCATTTTGTTCTTTGTCCCACACAATTCTATCTAGATCCTTGTTGTTAGAAGACACATAATTTTTTAGAAAATCATTGAGAGCAACCAAGTGTTCTTTGACTTCCTGACTATCTAGTTCTATAATTTTCCATGTCTGAAAGTTGTCTTCATCTTCCATATAATTGATAATTTTTTCCCCATACTTCTCCTCAATCAACCTTGCAATTTGGGGAAATTTTTCTTTTAGGGTAAAATTCCCAGCCCATTTATCATTCCTAGAAACATATCTCATTTCCTTTCCCTATTTTCCATCTACTACCCCTAGCAACAATTTCTTTAGCCCAATTTATAGCTTTCCATATGCTTGAACCATTGAAAGAAGCTTGTTTGAAAATCCATCTTTTTCATTTGCATCCATCCAATATTTTCTCTTAAGAATTCTGGTCCACACACTATTTTCTTTTCGTTAACCTCCAACCAATTTTAGCTAAGAGGGATTTATTCATTTTAGTCCAGTCTCTAAGACCAAGACCCCCAATTTTTTTGGGTTTACAAACTCTATTCCATGCCACAAGTGGGATTATTTCCTTACTTTCAGTTCCACTCCATAAGAAACATTTTTGGATCTTTTCCATTTTTTCCCCTATGCTCCTAGGAAGTTGGTAAAGAGACATGACATAAACCAGAAGACTCTAGAGTGAGCTAGAAAGAAGAGTAATTTTTCCAGCCTGAGATAACAAATTAGCTTTCCACCTGCAAGTTTTTTTATCAAACCTTTCAATCAGGAAGTTCCACTCCAAACTAGAGGGTCTCTTATCCCCAAGAGGGATTCCTAGATAGACAGTAGGGAAGGACTTATAGGAACAATCCATAATTTCAGCAATCTTCTTACAACGGCTCTCCAAGGTATGAATGAAGAAAAGAGATTTTTCTATAGTTCACCATCTGGCTAGAAACTTCCATGTAGTCATCTAGAAGGCTTTTAAGCTTCTTAGCTTCTGGAATAGTAGCTTCTCCCACAAGGAATGTGTCATCCACAAAATGTTGGTGAGACACATTGTCCAAATCCTTCACTGGAGAAATCCCTTTGATGTAACTTTTCTCAGTCTCAACATTCAATCTTCTGCTTAGAGCTTCAGCCATGATAATGAAAAGGAAAGGGGAGAGAGGATCCCCTTGCCTTAAACCTTGAGAGCTAGGGAAAAAACCAAAAGGGGTCCCATTAATGAGAATGGAAAACTAGGCACTGGAAATACAAGCCTTAACCAAGCTTCGAAGGGAAAATCAAAGCCAAACCTGTCAAGGATTTTATCAAGAAAACTCCATGAGACCCTGTCATAGGCTTTAGCCATGTCCAATTTAAAAACAAATCATCCTTCTTACTAAGTTTAGCTGAATGAATAGTCTCTTTTATTGTGATGATCCCATCTTGAATTTGGCGTCAATAACAAATCCCCCTTGCTGATCAGATATGATAGAGGGGAGAATCACTTGCAAATGGAGGGCCAAGATTTTAGTACATATTTTATAAGTGGTGTTGCAAAGACTTATAGGTCTAAAGTCTTTAAATTCCATGGCATTACCACATTTTGGAACCAAATTTAGGAAGGTACAATTCATATCCTTTAGCATATTTTTCTGGATGAAGAATTCTTTCACAACATTATACACATCTTTTTTAAAATGTCCCAGAAGTGCTGAAAGAAAAAGGCTTGAAAACCATCTAGACTAGGCACCTTATCTGGGTTAAGATGTTTCACCATGAATTCCACTTCCTCCATTGATGGGATCGAAGAGAGCATCGATTATATCCTCCTCAGACTAAGGAAGGAATGCAGCTTAGAAAATCTTGCTCTTTGGCCAAATTTGGGGTACCTTGATTAGTTATACAGCTTTTGAAAGAAAGAAATAGCCTCTTTATTTATTTCTTCTTTCTCTTCCACAAGATAACCATCTTCTTTTCTGATTCTGCTAATTCTATTAAAACTTTTATGTTTTAGAGTAGACAAATGGAAGAACCTAGTATTTTTGTCCCCTTCCTTGAGCCAAGTAATACGAGATTTCTGTCTCCAAAAGATTTCCTCTTTTCTCATAATATTATGGTACTCTGCCAATAGAGATATTTCCTTTTCTTCGAGATCCCTTTCAAGATCCCTACTTTCAATCTGTCTTTGGAGGTTCTGTAATTCAGTTCGGTTTCCATTTTCTTTTGGAAAATATTACCAAAACTCTTCTTATTCCAATATTTAAGATGATTTTTGACATTTTGAAGTTTCTTGGTTAATCTATACATCACAGATCCCTTAACCTTAAGTTTCCACCAATCAGTTAGGAGATCTTTCAGTTCCTCATTATGAAGCCACATCTTCTCAAAATGGAAGGGGGTTCTTTTCCTTGTAGGGTTCTTGATTTGTAGAAGGATAGGCGTATGATCAGACCCAATGTGGGGAAGAGAGAAAAGAGAGATGTCCTAGGATAACCACTCTTCCAAGACTAAGAATCTATCCAATCTTACCTAAATATGATGAGCACCACTCTTCTGTTAGACCATGTAAAACTACTACCTTTAAGGTCAATATCATGAAGTTGAGAGGCAGAAATAAATTCATTAAAATCCTCCATGCCAATAGTGAACTCCTTGGATCCTCTTTTTTTTCCCCGGAGACAAGAGGGATAGAAACCCTAGTTATAAAGAAGGGATAGAATGAATTAGCTGATTCGCAACCAAATCTGAATTGTGTCAAAGTGATGACTAGGTGAGCAGATAGGGAGAATTGTCACACAAATCCTTAGAAAAATGTGTGAGTTGACCTTCTTAGACTGGGGCAATTGAAAAGGGACAAGGGTACTGCAGTGCCCCTGGACTTGCTCTGGGGTTCCGTGACTACTAAAACCCTCATAAAACCTCCTTCGTATGGTCGTAAGATGTTTATTATCCTTCACCTTTGGTCAAGATTATGTCACTCAATGATCACCGATGTCATTGATAACCTACAATGAAATATTGACTTGCAAAACCCTCAAGAGTGCATCAAATACCAAAAATAAAAGAATGTAAATGAGGGGTCAGACTATCCTCAGTTGTCAAATGAGTGAAATTACGACTAAGTGTTGCACTAAATTTTGGACCCAATATAGTTCTAGATGTGTGTGTGGAATTATGTCCTAGGTGGCTCTTGTGTGTGTCACACTTGATAATGACTAAATAGCTAGATGTAAATAAATGCAATAGACGTGTGCATGAAATAGAATGAACTTCCCCTCCTATGAAGTGTATGTAGAAGAATACAGTCCCTTGAACTTGAATGGATGCTATAATGGATGATTGAATGCTCTTGAATAGCCTTTAGATGCAACCTTAGTTGGTGATATATAATTCTTAGTGATTTGTCCTTTATTATGGTCACACACACACATACATATATATATTATTCCCTTTCTTGAATTTTGTAATTAACCCAAAATGCCGACTACCCAGTGAAAATTCTAAGGGTAAAAAAAAAAAGCCTTATAAAATATTGGGTGAATTTTTAAAAACCAATTTTGCATATATGGTGTATCACAGAAAATTTGTTTCGTGTGGAAGGTCTGTTTTTTAGAATCATTTTAAGAAAGGTTAGCGTGGTAGAAGCAACAAATTTTGATATACTACCGGATAAAAACATGGAGAATGCTACCAGCCAAAGTAGCATTATCCATGCTACTAGATAATAACATTCTCCATGCTATTGGCTGGTAGCATTACACATGCTACTGACCGGTAGCATTCCGCATGCTACCAGCCAACAATGTGAAGAATGTTGTCGCCGGTAGTGTTTTTTGTGTTACTGGTCGATATCATTCTACATGCTACTTGCCAATAACATGTTGAATGCTACCATCTGATACTACTAACCGATTACATACATGCGAATGCTACCAAATGGTAGCATTCTCCATGCTAATGACTGGTAACATGAAGAATGCTATCGAATGATAGCATTTTGCATGATACTGCCTGATAACATTATTCATGCTACCGACTAGTAGTATTCTCGCATGCTAACGATAGGTAGGATGTAGAATGCTACCGGTCGGAAGAATGTTACCACTGGTAGCATAAAGGCTGTTATTTTCTATGAAGCGGTGACCAAGAGTTGTATTAAAAGTTCTATATACATGGACAATAGTCATTTTCACTTTATACAAATAAGAGTAGTAAGGGCATATGAGGAAAAACCCTCAATAAATAAGGTGATCTACAAAATCCAGACATGTTGAAACTAGAATGCCAAAGGACATCTACAAACATGAAGAAATAATTTTATAATAGATTGCAAAAATGCTAAGAAGAAAGATAATTTCCACACAACCCAAGAGCCAACTGTGTCAACAAAAATATGTGGAAGTTTTCATTCAAGATCCTAGTCTTTCCTCAACTATACACATTTCTAGAAGATCCTAATACATTTTCCCAATGGAAAGTGGCTAGTTTCACAGGGCTAGTGTATATGCCCCAATTTCGGATAGACCAGAAAACACTTAACAATCTTCTACTCAACTATGACACTTCCACTTTCACCTTTCATATTCAACTCCCATCTCATGCATAGTCATTTGGAACTTCACCCGAGGACATTGAGTGTTTGACAAGACTACCACACAAGGATGTGGATCATGTCACGATGAAGGCTATTTTATCAGATGAAGATTACAAGTATTTGGAGTCTCATTTTCAATTATCTATTGATGTAATTGCAACTGCTACTGCTCGTAAGTTTATTTTTAGTTTTACAACATTTGATTTTGATTATTTTCAATTTTACAAATTTTGATTGTGTTTTTAATTGAGTATTAACAAAATGTGTCTCCTTGCATTTACACTTACAGACTTCCCAAAACCCTTCAAAAAGAGGAATTCAACTCAAGGATTTCAGTCACCCATTTTTGCAGGCCATGGTGTAGTTCTTCCAAGCTAGAGTTATATTACAAGGTTGATATACAAATATTCCGTGGTGGGCTTTGGCTTATATCATTCGCACCCTAAGTGGGTAGAAATTTGACTGGTGTAATTTCTTATCCTCTAGGATAAGAGCTGATTTGGCTAACATTCATTTGAATGAAAATGTTACCATCAACTCAACAAATTTTATTCTTGGTTTATATTATGAATCTCTCTATAATTTACATGGCACCACTCCTCTAACAACAATGCATGCAAAGCTATCGAATTTGTTGTTAATAGTTCAAGAGCAAGAGGTGAGTCCCAATTTTTGATTATTTGGTTTTTAATTATTATTCTTTATTTTTGTAATATTTATCTATTATAATTAATATTTGGGATTAATAAATAGTTTATTGTTGAATTATCATAGAAGATAGTTGTTGCAGCTACATCACAAAGGGAAGTTGCTATCGAGGTCATTTCCCACCAGGTTTAGGAGATTCAGTTACTGTTTCGGACGATCAACACATAGAGGAGGACACCCTCCACAATCTGTCAAATGGATGAGGAGTTCCTTAAACCCTCAAACTAACACATCCACCATACCACATGCATTAATCGTAAGGTATTTTAATTTATGATGTATATATGTTTCAATATGTTTGAAAATAAATGTAATTAATTATTTAAAACTTGTATATGTTTCAATATTTCTTGTAACTTATATTCCTTTTCTGCAGAAACCTCCAGTAGCACAGATTATATCATCGGGATCATGGTAGCCCAATAAAAATGTATATGAATTTGATCAAACATAGGAGGTAGAAATATCTTGGTACCTCACTCTTTGGCTCCAGGTATGAATCTCATTTTTGTATTTTTTATTATATTTTTAAAAATAAAATTCAACAAGCTCATCAATTGTTGATGCTTAATTATGTTTAGATCACACCTACTAGTACAACTCCCAGAATTTTCAGTCTACTTCTCTACAACAACCACATCAACTGCAACATGCCCCATTTGCAATTGCACCTTAGCTAGAATCCACTCAACTAAGTAATTTTTATAATCATATATGATATAACATTATATTTATTATTATTTCAATCCTATTATGTTTTCATTTGAATTTTCTCATGTTATTTACAAAATTACAATTGATTGTTGTAGGGCCTCCTCCACATCCAATTCAAAATCCATCTGCTCTATGAAGAGGAAGATGCCACCTCCGCCACCTCTACCACAAAATATCAGGACCAGGTGTAGTGGCAAGAATATTTCATTTGTTCCTCCAGCTTCAAGCAAGGGCACCCTTAATTTTGTAGCTGAGTTTCCAACATTTTTCATTGGGCAATGTTCCTAGTGGATGGGGTGTTTCTATTTTGAATGAAATTGATTTGGATGAGGAATATCTAGGGATTGAAAGTGGGGTTCAGGCCCATGGAACTTTCAATCCCCAAGATATGATTCATGGGGCAAAGTAAACCTTCTCCAATAAGAGTGGATAGATCAAACACACCTTCTCTAAGTACATGATTGCCTTAACTGATGACCAAAAACTACTTTTGCACTTAATGCTCTTTTGGATGACAATTGTGAAGCCAATGTTAATGATGTTTTATTGAAGGATATTGAACAATTAAAATTATGGGAGTTTAGGGCTAAAGTTATGATTAAATAAATAAATTCATGATTTAAAAATCACTCCCAAAGACATATATTGTATTCTTCAGTTCAAAACGAGCCAACAAAGCTTGATATTTTGTTGAATCAAGTTGTTTTTGGTTCGTATATTTTGAAAATAATTATGATGATGAAGTGTTAGACATTATGTTGAATAGAATTGAGAATTTAAATGCAGAAGCACAATCCTACCACAATATGTGGTCGAGAGACAAGGGCCTTGTAGTTATTGCAAATGTGGAACAAGATAAGGCATTGGTAAGTCTTACTAAATTTTCAAATATTATTTACAATTTTTTGAAACTTAATTAATTATTTTTCTATTTTGAAATGCAGTCAAAGTATGAAAAATTTGAAAAATGAGGCTACAATGCTTGATGTGCATTTAAAAGTGCTAGGAAAATTTTAAATGCAACAATTGAATTGAAAGTAAGCTTGTTATCTTAAATAAGTAGAATAATACCTTAAGAAGGATAATAAAGGAAAATAGAATGGATCCAGAGATATTTTGAAGAAGAAAACAAAATAGGATCCAACATTACTATTTGTTGGTGATGCAACAAATCTAGAATGAGAAATTCTTTCAAATATCAAAGTCTAGCAACAAAGGATCTTGTTCGGTCGGGTGTTGTAAAAGAAAGTTTTGGTGTGCAGGAGACAAAAACTGAAACACATATAGAAGAATCTTCTTAAGGATGAAGCTGCAAAAAGAAATTTTGAAATTGTAATTGTCGTTTTAGAATATTTTTGTAAAACTATTTCAAATTCAACATATAAATATATATACTATTTAATGAAAATATTGAAAGTTTCAAATTTCAATCAATGTGGCATTTTACTTTTACTTTTGTTATATTAGTGCATAAGTTATTCAAATAGATTCTTAATGTGATTATTATTCTCAATTGTGTTTGATATTACTATTACATAATACATTACTGATTATTATCATTTTCAAATACTTTCTATGGACATAACTACAAGTTGCGTTTCCAAACATTGAAATTATTTTTCAAAGAACAAACACTGAAATTATCTGAAAATATTGGCAAATAAAAAATTGATATCATTTTTATTTAATAAGAGAACATAAAAAATATTAATTTAAAAGACAACACTTATCATTTAAAAACTCTAAACAAATTGCAACATTGAAAATATTATTCAATAATGAACATGCGTATAATAAAAATAAAAATATACATACTTATAATATGATATGAAATTTTCTTTCCAGAATTAAAATGTACATTCATTCTTCTTTACTCAATATCAACTAGCTCAAACTAAAACATATCTTGAAAACTTTGGTCCCAACACATTGTTATCTAATCTTTCACAAAGTGATTTTTAGTCATAGTTTTGTTGTTATCCATAGTCCTTGTATTAGAATTATTGATCCCTCTCCTCTCTGCAAGATAATTCCATACTACCATTACCCATTCATAAGGAAATGTATCCACATCATATTGTGAAACATACAATCTCAAGAAAGTCTCAAGATTTTTATCCAGTTTGTTTGATATTTTGATTTTATAAATGTTAATGCGTTGAAAAATCTTTCATCTTCAACTGATCCCAATATCATTGTTTGACACAATTCATACAATCAAAAATATTCACTAATAATTTCATGAAGGATGGTACTAGGATACAAATTTTTCCATAGAAGTGTAATTGCTCCATTCTTTGTTGGCTCACTCAGTAAGTCAAATTGTTCACTCATTACCTGGCCAAAATCAACTGATTGCAATGAAAGTGATTCCTTTTGAAGAACACCATTAATCTAAAATCCATTACATTCAATTGATTGTCCAAAATTCTTAATGATAGTACCCATGTGTCTTTTAAATGAATTAGATACATATTTGCCTCATGTAGGATTCCAAATGATAGGATTAACCACTTTCATGGCCTCAAAATCTCACCTTTTAAAAAGTGATCTCTGATCTCACTGGATAAGCATTGTGAAATTTTCTGCAATTTTATTCTTGTTTGAGATATAAGAGATTCATATAAATTACGTGTAATAGGTACTTATTCAAGCTCGATCCAACAATATCCACTCATTTTTGGAATGTGTGCATTTGAATCTCTTTCCCATTAAAAAAGGATACAAATATGACCACATATATTGAATCTGAAATAGATTTTAGGATCCTTTAAATTTTCATAGTTTTCCAATTACTGAATACATGTCCTTGAAAGCATTCATTAGAGTTGTATAACAAATCTAGAGTTTGACACACCCTTTTTCTAAACCTAATGAATTCCACTATATAGATGGATCTTTCTTGAGAAAATTTGTTAAACAATTGATTTCATTCAACATGGAAGAATCCTGCAAAGTGTAAACAATGTTTCCAAGTTTGTTAAGTGGAAAATCAAATATTTTTCCTTGTCAACTTGCATACGGTTCTTAAACATGAAACAAGTTAATGATGGATATTCATCAAAAATTTTTTTGCATGCATGATTGTACATTGAAATCCATCTTGTATCAACATCTTTAAGAAGTTTCTTACCATATGTGAATCCAATTGAAAACTTTTAAAACTATAGAAATATTTTGGACTACTTGACATATAGGCATGCAATTCATGATAATCTCTTCAACTTTTTCAACACATTCAAATGTGCTTACTATCCTGTATGTAAGATTCATCCTGTGAGCCATGCAATGAATAAGAATCATATAAGGAGAAATTGATGTTTAGAGGCACACATATAGACCTATTATATGACCCTGCATCACGATGCACCATCAACACCAACACAAATAAGCTTTGTAGCTATAGAATAATCATCCATTCCTGCTATATCCTTCAAATTAGATATAACCAATTTGAAAAGATTTTCAACATTGCAATTTTCTTGCATTTTATGAACAACTAGCAGATGAGGTGTCCTTGTGTGGTTATAGAAATTATATACATGCATACAAACCCAAGAAGTGTTGTCAACAGTTGTAACCTCATCAATGGAAAGGGAGATGAAACTTACATTCTTGACTGTTTTCTTTCAAATCCTCTTTTCAATCATTGCAAGACATCTTGTCATCTCCCAAGCACTACTCTCTAACCAATGTGAATGTGGAAGGTTTGGAAACCCATTGAACTTGAACAATTTCTTATATTCTAAAAAATCTAAAATAGTCTGCCCATTTTAAGAATAAAGAATATGGTTGAAAATTGTGTAGTTTTTCCTTTAGATTTTCATTTGCATCTTTTCCAAAATTTGCATTAATGGTTCCTCCTTTCTCCTCAAGTTTTTGAGATTGTTTCATCTTATTTTCATACTCCTCCTTATATCTTACATGCATGCACTCTTTAGCAGTTTTCCATCTATGAGTCTTTATTATTTTTCCATCATTTTCCTTGACTGTGAAATATACTTTGCCATAATGTTTCTCAATAGTTTCCATTTAAGTTGTATTTTATGTTCTTTTCCTAATTTCTAACCACAAATAGTACATCTACATTCTTTTGGAGTATCACTACCATTATATGAATGCACATGTTCAATGAATGGGTATTTTACTATGTAATCTACCTAAAAAGACCTTCCAATTGTCAGGATGTTTTCTTCCTTCTCAATTTTTTTTATGAAGGGCCATGTTAGTATTATATTCTGCTTAAATATTTTCATTAGAACATTCATCTATTGAAGGCATTTGGTCATGAGGAATGTCTTCTAGCTGGCATGTTTGGGTCAATTATATCTTCATCTACTGAAATAATTGTTTCTTTAGGGTTTATGTTTTGGTTTACTATTTCATGTTAAATATAATTAATAGTAGGGGTTTTTGTATTCAAACACGAAAAATGTTTGACTATTACAAAGATATAAAAAAATTAAACTGAACTAACTAAAAAAAGGAAAATTTTTATGATAATTTGTTACAACTTACCAAGTACCCATGTTAATGTTTCCAGTGGATGCAAGTTGGGTCTTCATTTTTTTGGTTGGTTGAAAAAAATAATATGCTACTTTTTATTTTGAGTTTATTTGCCTTTTGTTCATTATTCAGAATCCATTGTACCTATCCATGAGAAATTTTAAAATAGATCAGTTTTTTCAAAATCTAAATAAAATATTTAACAATTTGTAAACACAAGCCAAAATAAAAATCTACTTTATGCTAAAACTGACAACATATTGTATAATAATGGTGGTAGTAGACAATATGCTTTAGGATGGTAGTATATAGTATGCTACTGGTGGTAAAATATAATATGCTTTCTATGCCGGTAGCATATAGTATGCTACCGCCAATAGTATATAATATGCTATAGGAAAATAACATGTATACAATATGCTACTAGGCGTGTAGCATACAAGTATGAGTCTACTGGTCCTGTAGCATATTTTATGCTACTGCGAGTGGGTAGCACTGTATACATGCTACCAACCGATAACATACTATATGTTACCAACCTTTGGAAAATGTATGCTCTTTGGCGGTAACAAATGTATGCTACCAACTGATAATAAATTCTATTGAACAATGAAACAAAAAAGTACCTTTAAAGCAAAAAGGAAATATCGGTGACCGATCGATGATGATATTTAAAGTAGAAAGGAATTGTGAGAAATATTTGATAATCACAATTTCAATATGGAAGTGGAAGTTGGAACTATGAATAATGAATTATTAATACTTAATATACATATACATATACATATATATATATATATATATATACATATAGATATAGATATACATATACATATACATACATACACACACACACACACATACATACATACATACACACACACATATACACATATACACACATACACACATATACACACATATATATATATGAGGTAAATTTGGCATATTTTAATTTCACGCTAAGGGTGATTTGAATGATAACAGATTGGCTATTATTCTTTGTAGTAAAATCCTTGGTGAACCAACCCCAAAATTGACTTGCACCTAGAAAATTTTGGTGAACTGGTCCTAAGTGGTACCCTAAAAATTCACCAATTTCAAATTTCAAAAACTAGAATATTCGTGAATTAACAGATATTTTCCACTAAATTTTCCCTACAACTACCAAAAATATAAGATGCTCAAATGGCTAGAAAGGACCCAAAATATGTGAACAAAGTATAAAGAGGTCGGGGGCACCTAGAGGGGATGGGGGCACTTGATGCTGACATCCTGGCTGGGTGTTGGTGTCTAGGATGAGAAATGCCAAGGTGTGAAAATACAGACTGGGCTATAAAGAGTGTAAGACCAAACATGTCAACAGAAAGAAAGCAAAGATGGGCAAGGACTTGGGTTAATTAGTAATTTTCCTACTTAGGAGTTATATGAATAATAGTATGTGATCAGGACTAGATAAATACCCAAAGTGCATGATTTTGTGTCTATATTTGCCTCCACTTTATGTTGTTGAGAGAATTCTTGATAACATAAAGTAGATAAGATATACATATCTTATAAACATGTAGATTGATGGCGAAAGTGTGATGAGAGACAAGGAAAAATTTGGAGTGATAAAAATGTGGAGTGTGGAAGCTAGAGAGAAGAAAGTGTAAAAAGTGATGATGAAAATGACCCTAAGGTGAGAGCGTATGTGTCGATTTCTTGTTCTACTTATTGTTGATGTTTATTGTTGTTGATGTGTGACTACCGCTTCCCATAAGGACATACCTACAAAAGAGAAGAATGAACAAGTAGTCAAATACACATGTATATGATCAAAATGTGTAAAAAGTATGTAAAATACAAAAATGTGAAAAAGAACATGTGCACCTAATCTGTGATGAGTAAAAGGGTGTAGAAAGGATCTTGAAGATGTTATAGAAGAACGAGTTTTTGGGTGATCTCATGCAAAAACAAAAGAAGTGTAGGGAGAAAATTCATGGTGTCATCCTCCAACCTTTAACTTCTTCATGTAATGTAGAGCACCACTACATATGGTGTGTAAAAATATGATATATTTTGACCAATTCCGATCCAACACGAAAGTAGAAAAATGTTGTGTAGTGCATACATGCCAAGTGCTAAGGAATGTGTGCCTTTTCAAATCTAATGTGTGAAGTGCTAAAAACTATGTTGAAGTGGAAAATGTTGTGTAACTACCCCCTGGTCATAGGCATCTAGGAAGGGTCAAGGGCACCCATGCACTACTATCCCTGGTCTGGGTGCTAGTGTCTATTATGTGATGAGGACCCAAGTTAGATTTTGAACCATGTTGAGACTCGATGACCGTGTTGTACCGGTACTAAAATTTACTATGTGATGACTATAAATTGCTATATAAGGTGACTGATTCACCCAAATGATGATCCCCCTTGTTTGGGGTGCATGTGACATCACTAAGGAGTATGCATCCCAAAAGAGGACCAAACGTTGTGTTGAAACTGATGCCTTATAAGGGTGAGGGAGTGTGTTTGGTAGAAACCAAGGTACATGAAAACAAAGTGGCTAGGAAACAAGTGTTAGTGCAAGAAAATAAAAATGCACGCGTACAAGACAAAATTTAAGCTAAACAGTCAATGTGAAAGCTAAGACACAAGAAGACAATGTAAACTACTAAAAGTGGGTTTCAAACATGGGACATCACTCACGATGTCGTAAGACACACAAGGAAGATATAGCCAAAAGAAAATAGTGTGCACATAAGACAAAGGGCAAAGCCCACAAACAATTACGGATAAAGAGAAAGCAATGACAAGCAATGTAAAATACAACCATGGAAGCAAATATGCTTGTAAATAAAATTATGCACATGAAGCACCCATTATCATGTTAGAAAGATAAAAAGTATGTAAAGGTGTGTATAATATGATAAAATAATGTGCTATGAAAAATGAAACAATAACACCTGTGTAGTGTATGAAAGTGGATGCCCCAGAGCCGTAGTAGTGGGACTGATAATAGGTATTGTGCCAAGCATACATGCTGCATGTATAAATCTATAGAATCTAGGTCACAACTAGAAAGAAAGCTAACACACATTTATGTATGATAAAGATAATGACATACGATATATCTATCTAACATGTGTAATAAAGTGTACATGTAAAAGCATAAGTAAGAAGTAAATGCAACCAAGATATGCAGTATGTTATGGATGAGATAGAATGGAATGCAATGTGAATGATAGGAGCCACGTACTACCCAAGTGGATGTTTATGCATGTGATGAGGTTCATTTATACATGCCCCCTCGAATTCAAGAATGAACATTAAAACAAGCGTACGTCACCGGGAAATGGTTTGAATTATGTGTATTAGAAGGATGTGATCATAAAGCATCAAGTGTATGAAGTGTGTGTGTGATTGAGTATGATGAGGTCCATTTGAGTTGTAGATCCCTCTGAGTTGAGTATGGATTATGGAACTAAAGTGTGTCATATGATAATGAGCATAATGTGTAGAAGTAGAAGTGAGAAAGATATGTCATGAATGTGTAGAGTAGATGTTGTATATGGAGAGATGGATATGCAAAATGTGAAGTGCGTAATGTGTAATATGTAGTGTTTTATTTGCTGTGTGTGAGGTTTATGTATATAGTATGCCCTTAATAGTCAAGTGGGATCCGAAGCATGAGAGTACGTCATTGGGTAATGACGATACTAATTTATCAAGATATGTATGTTATATATGAGATATTGGATGTGAAATTATGAGAAGATTAGACACATGCCATTCTTTAGAAGGGGGAGAGAAAGAAATAGTGTTACACCTCTCAAGAGAGTGATGGAGATCTATCCGGGGATGGAAGAGAAAGCATGCCATGGTGGCGGATGTGGCAATGTGTTAAGAGTAGTAGATTTTCCAAAGTAAGTTGTAGCATTAAGAGTGGATGGAAATTATTTTTATGATGGTGAGTATGTGAAATGGTGTAAACCTCGAGAGGAGATGCGAAAGGAATAAAAGAAATGATCTTAGGGTGATATCCAAGGCCGAGCCTAGTGGATTGTGTTGGAATGGAAAGAGGTTCTTTGAATCCTTTTGCATATTTTCCTAACCCATTTCCATTAAAACCGTAGCAAAGAAAATACTACGATACCCAAGACCATATTGTTTGAAGTTAGGAGGAGAAGTCACCGAATTAGGGGCTTTAGGTGAATGATCAATAGTGTTACAATAGGAAAATGGAGAGGGATATTATAAAGCTTCATAAACCACTCCTTGGTATAAAAATTTAATGCATGCATGAAGGGTAGAAGGTACCACATGCATGACATGGATCCAAGGTTGTCTAAGAAGAAGATTATAGTTAAGATTGTTAGGCATGACATGGAATGGGACAGACAAAGTGCATGGCCTGATAGTAATGGGAAGCGTGATTATACCTAAGACCCTTTTAGGAAGTATTATCAAAGCTGTGAATAGAAACATATGAAGGAGCCAAGGAGTCTTTAGAGAGGCCTATTTGGTGAAGAAATACCAGATTACAAATATTAAGCCTAGATCCATTATCGATTAAAGCTTGCTTAACCCCTATGTTATTGATACAAAATTGAATATAAAGGGGTGGATCATTATATAAAAGAGATTGAGAAGTGATTTCATTAGATGTAAAAGTAATATGATCTTCATGAAATGATAATGCTGTAGTGAACCTATGATACACATAGTCAGGAGAAGTATTAGGATGAAGAGAAGTAGTAGATAAAAAATATTGAATTTGATTGGCACACTCAGGATTGCCTATAAGAAGGCATTGAGGGAGATACTCATGGTGGAAGGATCTAGAAAATAAGAGTGTTTAAATGCGGGTTCACCAAAATGATTAAGAAAAATGTTTATTTATGAATAAAACTATGCCTAATCTAAGCATGTAGAAGTTGTAATAGATATGTATGTACTAAGAATAAATTTTACCCAAGAAAATTAAATTAGAAAGTATAAAACCCTAGTTGCAAAGAATGGATAGAATGAATTAGCTGATTCACAACCAAACTTGAACTATGATGAAGTAATGACTAGATGAATAAAGAGGGAGAAGTGTCATGAGCCTCAAAAAAATGTGTGAGATGATGATATTCCTAGACCGAGGCACTGAAAAGGGGTCGGGGTGCATGTGGGTGCCTTGGACCTGCTGCGGGTTCTGTGATTGCTAAAAACCTTATAAAACCTCTTTTTTAGGGTCACAAGATGTTTTCTGTCCTTTTCCTTTAAGTTACTAGTATGTCGCACAATGATAAGCGATGTCCACGATAACTGCAAAACCCTCAAGAGTGCATCAAATCCCAAAAAGAAAAGAATGTAAATGAGGGGTCAAAATGTCCTCAACTATCAAATGAGTGAACTTAAAATTGAGTGCTACACTACATTTTAGACCCAATGTAGTTCTAGGTGTGTGTGTATGAAATCGTGCCCTAGGTGGCTCTTGTGCATGTCACACTTGATAGCGAGCAAATATCTAGATGTAAAGAAATGTAATAGATGTGTGCATGGAATAGAATGAACTTCCCCTCCTATGAAGTGTATGCAGTATGGACAAGGGGGCAGTCATCGCGGGCGCAGGCAGCCCTCTACCATCCCATTGCATTCTCTTCCCTATTCCATGCCGGGCCCCGGGTGATGCCTATATAGCCATCTCGGGGGTTGGATTACAAGACCCATATCCATTCGTCAGATATATAGAGATGGGTGCATCGTCATCATTCCATTCTATATCTCGCTTGGATCTTGTCGTCAATCAATAGGATAAGAATGCAATCCCTTGCCCTTGAATGGATGCTAGAATGGATGCTTGAATGCTCTTTAGTAGCCTTTGGATGCAACCTTATGTGGTGATAGCTAATTCTTAGTGCTTGGTCCTTTATTATGGTCACATAAATTTATATTTATATGATTCCCTTGCTTGAATTTCATAATTAACCCCGAAAATTATGACTACTAAAAATATAAGATGCTCAAATGGCTAGAAAAAACCCAAAAGATGTGAATAAAGTACAAAGAGGTCAGGGGCACCTAGAGGGGATGAGGTGCTTGGCGTAGGCATCCTGGTGGGGTGTTGGTGTCAGGATGAGAAATGTTGAGGTGTGAAATGACAAACTGAGATAGAAAGAGTGTAAGACCAAACGTAGAAATCGAAAGAAAGAAAATATGGCCAAGGAAATGGGTTAATTAGTACTTTTCTTACTTAGGAATCATATGAATAGTAGTTTGTGATCAATACTAGATAAATACCCAAAGTGTGTGATTTTGTTTCGCATACACTACGAACACACCTTTCTACATCACACTTATGGCTTTCCTTTCTGCTTCTATGCCACTCCATACATGTTTTTCTCCTCATGATTACTTATGGATCCTTCTATTCATGATACACATACTACTTTATATATATGGTATACATCCTTTCATTCATTATACATACTCTAGCTATTCTTTCTCACAATGATCACATCTATTTTCCAACATAACTCTTGATATACACACTTGGGGGCATCATACTTCCCCATCCTCACTTTCTTCTTATACCATTACTTCTTCCTATCTATACAACACAATGTTTCTACTACATACTCTACCTCATCACTCGATGACACACTCTTGTTCTACGGTTCATACTTGACTATTGAGGGTGTAATTCCTAAATGAACCTCACATCACACACATATTTTGGGGGAAACATGAATCCCCTTATCTACATCTTGTATATCACAACACACCATCAAATTTACATGAAACCTACCTATCTTAGTTGTATTTGGTCTTGTTAGCTTATACTTATCACATGTCACACTTTGTTTCCCATGCTAGCTAGATTCTTAGTATGTCATTATCTTTTCTATACACACATGCACATTCATGTGGTATCTTGAGGTGAATGTAGGACCTTTATAGATTCTTACATGATGCATGGTGATCAACACCACTCTTTACCAGTCCCGCCGAGGCTCCTTGGGGCATCTACATTTGCTACTCTCCTACTCCACAATCACATGTTCTATTGTTACAATATTTACTACTTATTATTACTATCACTTTAATTTTTGTTGATATATATATGCTTTTACATATTACTTATCTTTCGAACATGATAAATGAGTTCTTTATGTGTAGCATTTACCTTGCAGGATTCTATACAACCATGGTTATCTCTTATTGCTTGTTGATTTATTGTTTACGGGATATGTCATATGTCATGCTTGATCATTGTTTTCTTATGGCCGCTTTGGCCCTGATTGTCTTGTGACATTATGAGTGATGTTCCATGTATGTAACCCACTTTTTGTGGTACCTCTTATCTTCATAGTTGCTTGCTTGATGTATTCTATTATATCCTATATTTTTCACACTAACACTTGTTTGCTAGTCTATCTTGTTTTTATGCGTCTTAGTTTCTACCATGCACACCCCTACCCCCTACGGGTATCCAATATACAATATACATATTATTTTTATGTCCTCTTGTTTGGGCTTTCTCCTCCTCTATTAGTCACATGCACCCCAAACGAAGGAAGGAAAATTATTGGGTGAACAAATCACCCTTATAATAACACAAAAATATAGAAAAGAACATCATAACATAAAAGGAAAAGGAAATTACTATTGGTAGGAGTTTAGATATAAAGCCATGAGAAGATAGAGATTGCCACGAAGGGATAGAACAGCCGTAAAGAAAAGAAAATAGCCATGATGTAATAAATCTAGCCATGAGTAAGTAAGGAAAGCCATGGGTAAAGGAGAAAATCCATAGAATGAAGTAAAGCCGTGATAAACTAGGAGAAGCCGCAAAAGGTGACTAGAATGTTGCGAAATGAAGATAAATCACACCAAATCATGTCAAATGCGATAGAGGCACAAGTCAAAGGAAGTGACCTTTGAAATAGATTGTATTTTATATATTTATTGTAATCAATGTATTATGTAAAGTGTGCCTCATGAAGACTTATGTGAGAGTACTAATTTGAGATATTGTAAGAAATATAGAAGAGAGATTAGAGTGAAAGCAATGTATATGTACTATACTAATGTAATGCATTTTGATATATGAATAAAGATTGAAGTTTCAAGATTAAATTATCTTACATGTTGTTCTTTACTTTTATGTCCTTAGTATAGTGGTGTTTTATTTCCCGTGTACATCCTTAACTTTGATCGATCCATGCTTAAACCTCACAAGTTTGTTGGGGTTTTAGGTGAAAAAAAAGCTATTCATGATTGGTGTAGAATCGGACTTAGAACAAAAATGTAGAGCATAAAATAAAACCCAATAGAAGATAGGATTGTTGGGTGCTTGTGTCCCACTTGGGTGATTATATCCTAGGGAAAAATAGATAGTTTCTTAGTTGAACATAGTTTTTATTAGGTTATAATATGAATATACAATATTAGACACTTACCTTTAGTTACTGAGAATTCATTCAATCAACTACAATTCAGGATATAATTTAATTACAATTCATTTACAATTCAGTTATAAATTGGTTACAAATCAAGACGTGTCAATCTATAGTGGAAATTTTCATTTGAGAAGCATCATGGAAGGAGAGAAAAATAGATCTATCTCCCCAACATTCTCCTCCTTAGCACTTTGAGATCACCCAAACAACTCATTCTTGGTACAAGATCGACCAAAAACTCATCCTTGGCGTAAGATTACTAATAAAACTCATCCTTAGTGTGAGATCACCCAAAAAATCACTCTAAGAATGAGATTGCTCAAAATCAAGATCCTTGGAAGCAGGACACTCAAATCGTGGCTCGACACTTTTTGGTCAAGAATTGATCACTCCCAACCCGATTTAGAAAACATCTCAAAGATAAACAAGACAATTTTCTAACCTATACTTTTATCGGTGAATCATAGAACCCTATGGTTTGCACAAGTATGTGTGCTTGAGCTCATAGTGTGATTGGATAATATGGGTACTTTCTCCAAGTTGTGGGACTTTCTACTTGAGACAGACCTCCAGAGAAATATTGATTCTTACTCCTAAACTACCCTTACAATCTACTCTAATACATGGTAAAAATATCTAATCCTAATCTAACTTTCCAAGTGACCTAGGGAGAGAGAGTGCATGAAAAAATCCTACACTAAAGTGGTGATACACCGAGAAAAGGAGGGGATGAGAGAAGTGTTCCAATGTGTGGAAAGTAGAAGAAAAGTCCATACTAGAAGGGGTGATAAATGAGTTTTCCACATGTTTAGCAAATGCATTCACAATAATATTCCATACATGCATAATGATAATGAATCCCTACAAGAGGACAAGATATACACAATATATATGCAATGAGATTAAAGGGGCAAGAGGAAGGAAAACAAACACAAAGCATGAGAAGATACATCCACAAACTTGCATCTATTGCTTCATTGATATGCACAATCCAATCTATTATAGAATAAGGGCCTGGATCACCATGCAAGGAGTCCACTACAAGGGACAGCACATTGGCTTCACAAAACAATTTTGGCAGAGTTTTTCTACTCAAATCTGTCCCCCTTTACAATGAGCCCAACACTCCAATTTATAGAAAACTTGAGAAGAGAGAGAGAGAGAGAGGGAAAATGAAAATCCCAAAATCTCCTTCAACCACTTGTAAAAGGTAGTAAATGGAGTGAAATGATGTTATGTTGCTTGCAAAAGGCTCCCCATACTATCCCCTAACTTGCAAAGCAGTGATAAATTTCAACCCATGCTCCATTGAATACATCCCAACTACCAAATAAAACACTGTTATGAACCTGGGCATGTTTTCTGAAAAATCACCATCAATTATTCATCAAATTCTAGATTTATCAATTTCTATGCACCAATCTCAAAATCATGTTTCCAATGGTACCAATTCAGTGTATTTTTGTTGAGAAATACAAAAGCTATGGCCTTCTGAGTGCGGGCGGCTATTCCTGGGTCTCACCAACTTTAAGCATTTATGTCATTTAACAGGATTGAGCATTTACTTTAATGAAGATGAATATTTTTCTTTTATTTTTATATATACCTCATAAAGTTATTTTTCTTTATGGTGTAGAGGATATCGTGCTCATTCCAGAAAGTCAAATTTTGTAAAAATCGAGCTCGGAGTCAAAAGTTATGGCCATTTGAAGTTCGGGAGGGTCAAGTATTGAGTTTTCTTTTGTATGCGGGCATTTTGGCTATATCGGGTCCTTGTGTCTCGGATGTCCTAGAAAAAAACCTCGAATCCACCCATAAGCCTTCTTCCATGGAAAAATAGGTTTTGATGTTCCATACATCCCACTACATTTCGGGCCGTGAGGGCCGTTAACCTCCGCATTCGCCGCATCTCCTTTTAATCGGCTATATTTTTCCTTTCATGGCCCGCGTGTCCTAGTGTCCTAACTATCCCATGGACCACGAGGGAACATTTTGACCCGACTTCATTGATTTTCTCTTGGTGCAATAATTTTGCCTTTTGGTGAACTCATGTCCCGCTCATCTCAGTGATACAACTGTGCAGCCGTGAATATCTAATTTTTTCGATTCCCTCTCGCATGCAAAGGTGCTTTCACCCATGCGGGTCCTGGTGACGTCCCAATGTCCCGTGGACTACGTGAGAAAAAAACATCTGATTTTTCCAATTTGAACCACCTTCAACCATTTCATCTTTTCGAGCCCCGAATGTCCGTGTGTACATGTCTTTGTCTTGGCCCCAAAACCCAATTTTGCCACATTTCACTAGAACAGGCCAATTTTTTTGGATTTTTTGCACTTTTTTACTAACTCCTTGAATTTTTCCTTGGATGGGGGGTTAGAAGAGAGCTTAAGGGACCTTCAAAACTTGATTTTTTTCCTTTTATCATTTCTACCTGCTCGATCCTGAGGAAATTATGCAAGTTATCTAAATTACCTCAAGGGGTGAATTTGGGATAACAATACTCTTTCATAGATCGGTGTACTACTATTTCCTTAGCTACTACATTATACACACTTTTTACTTATACATACATTTATCTGATCTTTCACATATGGGACTTTGAATACTCTTGATCTTCATTTGCAGGTCCATCCTTATAAGCAATAAGGAGTAGCTCACATCAATAGGAACAAGCTCCAACAACATGCTACTACACATATGATTCACCCCTAGGGTCTACCTCCCTTTCCTAGTTAACACACTTTACATTGCAATCACTTCACTCCTCACATGGATGATGGATACTTATCCATTCGACATGCTATCATCGCCTGCACTCTCTCTAGATTACAAGGTAGGCATATTCTATCTACTTTATGTTATCGAGTATTAACTCAAGAACATAAAATGGGGGTAAATATAAACACAAAATCGATGCACTTGGGTACATTTCTAGGTCCTAAAACATACTAATGTATACATGATTCCTAAGCAATAAAACAAGTGTTTGACAACTCCTTTTATCCTTTTGGTTGCTTTATCTATTGTACTTTACTATTTGAGTTTGGTGAGCATCTTTTGGCTTTGCACATCTTATAGTTCTACTAACACTTGTTTGATTTTCCTTTTGATGACCTCAAACACTAGCACCTGATTAAGGTAGAAGAACCCACGCACTCCGTCCCTCTCTCTGGAACTCCTACTTTTGGGTCCATTTCTCTTGTTAGTCACCATTTGATACGTTGGGTTGGAATTTTAGTTGTCAATTATGAAATTAAAATAAAGGAATCATATATATACTTAGTTACTTCTTTCAAATAAAGGTCCAAACACTATAAGCATTATCTATAACCACCTAAGCTTGCACAAAAGGCACAAGGACATTACAAAGCATACATCTAGCACATTCATACAAGGGTCAAGGGTTGCATTGGTTTGCATACAATGCATAGGAGGGAGTTCATTATATTCCATAAAACACATTTTGCATATTTGAGACAATATAGATCCATCCCACTATCATCATGTAACTTGCATGAGGGAAACCTAGGGCATGAGACATACACACACACACACACACATAAATACATGGATTCTAAGATGTAGTGCAATGCTTAATCGTAAGTTCACTCTTTGGGTCACCGTAGGAGTCGACTTGACTCCTTATTTTGCATCTTTTTATTAGATTTGATGTGGTTTTGGGCATGTGTAGGTATTCATTTGTTTTGTAGGTTACATGTGCGATCAACAATCTAACAATGAAACCAAAGCAATAAATATTCGATAACAATGAAACTCTTCCGACACAAAAAGACCACGTTCCAAGCATCTAGGTAGACATAGGTGCCTAGATAAGTCGTTAGCACCTGGGGCACGCCTATCCATCGTGGGTGGTTCGCCATGTACATTCCTAGGTTCGAACCCTCATGAATATTATTTGACACTATTTATAGACTATTCCAACAAATACATAGTCCCGATCACTCCTAGGTTATACCAAATCAACTAAGTCATAATCCCTCTCTCATTTATTTAGGGTTTTACATCTTTGAATGCTTATTAATTTCATGCTATTGTACTTAAATCATCTAAATATCATTTGTTACAATAATTTTCTCGAATTAAGATTTAATTTAAATTATATTAAAGTCTTGAATTGGTGCTAACATGTTCTCAACACTATGAGCCTAAATCAAGAATAATAAGAGAAAAGGACAATTACTTACTTGTGGTGCTCACTTGAAGGGAATTTCATAAAAGATATGAAAATCCCAAATGATAAAAACATGGTCATTATCACAAAGGAATTTGAATCGATGAATGGTCAAAGACAAAATTCTATCTCCAGTGGTCTTGCACTAGGATCACAATCGAAGAAAGGGAGGAAGCCTTCTCATGTACTAAAATATTCATACAAAAGTGAGTTTCATGAAGGATATTCATATGTAATTTTTCTAATAAGAAGAGTAATGGGATAAGAGAGAAAAAAATAGTTTCAAGATTGGATGACACAATTCATCCTCATTTCCATCGAAGGAAAATAGATGATTGAATGGGAACAAATAATTGGTGATAACATCCGGAATCAATTGCTTTAGTTGCAGTTACCAAAACATCTTGATGACATCATATTTGGTCTATTTCATTATGAATACAAGACCATTTAGAGGCATGAATCATGCTCAAAATGTATCTCGAGCCCCCTCCTTTATGAAAGGTATCTATAGATTACTTTGAAGGAAAGTAATCATCATTTGTCAAGGGTGAATGATGAATTCACCATGTTTATCATATATTTGTTGGAAGGTAACCCAAAATCAACATTTTCACTTGAAGCCGTAACATTGATCAAGAGATATGGGTCCTATTTCAATCAGTTCTCAACCTTCTCATACATTAGAGTTTAGGGGTTGACCTCGCTCCTCCCAAGCTCCTATGGTACCTCAATGATAAGATTGTGATGTTTGAGATATGTAGGAAGCTTTCTCATATTAATAAATGATCCATAAGGATCCAAAACAACACCAATTCATCAGATCATATAGTACCAGGAGAAGGAAATGAAGAAAATGAGGAGTAAACTATATATTTAAAAACCGCTGCGCCTATGCCAAGCGGTGGTTGCATAACCCCTTGATAGATCGACGGTCATATAATCGCCCCCATGCCGGGAAAGGGATCCTGTAACCACCGATCTATAAATAGTGGCGGTCTAATCACTTTTGATGGAAAAACTAAAATTGGAACACGAACAATCTTAGATTTGAAGCATCCGGACCGTGTCTCTTCCCTTCCATGACCTTTCTCATTCTCCAGTGCATGGGAGGACATGAGAAGGGCTATAAATACATGAAGGAGAAAGATAATTGGGAATCAAAGGCATAAAAGGAAATTTGATTTCATGGGAGCAAGTGAGTAAAGAATATTTAGTCTTTGGAACTGATTTGTAGGAGCAAGGTGCATAAGAGAAAAGCAAACAAGTACTTGGGAGGAAGGTTTACATTGTTGTTTCCTTTCAAACTTATTGTAATCTATATTCTTGAATTATTGGCCAATACATAAGTGGGAAGAAAGATAATTTTCCCTTCCCGAATGGTTTTTCCTCACATCAGGGGTTTTCTGGATAAAAAATTATGTTGTGCTATTGAATTGAATTTGTTTCACACTCCTCAATTTAGTTCTAAAGCATATACAAATCAATCACTAGGTCAATTATGTCATTTTCTAATTGAAAGTAGAACAACAACATTAAATTTTTGATTTGTGAATTTCCAAAGATGAGGTTTACAGATCATTTTGGTATCAGAGATAACAAGTATCTAGGACTATGGTATTTGTTCTTGTGATTTGTATGACAGTGACAAGGTCTAAAGGTGAAGAGGATTTACCTTGTGATCCAGACATTTCTACAAAGAAGTGGAAGCAAAGAATTCGGGGACAAATGGAGGAAGAAAACTTGGTTCGTAGAGTTGAGATGCTAGAGACCATGATGGATAGATTGTATTGACAACAAAAAGAACTCTCATATTTGCAAAAGATAACTTTTTTTAAGCAGGATAACATGGAATCAGTGGTTTGAGCATTGGCCAAAAATTTTGGCATAGGGAAGAGCCACGATGAGGAAGATGTAGAAGAGTGTGAAGAAGAGACTCCAATTGGGAAGGTAAAATCTGATCATACTCCTTTCAAAGTTGAAACTAAGGTTTAAATTAAGAGCTTTGAAGGACAAGTAGATGTAGAATTATTAGATAAGTGGTTAAAATAGTTGGAAGTCTACTTTAGTGTGCATAATGTCACGAAGGCATAAAGGATTACCTTTGCACGTCTCAAAATGGAAGGTCATGCCCTTGTTTGGTGGGAAACCCATCTAGTCACTTGTGAAAATAAGAAACTTCCTATTTTCAGTACTTGGGAGGGTTTTAAGGAATTACTTAGAGCTAACTTCTATCATATTGGCCATAAGACTAACTAGATGATTAAATGGTAGTATTTTAGACAAGGCAGTAGTCAAAGTGTGTAGGACTATACTACGGAGTTTTGGAGGCAAGCCATGTTGCTGAATATGGATGTGGAGGATGAGGATATTCTGACCAACTATTTAGGAGGACTTCACACTCACCTTCAAAGAAAAGTAATCTCTAAAAATCCCAAAGATCTCAATGAGGCATGTGTGCATGGACATACTACATAGATGGCGAAAGGAAGCAAGGACAAAAAGAGTCGAAGGAAAAAATGTTAAAAAACTAGGAAAAGGAGTAGGGGAAAACAAGTGGCAAAGGTAAGTGGAAAAGGAAAGGTAAAAAAACTACCACTACTTTGAATTCTTGTAAAGATCCCAATAATTTTTGCAAGAATTGTGATATCAATGGTCATACTGACACTACATGTCAAAAGTTACATCCGAAGAACCAAACCAAGGACTCAAATAATTCCATGACAAGCTGTGAAGATAGAAGGGGAGGTGGAGATAGAGGATTAATCAGATGTAGAACAGAGGCTTGGATGCACAACCACCAACATGGACAACCGAGAGTAGGAAGAGGAGATGAGTAGACTAATCTAGATCAAAATATAGATAAAGAGAACTAAGGTAAATGCTTTGGTTGATACCGTTTCTCAATCTAGTTTGATTTATGATGTATTTGTAAAGAATCTTGGTCTTGAGACTTACGAGCATCCACACCCATATCCTTTGGGATGGGTGAAGAAGGGTGTAGAAATTTAGGTAACAAGAAGATGTAAGGTCAAGTTTGGGATAAATTCTTAGTATATTGATGTATTGGAAGCTAATGTAATTCCACTTGATGCATTTGATTTTGTTTTTGAGAGTCCTTACTTGTATATCAGGAATACAATATTCATGAGAAGGGAGAACCGTCTGAGATGGGTCAAGGATGGGATCAACTACAACATCCGGGCACCCTAGTGTAAGTCAATAATTACTATGGTAAGTGCTAATCAAACAAAAGGCTAATTCAGGAAAATCATAATTATTTTTGTTTACTTTTGTTAAAGGATAAACAAGATGGGGTGGAAGCTTCAGATATTTCTAACTAGGGGATGAAGGATTTGGATAATATTATTGAGTATTTTTAAGAATTTTTCGGACTCCCGGTGGGTTACCACTAAAATGGGAGGTAGAGAATGAGATTCCGCTATTTCCATAATCCCCTATACCAAACATAAGGTTGTATAGAAAATCTTGTTGGAGAGTACAAAAGTGAAGAGAACAACTCCAGGAACTACTAGAACAAGGGGTGATATGATTGAGCACCTTGCCATGCGGTTCGACTATTGTGATGGTGTGAAGAAGGATGGTTTATGGAGGATGTGCATCAAATATCATGCTTTAAATAAAACCACCATAAAGAATAGATATCTATTTCCCCACATAGATGACTTCTTAGACTAGCTTCAACATGCCAAATTCTTCACGAAGTTAGATATCAAGTTAGGATATCATCAAGTCAAGATGAAGGAGGAAGATATATGGAATACTTCCTTCAAGACAAAACAAGGTTTGTATGAATGCTTAGTACTTCTTTTTGGTTTATGTAATGCACCCACTACATTTATGAGATTGATGAATGATGTATTGTAGGTATTTATAGATTCATATGTCATTGTTTATCTGGATGATATTATGATTTTTAGTGCCACATGGGAGGAACATCTAACACGTTTACAACAAGTCTTGTGAGTTCTCAAGGAAAGATAGTTGCTATGCAATATGAAGAAGTGTGAATTTTTGAAATAGTCACTTTTCTATCTTGGGCACATGGTTAAAGGAGGAGAGATATGAGTAGATCCAAAAAAGGTAGAAGAATCACCAACTAGGAAAACCAAGGAGCCACAAAGACTAGAAGTTTTTGGGAGTAATACAATACATGTGGAAGTTCATTATGGGTTTCTCTATTATTGCAGTAACTCTACACATAGTGGAAACAAAGAGTAAGGGTTTTGTCTAGGGTAAGGAAAAGATAAAGCTTTTGAGTTATTGAAGTACAATATTAGTCATGATCCAAGACTTTCTCTTCCTAATTTGCAACATTCCTTTGAAGTAGATACATATGGCATCGATTATGTTATGAGAGCAAAGTGTTGATATAGGGAGGTAAGCGATCTGTTATCATTCGAGACCTTTACTTCAGCGGTTAGAGGATACTTAGTATATGATAAGGAAATATATGCACTAGTTTAGGCTATTAAGAAATGGAAGAATTATTTGTTGGTAAAGAAACTCTTGTGCACATTGACCATAAACCTCTCTAATATTTGCAAGCATAGTCAAAATTGCAACGGTGAGGCACTACAAATGTATGATATTTCTTAAGCGGTTCCATTCGGTGATAAAATACAAGAAGGGTAGTACAAAATTGGTGGCAAACATGTTGTCTAGGCCACCCACACAAGAGAAAATATCCTTCTTGGTCATTATCTCTTAGATCGAGCCCTTCAAAAAGGAAGCTTACGGAGAGGCATATGCCCAAGACAAATACTTTGGGGTGACATTTCAGCACTTGTAGTCCCAAGGGGCTGAAAGGAAGATGATTAAAGATTGTTATCTAAAGGACGTGATACTCTATCGATGGGGGAAGCTTTGTGTACCAAAATAAGAAAGGATTCTATTGATGAGGGAAGCACATACCTTGAAAGTAGCAGGAATTTTTAGTGTTGGTAAGACCTTAGCCCACTTTCAAAGGTATGTGTATTAGCCCAATATGCATGAACAAGTTTCTAAATTTATAAGAGGATGTAAACTTTGTTGTACTAGCAAGCCTAAGACTAGGAAGGAAGGTTTGTATCTACCATTACCAGTCCTTACTCATCCGTGGGAGGACATCTCTATGGATTTCATGTACAAGGAATACCTATGTCTAAACATGGCCATGACTATCTCTATATCGTTGTTGATAGATTTAGTAAGATGTGTATTTTTATGGCATGTAAAAAGACAATTAAATACCATGAGGTAGTATATCTTTTCTTTGTTAATGTATGGGTGCATTTTGGTTTCTTTGAAGTCTATTGTTTCTCGATGAGGATTCCGGGTTCTTGGGAAAGTTTTGGACTACTTTGTGAGACAAGATGGATACCAATTTACAGAGGAGAACAACCTTCCATCCACAAACAAATGGATAAACAAAGGTGGTGAATAGGAGTTTGGTACAACTGATCAGAGGGTATAAAAGCAAATATTCAAGGACTTGGGACGAGTCCTTAGCCTATATTCAACATTCCTACATGATAGGGAAGTACACACATCCACCATGAAGTCACCATTTGAAGCATGCTTGGGATATTTACCTACAAATCCACTAGACATAGCAGTTGGGTAGCAAGAATGAGGAGGAGATATGAGACTCAGAGATGACTAGAGTAGCTAAATTCATTGAGATGATCCGAAAATCCATCTCAAGGTGAAATAACACTTGGAGAAATCCCAAGCCAAGTACAAGGCTAAACATGATCAACATAAGAGAGAGCATAAGCTTCATGTTAGAGACAAAGTTTAGCTTTACTGGAGCAAGGAGATACTCCAAGGTCATGCATGGAAGATCAAGCCACTACGATATGGACCCTTCAGCATATTAGAGTATGTTGGAGAAAATTATTTTTAGTTTGATTTACCACCATTTATGTGGATGTACTTAGTAGTAAACTATGAGATTTTGCACCTATATGAGCCATCCATGCTTGAAGATGATGAAGGATTTCAGTTGGTACCTTCCATAGAATATTGCATCTTGGACTCACAAGGTGAATGAAGGAGGACATAGTGCTACAAAATAAGATCAGAGAGATGAGGAGAGGTCCACGGGAGTTTTGCAAGTTGGAATGAAAGAGAAGACACTAAGGTGAGCTCGGTGGTACTTGAAAAAGAAAGCGAGGGAATTATTTCCTTATCTTCTCACCCACTAAGATTTTGTGGGACGAAAATCCTCTTAAGCAAGGGAGTTGTGATCCATAGGGATCCAAAACAACACCACTTCATTAGATCATCTAGTACAAGAGAAGGAAATGAAGAAAATGAGGAAAAATTGTATTTTTATAGAACCACCACCCGAGTGCAAAGTGTTAATTGCATAATCACCCAATGAGACCATGGTCATGTAACTACCCCTTTGTTAGGATGACGGTCCTGTAATTTCCAATTTACAAATAGTAGCGGTATTATCACTTTTGATGGAAAAATAGAATTGGAGCACAAACAATCTCGGATTTGAAGCATCCAAACTATGTTTCTTCCCTTCCATGACCTTTCTCATTCTTTAGTGCATGGGAGGACATGAGAAGGGCTATAAATACATGGAGGAGTAAGATAATTTGGCATCAAAGGTGCTGGTCTTTAAACTTGCATCTGTGTCTTAGATATGGAAGAACCGAGTCATTTGTGACAATAATGGAACCATCCCCAAGTTATGGAACCTCACGCGCTTGGGGATGATCTCTAGAGAAGGCTGATTCTCTATATAATTCTACTACTATTGCTACTCCTAGTGCTGAAAAGGAAAATTGAGCTAATAATTCCATGGGACTAGGGATAGAAGGATAACATGAAAGGAAACCACACTAAAAGGTGATAATGCCGAGAAAAAGAGGGATGAATACTATACATTACGAGTGAAAATGAAAGGAAATGTGTGAAAGAAGGCCAAGCATTGTAACACTACTAAAACATATTTACCAACTCATTCATGGAACACAACTAAATAAACAATGAAAGGTGATGTAGAGAATGCACAACTAGCACAAAATATAAAAGAAAGGCTAGAAGAAGGAATCAAAACTTCGTTATGACAGAAAGTAGTCATAAAATAATACTTCTATTACTTCTAGAAATGCATAGAGCTGTTATAATGGTTAAAAAGGCCGATATCCACATGCATGAGCCATATCTAGAGTCTGCAGTGACTCACAATACAAAAATATGAAGTCCTTAGAAAAATGCGTAAGGATCCAAAATGTCCAACATTAATAATGAGCCCAACTCTTACATTTATAGATGAATCCATGGAAGAAGAAGAGAAGAAGGAGGGAAAACCCGAATTTGAAATACAACCACCAACAAGAAGCATTTAATACCTATAAATCTATCAAATACGTTTCCCAAGTCATTTGACATGTTGGAAGAAGGAAAGAGGCAGATCATATCAAATCGGGTGGTTGAAGCAATCAGATCTACTCATTAATGCCCAAAAAGATGTTTTCCCATTTCTCACCTACTAGATCTGCCAAGAATTTTATTTTGAATGTTTAACACTATAGCCCATATCTACAGCTATTGATTGAGACTAAGCATGTGCCGATCAGAGATATGTAGAAACGGATATGGCTTTCGAGAAGATGTCATAGTATGCCTGTCTCAGGCACGCAAGACACATGGCACGCATGGATTGACTAAAGGAATTGGCCAACCATTCATTTGATTTGTCATTTATGCCATGTGTCATTCATTGGGTCAAGCTTTCGAGGATTTGACACTCTATTGGCACACTTTGGTGGTCACGTGTGGTACACTCAAGGAGGTGTTAAAGGATGACGTGACATGAAAAGGCACGAAGGAGGAAAAAATATAATACGCATGGAAGAATGAGGTGTAGGAAGGAGGCAAAAGGAAGGCTTGCAAGGGGAATATTGAACAAAGAGGAAATGGAACAGGGAAGAAGGGAAAAGTGTTCAAGGCATGCGAGGAAAAGAAGGGGGCACATGAGGAAATGAAACTAAGGGAATGTGCTAAGTAAACTTGAGTGTGCATAACCTTGTAATGGAGAATTTAGATTCCAGAAAGTGTATATAAGTTACCTAAATAACTGGGAGAGTTATTTGGAGAAAAATTTTGGGGACTTTTGGCGCCATCTACCTTCTAGGTGAAGGAGATCAATAGCTTGAAGCATCCATTGGGCATGAATTTTAATATGTAATATGAAATTATGATTTGTGGATTTGAAGAACTACCATGAAGTCACTTAAAAGATAATTTATCAACTCTATTTGAAATCCTGTAAATTATTGAAAATTTAAGCATCTTGGAAGGTAAAGAAAAGCACACACATGAAGCACGCGAGAAGAAAGAACTATGTCCAAACAAACAATGTGTGCACAACACACTTAGAGGAATTGAGATTACTCTAATATATAAAAAATGAAGTAACAAACTTAATGGAAGGGTTTGAGATAGATCCCATTTACTAGGATTTGCAGTGCATCCATCAAAATGAGTTAACTCAAAAGAGTTAGCCTCTTTGCATGAACTAATGATGTACGTGCCACTCCAAAGTGCATCAAACTTTGAATTGTGCCCTGGTTTAGCTTTATCAGAATCCCATTTTAAGACTAAGTCCCTAAATTTAAAAGCTTTAGGCCTAGCCTTTCTATTAAACCATTTATTTATTGATTATCGATGCTGCTCTAACTTTGATCATGACATAGTTCCTTAACTCTTCAAGATTAACCAGCTTTTCCATTTTGATTTCCCTGTCAGTCGCGCCTTCAAATTCTAGTTGTTGGGCAAGCTCTAATGAGTTCAAATATAGTGTCAAAGGAAGGGTAGCCTCTTTACCATAGACAAGCTTGTAATGCAAAGTTCCCATTGCTTTTTAAATTGTGATTCTATCTACCCAAAGTGTGCATGAGACCTTTGTATGCCACTACTTTTGGCTAATGTTCATTATGTGCTTCATAATCCTAATCAGGTTCTTGTTTGTTGACTCTTCCAGACCATTTCCTTGAGGCTAATAGTTGGAAGAAGTCTTCAAATAGATTCCTAGATTTAGAGCCCAATTAATGCTTTTAGTGCCAAGGAAGGCTTTTACATTATCAAAGATAATGGTTTGAGGAATGCCAAACCTTGTGACTATACCCTCGAGAAAGTCAAGGATGATTGACTTGATTGATTCCTTGAGCGCGATAGCTTCTGTCCATCTAGTGAAGTAGTCTGTAGCTGTTAGCACCCACTTATGTCCAACACTTGAAGGTGGATTGATCATACCTATGAAGTCAAGGCCCCATTGTAAAATTTTTTTATCCGCTTGGATTGGTCGGAGGAAACACTACCAATCTCTTCTTTTCTGTAAAGAAAGCACATTCCTTGCATTTTGCGACCCACTTGTGTGCCTCTCCGTAAATAGGGCATGTCAAAATATTCCTACCATTATGATCTTCATTGCTATAGTTTTGGCAGAAAAGTGTCCACCAGAGAATCCATCATGAAATTATGCTAAATTTTTTTTTAGTTTGCGCCTTGTTGATACATCTTAACAACACACCATCAAGATTTTTCTTGAAGATAAGTCCATCGATAAAAACATAAGGGATAGATTGTAACTTTAGATGTCTTCTCATTTCCTTGTTTAAGCCAGGAGGGTATGCACCCTTGGAAAGGAGTGCGATCATGTCCTTCATCAGTCGTGCGCGCCAGGATATGCATTCTTCTAAATTTCTACATGCGGGAGAGCTTCATCAAGAAATAATGAAGTCTAAGATTCATTCTGTGCATCCTCAACAATCTACTTGCAGAGTGTGCTACCTCTTAAAAGTTTTTATCTTTGATAGTCACATCATATTCCATGATTTTGGTCACCCATTGTGCTCTCTTTTCACTAATCTCTACTCCCATGATGAAGTCTCTGATAAAAGAGTGGGAGACTAACACCTTGATTTGATTTTTGGCGAGCATAATTTTTAATTTCTTGAGTGTGTGTATGATGGAAAAGGCCTAATTTTCCATGGGATTGTACTTTAATTCATAATCCTTCAGCATTTGGCTGAAGAAAGCCACTACTTGTTCCAATCCTTTTCCATTTTCTTGTGTTAGGACAACAACAACACTGACATCAACGCCATAAGCATAAATGATGAAATCCTTTAAGTATTTTGAGTTTATGAGTCTTTGGTGCATGAAAAATTTATTTCTTGATTATGTTGAAGCTCTCTCTTCCTTCTACTATCCATGAGAAGGATATATCCTTCTTGAGCATTAGGGTGATGGGCCATCCTAGACTTGAAAAGTTAGGAATGAAGCACCTAATGAAATTGATCTTATCGAGGAAGGATTGAAAGGCCTTTTTGTGTGCCAGAAGGGAAAGAGCTAGGATGGCTGAAACACGCTCAAGATCAATTGCGATGCCATACTTTGAAACCACATGGCCTAAGAGCTTGCTCTGTGCCACTGCAAAATTACACTTGTTGGGGTTAAGGGATACCCCAATTTTTTCATCTCTCAAAGACTTTCTCCAGGTGCACATATGATCCTCACTCTACTTTGCAAAGATGGTTATGCCATCAAGGTAAACCAAGATGAACTCATTGATGTAACCTTTGAAGGAAATGTCCATGATGCACTTAAATGTAGCGCTTACGTTCGACATACCAAAGGCATCTTTTGATATGCATATGTTCCCCACTTGGTTGTAAACACTGTTTTGAATTGATCATGTTCCTTGACTAGGATCTAATTGAAACCTGAATACCCATCTAACATTAAGAATATTTACGTGTGAGCCACAATCTATAGAATTTTCTCCAGTGAAGGAAAATGATAATGATCCTTTGGAGATGCCTTTTTCAAATCTCTGAAATCAACATAGAGTCTGATTTCACCATTCTTTTTGCGCACTGAAACTAGATTCGCGACCCAAGTAGAGTAATTGATGGGAAAAATAATTTTTGCCTCAATGAGTTTGGATAATTCCTTCCTCATGAGGGGCTCTATCCTTGGATTGAATGGTTCTGCTTCGTCAATCGACGAGCTTGCTACATAGATCAAGGTCAATGGAGTGTTGAGCAACACTTGGGTCAAAACCTTTGAGGTCTTCATACTCCCATGAGAAGATATCACTATATTTTTGATAGAGAGAGATGAAGGCCTAATTTTCATATATGCAAGCAAATCTTTGCGAGAAACAACTCTTTTCGGCTCGCATGATAGTGGTGGGAACAATCTTTTTGCATGACGTGCATATATTTTATTCACCATTAAACTCATCATCGGGGATAAATTTTTTCTCTAAGGTGACCAACCCTTTAGGTATTTTATTTGAATTCGGTTGAATCACTTGGTCACCATATTTGTCATATAAGTTTGTTTGCATACTTGATGAGAACTCAACTTCATTCTAGATGAACCGAATGATCTGCACATCACTTTGTAAAACACTTACCGAGATGGTATTGTTTTTGGAATGGATGTTATGATCACCATCTTAATGTCTTGAGTGTTTCATTTGACAAATTCCTAGCGGGGAGAATCATGAACCAAGTATAACCATTTGGTCAACTTCCTTATTCATTTTCATGGTACCACTTATAGGTTCGAGCATCAAAGCTCTCAAAGAGGTCCCAGACTCTATGATTATAAGATTTTAGAAGCTTATTATTTTCCTAGAACTTGTTGGTAACTTGGTGGATGACCAATTATGTATCTCCAAACATCTGCAATCCCTTAATCTTCTTCTTTTCAGTAATAAACAAACCATGCACCAACGCCTCATACTCTGCCAAATTGTTAGAACATGTGAATGCAACTTTGGAGTGAAGAAGAACTTCTCACCCTTAGGATAAATGAGAATAACTCCTTCTCGCATGCCATTTCTACTTCTAGATCTATCAAAGTATAATTTACATAGACTAGGTTCAATTTGTTCTTTTTGAGAGCGTGTGAAAACATAACTTCTTCTTCAAAAATGTAGTAAGTACAAAGTCCCGATTCATAAGCTTCTAGTTATTCAACATATGGGTCAAATTTATGGTGCCTCTTTGCCTATGCATCAAGTAATAAATAAGGAATAGAAGGTGGAAGAGGTTGTTCTTTAGGAGCTGTAGCTTGTTCCTCTTGGATTAAATAGTTGGCTTGGAGACGAGATGGGACATATGACTCTACATGATAGGAAAATATTGGTTCAAATTGTATGGTAAACCGAGTACCATACCTTGTCTCGAGTAACATATGAGACCAATCGGAAGACAAGTAACCACCCACTTTAGTAGTAAAATCTCTTAACAAACATAAGGAAAAAATAGGGGGAGATCAATGATTGACATATTTCGAGTCATTGTTAGATTTGGACATGCATGGAGGGTTAAATCAAGATCCTTGATGATTCCTAAGGTCGTGATAGTTGAACCATCAAGTTGCAGGAATCCTTTCATTAGGGGCTATACTTAAGACCTAAGACATCAAAAATCTTCTTGAGCATGATAGAAGTACTAGCACTGAGTGAATCATACAATTATGGAAAATATGTTTGCCTATGATCAAGGACATATAAAAGGGTGGGGTTTTAACAATATTACTTACTTGCTTCTCCTTTGTCTAAAAAATATTGATACAAGCACACTGCTTGTTTGTGAATAGTTGGATCAATGTGTGGAAGTTGGGACAGGGCCTCATGCAACAAGTTGCATTGGGATGGAATGGTCAGGGAATCCCACATTATAACACTTATATTTTTCTTTTTCATCTGGTCCAAAATTCTGAATGGAAAACCTAATGAATTGTGCATTTGGGGTACAATGATATCCTTTCTTGGTTACTCAGGTACAAAGGTAAGAACCTTAGATGACACAAAGGCTTGACCTACCAAAGGAGGAGGGCACGACATTTCTGAAGGAGCTTTGCACAAAGCCTCTTTTGTAGGGACTTGAGCACTTTTACTATTGGATATCTTAGCTACTTCCTTTTTATTTTGATGGTCCACTTGTGTTGTTGGGATTGTGACCTACACACCATAATCTAGCATTCTTTTCTTGTATCTTATGTTGTCCGTAACTTGGGTGCATGGTTTTCTTGTATCCTATATAGCTTAGTTGATTACAAAGAAGTCCTCAATGTCAAAGAACATTAGATTTGAATCGGGAGGAACCTATGGCATTTCTTGGTTCTCTATTTAAGGTTCACTCATTGAAGGCCCAAAGGTGGAAGCATTCTGGATCATGTAGGCTTGCGTGTATGCAACATTGGCAAAATTTTGTTGAATATGAGGCATATTGTAAGGGAAGCACCATTCTGACTCTTGTGCCAAATTATTACGAGCTGGAGCAGGTGCCTGACTTGCATTGGGTGTTGGAAGAGAGGGCGTGGGAGGAACAACTTACAAGGGCACATGTGCGTTAGCATGCCATCTATCATTTTGTTGGTTGGATGCATATCTTTGGTTTCCATATTGATTCCACCAAGGATGATTGATTTGGCTATGCACCTAATTATAACTACCTCTATAGGCTTGCACCTATTGCTTCTCTAATGATATGACCTTATTTGAAAAATTTATAATCAGGGTCTTCAATTCTTCATCTTCATTCTATTATATTGAAGAGTAGGATGTTAATGTAATAGGTTGTGTGCTTTGCTCGGGAATAGGAATAGGGGCCACATAAATGCTGGGAACTTGTGACATCTCTAGGAACAAGGACATATGTGGTATAGGAGCTATATTTCTCACCTAAATAAGACTATTTTTTCCCTTACTACAATATTATAAGTGGCTGGTAAAGTCCTACTTCCCATGGATTGAATCATGACTGAGATATCGGTGCTCAATGACTTTGGATAATATAGAAAAGCATGTTGGGCTGTAGGTGTTACCATAAGTGGGATTATGTCCCAAGTCTTCTAAAATCATTCATCCGCTCGTTGGGCACCCTCCTTGTTGTCAGTTTCTCCACCAGAGATAGGTGATCTAACTTATCTTTAAAGTAATTACAAAGAGCTGTTCCAAGCTCATCCCAGGTGGAAATAGATCCAAGTCTCAAGCCTCGATACCATTGAAGCACTTTTCATTTTAAAGATGCTACAAGTAGTAGCGACTACCACGTTGTCATGTGTCATCAAATAGAGTGAACATACATTTTCTATATCCTGGATATGCTCCTAAGGGGTGACTTGATTCTCACTAGTAAAGTATGGAATAATTTTGAGCACACCATTCGACATTTCATGTTGCATGGCAGAACAGGGACTTCCTCCGGTGAAGTTAGTAAAGGAGAGCACAACCAGATCTTAACATGAAAACAAAGTACATAGCTTTAAAATAATTATGCAATTTGCAGAGAAAAATCCAAATGAAAATATCATTCAAACTTATGTATTTCATGTTCGTGAACACACAATTATATAGTGTTTACAAAGCTAATCCTCAACCAAAAAATAGGGAGGAAACACTAAAACAAGGAGATAATCACATCTCCATAAATCAAGGAGTGGAGGCAACAACTCAAACAAATCCAAGAAGTTACGGGAAGAAACAATATCCCATAAACTAATTAAAAAATAATTATAACCTATGCTCTCAAATGAGCTTATTTAAGGTGCAAAATATCTAGTTCACAAAGACAAGTGTGAATACGTTTACACCAATACCCTCCCATAAGTGAATGCAAGGGAGTACAAAAATAAGAAAGGGTCCATACTACTATTCCAAATAAGGTACCCACTACAAACAAGAGAAAAGAAGAAGGAAATAAGGGACTTCATGCTGAATTCCCCCCGAGTACAACTTCCTTGACTCCAATATTTTCTCGTAGAAGAAGATATCGAGGAGAAGTAAGTGGTTTAGTGAAGATATCTACTATCTGATCAGTTGTAGATACAAACTTCAAGTCAATGACATCATCTTGAATCAATTTCCTGATGAAGTGCATATGAATTTCAATGTGTTTTGTACATTGATGTTCAATAGGATTGCATGCAATATGAATAAAACTCTGATTATCACACCATATGACAAAAGGTGATCTTTGTGAAAAACCAAATTCATCAAGTATTTGGCAAAGCCAGAGAACTTCCTGACCTACTCGATCGCACCTCTATACTTGACTTGGTGGATGACAAAGCAACTACATTTTGTTTTTTACATGCCCATGCTACTAGACTAGAGCCAAGGTGAAAAAATAAATCAGAAGTAGACTGTCATGTGTCTCGACAACCTCCCAATCCGAGTCAGATAGCCTTAAATTTCACAAGATCCATGTGGTAAATAATGTATGCCAAAATTCAATGTCCCTTTTATATATCCCAAAATTCTCTTTGCAGATTTCGGTGACTCTCATGAGGCTCTTGTGGAAAAAGAGACACAAGGTTAATAACAAAGGTGATATCGGGATGGATACGTGTCGGATACAAAACAATCCCAACCAATTGTCTATATAAAGAGGCATAAACACGGTTAGACTTACAATTAATGATCAATTAAATATCTAACTGAAATGGAGTGGGTGATGGCTTACAATCAACCATGTGGAAATTTTACAACAAATAAGAAAGTACTTTCTCTGTCTAATAGATATGCCTTTAGAAGACTAAGAAACTTGAAGACCAAGGAAATAATGCAACAATCCCAAACTTTTCATGTCAAAGTTCACACTCAATTTGTTTTGAATGTCCTGAATCATATAAGATGTGATGCCAGTGAGGATGAGATCATCAACATACAAAACCAATATTAACAATTCATCATCATGTTTAGAACATATACAATATGATTAGTTTCACATTGATGAAAACTAGTAGACAACAAAAACTCATACATTTTCTCATATCAAGCTCGAGGAGCTTGTTTGAGACCATACAAAGAACGAAAAAGTCTACAAACTAGTGAAGAATCCTACACAAAACTAGGGGGTTGCTCCATATAAATTTCCTCATGGATATCACCATGTAAAAAGGCACTCTTCATGTCCATCTGATACACTGACCACCTATAAGAAGAAACAAGGGAAATAACAAGGTGAACATAAGCTATATCTTTGCTACTAGAGCAAAAGCATCGAGTAATCCACCCCTTGACTTGAGAAAATACCTTAGTGAAAAGACAAGCCTTATACTTTTCTATAGATCCATTAGCTGCATACTTAGTCTTAAAGCCCCATTTACATTTTACCACTTTCCTTCCCTTAGGAAGAGGAACCAATTCCCATGTATTACTTTTCATCAAAGAGGAGTATTCTTATTTCATAGCTTCATCCCCTTCAAAGTTTCCACAAGCTTCAAAAAAAGTAACACCATCGAAGAGATAGCTTCACTTACAAGAGCCATTCCTAAAGGCATAGACTTTGTACGAAGATAAGAAAAATCTCCTAAAGTCTCAGATCTTGTGTGTCGAGGATCACTCGGATCTCCTACCAAGTTACCAGCTACCTATAGAGTAGATTGAATCCATTTTGGATGCCATTGTGCCAGAGAAGGAGGGGAAGAAGGAGTTGGAGGAGCAACCTCTTCTTCAGAAGCATCATTAGAATCATTAATAAGCATGTCACCATGTCAGGAAAAGGAGGTATTGGAGACAGATGTTGATCTTCATCAGGAGTCTCAACAAAATCTATCTCATCAACACAAACATCCCTTTGAAAATGAACTTCTAGAGTAGAAGGATCCAGAAGGTGGTATGCCTTCACGTGTTCACAATGGCCAACAAAAATGAGTTCCTTACTCTTTGGTTGCATGGACTTCCTTTTTCATTAGGAACATGAGCCCAAGTTGGACTTCCAAAGACTCGAAAATCAGAAACATCAGGCTTCTCTCAGACCATGCTTCCTCAGGTGTAATCCCTTGAACAACTTTATGGGGAATACGATTCTGAATATAGTTGGCACAATTCATGGCTTCAACCCAAAACTTAGGTGCAAGGTTCTTTGAATAAAGAATGAAATTTTGATCTCCTTAAGTGTCCCGTTTCTCCATTCCGCAATACCATTCTATTGAGGAGTGTAAGGCACTATATACTGATGTATAATTACATGGTCAGTATAAAAATCCTTGAATGCATTACTAATATACTCCCCCCATTATTAGTGTGAAGATTTTTGATGGAATGAGATGATTTTTTTTCAACAAAAGCCTTAAATTCTTTAAAACCATTGAAAACATCACTCTTATATTGAAGAAAATACACCCATGTTCTCCTCGTGAAATCATCAATAAAAGTTGATACATATTTTGCAACGAGAAAAGAACAAGAAGGAAGAGTCATCAAATCACTATGTACCAACTCCTTAGGAGCCTTAGCTCTCTTATCTAATCCTTTAGGAAATGGATCCCGATGTCTTTGTTTAGCTAATATACAACACGGACAAACATCATCAATAGAAGAAAATTTAGGAAGTCTAATTACCATGTTATGAGAAGTTAGCTCTGCTGAGATATCTGTAATTTAGATGGCCAAATCTCTCATGCCACAACTTGCTAATAGAATTTGAGTGAGAAATAAGAGAAGATGTTGCGAAGTCTCGAACTTGTTAAAGAGATACAATCTAGAATCTCTATCCATAACATTGTAGCTACAATATCATTAGGATGATTCAATTCTCTTATTACAACTTTATCGGTGAGAATTCAATAGTCTTTCCTTTCCCTAAATTAGATTTGATAAATGGACAAAAAATTGTTAGAAATGTGGGGAACATGTATAAAATCATGCACTTTGAACCATTTGGCATGTTAACAATCCTTTCACCCATTAATTTTAATGAATTAGAATTTCCCATTATAATTTGAGAAACCTTGCAAGGAGAAAGCTGAACTTAGAAAATTATCCGAATGTGTGATGTGATGTGTTGTACCTAAATCAAAAACCCATCTATCATCCAATGGAGTGAAGGCTCGACACGGAAGGGCTTTCCCTTTACGAGAAGTGGAAGAGGTTGAAGGTGCGGGTTCATAAATCTTATGTTGTTTCAACATCTTCTCAAGTGCTTCAATTCTCACAAAACACCGTGATTCTAGATGGTTTGTTTTGCTACGAGAAAGGAAAAGGTTCATATACCTTTATTTTGACATTATTTTTCCCTTTTCCAAGACTAGAAGGTTTAGGGAATTCAAAAAAATTATCAGTGGTAGTAGAAGAGGGTTTAGAAGATTATGAAATCTTAGGTCCTAGCTTCCACTTAGGTTTCCCTTTACCCTTAGGAGAATTGGATAAATTTTCTGGTTTGAGGTTGGAAATGCATAAATGCCATTAACTTAGTTTTTCATGAGATAACCTCTCACAAAACACCTTAAATGTTGGCAATTTAAACGCATCCCCTAGAGCATCCATAGTTGAAAAGAAAGTAGAAGTGAACACAAAAAATGGACCTTTAAATTTTGACAAAATCAACAAAATGCATTCAGGATCCTTTTTTATTTACCACCATCATTTAATTTACTTCTGAGTTCTTTGAATTTAGTCAATAAATCTTCTATGAGAGGAAAATCAAAAGGTGACAGAGTTGTAAACTCCATTTCTAGTTGTAGTAACTTGAACTCATTAATTTTACCAAATAATTTTTCAAAAATGTCCCATACCTCTTTAGGATATTTGGCACCTAAAATATGAAACTAAAGGCTATCCAATACATTAAGTGAAATAAGTCCCAGGGTCTCATCTTGCTTGATGCGTAATCGTACTTGTCCTTCTCACTGGTAAAGACATGCAATGAATCTTGAAAAACGTGCCACAAACCACGAGATTTGAGAAACTATTCCATTTTGGATTCCAAACATGATAGTTGGATGAATTTAATGGTTCAAATAGGCATAGATCCATGATGTTTGTGGGCAAAGGCAAAGAAGATAGACTTCTTAACATGACGGAAAATGATCAATTCTCCCCTGAAAATGGTACTTCCTTGGATGGTACTAAAAATTGAACCAATAGAATGAGGTTGAAAAAACATTCACTTTTGCAAAAATGGCACTTAATTTTTGAGTTCGGGAAAAAGTTATTAAAATTTCAAATTCCTATAAAATAGGCCAATTTTAATTAAAAGGACCCACTGATTAAAAAATCAGACAAAATAGAGGCAAAGGTGGTCGTGTGACCACTCGTTGGAATCAAGAGAAGATGTAGATTATAAATATGCCTTCCATTTATAAACAACCCTAAAAATAAATATTAATTTGACCCAAAATAAGATTATTAACCCCAAAAAAATTATTTAAGCAAAACTATAGAATTTTTTTTTTTCAAAAACTATAGTTTTACAAAAATAATTTAATTGGCCAATTAGAATTGGTTGTGCATGCAGCAAATTAATTAAATAAATAAACTCATGGCTCATATAAAATAAACGTGGAGCTGATCCAAAACTGTGTGAACTCCAACAAAGAGATAGAGAGGCTGAGCCTCATAGTTCAATGCACAGCAAAAAGATGGAGTTGTGAGAAATCTGCTCCTAAAAATGTCTAAATGCCAAGAAAAAACCTTCAATCTCCAGCAAAAAAATTGCACAGACAATGTTGAGACTAGGTAACATGCAATAACCATCAAGCTCTGAAACCATAAAGGAGAGCACAACCGGATCTTAGCATGAAAACAAAGTACGCAACTTTAAAATAATTATGTAATTTGCAGAGAAAAAGCCAAATGAAAATATCATTCAAACTTATGTATTTCACGTTCGTGAACACACAATTATATAGTGTTTACAAAGCTAATCCTCAACCAAAAAAATAGGAGGAAACACTAAAATAAGGAGATAATCACATATCCATAAATCAAGGAGTGGAGGCAACAACTCAAATAACTCCAAGAAGTTACGGGAAGAAACAATATCCCATAAACTAATTATAAAATAATTATAACCTATGTTCTCAAATGAGCTTATTTAAGGTGAAAAATATCTAGTTCACAAAGAAAAGTGTGAATGTGTTTACACCAACAATTAGTAAGGTTCCTTAATGGAGGAGGTGGTTGATGCACGATTGCGAGCACGTTGGTCTGCTGTGAGGAGGAGTTGAATGGGCATAATGCACTGGAGATGGAGATGCACATGTGGGATTTGGAACAAACTCTTCTTCGGGGATAGCCTGGAGGTACTCAAAGGAATCTTCAGCTGCTACACTTCTCCTTGTATGCACTCTTCTCATGAAAGGTGCTCAAGGATGCTAAAATAGAGATTTGTAGATATTTGGGAGTCACCAAATGTGTTGAAATAAGCCTCCAAAGGCTAGAAATAATAAGTCCCAGACACTAGAACTTAGCAATATTAAATGTAAGATTTCATTTCCTATCCCACTAGGCATGCCAGAAACTATTGGTCATCAAACTTGCATCCGTGTCTCGAGATCTGGAAGAACCGAGTCATTTGTGACAACAATGGAACTGTCCCCAAGTTTTGGGACCTTGCACACTTGGGATGGATCTTTGGAGAAGGCCGGTTCCTCTATCTAATTCTACTGCCATTTTGTTACTCCTAGTTATGATAGGGAAAACTGAGCTAACAATGCCAAGGGACTAGGGATAGAAGGATAACATGAAAGGAAACTACACTAAAAGGTGATAGCACCATAAAAAGAGGGATTAACACTATCTTTTCGAGTGAACATGAAAGGAAAGACGTGAAAGAAAGCTAGGCATGTGTAGCACTACTAAAACGTATTTACTAGCTCGGTTTCATCGAACACACTAAATAAGAAGTTATAAGGGATGTAGAATGACATATTTAGCACACAATGTAAAAGAAAGGCTAGAAGAAGGAATTAAACTTGTTAGGACAGAAAGTAGTCACAAAATGATGCTTCTATTATTTCCAAAAATGCACAGAGAGTTATTCAATGGTGAAAAAGGCCGATATCCACATGCATGCACTAGATCTAGAGGTCTGTGGCTCAGAATATAGAAAAATATGAAGTCCTTAGCAAAATGCGTAAGGATCCAAAATTTCCAACATTAATAATGAGCCCAAATCTTACATTTATAGATGAATCCATGGAAGAAGAAGAGAAGAACGAGGAAAACCCAAATTTGAAATACAACCACCAAAAAGAAGCATTTAATGCCTACAAATCCACTTGTAAATATGTCAAATATGTTTCCCCAAGTATGTTTTGCATGTTGGAGAAGGAAGGAGGGAAGATCATATCAAATTAGGTGGTTGAAGAAATCAATTTTTTTCATAAATGCCCAAAAAGGTGTTTTTCCATTTCTCACCTACCAGATCTACCAAGAATTTGAATTTGAATGTTTAGCACTATAGCCTATGTCAACAACTATTGATTGAGACTAGGTGCATGTCAATAAGAGATTTATAGAAAAAATATGGTTGTCGGAAGATGTCAAAGCTTTACGTGCACGCTAGACATGTGGTGAGTGCGGATTGATTGAAGGAATCGACCAACATTTCATTTGATTTGTCATTTCAGCTACATGTCATTCATTGGTTGGTTGTCAGGATTTGGCGCCCTATTGGCACACTTTGACTGGTCGTGTGTGGCACACTCAATCATTTTAAAGGATGATGTGGCACAAAAATGTGTGAAGGAGGGAGAAAAGACAATGCACGCGGAAGAATGAAGCGTGGGAAGGAGGCAAAAGGAAGGCTTGCAGTAAGGGGAAGATGAAAAAAGAGGAAAAGAAAAAATGAAGAAGAGGGAAAGTGTGCAAGGCACATGAGGAAAAGAAGGGGGTACATGAGGAAGTGAAACCAAGGGAATTTTCCAAGTGAACTTGAGTGCACGTAACCTTGCAATGAAGAATTCAGAGCGAGAGGTGTATATAAGTTACCTAAATAACATGAAGAGTTATTTGGATAACAAAAGGCATAAAAGGAAATTTTAATTCATGGGAGCAAGTGAGTAAAGAATCTTTAGTGCTAGAAATTATTTGAAGGAGCAAGGTGCATAAGAGTAGAGAAAACAAGTACTTGGGAGGAAGGTTTACATTGTTGTTTCCTTTCAAAATTATTGTAATCTGTATTCTTGAATTATTGGCCAATACATAAGTGGGAAGAAAGAGCAGTTGCCCTTCTCAACTAGTTTTCCCTCACATTGAGGGTTTCTAGGATAAAAATATTTGTGTTGTGTTCTTAATTTCATTTCTCACTCTGCAATTTAGTTCTAAAGCATACAAGAATCAATCACTAGCTCAATTCTATCATTTTCTAAGTGAAACTATAACAACAACATTAAATTTGTGATTTGTGAATTTCCAAAGACGAGGTTTACATATTAACAACAAACTCAAAAACCACAAGAAGAAAGATGTGTGATTTCCTATCTCTCTTGGGATATTCTCTTACAAGCATGCCAATGATACCTCGAGTCTTGAAGCTTCATTTTCTCCCTTGAACCTCTATTCATATGCACCTAGGGAAGATTTTGACATTTAAAGTAGCCCAAAGGCCTTCTATCTTCCCGATTTGCACAATGTTTTCCAAATTGAGGATTTCTTTGTGCCAATTACTAAGATGAGATTAAGGTAATAAAGTGAGATCACACAAGAATGACCATAAGACAAATGAGGAAGTTAAGATTTGATTGGTTCATGGATGGTATTTAAGATTATGTGACCAATTTGTACAATCTCGAATATCAAGTAGTAAAGGCCTCGCCTCTCTCATATATCTTTGGAGCATTCATGAGTCGAGAAGACCTCATTGAGAGAAATAAAGTTGTAATCCAAAGATCTAAGGAATGGTTCAAGAAAAAGAGAGAAAATTCATTAAATCAAGTGGTATTTAGGCTATCATTAGGAAGTCATCCAATATTTCCTCTATAAAGACAATTGAGAGGACTACGAGCTCTACTCACTCACTAGGGTCTGTGAAAAGAAATGAAATGGATATAGAAAGTTATCACTATAGGAGGTCATGTGATAAGAAAGAAAAGGTCATGGAAAATAGTGTAGAAGATTTGGAATGAGGAGATACTGGTCCTTCTCATCCACAAATTCCACATCATTCTCCAGGATCTTCTCTTCAATGATTAAGACAATTCAAAAAAATTAGAATTTACCCTCTTACACTGAGCCTGAAACTATAATCATGCCTAGTGTTGAACCTAAATCAAATGAAATATTCCTTTAGGTACAAAAAATGATTAGAGGAGAGACTCACATAGTTAAATAGGAGTGGTACCATGTTTTCAACCCATTTTAATTATGGTGAAAATAAAACAAGGTAAGAAAGCTCAAATTGTTTTCCTCTTTTCAAAGTGGTAATTTAGGAAATCAATATGTGAAGAAGTAGCTTAGTGAAGGTAGTCGGGACTATTTTTGAGATGAACCTATCTATTTATGAAATTACCACCATTCCTCTGGGTCCAACAATACATGAAGGAGATGCTCATCTATTCAAAGAATCTTCCACTCACCTTCTTGCAAGAAATGAGGAGTATAAGGAGAAGATTGAACAACTGGAAGAACATGCAAGAACACTCACCTCATATGTTTAATATTTCATGGATCGAATTTCATCCCATTTCTCCAAACTGAAGAAGTTACTCCCATCAACATCTTTGATCTAGAATCGATATTGTGGGAATGAAAGAAATTTGAGAGTAGAGGTAAGTAGAAGAAAATGGCTATATCCTTTGCTTTCTTTACGTACAATGCACTCTTGAGTTTACAAGATCAATCGCTAACCTTTTGAAATGGGAATGAATTTACAATCTATAAAGTGAGATATGACTCTTCATCTTCCCCCCAATGCATTTTCATATGTCCTCACACAACTTAAAACTTTTCAACTTCCTAGGAAACTTTAAAGTCCCTTTTTATAACATAAAGGTGACTTATTACATTAGGAACATTAATACATATGAAAAAGTGCAATCCAAATGTAAAATTAGAATGTTGAGAAGAGAGATAAAGTTAGGGGGAAGATGAGAGAGAAAGAGTGAGAGAAGAAGAGGAGATATCATTCCCAATGAAATCCATTAATCCTTGTTCATTAAAAACTCAAGTGTAGTGAGACTCTGAATCTTCGAACTCCTTGCACCCTGAGAAACTCCTTCAAATCAGCTCATGAATGCTTGCCAAGTTGAATGAACTATTCCATTGATGACCGCAACTCCCAACCTACGTATGATATACTTGTGACTTGAACTATGTAGTGAGTGACAAAAACATTGTCTAGTTCCCTAAGATGATCATCCCTCTATGTCCCATTGTACTAAACTTTCCCTTTGAGAACAACCTGTTATTTTTAGAATATGAGCCCATGCTTTGATATTCTAGGGCATATAAAGTGTCTTGCTCCAATTTCACCTTTGAACCTTCTACCATATTCCAACCTCTTTTATTCTTGAGATATTGCTATTTTTAGCACATTTCTATTTTTAGCAGGTTGCAATTTGGGGACCTGTTATTTTGGGAAGAAGTCATTTTTTATCTTACTTTCCATTTAACCCTTTTCTGATTGTCTTGAGTGATCAAACTTGAAATTCAGTGGGGCTCACCATTTATAGCATGTGAGGAAGTATAACATATGCTATTTTTAGTAAATGGTGAAAACAACCTCTGTTTGTGATGGGAACAACTATTTTGGATTCATCTCTTCGTCACAAACTCGTGCTCCAATTTTCATCATGATTTGCTTTCCAAAAAGCTTAGAAATGAAAAATTAAAATTTATGTCTGGTAAGAGCTTTGGGTATGGAGCCAATAGGGAAAAATAACTATAAAAAATCACTCCTTCATATCTTGAGAAACTAGAAACTTCATCGTGCAAAAGCTAGTTTGAGAGAAACTAGATTTTTTGGAGACCCTTCCCTCTAAATTTCGGAGGGTTTCGCTGCTAGGATATTTGGGAATTTGAAAATTTCTTCAAATAGGGAAGAATTTTGATAAAAAACACAACCCTCCATATACCTAAAAATATGGATGTCATGGCATGAAAACTAGATCACGTGAAATTATATTTTTAAACGATCATTCCCTCCAATTTTCGCGCGATTTCGCCCATTAGAACCCTGAGAAGTGGAGAGGTAGCTCGCTGATATTTTCCAATACTATGTCATGGCAGAAATTAATGGAGCTTGAAATTTGTAGGTTTGGTTTTTTTCTCTATTCGCTATGAAATCAACTCCATTGCGATAGGTTTTTGCTTCTTGTCTTACTGGTGAAATTTCCCTTTGATCCGGTTGCCGGTTTGACAAAAAATTGAACTTTGTTCTTCGTGGAGCCGGAAGTGAAATTTCTTCTTTGTAAGAATTCATCGCTGCAAATGAGAGGTTTAAATATGATTTTTTAATGGCCTTCAAGATAGAATAACATCAGCAATAGATGATTTGTCAATCCATGCACCGGTTTGGAATATTTCTTCAAATTTCAATTTCATGGCAATGGGGATTTCCACTATTTTTCTTCTCTGTTCTTCATTTATTCTTCTTAGCTCTTAAAGTGAAATATTATTTCAAGACATGTGTATCCCCATGGGGTAGAATATTTAATTTCTATGGTGAAGCTGGTTTGAGATTTGGCAATGGTGGAGTGGTGGTGAGAAGTTACAAAGAAAGTTACAGAGCAAGTTTTGCATGGAGGAGTTAGATGTTAGAAGTAGGAGGAATTTTTAAATTTTAATTATTATGCATAGATAGGGGTGGGTAATTTTTTTCCCCTAATTTACCTTACCTAAAAGGGATGTGAGGGACATAAATTTACATGGTGAGCCAAAAGGCGACACATGGCAACGATCTGACGACAAGGAGTGAGAGCTAGAAAATCGGCTTTAAAGCACCGAGGTGGAAGCGGGTCACATGTGTGACTAGAAGTATCTCCTAGAGGGTTGGGAATTTTTTTAAAGGTTTGATGTCCCTAACCTGTTAGGGACATGAGGGACATAAAATTCCATGGTGATTCTGGAGTTGATACGTGGTGGAGATCGACACACGGGGAATTTGAGCTCCAAATTACACCCGGGGGCTGAACTAACAATCCTGAAGGTCGCATGGGGTTCCAAAGGTCACATGGGGGTTGGGAGAATTTTTACAAGGTTGATTTCCTAACCTTGAGGGATGTTAGGGACATAAAATCCTACCAGGCTCCTAGAGCTAACACGTGTCCTCCCAAAATTTGGCTAACTCCCGAACTCGCTCCAAGAGGACAACTTGAGACGATGATAACTTGAGCTCTGATGGAATTTTTAGAAAATTTTTATATGATCCTGACTGGAAATGGAATTTTTAATTGAATGGTGGGGGTATAATTTCTTTATTCTTGCATTTAGTCCCTAAAAATTGGATTTTTATTTGGTACTCCAAGTGTGCCTCGAGAAAAATTGTCTGTAGTCCTAATGCGCAAAAGTGTTGTGAAAAAACTGATTTCACAATATTTTAGGGCTTGGAATTATATTTCTAGAGATTCATTTTTATCCTAAGTCCATTCAGTGGTCCCAAAATCACCTTCGAAGCTTAGTGGTATTTGTTTTGGCCTGTGTCGACTAGGCCCGTGAACCCTAAATTTGGTGCAATTGCCCCAACTTCTTTGAGCCCTTCCCGAATCTTTCGAATCATTTCCATGATTTCCCAAGACATTTTAATCACCTCCACATCCATTTTGGCTCATCTTCTTTGCTCCATGGGGTTTCTCTAGCCCTAGGAAGGCCAGTGATAGCCCTTACAAAAACTACATGTACCTGCAACTTTTAATGAACTCCTAAAATCACCTAAGGGGATGATAAAACATTAGTTGGGAGGTCACTTGGACTTATTGGAAAGACCGGGGTGTCTAGGAATGATAGGACTTAAAAAAATTAACACGGGGCATAGTTATCATGCTCAGAAATTGTTAATTTCCATGTTGCACATTTGCATGACAAAAACTAGCTCTAGCTTGGGGACATGACATCGAATGAGTGCAATAAAGACATCACATGAAGAATCTAGAATCTCAATTTTAGACCATATGATCTATTGACCAGTGCCTTATCCATTGGGCCCTATAGAGTCATGTACAATTTACAAGAGAGAAAGATAATGAAGAAGGAAACACATATGTATACAAGTAAAGGAAACAACACACACAACAGGAAGGGAAACACACACAATAGAAAGGGAAACACACCTAGAAATCACATATGGTACAAGGTGAGGGACAACCCACTTTCACTGAAGCATTTTTTACTCCTCAAAAGTTACCCCTGAAGAGGAAACACTGAATGATGATGTTCTCGTAAAGCTATTGACTAGTTCCGTAAAGTAGCCCCTCTCCTCAACTACTTATGAAATCAAGGTGATTTCATATTTGTATGTACACTTTGTAAAAGTGAGTATACGTGAGATTCTTGATGTTTAGGTCTTCACTTAGAAATTCCATTACCTTCATGTTATTTGAAATTGGTTTCATGATGCCGTTGAATTCCACATTTATCCAAGTAGTTGATTTCTCAATGAGCATCCTACTACTGCCCCATGGCTTCTTTTCATTCAAATTGGTTGAATATTCCCAATTATTTTCTTTCCTAGAACTATGCTCATTGACATCTTCTCCATGAGAAACCTTGGAATTCTCCTTTTTTTCTATTCCACTGTGAGGTATTTGAGAAAAATGGGAGAACCAGAAGCAACCTCATACTTGTCTTGTATGGCCATGACACGAGTTAAGAGATCAAGAATCAACTCGGGGTCTTCCACAACTTCTACGCATTCAATAGTTCTTACATGGAGGTCTCCTTTGTTACTTCCTGTAGCTCATCTGTGTACACCTTCAAAGAATATTTATTTTGCAGCTCAAGGAAACTATCTAGAGGGGTACTTCATAATCTTGGGAATTGCTGCATTCTATCACTCCTTCGTCAAGAGGGGCTTCAGCTTCAAAGGCCTAAATACTCATTGTTTCAATTTCTTCATCATGGAAAGAGTCTTCTTATTCAAATGGGAAAGAAAATATCTCCATTTCATCATTACATCCATCAATCATTAGCTCAGGGGTGCATCATATTTCTCATCTTGCTTTGTTTCAACATGGCCAAAATTCACATTGATTGAATCTTTAAAATCATATTTGTGCTTATCTTGTAGGTTCATGAATTGCATCAGGAGTTCAATACCGAGCTCAGGATCTTCAGTTTCTTCTGCGGCTCTAAGCAGTTCTTGTATAGGTATTTCTTTCAAACCTTTCATAGGTTCATCACAAGATGGTCTTGTCTCTCTGTAGATGGTCTGGCTGAGGTCATATTCATTCCCAAATGGGAATGAGAATAACTCCTCATCATGGATAAACACATAAGCTGATTTTTCTTCTTGAAAATCATTAAGAACCATTTCCTCTTCTTCATGGTTTGTATCATCTCGGCAATTCGGGGCTGCCCTCTTGTAACTCAAATCTCCTTAATGCTTATTCAAGGTGCATGCCTCTCCGGGAAGGCATGTATGACACTATCAAGATGGGAATATCCTCTTCCTCCTCAGTTATCACAAAGTGATTTATCCATTTGCTATCTTGGTATAAAATGTTAGCTTCTGGGCTTCAATTTCATACCATGTACCTCATCTTCTTCTCGTGAAGTAATTTATCCATGTCTCCCTTCATTGGTATGGTTGCAGATGACCAATTCATTTAAATTTTCCCTCCCAAGTCTTGTGAAACTTCTTCTTATCAACATTCTAAACGAGGATGCGACTTCTACTACCAAAATCATCGCTAAACCTTTCTTATCTAGAAATATGGAAAGAGCCACCTGTCCATCTTTTACCTTCCCTACAAGTGGGACTTCTTTTGACTCTAGGGAGTAACAAGAGCTAATGGGTGGAGTCATGGTAAGTTTGAGAGCCTTGACGACCTTCAAAGGAATCACATTATTTTAGGCACTTAATCTATTATGCAATTGTTCAAGTATATATTATCCAACAAGAATGGAGATGTAGAAAGGATCGACCTTGTCAGTCTTGGGTGTACTTAAGGAAAAAATGTTCGTGAGGGAGGCATATGTGGGTTTGAAACATGCCTTTGGAACTATAAGTTACAACATTTGGTGTTAGACTACCACTCCCGATATATTGGACGAACCTCTTAAATTATTTAGGATGAGTCTCAGTAAATATTCGGATTTCAAAGTATTTTGGACTTTTTCTTTGTTTACATATTTTATGTTGATTAGAGAACACTTGACAGAAAGAAAACAAGAAGTGTGCATGGGAAGTAAGGTCATATTCAAAGGTGCGAACGAATAGGAGAACACGTGCGTGGAGTAGAAGTTCAACTTTCGGGACTTAGCTGTTTTCACTCATAAAGGTCATTTTAAGAGATGGTGTGCGAGCTCAAAAATGAGACAGAGACGTGTGCACCATGCATTGACTATTTTGAAGGATAAGATACAAAGTGCATTGCATGGATACATGATAGGAATAAGATTATCACCGTAGTTAACTACTAGTAGTCTATTATTAGCACACTTACATGTATGGCTTTTTTGTAATGACTCGTGGCTATTAATAACATACAACCTATTTTTAGAATGGATAAGCGGTGAAGGGAAAGTCCCCACCCTTATATATATGTAGTAGACTGCGTAGTAGATATAGATGTATGATGGTGAATATACATACATAGGAGATTATGCTACTAAATGCATTACGTGCATACCACCGTTATTGTAATGAAGCTTTCGTATACTTATTGCATTTAATATAATGGAGGATATTAGATGAATCTAAGTGTTAGTTAGTTGTGTTTTCGAATCTAGTATGTTTTGATCTCATCATGGCTAATACTTAATTCTATTCTCCCTGAGATATAGATCTCGGCATGCTTTGTAGAATGATGTGTTAGTAATGGAACTACATGTGCTAAGTCTTCATCATGCTAACATCCTGCAACAACAACAACCCTAAAGAGGAACTGGTATCTTTGTGCACTTTGAGTGAGTTCTTAGTCTAGGTGAGTGATGTGCCAGTGCATCTAAGGTCTTTTTAGGCTTACACTACTTTCGAATTCTAGATCGCATCGTTGGTTCCATTTCAGGACCTATTTTTCATTGTTTTCAGGATGGTTCATGATGAAGACATACCAGTCGACCTTAGCAAGTGTTGAAGAGTAGATACATGATATCGAGGAAGAATATGCATGTAGGTTCAACACTAGATCGAGTTTAACGCACGCACTCGGGTGGAACAAAATCATATGATACTTTTATATGAGATTCTTTGATATTTTACCAAAGAGAGCTATATAGATGGTTGATTTCTTACGCATCTAAGAGGAATAGGAGGCATCATGCACTTGTCTAGATGTAGGAAGAATTTTAGGCCCTTTATGATGCTGATTTGATTTGGACTCGAGATTTGGATACGTGGTTCCGTGGTGTATTGAACATTTATATCTTGGAATACTCAATTTCCACTTATTTGTGTCTAGAGGTAGCTAAATTCTAGTTTTACGATATCCAAGGGAAATTTCTGTAAGGAATTCCACTTTGGAAATCAAGATCTTGATGGTAACTTTGAATCTAGAGAGTAAAACGATGGCTTGCTAAACCCCACCACATGTGGGAGTAGGGACATGATTGGTGAAGGATGGAGGACTTAGCGGTGGCAAGGAAGAGGGAAGAAAAGTGGCTTAAGTATAATGAGGTGTGTGAGAGGGAGATAGAGAAATAGCGTGATGTTGTAAAGTAGATGGAGTTGGGGAGAGAGATGGATCGTGAAGGATTTGGAGCTCACATAGAAGATATGGAGTTAGAGCGTCAGAACTCCCCCATCTAAGAAAGAATGACAAGGAACCCTCATGGTAATCAACCTATTCAAAGCACCACATTTAGAAGTGTGAGAGACTCTAGACATAAGGGCATGAAGCTTTACCACCTTCGCTATGGGTGCACCAGTTTTATTCCACTTTATAAGGCCGCGCGTGTGCTTGGTAGGTATATGCAGAAATCCATAGAGAAAATGGAAATTGATAGAATTTAATTACGGGAATGGCCTAGACATTTGACATCTTATCTACAAAGCCTCCAATGGAAGAAGAATTGAAATTCATAAAGCACTTAACTATGGGGGATAGTGCCAAGATCGAAGAACTCCTTCAGGAGTTATCAAGTAAATAATACTTAGGAGCACGTCTTGATGAAGAACTAGAGACCGATGCAACATTACTTTAACACACTTCCCTTGAGAAAGAGAAAGGAAAAATGGTCTACTTAGTAGTGATGAAGAATTAGATAACCTAGATGTAAACCATTCAATAGTGAGGCATGAGGTATTGGACAATTTGGATAAGGACATGTGCGCTATCATGAACCGATGAAGATAAAGCGGTGAATAGTGGAGCAGATAGAGACTATTGGTCGACTACGCGTGGCAAAAATTATAGAGTTACTAAGGGATTACCAAGAAATATTCCTTAGGGGTACCATGAAATTAAAGGCGTGCATGAATCATTAGGGAGATGAAGATAAATCTTAAAGAGGGTACGCACAAAGTTAGAAAGAGACCTTATAGGATGAACCCAAATTTGCATGAAAAGGTCAAAGAAGAGATTGATAACATGTTGAAGTCTAGAATTATCAAGCCCCTTGATGAGTCAGAATGGGTTAGTCCAATGGTGATCAATATTAAGAAGGATGGATGGATTAGAATATGTGTGGACTATAGGGAGATGAATGCTGCATGTGTAACTGATCCATTTCCTACGCCATTCACTGAGGAAATACTAGAAGGAGTTGCAGGGCATGAAATCTATTTGTTTATAGATGGGTTCTCTGGGTATCATCAGGTTCAGATTTCCCAAGAGGATCAAGAAAAGACTACGTTTTCTACTAAATGGGGTAGCTTTGCCTATACTGAATGCCTTTCGGTCGAAAAATGCACCTGCTATTATTTTGTGCATAGTTGTCCAAGCGTTCAAGGAATTTATTCACAACTTCTTATAGTTATATTTAGCGATTGGGACGGTGTATGGATTAGTTAAGGATCATTGTGACAATCTACGCTTAGTATTTAAATGGTGTGAGACGGTTGAGTATCTATTTGAACATCAAGAAGTGCATATTTTCTACACCGTTTGGGATACTCTTAGGACAAATAATCTGTAAGGAGGGTTTATTGGCTGATTTAAAAAGGTTGTAGTCATTATAGGCCTAAGGGAGCCTACCAGTCAAAGTGAAGTGCGTAGATTTTTGGGTCATACAGGATATTACAGGAAGTTTATCAAAGGATATGCCAAAGTTTCTACACCATTAGAAGAGTTACTTAAAGGGAAAGGTATGTTCTACTGGGAGAACAAGAGCAATGAACATTCAAGACGTTGAAGGAGAAACTTACTACCACGCCTATTTTGTGTTTTCCTTTATGGGACAAACCATTTCATGTACATGTTGACGCCTATGGCATGGCCATTGGCACGGTGTTGGCTTAACCTAGAGAAGGTATTATAGATCATCCTATTTCTTTTCTTTGGTAGAAAGCTAACTCTTGTAGAACAAAATTACACAAATACAAAGTGCAAAGCTTTTTCAATGATCTATTCATTTGTATAAATTCCACCAAGTACCTACCAGCTACACCATTTGTCTTTTATACAGATCACATGGCATTGAAGTATTTGGTAAATAAACTTGTTTTATAAGGGTGCATATGTCGATGGGTGCTCTTATTTCAAGAATTTGATTTGACATTGTGGTAAAACTAGGAAAAACTAATTCTAGACCAGATAATCTATCAAGAATATAATCGGGAGAAGAAGCATAGGCAATTAAAGATAACATGTGAGATGCACAATTATACAGGTTACAATGCATGCCATCAGAACCAGAGGACATTGCTTTGTGTTTCTACAAACGGGGATGACACTAGAAGGAATGAAATCCTTGGAGAAGAAACAACTTGCTATAAGCACCGCACCTTATAAGTTAATCAGTGGTGACTTGTACAAATTGAAATTTGAGATGAGGTATTGTGCCATTGTGTATTAGAACATGAGCACATAGATATTATGTAAGAATATCATGATGGTATTGTGGGTGACCACTATGCTTTGGTGATGCCATAGTGCATAAGATTCTACTCTCTGGATTATGGTGGGAGACCCTATATAAAGATTGTAAGGAATTTTGTAAGGCATGTGATCATTGTCAACGTCTTGGAAAACTAGGTCAATGAGATGAAATGCCTTTGAGACCTATGCCAAAGTCTGCAAAACCATTTGAGAAATGGGCTATAGATTTTGTGGGTCCTATTTCACCAATTACCTGTACGAAATGGATCACACTACATCATAACTTACACAGACTATCTGACAAGGTGGGTAGAAGTAGCACCTACAAAGGACTATACAACGGCTACAACAACTTGGTTTCTATGGGAAAATATTATTACAAGGTATGGATGTCCTTTGAGTTTGACCAGTGATAGGGGCACACATTTTCTTAATGAGACAATCATAATTTTATTGGATGAGTTCATGATTGCACACCATAAGACTACATCCTATCATCCTCAAGAAAAATGGAAATACTGAGGATTTCAACAAAATTTTGAGCCTAGACATTGAAAAAAATTTGTGATCTTTGGAAGGAAGGATTGGGATGACAAAGTGTCTCTTGTTCTTTGGGCATATAAAACAACTTATAAGAGATAGAATAAAGCCACACCATTTCAGTTAGTGTTTGGCACAGAAACAATTCTTCCTATAGAATTTATGTTACCTTATTTGCATATTACGTGTGCTAGAGGTCTAGCTAATGAGCAAGATTTAGAAGAACAAATTGAAAAGATAATTAAGTTGGATGATCAATGAGCCATAACATGTTGGAGTTAGAAGAAAGAAAAGGCCAGGCATAAAGCATGGCATGATAGAAACATAAGGGATAAGAAGTTTGAGATTGTACAAATGGTACTTCTCTATGACTCTAAGTTCTTGCGCCATCTAGGAAACCTTAAGGTACATTGGTTGGGGCCGTATGTTATCGCTTACATCCTTGAAACATAGACTTTCTAGTTAGAAGCACTTGATGGAACATGACTATCCAATTACTTCAACAAGATTATATTGAAGCCCTACAATAAATAAGTCTTCTTGGTGTTTGTAAAAAGGAAATATTTCTATTTAGATTAGGTTTTCAATTCTACATTCCCTTATTGTGTTTCCTTCTTTGTTGCTATGCTTTGTCAATTTAGTTATTGTTCTTGTGTAATAAGTGCGCTTGCGCATATGAAGCTAATTACTATATGAAGCATGTTTATGCGTAGAGGACTGCACATACTTTTAGTGTGGGGTGGTAGTCAATATCTAGGTACAAGATTGTGGGGATTGAAAGGTGAAAGGAAATAGGCTACTACGGGTGTTTTTCAAGTCAAAGGATTGATTCTACAAAGTGAACAAAGATGGAGATAAATGAATGGATAGTATAACATGAGGTAAGTAGAGGCCATAACAACTATTAGAAGAAGGTGCAGTGATGAGGTACTTAGGCAACATGACACATGCTGAAGAGAATTCTATGACTAGAGGGTAGGAAGGCACGCGAGAAGGTTATAGTTGGGCGCGAAGATGTACCTCATGGAAATAATGGAATTGGTTGATTAATGAGAGGGTATTTGGTAGGTGAAGGAGCAAGTAAATGCATCAAAAATTTGAAAATCTATATAAGGATGGAATGCGAGTTCATTTTTACCATTGTGATTAAGAGTATTTGAAAAATATCTAAGTGCAAAGAGCCAAGTGATCAAATTGAGGTGTGAAAGGTGTGTAGCCAGTTGTGACGAAGAGATCTATGCATAGAAAGAGCTTGCGTCCCCATTGGTGAAGGGTTTGAGTGAAGCAAGGTGATGGAGAGGAGCGAGGGCATATGATTTCACCTAGGGCATGTTGAATTGAGCTAGGGTTTGATTCACACATTACAGAATTCAAGAGGCGAGTATTTACAAAGGATTGCAAGGTAGAAATGGCACCTAAGAAAGTAGTTGCAGCAAGAGTGAAGGAAAAGAAGAAGGTGGTTGTAGAAGAAGAGGAGATGGCTCGAAAGTAATTTTTTTAAAATGCAATATCTAGAGGGGGTCATCGTAGGCTAGGAGTGGGATTCTCACATAAGGAGAAGCAAGGTGAGTGAGTACAACCACCATACCACAAAGAATAAGAAGGAGCTTGATGCTTTGCTAAACAAAATGATGAATAAACACATGACAAATGACATGCCGGTGTACAACAATGTTGGTGGGAAGATCTTGAAGAATATTGGAGTTTACCAGCTATACGAGCTCCCTTACTTTAGGAAATATGAGCCCTTGTACCAGTGGCTCATGAGTAGAGTGCACGAAGATTTTTCTACTTTGCAGGATGTAGAGCCAGAATTTCAGCCATGCTAATATCCATGGTAACAAGATTGAAGGGAACAGGAGAAGATTTGAATAATTATTTAATAGATAAGGCTGAAATATTGGAGACTAGAAAGAAGCTAGGATACAAAAAGTGTTCACGTGACATAAACATAGATAAACCGAAGAAGTATCCAATTGTGTAGGCAGCCACACACCTTGTGAAAAATTTAAATGACCAGGAAAGGTGGTCACAAGTGAACACCATGTGGCTGTACATTGCTAAAAGAATTTCTAAAGGGGTGGTCTATAATATTGCAGGTTACATTGCAGAAACTATTGTTGAAGAAGCACACGGGAGGAAAGATCATATTTGGAGCTGTTATTGTCGATGGTGTACATGGAGATCAAAGTACCTGATGGACCAAAAGAGAAGATATGGGAGTATCCCATGGAGCATAAGTCACCATAGGAGTGGTTCAATAAATAACCATGTGAAGGATCCATGATAGAACCAATCAAGAAAAGGGTTGAGAAGTGGTATGATAGGGTGCACACAGCCTTCGAAGAAGAATGGTGTATCCCTAAGGAATTACCTTTGGTGGTTGGAAAGACAATTTAGTTCACTGTATACCAACACTTTTGCATAGCACAATTCACCATGAGGGATGGAACATGGAGCCCTTGGTATAAGTTATCATATGCCTTCATAGAAAGGTATTTCTAGGCATCAGTACATAAGCTCACAAATGTGTGACGGCTAACTTTCAATGTGGAAGAGGTATATTATGACTACCACATGCTAAGGAAGAAATATATGTATCCAGGATGAGGTGCATATATTGAAAGGATCATTTATGATGTATTGAGCATTAAACCAGTAAGTTTGGATGTGGGAGATGTTGGAGCAACACTGGTGTACCTTCAACTGAAGCCCAAGTTGGAGAATAACAAGTATGTGGAAGATGAGTTCACACTTCCATAACTACCAAAGGTTAAGCATACCATGGAGAACATTCCAAAACCTAAGCCCATAAAGACAATTGAAGTGGAGGATGAGGAGGATGAGCGCAAAGATAGTGGGGTTTGGAACATAGAGGTAGAAGACATCCTACGAATAAGGATGAAGTTGAACGTGAAACTACACCACCTTAACCAAAAGAGGGGGATGATGAGGATTTGGGTGCGGTATAAGGAGAGCAAGTGATTTAAGAGAGTGTTTAGGAGAACAAAAACCCAAGGTGCTACTTTACAAATAGTGCGCCGATCACCAAGACTCTCTCTATAGAAGGAGATAAGCGAGAAAAGGAGAAGGAAACTAAAATTGAATGAGGAATATAAAGAGTCGGAGGAAAGCATTCATAATTCTCCTACACTTCCGAGAGAATGTAGAGGGACAAAAAGGTGAAGGAAGGAGAAGAGGAAGAGAAGAGAACATATGAGATAGCTACGAGACTGCTCGGGACATGGAAACACAAGTTCAAAATCTGGAATCTCAAGTTCCTAAGTAGCCTAGGTTAAGAAGAACAAGTGGAGAGCACATTCCACCAGCCATGAGTTATATTGAGGATGCAGTAAAATTATTCAAGACCATTTCAAGAGAACACAGACATAAAAGGACTTATATGGCTGGGAATTAATGGATGAATATATGGCTACAGTGCGCACCAGGAAACAATTATAATGTTTGATGCACAAACACATGGATGAACCAGATTTTGATGTGTGTGAAGATTCATGCAAATCGAGGAGGTTGAAAAAGACAGCTCAAGGTAGACACATAACAGTAAAGCCTACTGTTATGTTGGATTAATAGGTGAAAAATGCATTGGTAAAAGTCTCAATAGAGGTGGTAATGCGGAATATGGACAAGGCTACCACAATTAGGGTGATAAGGGAAGAGATCAAAAATAAAAATGAGGAGATAGCGCACATAACATAGGAAATTGATGATAATGTCATAAGAGCTAGGCCACACTTAGAGCCAAAGGTACCAAAGACGTTTCCTTTGGAAATACACTATATAGGTACATTGGTGGTATTAGTGCTCAAAGATGAACCTCTATGCATGCTAATGCCAAAGGATCTATCACAAGATGCAGAGTGAGAAAAGGATTCAATGATATGAAAGATTGCATCATATGAAGGAATGCTGCAAGAATCGTAGGAAGAAGCTGAAGAAGGTAGACCAATCCTTGAACATATGAACATCTCCGAGGCGCTCATCAACATAAAAACCCTGGAAGAGAACAATGAGGTGCAAAAAGTGATGAAGGATGATACATTGGGCCACACAAAAATATTAGCATTGGTTAAACAAAAGCATGAGGCCCTCGGGAAGCGGCCTAAGAACCACACAAAAATCAGCTAGAAGATCTTGGGAAACTCATTGCCCAGAAGATGTATTTGCTCAAGGGAAGGATGAATGCAATGTCTAAAATTGTGTTGGTCTTGCAGAATGAGAAAGGAGAAATTGTGAAGGAGGTAATGGAATCCATTACTGTGGAAATTCCAAAAAAATTAGAGGAAGCACTCATTAAGTGGTAGACCCTAGAGGCCAAGATAAAGGAGGAATATCCTGAATTAATTTGTCGGGATACAAAATAGGAAGTGTAGGATAAAAACATTATTTCATTCATTCAAATTATTTCTATTCTTCTATTCTTTGATTCGTTTTGGAGATAACCATTTTCAGGGTGACAATGAAATTAGTGTGGGGTAATGTTGATTAGAGAACACTTGACAGAAAGCACACAATAATTCCACATGGGAAAGTAGGTCATATTCAAAGGCACAAACAAATAGGGAGAACACCCTCGTGGAGTAGAAGTTCACTTTTAGGACAACCATTTTCTCTCATGAAGGTATATTTTGAGAGATGGCATGCAGAGCACACAAACAAAGGAGAGACATGCATGCCACACACTGGATATTTTGAGGGATCGGATACAAATCACTTTGCATGGATACATGCTAGGAATAAGATTATCACCGTAGTTAACTACAATAGTCTATTATTAGCACACTTGCATGTGTGGCTGTTTTTGTAATGGCGCATGACTATTTATAGTATGCAACCTATTTTGGAAGGGATAAGCGGTGAAGGACAAGTCCCCACCCTTATACATGTAGTATATTGTGTAGTATATATAGATGTATGATGGTGAATATGCATATATAGGGAGATTATGCTGCTAAATCTATTACGTGCATACTATTGTTATTGTAATGAAGCTTATGTATACTTATTGCATTTAATATAATGGAGGATATTGGTTGAATCTAAGTGTTAGTTTTGTGTGTTTCTAAATCTAGTATGTTTTTGATCTCATCATGGTTAATACTTAATTCTATTCTCCCTTAGATATAGATCTGGCATGCTTTGTAGAATGATGTGTTAGTAATGGAACTACATGTGTTAAGTCTTCATCATGCTAACATCCTACAACAACAACCCTAAAGAGGGACCTAGTACCTTTGTGTGCTTTGGGTGAGCTCTTAGTCTAGGCTGAGTGATGTGCCAATGCGTCTAAGGTCTTATTAGGCTTACACTACTGAATTTTAGGCTACATACTTCTATTTAATCAAAAGGAGCATATGTGGGTGAAGGTGATGAAGGGAATGATTTTGGATTTAGGACAAGTTTGGAAGAAGGAGTAGATTTTTAGGAATGGAGGGTATTTTAAAAGGTACTCTAGGAGCTTTCAAATTACTAGAATTTACAGGGGAATATTTACATTTATACTTGGAAGAGGCATCGGAAGACTTACTTGGGATTGCAGGAGCCTTCTTACTTGCTACAAGATCATGCTTCAACAATGCAAACTCCATGGAGGGTGGGAGCGGAGATCCTCGACTAATTATTTTGTTTACAGAGTCACCACAGGAGGATCTTCAATCTTATTTTTCTTTACAATAGTGGAGGGAGATGTTCCTTTATTAGACTGAGAATGAGTGAATACCGCACATGAGAAACTAGGTGCATCTTCTTCATCTTCTTCATCACCTCTAGAATACTCACAAAATATGATTTGTGTATCGTTCTCAAACTCATCACTTTCTAGGAAATCACCACCTTCACTTTCTGGTTCAAGCTCCTCTTCATTTTCTTACTCCTACAATTTTCATTGATAGGTGGGGCCTCCAAGGAAAGCCTTGGGGTGCTCTTGCAATCTGATTTATGTTGCTTCTTTGAGAAGAAAATCGTTCAAATATTTCCCTCTTCAATGATGTCATCTCATTCACCAATTTTTGCAGCAATGGGTCTACATTCTCCCTTCTCTAGGATGTTGTGTCTTTCCTTTGAAGGATTATTGATCTTTCCTCCAAAGAGGATGAGATCATCATCAACTTCAATGGCCATCCTTTGTGCTTCTATGAATTTACTTGGTTGAACTCTTCATAGGATAAATCCTACCTTCAATGATTGAGCATTGATGAATAATCTCTTGACATTGTTTTCAGATGGTGAATCCTCTTCTGGTATCCTACAAAGAAACTAGTTGAAATGAGCCATGAAGTCTCTCATAGTTTCATTTTATCCTTTCTTTATTTTTTCCAATTGAACAAGGAGGTCTTGACAGTCCTCAGTAAATCAATCTTTCCTCGAACTTCCTTTTGATGTCATTCCAACAAGTGATGGATTGGGTAGGTAGGAGGTAGAACCATTCCAGCTGCTTTTTCTTGGAGAGACTCCACGAAAAATATTATAGCAACATCTTCATGTTGGACACCAAGAATCCCACATGATGTGGTGAAGGCCGATATGTTATCTTCAGGGAGTTGTGTGCCATCACCTTTGAAATTTGGAAAGTTCTTGCGGGATTTTTGGTAGATCATGAAGAGGAGGTTCAAGAGCAAGCGGGCATGTATTTATTCCCCATGGAACAATGGGTTGGGGTCTTTCTAATTCATCTTCCATTGTCATTTATGCTTCTTCTTTAGCTCTTGCTTCTATTCTTATTTGGGAATTCAATGATCAAGGGTGATTGAAAAATGAGAGAATTTGAAGGGGAGTATCAACAGGAGTTTGGATAGGATTTCCAGGTGAACTTATTGAAGATCCAAATGAAGAGGAGGCTTGAGAGAATAAGTATGGATTATCTCTAATTAATTCTTGCTTATTTTGCAAAGCCTCAAAATTGGAATCAACACCACCTCTCAACCTGTTCAACCTAGTGTATCTTCCTTTAACCAGATTTTTGAAATTCTTGAAGTGGGAATATGAAAAGACATTGTGGAATATGAAAGGTCATGTGTAGGAATTGATAGTGTATATTTCAACAATGGCTTTTCATGAACTTTTTTTTGGTTTTTTCAATATTTAATTTTATTTTTGAATTTTTAGACCTTGTGGTCATATTTTGGGTGCAAATGCTGCCAAGTCTACCTCATAGTGGGTGCCCAAAACTGTTGGTGAGAAATTTTTTTTTGGGTGGTCAAACTTATGGATTTCTTACCAAAGCTCTAGGAATCTAAGTCCCTTTACTTAACTGGTGCAATCTGCCCTATGTGCATGCACACGTGAAAGTGAGTTTTCTCCGGTGGCCTTACAACCGAGGATCAATAGGGGCACTCCACTAACCCTATGGAAAAGCTAGCAATCTCTTACTAGGGAAGAATTTGTCTGAAGAGTGGAAAGAGGAGTGAGAAATGATATGGGAGAACTAACATTGTAGGTATAAAATCAGATTCTTGCACAAATTAGTTTGAAATTTCAACACATGCATTCATGAGAAGAAACAACTCTGCAAATAACAACAAGACCAAATATAATTTATTAATCACAAAGTATCAAGAAAACCCTTAGTCAAAGAAAGATAGAAACTCCTTCTTCTTGTATTGATTGCTTAAACAAAAGTTGTACATAGTGTGGGAATGGAAGAAATTTGAGAGTGGAGGAAAGTAGAAGAAAATGGCTATCTCCTTTTCTTTCTCTAAGTACAATGCACTCTTGAGTTTACAAGATCAATTGCCAACCTTTTGAAATGGGAATGGCTTTACAATTTATAGAGTGAGATATGACTCTTCATCTCCCCCCAATGCCTTTTCATATGTCCTCACATAACTTAAAACTTTTCAACTTCCTAGGAAACTTTTAAGTCCCTTTTATAACATAAAGGTGACTTATTACATTAGGAACATTAATACATATGAAAAAGTGCAATCCCAACACAAAATTAGAACATTGAGAAGAGAGAGAAATTTGGGGAAGAGGAGAGAGAGAGAGAGAAAGAAAGAAGAAGAAGAGGAGATGTCATTCCCAATGAAATCCATTAATCCTTGTTGATTGAAAACTCAAGTGTAGTGAGAACTTTAAATCTTTGAACTCCTTGCACCCTGAGAAACTCCTTCAAATTAACTCATGAATGCGAATGCCAAGTTGAATAAACTATTCTATTGTTGATGACTACAACTCCCACCTATGATATGATATAAATGTGACCCAAACTATGTAGTGAGTGTCAAAAACATTGTGAGTGTTGATATGATCATCCCTCTATGTGATGATTGTGCCAAACTTTCCCTTTGAGAATAACTTGTTATTTTTAGAACATGAGCCCATGCTCTGCTATTCTAGAACATATCATCTATCTTGCTCCAGTTTCACCTTCTGAACCTTCTACCATATTCCAACCTCCTATGTTCCTGAGATATTGTTATTTTTAGCACATTTCTATTTTTAGCAGGTTGCTATTTGAGGACCTACTATTTTGGGGAAGAAGTTGTTTTTGTCTTACTTTCCATTTTACCCATTTTCTATTTGTCTTGAGTGACTAAACTTAAAATTCAGTGGGACTTGCCATTTATAGCATGTGAGGAAGTATAACATATGCTATTTTTAGTAAATGGTGAAAACAACCTTTGTTTGTGATGGGAACAACTATTTTGGATTTGTCTCTTTGTCACGAACTTGTGCTCCAATTTTCATCATGATTCACTTTCTAGAAAGCTCAGAAATGAAAAATGAAAATATATGCCTAGTAATAGCTTCGGGTATGGAGCTACTATGGAATAATATTGATAAAAAATAAGTCCTTAATATCTTGAGAAATGAGAAATTCATCGTGCAAAAATAGTTTGAGAGAAACTAGATTTTTTGGAGACCCTTCCTTTGAATTCAAGGGTTTCGCCTCCGGATCTTGGAATTTGAAAATTTCTTCGAAGAGGGGAAAATGTTGATAAAAACAAAACCATAAATATCCATAAAAAATAGGGACTTCATGGTGTGAAAAATATTTCACACGAAACTAGATTTTTCAACGATCATTCCCTCAATTTTCGTGTGATTTCACCCACTGGAACCCTCGAGAAGTGGAGAGGTAGCTCGCTGATTTTTTCCATTACTATTTTATGGCAGCCATTAATGGAGCTTGAAATTTTCAGGTCTAGTTTTTTTCTCCATTCTCATGAAATCAAATCCATTGTGATAGGTTTTTGCTTCTTATCTTTGGTGAAATTTTCCTTCAATTTGGTTCCGGTTTGATAGAAATTGAAATTTGTTCTTCATGGAGCTGGAAGTGAAATTTATTTGCTGTGAGAATTCCTTTCTACAAATAGGAGGTTTAAATATGAGTTTTTAATGGCCTTTAAGAGATAATAACTCATAAATAGATGGTTTGTCAATCCATGCACCGGTTTGGAAGATTTCTTCAAATTTAAATTTCATGGAAATGGGGATTTCCACTGTTCTTCTTCTCTGTTCTTCATTTATTATTCTTAGCTAGATGAAATATTATTCTAAAAACTATGTATCACCATGGGGTAGAGGATTTAATTTATGTGGTGAAGCTTGTTTGAGTTCAGCAATGGTGGCAATGGTGAGAGTTACTGAGCAAGTTGTGCACGGAGGAGTTAGATGTTAGAAGAAAGAAGCATGAGGAATTTTTAAATTTTAAAAATTATGCATAGAGAGGGGTGTGAATTTTTTTCCTTACTTCCCTCACCTCAAAGGTACATTAGGAACATCAATTTCCACTATGAGCAAGAAGGTGACATGTGGCATTGATCCGACGATAGGGAGTGAGAGCTAGAAAATCAGCTTTAAAAGCACCGAGGGGCTAGAAAGGTCACATGGGTGATCAAAGTATTTCCTATGGGCTTGGGTGAATTTTTCAAGGTTTTATGTCCTCACCTATGAGGAATGTGAGGGACATCAAATTCCATGATGATCCTAGAGCTGACACGTGGCGGAGATCCGACGATAGAGGGAATTTGAGCTCCAAATTACACCCGAGGGCTGAATTGACAATCTTGAAGGTCACATGGGGTTCCATAGGTCACATGGGGGCTAGGTGAATTTTTACAAGGTTGATATCCCTAACCCTGAGGGACATCAGGGACATAAAATCCTTCCAGGCTCCTGGAGCTGACACGTGTCCTCCAAAATTTGGCTAACTCCGAACTCACTCCAAGAGGACAACTTGACGATGATAACTTGAGCTCCCGATGGGATTTTTAGAAAAAAATTATATGATACTAACTATAAATGGAACTTTTGAATCCAATGGTGGGGGTATAATGTCTTGATTCTTCCATTTGATCCTTGAAAAATAGGATTTTTTATTTGGTACTCCACCTATGCCTAAGAACAACTGCCTGTAATTCTAATGCACAAAAGTTTTGTGAAAAAATGATTTCACCACCTTGTAGGGCTTGGAAGTATCTTTTTGGATACGTATTTTTTTTTCTCCTAACTCCATCTGAAGCTCTAGGAATCACCTTCCAAAGCTGAGCGGCTATTTTTCTTAGTGTACTAACTAGGCATGTGAACCCTAATTTTGGCGAAACTGCCCCAACTTCTCTGAGTCCTTCCAGAATCTTCCTGAATCATTTCCATGATGTCCTAAGACCTTAAAATTACCTCCATGTCCATTTTTTATTCTATTATATGTTCCATGAGGTTTCTCCATCCCTAGGAAGTCCAGTGATAGCCCTTCCCAAAACTACATGTAGCTTGCAATTTTTGATGAACTCCTAAAATCACCTAGGGGAATGAATGAAATTTCCTAAATAATCTAGGGGGATGATATGAAATTATTTGGGAGGTCACTTGGAATTACTAGATGGACCCATGGTGTCTAGGAATGATAGGACTTCGAAAAATTAACACAGGGGTATAGTTGTCATGCTTAGAAATTGTTAATTTCCTTATTGTACATTTGCAGGGAAAACAATTAGTCATTTTTAATTTTTTTCTTATTTATGCATTTTTGAAGAATCGATAACAAAGAACTCCAAGATAAAATAATATGTGATTTGAAAAGAAATAAAACAATAAGATACAAAATCTAATAAAAAAGGGACTAAGGGCATCCCACTTGTCGGGCATGCTTTAGAATGTTTATGGTGGATTTGTTTACTTATTATATCACGAATCACCAAAACTTAGAGGAAAATAGGGTTTAATGATACCTGCATCAAAAATACAATGTTGAGATGTATGAATACAAAACAGTAGGGGACTCCTACTTCCAACAAATGAGACAAACATATATAGAGATAAATAACTATATAAAATAGAAATTAGAAAAGGATATGATGAGTTACTCAACAAAGGTTAATCCTAGGAACCAAATGGCTTCCTTGAAGGGTTTTAACTCATTTTACAATCAAATTATAATGATATCAAGATAATTGACAATAAAGGATGATTAAACATCCATAGGGATAGAGATATCTTGCTCCATGTGATAGGTGGTCGAGGAAATGACTATGGATTTATAATTGTAATCGAACCATGCTTGTTAAGTAACATCATGTACTTTACATATGAATTCAAGTTGATATTTGATGTCTTCAATGTTTAGTGTCAAGGAGATAACAAAAGACTTAGTTCATGCACTTTGTCAAATTGATCCTGCACTAGTGGTTGTGAAATAATAGGAAGATCGTAGATGCTTGTAATCAGATGTTCTGACCAAAGTAAAATTGTCTACAAGTAAAAAACTTGGAAACAAGTGCTGATTAGATTAAAAATAGATTGATATATTGATTGAAAATGTAGGAAATATTATTAAAATGAAAAAATATAGGGATCACTAATGATTTGGGGTAGTCTTTGCGATTTAGACGAATAGTTAGAGATTATTGTGAAAAGGTTGTTTTTTTAATAAGATAAAAGCTGGATATGAAATGAATTATCTAAGGACTAATATGGTCTTTAATATCACTCGTTGATAAACTGAATATGAAAAGAAGTGACAAAAGATTAACTTTGATATAAAAGGATAAGAAACAGGTCCAAGGGAATCTTACATGGTTTGTGAAGCTTCTACAAGCATGTAACATGGATGCAAGAGATTTCAAGATGTCTCGTAGGGATGTCATATAAGTCAATCTCGAGAGAACCAGATATTTTGCTAATTCTAGAGGATCCCCATTCATGAAGTTTGTTGATCTTTATATAATTTAGTTAGAATCGTTGGTAATCAGGGAAAAGTGGAGAAACCCACTTGGAATTTTTTTCATCCACTTCCAAAAGGGTTAATTTAGGTAAAGAAATGATTGAATATTGTTAGGAATGTGTTAAGGGAGTTGGGAGGCTAGAAGGTTTAGGTTAAAATGGAATAGGAAAAGTTTTAGGTTATTAGGGTGTTTTAGGTGAGTAAATAAGTATTTACTAAGTGGTAAGATAAGATTTAATATTTTGAATGAAAATGTGATGGGTGTGAATGAACAATGTAAGGTACCAAAAACAATTGTTTACATCATGCACTAAATCTAATATCTAATTCATTATGTGATGTAATCTATCATAACTTGTTGTTCAATCATAAACTATAATCCTCAACAATTTATTTTGGTGGATATATAAATTTTTTTTGGTTTTATCTAGTCATCCCCAACATTTCCTAACATGGCATCACACTAGTTGTGTTTATGCTTGTGTAAGATATATATGGTTTTTGTGATCTATAGTTGTAAAGAATCTTGTAGATCTAAAGTACTTGGAAATTTTCAAGATCCGTGACACCCTAACTAGTGTAGACATTTTTTTTTGTCCTACAATGATTTTATAAAACCCTAATTCAATGTGAATTAAGATAAATGTGGAGTTCTTGGATGCTTTAAATTAATATGGATGATCAAAACCTAGGTTTTCTTGAATTTAATCCTTTTTTAATGATTAGATCTAGTTTTTAATCATCCATAACCTTATTTTATATTTTTAGTATTACCATGACATTTTAATTTTTGTGTAGATTATACCAAGTGTTGTGTAATTTATTTTCTTGTTATGCATCATTTTTGCATTTTACATGGACTTTTTAAGTTTTGCACGGTTTTTAAGTATTTCATGGATTATTTGTGTGTTGTGTATATTTTCCTTAATTTCGTGGCTCTTTATTAATCATTTAATATTTTACATGCCCAATTATCTCCATCACCCACCATATTAATTCAATTCATTAATTAATTAATTAATTTACATTAATTAATTAATCATTTAATATTTTACATGCCCAAATCCATTAATACATTTATATCCTGCTTTCCCTAACCAACCTTCTAATTAGGATGATTTATCCTACATATAAATCACCTTGCTTTTCTATCTTTCATCCATCTATTTTTATTCCCTAACTACCTTGGATTCATCCCAAGTCATCTAATCCTGCAATATGCTTTAAAGCATTTCACCCAAGCCTTAAAAAATCATCCAAATCCACCTTAAATAAAAAAATCATGCCCATTAGGGAAATCTTTCCCCGTGATCGGTGCCGACCCAACTTGGGTGTCATCGATCCACTTTAAAACAAGTGTTTTCTTTCCATTATGGACATGGGGATGCAATCAATCAATCAAAATAAATCAAAGAAATCAGAGCTTCCTCGTGACTTCCTAGAGCTTCTTGAATATTACAAACATCCCATCCATCATCCAATGTGTTTTGCATCACTCACGATCTTCCTTCGTGAGATTTCTTACTTTATTCTTTTATCAAGTTTTCTATCAAATTATATTTTCTTTCTTGTAGATTAACTTTGCTAGGTCTAGAGAAACATCAACCATCACTCAAAACCTCTTGTTCTAGTCCTAGTGCTTGTACGTTTCCATATTCAGCTATTTTTTTTGGCCTCATCTTAATCTTGCTATCGTTACCACCGATCCTCCTTGGTTGCCATTGACCAGGGGCCTTGTCCATCCAAAATCTACCTAAAAATCCTTTTCTATCCTTTATCCCACATTTATGACCCTTTACTTCTTTTCTATAGATCCTCCTATAATAGCTACATAGGTCCTATCAAGCTTTTAAGATTTCTCTCAAACTTTACAAGTCTACATATTTCATCTATAGCTCTAGATTCATCCTCCCAAGAGTCCCTCAATCGACCTACCATGTGCAGAGTGGGGTCATTGTCGACCCAAACTAGGTAACCTTTATTTTGTAGTTATTGTCATCTAACTAGCTTTAGATCAATTTTTGCCATTTTTTAGATTTAGTGATAGCTCTGTTTCTACATGCTTTTTCTTTATTTCATCCTTATCTAAAAAATGGGGTTGACATCCACCAAGGAAGCTAACTACTTCTTGGAACCGACATTGTTTAGAAGCCCCCACATATATTTATCTAATCAAATATATTTCAGTCTTTTTACAGTTTGGCAGCAATAACAATCCATCATTCAATGCCCATATCAAGCATCAAGCATCCGAGGTAACATAAACCCTCTATCATTTTGAGTTGACTAGTTTCTTTAGTAGCTAGTGCATTCATTTACATTAAGAAATGAGAAATTTGGACAAAATTCCTAGCATGCCTGGTGGGACCACCCTTTAGGTGGTTTCTTTTTTTTTTATCTATACTTTTTTTTTTTTCACACTAACATTGCAATAATGAGGCCTTGACTTTTATTTTTTTTTGTTCGTGGCTTGGATCACTCATCACTCAAAAGTGTAGAAAAATAGGAAAATGTTATCCAGGTATTCTTCTTTTCCTTATTTTCTCCTTTTTGCATCATACCTTCCCTTCTTTTTTGTGTACTCATCAAACATCACATCTTGTTTTGGGCTTAAAAGAAACCTTTCTTTTGCATCCTGCTTGCTCATATAGTTTAAGTAGGGGTTCAATATTTGCTTCATCACATGTCTTATCACACACAACCTAAAACTTCACAAATCAATTAACACATCAAAACATTCCTTTCACTGGTTCACTGATTGGGATTTGATCACCCAATAGGAGACCATTTCAGACATTTCCCAACCACAACTTACCTGAGACCAAACATAGTTTTCCATCTCCTAGGTCCTCCTTTCACATCCATCCTCTTCACACTTTCTTAATCAAAACATAAAAAGGAATTGTTTTCTTTCTTTCCTGTTTAAAAATGGAACCAAAATTTTCCTCGAGCAGTTCTCAAGTAGTCCTCTGTGACCCCATCAGACCATCATTGCTTCTAGGGCTTCCTCTAGCCCTATCTATGACTATATCTTCATCATAGACCTCCCATCTCTCACCCATATCGATCCATAGACCATGCTTCACCCTCATTTCCTTATGCATCATCCCCTTTATCTCCATCACCTTATACTCCATTGCCTTATATCTCATCACCTTTATCCTCATCATCTTTAGCCTCATCCCCATACACCATTCCTACTTCTACCCCATCATCTTTGACCTCATTACCTCATGTCCTCCTTCTGTGTCACCCAACATCACCATACCCACTTCTCTTATGGATATTCCTCATGAGAACCCCATCCATGACTTCCTTCTCCATAGGTATCATTAGTCAATACAGATCTACTCCATCTTATGACATCTCTCCTCCCATCTCACCGAGGGATACCTCTCGATGAGCCTACCATATTAGATCTCCCATTCTTGCCCCATCTCCATCATCTCATTATGATCCCACTTATCACCATGCTCCTACATCCCCCCAAGCAATCCAATCCTCATCACATGACATATTTAGACAACCATTTCCTAATCCTCCACCACTAGCCAGTTCATCTTCACCTTCTACATCACACCTATTTAACCCATTCTCAATCAATACCATACATCAGACACCTCTTTCCACATCAGTTTCACCCATTTCCTCATCTACTTCCATCCTAAGTATTGTGCCCTTGGCCCCTTCTAACATTATTCCTACATCTATCACATCTACAGTCACCTTACCTACCTCCCTTACTTCTACCACTTCTCTTACAACCACATCTAGTCCTACTCTCACTACATCTACATCAGCCTTGGCCACACCTACTCTCTCATCTCACACTTTCACCACACGCATTGACATCCTTATCACACATTTATTTTCCTATGCCCACATCACCTCATACTATGTCTACCCGACATCCCTACCACCTATCTCATCACTTATGACCACCCCTTACTTACCTCATCTCCACATCCACATCCACATCTATTGCCACACCTATCACACCTCCCCAATCCACTCATGTGCCTTTTGACACTCATACCTCTTCCATCCTATCCTATCTCATCCACCATCTTCCCCATCTCACATAGATATCATTAATCACATCATCCTAGATGCCTCTCATCATTTCCACACCCCCACCTATTAGATCCCACACCTACATCTATTTTATCTACTTCATTGATTTTGCACCTCCATCCCCATCTACTCAGTAGATCCTATTCCTCTATACACATCTATTCCACCCTTACCTTGTCCTTACCTTAGTAGATTATATCGGTCCCCTCTTTTTGTACTTCTACCTACTACCTACCACATCGACCATTGTCACCATATCCCCATTATCTCCCTCTTCCTCCACACCACCTTCATCATTTGAGAAATATTGGAGGGCACTTCAACTTTAACAATCCACTATAGGTGACCCTCATATTTCATCCACACAACCAGACATCCCCACATCTAGCCAATATTTACCCTCCCTAGAATCCATCATGCAGAAGCTACTTCCGCCATCAACCACCATGCCATCACCAGATCCCCAGTAGATATTATTTTCATCCCTACCAAGGGTACTCCTCAAAAATCCAAATCTAAAGACCTTGGCATCCTTCCACAATAGTCCCTTGAGCATCCTCATAAGAAGATCAACATCCCCCAATCAAGACCAAATCTACATCTTCCATCTTGGGGCCTCATCCATCCATCTTAGGCCCCCCTCCATCATGATCAATCAACCCATCCAAATCCAAACAATCTGATTCTCTCCTAGGGCTTATCCCCTTCATCAAAACACCTCTAATTATCCAATCATCCATGCCTAAATCATCCACCATCTTTCTTCTAGACCACCTAGACCTCGACCTAGTCCACCTTTACCTTCATCATCCACACCATCCTACAAGACTTTTTCTTGGTGCCCATATCGAATCATATGTGGAGGTCCTCCAACATTTTCTTCAGACTTCTACCATCATGCTTCCACCTATCAGAGCCTTTGATCCAAACCATCCAAAGCCCTCATGGTTCAATTCTCATCACATTTATGCTTATCATCACACCCCGGGCCATGACACCGAGCATTATAAGGCCCTCAAACCATTTTCCATGATCTTATTGAGTGAGAGGACCTCCTCGATGATTCCCCTTCTCCATCTTCACCATCCATACTACTTCATCTCATTTTTCACATCTCCATCCCTTTACCACATCTCCATCCATCATCCTCTTGATGAGGGTCCTCCCTTTTATCGATATTATTTCACCTTGATACACCATCTTCCGACATCCATATCCTTTGACATCCACTATCTTATCCACATCCCTTTCATTGGGGGAACATCTTTCCCTATTATTGATCTTTTAGCATCCTTCTTCTCATCTCCATCGATTCATCCTCCATGCTAGGGGGACTTATTTCTAGGACTTGTCTGTTCACATAGATTAGTTCCTTTCCACATTTGACATCATCTTATCTCATCCACATTGGTTCATCGATCATGCCTTTCATCCTTTCCTCCTATGACCACTTTTTTGTGGCCATATATGTGCCTCCCTTTGGAAGCACCATGGATCTCATTTAAGAACTCACCATCGTGGCACATCATTTTATGATATTTAACTTAACTTATCTCATCAAGTCTAACTTGCATCTTGATCATCATTTTGATCCATCATATAATCACATTTTCTCTCTCTAGGGGACCTTTCACTCATCTTAGACACATACCTTTCACTTCCTTGAGGGGTAGCGCATTTCATTATTATGTTTTTTCTTGTTTATCTCATCCCATCTTCCAAAAATGTGATGCTAATTTCTTAACTTTATCGAACATCACTACTACTCTAGAAAAGGAGCCAACGATGGAAAATTTTTCCCCTAACTGGATTGGACCATATGGCCTCCCTTGATGGTAAACTGGAAGTGGAACCACTTAACACATTACACTTGTGACCATTATATTGTTAGCACATTTACCAATGTGCCCTTAGTCATTCTCTTTAGATCATTCCTCCATCTTATCCCCTTTCCATTTCTCATCGTGATGATTTGGAACTATGTGGTCTTCCATCACTTCCTAGATGTGACCTTAAATATGGGCACCATGGCTCTTCCCATAGCATTTTCCTTATGGATAGGTTCTCCCCTTTGGTGAGAACTCCACAATCATCACATCCATCTCCTCTTATTCACCTATTGGAACCATGCAAAGGGTCCAGGGTGTCTCTTTACACATCATTTATCCCCTCCTAAGTGGTCTACTTAGCTAGTCCCATCTCTCCCCATGTAAAATAAAAAATCATGGATGCTCAAATAAAAAATCAAAGTTATAAAAAAAAATATTGATCCCTCAAAGGAAAATTGTTCAAAAAAAAAAAAAAAAAAAAAAAAAATCAAAAAATCAAAATAAAAAATAAATAGACCGATCCCTCAAAGGATGACTATCATTTATTCTTTCCATCTATATATATTGTAAAAAGTAGACCATACCCTCAAAGGATGGCTACTCCTTATGGAATTTGAAGGCTTCCCACATTGATCAACCTTCCATTTTATCAACATCCTAAGAAAGCTTCCCACATTGATCAATTTTCTTTCCCCTTCCTAGAGCTAGGGCATAGTTTAGGGAACACCACTTTTGGAGAACCCTTTTTCCTCTATACAAGTTTCATCTCAAACCCTTTTGTCATGTCAACATTAGGTTTATGAGATCATCTCATCCATTTTCTTTATGATTTGATGAAATGACTAACTATCGTTGGTTATTTTGCTAACATTACTTTGGTCGCATGTGCCTTGTGTTACCTGGATCCCTTTTTGTTTACCTCCAATGCGGTTGGAGGCATATTTCCTCATACTTTTTCCTCACTATAATGTAGTGTTGTTCACACCTATAGGTCACCACCATTACGAGGCATATTTTTATCTAAATCCTATCACATCTATCTTTCAACACATCTTTCTTCATCTCAATCACCTATATGTTATCTATCTATCTATCTTACAACACATCCATCATTAATCACATTCATTCTTAATTTTTTTTCATCACATCTTTATCATATATTTTAATCATCATCATCAAAATTAAATTAAAACATGTTAAAAATTTCATATCATCACATACATACATGTATTTAATCATCTAATCCACATCATCATCATCACATCACATATAAACATCATATAGTATCTATCACATCACACATTTATATCCATACTCACATTTGGATCTAAAATAACCATCTAATCATACATTTATCTCACCATCATCATCAAATATAAAACAAACATATAATCTAAAATCACCATCACATCTAATCTAAAATCCATCATCAACATATAATACAAAATCATCACATCATAAAATTAAAATCATCACATCATAAATAAACACATGGAAAAATATAACATAAATGATCCATGAAAAAAAATCATATATATATCAAAAAAATGAGTATCAATACATCATGGACCCTCTAGGGGGCTCCTTTAGAGCTGAAATACTATCAAAATTAGTAAAATGAATATATGATACTCAAGTCCTCTCTCTAGGGGGAAGGTATAACACTGACCCCTACACACATCATCTCCACCCTCTGGCCTCCTCTCCTCTCACCTGCTGGTATGAGCCACACTAGTTGTACTCCTGATGGCCCAATCCTCCACCCACCTCCTGCCCTGGAGATGCTCCTAGATATAATGGTCTTGAGGAAAAACTTGTGGATCACAATATCCTCATAATATTTGGCCCTCAATGGCCTAGTCTCTATGTATCTAGTCCATATCCATCCCAATCATTCAGGGGTTCCATCTTCCCGACCCTATGGAGCTTTCTGAACACCACACTCACCAATTGACTTATCACCAAAATAGTAGTCAAATCTCCAAAATAGGCCCTGTAGGCCTCCCTCTACCTATGGTAGTGGTCTCTCTCCTAAATAACTTGGTCTCTCTCCTACAGTGACCACATCCCACTACTTGTAGAGTTGTGTCTCACTCTACACATGTCTGGTCTCTCTTGACCCTCATCTGATCTAGCATTGAATGCAAGCATGCCACCTCTGTGTAGACTCTCTCTACTCCATCATCTCCACCTCCTCTAGAGCCACCTCAACATTAACCTCCATCTCCTCAATCTCCTCCTCTCCTCCCTCCTCAACTCTCCCAAGATACCCATGTTGCCATTATATGCCAATCGAGTACCCCCTCTCCTACTCCCACATCATCATCATCATCCCATGGTGCAACCTCCTCCTCTAGTGGGTCTTCCATAGTAGGACTCAATATCTCTATCCAAATCCTCCCTCCTATACAAAATCGGATCATGAGGCACTAACTGAATGAATCCAAATTTTCATCTCACCTCTATCAAAATGAATGACCTCGATCATCTCTTAAGCCTCTCCCCCTGAACCCACCTCATCCTCCTCATCCCCACAACTCCACATCCACCCTAGGCCAAGGGGAAATCCCTGATATGGGCTCCATCTAACTCTGATCAACATCTAGCTCTGTAATCTATCTACATACCAATCCACCCCTCTCTCCCCCTATCTCCAAAGGCCTGATTGACCCTCCATCTCAAGAAATCCAACCTCCAACTGAATATGGTCACCTGTGACCCATGGAAGCCCTGGTGGCCTAATCACAATATATGCTCATAGGCCCAACAGTGTAGTAAGAATCCTACATCCAATCCTCGATCTCCTACCAACCTATATATAGATAGATAGCTCATGATAAACCTGAGCTAATAATGTGGTCCCAAATGAAAATATGTCTAGTGGTCAACAATATCAGCCACTACACCAAGTCAACACCCATGGAAATTGAGCTCCTCCTGAGTCTGAAAATCATAGCAGGACATTGCCATCATAACCATGCAAATCAATTAGCGTGTGCCACCCACCATACCTCATATCTCTCTCATAAGAAAAATACCCCTAAAGAAAATATGATAAAGGGTGCATCGGCTCCAAATAGCCATGTCAAAACTACCAATCTATCATCACTAGTGATGGGGAACTATCTATCTCCCCCTATATCGGTAGTCTGAGAATTTGATACACATCCTCCAGGGTGATAGTCATCTCCTTATCCTAAACCAAAATGTACATGTGCAAGTCTATTGATCCCATCTCTCCACAAGAGAAATCATAAGCCCCACATCTCATGGGATCCTCTGATAGTGTCTAAATCCACCTAATCCAACTATGGATAGATGGTCCCACTCAACATCTATCACATCCCCTCTGATCTTCTATATAAAGCCGAGGCACTCTGATCTCTCGAGATATAAGGTCTCTCTGGGCCTGTAATCACAAAAAAAAAACATACACACATCAGATCCATGATCCAAAAATACATTTAAAATGCATTAATTTTCATCCAAAATCAAATCAAACCTAATTTATCCAATTTTACCCTAGTCGATGCCGACCCAGGTCAAGTCGATGCATTTTTGGTCAAATCGATGTGCCCTAGGGCCCAATCGATGTCGACCCATCTGGGTCACCACCAACCACCCCCTAGCATCATCATTTTTTACAAAAAAATGTAAAAAAAAAAAATAAAACATGAAATTAAATTAAAAACCAATGTGAGTTTTGTTACTCACCATCCTCTCGCACCCTCTGGCATTTCCTCACAGCTCCAACAACCTCCATTTCTCAATCTCTTTTCTCACTTACTCTTTCTCTCAAATTTTTCATGTGAAAATGAGATTTTTCAGCTGACCATTGGGCTTATATAGCCCACCGACACTGGTCGCCATCGACACCCCCTTGGGTCATCATCAATTTGGCCTTAGTCATCATCGACTAGCCTTACCACCAACCATTTTGGGCTTTCCCCCTTTTCTTACATCCCTTTCTAGGGCATTATCTCTTGTTGACCTTAAATCCACATTTATGGTCATATCTATTTTCCCTTTGGGCATTTTCATTTTCAATAAACATTCTTTCAAAGTCACATCTGGCCATCACCTATCTCCTTGAGTGCATACATACTTTTCAAAGTCCACATTCATGGCCATATTTTTTTCTTTGGGCATGTTAATCATATTTATTCCATAAGTCCACACTTGTGGCCATAATCACTCCTCTTTGGGCATTTTATTTTATAATCCTATCTAATCTGTACATGAAGTCCTCCTTTGAGGCCATATTCATCCTTCCCATTTGGGCATTACATTACATTATATCAAGTCCTCCTTTGGGGCCATATTATTTTCACTCTTATGTGGCCATATTTCATGCCTTCATTCGGGGCACCATTATTTTTCATCAAAGTCCACCTTTGTGGCCATATTTTCCCATCTTCCTTTTTCATACATTACCTTTTTTTTTCCTTTGTGGCCATACCTTTTCCCCACTTGGGGCATATTTTACTTTTTCCTTTTTTTTGCCTTTATGGCCATACTTTCCCCCTTTGGGGGGCATATTATTTTTCATACTCACTTTTTCATTTTACTTTCTTGGCCTTTTTTCATGTCCCATTGGGCACCATATCATCATCCTCATCCCTTGTGGATGCATACCTATTTCACTTGATTCCTCATGTACAAAGGATTTTCACATACTTTTTTCACATATAGTTGTGCATATTTTGATGACTTTCCCATGACCCATTGGTCATCCCGACCTACATCCATACTGTAATGATCTTCACCCACTCATTGGTCCATAGAAATGTTGTTTTCTCATCTCGTTGAGACCGCAATTTTCCCCTACCGATGTGATATTGGAGTCACCACCATAGTTTTCATCCTTATTGTGAATCCTTTTTTCCTGGGGCATCTTTCCTTGGTTATGCTTTCACCCATCTTTTCATCACCCACCCACCCTTCATCATCTACTTTTTCAAAATGCATCATCGATTTCCTTGACATCATCGATCCCCCATTTGAGGGGGAGCTTATCATCAATCCTTTATCCTCATCCAACCCTTTTTTTTTTTTGTCTCATGGCTTACTAACACAAACCACTCAAAAAGGGGAAAAATGTAGACACCTAAAATTCAATATCTATGCCTTCATTCACCGCGTGCATATATATTTTAATTTAATCATCCCCCTCATTTAATCAAATGCCCATCCAATCCTTATTAATTAATTAATTAATTAATTAATTAATCATTTAATATTTTACATGCCCAATTATCCCATCCACATTAATTATTAATTAATTAATTCATATTAATTAATTAAACCCTCATCATGCCCTAATCAACCTTCTAATTAGGATGCTTTTATCCTACATATAAATCACCTTGATTTTTCTAGCTTTCATCCCATCTATTTTTATGCCCTAACTACCTTGGATTCATCCCCAAGTCATCTAATCCCACCAATATGCTTTAAAGCACTTTCCCAAGCCTTAAAATCATCCAAAACCCCACCTTAAATAAAAATCATGCCCATTGGGGAAAACTTTCCCATGATCGGTGCCGACCCAACCTTGGTCACCATCGACCACTTTAAAACAAGTGTTTTCTTTCCATTATCCATCATGGGATGTAATCACTGACAATCAAGCAAATCAGAGAGCAATAAAGCTTCTCTTGTGACTTCCAAGATCTTCTTGCATAATAGTTATAGACATCCCATCCATCATCCAACGTGTTTTACATCACTCACGATCTTCCTTCGTGATATTTCTTACTTTTATAGTTATTTTATCAAGTCTTCTATCAAATTATCTTTGATTTCTTGTAGATTAACCTTTTACAGTCTAGAGCAGCATCCAACCATCACTTAACAACCTCTTAGTTCCAGTCCTAGTGCTTGTAGGTTGCCATATTCAGCTATTTCTTTTTGGCCTCATCCCAATCCTACTCCTACAGTCACCACCGATCCTCCTTGGTCACCATCGACTAGGGCCCTATCCATCCAATAATCTTCCTAAATCATCCTTTTTATCTATCATTTTCCCCACCTTTCTTCCTTTACTTATTTTTTGCAAATCCTCCTACAAAAGCTACAGTCCTCATCAGCTTCCAGATTTCTCCCAGACTTTGCAGGTCTACATATTTCATCTACAACTCTAGATTCATCCTCCCAGTCACCATCGACTTCCTTGCTTAGTGCATGAGTCTGGGTCACTTTGACCCAAACCTAGGTAACCTTTATTTTTTAGTTATTTGATCATCTAACTAGCTTTAGATCAATTTCTTCCATTTTTAGATTTAGTGATAGCTTTGTTTCTACATGCTTTTACTTTATTTCATATTTATCTAAACAAATGGGGGTTGACATCCACCAAGGAAGCTAACTACTTCTTGGAACCAACATTGTTTGACAACCCCCACATCTATTTATCTAATCAAATCATTTTTCATTTCTTGAAGAGGTTTGAGTAGTAAAAATCCATCATTCAACACCCGTATCAAACATCATGCATCTAAGATAACATATGGGTTTTTGTTTCATGGAGTCCTTTGTTATGAAGATCCTTTTTACCCTCTATCATTTCTAAGTTAGACTATTTTCTTTAGTAGCTATGCATTCATTTACATTAATTTTGTGTTTTTGGTTTCCTTATCGGTTATTACACCTTGTTTGAGTGTGTTTATTAAGTTTCAATCATTTTCTTTGTCTCAAATCCGTATATGTAATCATGCAGATATATGAAAGCTGTTAAAACCCACACAACACTAACTATTCTAAATTAGATAAAAAAATTAGTATGTCTAGTTCATCTAATTTATCCATAGATAAATCTCAATTGTTAAATGGTACTAATTATAGTATTTAGAGAGTTAGACTTAAATCCATCTTTATATCAAGAAGCTTTGGGATTTAGTAAGTGGTGTTGAAAACAGGACTCCACTGGGAGACAAACTAAGCTCGAAATATTATCTGTCTTCTCTCAATAGTCCAGGAGGCCATGTCAATCATGTTGCAAATTATCAACGATGATTTATTTTGCACATAGGACACATTAAGTCTCTAAGTAATGCATGGATGCAATTACAAACTATGCATGAAGGAAGCTACCTTTCTAAGATAGTTAAGATAATCATGGAGCTGATTACAACTCCAATGAAAGGTGATGAGAAAGTATTTAATTATCTAGCTAATATTAAGAAAATTAAGGCTCGATTAGATGGCAGTTTGTAATTATGAATTATTTCAAGATAAGTTATTATATTTTATTATTCAAATTAATATTCATGAGAGATTTAAAAATTATATCTCTATTTTGAATTACAAGTATCAAAATGAATCTGATTTACCTAGTTTGGATACACTATTTTCTCTCCTAGTTCAAAAAGAAATATTAATGAAGAAATTTGATTCAAAAGTGAATTCCTAATGTATTGTTCTCCCAAAACCTGAAATCTATTAATTAGAATAATAACAATACTAACTGTCGTAATCAAACTTTAAATCTAAGTTCAAAACTAATTCTAAAAATTCTATAAAGAAGAATAAGAATTTCAAGGTTAAGTTTGATGGTTCTTGTACCTTTTGTGGTAAATTTGGTCATAAAGAATTTGAATGTTATAAAAATGCTCAAAGTAGAATAGAAAAAGAATAAGAATAAGAACCAAGTAAATATTTTTGACCAACCCATTACTTTATGAAAATGTTCTTGGTAATGTTATTTATACATGTTTAATTATTGGTGATTGCATGTTTCATGGATGCATGTCTGAAACCTATTTTCTTCTTCTTCTCATAATGTTCTACAACTTTGGCATGAATTTTTTAGGAATGTATATGCTATAGAGAAACCATTTTGTGTATTGACCTCTTATCAATTTTCATGGATTTGGATATTGAGTGTCATACCCTCAATCCCTCATGCTTTGTTTTGTCACAAAATGAATTGAAGCATTATAATAATGTGTGAGTAAGCGTGTGGCAGCTAAGATATTATTACGTTTGTCTCGTGTACCACTATAGACATGTATGCATAGCCGAAAGTTTATGCATATGCATGCACAATTGTACGTGTGACATCAAAATGGCTCCTATTGTCACGTAGCAACAAACTGGGTAATGTTGTAATTCATTTTACATGCTGGTATGCTACCTTGTTTCTGTAGATGATGGTTTTGTAATCATCCCGGATGGCTATGTGGTCATGTTGTGTGTCATGAAATACCTTTTGGTTAGAGAAGATGAACTTTCATTATGGGATGCATAACTGGCATCTGTACCTACATGGTTATTATTATTATTGTTTTACTTTTGCATGTTGGATGAGTTAAAGTTGCAAAAATATGGTTGAACTTATACGCAACTTCTATACTTTAGTCATTATAAGGAAATAATGATATTAAGTAAGGTACTAAATTGTATATTGAGCTTGGTTTCCTTCATGACCATTATAGCAAGTTGATCAAATATTACATTGAGTAGCATGGGATAAATGTTTGATTAATTTGTCAGTGGGCATGATTATAAAGTTGTTGTAATCATCATCTTCATCCTTTCCGAATATCCTCCATGCAAACTCTATTATGATAAACCTCTATAAGTTTATGTACTTAATTGAATAACATTTTAAGTTATAAAGAGGCATTCAATTATTAAAATAACCATGAGGCTATGAGATAGTGTTTAGATTAATATTACCTACATTTGACAATGAAATCAAATATTTGTGGGTATCGTTATTAACTATATATTTTATACTATAAAATTAATGCAATTGATGATTTTGCAATTTATACTGGAAGTTTAGTTAATCACAAACCATGATTATGATAAAGGGGTTCGTCATGCAATTAGTTAGTTATACGCCTATTTCTATAAAGTGATTAATTTTGGAAAAGGAATTTAAAGTTTTCTAAAATATGTTAATCCCACCATTTTTGGAGGAGAAATTCTATACGGTGGCGATGGGTGGATATTAAATAGCATTGAATATATTTAATGCACTTTAATGAGCTTGGGAAATGGGAAGCTTCCTGAAGAAGCTACCAGAACTACTGGAAATCCATTTTTCTTTCTGTTCTTGCATGTCAACTATGAACTCTTCTTCTTCTTTGAAAGCTCCACTTGTGGAACAAAATTTGCATGCATTTTTGAAAGATATCTCATTGGAAATTTTGGGATTATTAAAGGAGCTCAAATATTCTGTATAAGAGGATGGATACGTGAGATAGATGAGTTTTTATTTTTGGAACTGTGTATTGTTTGCCTTGCACAAGGAGCATTGGTAATCACATCTCGGTGGTGAGGGATAGTTGCTTTGGGACTACGAGGTGGAAGGATTTTGGTTTTAATAGGCATGGATCACCTCTCCCCCTCTTAATATCTTTTTCAATTTGATATTTGAATAGATAATCTTCTGCAACATTTTATTTTGTTGGAATATGCATTGAGGGAGATTATTAATGCATGTTGTATGAATCTTGTGAAATTATGAGTGTTGTGTTTAAGTTTTCAAGGAACTGTGGTATTAACTGTTAATCTAGGTGTTGTTATACTCGTGTGATTATGACTATTAATACTATGTGTTGTTATACTTTTGGAAAGTGCAAAATCTTCTACCTGAGTTCTATTATTCTCTATTTTGATTGTTACTTCATTAACTTGGGTATTACCCAGATGTCTGAAATGTTTATACGATTAAGGAAAAATACCATAAGTGGTATGCACTGCAATTTTTAGTATTATGGAGTTAATGTTTGCTTCGCAGTATAGCTAAAACCTTGTTCAGTTTCAGATTACTCTACCTTCGAGGATTTGAAGATATACAATAATACTGGGAATATCTATAGCTAATATGCAGTCACCGAGTTGAAATCTTGAAGATTCAATCACTTAGTCCTTGGTCTTTAACCTAGGCATAGCCATAGACATTTTGATTTATGAATTCATTTGTGTCACTATAACAATCTGTCTATGATAATAATGAGGTTTTGGGGTTGCTATGGCATAGTGGAAACAAAATAATATGAATCTTTGTAAGCCTGAAACTTTACCCTCAGAGGCTTTAAAAAGGATGCACTATAATTTTTTTAGTACTATGGAGTTAATACTTGCTTCTTAGTAAAACTAAAACCGTGTTTAGTTTTGGGTTAATTTCCTTTCCGGACCATGGGGTCGAATCATGTTAGAGAATCCAACGACAACCTTAAATAAAAATCCACAAGGAGATTTTCTGATTTGATCATTTCTAATCGATCAGTTTCATCCAGTTAGTCTGGTGCATTAATGATAGATACCACATACATGTTACATTGATCTATTTGGTAATACGATTTGCATGATTGGGTGTTAGTGATTGACCTATGATCTCTAAACTCTGTATATTCTGTTAGCTATATTTTATCGGTCACCTCTTGGCAATTCAAATAAGCCTGTAATAAGTTATTTCCCTGAAGTTGTCGAATGGTATCGACGTTAGCTGGGATGAGTTTTGGTTTAAGTAAGAAGGTTGCAGGTATGTTTGAAGGCTCTTGATTCAGTTAAAGTAATTGAAAATTACCTTAATAACGTGTACCTAGGAATTGGATAGCTTAATGTCTTATGTTGAGTTTAGTGGTTTCTATATCTAGGAAAAATAAGGATTCCCTAGTAAGATATATTTAACTAGGATTAAAGAACAATAATAATCTATTCTTATAAGAGTATATCAGTTGTACCTGAAAGAGTGTATATATTTTCTTAAAATAATTATCGACCTATTCTAGTAAGAGATGTCTAGTGGGAAGTAAGGAGGAAGAACATTTTAAGGGTTCTTATTTGAATACCCATTTATAGTGAATTTTGCTACGTGCATTGAGTAGCATGCTGAGATCAGTCCCTATGGACACCAGGAAGAATACCTTAAGGATATAAGGATATAATAATATAATTACAAGTTATTAGAAGTTTTTCTACCAAGGCTCAATTTTATTAAGTCCGTAGCATCTACCAATTACGCCATATCCCTTTTATTGGAAAATGGGATCATGAGATAATTAGATCTCATCAATTTCATTTCAATTGATTTGGTAGATATTAGTTCCAGTTCAAGGATAGATACCTTCTGTTACTTCTTTATCTTTTGACATCTCTAGCCTCATTGGGGCTGAAAGTCATTATACTATTTCTGTATTTTATAAGCTAGTGTTTTACTTTCCACTTTTTCATGTTTTAGACTAGTGAAACTATTGACAACAATTGATTTAGACTTATAATTTATCATGTTATTGAAAGTGGAATGAATGCTATGAATGCTTTAATCCTATGTTGTTATATGTTCTATTTCGGTGAATTCCTTTTATTAAGGCATTTAAAATTATGATAGCAAATAATAGTTTTCAGATGGATGAAAAGAAATTATTCTAAACACATGATGATTGATTCTTTTCATTATTGAGTTGTTACTTTGATCTTAATGTTGTAAGCATATCATTTAGTCAATATTATATTGCATAAGTTATTAAGTGGGGAAAAGGGCTATTCATGCCAGTCATGTTGGACTGACCATGTGCAATTTTGTACATCAAATTTTAGTGTAGGGAAAAAGGAACTTTGTGGCAAACAAAGTTTGGATGATGCATTTTGTATTTTCCTTAGAATGCATGAATGATTGGATTGTATTGAAACCATAATTTTAGTCAATACTTATTGTGAATATGATGGCCATTGAGCTTAAGATATTTTGACTCACTTATGAGCTTCACCTTGGTCATGTGATAATGAAAAAGAGAGACAATTGCTGATGTGTGGAAAATATATCTATTTTATCTAGAGGAAATTAAGCCTATTTCAATTTATGTTCAAGTTTGATTAGACCTTTTGACTTCTTATCTTATTCTTTAATTGCTGAGATGCAATCAAAGATCTTTATAGATCAACTACTCAAATAAATATAAAATATGATTATATGATTACCATTTGGATGCAAGAGTCATTTTGTATTATGGTTTACATTAAATTTTATACTTGGGAATATTTTTGGTTATGTTAACCACTACCTATAAGTTGAAAATATGTAGCTCTTATGGACTGGTTACCAAATAAAAATGTTGAGAAAATATTCTATTATGTTACTCATTAACAATGAGGTAAATAAAGAAATATTTCAGATTATTTCAAGTACTATTGAAAGTAGGTTGGCATCACATGTAGGTAATGATGCATGCAACATTTTTGTATATCATAATATAACTGAGTGCTATTTGCTTAAAACATGTTGGTATATTGGTGAAGTGACTTCACACCATAGGGATCTTAAGAGCTTGACCAATTGGCTTAACTAAAAAAATATGAATATGTATTGGTAGCATGATTGGAAACCTTCCAACACTCTAACCTCAACTACTGTGAATTCAATTAATAAAAATAGAGGTAACCATTAAGGAGATAAAAAGTAAATAGTAATAACTTTGGAAGATAGATAATAGGATAATATTCTTAAGTGATGGATCATATCTAATGCCTTGAAAGGTCATATAGTATAACATAAATGAATTATGATCTTAAAGTTTAACCATTATCATTAATGGTAAAGACCTACTCTTATTCGAATTAAGATGTGATGCCATGTAAGAAAATAATAATGGATCAAGTAGAATGAATAGCATTCAGGAAAGATAAATTGCAAATGAAGTAAAAAGGACTTCATGGATAATATGATCCATGTTGATGAAACAATAGTTTAAGAATTTATATCCAAAATGGTATAGTAAACCATACGTGGTTGACTATTGTTCTCTTGGCAGCATTTTAAATCCTTTATGGATGAGTTGTGTTATCTGGAAGACAATCTAGGTCTGATGAGTATTCAAGTGAAAGAGGATACAACTATGAATAATCAAGTACTAAGGTACGTTGATACCTCTATGAAGGTTTAAGTTCCACACTTATATAAATATTAGATAAGTTTAATATAACCATAAAGAAATTGAGGGTGTAGACTTACTTCAATTATAGTAAGAGGGTGTTGGTCCTATAGCTGACTTACAATGTCATACAACTACGAAATCAAAGATGATGACATGAAGATGTATTAAGATTGGTTACACTTGTTTAGGAATTGTAGAATGTGATAATCTATTCTAGGAGATGGTAACATATTTAAAAAGGGGGTTGTCCCATAATGCGTCATTACGAGCATACCATTATGATAACCGTTTACAATGGAAGTAAAATGGGAACACGCTTACTAAGTTGGAAAGAACATAGTATCTTAATCCTAACCCTATTCAACTCTGTTATTTCTCTAAGGAGGATTAGTAAATGATCATTATTCTAGGAATCAAGGCCTTATGAAGAAGACTATGGCAGGAGTGAGTAAAAGGGCTAGTAGTCCATCCAGCCCATCATAAAAGATACTCCCGATATATCTACTTGTTGGATATACTAAGAACAACGAACGATCTTGATAAGCTGCCACTAAGAAAAGTGGAGTGTTTAAGCTTAAAAAGTGTATTGGCATCAATAATCTATGACTCTATAGTACTTGATAAAAATTATGAGTCATACTTAAATACGTAGTTTTATGTAAGTATATGTCCCTAAGATGAAATAAAAGAAACATGGGCTTAATTGATTAAGCAGGGACATAATTTAATCTGTATTGCTAGGTCTTGGACCTGAATAGAATCATTCTCCATTTATGGTTATCTTGAGCATGAAACCTAGTAAGGAAAATAAGTGATAAGGAGATTGAGGTCCTAGGATCAACTTAAATTGGATCCTAGGTACGACCCATTCATGGAGAAGGTGTCGTAAAACCTAGACTATTCTTAAATGATTATTATTACTTTGAAAACATTAGATACCATGTTCCATACAGTTTCTTGGTGGGATAACTCACTGCAATTGCTACACATTCATATCCCTATAACGACGGATGTCATTATTAGGATATCTAACTTACCAAGGAGACAGGGTAAGAAGATGCATAAAAATAAACCTAAGCTAACAGAGGTGATGCACCGAGGAATGAAGAACACCTATCTTTCCAATAAACACAAGCCATTAAAATGCGATGCAAGATCATGCACAGATAACAAAATTTGCAGTGAAAGATCAGGAGGATGCAAATGAACACAGAGAGGGTTGAGAATCATCCACAGACATGCATTACTTGCTCCAAAGATTGATACAATACACTACAAAATTCCAAGAGGCAGAGTCACATTACAGTTTCAAATGGGAGGTTCGAACTCCACAAATTCACCTGCCAAAGAGAAGAAGGGAGGGGCAAAACAGGAATGTTCGACCCTTAGAAAGAAGCCCCTCTTTACAATATATAGGAAGAATGAGAGAGGGAAGAGAGAGGAAAGTTAGATCTACCCCAACCACTTCTAGGTCGCATTTAGTTTATCTCATTATGGTGGTGGGTGAGAACCCTGGCAAGAGCGGCGAACTGTATTTTGCATTAAAGCTGGTTGTTGAAACGTCAGTTCTGGCCATTACCACGCGCCAGAGATGTTTCTTGATTTTATCTCTCCAAAATGAACCAAAATTCAAGATTGACCTTGGAATCGTGTAGATAATTTCACCAGCTTTCCATTGATATAAAGAACACGAAAATCTGAGCTCTGGATCGAAAGATATGACGATTTGAAGATTTAGGGCAAAACAAAGTCAAAACGGATCGGTGGGAAAATATTTGAATTTTTCCGCGCTCGCCACTGGATGACATGTGTCAGGATCTGATAAATCCGTGGGTTCAACCTCCAAAATTCCTTTCGGGCCTTTAAACTTGGACACGTGGCACTATTTTATTGGTTAGAATGGCCTCGAGGGGCGCACTTAGCAACTTTTCAATCTTCTGACACGTGGCACGTTCGATTCACTCTCGGTTCTTTTCGGATTTTCACGCCCCACGCGTAATTTTGGCCCGAATGTCCCAAACTCCGTCCGGGAAAATTTCTCTCGAACCACTCGATTCAGGATTCCTTGTTCCTGTTTGCGGCGAAGACACGTGGCAAGATTCCATTCGCTCTCGGCTCTTCGGCTTTTCGCGTCCCGCGTGCTTTTGGCCGGATGTCCCAAACGAAAGTCCTCTCTGTTTCGCCGAAAGGCGCGATTCGCATCCTCTGCATACTATTGTCCCAATTGTCTGGGCTGCTTAGGACAAATACTCCAAACCACCTAAAATGGATGACTTGCGCTTAAAAGCCGATCCGTGTCCTTCGCATACTTTTGTCCCGGATGTCCCAACTGTGCGAAACAAAGACTTGGTGATTTTTTTCCACTTTTGGCCGGTTCGCCTTTTCACGTCTCGCGCATACCTACGGCCCTGATGTCCCAATTGCTGCATGGACCACCTAGAGGCTACGGTGATTCGCGCCCGACGTCCTATTTGTCCCTGACCGCCTAGGACAAGACTTAGCCGATTTTCTCCATTTTTTCGCCACAAGCTTGGCTTTTGCAATTTTTTCACATTTTTAAAACTTGTTGGGTTTTCTTCTTGGACAGGAGAGTTAGAAAGAAGCCGAGGGGACCCCAGAAACATGATTTTTTGCCTTGAATCAATATACTTTCTTGGGATTGAATAATCTGATGCATGTTATCAAAATTACCTTGAGGGGGTGAATTTTGGATAACAACTACATCGAGTTGTCTTATCAAGAGACTAGAGTGTGGCATGGTGATGTCTTAAGTACAAACCTTGATAGAGTTACAAAAATAGTTTGGACCTCTTGGGTACGTACCCTTGTATCAACTTATCAACTTATGATGGTCAAGTAACAAGGTGAATTGTTACGATAACACTTAATTTCCCATAGGTATCATAGGATGACAAAGAGGTACATCTTCGTGTAGGTTAAATTGGATTTGTGTCTTGTTCAAGACTTGAGACTTGTGCTGTTTAAACATTAACATTCATGAATTCATATAATTGAATAAGTGATTAAGGAGAAACGACAATTTCCTAATGACGTGTGTGCCATCATGGAATGGAGCATGGCATACATGACTCATAAAATTTACGCAAAGTGGTGTAAGTGGCTGATTACACTATCAAGATTTCACCATTATCTAAGCTATGAGATGCATGAGGATTTCATAGGTGGAACCCATGTACACACTTAGGGGTTTTCACTTATATATCATATCTTGTTAAAGGAGAACCAAAGGGGATACATTTTATGTATGGCTCGTATAAATCATTGAGGGAGAATGAGTAAGTTCAGTATTCTCTCATACACTACACATGGTTCATGACAGTTATCAAAAATGGATTGCATTAAGGTTTATGTAGATTTAAATATATGGGTATTTAAATCAGCTGCATAAAGAGTTAGAAAGAAAAATAAAAAAATTCTAGATATGAAGTGTCAAAAAGTGGATGTTACATTGAGTGGGAGTTATCTCAAAATATGTCTCACTCTATAATTTCTAAATGGGCTCAAATTTGGTTTTTATTCCTCTTCCTAATAACCTAAGGAAGATAACTCATAGACAACCTTCTTATCATGCTTTGTTGAGGTTTTATATTTTTTGAAGAATATTGTCTTGTTGAAATGGTTTCAAACCTCTTTACATATTGGTTGTTATCTCAATAAGTGTCTCCTAACCGTGAAAAATATATTTTTATCTTGTTATAACCCTAGTTTCATCCTCCTACATCTTTCCTGTAGATACATCATGCCATAAATGCACCATATGCTTTAGAAAATAACTTTTTTTTTTTCAAAATAGAGAACATTTAACTTTGTTTAGGATGAGTTTTCTTGGAAATTGGCATTATATTCCATCGCATAAGTTGTTTACATATTTTAAATATTGAGGATTTCCTCATCATAATGTAATTGGAAATGGATGAATCTTTACATATTTTTACACTAAGATTGTCTACTTATTTCAATATCTTGCTTTAGAAAACATGTCTTGTTGATTATTATTATCGTATGTATGATATCTTGATTGATTGCGATTTAGAAATCATGCTTGATATGTACTGTAATTTTTTTGCAGATTGCAGATCTTGACCGAGTCGTAATATGATTAGACTCTTTTATCTATTTCATCTTGTATCGAGTTTAATCTGATCTCTAATAAATTATAGAGTTATCCATCTATAATACCTAGTCTTGGATCGCTGGAATTGATCCAAGTATTGCTTTAAATTTGTTCGTGATGAATTAAAATCACGCACTTGAACAGTCCGTAAGGTATGGAAGCATTGATTTAGCTAGTCAGGAGTATGACTCAGGCTGATCTTTTGAAATAAATTGGTTCCCGATATCGAAGTATATCTGGAAGGTCTCGATCGTGGACCGTAATAATTTGGTTACATACGATTTCGCAGCAGTAAGGTGAGCTAACCCCCTGTTCAAGAAGGTATGATATAGGTCTTTTCTGAGTGTACAGAACGTAGACCTAACTGGAATTATTAATGGTTAGTAACCTAAAACTAAAACCTAACCTAGGGGTTAGATTAGTGTTAATCTAACCTAGACCTAGGCTATGTGTTAATGTCCTAAGTAACTACATGTAATGTGGTTAGAATATGTGTTATCCTAAATTCTAACCTAAGATACTAACCTAACTATGAACAAGATTGTAAAGGGGCCTATGGAGGGGTGCGAACCATGGGCGGCGTTTTCTATGACAATTAATGCATGGATAAGGATGAGGGACAGGTCATGGCGGAGGTTTAGGCAACGGCTAACCTGTTCAGACGTGGCAGGTCGCCAAAACTAGAAATGAACTTGAGTTTTCATTGGACTGTCGCCAATTCTGGCGGTCGGTGGAAGTGGAGTCTTAGCGGGAAAGTTGGTTTAATTGCATTCAATATTCTCGGTAGTCGAGCTCGGAACTCGCGAGAAGGCATGCAAACGGGAAGTTTGTTGGTTTGTTTGGCTTGTCGCGATTTTCAGATTTCTCTCTGCCTGTTCACTGGTTCTTCGCACCAGTCTTCTTTGTGTTGCATGGCGAACATGAGGTTATCTAGCTCTTTTCTCTGGCAAGGAGAATATATATGCCATGGAGATAGCAAAATTTTGTTGATCGCTCTAACTTGGAAAAGGAAAAGGAAGCACGAGCTCTTCCAAAGTTGGTCTCCGCATTTCGTAAATTTGAGCAAAAATACAGGCATGTTAGGCCCTAACCTTTAAATATCTTGCTGTCTTTCAAGTGATTTCATTAGAACAACTCTGTTCAAATGATTTAAGAAATTAGATGTTTATCTATGGATATCTTGTGTGATTTTTCTTGGTACTGTATCTCTTCTGGTTCGAAATTTCATTTATCTTCTGATGGGTGTTTATTAATTTCGAACTGTGGCATTATTTCCTTGTGTTTGCATTTTGGATTGATTATGCGAAACATGTGAAATGTATGATTGCTCGGCCTGTTCGGCGTGAGCCCATGAATCGTTCCTGTGATGGGTATAGACCATTGATTGTTATGTTGTCGATTTTTGGTCGTCGATTCTTGTTTTGGAAACAGTCGGAAGAAATATTAATGGAACTGTTTGATTGTTCAGTTTGTTGAACCTTTGAAAGCCCTGTTGTGGTTTTTAGTGACAGTGGCTAATGATACTTTTTGGGTGTCCTGTCTTTTAAAATGGTTTGGGAACAGTAACTATTGTGTTACGCTTTTCCTTTCACTCAAAGCTGGTAGTTGTTTTTCCTTGTTATTTGGGTAACGGATCTAAACCGCGATAAAGCAGTACAAAGATGGATATATGTATTTTATTCGGACGACTCTGAGTCCATCAATGATTCGTATTGTGGACCACTGTTGAACTTCGTTTGAATATCTATTTCGATACTGGTAATTTGATTTTGTGCTCAAAGAGTAACGGGTAGCACGACCTCTGTTATTTTACCTTCGTGTTGCAAGAGTTTGTGGTTTATACTCTTTGGATGAAATTCTACGTTTCTTTCCTGTGCCATCTTGTGCGAAAATGTTGGTAAGGGTATCGTTGGATTCTTTGTTTTGGAAATTCAGTATTCTGGTTTGTTTTTGCCTGATTACAATGTTGCCATTGTTGGCACGGATGATTTATCATCTTACATTATTTTGGTTACTGATTGTTAGGACTCAGTTGAATTTTTGATGATGGACAAAGGTAATCGCTTTCAATTAGGACTGTTGGGTTATCCTGTTGTTTGACCCTGTGGAGGGTATCTTGCTTCTTTTGGCTTCTGTATAAGCCTGAGATTGAACTCGTGATGTTTATTTTGGCCTTGATGGATTTCTGTGAATAGTTTGACATCTTGTATATTGGCTTAATGAGTTAGGTCATGGATATTAACCCGTAACAGTATGCAATGTAAATATAGAATTACATTCGTTTTTAAATTGAATGACTCTGTGGAGTCGATTGAATGATTTATTTGTTTAAATCACTGTTCATGGTTGATCATAGATGAATTTTAGAAATTGTTGTTCCAGCGACTTAAGGGAATAATTTGTATTTTGATCTCTGTTATTCGTAAGAATACCATTGTGTCGCATTGGCAAGGGTTCAATTGGATTCTTTGTTTGAAATCAGTGATTAAAATTTCTTGCCTGAGTTTTAATATGTACACCATTTACTTGTCCAGAAGGAAACATTGGCAATCATTTGTCATTCCACTGTTGTTCGGGTTCAGTAGAATTGTGGAAGTTAACCTGTATCTTCTTTTGCCTCAGTTGAGAACTTGACTTGATATACTGTTGTTTGATATTGGGAAATTTTGCCTGAGTAATGGTTTGTATCAAGTAACGTGACTCTGTATAAGTAAATCGTGAGTGCTATTTGACCAACTCCGATTACGTACAGATGTATGTACAGGATGATATGTTCCTTTCTGATTTACTAATTGGATGAGGCAGTGTGTGTTACGGTATTAGTAAGGTAATCTCTGCATGGTCTTATGGAAGCATCAGTATTAGTGTAATAAAGCCTGTTGTTGACCAGGATATACTAGAGGTTCTTTTGATTTCGAACTTGGTTCGAAAAAGCCTTACTGTGTAAAAGGAACTAGTATTGGGCTTAAGGTTGATATATGGATTGTTGATGTGTTAGTTGCTGTACAGGAGTTTTGCTGTGTTTTATTTCTTGATTTAAAACAGCGATCCTTCTGTGGCTTGTCTGACTTGTTCATATACATACTGGTTGAATGTTTTTCATATGTGAAGACGGTACAGTAATGAACTAATGTGAAAGGAAGTATGAATGATTTGGTTCTTCCTCTTCTTTTATTTAATATTTGTTGATATCTCTGTATTAACAAAGGGGAATTGTTTTGTAACATATTGGTGGAATCGAATTGTTATGATAATTCCTTTTGGATGAATGAAACGATCCTCATTCCAATGTTGTGATTTTGGATTTAATGATTGTTTGTCAGGTACATTCGCTCTTTGATTTTTAATATTTGATGAAATATTAGAAAGTGATCAAGACTATTTTGTAACAATGATAGAGTTACATATTTGTAATCATTTTGTATTACAAGGGCATAGTCTCAATATGTTTACTTATGTGGATATTTGATCTCATTTAAACAGTAGTGTTTAATGAAAACAATTGATGGATTGCAATTGTTTTAAAAGTTAGTGCTTATCATGCTGGCCATCGAATCGACTCATGTTGACTATTTTGCAGATGGTTGCCGTAAGTGGTAAAAGCAATGCAGATCCGACAGATGATCGATTATTTAATTGTTTAAAATGAATTACACTTGATTATATAAATGTACTATATGTGGAAAGATGTTTCTTTTCCATTAAGCATTGTATCAAGTATGCTGCTTGCATAAAATGTAATTGTATAATTTTGAAAGGAATGGAAATAAGTGTTTGATACTTATGTGTTGTATTCTCATTCTGATAGTTGACCTTCTTCGGTTTATGTAACGAAGGGGCATTGTTACCATTGTATAATTTGGATGCTTTTGTGATTGACAATGAAAGCTTACAAGAAATGTGGTTGAATTCATATGAGTGTTTAGCAGATCTTATTGTTCTAGCGAAAGCAATATTGGATTTAAATAATTGTCTTTCTAGAAGATAGGTTAAAAAAATGAACCTAAGCAGAACGCTAAACAAGCTGGATTAAATTACTAATCCCTAGTCCTGAGTATGACAGGACAATATTAAATTGGATTCTTAATCATTTATATCTTTATACTAGTAAGTATGATATAAATTCAGTTAAGAGAACTGATATAAATCAAAAGGAGTTCAGATGGCAATCTCAAGTAAAGGTTATGAGATATTGTCCAACTCTGTTGCTTTAGAATCAGGTGTATTCTAATGACTCCTTGATGAGAACTTGACCTTAATACCTCTACCATGTAATGGGTTTAATAGAGGAGGGTCGTCTTAAGACGAAGAATCCAGGGATCGGAAAAGGCTAACCTTAGGGAAAAGTCTTTAAAGTAATTTAAACTCAAGTGCGTAACGCATGTTATTAAGTAGATCTTTTCGAGGCGGATTTAAAGGTCGATTTACACAAGTCAATCAGTAGGTTGTACCTCCGAGAAGATTAGGATCTTCTCAAGTTACAACAATGCAGATGACTTATGGCGACACCCCTTCGCATCGATCGCTAAGATTTACACTTGATTTCGCACGAGTTACCCAGTGGTCCGATTAAGAACGTGGTCATGTTATAAGGCTGCCTAGAGATTCGGGGTATCATGACACATCGGTGAACCGCAAGGTTGAACCAAGATGTCACCATATCCCTAATCCTCGTGGGCATCCATATAACATTATCACCTTGTTAATCGCCTCCGAGTGATTCAGTTGTGTGAAGGAAGGACCGACAAAGAGTCGCTGTAGGACATTCTATATAACATAAGAATGGGGTGAAGGACGATTCCAGATTCGACGAGTATGCCGTTAAGGAATACGAGACATAAACAGTATGTTTCAAATCTTTGGCCAAAGTATCGCAAGCTGCTGATTGCGTTGTCCTAATTCACCTAGTCTAAGGGATGAGATGCCGATGAATAATAGTAACAATTATTCAGCTTAGATTCCTCGACAGAGCATCTCAATCCCAGATTAGGGAAGAGAACCGCAAGAGTAATGTGTTAAATAAAAACACCAACTCTTATTACTCATGAATAGATCGGTAGATTACCGAGTCATGGAATGAATAGATCGGAGGTACTCCGAGTCATTACAGCTGCATATGGTTGTCTGTTATATGAATGGTTATTGATTTGTGAGTTCTAAATTATGTATTTAGAACCAGGATGCAATTATCAAAAAAAAAAAAAAAATTTCACTTGTTCTAAAGTATAAAATGAGGATGTTACATCTTGGTATCGAGTGAAGGTCGCAGCTCTCTGGACCTATGAGTCCATAATCTGATAAAACCTGAATTTTTCTTGTAATGTAAAATGGTTAGAACAAGAGGGAACGTCAGGGTAATGCTCCACCCAAGGAGGAGCGGCAACAACCCGTAAACTTGATGAGATCCTTGCTGCCTTGTTGACACAAGAGATCGCTTAGCTGTATTGGAACAGCAGGTGATGGGAAATGAGGAGGATGAAGAAGCTGATAATAATAATCAGCCACCTCCTGAGGACAACCCCAATATGGGTGTTGATGTTAATGCTGTGAATGCACCTGTCCAACCAGAAAACAAAAAGGCCAGATTGGCAGCAGAACTCACTAATGATATAAAAAGGATAAGTCCACCTAAGTATGATGGCACCACATTAGGAGATGGAGCTGAGAACTGGCTCAGCGAAATGGAGAAGTACTTTGCAATAAGGAACTTCTCGAGGAAACCAAAGCTATTTGGGAGCCTATCGCCTTTCTCACGAAGCATCTTCGTGGTGGGATAGCCGTAAAGTGAACTAAACATCGATGAGACCAATGTTACTTGGGATCAATTCAAAGGCTATTTTAGGCAACGTTGGCTGCCACAACTTTTCTATGATCGAAAATGACAGAATTTCAGAACTTAGCTCAAGGGAAGCTAACAGAATCGAATACCGGGAGCGGTTTACAAAACTCCTCAAGTATGTACCGCAAAGATCAAACCGATTTAAAAGTTCAGGATACGGAAATTCATCATGGGATCAATCCCGTGATAGGGGAGAGGTCGATGTTCACCCAACCACTATGGAAGGAGTTGTTGAAAAGGCCATTAGGCAAGAAAGTAAATTAAAGGCTATTTCGCTCATAAGGAGGAAGTGCGGAAGAAAACCGCAAACCCTTCTTCAACTCTCTGCACCTTAAAAGGACCATGGAAAAGTTTGGAAACAAGAGTAAGTTTCAGGAGATAACAATAAGAAAGCAGCAAGAAATAAGCTCATTGAAATGTAAGGGATAATTTTGTTAAAAATTATAACAATGGGCGTAAGCCCCATGGAGGACAAACGTGTGACAATTACAAGGCCGGAGGTAATTTCGAGCCTAAGAAGGGACCCGTAGAGGTCACATTGTGGCAAAGACCACTATGCTAATCAATGCCCTTTCAAGAAGGATGATCGTGAATCGCAAAGATAAGATACATGCCGCAAAAGAGTGCACAAGCAAAGAAAAGCAAGTAACACCTATAGAAGTTCCGGTAAGTTATTCGGCATACCGCCACAATTCTTTTTGATACAGAGCTACCGAATGTTTTATTTCTAATAAACTTGCTTCTAAACTTAAAAGAAAAGTGGGAAAATGGATAAATCTCTTGACTCGTAGAGTATGGTAATAACTCGCTCATACAAATGAGTGAGTGTCTTTTTGGGGCAGTCCTTGATTTACCTAACTTCTCCACGGAAGTTGATCTCTATGTTGCACCTTTGGGATCGTATGATATTATCATCGGTGTCAATTGGTTAGCTGACCATAAGGCAAAGGTAGATTGCTATGAAAAGAACATAAAATGTTTAGATGATCAGCTGGAATCAGCAGAGATTCAAGGTGTGAAACGGGAAATTTCAGTTAGAAAACTGTCAGCTATGCAGCTTAAAAAGGCTAAAAATAAAGGATGTACCCTTTATGCGGTAAAGATATCTGAATCTTCAGAAGAAGATGATGATTTCATGAAACGATTCCCTCTTTTACAAGGTTTCAGGGATGTTTTTCCTGAGGAATTACCAGGGTTACCACCCAAGAGAGAATTTGACTTTACCATTGAAATCAAGCCTGGAACGGAACCTATTTCCAAAGCGCCTTATCGGATGACTACTACAGAGTTAGTCGAGCTTAAGGCACAGTTGCAAGAACTTTTGTCTAAAGGATTGATTAGACCAAGTGTTTCACCTTGGGGTGCGCCTGTAATATTCGTGAAAAAGAAGGATGGAACACTAAGGCTGTGTATTGATTATCGGATGTTGAACAAAGCAACAATCAAGAACCGATATCCACTTCCAAGGATCGACGATCCGCTTGATCGATGCGGAGCAGCAGTTTATTCTAAGATAGACCTTCGATCCGGTTATCATCGCTAAGAATTAAAGAGGAAGATATTCATAAAACAGCTTTTTCCGAACAAGGTACTGACATTATGAATTACGCTCTACCCTTCGGTTAACTAATGCACCCGCAGCCTTTATGAATTTAATGAACAATATTTTTCAAGAATACCGACAAGTTTGTACTTGTATTCTGGACGATATTCTCATTTATTCTAAAAGTGTTGAGGAGCACAATGAGCATCTGAAGATAGTTTTGGAAATTTTGAGAAAGAGAAAGCTGTATGGTAAGTTATCCAAATGTTCTTTCTTTGACTCAGAAGTTCACTATTTGGGTCATGTCATAAGTAAAGAAGGAATTGTCAGAGATCCTTCAAAAATAGTGGCAATAATCGAGTGGCTCGCACTAAAGAATGTGCATGAAGTAAGAAGCTTCATGGGTCTTACTGGGTTACTATAGAAAATTTGTAAAGGATTTTTCTAAGGTAGCTGCACCAATAACTTTACTGCAAAAGAAGGATAAGAAATTCATATGGAATGACAAGTGCGAAGCGGCTTTCAAAAGTCCGAAAGACCAGCTTGACTTTCGCACCTATATTAGTGTACTGCACCCTAATGGGAATTTTATGTTGTAACGGATGCTTCGGGAAGGCCTCGAGGTGTTTTGCTACAAAATGATCAAGTCATTGCTTATGCATATGAAAGTAGAAAACTTAAGATACATGAGCTGAATTATGCCCTCATGATTTGGAACTTGCCGCCATTGTTCATGCACTTCAAGTCCTGGAGACACTACTTACTGGGAAACCTTTGAGTTGAAAATCGATCACTGGGACTGAAATATATTTTTACTCACCCCAATCAATGCCGATAAAGAAGGTGGTTAGAATTTTTATCACAATATGACTTTGATATTAGCTATATCAAAGGGAAGGAGAATAGAGTAATGATGCTCTAAGTCGTAGGAGGCACATTTCTCGCTCTTATAACATTAAGAACTAGTTTAAAGACGAGGTAAAAAGTGCTTCTTAATCGATGCATACTTTCAAAGAAGTAAAAGCAGCGCACGCAGTAACCTAAGGATATAAGGTATAAAGGTTTTCATTTTGATAATGAAGGAATCTTGCGATATGAAAACAGGTATATGTACCTATGCCGAACGATTTGAGAAAGAAGTGTTAGTTGAATTTCACAATTCACCTTTCTCTCTGACACCTGTGTATCACAAAAATGCTTGCTGATTTGAAACAAGCAATACTTCGGAAAGGTATGAAAAAGGATGTGATTAATTTTGTGACTCATTGTTTGGAATGTCACGGTGAAGGCGTAACATATGCACCCCGCTGGATCAAGTTATATCCTCATAGCATACCGCAGCATAAAATGGCAAGTAATAACCATGGATTTTGTACAAGGACTACCTATGTCCAGAATAAACATGATGTTATCCTCGGTAGTTGAGATAAACCGACCAAGGTAGCTCATTTCATCGCTGGAAATCTAAAGGATGATTCACCAAAGGCTGGCCAAGAGATTCGTACACGAAATTTTCAGATTACATGGTGTACCGTAATCGATTATATCCGACAGGATCCTAGAATGACGTCAAGGTTTTGGCAAACGCTTAACGCAGCTCTCTTGGAACGAAACTAAACTTCGCTTCGCATATCATCCGAAACGGATGGACAAACCGAGAGGGTAAATCAAGTGTTGGAGGACATGTCATGTAATGTATCGCATGGATCAACAAAGATAAATGGGAAGAGTATCTTCCATTAGTTGAGTTCGCATACAACAACACTTATCATTCATCTCTTAAGATGGCACCATTTGAAGCACTTTACTGGAAGAAAGTGCGTAACCCCCGTTAGTTGGGACAAAGTGTTGAGGATAGAGTGGTAATTGGACCAGAGATTCTCACTTAAATGGAACAGCAAGTTAAGCTCGATTCGTGAACGATTAAAGGAAGCAATGGATGTACGTAAGAGCTACGCCGACCTTAAGCGGGTCGATAGAAGGTTTGAGCTTGGTGATAAGGTTTTCCTTCGTGTTAAACCCGTAAAGAGTTCTATAACTTTTGGCAAGGCTGCCAGTCAGTTGTCACCTCGATTTGTGGGACCTTTCAAATTGTTAAATAATCAATCTCGTAGCTTATCGCTTAGCATTGCCACCGCTTTATCTCGCATGCATGATGTTTTCCATATTTCTTTGCTTAAGAAATACGTTTCAGATCTGTCACATGTTTTAAATTGAATTCTCTGCAGGTCCAAGACCTGTGAATAATCGTGGTTAAACCCACACGAGTGCTGGAAACTCGCCAATCGCATTTAAGAAATCGTGATATACAAGAATGTAAGGTCCAAATGGGACCAGCTTTAGCGAAGAAAGTGCAACTTGGGAAAATCTGGAAGAGATGAAAATTGCTTTTCCTTCTCTTTTTCAACAGAATGAATTCTGTTGACAAAACATACTTTTATGAACTTATTATTTATAAGTATTTATGAAAGCCAGATGAAGGCAGACTTTATTCAGGTTGAATAAAATGTGTTGTGACATTGATTTTTGGAACTATTTAATATGGAAGTAGTCACATTGTTTGTGTACTAATAAATTGATTGACCTGAAGGTTAATTTAATATGTAATTCATCGGGACGATGAATCTTTTTAGGAGGGAAGCATGTAACACCCTGAACTGTTGTTACTTTCTCCTGGGCATACAAGTGTTGATATGTGATTTCTTGTATAAGGATGTGTTCCTCGATTTAGAAATCATGCTTGATATGTACTGTAATTTCTTTGCAGATTGCAGATCTTGACTGAGTCAGAATATGATTAGACTCTTTTATCTATTTCATCTTGTATCTGAGTTTAATCTGATCTCGGAATAAATTATAGAGTTATCCATCTATAATACCTAGTCTTGGATCAGTGGAATTGATCCAAGTATTGCTTTAAATTTGTTCGTGATGAATTAAAATCATGCACTTCAACAGTCAGTAAGGTATGGAAGCATTGATTTAGCTAGTCAGGAGTATGACTCAGGCTGATCTTTTGAAATAAATTGGTTCCCGATATCGAAGTATATCTGGAAGGTCTCGATCGTGGACCAGGTAATAATTCGGTTACATACGATTCTGCAGCAGAACAGGAGCTAACCCTGTTCAAGAAGGTATGATATAGGTCTTTTCTGAGTGTACAGAACGTAGACCTAACTGGAATTATTAATGGTTAGTAACCTAAAACTAAAACCTAACCTAGGGGTTAGATTAGTGTTAATCTAACCTAGACCTAGGCTATGTGTTAATGTCCTAAGTAACTACATGTAATGTGGTTAGAATATGTGTTATCCTAAATTCTAACCTAAGATACTAACCTAACTATGAACAAGATCAAAGGGGCCCATGGAGGGGTGCGAACCATGGGCGGTGTTTCTATGACAATTAATGCATGGATAAGGATGAGGGACAAAGTCATGGAGGAGGTTTAGGCAACGGCTAACTGTTTCGACGACGTGGCAGTCGCCAAAACTAGAAATGAACTTGAGTTTTCATTGACTGCCGCCACCTCGCGGCGGTGGAAGTGGAGTCTTAATGGAAAGTTGGTTTAATTGCATTCAATATTCTCGGTAGTCGAGCTCGGAACTCGCGAGAAGGCATGCAAACGGGAAGTTTGTTGGTTTGTTTGGCTTGTCGCGATTTTCGGATTTCTCTCTGCCTGTTCACTGGTTCTTCGCACCAGTCTTCTTTGTGTTGCATGGCGAACATGAGGTTATCTAGCTCTTTTCTCTGGCAAGGAGAATATATATGCCATGGAGATAGCAAAATTTTGTTGATCGCTCTAACTTGGAAAAGGAAAAGGAAGCACGAGCTCTTCCAGTGGTCTGCCTCAGAAATTTGAGCAAAAATACAGGCATGTTAGGCCCTAACCTTTAAATATCTTGTTGTCTTTCAAGTGATTTCATTAGAACAACTCTGTTCAAATGATTTAAGAAATTAGATGTTTATCTATGGATATCTTGTGTGATTTTTCTTGGTACTGTATCTCTTCTGGTTCGAAATTTCATTTATCTTCTGATGGGTGTTTATTAATTTCGAACTGTGGCATTATTTCCTTGTGTTTGCATTTTGGATTGATTATGCGAAACATGTGAAATGTATGATTGCTCGGCCTGCTCTGCTCGGGCGTGAGCCCATGAATCATTCCTGTGATGGGTATAGACCATTGATTGTTATGTTGTCGATTTTTGGTCGTCGATTCTTGTTTTGGAAACAGTCGGAAGAAATATTAATGGAACTGTTTGATTGTTCAGTTTGTTGAACCTTTGAAAGCCCTGTTGTGGTTTTTAGTGACAGTGGCTAATGATACTTTTTGGGTGTCGCTCTGTCTTTTAAAATGGTTTGGGAACAGGTAACTATTGTGTTACAGTTTTCCTTTCGACTCAGTGGTAGTTGTTTTTCCTTGTTATTTGGGTAACGGGATCTAAACCGTTGAAAGGTACAGTATGGATATATGTATTTTATTCGGACGACTCTGTTGAGTCCATTGAATGATTCGTATTGTGGACCACTGTTGAACTTCGTTTGAATATCTATTTGGATACTGGTAATTTGATTTTGTGCTCGAAGAGTAACGGGTAGCACGACCTCTGTTATTTTACCTTCGTGTTGCAAGAGTTTGTGGTTTATACTCTTTGGATGAAATTCTACGTTTCTTTCCTGTGCCATCTTGTGCGAAAATGTTGGTAAGGGTATCGTTGGATTCTTTGTTTTGGAAATTCAGTATTCTGGTTTGTTTTTGCCTGATTACAATGTTGCCATTGTTGGCACGGATGATTTATCATCTTACATTATTTTGGTTACTGATTGTTAGGACTCAGTTGAATTTTTGACAGATGGACAGTGTAACTGTTTCAATTAGGACTGTTGGGTTATCCTGTTGTTTGACCCTGTGGAGGGTATCTTGCTTCTTTTGGCTTCTGTATAAGCCTGAGATTGAACTCGTGATGTTTATTTTGGCCTTGATGGATTTCTGTGAATAGTTTGACATCTTGTATATTGGCTTAATGAGTTAGGTCATGGATATTAACCCGTAACAGTATGCAATGTAAATATAGAATTACATTCGTTTTTAAATTGAATGACTCTGTGGAGTCGATTGAATGATTTATTTGTTTAAATCACTGTTCATGGTTGATCATAGATGAATTTTAGAAATTGTTGTTCCAGCGACTTAAGGGAATAATTTGTATTTTGATCTCTGTTATTCGTAAGAATACCATGTCGCATGGCAAGGGTTCAATTGGATTCTTTGTTTGAAATCAGTGATTAAAATTTCTTGCCTGAGTTTTAATATGTACACCATTTACTTGTCCAGAAGGAAACATTGGCAATCATTTGTCATTCCACTGTTGTTCGGGTTCAGTAGAATTGTGGAAGTTAACCCGTATCTTCTTTTGCCTCGCCTTGAGAACTTGACTTGATATACCGTTGTTTGATATTGGGAAATTTTGCCCGAGTAATGGTTTGTATCAAGTAACGTGACTCGTCAGATAAGTAAATCGTGAGTGCTATTTGACCAACTCCGATTACGCATGATGTATGTACATGTGATGATATGTTCCTTTCGATTTACTAATCGATGAGGCAAAGGTGTGTTACGTATTAGTAAGGTAATCTCTCGCATGGTCTTATGGAAGCATCGATTAGTGTAATAAAGCCTCGTTGTTGACTGTGATATACTAGAGGTTCTTTTGATTTCGAACTTGGTTCGAAAAAGCCTTACTGTGTAAAAGGAACTAGTATTGGGCTTAAGGTTGATATATGGATTGTTGATGTGTTAGTTGTCATGACAGAGTTTTTTTGTGTTTTATTTTTGATTTAAATAAATGATCCTTTCGTGGCTTGTCTGACTTGTTCATATACATACTGGTTGAATGTTTTTCATATGTGAAGACGGTACAGTAATGAACTAATGTGAAAGGAAGTATGAATGATTTGGTTCTTCCTCTTCTTTTATTTAATATTTGTTGATATCTGTCTAACAGTGGGAATTGTTTTGTAACATATTGGTGGAATCCCGAATTGTTATGATAATTCCCTTTTTGGATGAATGAAACGATCTGTCCAATGTTGTGATTTTGGATTTAATGATTGTTTGTGTACATTCGTTCCTTGATTTTTAATATTTGATGAAATATTAGAAAGTGATCAAGACTATTTTGTAACAATGATAGAGTTACATATTTGTAATCATTTTGTATTACAAGGGCATAGTCTGAATATGTTTACTTATGTGGATATTTGATCTCATTTAAACAGGGTGTTTAATGAAAACAATTGATGGATTGCAATTGTTTTAAAAGTTAGTGCTTATCATGCTCAGTTCATTGAACTGACTCATGTTGACTATTTTTGCAGATGGTTGCCGTAAGTGGTAAAAGCAATGCAGATCTGACAGGATGATCAGATTATTTAATTGTTTAAAATGAATTACAGCTTGATTTTATAAATGTACTATATGCGAAAAGATGTTTCTTTTCCATTAAGCATTGTATCAAGTATGCTGCTTGCATAAAATGTAATTGTATAATTTTGAAAGGAATGGAAATAAGTGTTTGATACTTATGTGTTGTATTCTCATTCTGATAGTTGACCTTCTTCGGTTTATGTAACGAAGGGGCATTGTTACCATTGTATAATTTGGATGCTTTTGTGATTGACAATGAAAGCTTACAAGAAATGTGGTTGAATTCATATGAGTGTTTAGCAGATCTTATTATTCTAATAAAGCAATATTGGATTTAAATAATTGTCTTTCTAGAAGATAGGTTAAAAAAATGAACCTAAGCAGTAACGCTAAACAAGTCGGATTAAATTACTAATCCCTAGTCCCGAGTATGACAGACAATATTAAATTGATTCTTAATCATTTATATCTTTATACTAGTAAGTATGATATAAATTCGCTTAAGAGAACTCGATATAAATCAAAAGGAGTTCAGATGGCAATCTCAAGTAAAGGTTATGAGATATTGTCCAACTCTGTTGCTTTAGAATCAGGTGTATTCTAATGACTCCTTGATGAGAACTTGACCTTAATACCTCTACCATGTAATGGGTTTAATAGAGGAGGGTCGTCTTAAGACGAAGAATCCAGGATCTAAAAGGCTAACCTTAGGGAAAAGTCTTTAAAGTAATTTAAACTCAAGTGCGTAACGCATGTTATTAAGTAGATCTTTTCGAGGCGGATTTAAAGGTTGACGACACAAGTCAACTGCAGGGTTGTACCTCCGAGAAGATTAGGATCTTCTCGAAGTTACAACAATGCAGATGACTTATGGCGACACCCTTTCGCATCGATCGCTAAGATTTACACTTGATTTCGCACGAGTTACCTGTGGTCCGATTAAGAACGTGGTCATGTTATAAGGTCGCCTAGAGATTCGGGGTATCATGACACACATCGGTTGAACCGCAAGGTTGAACCAAGATGTCACCATATCCCTAATCCTCGTGGGCATCCATATAACATTATCACCTTGTTAATCCGCCTCCGAGTGATTCAAGCCAGAAAGGAAGGACCGACAAGTAGTCAATGTAGGACATTCTATATAACATAAGAATGGGGTGAAGGACGTATTCCGCATTGACGAGTATGCCGTTAAGGAATACGAGACATAAACAAGATGTTTCAAATCTTTGGCCAAAGTATCGCAAGTCGCTGATTGCGTTGTCCTAATTCACCTAGTCTAAGGGATGAGATGCCGATGAATAATAAGTAACAATTATTCAAGCTTAGATTCCTTGATTGACAGAGCATCTCAATCCCTGATTAGGGAAGAGAACCGCAAGAGTAATGTGTTAAATAAAAACACCAACTCTTATTACTCATGAATAGATCGTAGATTACCGAGTCATGGAATGAATAGATCGGAGGTACTCCGAGTCATTACAAACATATGGTTGTCTGTTATATGAATGGTTATTGATTTGTGAGTTCTAAATTATGTATTTAGAACCGTGATGCAATTATCAACATGGTTATAAAAAAAAAAAATTCACTTGTTCTAAAGTGAAGCATTATACTTAATAGTGAAAACTAGTGTTTCATTTCTCTTAAACAATCGAGATCAACATTAAAGATGAAACATATCAAGTTGGTGTGCAGTTTAAATGGTGAATTTGTTCTCCACATATGAGTCTAATGATCATGTGGTAGAATGTTACTCAAATGATCATGTGGATGAATTTGATCTCCACCTCTAAATCAGATGGGTAAGAGTCAAATGATCATGTGAATGACTTCTTCACCTCTAAATTAGATGATTTATGACCTTCTAGAGTTTCCTTGAGGGAATTGTTGAATGAATGTGCAAAGCACCCCTGATGCGACATTAGGCTTTTAGGTTGATCACTCTAGCATCCAAAGTGTGATTGCACAACATGGAAACCTCTCTCTAAGTGTGGTACTTGTGAAACTGAGAGAGGAATCTCCAGATTAGAGGCTGGTTCCTCAAACTCCTCTGATTAGATCTAATGCTTGCACAACTACAGAGGTTCAGATCCTAATCCTATTCTAAACTGCAAGGAGACGGGGGTAGAAATGTGAAAATTGAAACTAACTAAAGATGGTGATGCACCAAAAGGAGTGGTGAAACATTTCTGTCATACAAATAGACACAAACCAGAGATTGCAACATAAAACATACACAGACTGATAAGATATAATTTAGGATCTGAAATGAAGCAAATAATACAAACAAAGGACTGAAACCATTCACAAAGCTTCGCATTATCATTTCAAAGGTCAAAACCATGCATTACAACCTCGAGAGGTAAAAATCACATGCTTCTTTGAAGAGGTCCGATTCTTCAAAAATCACTTACCGGAGGTGAAAGGAGAAGTTTCTATGCCCAAAAGATGTTTTTTTAGAAATGAGCCAAATCGCTTTTACATTGCATGGGTCGAGCCCAGAGACGAAACGTACAAAACGTGAGAGTGAATTCCTCCTGACTTAAGATGCATTAAAATAGCATGGGGACCTTACAAACCCATCCCCTGTCAATTTTGACCGAATTACAGGAGAATGCGACCCATTCTACGTTAAATGTGGTCGCTGAAATGTCACTTCTGGCCATGAACATGCGTCAGAGGCTTTTCTTAACTTTCTCTCTCTAGACTACACCAAAATTCAAGATTAACCCCTAATCATGTAGAGAATTTCATAATATTTCTGTTGATATAAAGAACGTGCAAATCTGAGCTCTGGATCGAAAGATATGGCGATCTGAAGATTTAGGGCACAAAACAGGCAAAAATGGATTTTGAAATTTTTCCCACGCTCTGCCACCTGGATGACATGTGTCAAGCACTGATTGGATGTGTAATTCTCTCTCCTTCCCTGTCCCATGGGTTTTCCTTGAAAGTTTTGCCCTTTTTGTGATTTTGGAACATTTTCCACTTTTCCCCCGCGCCCCGCCACTGGGACACGTGGCATGCGTTGATTGGTCGACAGGGGCGTGGGAAGACCTTTGCTTTTAGATTTTTGGCCAAAACTTTTGCCAAATTCTCTGATTCCTCCCCGAGCTCCACACTCCCTTTCTCCTTAGGACACATGTCCTCTCTCGATTCGCCTGCCCCAAAGGTGCTTCAATCCTTGCCCCTTTGAAATTTTGGATGTTTTCCCTTATGACACGTGGCGTTTCCCGATTCATCCACGGCCTCGCCGGATTTTCGTGCCCTTTGCGGCCCTCGGCCTTTGGCTGTCCCAAACCGCTTGGGACAAATTCCTCCGATCCACCCGAAATGGGCTTCCTTTTCCCTTTTCTGCCGATGACACGTGGCGTGATCTCGATTAGCTCGGCTCCTTCAGCCTCTCGCGTCCGCCGCGTCCTTATGTCCCAACTGTCCTAGTGCGAAAGTTCTCCTTTCGCCGATCCGGTGGTTCGCGCCATCGCGGCCCGGCTGTCCCAAACTGTCTCGCCGTAGTTAGTCGATTTTCCTTTGACCTTCGGCCAGTTCGCCTTTTCGCGTCCCACGCGTCCTCATGGCCCGGATGTCCCTTTTCTATGCGGACCGCCTGGCGCCCTTTTAGCCGATTCACGCCCCGATGTCCCAACTGTCCCAAGGGACGCCTGGACGAGGACTTAGCCAATTTTCATGATTTTTCCTGGCCCAAGCTTGTTTTTGCAACTTTTTCACCTTTTCTTAGAACTTGCTCCTTTCTACTGGGACAGGAGTTAGAAAAAAAAACCGAGGGGACCCTAGAAACATTATTTTTGCCTCGCATCAATCTATTTGCCTAGACTTGAGTATTTTGATGCATGTTATAAAATTTACCCGGGCGTGAATTTTGGATAACAGAATGAACATGTTTTACATGTTTTTTGTAATGCCAACTCCTCTTGCAATGTCACCTCTTAACAACTTTATTCGCTAATTCTAAACTCCTATATTATTTCCATTTTGTTTAAGTAAATTATCATTTTATGTAAAGTATACTTGTAATAACTAGTGAAGCATTAGATATGATTGATTCTTGTTTTATAAAAGACATTATAATATTATTCAAGACTTCATACTTAATCAATTTATCTTTAGAATTATGATTTGTTCCTGTGTATCATGTGTTTTTGTCTTTCCAAAAACCCTTGAAAACTATACAGTGTTGTTGTTTGTGTTTTTTCAAAATCCATGAAATACTTTTATAGTGTAATGCCGATTTTCTAAAACTTGTGGAACACTGACTAGTGTACCAATCGCTTTTCTAAAATATGTTGAACACTTAGTAGTGTACCGATATTTTTTTTTAAAACACACGAAATACTAGCTTCGTGTGAAAAATTTCTAAAATTTGTGGAACACTAAACAAGCAGTGTACCAATTTTTTTCTAAAATATCTAGAACACTTAGCAGTGTACCACATCTTTTCTAAAACCCACTTTAACACCTAAATTTGTTTGTTACTTGTTTATTTATACGGATATCGTCACTAAAGATATTGTGGATTTGCAAAACCCACATAACACTAAAGTAAAGGTACCACAAAATTATAAAATCCACATAACAAATATTTTATGCATTCTATCCTAAATTAATTTGATGATTTATGGATTTTAATTCCTTTTGTATAAAAAGGTGACTTGGCATGTGTTATTTGGAACAAGCTTTATATATTTGCATGTTAGCCTAAATCTTCATATGATGATTTATGGATTGTAAGTCCTTTTGTATAAAAAGGCAATTTTGCATGTTTCCCTACTTAACATTAAGGGGGAGTGTTGGGGTTGTAATATTAAGTGGGAAACTTATTAATTTTAAAACCAAAAAAATACTAAAAACTTTATCTCATAATGTGGCGGATTCCCATATGGGTTCGACACGTTGTTTAAATTTAAAATATAAGAGTGGATCCAGACCACCCGCATTGATATAAATCAAGGTGATCTCTTTGAGATTGGGATACACATAGATGAGTATCAAAAATGATCATAGACCAAGAGAGAGAACTATCATATGAGCTATATATGCAAACTAATGAGTGAATGTAATTGTGGGTATTCAAGAAAATAGTGGAGTGTTGGGTGAAATACATATTCTCACTAAAGATAAGTGATATTTTTCATTGAGTTTTTAACCAAAATGTTTCCCCTTTTATACTTTGTCTGATGTCCATATAATTTTGTTTTCATGTGCTAAATCTAATATCTAATTCATTTGGTGATGTAATCTATCATAACTTGTTCAATCATAAACTATAATCCTTGGAAATTTATTTTGGTGGATATATAGATATATAGTACTATATATCCCCACATTTCCTAACAAAAATATGCAGTTAGAATGAATTATCCAATGCGATGGTGCAAATTCTAAAACATACATCCATCACTTGGCCAAGACCTAACCATATTCCTAGCTATACTATACATTTTTGAATTTATCTCGATTTCTACCACATTTTAGTATATGTGACCATTTTTAGGATCTAATCCTGTAAAAATATGTTCTTATATTTTTATTCTATCTCTAGCTATATAAATACCATGTTGAATGCCCTCTCTTTTAATGAACATGTGATAAATAATTTGAGTGCATAGCTCAAAATAATAGATAATTTGTATGAAATCACATTAAATGTTGTAATGGTTTCCACCTTGGAGAATATGTACCTATAAATGGGTTGTGTGGATAGTGACAACCACATTTTGAATAAAAAGTAACATACAACAAACAAAAACAATAATGCATGTGTAAATCAACAAGTAAAAAAAGAGAGAATAATAGCAATCACATCCTAATCCATAAGTAAAACAAGTGTAGAATCAACATAGCAATCATGTTTGAAGTTGTAGAAAAAAATATTAGTGTAACAATAAAAGTAAGATAAAAAAATATTAATATAAATATTAATGTAAAGTCATGTAAAAATATATTCATATGTAGGCATAAAGTCAAAAACATGTGACACACACTATCATAATACATTGATAGTTAAAGGAAAATGGGCCACATTCAAAGAAGCAAGTAAATATACACAACATAGGTATGAAGTCACAAACATGAGACACCCACAGTGTCACAAGAGAAGAAACAAATAAACCACTCATAACATCATAATCGAGAAGATAATCAAGTGAATCAACGTAATAAGTAATCAATGAATGAATCCACATAAATAAGTAGTGACAACAACATAAAAACATGTAAATAATATAGTAATGTAGTGATATAAAGGTTAGCAATGCATAAAACACGTGTGATAATCCCATTTATCCAAAGGTAAAAATAAAAACTATGTATGTAAGAAAAAATGATGACAAAGAAAAATATACAATGAAATAAAAACACCATTATCATTGTGTGAGAGATTCCCTAAGAAAGTAGTGTAAGGAACCAAGTGTAGTGCTTGCCATTTTTCTCCCTTTAATGACGTTGAATTTGTGTTATATCCATGATTGAAATATTTTAATTGATATAGTCAGGATATTTGATTTGATTTATTATCATATCAGCATTTTTCTAACTCATTCTTAGTAGGATAATATAGAGGCATACAATGCCAATTTATTTCCCTTATCATTACCGATTGGTTTATATATAATGTTATGGATATTATTGATCTAGGATTTACTTGAATTATATTTTGTACATTTTTCACAATGGTTAATTAATTTGAATATATACATACATACATACATACATACATACATACATACATATTTACATACATACATACATACATACATACATATATATATATATATATATATATATATAATTTTGTCATATATTTATATTAAATATGTTAACCTGACTTGATAGGTTGTGTATGAGGCACACAATGCCAATTTACTATTGTTACCATTATTTCTTGTTTTGGTGATGTTTTTATGGATGTTATTGAGATGATATTTAGAGATTATATATTAGTGATTAAAAATATATAGAAATTATAGGTGCCTAAATCTAATGCAATGTAGTAGTTAATGATTGAGTAATAAAGTATAGAATATACCCAAGAAAATACGTAATTAAGATTTAAAACCCTAAGTGTAAATGAAGAGATAGAAAGAGTTATCTAATTTTTAATTAATTCTAGACTATTCCGATGTGCCAAATGATGAATAGATAAGGGAGAGCATTACACCAATATTCAAAAAAATGCAAGGGTGTCGAATATGTTGGATTGGGGAACCTATGGAGAATCAAGGGCACTTGGGGTGCCCTAGACTTGTTCTGGGAACCCGTGATTTCTCAAGACCTTAGAAAACTAGATTCACAGGGGTTGTGAGATGTTTGTTGTCCTTTTCTTCTTGTCACTAGTGTATCGCACCAAGTCCATAGATGTCACTGATAACTTGTAATGAAGAAATGAACCGGAAAACCTCAAAAGCGTATCAAATCCCAAAAATAAAATAATACAAATAAAGGGCCGACTATCCCGAGCTATCAAATAATTGATCTTACGAATGATTATCGCACTACATTTCAGACCCAATGTAGTTCTGTGTGTGTGTGTGTGTGTGTGTGTGTGTGTGTGTGTGTGTGTGTGTGTGTGTGTGTGTGTGGAGTCATGCCCTAAGTGGCTCTTGTGTGTTTCACACTTGATAACGAGAAAATAAGTAGATGTAGAAGGTGTATGCATGTAATAGAATGAACTTCCCTTCCTATTAAGTGTATGTATAAGAATGTAGTCCCTTTCCCTTGAATGGATGCTATAATGGGTGCTTAAATTCTCTTGATTAGCCTTTGGATGCAACCTTAGGTGGTGATAGCTAATGCTTAGTGTTTGGTCCTTTATTATGGTCACATAACTTTATATTTATATGATTACCTTGCTTTAATTTCATAATTAACCCCAAAAAGGCTGACTACCAAAAATATAAGATGTTCAAATGGATAGAAAGGACCCAAAATATGTGAGTAAAGTAAAAATATGTCAGGGGTGCCCAGAGGGGACGGGGTGCCTGACGCCGGCATCTTGGCTAGGCGTTGGTGTCTAGACTCAAAGAAACTTAAGGGTTAGAGGTCATACTAAGAAAAAAGTGTGTAAGACCAAAATTGGCAACAAAAAGCAAGCAAAGGTGGCCAAAGACATGGGGTAATTAGTACTTTTCTTACTTAGGAATTATGTGAATAGTAGTATGTACTTAGGACTAGATATACCTAGAGTACATGATTTTATGTCTATTTTTTCTCCCACTTTAAGTTGTTGAGTGAATTATCAATAAAATAAAGTAGATAAGAGATGCGTACATGATAACCATGTAGATCTATGGTGAGAAGTGTGCCAAGAGAAAATAAAAAAGTGTAGTGATAAAAATGTGAATCGTGGAAACTAAAGAAGAGGAAGTGTAAAAAGTGATGAAGATAATGACCCTAAGGTGAGGGTGTATGTGTCAATGTCATGATTTTACCTTTTTTGATTGTAATTGATGTTGTGAGATGATTTTTTGATGATGTGTTGATGATGTGACTACCACTTCCCATAAGGATGGACCTATAAAAAGAGAAGAACAAACAAGTAGTCAAATACACGTGTATATGATCAAAATGTGTAAAAAGTATGTAAAATGTGAAAATGTGAAAAAGGAACATGTGCACTTGATCTATGATGAGAAAAGAGTGTAGAAAGGATCTTGAAGATGATGTAAAAGAACAATTTTTTGGGTGATCTCACATTAGTTCAGGCCGACTACAATTTTTGGGCGATCTCATGCAAAGGAAGGAAGAAGTGTAGGGAGAAAAGTATGATGTCATCCTCCAACCCTTAACTACTTCCTAAAATGCAAAGCACCACTATAGATGGTGTGTAAAATATGATCGGGTTCAAATAGTTCCGATCTAATGTGAAAGTAGAAAATGTTGTGTAGTGCATGCATGTTGAGTGCTAAGGATTGTGTGCCCTATAAAAGCTATTGTGTGAAGTGATGAAAATTGTAATGAAGTGGAAAATGTTGTGTAACTACCCCTTAGTCATAGGAATCCAGGAAGGGTTAGGGGCACCTAGGAATTACTGTCCTAGACTGGGTGCTAGTGTCTATGCTGTGCTGAGGACCCAAGTCAAATTTTGAGCCCTATCTAAGACTAAAGACTATTTTGTACTGATACTGAATTATGTTGTGGGATGATTGTTGAATATTGTATGGGGTGACTGATTCACCTAAATGATGCCCCCTTTTTTGAGGTGCATGCAACATTGCTTAAGAGTATGTGACCTAAAGGAAAACCAACCATTGTGCTAAAATTGATGCCCTATAAGGGGAGAGAGTTTGCTTGGTAGAAACTAAGGCACATGCAAATAAAGTGGCTAGGAAACAAGTGTTAGCAAGAATAGAAAAACATGCATGTAGAAGACAAGATGTAAGATAACAAAGCAAGCACACAATATGTGAGCTAAGACGTAAGAAGATAATGTAGACCATGAAAAGTGGGTTTTAAACATGGGACATCACTCATGATGTCATAAGACAATCAAGGCCATAGTGGCCATAAACATACAATTAACTAGAGAACAAGCAAGACATAGGGTAAAGCCCACAAACAATGACAAGATAAGAGCAAACAAATGTAATAGAAAACCATAGTAGCAAATAGACCTGCAAAGTAAATACTACACATGAAGCACCCTTTAGTGTGTTATAAAGATAAAAGTTATGTCAAAACATGTATAATCCGATATAGTATTGTTCTATGAAAATGAAACAATAAGCATCTATAGTATACAAAATTTGATGCCCCCTCGGAGCCGTTGTGGGATTGATAATAGGTACTATGCCAAACATCCATGTGCATGTTTGGAACTGTAGAATCTATTATCACAACTAGAAATCAAGTGAACGCGCATATGCATATAATAAAGATAATGAAATAAAAAATATTTGACTAGCATGTGTAATAAAGTGTGCATGTAACAAGTAAATTAAAGAAATAATAAATTTGACCAAGATATGTAGTATGTTGTGGATGAAATGGAATATAATGAAGAGTGAATGATAGGAGAAACATGTCCCCTAAGTGGATTTATATGCATGATATGAGGTTCATTTATACATGCCCTCTCAATAGTCAAGAATGAACCATATAACAAGAGTGCATCATCAAGAAATGGTTTGAATGTTGTGCTAGAAAGATATGATTGATAGAGTGTAGAGTGTAAAGAACACGTGAGTGAGTGAATGTGTGAGTGTGGTGATGTCCATTTGAGATGTATAACCTCAAAAGTCAAGTATAGACCATGGAAATAGAGTGCATCATAGGGTAATGACCACAACGTGTAGAAGTAGATGCCGAAAGATGTTTGGTGAATGTGTAAAGTAGATGCTACATAGGAGTAAAGAGATGAATGTGTGAAATGAAAATTTTTTAGTGTGTAACATGTAGTATGTTATGTTATGTGTAGTGTGTAGTGTGTGAGGTTGATGTGTATAGGATGACCTCAAAATTCAAGTGTGAACTGTGGCACGAGAGTGCGCCATTGTGTAATGACGATAGAGATGTATCAAGATGTGTATGATGCACATGAGATACTAAATGTTAAGTGTAGAGTATGTGAGATACCCTGATAATGTAGAAATGGCGGGAATAATTATTAAACCCCCCATGTATGAAAATATGTGAATAATCAATGACACTGTCTAAGAGATCATCATTGTCTAGATCAAATCCAAATAGAGATGCATCAGAAACTTGATAAGTGATTAAATGTGGGGGATCATATAAAGAGCCATTATGGCATAAGTTGTACATTGTTACTTCTGTGGTATTCTTCATCGGTGAAAGGTGTCGTGTGGACACCCGTGTGTACATACCAACGAGATATATTTTTTTATGAAAAGTTAAGAGATGAGTCATTCAATAGATAGAAAACACATAGGAAATGTGATATTAGTATGACTAGGGTCTAAATTACCCATGATATAATCAATCCAAGATTGGCCAAGTGTGAGTAGAGAAACACGATGTGTGCGTGAAATGAATATTGTTAAATGGAAGGCATGAGGACCATAAATGACCATGATATAAATACATGTATGATAGATATGTGGTGAGTGAGGTGGTGGTAAGATATCATTGAGCGTCAACCCAAGCTGACTCAAACCATCATTGGTACAAATAGTACCAACACAAGTAATATATACAGAATATAATGCCAATAAGAATTATTCATGAAAAGTGAGCATGTGAAAGGAAGAGGTACAAATTTAGATTGTTGATGAGGAGATGAAACAACATACAAAGTATGGAAAGACCCCCAATAAATTACCATAGCATTAGTAGGAGGAGGGTGTTTTGAATTGGTATTCACCAAGGCCTACATCAATAAATGTGTCATTGAAATATGAATCGTCTAATCCAAGAGGAGTAAAGTTAAGTTTTCTCAAGTTATCATCATTAAATTCAATGGTATCGACCTTGTCATCATAATCATTAGTGATAAGCGTTATTGTGTTGGATAGTAGTATCAAAAATATTGGTAGGAGGTGTACTAGACATAGGAGTGAGAGAATCCTCGAAAAGTGGAGTGATGGTGATGGTAGAGAGAAGACAATGTAGGTGAAATAATAAAGAAGTGGTATGAGAAGAAACAATCAATTTTTTTTGGAGCGGTGGAAGAGGACTGTGATGTGATAGATTAGCTGATGTCATATGTATCAATATTGCTATATAGAATAGGATGTGATGGAGGAATAGGCATAGTAGTAACTGGATATATGTGAAAAAATTTAAATGGCTTAGGGTTTATGGTAACGGTATGTTCAGAACCATCATTTAGGAATTTAATGAATTTATGAACAGTAGATGGGAAAGTGTGCATAGCATGAATATAGGGTCTACCCAACAACTAATTGAATTAAAACAAGGTATCGACAAAAAATAATTCTATAGGGACTGCACATAGGCTTGATATTGATATATAATGTGATAGTTTCTAAGCATGTACGAGTAGTTGAATCATAGCCATAGATAAGAGTGGAATTCTTAGAAATTAAATTTTCTCCGATGATTTTTTAAGTGAATGAGAACATAATTTAACTACAGATCCATTGTCAATGAGTACACTCTTGATACACATTGTGCCAATGATAACATTGAGCAAAGGTTCACATGTATTTTCAATAGAAGACGGTGATATGTTCTCTTGTCAATAAATGATATAACACGTGGAGATTTTTGAGGACTGAATGAAGTGTGTGAATGCCATCAAGAATTATCACTCTCAATATGAATAAAATTAAGGAATACCTCTAATGTTTTATGACAATCGACACATTAGTGTGTAATAATTCATAGAGGGAAATTTTATCTAGTGTACTTTTAAGTTGTTCAATGATATCATATCCCTTAGAAGTAGCAAGTGGAGCCATAAAAGTAATAGGAAATGGGACAGAAATATGTTGAGCCATAAGAGGATGGGTGTGGAGAGTAGTTACTACATTTATAGAAGGATCATCCAAATGCATAATAAATTACGGAAGATGATGAGTAAAAACTTGCATGAAATCAACAACAGTAGTAACCATGTCGTAGACATTAGTTGGAGCAAAACAAGGATAAGAAGATTGATCCATGGCTCGATAAGATGACAACATATTCGTGAAGGAAGGTCTTGAATGGTTGAGCTCACCAAAATGATTAAGACAATATATAATTTATAGGTGCCTAAATCTAATGCAATGTATTAGTAAATGATTAAGTGATGAAATACAAATTATACCCAAGAAAATAAACAATTAATATTTAAAACCCTAAGTACAAATGAAGAGATAGAAAGACTTGATTGATTCGTAATTAATTCTAGACTATGCTGAAGTGCTAAACTAATGAAAAGAAAAGGGAGAGTGTCTCACCAAGCCTCGAGAAAAATGTAGGGGTGATGAAATATGTTGGACTGGAGAACTACATGGAGGGTCAAGGCGCCTGGGGCACCTAGACATGGTCTCAGGCACTGTGACTACTCAAGACCTCGAGAAAACCATATTGATGTGGTCATAAGATGTTCACTATCCTTTACTTCTTGTCGCTAGTGTGTCACGCCAAGTCCGCAGAGATGTCGTTGATAACTTACAATGAATAAATGACCTATAAAATCCTAAAAAGCGCATCAAATGCTAAAAATAAAATAAGGAAAATGAGGGGTCAGACTGTCCTCATTTTTCAAACAAGTGTTCTTACAAATGATCATTACACTAAATTTCAAACCCAATGAAGCTATGTGTGTGTGTGTGAAATCATACCCTAGGTGGCTCTTGTTGTGTTGTACTTGATAATGAGAAAATAACTATATGTAGAAGATGTAAGTAGATGTGTGCATGGAATAGAATGGAATTCCCATCCTATGAAGTGTATGTAGAAAAATGTAGTCTCTTTCCCTTGAATGGATGCTAGAATAGATTCTTGAATGCTCTTGAATATCCTTTGGATGCGACCTTAGGTGGTGATAGCTAATGCTTAGTGTTTGGTCCTTTATTATGGTCACATGAATTTATTTGTATTTACTTTCCTTGCTTGAATTTTGTAATTAACCCCGAAAAGGCTAACTACCAAACATATAAGATGTTGAAATGAAAAGAAAGGACCCAAAATATGAGTAAATTATAGATAGGTTAGGGGCACCTAGAGGGGATGGGGGAACCTAGTGCTCGACATCCTAGCATTGGGTGATGGTGTCTAAACTCAAAGAAACTTAAGGTTCAAAGGTCGAATGAGAAAAAGGTGGGTAAGACCCAAAGTGGCAACATAAAGTAAGCAAATGTGGCCAAAGATATGGGTTAATTAGTACTTTTATTACTTAGTAATCATATGAATAGTAGTATGTAATCGGGGACTAGATAGATACCCAAAGTGTGTGATTTTGTGTATATAATTAGTATACTATGGATGTATGTCATTTTGGCTTTTTATCTCATTATGGGTATTAATTTATTACTTAATTTGGATGATTAATCTCCTAATTGATTTGATTATTTGGATGTATGTAGTATTGTTTCACTTGGTTTATTATATCAAGTAGGTATGATGTGTGAATTGAGTGTGTAGGTTACATGTTCACCTCAGATAATGGAGACTTAGGGTCTTGACCTCCAAGATTGCACAATTAACCATTTGGGTTGAATCCTCACCTCTTGATTGATCAGTTTTCCCTTGCTTGTCTTTGGCTTTGGATGGAAATGAGAAAACGAACACCTTTGTTTATGTTTTGTCATTTGACTGGATCACCTTGGTTTGTTGTCTCCTTAGATTCATTTTGGTATTAATTACTTTAATATCTTTTTAAAATACATTTAAGGGTTTAATGATTCATATTTATATTAGTGATGATTTTATTAGTTAATCATGTTTAAGGAGGTATGGGACCACCTAATTATGGTTTAGGTGGGCCCCACCATCTCACAAAGTGTGCCATTTTTCCTAAGCCCTAATTTGGGCTAAAAGTGGAACTTACAAGAGGTGCTTTACTTGTTGGGGTAATTGTTATCTATTTTTACCCTAAAGTATGGTAAAATAGAAAAATTGGGAGGACGGGTTTGAGCACCAGAAAATGATTCATGGAGCAATATGGAATGATACAACTGATATTTCAAGTGATTTAGGAAGTTTCATAGGTCTTGGGGCCATCCATCAGAAGTAGGATTTCGGGCCTTAAGGAGTTTGCAGCGTGAAAGAGGACCTGAGCTTCAACAAAATATTATGATAGCCATGTTAGGAACTATAAGTCCAAAAAAGTTCCTATGGAATTCATTTTCCATTCCCTACATGGTGAAAAAGATGATACATCTTGAAGCATCATACACTTCCCAAGGTGGTTCATTCTTGTGGCACACAAACCATAATCCTGAGAAATAAGGATCCATTTCATGGTTATAAAATCAAAATTGGATATTTATACTACCACCATTGGATTAAATGGGTTTTTTCCATGCAAAATAATATAAAATTTCACCCCAAAACTCATCCGGGAGCTTAAGATCTTGCCTTGGAAGTTAGCCTCCAAGTATTGGTCGTGTGGGTTGGACGCCCTGGGTTGGATGCCCTGGGGTTGATCAACTAGGTTGGATGCCTGGGTTGGTTGGGTAGGTTGGTCAGGTCACATATTTCTATGCCCATAGACAATTTTTGATGCCCTTCACACTCGCCACATTTTCATGACACGTAGGTTGGTCGGGTCACCAAGGTTAGGCAGTAAACAAACAGTTGGTGAAGTCACAAAAGATGGATGATACGAAAAGGATAGACAAGTCACGAGGTTTCTCAAGTCACATTTTTTGAGGCATATGGATAGGCTGGTTGGCCCAACACATTTGGACGACCATCAAGATGGTCAGGTAGCTCATAGTATAGACAGAAATAGACGTTCGTCCGACCATCGAGTCGGGACGACCCACAATGTAGAGATGGTGGCCAGGGTTGGTAAATGACTACATTAATGTACGGCCCACATATTTGGATGAAATCCAACCCCCTAGGGTTAGATGGTTGAAGTCAGGTGATGCAAGATTGGGTAAGTTACTAGGTTGGTCGGCTCGTCGGTTCATTGGCTACAAGGATGGATGAGTTACAATCAAGACGAGGGTAGGTGAATGAATGACATCCCAATAACCAAAATTAATGAGGCATGTCATCCATGACCACTTATGTAGGAAAAGTACCAAAATTAATGGTTACCCATAGATATTTAATGCATCATATGATTTGGTGACTCAATTTGCCTATATATTGTAAAATTAACCTCATTTTGAGAGAGATTTTTCAAGGCAAAGGAACTTTGTCAAAATTGTTCCAGAGCTATTGTGAGCTAAAGGCCTTGAATTTGGGCTTATTGTAAAATATTTTGTCTTGTGCTTATGGTATGATGGATTGTGCATGTTTCTGAGCAATAAAATTCATGTTTTGTGGCCATTTTCACCCTAGCTTGTATGAATTGCACCTTTTTCCTTCCATTATATCTATAAGTATATTGTGCATGTATCTATCTCTTTGCAGGGTCCATAGTTTGTTGTGCTTTACGAATATAGGGAATTGAATATTGTCTTGGATTGTGGAATTTCTACTAGCCCTCTCTTCCTTAGTTTCCCCCCATATTTCACTCACTTGGATTGTCTCACCCTTTCTTGGTGCATCACCTTCACTTAGAGTAGTTTTATTTCATGCATATTTCTATCCATGTCTCCTTGGAAAGCATTAGAATAGGGTTAGTTTAGATTTCCATTCTTTGCACTTTGGAGAAGTTGGCACTAGGTTAGAGGAAGAAGTTGGATTTCTCCGGAGGATTATCCTACTTGCAAGGTCCCACACCACAGGATAATCCCATGTTATGCAGGTTGCACTGGTTGCCTCGTACACAAAATCACAAGCAATCAGGGGTGTTGTAATTTTGACATAACAATTTTGGCACACCCGATGGGACGAGAAGTTAATATTTTAACTTTTTATCAAGATTGGGTGTGTGTCTTGGTGAATTTATAGCCTTTAGAGGCTTTACAAAAACACATCTGGTGACTCCATCATTCAAATCTAGTGGTTTCAATAGCCCAAGTTTATCAAGTTCATGAGAAGAGTGAAAACCCAATCTAGAACAAGAGAAGAAGGTATCTTTGAATACTTGTAGTTATCTCTAGGCAGAGGAAGGAGAGGAAGAAGAGTACAAAGGTCTCCATCTCCACCAAACAAAACATTATCCACACCTCCACCTAGTAGACCTTTCTTCAATCGACTAGGTTTCTCAAGCCACTCAGGATGGCTCACCTACAACCACAAAATCAGCCACCTCTAAACCCCTATGAAAATTTCACAGCAGTAGTCCACTTGCCCTTAATGCACAAAATATGGTCCCAATAACAACATTAAAGAATATTCCATACTTCACTGGAGAAAATCACACAAATCCCATCGACCACATTCAAGACATTGCAAATGTTTTTTCCATACATGATATTTCGAGATGGATGTTGCAGTCAAGTTGTTGGCTTCTTATTTCAAAGGAAAAGCATTGCAGTGGTTCAAAGGCTTGGGAGCAAGGTCAATTCAGAATTGGGATCAATTGTGCATAGACCCTATGTGGCTAGTTTGGGGAGAGGGCTGAAAACTTATCCCTTTTAGAGTAGATGACTACAATCAAAAGGGAACCAACTAAGAAAATGATAGACTTCAATTCCATATTTCAAAGAACATGAAAAGGATCCCCATCGTGTCGACCAACATATGAAGGTGCATTTCTCTATTTTCTTAAAGCTCTAAATTCTGATATATCTGTTATGATACAATCTATGGGAGGAATAACCCTACTAGATGCCTATGCCATAGCCATTAGAGTTGAGAATTGCCTAATTCAAGCTGGTAAACTTGCACCTAGGCCACCTATGCCCCTCTACATTCTAGATATGGAGAATCCTAATCCTAATCAAACACCTATAATAGCTTCCATCCCTACTCTAAGAAATTAAAGTTCAAATGAAGCCTCCACTTCTTCTAGTACTTCTAAGGAACTCTAGGAAGTCATGAAAAAATGTAGAATTTGGGGAATGAGTTGGTGACAATCAAAAGGTAGCAAGCTCAGAGCTCAGACCTTACCAGCCTCAAGCTCAAACAAATAGGCCTCCATATCAGCCCTAACAAGCCTCTTACTCAGAAACAAAGAAAATCCAAACCAAGGGCAGTCTCAAACTGCTATACCATTTCAACCTTACAACTTGGTGTCACTCAGATTTCACCACGAAATCATGTGACTACCCAATTCGAAAAAATTTCGTACTTTTAAAATAGTGGGTCATTTGTTGTTTTTATTGCCTCGAAAGTTCTCAGATTAGCGCCAAGATAATCCCAAAGAGCCATATTAGCCCTTTTCGCCAAATACCCAGATGCCCAAAATTATTTTATTCTCGTGCCGGGATTTGTCTCATGGAAATTTGTATTTAATTATTTTGAGCCCCGTATGAGGCTATTTTGCGCTCCGTTTCAACTCGTTATGAGTGGATATGTTATTATTCCTATGTACCAGAGAAGGATTTTAACTTATTTTAAGTTTTGGGCTTTATTTGTAACTTTTGGCAATTTTCGTGTTTTTGTGGTGTCCCGCTCGCTTTTCTCGTAAAATTTCTCTGGAACAACTCCTTCGCCGGGTAAGCCCGATTTTTGGCCTGGAGCAGCTGGAAAACATACACGCACATTTTGCCCGGAGGAAGTCATCATCGGAGGTCTGGATCACTGGGAAAAAGCGAAGTCGTGCACAGAAAAGCCCCTGCGGGGATGGGCGCCTTTTTGGAAAACAAAGGATTTAAGCTGCGATGGGAAAAATATAAGCCGCAGGCAGGATGGGAATTATATGCCTGCCTGGCAGGGTACTTTTTCCCGTGTTATAAAAGTCACTTAAGCTGCAGTGGGAAAAATAGAGGCTGCAGGCAGGTGGGAATTTATTACGTCTCGCACTGGCAGGTAAAAATTCCCATGATATAATAAAAGGAAAGTGACTTAAGTGAAATCATGGGATTTTAGTGCCTGCCTTGCAGGGTAAAGAATCCCATTGCAAAAGTCAAATCACTTAAGTGGATCATGGGATTTTGGTGCCTGCCTGGCAGGGTAAAGAATCCCATTATGAAAAAATTCTTAAAAATAGAATTACATGTGCAAAAAAGTGCGCCCCCTTTGGTGATGGATTAAAGTGATTAAATTGATTATTTTTAATAATCTTTCTCCTTGGAAAAAGTGCGCCCAAGCTTGAGGAGGTCAAAAAGTCAAAGGAAGAATAAAAGAAAGGAATTAAATTAATTAAATTTAATTTATTTAGTGGCTGCCCCTCTCCTTGGAAAAAGTGCGCCCCATTTAGGAGTTATTTAATGATTTTAAATGCATTAAATCATTAAATTAATTTCTATTTTCAGTGGCTATGGTCAAAGCACACTGTGAGGCTAAAGTTAAGTGCTGTGTGAAGGATTAAATTGGATTAATTTAATTTATTGGATGGCTGTCCTTAAACATGCAATTTTTAAAAGAGAAAAGCATGATTTTTAATTAATTAATTGCCTTTAATTGTTAGGGCAATTATTAATTATAGAATTGTGAAGGTTATATAAGCATGGGCAGCCATATGGATGAATTATTCAACACACAGGTAAAGAATTGCAGCTAGGAGAAAAAGTGCGCCCCCATTAGAGGAAGGATTTTGCACAGACAAAGTGCTAACAAAGGCTAAAAGCTTCCAGATTTGGCGCATGCTTTGGAGAAGGTTGATCTTCGTCGGCATAGTTGTTTTCACAGGTGTAACAGGAGCTCAGGTGTTGATTGAAAGGATTCATGCTCTCTTTATGTGCAAATTAAACACCAATTTTTGGGGCAGCAGGCTTGAAAAGTGCAGATTTTTATAATTTAAATTCACTATTCATGCTCCGGTGGCCATTTTTGTCTGAATAAATTGCAGGAACTCATTACAGGTGCTTTATAAAAGAAAAGGAGTATTTATCAATGTCCAATACATTGCAAATATCCTCCGAATCTGAAGAATTGTCCAGATCTGCACCAGTATTGAAGAAATCCGGCCAAATTAGAAGAAAAAGAATTATTCAGACAAAGATTGATAAAGCCATGGCAAAAGGAGATGAAAAAGAGAGCACGATGGATTCATGCATTGCTTCTAAAATTTTAGACATAGGAGACATGGATCTAGGCCCAGAACCTCTTTCTGATTTGATTGACTGATCCAGAGCTGGAAAGACTTCACTCATGCGTGCGGTCAAAAGTAGTGGAATTATTCGAGCTGCAGTTTTCCCATGTACATGCCCAATTACGAGTTTGTGATGGAGTGTGCTAGATCTTATCATCCTTCATCTAGATCAAGTGCGTGATGTCGGGAAAGACAATAATTCGTTTGGATGTGGAAATCTTTGATTATTGTTTCAAGATTCCAAGATTTAAAGGTGGTGACTTCTATTAGCATTCAGGATGCTGACAGTAGGTGGGAAAAGCATAGAGCTGACTGTGTGAGCATCATGAATAGCCGGTTCATGAAGAAGCCTAGATCCCCTTCCAAGTTCCCGAGAACTCTTCCACGATCCAATTTGGTGCAGGAGGCGGATGATATTGTCAAATTGCTATGCAGGTTGAATGGTGAAGCGAATGCCTACACTTTCCGGACATGGATGTATGCTTTCATCAGGACCATTGAAATCAACAAGGTTGATTCTATAATCAGTTGGTCAGAAATTATTAGCAACAACATCGGTGAGCAACTGCGGAACGTAAAGCGTACCTTCAGCTTCAAGATGACTTCATACTTGGTATATGCCTGCAGCCTTCACAGGTGTCTTTTCCAAGTTTGGATAGATGTGGTATTCTTTCCAAGGATCCCATTTTCGAGTGCTACCTGCAGCCTTTATCGCACCCGCAAGTGCGAGAAGGACTTCAAAGTGATCAACGATGGTTTCTTCTACGATTTCATCTGCAGGTTAGACAAAGACTTGAAGACTCACAGGGTAAGCAAGGAAGCATGGGAAGCAGTGTCCAAGATTGGCAGTGTATTCATCCAGTTTGTAGATTTCACATACATCAGGGTTACGAGCTTTTCAGGTGAACCAACAAAGATGCCAAGGTACCCGAGTGACAGATTGATTGCCATGGAGCTAAGCAGGCAACTTGTGGAGTTACACGACCTTCAGTCGAAGCGGCACAAGTCTACGGGCTTCTTCCCACTCACTGTGGGATATTACAGTTGCATCAGCATTCACAGAGCTCGAGGAATGGAAGCACAGATGTTGTCCGAGTATGAGCAAGAGTTCTTCCCTGCACGGCTTAATTTCGATCCATTTGGAATAGCCAGGAAGACAATCTCCCAGGAGTACGCACATGTGCCTTCGTTAGAAGATTTCTGGATGAAGTGCAGAAGTGAGTACGAGGTCAGAAAGAAAGATTTCAGCAGTGTTTCATGAAAGCAAGTATTTGACTTTGGACTAGCGCGGATACCTGCGGATCTTAAAGATGATGGGAACGTGGTACTTGACACTTACCATCAAATGGGAGGAGATAAAGCTCTACTGCAGGATAGCAATGGCGGCTGCAGCACAATAGAAGAAAGATCTGGAGCTGTGTTGGTGAGTACTTCGAGCTGGTTGTTAACGAAGGGATACTGCCTTGATGAAGTATTGATGAACCAAATCACAGGCAACTTCGGCACAGGAGATTCCCTCAAGCGAAAGCATGAAGGAGAGAGCAGCAGAAGGTCCGAGAAGTTGAAAGTACGCAGAAGATCTCAAGAGAAAGAGAAGACCACTTCTACGACCATAGCTTTGACTCCGACTTCTCCAGTACCTAGTGGATCACCAACTATCGCACCACAGCAGCAGGATGCTTCCATGCCTTCATTAAAACCAGCAACGTTCATCTTCTCTCCGCAGCCACTTCGTTCAGCACCCGTTCCAGAGGAGATGTTGAAGCTGCAGATGACGGAGTTCGAAAGAGCTTTGTCCTTGGATGTTTCAGAGGATGGCAGCCATGATACTGTGGCACTTTCTGATGGAGAGGATGCAGAGCGGGAAATGGTAGTGCACTCAGCAACTTCTCACTCTCCGAGAAGTAATTTCTCGGAATGGTTAGCTTTGCAGTTGGTTCCGGAAGCAAGAGTAGAGATGAACTTAGAGGAACATGACTTGCAGCTACTTCAGGATCTGAGCAGAAGAGACAGAAGGCCTAAAGTTGCTAAAGCAACTTCTAGGTTGATCATCGAGGATTCGGGAGAGAAGTTTGCTGAGATATTAATCCCGGCGGAAGGAAAGGTAGAAGAGGAACTCACGGCAGAAGATGTGACGGTGACCAAAATACCACTCGGTCAAGCTACCACTGAAGGATTGAAGCAGGACACGCAGACGTTGCTGGATGCTTTGTTCCTTAGGCTTGACAGTGAAAAGGCGGAGAAAGAAGAGCTGCAGAAGCAAATATCTCAATTATGTGAGATCATAGCCAAGGTTGCTAAACCTTCCGTTCAGCCCATTTCAGCGCAGGTGAGTGATCATCTTATGCAGGAAATGGAAGATGCAAGCAATCAAGTAAAGGCTATTGACGAATGGAAGGATCTGATTATTCGTCAAGCTTCTGTGCAACTTGGGGAAGTGCCAGCCCGCCTAAAGGTTATGAACGATGCAGAAAATCAACTAAAGCAACTGATAGAAAGCATAGAAGGAATAAATACAGTTGCAGAGAGTAACCTGAGTATTTTGGCCGAGATCAACAAGCTTCCGGGAGATGTATTGGTTGCAGAACAAATTGTGCCGGATGGATCAGTCGAGAAGGGGAAGCAGCTAGAGTTTGCAGATCTTTCCGCTTGGAGATCCTGGGCAGAGTTTTGTCAAGAGGATGCAGCGCCGAGAGTAGAACATCAGATTTGCCGGACAGTATTATTTCTTTCACTGAGGAAAGAGTGGATGGAGGTATTACTTCATACGTGCGGATTGTTTCTAACGAGGTGCATGATTCCCTGGAGGGTTCTCTTCTGATGGTGCAAAAGAGGATTGACAAAGCCACCAAGCCTTTCACGATGAACTCTATCAGTAGGCTGGTGACACTGCAGGCAGACATTGCGAGATTTGGGCCAAGTTTGGAAGAAGTGGAAGCATGCAGCAAAGTGTTGAATGAAGGATTGCTGCAATTCAGGACAGAAAAGGAAGCAGTAGCTAAAACAGATGGAAAGATGCTGAACTATATGTTCGACAAGTATATCAGATATCAGAACAAGAAGAAGATGTAGATGTTACAGCTGGCATGACTTCTTCTATTTCTTTCTTCTTCTACTTTCTATGTTCCCGGATGAAATTGTAAACTTCTAAGTTATTGGTTTTGCAACCATTACTTGAAGTCATGTGGAACCTTTCTATTAGTTAAGTGATACATGTGTCACTTAAGAAGAAGTTAGTTGAGGATGATTGCCAAATGTCATCTTTACTTGTTGTTCATACTTTAGTTCAGTTTGAGTCTTCTATTTGTACTTTCCCTCCTACATTCTATAAGTAGGAGAAGAACCTACGGGTTAATCATCGATCAGAATTTGTAAGAAGCAATCTTGTGTTCTAGACTTTGTGCTGAACCCCTGAGAGCCACTTGTTGCAGAGGAATACAAAGAAGCAGGTTTCCGGAGAACTTTGTGTCACGGCGTACTGTGTTTCTTGCTTTTAAATCTTAGATCTTTAAAGTAAACTTTGTGTTATTTTAGATCTGGATCTAGAACTGCCTTTGCTTTAGAATTTTGTGTGTTCAAATCTATTAAGTTTCTTCTATGTGCATGCAATTAGCTCTGATATCTACTGATTGGGATGCACATCTTCCTTACTTCTTCTCTGTAATTCCTCTACTTCCTTCTTCTATAATTTTCCTTTCTTAAACAGATGCTTACTTGTTGCAGAAACTCTTAGTTATGGTTCATGAACTAAGTTGTTAAAGTAAAACCCCTGATAGATAAAAAACACATTTATTGACAAATCTGACACGGGAGCCTCACCGGTTAAATGAGGGAGATTTATCTCATGACTGCCTAGGTTTGATGCTATGTAGAAAATCTAGCCAACACTACCCTAATGCAGTTTCAACATCTAGGATTTTTCCTAGCTCAAAACAAAACGGCTCTAGAATATGACTGGTGCTTTCCATGCAATCAACCTCATAACCAATCGATGTGTTTCAATGGTACTTTGAATCAAGCTCTTATGGTGACAAAAATGGGTATGGAACCAAAGACAAGCCAAGAAGGAAATTACCAGGAGGAAACAACTCAATAAGAGGCATCTCTGAAGGAGACCACACTTGTCAATTGGTAGGATAAATATTTCTGTGGTATAAATCAAGCCCCTTCTCAAAGTGTAACAACCAATACACTATCTAATAAGAGAAATATTGGAGAGGGACAATCATCCAATTCAAATGATCTAGAACCCTCTATCACCCAACAAGGTATTGGTAACCAAAATGTAGCTCCCAATGTGCAAGGTCAGCCTAAGCCACCTTCTAAACCAGCTCAAGTTCCAGTTGTAACAACCCATGTGCAAGAAAAAACTATGCAAAGTAAGGGGCAGCAGAGAGATATCTCATCTCCATTCAAAATTATTGAGAAAATGAGGAAAACAAATGTAAACATCTCAATGTGGGATTCATTAACTATCCTAGGACAAAGAGACCTATTGTAAGATGCTATGGTGAATTGGTCAACATCAAATCAATCATCTAAAGAGTAGGAGAAGGTACTCACCAATGCAGATCAATAAGGAGGAAATTAAGGAGGCCAACAAGGTAAAAATTTGAAGCCCCCACCATTATATATCTCATTGATCATCGAAGATAAGTTGGTACATAATTGCATGATTGATTCAGGAGCAAGTAGCTCTTGTAATGCCAAAACAAATAGCCGATCAGTTGGGTCTTCAATATGAAGTCATTTCTAAAGGTGTGGTGCAATTGGATGGGACAACGGTAAAAATGGTTGGAGTAATCAAAGGATTGAGCCTTATGTTGCATGCATGTCCCAATGTGACCATCTTGCAAGATGTATCAGTCATAGACTTGCCACCACTCTTTGCATTGTGTTTGTTAAGAGACTTCACCACTAAAATTGGAGGCTATTTGTTTGCTGATTGGTCCCACATGTTATTCAGGACAAGGTATGGAGCTAAGGCTATGATCATATATAATCCTATTGTGAAATTCCATATTGAGCCTCATACACCAAGCCTAATCAATGCAAATTTATCAGCTCTCGATCAAGAATATTATCAAGCACTTATGAAATAGATACTAAATTTAGAAGCATTTGGACTCAACCCTTGATGATTGGGCCAATAAGAGACATTCATTCAACCCTTACAAGGAAATGGAAGAAACTAAAATAGGGGTTTATTTTTTACATGAAGAAAATTCACCGCTTCCTAGTATCGCTAGGAAAGATGCTTAATATGATAATGAGGTATGGGAACTATTCTTTGATGGTTGAAGGAGTAGGTAGGGTGCTAGAGGAGGAGCTATGCTTGTTACACCACAAGGTACAAAATATTACTCAACTTCCTGTTATCCAATTTTGCACACCTGGCAAGATTGGACAAGGGGGTCCTGTCATGTTCAAAATGAAATAATAGTCCCAGGAACCCACCTTCGGTTATTATCAAGATGCAATAATTAAAAATAATTCCTAAATTGCATATGAAGAGATCACCTAGCATCGAAAGGCACCCAGTTGATCTCAACTCAGTGGAGAGTTCAGGGTCAAGTTGATAAAGAACCCGGTGTCAAATTGATAATCATCTCAAAAATCATCTCAGTGGAGACTCTCAGTTGTAAGAGCTCAACAAGGTCTTGTTAATGCAAAATATAGCTCGTTGAAAATTGACGAATGAAGGGAACTCTATAAGGATCTCGGTAGAGATCGATGCATGCGGAAGTGAAGGCCAAGTCAGGGAGAGTCAAAGTTTGAGCTATCAATAAAGTCTCAATGAATTGGAAAGGTTCAAGCCACAGGCGGAAGCGAAGGCAGAGATAAGGAGTTCGACTCATCTTCGTGACTCGTTCATTTTGGAGATCATGTGGTGAGCTTCTTTTAGGACACATTCTGCAGAGCTAGGGTGATTCAAACGCAAGCCAAGGCATCAAGAGTGCCATAAAATGAATGGAGATCATTGCGTAAACAGAGATACGTGATGGAGCCCTATCAATGGGACTCATCGAGCATGATGGATAATTCAAGGCAACTCGTTTCGTGTGGATGCATTAAAGATGGTTTCTAGGATACAATTCCAGGGCTCATTGATTAATGCAAAACTGGGAGGCCTACTCGAGATAATTTTTCAATGGTAAGCTCACAGAGACAGCAAGAATGCCGGCCAGGGTATTAGTGAATCTGAGATATATATATTTTCACATTTGGCGTTGTTCGAGACTCTTCCGGCCGAGAATTTGGTGCACATGAGGAGCAGTTGACATGTTGCAGTATAAAGATAGCAGTTCTTTTGAGCACTTCCAAAGCAAAGCAGTCACCCAACTATGTTTTTATCTTGCTCCAAGATCGAATGCATCCTCAAATTCGGGATTTTCCTTCAAGATATTTTTATAAAAATCGATTAAGTGACAGTAAGAGTGTTACCGGGAGACTTGATTAAATTTATTTTACGATGCAACTCATGGAAACGGATCTCATAGAGGTGGAACTGTTTCATATCAGAATATTCATGGAGCATAATTTGCTTTGCAATTATATGAGCGTCTTCAACGAGTCACTCAGAAAGTCGAGCATGTTTTTTGGGAGAAAGGAAATAGCTCAGCGTTGAAACATTTGAGCTCACTGAGAGATCAAGCTTATAGCTCAGACTGAAGTTCAGTTAAAATATTGATCCTAGTTAGACCCAAAGGAATTGATGGTTGAGTTTACTGATATCTTGAGTGAAATCACTTACGGCATAGCGGTTCTTAGAGACATGTTGTAGATATGATAAGATGACATGAGAAAATAGGATATGGCTGAACTCAGCCCGACAGATAAAATGATATTTTTATAGCCATGAGTTCGAGGGATCACTTAGATGGACTCTGTCCTGCAATATCCATGTTTGCAGAAGCTTGAAGCTCAAATGGGTCATGAAAATCCCGCGAATGGGAAAAATTTCACTATCTTGCCAAGGTTGCGCGGCAAAGCTAAGGCCGGGGCCCGTGAATTAATTTGGCCAAGCCATTGGACGTGGAAAATAAGGCGAGCATTGCCAAGGGAAATGACGTGATGTCAAGCCAAAGAAGAAATCCCGGGCATGGGAGAAGTTTGAGTCTACTGCCAAAAAATGGGAGAAATCCGGTCAAACTGCCAGGTGTGGAGATATTGGTTTGGCAAACCATGACCAAACTTCCGTGAAGGGGAGATTCGGGCAAACACTGCCAAGCGGAAATATTAAGATGGAAAACCATCATCAGACTTCCGCGGGCCGTGTAAATCTGATCAGAGCACGTTGTGCGAGTCAAACGCCAGGTTGGAGGAACGAGTCAAACGCCGAGTGGAGCGGCGAGTGCATGGAGATCAAAGCAGGCGTGTTGCAATACAGTAGAAGCCTTCTTTTGAGCGCTTCCAACAGACACGGTTTTCCTCACGAGGCGTTCATACTGTTTCACCGAATGCAAAGCAAATAGATTCTGACGATCGATTTCGCCTTTGCACAAAGATACTTCTAACTTGTGTGCTACGATAAGAGCTTTGGAATAGGGTATGGACATACGTTGAGCTCTACACATTCTGAAAACTCGTCCGAGCATTCGGTGGTCGCGAGAAACTCCCACGCACAGGCAGCAGGCACGTGCAGCACAGTAGAAGTCTTTTGAACGCTTCCAGCAAGCACTGCAGGAAACAAATATTCACTGCCGTGTACGATGGATTGGAGTCACGCTGTTCAAGGCTTCATAAAATTTTCCCGAACCAGGAGATGAAGGTTTAAAACGGTGTAGAATGAAACGATTCATATTGCTCAGCATTCCTTCTCCTAGAAACGAATTGAATGTGAAGGTCAACTCTGAAATACCTGGTCGGCCGTTTTGCATGTTACATCCTTGTTACTCGTAAATGGTCTCTTTGAGAAACTCTGAGGGCAGAAGTAATATTTATACCCTTCCATTATGTACGTCCAATCAGACAATAACAATATTCTTTTACCGGGATCAGAAAAGTTGTGTTTGTTTATAATGGACGGGACGATTATACTGTAGTTTCAAGCTAATTTTATCTAGCTTTATTTCTATTAGCTTTGATCCACGACTAAGGAAGAATTCATATGGTTGTTACCTGTACATTTTTCCAAGGTCCTCTTGGCTGCCCCAGTTGTTCAATGTATTTTTTGAAGGGCTCCTTTTATGTGTTGAAAATTGTAACATGAAGGATCTTTTTAGTTTCTGGAAAAATGAGTGTATTGTTTAGCTCACAGCTACTTATGCCATAATCCCAATAGTGGCATAATTGTTGATTGGAGCCGAGATTGCTGAGTGCACTGCCAAAATACCGAAGGGCTCTTTGGCCAAAAAAATCAGTCTCAAGGGTGTCTATCGACATGTTATGGGCATGAGCCTAGGTCATCATCATGGCAGCATTAGGTCTTTATTGGTAATGGCTTTTTCTCATCGTTTGGAAGATACAAATGTGCTTATTATGGCCAAGCTAAAACATTCTTATCTACAAGTGTTATATGATAAGGAAGAACCGTGAGCATTGTGGTAAAATCATTCTTGTCGAAATGTTGGGTTAAGCTCGACATTCAAGTGAGTTTGAGCCCAGAAAGGTAAGATCATTTCTTTGGATGAAGAGTGGGTGACTTCGCACGGAGCTCATGGTGATGTTTCATGAAGTTTGAACATGGAATGCATAAATGGCTTCGAGTTAACAGAGCAAAAGCGATAAGAATCAAGTTTGATAGCCCACCATTAGGAGGACTCAATGCAAAAGAGCTCAATTGCCAAGGCAAGGAAAGAGTTAGAGTGGGTTTCAAAATCAATTGCAACACCGAGTTAGAGGATTCAAGCTCACCGAGTTGAGATTTGTGCAGACTCTATCCACATGGACCCCCTCCTCTTCAAGTCAAACGGGTCAACTGGGGTCCCTAACATTATGTTAATTAAATTAATATTTTTATTTAAATATTTTAATAATAATATTTATTATTATTATTTAAATATTTTATTTAAATATTATTTTAATAAATTGAGAAGACTAGGTCATCGAGCAATTAATGACCCATGATGGAACCTTCTCGGGTGGTTCAACTAAGCGTAATAAATACATCATGGGCCTTCATTTTAGGGATGTAATTATGACCATTTCCTCTTATTTCTCACATATTCTTCTATAAATGTAAGTTGGAAGCTCATTTCAAGGGTTCCACAGATTGCATAAGTTGGACGATTAGATATCTCGAGCAAGAGTGTATACTTTTCAAGAATCCTCTCTCTCGCAAGTTGTTCTTGTGTGTTGAGAGAACTTTCAAGCCTCCTCTTCAAGACCTGTAATGGCAACTATTGCCTCTTCGAATGTATGATGCATTGTGCATGTTATTGAAAGCAATAAAAGTGTGTGTTTGTGACTAATCTCTGTCCTTTCATCCTTTTATGCTTCTTTGTGCATTTCTCGTACTTGCAGTACACTGTGCAAGTTTAAGTTTCTATTGCGGAGTTCTTGGAGTTTGTGCTTATCGAGTGGTGGAGTATTGCATGCGGTTGAGTTGTGGTGTCATTCACCCTTCTTGAGTTCATCCTTCTTCATTGGGAACCGGTATATTTCTCGTGTCGATAAAGTTTAACAAAGGGAACGCGTGTCTCTTAGTCTGTGGTATCCTGTACCCTCTCTAAGTTGCAGTAGGTGAAGTTGACCTGTGGTGCACACACCCTCTTCAAATTAACCCTTCCTAAATCTGAAGACACCCTTTATTCGGTGCATCACCATCCCTAGTATAGTTTCATTTCTGTAAATCTCTTTCCCTAAAACCCCATGAAAATGTTAGCGTAGGACTAGATAATCATTTTTGTTACACTAGGAGTAGTACAACACTTAGTTTAGGAAGAGGAAGCGGCCTTCTCCAGAGGTTCACCTCGAGCCCAAGTCCCATAGCTTGAGAGGTGATCCCATGTGTCCCAATCACACCGAACGTCCTATTCACATCCTGGCCATTCGGGGGGTGCAGTGATTTGGCGACAACACTTCCCATTTTCAGTTTTCTTGTTCAAACAATACAACTGAGTATGAAGCCTTGATCCATGGATTGCATTGGACAAGAAAGAGAGGTATTAAAAACTTGCAAGTGTTTGGGGATAGTGAGTTAATTATGAACCAAGTCAAAGGGAAACATACTACTAAGAATGATCTACTCAAAGTATACAAACATTGGGTATGGGATCATATTAAAGACCTTTAAGCATTCGATACTCAAGCCATACCAAGAAAGAAGAATGAAGCTATGGACAAGGCTTATGGAAATTGGGGCAATATTTGATGTGGTGGAAAATATTAAGAGAGATAAAGCACAACCACATATTCATGTCATTGTAAGGCCAACTATACTAGATAATAACACAAGCTAGAAAGTTTTCGAGAATGATCAACATATCATTAATTTTTACAGGAGGAGGCTGAATTCTCAGCTAAAAATCAAGGGAAATTGGAGCAATAGTATGGGGATCAAGTAGTGTAGCTATAGAAAAACAAATTTCCAAAGGGTTTGGTGACTTTAGAGTCAATATTCAACCCAAATGATCAATTCTGAAAAGAGAAGGCCAAAATTCAAGTAAAAAAGGAGGATTCTAAACCCATTTTGGTTGGAGAAGGTAAGACACTCCAAATAGGCAAGATGAGCAACGAACAAGAAAAGTACGACCTTGTGCAGCTTTGCTAGGAATTCCTAGATGTTTTCACATGGAGCTATGAGGATTTGAAGGGTTTTAACCCAAAATTGGCACAAAACCATTGAGTTGCATTCGGAGGCTAATCCTGTCAAGCCGAAAAAAAAAGGCCAGTCAACCCTCATATAGATCCTCTCATGAATAAGGAGCTAAATAAGATTTTTGAGGTGTGTATCATTTTCTCGATCAAGCACTCAAGTTGGGTGGAAAATATTGTGCCCATTAGGAAAAGGAATGGGGAAATTAGGTTGTGCGTGGATTTTTAGGATTTAAACAGGGCCTCCCTCAAGGATCACTATCCGCTACCCTCCATGGAGCAAATTTTGCGTAGGTGTTGGCCGGTTTAGAAAGATTCTCCCTCTTAGATGGATATTTAGGCTATAATCAGATTATGGTGAAAGAGGAGGATCAGTTCAAAATAACCTTCACCACAAAATGGGGCACCTATGCATACAAGAAGATGCCATTCGGGCTATCAAACGTTGGAGCAACATTTCAATGAGCAATGGATATGGTGTTTAAGGGGTTGTTAAATAAAATAGTGCTTGTATATCTTGATGACATCACTGTATTTTCTAAAAATGTAGAAATTCACCTCTTTCATCTCAGATAGGTCTTCCAAAGGTGTAGGAGGTTTGGAGTGTCCTTGAACCCGAAAAAGTGCATATTCATGGCACATGAAGGTAAAATTTTAGGCCATATTGTGTTGAAGGAAGGACTGAAAATTGATCTAGAGAGGGTAGAAGCCATCCGCACTCTACCATTACCAAGTCATAAGAAGGATCTCCAAAGCTTCTTGGGGAGGATAAAATTTGTTTAGAGGTTTGTACAAAAATTCGCTCTTGTGAAGCCATTAACGATGATGCTGAAAAATAATTTGGCTTTTAAATGGACATCAGAGGGAAAGGAGAGTTTTGAAGCTATCAAACATGCCATATCTCAAGCTCTCAACTCTCATTAATCTGGATTTCTCCAAAGACTTCTTTCTATATGCCTTGGTGGTTCAGACACCATCTCTATAATCTTGGTGTAGTAGAGTAAGGAAGGATTGGAGCAGCCTATTGCATTCTTCAGCCAAGGCCTTATGGACTATGAGGTAAGATATTCATTCATTGAGAAAAATGTCCTTGCCGTGATCAAAAGTTTGAAGAAGTTCAGACATTTAGTGTCAAACAATAAAATTCATCTATTAGTTTCACACTTTGGTGTAAAATATTTTCTTTTGAATAAGGACCTCAATGAAAAGAGAGTTGGTTGGATAACCAAGGTCATGGAGTATGATATTGATATAAATGTGACCAAATTAGTTAGGGGGAAAGGGTTGTGTGAGAAACTAGCTTCTAACCAACTTGATGAATCAAGAGAGGAGGCAGAAGTTGTTATGGTGTTGCAAGGTAATCAAGAACAGGATACATGTGGTATACCCATTCCTTTTGGACTCAGGATATCGTATATTTTCTTCAAACAGATCAAATTCCTCAGGGATTGAGTAAATCCAAAAGGAGGTATTTCTGAATTTATTGAATCCCATATGTGCTTGTAGATAATATTTTGTTCAAAAAGGATGTGAATGGTGTCCTCCTAAGGTGCATCAAGACAGATCAGATATAGATGGTATTGCATGAGTTTCATGATGGAGAGGTAGGTGGTCATTTTTCCCTAAAAGCAACAATTATTAAAATCATGAGGGTTGGTTATTAGTGGCCTAATATTTTCAATGATTGCTACTCATGGATCAAGAAATGCAAGAAGTGTGCCTTCTTCACAGGTAAAGAGAAGTTAACAGCCCTCCCACTCCATCCTATCTCGGTTAAATATCCTTTCATGTAATGGGGATAGATTTTATTGGGATGATCAATCCAAGTTCTAGCCTAGGTCACAAATGGATTCTTATAGCCACGAGACTACTTCACTAATTAGATAGAAGCAATTGCACTTAAGAAGAAAATGAAGCTAACATTCTGGATTTATATGAAGGTATTGCAACAAGGTTTGGTGTTCCTTCCACTATAATATCAGATAATGCCTTAGCTTTTCTTGGAGCAAAGATATCTAATTAGGTTGTTAGGAATGACATCTACTTGAGCACCTCTTCTAACTACTACCCCCCCAGGGTAACGAGAAAGTAGAGTCCATGAAAAAGAACTTGTTGAGAATCATAAGAAGAACCCTAGATGAGAATCAGAGGACTTGGCATACCAAATTGAAATCAAGCCTTGTGGGCTGATAGAATCACTCCCAAGAAGTCAACTGGTTATTCCCCTTTCAAGTTGGTTTATGGAAGAGAAGCAAGGTTGCCAATATCCCTTGAATTACTAGCCTTGGAGCTTATCAAACAACTAGAGTTGTTTGATTTTCCAACTATGGAAGTCAGGTATGTAGAGCTCATGGAGTTGGGAGAGCTAAGAAACCAGGCCATGAAAACAATGGAGAAAGACCAAGCTCAAATCAAGATGAGTTTTTGATAGAAAGGCCAAAGACAGAAACTTCCAAGAGGGAGACTTAGTCCTTAAATGGGATGCAAAAAGAGAAAAACTAGGAAGGCACTCTAAATTTGATGCAATATGGAGTGGCCCTTATATGATTTCAGGTTGTAAAGAAAACAATGCTTTCTAGCTATCAAGGTTGGATGAGAGAAGAACTGTAGATTCCAGTCAATGGAATCTATCTCAAGCATTGTTATTGAGTGAAATATCCTTCTTGTACATATTAGTTTAGGAGTTGTAATTCCTCTAAGTGCTTGTAGCACATTGCTTTGTTTTAGTTTAGGTTTCTTTTGTAAGAAGTTCTTTCACACACTCTACATATCCCACTTGGGGTGTGTATGATTTTCATTTTTGTACATAGTGTGTGTTGTGGCGTGTTGTTGCTCTTACATGATCCATTCTTTGGGGGATGTTTTCATGGGAAAAATCAGGTTCTAACAATATTCCCAACCTCTTTGAATCAGCTTGTGTTCCCATGACTTTTGTAGTGTTTATGCTTGTCAAGGAATCATCAATTGGTTTTATTTCATACTTGACAAGAAATCAGATTAAGGATAGTTTCAAGGGGATTCAACCTTTGTCCTATAAATCAGATTTGCAGGAGAAAGAAGTTCAGGTTCAAGCATCAGTGTTTTAATGGCTCAGGGGAAGAATTCATATTTTAGGATCACTTTTCAGGTGTACCAATACTGAATCCATGCCCAATGGACACTTCAAGTAACTGGTCTCACATCTAGTAGGAAGATGTCCTTAAGAGGTAGCAATTGTTATCTATTTTTACCCCTTGGTAAAATAGACAAATTGGGAGGATGGGTTTGAGCACTAGAAAATGATTCATGGAGAAATATAGAATGATACAACTGATATTTCAAGTTTGGGAAGCATTTCAAGTGATTTAGGGAAGTTTTGGAGGTCTTGGGGCCATCCATCAGAAGTAGGCTTTCGGGCCTTAAGGAGTTTGCAGCGTGAAAGAGGACCTGAGATTCAATGGAAGATTATGATAGATGTTAGGAATTATAAGTCCAAAAAAGTGCTTATGGAATTCATTTTCCATGCCCTACATGGTGGAAAAGATGAGACATCTTGAAGCATCATACACTTCCCAAGGTAGTTCATTCTTCTGGTGCACAACCAAAATCCCGAGAAAGAAGGAGCCATTTCGAGGTGATAAATTCAAAATTGGATCTTTATACTACCACCATTGGATTTAATGGGTTGTTTCCATATGAAATCATATAAAATTTCACCCCAAAACTCATCGGGAGCTCAAGATATCACCTTCGGAAGTTGGCCTCCCGAGGTTGGTGGTGGGTGGGGTGGGGTTGACCATTTGGGGTTGGTAGGTAAGGTTGGACTAGGGTTGGATAGGTTTTAGGTTGGCAGGTTGGTTAAGTCACATTTTTGATGCCTATGGATATTTTTTGATTCTGTCACACCCGTCACATTTGCATAACACTTAAGTTGGTCGGTCACCAAGGTTGGATGGTATGATAGGTTGGTTGGGTCAATGCAAAGGATGGAAGATACAGAAATGTTGGATGGGTCACGAGGTTGGTTGGGTCACTAGGTTGGTTGGGTCACATTTTTTGAGGCATACGAATAGGTTGGTCAGCCCAGCAGATGGACAACCATCAGGATGGTCGGGTAGCTCATGGTATGGATAGAAATAGACTTGTTTGACCCCCTCGGGTTGGATGACCCACGATGTAGATGATGATCGGGATTAGTCGGTGAATACATTAATGTATGGCCCACATAGTTGTATGGTTGAAGTTAGGTGACATGAGGTTGGGTGAGTCACTAGGTTGGTTGGCTCGTTCATTGTGCGAGGATGGATGAGTTATAAGTAAGATGAGGGTAGGTGAATGAATGACATCCCAACAACCAAAATTAATGAGGCATGGCACCCATGACTACCCGTGCAGGAAAAGTACCAAAATGAATGGTTACCCATACCTCTTTAATGCATCCTACTAGTTGGTGACTCAATTTTCCTATATATTGTAAAATTTCACCTCATTTTGAGAGAGATTTTCCGAAGGCAAAGGAACTATGTCAAAATTGTTCCAGAGCTATTATGAGCTAAAGGCCTCAAATTTGGGATTATTATAAAATATTTTGTCTTGTGCTTATGGTATGATGGATTGTGCATGTTTTGAGAAATAAAATTCATGTTTTGTGGCCATTTTCACCCTAGCTTGTATGAATTGCATCTTTTTCCTTCCATTATATCTATAAGTATATTGTGCATGTACCTATCTCTTTGCAGGGTCCATAGTTTGTTGTGCTTTATGAATATAAGGAATTGAATATTAGTTTTGACTAGAATTTCTACAAGCCCTCTCTTCCTCAGTTTCCTCCCATCTTTCACTCAATTGGATTGTCTCACCCTTTCTTGGTGCATCACCTTCACTTAGAGTAGTTTTATTTCATGCATCTTTCTATCCCTGTCTCCTTGGAAAGTATTAGAATAGGGTTAGTTTAGCTTTCCATTCTCTACACTTTAGAGAAGTTAACACTAGGTTAGAGGAATCAACTAGATTTCTTCGGAGGATTATCCTACTTGCAAGGTCCCACACTGCATGATAATCCCATGTTATGCAAGTTGCACTAGTTGCCTCGTACACAAAATCACAAGCAATCATGGTCTTGTAATTTTGACATAACAAGAATCATTGACACTAAAATTGACCCCTTAGACCCTACCTATTGGTAGGGGAACTTTTCAAGGCTCAAAAATGTATTTCTCTCCCTTGTCCATATCCTCATTAATGAGCTCATTTTAAGATCCACTTGGGAATTTGGGGAAATTTTATTTTTAATTTTGGAGATATTCCTCCATTAAGATTGTTTTCTTATGTATGATGGGGACTTTGGTGTCTTGTTTTGAGAAGGATATGGGTGACACATGTCACCCTATCATTAGAGTGAATATTTTAGATACTCCTTATTACTCCATTTTGGAGGGGTGAGGACTTCTTGCCTCATATTTTTGGCACTTGGAGTTGTGAGAACTTAGAGGAGCAAGGAACTTCAAATGATTGGATTGCATTTTGAGTTGGATTTCATTGGCTTGTGAGGTAGGCCTCACACCTCTTGGTTTTGTTTTATGTTTTCAACTAAATTTATGGTTTGGTTTTCTTGTCTTGGATTTAGGATTACATGTTGTGGTGGTTTGAGTGCTTTGTTGATCATTTTTTCTTGAATTCTCTATCCATCTCCCTTGGGAAAAATTTGGAGGGTTCAAAGGAGGGAATAATCCCTTGAGAATCTTGGAGCTTCTTGGTTGTGTTTTAGGTTATGGAAAAATTAAGGAGTGGTATTCTTAAAATTTCTTGAAAAGTGGTGAATTCAATTGGAATTTGAAAATGTGATCAAATAGGAAAGCTTTCCTCCCGCCCCTCTTAATGATATTGGATCTTTTTTTTTTTAATTTGGTCTTTGGATTTTTTATAATTGAATTGTGTGTGTATAAATCCTATTCCTTCCCTTCTTGTGCATATTAGAGGTATGCAACCTATCTCTCCCATGGGATTGGAGGGAGGATAGCATGTCCTCCACTTATGGATATGACATGTAATGATGGTATGTAATGATTCTAATTGGATGGGTTGATAACCAAGCCAGTTATCTTGTGTTAGAGACATGCTATTTTAAGGTGGAACATGATTGCGAGAGCCTTGTATGATATATTCATATTCATTGATTGGAGAAAATGTGTAATATTTTATAAATATTTGACATATTGTTCCCTATTTAGGGAGTCTTTTCCACTTGTATTTAAATTATATTTCATTGTAAAATAATGAGAAAGAGACTTGTGCATTGGGTTATAAGATAAATCAGAAAATTCCTTAGTAATCTTCCTTAAATTTCTCATTTGAAAAGAAGAATACGTGAATATGCAAAATAAGAGACATTTTGTGTTGTTGGATCTCATTTTATGTAGTGGAGTTGGAATCTTATTTTGAAAAGAGGAAATGTGGAAGTTTGAGTTACATTGGTGTGAAACTTCTATTACTTATTACTCTCATATTTTTTTATACATTGAAAACATAAATTAGTATTTAGTTGCAATATGAGATTAATTTATTCATTGTTTACTCCTCTTTTAAAAGTTTATATTTCTTTAGTAATTAAAGAAAAGTATGAATTTGGTTCAATGTGTTTGAGATTATTATAAATGTTTATAAAACCATGAAATGCACTAGGTCTTTGGGGTTGGGAAACTAGGTCCATGTGGATTTTTGTAGAACATGTATTCTTAAGATGTAGAGTCATGTTTAATGTAAGAAATAAATAAATGGTTTGATTATGTCACATTTATCCCAACTCTCATTCATGAAAATTTTCTTATCCATGGAAACTTGACTTGTAAACTAAATATTTTTTTCATTCATTGGATGAAGTTATAAAAGTTATGTTAGAAAATGGGAAGGATTGTAATTATAAGAATAAAGGAAAGTTACTCCATACCGTAGTTTCAAGGAATATAATGAAAAATAGTTGTGGATTGGTATGAAGTTGTAGAAGAAAGTTTTTATTCTCCACATTTACAAACAAGAGTAGAGTTACATAAATTTGTTAATAAATGCATATTATGTGTTACTAGTGGTAATATACACATGCATTTATATGTAAATTTATGATAGTTATTATTAAGATTTTACCCTTTTATAGGAACATGTGGTTCTAGTCGTATTTTATGCCAAAAGAAAACACACACACACACACACACACACACACACACACACACACACACACACACACACACACACACACACACACACAATCAATATGAAAGTAGAACATTATTCATATTTACTTTTAAATTTTTATAGTTAAAAGGCATGTTTCTATTTTAATTAGAAAATAAACAAGCTTAACCGAGTTTATTATATATAATAGTTTTTAAAAACAAAAAAATATGGTGGTATTTTGGGTCGTGGCCATGTTTGTGACCCCCACCTTTCCCCAAACTATACACTATTTTCCAATCCTTTGGCATTTGGATGATTGCAATTATAGTCCCTTGGGTTTCGAATGACCACAATTATATATATATATATATAATGTATGTATGTATGTATGTATGTATGTATGTCTATATATATGTATATGTATATATGTTTATGTCTATATATAGATGTATATATACATATACATATACATATATATATACATCTATATATACACATAAACATATATACATATATATATATATATATATATATATATATATATGTATGTATATGTATATACATACATACATACATACATACACACATACATACACAACCTACAAATTCTTTTAGGCATATGGAGGCCACAAACACTCTTACATTGAACTACAATAAAATATATATACATAAAAATTGATATATATGTATGTATATAAAAATACATACACTTGTATATATGTGTGCATATATATAGAGTATAGAGTTTAACCACAAAATAATACGTATTCGAAAATTCTATCTAAAAGGGATATACACAAAAATCCAATATAAAATTCCCCAATTCATATGAGAGTTGTAAAATGGTAAGTATGTGAGAATAATCTGCATAAATCACCACCATCCTCCATGAAAAATCCTTGGATACCTGTAAAACCAAATGGAAAGAGAATGAGGAGAAAATAAACCTAAATAAGAATGAGATAAAACATTTTAATGATATTGTTTCACCATTTTCTTTACGTTTTTAATGTGACGAAACAGATAAGGGTGTAGGCCAAGGAGGAATACCTATTGCGATGGTTGGTTTGAAGGTTGTGCGTGTGTTTTGACTTATCGATCCAATGTTGACTTTGAGAGCTTCCTTTTGGTTAGGAGGAACTACCTAAAATAGAAAACAAGACCACAAAAGAAGAGTTAAATAATATATGACAGTGGACTACCTAGTGAGTGCTAGATCGAGAAGTGTGATACTTCTAGATGGCTATCAATCCACTGTTTAATACAACTTAGTGTGAGAAATAACGTAAATAAACAATGTCCTACTGTATTTGATATGATTTAGGTATCTCATTCAAATACGATAAAAAATCTAATATAATAACTATGTGAGCTAGGTTATGATCGAGATCGGTGGTAGGGTAAGGGGTCAAAGTACTGAAATAGGTTAGTTTTAGGTTCTGGGTCACTTAGGTTGCTTGGATAAAGATTCTTAGGTTCTGTTATTGACAAGATGGCCAAATACAGAGACCGACGTCGGTCAAGTATGACCAATCATGGTTTAGGAAGAACTAAAGATGGTTATGGTAATCGGCGTTAGTAGAAACAGGCTGATAAAAATCAATAAGATCTAGTTGTGGGGTTTGACCCTGAGGTTAGACGAGAGAGGTGACAAAGGGAATGACGAGGTGTGTGGGGATCTTAGAAACACTCAGAGATATGTAGAAGTTAGGTATAGGTGGTTTTATGGTGTGGGTGGAGAGATGGTTGAGTTTATAAAAAGAGGAATAGTGGGGGAATGGGAATGCTAATATAAAAATGATAACAGAGATGACAAAAACCTTTGAAACAGAATACAAAATGAAATAACATAGGTGATAAACACACTTACTAATGTTGCAGGTCCAATGGCTGGGTGGTGGTGATGATTGATGGTGGGATGGAGCTTGGTGCCGTAGTGGTACTTCCCAGAATGCTACCGTGAGAGTGATACCTCTGGATCTATCTTGATGTTGGCTATGGCTGCTTGGATGTGTGAAAGAGCTCTGGTTCTTGCTTGCATGTAGATCTCTTTTTGCTCCAAAAATTTGAGAATGTGGCCAACCTCCCAAACAAGGTTACCAAAGTGAATAAATGGTAACCGACGATGGTTCTGGTTGAATGATGACATCGGTTTAGGGATGATCGGAGTCGTTAAGGTGGGATTCCCTAGGTTTACTAAAAATGACAGATCTTGCAATCATTTGGGTTAGGTCTGTCCCTTTTCTTGTGGATCAAAATGGACGTTATCTTTTTATGAGCGGGAATGTGGTTAGAGAATAATAGGCATTGATTTTTAGGGTTGAACTAAGTCTTAGTTAGTTATGGAAACATACTATGAATAGGTCTATGGTGAGGTGTCTGGGTGAGGTGTGCATCCATTTAATTAAAGTAATTAAATTAATAAATGGGGTGAGGATGGGTATTAATTTAATTATAGATAATTAAATTAATATTAAGGTGGGGTAAAAAGGGGCCATGGTTAGGTGAATATATGTAAGTTAGTTATTCAAAAGGGGACCAAGGGGAGTGTGACCCAATTTTGGTGTCTACATTTTCCCCTTTTTATCACGTGGATTGTATTGGTAAGCGACACTAACAAAAATAGGAAATGGTTGTGTTGAGTGTAAGTGAGGGTGGTGTTTCCCCAAGCGTGGGTGAAGGTAACCCCCCTCAAACTAGGAACCGATGAGGTGAAAGATGGAAGTGGTGAGTGGTTTGATAAAATGAGGAGGTGGGAAAATGAAGATCAGTGGGCACATTGGGTAAAGGTCAAATTGGGTAAATAGGTAAATGGGCTAGGGTTGAAGGTAGTGGTAGTTGAACACACATGTTGGAAATTGTGACATGGTACCAGGTTGAAAAGCTTTCAAACTCTACATCGTCTAAGGTTGATAGGTCTATCCAAACAAGGTTGAAGTGATTCTGGTATCCAAGGTATAGGATATGGTGTGGAAACACAACAAAGGTTAGGTGCAAGAACATTTAGGTATGTTCGGTACACCAAAGGTTAGGTTAGGATAAACAACATAGAAATAGGCAAGGTATGGTTGGTAGGCTAAAACAACATAGGTAACAACATCACAAGGTACAATAATACATAAGGTCAATGGTCACACCAAGTAGGTTGGGTTCAAGGAAAATAGGTCATGACATGGGTAAGGCCAAGATATAGGTAAAATAACAATTCCTAAGACATGGAAAAGGAAATGTAGGGGTAGGTTAGGTTTGTAGGTATGTTTCAATGGGTGGATAGAATGGTAAAAGGTGCATTGACACTAATGGTTGTAAGAAAAAGGAAGCTTAGAAAAGCCAAATATTTATAAGGATTGACCGATGTTGGTTATATGGTGACCAACATCGGTTGGCTAGGGCACAATTAGGACCGAGGTGATGTCGGTCGGATCGGGTTGGGTTTATAAAACAAAAATTTGTATTTTATGGAATCATTGTTGTGTTGTGACTTTGGAGAAAATGACAGAGCCATTTGAATTTTGGTGCTTTTTTGAGAGAGAAGGATAGGGCATTGTACTCGGATAAGGTGGAGAGTATGAGTTGGTGAGAGGAGCTAGGGAGATGGGTCCACGAGCTAGGGGGATTGATTTGATTGGGTGGAGGTGAGGAGGGAATTTGGTGATGGTAGAGGTAGGAGAGGGGTCAGGTGGACCACCAATGTAGTGGCCCGATGTGCCCCCATGGAGATGACATCATGATGAGGTAAGATTTGATCCCATTCTACATTGGTTAGGTAGATTTATTTGTAGAAATCAGGTTAGGGTAAAATGGGTTTTGGGGGGAAAATTAAATTGAAATTTGGAAGAAAATGGGTGAAATAGAAGGAAGGGAAGGTTGATGTAGGTTAAGGGGAGGGGGGAAGAGGGGTGGAAGGGAGATTTGGGTAGGAATGGGTGGGTGGTTAGGTTAGGTAGAATGGTTAATTTTTAGAGAAAATGGGTAGGTTTTTTCATGGATTTTGTCACCGTGATGTGGTCGATGTCGGTCAAGGGTGACGGTGACGTTAGTGGAGTTAACTAGTATTGTCATGAATGAGATTACCAAGCGATGCTGGTTTTGATGGGAGACCATTTCTATAATAAGGCTGATGTCGATCAAACATTTAGAGGAAAATGGGTAAGCAAAGGAGAGGAGGTGGGTGGGGGGAGATAGGTCATGAGTAGGAAAGGTCTTGGGAATAGGTTGGGTGGGTAAGGGTGAAGTCGGGTATGGTCGAGGTCTAATGATGTTATGATTTGTTGGATGTAGGATGAGGGATCAGTTATAGATGTGGGATAGGGTACCACCCTTGTTATTAATGGTATGAGGGAGTGTGACAGTTGAGGAGTGGCACCATGTGGCAGAGGTGACCTGATTGGGGTTAGACGCTACTGGCATGTAGTTTGGGAGCTGAGTTTGATGGTCACCTCATCGATAGATGGGATTGAAGTTGACCAACACATTTATTTTTGCTGATAGGTGAGATTGACCGTCACCTGGAGGATGTTTATAGGATCCGCGTGTCCGATAGTAGGGACTTAGGTGTGTCCATTTCCTCGAGAGGCATATGAGGAGTTGATGTTGATGTGTGTTCGGTGGGGATTTGGTAGAGTTGAGGTTCCATAGCACCAACATGAGTTATGGAGATATGTATTGGGCCCATCCAGAGGAGATGAGGTTAGTGGTGTTGATGATGGAAGCAATGTGTTGTTTTTGCTACCAGATACAGAGGGTGGGAGATGGACTTAGAGGATGACATCATATGAGAGATTTGAGATATTTGTATTTAACATGTATGGAGGATGTACATATGTATGTATACACGATAACAAATACTTATTGAGATAGATGATGATATTTATAGCATGGATGGTGTACTTGTTTTAATTTCCATTATTATGTGTGTACGTGATGGGAACTAGGTGAATTATGCATGATTGAGTCGAGGTCATGGTAGGCATTTGAGTTAGGTCAATTAGGCATGATGAAGTCATGTCATAGACATGATGGAGTCATGTCATAGGTATGATGGAGTTAGGTCATAGGTATGGTGGATTTAGGTTAGTTTAGGCATGATGGAGTCAAGTCATAGGAATGGTGGAGTCAGGTTGGTTTAGGTATGATTGAGTAGGTGGTTTAGGCATGATTGAGTCTAGTTAGGTATGATGAGCAGGTCAGATGATGTGGAGTCATAGGTTATAGGTTATGGGAAATAAATGATTTAATTTCCAAGTTATTGGTAGCATGGAAAAATGAATGATGAGGAATATGTATGTTATGGTGTAAATTTCCAAAATATTGGATATCATGGAAATGTGAAATGATTAATGTATGATGTGGTAGAAATGTTTATTAATTGTTGCTTGTTTGGTTTAATTTCCAATTGTTGATATAAAATGGAAATGAACTAAGGTAGGATGTTCATAGGAAAATGGAGGGGAAAATAGGTTAGGGTGAAGAGTGGCGAGCTAACCTTCAAGGGCCCCATGCCCTCGAAGTGCTACCTACATAGCCCCGACGAAAAGGGGCCTTAGGATGATGTAGTTCTCCCATAAGCTAGGGAAGAAAATGATGAATTAGGGGGATGGGTTGGTAGATTTTAGGTATGATTGAGTGTAGGTCATAGGCATTGTTAAGTATTAGGTGATAGGCATGGTTGAGTCTTAGGTGATAGGCATGGTTGAGTTTAGGTCATAGGCATGATTGAGTTGTTTTAAATCTAGGTGTTGATGATTTGGTCCTGTATAGGATAATCAATAAGTAATGAGGAAGGAAATGGTAAGAGGTGGTAAAAGAGCCACTTAATTGATAAGAAACCTAATGAGTCTACCATACCCAAGATGGGATTATGAACGTAAGACCCTAAAGAAATTGCATAATGGACTATTCTAAAGGTGAAGAAAGTCACATGATCATGAAATGTCACATTGGCGGCAAGTCCCTTGAGTAGAGAGAAAATGAGGGTGCAAAAGGAAATGAGGTGAAAGTGGATGGTTAAGCATAACCTAGTGTGAGATAGCATGTTTTTCTTAGCAAGAAACCCAAGATCAAAAATAGGCAAGTCCATGATGAAAATTTTCAAAAATCATTTTTTTTTTTTTTTTTTTAATAGATTGATCGATGTGGGAAGTCTATATGGGATGAGTATATTATCTCCTTGAGGTCTTTGTGAAGCTGATCGATGCGGGAAGCTTCTGGATATTTTTATTATATTTTGCAATGACTTTATATAGTTGTCCTTCAAGGGAGCAATCTATTTATAGTAGTAGAAATAGAGTGAAGAGATGTCCCTTTTTGAGGGAGTCATCTTTTTTTGGAAGTTTGACTCAAGGAGTTGAATCCCTTTTTGTTTTTGGACATTTAAGTCATGGACAAGACTATATAGGAAGATTAGGTTCTTGTTTAGAAGACAAGACCATAACACATAGAGGTTAATTATGAAAGAGGTGGTTTTGAGTGATGAATGACCATGGGATTCCATCTTGAAGAAGATGAAAATTATCCATGAGAATCATGCTATGAGTAGAGCCATGGTACTCATATTGAAGATAAGGCTAAAAGGTGACAGGTAATCACATGATTCTTGTTTAGTCATGGATCCTCAAAAATGGGTAATATGGAAGGTGAAAAATGCTCAAGGGATGAGTGATCAACTGATAGAAAGTGATATAGGACTTGATTTCAACAATAAAATGGTCAAAGATACAAGGCATTGAGAGGCTCAAGTTTGGGTTTACCTTCGAGTGAAGAAAAATGATAAGCACCTTGATCCATAGGCATGGGTAATGATATAGGGTCCAAGCCAATTAGGAGAAAATTTTCCCATTTACTTTTTTCTCTTCTTTGGTTACATGTTGATTTTCCTTTAGGATGAGGTCAGCTGACCTGAAAGGTTCATTCGTGAACACATTTTTTCATAGGCACATTTGATACATTTTTGGTAAATTTGGAGATGGTCAAGAGCATTAAGATGATGCTCATCTAATAACTCAAGTTGTGCCAAATGATCTTGGTGAAAATTCATCATCGTTGAGCATGTCTTGTAGTGAGATGTGAGAGAGATGGAATCTAGACTTTGAGAGGTAAGACAACCTTGGTACCATAGACTAGAGAAAAAGGTGTGGTAGCAGTTGAAGTGTGAATACTAGTGTGATAAGCCCACAAGGTGAAAGGAATGTGTGAATGCCAATCCTTGCCAGTATCATTAACTACTTTCATAAGAATTTTGTTCAAGGTTTTATTGGTTGATTCTACTTGGCCATTGGTTTGTGGGTAATAAGGTGATGAAACTGAGTTGGATGCCAAAAGTGTCACATAGCTTTGTAGGGTTTTGTTTTTGAATTGCTTTCCATTATCAGTGATGAGGTGGTGAGGAACACCAAAGTGACAAATGATGTGATGGTTGATGAATTCACATATTTTCTCGACTTTTGTAGAAATGAGGGGAATGGATTCTACCCATTTAGTATAATATTTAGTAGTGGTTATAATCCATTGGTGGCATTGTGAAGAATGGGGATTGATCTCGACAAGATCCAAGCCCCATTGAGAGAAAGGCCAAAGGTCTCATGTGACTGTAAGGCATGACTAGGTGTGTGATGAAGATTAGCATGTTGTTGGCATTTCACACAATGTTTGACATAGTCACAACAATCACGGTTTAGGGTTGGCCAATAATAGCCAAGGTGAAGAATGCATTTTTGTGATAGCTAAACCACTAAAGTGGCCTCCACAAATTCCATTGTGAACTTCCTTGATGGTGTAGGGAATTTTAGAACTTGTAAGGCATCGTAAGAGAATACCATCAAAGCCACGCTTATAAAGGAGACCACCCATGATGACATAATGAGAGACACTTTTAAGAAAGGCACGTTGTCCATTATGAGTGAGATCGGTGGGTAGAATGGAAAGGGAAAGATAGTCTGTAAATTTCTTATACCAAAGGTCACGTGGGTCAGGTGTAATGGTTTTGATAGAGTAGACCTCATGAGGTAAATAAGAGGGTGATTACAACCTTTGTATTGTGACAAAGATTTTAGAGTGGCGAAGGTGAAGTGGGTATCTGAGAAGCCAAGCAAGGCCATGGTATCCACAAACTTATTGGTAGAATGTGGGGTGGTTTGAAGTTCGTAATGGTCAAAGGTGGTCAAAAGTATGTCTACGTGATGCTTATACTTTTGAAGTATCTCATTATGACATTGGTATATACCATTGACTTGGTTTATGACCAGATGGGAATCACCAAAGATATTGATTGACTTAACATCTAAGGCATAAGCAACTGGAGACCCAATATGAGTGCTTCGTATTTGGAAATATTGTTTGTACAATCAAAATCAAGTTTGAAAGATAAAGGCATAGGTTCACCATCAAGAGGAATGAGGATAACACCAGCCCCACCTCCACGCTGACACTTGGAGCCATCGAAGAAGAGTGTCATTTGGTAAGTGGGTTCATCTAAGGAGAGGGTAGTTATGGATTCATCTAGGAAATGAAGTTAGAGGGTTGATTCCTCGGAAAGAGGTGTGTCTGCTAGTTGGTCAGTGATAGCTTGGCCCTTGATGGAATTTTGATGAATAAATTTGAGGTCGAGGTCGGAAAGAAGCATAAGCCAATGTGTGGCACATTGATGTTGATAGGGTTTGGCATACATATAGTGTAAGGGGTAGTATTGGTAATAATAAAAGAAGGTTTTGTGGTTGAGTAGGTAATGGTGGAGTTTGGTGGTGATGAAAACTAAGGCTAAGAAGAGTTTTTTGGCATGGGTGTATCTAGTTTCGTAGTCTAGAAGGGTATGGACTTATGTAATAAACCACTTGCTCTTTGTGTTTCTCATCGCGATGAGTGAGCATGGCACCTAAAGAATGGTTAGTGGTGGAAATATATAGGTAAAAGGGTTGGTCATCCTTAGGAGGAATGAGCATTGGTGGTTGAAGAAGGTATTTTTTAAGGCTTCAAAGGCTTTATGGCATTCATCATCCCATTTGAATGAAACATCCTTCTTGAGAAGATGATGAAATGGTTGACAATGGTCGGAAAGTTGTGAGATAAAATGATGAATGGATTGCAACTTACCTTGTAGGCTTGAAGTTTGACGAGAGATTAGTAGGTGGAGGCATTTCTAGAATAGCCTTTACTTTAGCAGGATCAACTTCTATGCCACACAAAGAAATGATGAAACCAAGGAGTTTTCTGAAAGTACCACAAAGACGCACTTCTTTGGTTGAAGATGAACACAATACTTGATGAGGTGGTCAAAGATGACCTTAAGGATGGTTCAGTGTGTTGGCTCGATGTTTGGATTTGGAAAGAAGATCATCTACGTAATCTTCCAATATGTGATGCATGATGTCATGGAAGATATAAGTCATGGCTCGTTGATATGTAGCACCAACATTTTTAAGGCCAAAAGGCATGACTCGATAGCAGAAGGTCCCCAAGGGTGATGAAGGTAGTCTTGTGTTGATCTTTTGGAGCAAGTAATATTTGATTATAACCCAAGAAACCATCCATGAGTGATAGCATTTCATGGCCGGTGGTGAGATCAACTAGTTGGTCAATGCCTAGTAGGGAAAATCATCTTTGGGACAAGCTAGGTTGAGGTCATGGAAGTTTGTGCAAATGCAAGAGTCCCCTGTCACCTTTGTGATAGGAATGATGTTAGAAATCCATTGGGGATAGTCAATGGGTAGGATGAAGGAAACTGAGAGAAGGTGTTGAAGCTCTTCTTTGACTAGAAGAGCAATGCGAGGATGCATTTTCGCATAGCTTTTGTTTGATGGGTTTGGCATCAGGAATGGTTATGATATTGTGGACCATGATTTTGGGTCAATACCGGGCATATCGGCATAGGACCAGGAAAAAGTGTTGCTATGGTCCGAAGGAAAGAGGAAAAATCTTCTTCTTAGTAGCATCTAAAGATTGGCCTATCTTTAGAATGTGTGGGTCATCTGAGTGTTAATGTTGATTTCAATGGTCGATTTCATTCAACATGGTTTGTGTCTTAGAAGGTAATGACCGGTGAATATAAGAATCTTCCACACCAAGGTAGGTGAGGATGGACTCATCATCCTGACATTGAATGACATTAATAGAAGGTGTATCATCATCGATCATGTTAGGATATAGGATGGGGAGAGAGAAGAGGAGCCTCACCATCAGTGTTGATAGGTTAGAGGTCCCAGGGAAATTGTGTTTACGAAAAAAAAGTTAGGAGGAATAGATTTGGGATCTATGGACTCCGTGGGTGAAGATGGTGACGTGGGTGAATGAGGTGGAGAAGGTTTGTCTTCCTGAATGAGGTCGATGTGAGCCTTCTTGGGAGGTGGTGTGGAAAATCCAATGCCACTACGGTCATTGTGTTTATGGGTGGTATAGGAGATGACAGTATGGTGGCCTATTCATAAAAACCAAAGCCAAAGCCTTTCCATGCACAACGGTGAAGGAAAGTGTGAGAAAAGTGGTGGTTAGTAAGGGAGTGTAAGTTAGATGAAAATGGTCATGTTTGGGATGGAGGTTTGGGTGAATAAGTGGCAATATCAAGTCCCCCATATGTTAGATTAGTGTGAAGGTGGGGAGGACCATAAGGAAAAACCTCACCTATGTGGTAGTCATAACTAGGGTGTTGATGTAGGTTCCCATACTCTTGCGGAGTGAGGAATGTGTCGATATTGTATAGGTGGTACTCCCCAGAGTGAGGCATTGAAAAACACCTTCTAAGGGATCAATAGTTGATATGTGGGTAGCGGGGATAGATGACTCACTAGATGATTGGGAAGTAGGTGAGTTAGTTGTAGAGGCTGCATGGTAGTAGGAATAATAGGGTTAGATGTGGGAGAGGTGGTGGCAGACTTGGTGGATGGGCTTGTGGGTGAAGGTGAAGTGGGGGTAGTGATAGATGCCTTGACTGGTATAAGTACATCATTGGGGATGGTACAACATGTTATAGGTCTTAAAAGGTGATGGGTCGATTAGGATGGTGTAGTTATGTCCTTCGTGTTCAAATTTGAGGTAGTGGTGTAAAGTTGAAGGGACACAACCCATGCATGGATCCAAGGTTGGCCAAGCAACATATTATACTGGAACTCCCCTTCTAGGACATAGAATAGTTTGGGATAGTGTGGGGACCTACGTGGACATGGAGAATGATGGTACCCAAGGTAGAGGTCATGGCATCATTGAAGGAGTGCAACATAACTAGGTTACCATGCATGTAATTGGTAGGTATGCACATTTGGTTGTATGCATGGGAGGAGATGATGTTAATACTAGCACCACCATCGATCATAACATCGTATGTGTATATTATCGATATAGATGGAGATGAAAAGAGTGGGATCGGGGTCATTAGACTGGAAGGGAGTGATCTCTTCATCCGAAAAAGCTGAGGGTGGCTACTTGGTGAGTAGGTGGAGGTGTAGAGGAAGGTGAAAACTTAGTGAGAGAGGCTACGTGATGAGGGGTAATGATGGAGGCTATGGGCGTGGGGTCATTTGGTAAAACCTCAATAGATTGAAGGACCTCCATGAGGGCTTGATGATGTGACTCAGAGGTTTGGATGAGGTCATATAAAGACATTTTGAGGGAGGATTGGTGTAATTGTTTTAGCATTGTGTGATGTGTGACCCCATCGGAAATAGGATACGTGGGACCTCGAATGGTGACTTTGGGTGTGGGTGTAGATGGTATGTTGGGTATAGGGTTGGTTGATGGGCTAGTTTCCTTTTCCTTTCCTTTGTCTTTCTGGGTGTGGGTGGTAGCAATGTGAACCATGTTAATAAGGAGGAGGTAGATGGAGAGGGTGTGTCATGAAAGGTATAATGACATGAGGGAAAAAATCCTAGCGGTGGATAAGAGCCTTGTGAAATGAGTAGGGCACATTGACATTTGGGTGGTGGTTTGGTGAGCTCTCTTATACGGACCATGTTGATCTCAAATTTTGGAAGTGGGAAAAATGGTTGTGGGGGTGGAGATATTGGTCATTGAGTAGGTAATGGAAGAAGATTTGGGGAGATTGGCAAAGGTGGAATGGGGTCCTCATCAAGAAGATTCGTCATCATCAAAATTTTCTTTGGGAGGACATAATTGGATAAGAGTGGTTTTAAAGCCTTATAGTTCTCTACATGTGTCCTGGCACATGATGGTAGGCAAAAATTTTAGTTTTGTCAAACCCTTTTGGTTTGGGTTTGAGCGGGTCATAAGGTCTAAGAGGTGGTAATGTGATGATAGAGGTTTTGAGGAGGTTGGCTAGGATAATGGCATATGACCCCGCCAATGGATCACAGTGTGAGGTGAGTGTGGGCTTGGGTGGAATAATGGGTGACTGCGGTGTGAGAGGTGTCACAGGTGAGGGGTCTTGAAGAGGGGTAGGTTGGACCATTGGTTTGGGGAGTGGTACCATCTTAGGCTTGGGTTCTCCTTCTTGGGTAAAGGAGGGATGAACTGGTAATGGGGGAACAATAGGTCTAACCACTTCAATGGAGGGCATTGGGATTTTAATTTTGTTGTACTTTCTTGGGTAGAGGTGAGGAAAGAGTATGTGACATAGATGGAAATGTAGATGGTGGAAGGGGGTGAGTTACCCATGGGGATAATCATGGTGTAGTAGTGGTCGTTGGTAGAGATCGCATGGAAGGTGTGAGTGGAAGAGAGGAGAGTGTGATGGGTAGTGAAGAAGTTATGGAAGGTAGTGGTGGTATGGGTGGTAAGAAGGTCATGGGTGATGGTGGGGGTTGTGTGGATCACTTGGGTATATTAGAGGGTGTGATGAGGAGGTGGGCTGTTGTGTTCTTGGTTTACGGTGGAAGAAGGTTGTTTGGCTAGGGTTGAGGGGTGAGGTCCTAGGATGGATGGAAGGGGTGAAGGTGACAATGGTGTGGTAGGTGAGGTTGGTGTATGAGGCCTAGAAGGTTGGGTCTTCCTTTTAGGCATGGGAATGAGTTTAGTGTTGGTTTGGGAAGATGTGGCTAAATCTAATTTGATGGGTGGATGAGTAAGGTTCGATGTCGGCATGACCCCTAAGGTAGTGATGGGTTTAGGTAAGGGAGATGATATAGGTGTGGGTAGGTGTTTGGGTATAGGTGTGTTTGGGTTGTGGGTAGAGTGTGTGTTGGGTTGTGGGAAATGACATAGAAGGTGTTCCAATAGACATGGTTATGTTTGGTTTGGTTGCTTGAAACACTTTTGGATAGATTGTGGAGGTGTCGGTGAGTGACAACTGCATTTGGGTTGAAGCAGAAGTAGAAGACGTCCCCAAAGCAAGGCTCTATCAACATAATCAGGTGATCGACCAAGCGTGAAAATGGTATTGTTGTAAGTGGGGCTGATGTGGATCGAGTAGAAATCCCCATAAAATATGTTTGAGAAATAAGGAAATGGTTAGCTTTAGACTCTGTGGGTAAGAGAGCCGAAAATAAGTCAAGCAGGATCTTGGAAGGCCGATGGAGAATGGTCACCTAAAGGAAATGGTGTTTCTACAGGATCCTCTATGGGTAAAGGAGATGATGGGAAAGATGAGGTAGACTCTCCTTGTGATGGTGTAGGGAGTGGACATGTGTCCCCTATGAGTAGGAGAGGTGTTATTGATGACTTCTTGGTAATTTGAGAGGCAAGAGGTGGAGTGCTAATTATGGGCTCTTTCATGGGTGAAGGAGAAAATGAAGGGGGTTCTCTCTGTGGTGGAGGTAGATGAAATAGGTTCCTGTGTAGGTAGGGGAGTTTGGGCTAGGATTTCATCTATGGAAGGAACAAGGAGCAATTGGGAAGAAACTGGTATGTCATCAAAAATAGCGTGGACCTCATGGACATTGCTATCATTGGTTGAAGCATCACCAATTTGGTTGGAAGATGGGGCATGATTAGGGAATGGTTTTTGAAGATATGTAGGTTTTGGTTGGTTGGTGCATTTGGGTTATCCAAGACTAGATCTCCATTGTCTAACATTTCTTGGATGATATTCTTGAAGGTGATAGTTACCATCGAGTTATGACCTTTGACACATGATGATAGTTGAAAAAGTCATGTTCTTTATACCATGGGCGTGGGGTGATTAGGGTCAAAACCAGTGTGTGGTTTTATAGGTGGAAGGGTAATGACACCACCTTAATAAGATTTTCCAAAATAGAAGAATATGGTTCCCCTATTGGGGTGTACTTTTGTTGTTCTCATTTGAACTAGAAAGTTTGGATGGGAGAGAGATTAGAAGAAGGTTTGGCTTGGTTTGATGGGTGAGAGGGTCCAGCCTTGAGAACCATGACATTGGAAGATCCTTTGGATTTTGAATAGTTGTTCTGGGGTTTCAAAGATGAAGAAGCATCATTTGATTTGAATGTGGTGTTTTTGTTACGTAGCTGAATTTTCTTCTCTTTGATAGCACGAATCTCCAATTTTTGTGCCATGGTGAATGCCTCATCAAAGGTGTGGAAGGTTTGCACTACTAGGGTTGGTGAAATGTGTCTAGTGCAAGCCCAAGTAAACAACTCTATGAGCTTAGTTTGAGGTAATTGGAATGTGAGTTGGTTAATTAGGCTACGCCAATGAGTGACAAAGTCAATGATAGACTTGTCATCATACTGTCGAGTGGAATAAGATCAGTCATGGTGACTTTCTTGACAATGTTGATTGAGAAGTGGTCTAAGAAGGCTTGGGCTACTTGATTAAATGAGTAGATGGAATGTCTGGGTAGCCCACTATACCAATCTAATGCAGGTCCTGTCAGGGACATCGGGAAGGTCCGTAGGAGTAAAGTGTCATCATGGGAAATCAGGTAACACCCATGTTTGAAGGACCACAAATGTTGTTGTGGGTCTTCTTTACTATTAAAGTGGTTGAATTTTGGCATTTCCCAATGTACAGGGTATGGGTGAATAGGAATGGATGGATGAATGGGCTCATTATAGATTTCATCGTAGGTGAGGGAATTACGTGAGCCGAAAACCGATGCTTCTAATGTCTACATCTTTTCCATCATTAACTTGATGAGGTCATTGGTAGGTTGTGATAGAAGGGTGCCTCCTGTGGTGTAAGAGGGCTGGTGTTGAACATGTGATGTGGGTGGCATTCTAGTGTATGGTGATGCCGAATAGGAAGGTTGAGAATGGGGGACCGACATGGAGGGCATATACCTAGAATGAATGATGGATGAGATAGGGGGTTGTTGATAATATGTATATGTAGGTGGGACAATTGAAGTGACTCTAGTAGTGATTGGGGGCAGAGACTATGGGATAGAGAGGACAAGATTCTGGAATGGGGTAGGGGTCACCGACACCATGGGTGGTTGTGTTGTAATTGGTATATGTGAGATAATGGGCATGGATGGGGTTATGCTCTGGGTGGTTGATGAAGGAACAACCGATACTACGGGTGTGATAGATGTTGTAGATGCAGTGGTCATAGTGGGTGTGGGGCCTAGCTATGAAACCACTGGGGGAAAAGTAGGTGAGGGTAATGCCAAACTAGTAGGGGCTGATGCAGAAGTGGGGACAAGGGTAGGAGAGATGGATATGGGCATGCCATATATCAACTGACTGAGGAATCTGAGTGGATGAGTGGGAAAGATAGAATTGTAAGGTTGTGGGATTCTGATCGAGGAGTTGTGTGAACTCCTGTCACTTGTAGCAATGGTGGTAGGAGAGTTGGATCCATGGGTGATAGGATAGAAGGTGGTGAGGGACTAGGTGGGAGTGGTTGATGGCTGTGTGGAATATAAGAGCATTAGTTTGGCTGTGAGTCAACACCATGTGAATAAGTGTTGACCTAGTAAGACTGTATTCTGTAAATGACATAAAAAAAACAATAGAAAAAGAAAAATGAGGCTGGGAGGGTGAATTTGGTCAAGGTTTGGATTTTGAAAACCAAACACAGACACCGATGATGGTCAGGATGACCGGTGATGGTTAATGGGGAACCGATGTTGGTCATAGAAAAATGATGCCGGTTACTGTGGAAAAACACTATTTTAGAAAGTGAAACAGACTGATGAATGTGCAAGGAAGTAGTTTTGTATGATAATAATACCAATAGGAGGAAAATATGTTGGTGCCCTGAGGGCCAAAATCATAGAATAGAATGAGTGAATGAAGACTGTCCCAGAAAAATACCTAAAAAGCTAGAAGCCAACACCGGTTATGGTTAACCGATGATGGTCAGATGAAAACCGATGATGGTCGCTGGACCGACGCCGGTTACTATGAAATTTAGAGAGAATGAAGAAAACTAGGTTTTGTGAATTAAATTAGGTGAAGAATCAAACTCAGGAATCTGAGAATGAGAAGATGGGGCCCTGACACACTAGATAAAGTCAGAATACTCCAACTATGATGGTGGAGTGTGCAAGGAAAAAGAAAAATGTAGAATCGTAGCCTCACACCTCAAAACACAAGCCAAGAAGAAAGATAAGAAAAACATGATCCTAAGAGTGATTTTTCTTTATGTTTTTTCAGCTTACACTATTTAGAACTGACTGTGTGCATTTAAAAAAATTTTTGGTTGGGAAGGCATCCTACGAAGAAGGAGATCTAGAAGGTGAGGTTTTAGGTTATGTTATGGTGGGGGGGTCCTTCCTCTGATGGGGTACTAGATAGAGATAACCAGCTGGGGATTACTGTCAATCCTCTGATCATGTGATCATTGATAGTGTTCTAGGTAAGATGTCATTTAAGAAGGTGTGTATATTCAAATTTTTGTGTAGTTTGGAAGAGAGAGAGAGAGAGAGAGAGAGAATGTGCTTTCTATGATTCTTTTACATCAACCATCAGCTGGGCATGACTTCCAACATATAGGTTTCCCTCAGTTTTATTGTGAGCTAAATGCAAACATACAAGAAATGCAATGTGAGTGTTTTAAACCCAAATTGAAATATGATATTCAATGAAGCAAAATGATGAACAAGAGAGAGGGTGCTCTTTCACTAAATGCAGAAAGCAAGAAGAATGATTCTTTTTAAATGCACCAAAAGAAATGTTTCATTTAGAGAAATTAGAAAGAAAAAGAGGATTACTAGAGAAGAAGATTTAGTGAATAATGATTTAGAAAGGAAACACACAAGATGTAACCTATATGAAAAGAAAGGGAACCCACAAATGAGGGTCCCCAGGTGTGCCAAAATGTTTCACCATTTTCTTTACATTTTGAATGTGATGAAATAGATAATGTTATGGGCTGAGGAGGAATACTGTTGATGATGGTTGGTTTGAAGGTTGTGTGTGTTTTGACTTCTCGATCCGATGTTGACTGTGAGAGCTTCCTTTTGGCTAGGAGGAACTACCTGAAATAGAAAACAAGACCACAAAAGAAGAGTTAAATAATATATGATAGTGGACTGCCTAGCGAGTGCTAGATCCGGGAAGTGTGATACTTCCTAGATGGTTGTCAATCCACTATTTAATACAACTTAATGCAAGAAATAACGTAAATAAACAAATCTATTATAGTTGATATGATTTAGGTATCTCATTCAAATACAATAAGAAAATATAATATAACAAGCTAGGTTATGATCAGATCTGGAGGTAGGGTAAGGGGTCAAAGTACTAGAATAGGTCAGTTTCAGGTTTTGGGTCACTTAGGTTGCTTGGATAAAGATTCTTAGGTTTTGTTATTGATAGGATGGAAAAATTAAGAGACCGCATCGATCGGGTATGACCGATCATGGTTTAGGAAGAACCGATGATGGTTATGGGTAACCGGCATCGGTAGAGGCGGGATGATAAAAATCAATAAGATCTGGTTGTGGGGTTTGAGTTGAGGTTAGAAAAGATGATAGAGGGAATGATGAGGTATGTGGGGATCTTAGAAACACTTAGAGATATGTAGAAGTTGGGTATAGGTGGTTTTATGGTGTGGGTGGAGAGAATGGTTGAGTTTACAAAAAGAGGAATAGTGGGGGAATGGGAATGCTAATAGAAAATGATAACAGAGATGAAAAAACCTTTAAAAAAAGAAAAAGATGAAATAACATAGGTGATAAACACACTTATTGATGTTGCAGTCTAATGGCTGGGTGGTGGTGATGATTGATGGTGGGATGGAGCTTGGTGTCACAGTGGTGCTTCTGGAATGCTACCGTGAGAGAAATACCTCTAGATCTGTCTTGATGTTGGCTATGGCTGCTTGGATGTGTGAAAGAGCTCTGGTTCTTGCTTGCATGCAGATCTCTTTTTCTCCCAAAAATTTGAGAATGTGGCCAAACCTCCAAACAAGGTTACCAAAGTGAATAAATGGTAACCAACGATGATGGTTCTGGTTGACCGAGCATCGGTTTAGGGATGACCACGCATCGATTAAGGTAGGATTCCCTAGGTTTACTAAAAATGATAGATCTTGCAATCATTTGGGCCAAGTCTGTCCTTTTCTCATGGATCAAAATGAACATTATCTTTTTATGAGTGGGAATGTGGTTAGAGTAATAATAGGCATTGATTTTTAGGGTTGAACTAAGTCTTAGTTAGTTATGGAAACATACTATGAATAGGTCCATGGTGAGGTGTCTAGGTGAGGTGTGCATCCATTTAATTAAAGTAATTAAATTAATAAATGGGGTGAGGATGGGTATTAATTTAATTATAGATAAAAAGGGGGCCCTAGGTGAATATAGGATTAATACCACTCAAAAGTAGGGCCCTTTTTAGTTTTAATTTAAACCTAGATAATACCACCAAGTACCCTTTTTGGGGATTATTTCCCCTCATATTTAATGAAAATGGAGGTGTAACTATTTTAAGATTAACTCCAAATTTGAAATTAAGTACTAAATTTGAATTATGGTAGGGTATTGTAAGTAATAAAATTTACATTTAAATACTGATTGATGGTAGGAATTAACTCACCTATTAAGTGGAAAAAATATCTCCTTTGGCATACTTAAGTAAATATTTCCCAAATGATTATATTAAACTTAGGTAGTATCTTATTACCCGATTTAAATAATCTCTTGACTTGGTTAACATAACACCCTTAATGGGAATAACATGATGTTCTTAAATAAATCTTAATTAATCCCTAGTAACCTTCATTCAGAAAGCTAAATGTCGAGTTAGACTCATCCAACTCCTTGGCGGGGAAAAGTCACCCCTAGACTCAAGTATTATCTAAGATAAACTAATACTATGGCTACCTTATACAACCTTTATGGGTCTAGGTGCAATATTGACCATGAGTGGTTCATGGAAACCATAGTTTCATAAGTGTTCATTTACCATTTTTGCATGTTAATAGGTTTGTAGACTTTGGGTTAATTGATTATAAGTATCCCTAGTGTTGATGTAAGTGGTCAATGGAATTTCCATGGTCAATTTTTTTTTGAGGAGTGATTTATAATAACAATGGTTCATTCACCAAATACTTATTTAAGGTTTACATAAACATGCCTAAATTTTTACTAGATTATTAGGATAACTAGTGTTTTATTTTAGGTCATAAATTCATGGGGATGACAATGGGTATAAGAGAGGAGGTTTGAATACTTGATCCTATGGGATAATTTGTTATGAGTATGATGTTCTTGTTTTGCATGTGCAAAACATGAGTGACATGCAGAGTCCAATTGGTACATGGTACTAAGTTAATGTGGTGCTCCTATGATATTCCTATTGTGCTAGGTATGAGGCTCTTTGTGAGCATGTTGTATAGTTTGTCCCTAGTTATTTGTTATGGTATTGTAATGTGCCGGACCCCACAAATAACATCATTTTATGGTTTGTTGTTTTTTGGAGTAATTTATGGACAATAGTGTTATGGTGACACCTAGAGATAGCTATGGAGAATATCCATAGTTTGGTTAGTTTCTCTTGAGCTCTATTTATCTGTGGATATGACTATTGGGTTAGTATCTAGTAGAGGCATTAGAAATTTGGTATTATTTGGTACTTGGAAGACTTATTTCCCTCCTTGGAAATGCTTGACTTAGCCTTGAACACTTCTCCACATTTCTTTTTACTACATTATGGATACAATATTGAATTGTTAGGAAACATGAGGAAAAATAATAACACAAATTTATATATCCACCAAAATAAAAAAGCCAAGGATTATAGTTTATGATTGAATAACAAGTTATAATAAATTATATCATAGAATGAATTAGATATTATTTTACATGCATAAACATTAAAGTAAATGAACACAAGACATAAGATTTAAGTCGGAAAACCTTTCGGTAAAAAACCCACTGAAAAATAACTTATCTTTATTGAGAAAATATATTTCACCCAACACTCCCACTATTTCCTTGAATTCATAGAGTTATATTCACTCATCAACTCACATCTATCTTTAATAATAGTTCACTCTTCTTGGTCTATGATTAGTCATTAATATATGTAGTATGTATATCCGTATTTATATAATATCACATAGATTTCCTTGTTAATAATAAAGGTAGGTGGCCGGATCCACTCTTATAATTTAAATTTAAACATGTGGTGACTGAAATAGAAATATGCCACATTATAAGCCAAAGTTCCTAGTCTTTAGCATATTTTATGATTAAACAATTTATTTCTTAATATTACAAACCCCAACACTCCCCCTTTATTTTAAGTATGGAAACATGCCAAATCACCTTTTTATACAAAATGAATTACAATCCATAAATCCTCAATTGAATATTTAGGCTAGCATGCAAACACAACTTATTATTCCAAAAAACATGCCAAATCACTTTTTGTATAAAATGAAATACAATCCATAAATAATCTAGGTGATTTAGGATAGCATACAATAAAACATTTGTTATGTGGGTTTTGTAACTTTGTGGTACACTACTTCAGCCTTCTACAAGTGTTACAACTCCATAGTACACTACTATAGTATTCCACATACTTAAACAAGTCACAAACCAATGTAAGTATTCTATGGGTTTTAGAAAATCCATGATACATCGCTTTAATGTTTTTTGGACTTCAAGAATCCATGGCACAAATTAGGTATTATGTGGATTTTATAAAAGCGTAGTACATAAGAACAACAAGAATTCTTGAGATAAAGTGATTACATATGAAATATTACATAAGATTGCAGAGACTTACAAAAAAATAATCTCTCATAATTAATTCTTCACTGCGTATTACAAGTAAACTTCACATAAGGTGATAATTTAATTTTAAAAATGTAAATAGTATAGGGAGTTCATAATTAGCACAATCATGCCATTAAGAGTGGCATTGCAAAAATAACATGGTCATTCCTCCATATTTCCTCAATGGAAATTCTAAAAGAATATAACTCATTTGATTCAAAGGTAAAGATCAATTTCATTCACATGATCATTTGATTCTTACTCATCTATTTCAGAGGTGGAGATCAAGGTCTTCCACATGATAATTAGATTCAGAGGTGGAGAAAAAATTCACATTTGAACGCACACCAACTTGATATGTTTCATTATTTAATGTTGGTCTAGATTTTTGCACGAGAAATGCAACTTCGAATGTCACTCAAATGAAGGATGCTTCCTTTAACTCCCATATGAAGTCCATCAAAAATATTTCTAACCATATAGCTTCCTTTACTACTATCATAGTACTTCATATCTATTTCTCCTCAATAATCCAAATGATTGCACCAACATTCAACTTGAAACAAGCATAGACATATGTAGATATTATATGTACAATATCAGCAACATGGTTAGAATCACAAAAAAAAACAAAATAATTTGCATTATTACTAACATAATAATAAAACATTATTGATTATACCTCAAAAAAATTTATTTCCCAATGGTATTCATAAGATCCTTCTTAGGAGAAACTCCTAGTTCATAGGATATTAGTGATAGTTAAATAACTTTATCACATGCATGTTTATAATCAATTATTCTAACTTCTTTGAAGTAAGTTAGTGGCATACAAAAAAGAGATGCAACAACATATTTGTGATCTTGACATATAACCATGCTTAAAAGAATGGTTTAAAAAACATTGTCTTAATCTCTTTTTGATTTTAAGAATTAGATTCTTATTTCTACAAGAAATCAAGAGATCATATATAAGACAATAATAACAAATATGATTGTTTTCAGATTTTACAAATCATAATCAACAAGATAGATTTTGCAAAGCAAGATCTTGAAAGAAGAAAACAATCTTAGTATACAAAGTTGTAAAGAATCCTCCATTTCCAATTAAATTTTCATGATGAGGTGATCCTCAATGTTTAAGAACATGTAAACAACTATGTAATGGAAGAAACTGTAGATTTCAAGAAAAATCATTCTGAGCATAGTTAAACATGCTCTATTTTGGAAAAAACTTATTGTCTAGAGCATTTGGTGCATTTAAACATGATGTCTCAAAAAAGGAAAGATGTAGGAGGATGAAACAAAACTTTAGATTTCAATTTTAGATCATGAAACCTTCTATTTCTCAAGATACAAAAATTTTCCTCTCTCGGGTGCCTAGAAAACCCTCAACTAGAGTTATAAGAGGAGAAACATATATTTTGCACAAGACTTGATGCAAAGTTCTCAAATTTGGTTTGGAGAGACTGATTGGGATTAAAACCAAGATGCAAAAATGTTTCAAACCATTTCAACAAGACAAGCTTCTTCAAAAAAAGATACAACCTCAAACAAGCATATTAAAAGGGTTACCTACGGGTTGTCTTCCTTAGGTTATTAGGAAGAGGAATAAAACCCATATTTAAACCCATTTAGGAATTCTAAACAGTGAATTTTTTTGAGATGTATCCCCCTCAATATCAAAATCCATCAAAAATGAAGAAGAATGATCATCCTCTTGGACATCTATTTTTAAATTGTCCAAAGAAGGATTAAGAAACTCTAGGATTTCTATTTTAGGAGAAAATAAAGGAGAGTTAAGAGGTCAATACAAAAATGGTTTCTCTATAGCATATACATTTTTAAAACATTCATGCCAAAGTTGTAGAACATTATGAGAAGAAGAAGAAAATAGGTTTCGAACATGCATCCATTAAACATACAATCACAAATACATTAAACATGTATAAATAACATTACCAAGAACATTTTTTTATAAAGAAACAAGTTGATCAACAATATTTTTTGATTCTTATTCTTATTATTCTTTCTATTGTTCTTACTTTGAGAATTTTTATTTGATTTAGAATAACAATCAGATTCTTTATGACCAAATTTTCCACAAAAGGTACAAGTACCATCAAACTTAACCTTGAAATTCTTATTATTCTTTATATAATTTTTAGAATTAGTTTTGAACTTAGATTTAAAGTTTGATTTTTGATTATTATTTCTTTTATTTTGATTAAAAATTATGATTTTGGGAGAAAATTTCTGAGAGGCATTCTCATTTGAGTAAAATTTCTCTATTACTCTATCTTGAACTATGAGAGAAAATAGAGTATCCAAACTAGGTAAATCAAATTCATTTTGATATTTAGAATTCAAAATAGAGATATAATTTCTAAATTTCTCATGAATATTAATCTAAATAATAAAATACAACTTATCTTGAAATAATTCACAATTACAACCATCTAGATGAGCCTTAATGTACTTAATCTTAGTTATATAATTGAATATTTGTTGGTGAAAAAAATTCCTTTGGGTAAATTAGGTGTCTCCACCAACATTCACGAGGTTATGCCCCTCTTCATTGAATGGTGTAGCTCCCATTATTGAATGTAACTAATCTAATCCTAAACTAAATGTTGTGGGTTTACCAAATAGGATGGGGATCACACAAGATCACTCCACTTAACATATGGAAAAGTGCTTGTATGGGGTACAAGTGAATGTGGGGGAAGGAGAGAAATTATGAAAGGAAGATTACTATCATGAGTAGGCCAATTGCAGATTTCACACCCAGTCTCTAGAGTAGTTCAACATTCAATATGGAGGAAAGAAACAACGAAGCTATCTAGTGAGACAGAAAAAACCTCAGACGCAAAGTTCTTAGATTCAATATATCAAAGATAAAAAGATATTTTGGGATCACTATGCTTGAAATGTACATAAGAGAGATAAGTAGAAGAATACAAGAAAGGTAAAATGGAAGAAATGTAGCTTTTCTTTCATGTGCATTGATGATACAAAGCTCAAAAACATATCATAGCCCATTATTTCTACAATGAACTAAATTTTCACGATGTAATTTTCTAGATATTTTTGAATGGAGAAGCCATCTGAATTTATAGAAATGTGAATTGACCTCTCCTCTTCCTTCACATGACTCTTCATGTTCATTTTCCATTAGAAAAGAAAAATTAAGTATTTATCTTATAATTTTGACAAAATACTTTTACTATTTTGAAAATATATCACATATGTGAATAGGACAAAATACAATGATGAAGCCCAATGAAGAATTAGAAAGGAGAGAGAAGGAAGAGGGAGAAAGAGGGAAGGAGGGAGGAGATGAAGGAAATCCAATCCTTACGATGATCCAATTGAATGCCTTGATTTAGTCATGAACTTTGAGTGGAGAACCCTGACATTCCATCTTGAAAGAAACCTCCCTAAATGGGAAAAAACATGCAATATTGAGATTTTTGTATCATGAGAAACCTCCTTTGAATGATCAACAAGTGTAGCCCATCAGGCACATTGAGTGAAGAAGTGAGAAAAAATTGATCACTAGTCTATTGTAGAAAATGAAGGATACCCTAAAAATACTTGATCAAATGATGAGTAATTGCCACTCCTTTGTAACTGATCATGCATATGAATGAAGACTTGGGATAACTTGCCAACACCATGCAACCATGATGTTTCCCACTGGAGCATCCTCAAGATCTCATTATGGAATCATTATTCATCACCATGGGGAAGCTATGACCTTTGGGAGACATCCTTTGACACTTGAATGTTCTGTAATGAATCACTTTTTCTTGATATCTCTAACCAACTCACTTTGAACAATTGTCCCAGCTCAATTTGTCTTACTTTATCTCATTAAACTCACTTATCGGATCATCGAGGAAGTGTGAATGGCTCTAACTTGATTAAAAATTTAGGATGACCCCCTTTGTTTTAATTTCAAATAAGACTTTGGCCCTCTCTTTTATCTACACAATGCTTCCTACTTCTAGGTATTGTTCCTTATGATGTTCTACTTTTCTTTGTACATCACCATGACCAAATTTATGTCATTGGGAACCCCATGAAGGATGAATTATATCATTTGATATATGCCATTATTGCACACCCATATGAAGATGTTGAAAAATAGAGAGGTGAATGGGGATATAAAAATGTAACTTTCAACAATTAACATGAGGATTTACTATTTTTATAAAATTTCCTTTTTTCACTTTCGACCACCTCTCTTTTTGTCTTGGTTGCTCCTTGTGAACACTACCTTTGAAGAATTTTCCCTCTGTTGAGAATTTAAATTTATAGTAAGTGCTCATGTAGAGACTTACTATTTTTGGAAAGTGGATTTTTGACCTTGGATTTTGATGGAACCAACTTTTTGGATATGGGTTTTTCTCTTTATCTCACATATAAATTTTTAGCTTGATTTGATCTCTAGAACAATGGGAAATAAAATTTTACAAAATAAGGGCATGAATTTAGGTTTTTCACCGTAAAAAATCTGAAAAATTCATGTCAATTCTATCACTTGGGTTGTGAGGGTTCCTAGAAATGATGAAGAGCACAAAATACCCCACATAAATCCATGCACCTTTGGTTTAGTAAAAAGATATGAAGATTTTTTTTTTATATAGATATGGAGTCAATCTAGAAAAAATGACCTGGAATTATTAAAAATTTGCACTTTTTAATGAAATTTTATCCTTTCCATGATTATGGGAACATAGAGGAGGAAAAATGGTGGAGAAATATTATGGAAAAAATTCATCATAGTTTCGGGTAGAAACAAAGAAAAAGTAGGGGGTGAATAATGGCTAAGTTTGGGTTTTATGCTTTAAGAGAGAAAGAGAGAGAGTGAAGGTGGGTTGAATTTTTGTCCCTCTTTTCCCCTTGGAAAGTGAAAAAGGGACACCAAAAGTGTGTACTAGCGCCATGTTGACATGTGGCATGAAAAAAAAATTAACTATGAGGGCATCCTTAAGAGAGAGCTTGAAAACAAAATTTTGGAGCTCCTGGATGTATTTTTTAGGAACTTATTTATATGATTTTGATTAAAAACATAATTTGGAGAAGAATTATATGGGTCAAAAGGTATTTCTTCTTGCAACCCCTTCAAAAATTACCTTCTTCCTTTGAATCACCGATTGTGCCCACCAAAAATGAGCTCCTTGAGAGTTCCCAAGGGTTTGTGAAAAATATGAATGTTCCATATTGTATAGGATCCTATTAGATTTCCAATGAGTTTTGATTTTCCTCCTAAATACTTATGGAGCTCCCGTAATCATCGATGAAGATCAGGTTCTTGTTTTCATTTCCTCTCTCTCCTGCCTGAGGACTGGGTCATATGAAAAACCATGTGGAAGCAAGGGGAGGAAATTGCATTTTATTGTCCCCCTTATCCCCTTGGAAAGGGATGGAGGGACACAAAAAGTGCGCATTATCCTAGTGAGTGATAAGTTTCAAGCATGTGGGAGTTGGAGCGGGGGCTAGAAATTTAGCAAAAGGTGCTTATCGGAGGCCTCTAAGGTCACGTGGAGGGTCCATAAGGCTTAAGGTGGGAGGATTTTTTTTTCCCCCATCCTTTTAATTTTGGAAAGGGAAATAGGGACAAAAAAAGTGTGCATTATCCTCATGGTGACACATGTCATTGAGAATTTTGGCTAAGTATAGAGCTTGTACCTTGGAAAGGAGATTGAAAATGACATTATCGGAGCTCCCGGATAAATGTTTAGGAACTTCTTTATATTATTTTACATGGAGAAATAATTTTGAGAAGGATGGGATGGGTATATAGTCTTATTAACCTTGAAACCTTCTAAAAAATGGTATTTTTTATCAAGACCATTAGTTGTGCCTGTAAAGAATGAGTTGTGGAAAGAAATGCATGGGTGTTGTGAAAAATTTGAGATTACCACCATGTAGATATTGAATCATATTTCCATTGATATTTTTTTACCTAAAACTCATTTTGGAGCTCTTGGAATCATCTCCCAAAGCTCAAGTGCTTTTTCACAATGCAAGCTCTTTTGACCTCAAAAATTGATTTTGTTGAACTTGCTCCCGAATCTCCAAATATTCCTAAATATTCCTAATAACTTACAAATGATCATGGATCATGAATACAATTGATTGGTGAATTTAGGACTCAAAATCAGCTCCAAAGAATGTGCACCCACCTTAGAAAGGCTAAAAATAGCCATTCCAAATCCTGTTGAAAGATCCAACTTGAAAGGCATTATCTCAAAAGAATCATGTGAGCTTGTTTTCATTTTTAAACATTATGGGAAAGGGTGAGAATAAATACATGAACATTAAATGGATGGGGATAGGACTAGCGCAGGGGATGGACTTACTTGGAGAGGTGTTGAGGAAGGTTTACAATGAAATTTTTTTGACACTAGGGTTTGTTATCATGCTTGAAAAATAGAAATTTTCATGTTGCACATTTGCATGAAAACAATTGGCTCTAGCTTGGGGACATGTTGTGGATTGAGTGTAGTGATGACATAACATGCATGGAATCCTAGAATCTCAATTTATTTCATGGACTAGTTCTTTATCCATTGGCTTATGGAGTCATTTCTTCCAACATACACACACACAAAAAAAAAACAGAAGGTAAACACACTAAAAGTGGAAAAAAACACACAAATGGAAAAGGGAAATTATGTTATAGGGGAGGGATATTTATAGATGGGAAAAATGTACACATACCTAGAAATAGTGTTGGGAAAATTACATGCCATCATGGAACAATGGACTAAAATGTGACCTTTGAAGCAAAAAAATTCATTATTTGATCATACCATGCTCCTGTGATGGATTTGCATGGCTTGAGAAGAAGAAGACGTATCAAAATTCCATATTCATACTCACATTGTACCAAGAAATTTCTTACATCCAATGAACAATTTATTACCCTTTTGAAACTCTATTGCATCTTGTGGCTTCCACTTGATGTCTTGTGATCATGAGACACCATTCTTCCATGTCCTCAAGAGTGGGAAAATTTGATCTTGTCATGGAAAAATTATTCATCCTTGAATTACAACATGAAATCATCTCCTAAATAAAAGGCACTTAAAAGGAGTGAGGAAACAAACTAATTTTCTTCCCATTCAACAACTTCCTGGACATCTCACTTTTGTTTCTATGAGAAATTACTTTCAAAAATAGAGGTTACATCATTGAATCAGAGGCCCTCATCATTATCAAGAAAATTTTTGTCAGCATATGAGAACATGTTCAAGACAAATCAGATCTTGGAAATAGTGAGTGCAATTTGATTTTGAATTCTTTCAAGATAGTCATGCACATTCTCCTTTGTTTTTAGAAAAATTTCATCAATATCCATCACTCCAAATTGGTTTTTGGCATCATTCTCAAAAAACAACAACCCTTTTTTGATCATAATAAATTCTTCATCTTTGAGTGAATATTGTAGTACAAATTCTTTTTCCAAATTGGTAGGACATATAATGGAGGTGGTGAGAACAAGTTGATCTTGAATATACTCACAAGACTCTTTCAAATTCTTCACTTTGTTCTGAACAAATCTCTTTAATGTAAATCAGCTCAACATTTTCTCTACTATCATCCTCCATGGTGGATATGTCTTCAAGATTAGGAATATTCATTATGGATTCAAGAATATTATTCTTACATTCATGATCTTCTTCACAAAGTGTGAAATAAAAATACATACTTTCACATTCACTCTCACCTTCTGACCAAGGCATTGGGGAAGACATCAAATCATCCATCTACTCCATATCAACATAAAACATTGGTGTATCAAAATGAGAAGCACAAATTGATTCAAACCTATCTTGCATTTCCATAGCCCGAGTCGGGATCTCGAGATTGAGTTGGGGTCTTCAATTTCTTCTACAACCTTCAAGATGTCTTGCACAAATAACTCTTCGAGTTTTCCATATACTCATCTTCATCTTCATTGGAAGAATATTTACATTGTGCCTCCAGGAGATGGTTGAAAATATGATCCACACATGTCCATGATTCATTTGAAACATCCTCATTCACCTCCTCTTGTGACATTTTCTATCATCCAAGTCTCACCTTCTTACAAGAATGGGCATACTTGGTTTTCAAAATTTTGACAAGGAGAAGAGATCCATGCTTCATGGGAAGGGCAATCCTTGATCTTGAAATCCATTTCATCATCCTCTTGATGGGAAGCATAAAACCATGTTGGGGAAGAAATATGGGAAGAATTTTCAACTTTATCTTGATCATTCATTATTGAATCTCTTTCTCATATGGAAAATGAAATACTTCATACTCACCATGATGATCATTACATTTTCTCCTTGGGTGAGAATGGTGGAGAATTCCTTGAAGAGGTTATGCTCAAATTTTTCATTCTCCTTGGCTTCAAAAATAAATTGGCCTCTTCCATATGTTCATCCATGATTGAATTGAGAATAGAATTTTATTCTTCAACTATCTCCATTCCATCATCATCATTGAAAAGTCAAAATTGGAAAGAAAATTATCCATGAATACCTTGCATTCATCATCTTGAGTCAAGATGAAGATGGATTTTTTTACTTCTTCATTTCATTATTGGTGGAGTATTTGAAACATTGGATCTTTTTCATATAACAAGAATTTTCTCACTTGAATTCATTATTTCGTCAATGGGTTATCTTGAGCCAAAATGAATTGATGAATGGAGATTCAACCATCATATCTTCTTGATCATCCTCCAAGGTGTTACCTTGGTTTTCATTAGAAGGTTTAAGGATAATATATTCTTAGAAGCATCCAAGAATCTTTAGGTTATGAACACCTCATAGTATGGAAATCATGAGGATATTCTTGAGTTTATTCATCCTTGAAAATGTGAAGTGCTTCAAGGTGTTCATACCTTCTTTATAAAGCCAAAGCATACCTCCAAATTTCATGATAGGTTTGGGGTCATAATTTTCCTTCAAATTCATGCTCAGAAATCCTTTTCCCATATTCTCTTTCAAAATTTCCATTTCTTCATCACCATATGTAAGGAAGTCATCTAGAGAGAGAGGGAGAAGAAGTAAAATATTATCAATTTTATAGTGAGATGTGTGAGGTTAAAAAGTTACCCTTCATGGATTCTTACACCATCCTGTCCTTTCATCATCCTCCATAGTGTTGATTTGATTTTCATTAGAAGGTTCAAGGATAAGGCATTCCTTCAAAAGCATCCAAGAATATTCTAGGGATGAACACCTCATAGTGTGGACAATCATCAAGGATCTTCCTCCATAGGAAAAATATCCTCTTCTTCTTCTTCCTTTCTATGGAGTGCTTCAAGTTTTTTCATACATTTCTTGCAAGGATTCAACATATTTCAAAATTTCAAGGTAGATTTGGGGATCAGAATCTCCTTGTACAATGCTTATGATTATTTGCACATACTCAATCTTCAAGGCTTCCATCTCATCATTTCTATATGTAATGAAATCATCCCAAGGGAGAGTGATAAAAGACATGGCTTGAATTTCTCATTCAAGTTTGTGAGATTGAAAGTATTATCTTAGAAAATTATTGGTCTTCTTGGGCTTCACACAACATCTTGTATCTTCTTTGCATTTTTAAATAATTTCTTCCCATCTTCTTCTTCTTATAGGAAAGTCTTGTTTAATTTTATTTTCTAATTACATAGGTTATTGCTTAAAGTAAGAGACCCTTTTGTTATTCTTAAATTCTCCTCTTTACAAGGACTAATTCAGAACCATGGTTGATCAAAAATCAACATTTCTGAAAACCATCTTCTTCTTCTTCTTCTTTTTCACTCATTGGTACTTCACTCTAGTCTAGAAATTTATTCATGTGTTTCAGGAAATGAACATGACATGGATTCATTCCTTGATGGAGTTCACCTTCAAAAATTGATTTTTCTTTGAAATATGATTTTTTTTTTTATATATATAGTTTTTTGTATTTTTTGGGAAAATATTTTTTGGGTGCACTTGGGAAAATATCTCCCCAATAGAGTCACCAAAAAATTTTGGTGAGAAATTTTTTTAGTTGGTAAAATTAGGTGTCTCCACCAACATTCATGGGACTATGCCCCTCTGTATTGAATGGTGTAGCTCCATTATTGAATGTAACTAATCTAATCCTAAACTAAATGTTTTGGGTTGGCAAAAATAGGTCTAGGGATCACACAGGGAAACTCCATTGAACCTATGGGAAGTGATTTGTATGGGGTACAAGGGAGGAAATCACAACGATGATGGGGAAGGAGAGAAATTAGGAAAGGAAGGTTATTTTTGTGAGTAGGCCAATTATAGAGTTCACACCTAGTAACTAAAGTAGTTCAACATTCAATATAGAGGAAAGCAACAATGAAGCTATTTAGTGAGATGGAAAAAACCTTAGACACAAAGTTCTTATATTCAATCTATCAAAGATATAAAATCTCTTTTGGGATCACTATGCTTGCAAAGTGCATATAAGATAGAAGTAGAGGATTAAAAGAAAAGGAAAATGGAAGAAATGTAGCTTTTATTTCATGTGCATTGGTGATAAAAATCTCAATAAAGATATCACAATCCACTATTACTACAAAGAACTAAATTTTCATGATGTAATTTTTAGATCTTTCGAATGGAGAAGCCATCCAAATTTATAACAATGTGAATTGACCTCTCATCTTCCCTCACATGACTCTTCGTGTTCAATATTCCACTTGTGACTTTTCATTTTCCATTAGAAAAGACAAATTAAGTATTTCTCTTATAATTTTGAGAAAATACTTTTACAATTTTGAAAATATGTCACTTAAGTGAATAGGAAAAATACAATGATGAAGCCCAAATGAAGAATTAGAAAGGAGAGAGAAGGAAGAGAAAGAGGGAAGGAGAGATGATATGAAGTAAATCCACTCCTTGTGATGAATAATTGAATTTTGATGCAATACAACTTGAGTGATTAGATCTCCATTATGAAAGAAGCCTCCTCCTAAATGGTGAAAACTTGAAATCTTGAGCTCTTTTGCATCATGAGAAACCTCCCTTTGAATGATCAACAAAATCGCATCCCATCAGGCACATCGAGTGAAGAAGTGAGAAGCACTTGATCACTAGAATACTGTAGAAAATGAAGGATTCCTCAAAATACTTGATCAAATGATGAGAAGCTACCACCCTTTGTAGCCGATCATGCATATGAATGAAGACTTGGGAGAATTTCTCACACCATGCAACCATGATGTTTCCCACTAGATCATCCTCAAGAGCTCATTGTGGAATTATTTCTTCATCGCCATAGGGAATCTCTCACCTTGAGGAGACATGTTGAGACACTTGAATGTTCTTTAATGAATCACTTTTCCTTGATAGCTCTTACCAAATCCCTTTGAATAATTCTCCTAACTCACTTTATCTTACTTCTAACTCATTGAGCTCACTTAGATGGCTCACTCATCTCAGCTCAGAAGTGTGGATGGATCTAAATTGATTGAAAACATTTAGGATGATGGTTTGAATTTAAACCTTTTGATAATTTGGCCCTCTCTTTTATCTATGCAATGCTTCCTAATTCCAGGTATTGTTCCTTGTGATTTTCTTCTTTTCTCCTATAAACCACCATGACCAAAGTGGTGCCTCAAGATCCCCATGAAAGATGAATTACCTTATTTGATCTATGCCACTATCGCACACCCCTGTGAAGATGTTGCAAAGTAGAGAGGTGAATGGGGATAGAACCAACTATAAATTTCAGCACTTAGCATGAGGATTTACTATTTTAAGAAAATTTGTATTTTTTTTATTTTTCACTTTCTACCACCTCTCTATGTTGTTCTAATTTCTCCTGTGAACACTACCTTTGAAGAATTTTCCCTCCATGAGAATTTACTATTTATAGTAAGTGCTCATGTAGAGACTTACTATTTTTGGAAAGTGGCTTTCCCGACCTCAAATTTTTATGGAGCCAAATTTTTTTATATGGGTTTTTTCTCTTTACCTCATATACAATTTTTAGCTTGATCCGATCTCTATAACAACGGGAAATAAAATTTTACAAAATGAGGGCATGAATTTGGTGTTTTTCACCATAAATTTTTCTGAAAATGCATATTAGTGCTATCACTTGGGTTTTTAGGGCACCTAGAAATTATGAAGAATGGAAAAAATCCCACATCAATCTGTGCATCGGTTTGAAAGATATGAAGATTTTTCATTCACAATCTACTGAGAGTCAATCTTGAAAAAAATGACCTAGAATTCTTAAAAATTCCACTTTTTAATGAAATTTTTCCTTTAAAGTGATCATGGAACATGGAGGAATGAATGGAGGAGGAAAAATGGTGGAGAAATGAAAATTAAAAAAAGTTAGAGTTCCGAGTTACGAGTAGAAAAATGGGGAGAGAAAAATGGCTAAGTGTTGGGTTTTGTGATTTGAGAGAGAGAGGAAAGGGGGAAAAATTATTTTTCCCCTTATCCCCTTAGAAAGGAAAAAGGGACACAAAAATTAAACCTTATCCCTAGGTTACAAGTGGTAAACATGCACTTTGGCGAAGGCGGGGGCTAGAAAATGAGCAAAAGTTCTTACGGAGACCTCTCGGGTCATGTAGTGAGTCTAAGGTATCTAAGGTGGGGGGTGAAATTTATTGTCTCCTATTTCCCATTTGAAAGGGAGGGACAAAAAGTGCACATTAGTGCCATGTTGACATGTGGCACCAAAAAAAGTTTTGAACTATGAGAGCGTCCTTGAGAGAGAGCTTAAAAATGAAGTTGTCAGAGCTCTTAGAGGTCTTTTCATGAACTTCTTTATATGATTTTGATTAAAAAAATTGTTTGGAGAAGAATGATATGGATCTCAAGGTCTGGTTCTTCCTAAAACCCTTATAAAAATTACTTTATTCCTTGGAATCAATGAGTGTAGACAAAAATGATCTCCCTTGAGAAACGTCGAGGGCTTGTGAAAAATGTGAGTGTTACATATTGTAGAGGATCCTATTAGATTTCTAATGAGTTAGTATTTTCTTCCTAAATCTTTGCAGATCTCCCACAATCATACAAAGAAGATCAGGTGCCTATTTTGATTGTCTTCTCCTATCGAGGGTTAAGACTAGATCATATGAAAAACCATGTGGAAGAAAGGGAAGGGCACTTTTTATCATCCCTCTTGTCCCATTGGAAGGGGATGGAGGGACACCAAAATTTCACATTATCCTAGTGATGATAAGTGTCAAGCATGCGTGAGTTCGAGCGGGGGCTAAAAATTTGGCAAAAGGTGCTTATCAGAGGCCTCCAAGGTCATGTGGAGGGCCCATGAGGCTTAAGGTGGGGGGGAAATTTTATTCCCCCTTTGTTCCCTTAGAAAGGGACATAGGCACATAAAAAGTTTCATTATCCTCATGGGGACTCATGTCACTTTGAAAATTTTGGCTAAGTATGGAGCTTGTACCTTGGAAAAGAGATTGAAAATGACATTTTGAGCTCCCAGATGAAGTTTTATGCACTTATTTATATTATTTTGACTGGAAAAATAATTTTTATAATTATGAGATGGGTATAAAGGTATTATTTAGCTTTAAATATTCTAAAAAATGGAATTTTTGATCAGGACCGCCAATTGTGCCTGCGAAGAATGAGTTGTGGTAATTAATGAATGTGTGTTGTGAAAAAATTGAGATTACCACCATGGATTTGAATCATATTTACATTGATATTTTTTTTACCTCCAACTAATTCTAGAGCTCTTGGAATCATCTCTTGAAGCTCGGGTTACTTTTCACAAAGTGCAAGCTCCTTTGACCTCCAAAACTCACTTTTTAAAAATTTCTCCCAACTCTCCAGATATTCCCTAAATCTTCTTATATCACTTTCACAATGATCTTTCCCCATGAATATAATTTTTCAATGAATTTAATACTCGATTTCATCTTGAAGAATGTGCACTCTTGAGAAACACTAAAAATAGCAATTACTGAGAACTCTTGAAAGATCCACCTTAAAAGGCATTGTCTTAAAAGACTCCTTTGAACTTGTTTTATTATTTTCCACACATGGGAGAGGGTGAGACTATAAACAAATAAATTATATGGATGGGGATAATGTTGGAATAGGGGATGGGATGACTGGAAAATTGAAAATTTTCATGTTACACATTTTCATGTCAACACTATATTTTCATCTCCTTTTAATGGATTTGTAATCAATTCCATGACTAATTTAATTATCTTAGAAAAGTGGATTCATTCATGCCTAATTTTTAATTGATTACATGCATCATCTAGAGACTTTTTATGTCGTATATGTAGCAAGAATTCATATTTGATACTTTGCAATAATATTGACATGGCTTCTTGGGATTTTGGGAGACTCCCAATGGGTCATTTTTCAACACCAATAACTATATCCCAAATATTTATTTCCATAAATATGGCTTTAAGCTTCAATATCCAAGTACTATAGTTAATAGCATTTAACAAAAAATATTTATCCACAAAGAAATTACAAGAACTAGTCATTAAAAAACTTAATAAATTTGTTATGTGTGCTTTAACATTATATTTTTTTGGGAGATAGCAGTATACTTGGTGCAGGGATGACAAGTATATTTGGTTTAGATCTGAAAGTATATTTTGTTAAGAGATGATTGTATATTTAGTCTGGAGTTGACAATATATTTGATGTTTTAAGGGCCTTAAATGACTCACGGAAATTAGAGCCGAGTTTTGTAAGTCCAAAATTGGATAAGGTAGAAGTCCACAAGATATAAAAAACATGTAGTGAGGTAAAAACAAATAAGATATAAAAGTTTCAAGTTCGAAGAAGCTGTGAGACAAAGAAAATTCCACTAAACAAAGCAAGTTCACAAAATAAAGAAAATAGTCTATGGAAGCAAAGTAAGTTCACATAACAAAGCAAAAGACCATGAACAAAAATAAGTTCTCTATCAATTTGAAGGAATTGAAAAATTCTTTAAAAATATATGGAGCAACTAAGGAGAATCTGCGAAGCACAAAAATTATGTTATAAAGGTATGAAATGCAATATGTGTACATATATTACAATTCCAATATTAGGACCCATATAACAAAGATAATCTATAGACTAAAGGGAATCCCGGAAAAAGGGGTTTGTGCAACAAAGTACTATAAGGTACAAATGGGTCCATAGAACAAAGGACTCTCAGTAGTCAAAGGAATTATGTGGAATAAACAATGTTTCCACACAATAAAGGATAATATAGAAAGCCAAAGAACAAATATTTTTTTCCAAAATACTTCAAAATACCGCACATGACTAAAAATGTTGCATAACATGCAAAAAAATTAGTGTAACAAAGCAAAGAGCCACGGAGCCAAGAAAAGTCCACAACAAGAAAAATGCCGTGAAAGACTTAAGTGAGTTGTGAAAGATTTAAATAATCCAAAAATATTGGAAAACACTAAGGTCATGAATGACCAAAGAAACAATTTCAATCACTTAAAAGGTTATGGGATAAAGGAAAGCAAGTACACACTTGATTTTGATCTTTCACAGTTAATTTGATCTTTCAAAACTTCTAAATTCAATTAAGTTGATAAGGATTTGGAGTTTTCACGCCTATAGTCTTTGAAAAAGTCATGAATTCTAAAAATTAGGGTTTGTGCACCTTATAACACTAAAGAAACCCCTGTAACATTGGTTAGGGTGTCGTGGATCTTGAAATTTTCCAATTACTTTAGATCTACAAGATTCTTTACACCTGAATATCACAAACAAAAAAATCTATCCTACACAAACATAAACACAAGCTCTAATACCATGCTAAGAAACATGGGGATAAATAATAACATAGATTTATACAGCCACCAAAATAAACAAGCCAAGGATTATAGTTTATGATTGAATAACAAGCTATAATAAATTATATTGCAGAATGAATTAGATATTAGATTTCATGCATAAACATGAAAGTAAATGAACACAAGACACAATATTTAAGTGGGGAAATATTTCAATAAAAACCCACTGAAAAATAACTTATCTTTATTGAGAAAATGTATTTCACCCAACACTCCCACTATTTCCTTGAATACACACAATTACATTCACTCATCATCTCGCATCTAGCTCGCATGATAGTTCGTTCTTTTTGATTGATGATAAGTTGCCAATATATGTCATGTGTATATGTGTATGTCTACAATATAAAAGAAAAACTTATTATATATCAAGGCGTGTGGTCCGGATCCACTCTTATAATTTAATTTTAAACATGTGTGGACTGATATGGGAATCTGCCACATTATAAGCCAAAGTTCTTAATCTTTGGTAGGTTTTCTAATTAAGTAGTTTCGCTTGATATTATAAACCCCTACATTATCATGGTGTAATTAACATTATAATCATAATGTATCATAGACTAATTCTTGTATATTTTATAGCTAACCTTAGTTATCAAAATTTCATGAATGACTGTATCTCTTTTCTAGTGACATTTGATGGTCAAATAACTACATTTACATGATTTCCTCCTAGATCACAATTTTTTTCTATTCAATCCATAATCGATGCATTAGATGATTCTAGTTTTCCCTTATATTTTCCAACTTTAATCCTTTGGTAACCACGACAAACACTATTTCACTATTTGATTTTCTAAATGCATGAATTTCTATGTGTTACTTTATGGGAAAACCATTATGTACTGGTTAAGGTGACATTATTTTGGTATGTTGTTGTTGTTATTAGAGATAAATGTTCATAATTGAGTTACATAGATTTATTGTGGGAGATATGATTCAATAAAATATCATGAAATATGTTGTATTGGATGCATTATTATGTTTATATGATGTGACACACACTTGATGTTATAGTACCCCTAGAGGTGGCCATTAAAGGCTCCACATTAATTTTGATGTGGAATATTTTGATGTGTATTTTATTTGTAAACATGACTTTATCAAAGCCAACATTTCATTTATTTGATTTGTGGAGAAGCTTAGAGACTCTTCTTGTTTTTTTTTTCTTGCGAGAATTTTTAGTTTGAATGTGGCTACTTGGCCATTTTACTTTGGTTCCCAAGATTTCTTGGTTTTATTTCTTTGGTAGCTTAAATATTTATGGTTTTTTAGGAAACTTGGTTAAATGTCATCAAGTAGTAATGTGGTTTTTCTTTCCTATTTTATGAGATAGTTCTATATTTTTCATATTGTTTACACATTTCGTATGGGGTATGCCCAAGATGACATGTATGCATTCTTAGAGCTATAATACATGCCCTTGGTTTCAAGGTGATGAATATCTATGTGTCTTGGACCAAAGATTGACCTAGAATATTTTATATACATGATAATCAGTCCTCGTATGGTTGAGAGACGTATGTGATATATTTAGTTCTCTATGGTTGAGAGACTCCTATGATATTTAACCCTTTACGGAAGTAACTCTAATGATGCTCTATTTTCTGGGTGGAGTGAATTTTATGATATGTAATACCATTTGGTGGATTTGATAGCAATTTTTGTTTCTCTTTGTTTCATAGGATGAAGTTTTTTCCATTGAGATAGATATGACATCCGATTCGGACTTCATGGAATATTCTTTTATGGATCTCTCTTTCATAATTGAGGTTTAATAGAGGTAATAAACTATTGGGATATGTTGATTCATTGATTGGAATACATGATGTGATAACTTAGTTCTTTTAGTTTCCTTGGGAAGAGATTGACGTATTGGATTACAAAATTTCCTATGATAGATATTGATATATGAGGATTATTTAGGCATTATACTTGGGGCGATGCATTACTTTGGTCATGGGAACCCTGATATATATGTTTTTATGTTATAATATTTTTGTTTATTTCTATTCATACACATTATAAACGAATCAATATTGAGTATATGCTTTGAAGACTATGTTTTGAGTGGCTGTTACAATTCCATACTTGGTAAGAGGGTTTCCTCTTGGTGAGGAAGTGTGGTGTTATAGTGGTAATAAATACATTTCATATTAGACTCATGGTTGGTTATAGTGTTTTTGAAGTGATAGATTTGGTACTCTCACATTGAGTGATCTTATTATGGGATTATTTCATACCCACTTTATTTCCCTAGTAGTGTAAAAATTCCATGAACTCTTATAAGCAATTTATTGGCTCCCAATTTATCCTCCATTGGTTCACTCATCGAGAATTATAAGGATTAATTGGCGTTGGTCCATGATGCTACAAATTTTCATGTTACTATGAAGAAAAATGCAATAACTAAAAACTACAAGAATTGTATTTATAAGTGTACTAATAACTTGTGTCTCATTGTTGTGATTAAAATTGGGATAATTTATGTATTTTATAACATGTAGAATGTATTAATAAATAACCTTGGTTGTATGGGAATTTTTGTTTATACCATTAAAATCTGGAAGAGTTGTGATCTAAATGGTAGAACCAATTGAAAAGTGCATTTTCATTACATTATGAATTTTCAATCTCGGTTACATGCTAATTTTTGGGTTATAATTTTGATTAGCACTTTTCCTATGTGTTATTTCAATAAAATAATAATAATAAATGTAAATATTTTGTGTAATATAAGTACACATTAGATTATATTTGGATTTTCCATTGGATATTATGTGTTTATAAGACCTATGTATTAGGTTTTATTACCTTGATAAAACCTAGCATTTGCTTAATAATTAGATTGTTTGACCCTACATTACAACACACAGAAGAAGTGACAACTACTTAATCCTTTTTCCTACCATGGATGATGGAATCCTTTGGAAACGAAATTGTCTCTATCCATGAAATGCATCTTTGGAGTTTGAATGTGAGTGGTAATTTTTGATGGAGTAAATCTTGACCATCATAACCCTTTTATTTTATAGCCCAATGGGATTGATGACTTATGCTCCTTTCTTGAAAACAATCTTATACCTCTAGTTTTAAGGAAATAGCCTCTCTTTGGACTTAGTGGGTCATTGGTGACCTAGGTTAATTGAAACATTTTGGAAAAATATGTTAAGGATATAGAGAAAATCTTGTAATATTCCCTTCCATTTTGGAGGAAAGGTACTTTTGTTTCCTCTTGACCACTTTAGAAAAAGTGAAAAGATGAGTGTTTTGGGATCCTTCAAGAAATAATTTGGAGAAATTCTTAGAAACCTTGACAAATTTTGAAACCTCTTTTGGTACATTTTTATAATTAGCTCATTCACGCCCTCTTATGGTTGTAATACTAATGTTTTTGATCTTAATAAACTAATAATGTGTCATGATGAGTTCATAACTGATTAAATGGGTTCAATAAGTGAAAGTGGATTAGTTGAGTTGATGAGCGTAGTTTTGAATTAACATGATATAAATTCGATTAGGTTTTAAAAAGTTAATTGTTATATCCTTTATTATTTTTATAAATCAAAATATTTGGGTGTTAAATTTGATATATGGGTAAAGGATCAAGTTATGGATAAATTTAAGACAAAGTCTTTATTTAAAAATGTGGTTTTATAGGAGATACTTCTATTTTTATACTATGTACATTTGATGTGTTCTATACACCATCATAGACATTTTTAAAACTATTGTTATGCATCTTACCCATGGGTAAAATGGATAACAGGAAGGCTTGGATTGAGGCAATTGACAAGGGATCCAATGATGAATCTAAGGTTATAGGATAAATTCCAAATTTTAGGAGCACTTGTAGTGTTTGGGAAGGTTTGGAATCATTCGGGACATTTTTCTGTTCGGGTTACAAAGGGTTTAGAACAGTTATGGAGTGTGGAAATAGCCCCCGGCCTAGACTAGGCCAAAAATGGGGAAAAAATGGAAAAGTTGAAAATCTAGTCCTAGGAGGATCTGCTACACCTTTATGATCCTGTGGTTTTAAGAAAGTTCCAAAAAAAAAAGGAGAAAATATTGAAAAGGGGTTAAAAAGGCTTAGAACCAAAAGCAGTTCATTGAGTTGATTGGCGGTGATGGGTGGGCTAGTTAGTGCATCACATGTAGAACAATTAGTGAAATGTATTTAATAAACTCCAAACCCATATGAAGAATAACACGTGCGAGAAAAGGAAAAGGGACTCCCCCTTTGGTGCAAATTGTTACAAAGGAATGTAGTGATCCCCACCGCCCTACATGTCAAGAGCTAAGCGCACTTTGGGAGGATTGCATCAATCCACCAAGGACATCATCAAACATTGTAACCAATCACAAATATCTTCATACCATAGATGAGAATAAGATGGACTCAAAGGTCTGAATAAAGGTCTTGAATACGAGATCAGGTTAGAGAAGATATTTCACTACCTCCTACCTCTTCATCTTTCTAGAATTATGAATTTTTAGATGAATTTGAGCTCTCAAATTTCATGTTTGAAGATGAGGACCATGGTGAAAAAATGGACAATCGGAAGACATCATGGGAGAGGTTGAATCCTTAGCACATCCAAACAATTAAGAGGTAGATTATTTATAATATATGGAAGAATTTATGGGTGAAGAAGATCCTATGGAACTTGTCAAATTTTTATCCCATCATCCATCTTCCAACACAAGAGGCCTCTTTCTATGGAAAAAATCATTCGAGGGAGTGAAAGCTACTCATAATGCAGTCCTCTTGGATTAGGATTGGAGGAATTGAATCTTTAATGTCTCACACTAGAAAATGAAGAAGAAGGAAACAAGGTTGATACCCCTTTTGAATAAGTCATCAAGGAGGAAAATCATTTGTATATGAGAAACAAGGACAAAATAAGCTCATGGATAGTTACCTTTTCCAAGAAGGTCAATAGGAAGAATTCATTATTAAAGTTAGAACTTAGAGAAATGGGAAATCTTCATAGAATAGGCCTTTCCCAATCACATACTTGGCTTTATTGAAGCAATATTTAGAGTCGTAACTGACAGTCATGCTTACTTTTGAGCGTGAGGATAAGCTTGAGTCCCAAGGGTTAACACCAAATATTCCAAAATCCAAAAATGAGTAGTTTAAGGAGGTATTTCTCTTGTTTTTTTTTTTATACTCTAGTTTTTAATATGGGAAAGCAACTTTAGGACATGTTTCCATTGTTTTCAAAAGTCATGTTCGAGTGTAAAATCATCCACGTGACTGAAAATTTTAAGGAAAGGAAGTTATTTCTCCTTACCAATGTCGGGGTTTGTTTGAGGTCTCATTGCCTCTAATTAGAGTAGAGTAGGAGTAGGTTTACTTTCCATAGAATAATTTCTTGTGCACACTCAGCATGTCCCACTTGGGGCATGTATAATTTTTTCTTTTTGTACATAGCTTATTGTTTTGTCATTACTCCTACACCATTCACCATATTTTTGAAAAGAAGGATTTTATAGGAATAAACTCCTAGCTACGAGGGAACATGTATAATCCTAAATATGTTTCAAATGCAGTAGATAAAATCAGATTATGGAAATACTTTAATTGTGTTACTCTCTTGTCTATGTAGATGGAGTCTTGAATCCAACTTCGAGTGCATCTCACAAAATCAGAAAATCAGTCTTAGGGTAGCATCCTCCCTCCTATTTATTTAAGAATCCCTTGATATTTAAACATAAGATCAACCTCAAATTTAGTTTCCCATTCCTTTTATCTTGTTTATTGGAAAATATGATGAACTTATGAGCAACTTCTACCCTCGATAGTGTTCAAAACAACGAGAAAAATGAGGAAAATAAGTTTAGCAAAGTGGTCCTAAATTACTTCCCAAATCAATAGTACTTCATCTTTATCAAGGAATTATCTTAGTTAGTGTTTCATATTGGAAAAGAAAAAAATTCTTGGGGTGGTCTCAAATGTTCCATTCATCCTTTTCCTAGTAGATTAGTTTGTGGAAACGAAGGAGAAAAGAAAATTTTAGATCAAAACAATTTTCCATTGATGCAATTTTTGATATTTTCTTATAAAAGTTTGGATTATTTGAGCATAACAAGACAACTCTATATTCAACACTATTTCAAATGGATTTCAATGGAAAATTTCAAGGGTTCAGATTGATTCAGTCCATCAGTGATGACTCCATGCCCAATAGATACATTCAAGCTACTGGTCAACCCATCTAGCACGCAGATGTCCCCTTAAGTCAATAAATTGTTATCCATTTTACCCCTAGGTAAATTGAATAATTGATAAGGCTTGGAGTGAGGTAGTAGACAAGGGAGCCAATGACGAATCTAAGGTTTCAGGTGAAATTTTAGGTTTTGGGAGCACTTTCGGTGTTCCGGGATGGTATCGAATCATTTAGTACATTTTTTCCTCATCTAGGTTTCAAAGGGGTTCGAGAGAAGTTCTAGAGTGTGAAAACTCCCCTGGTCAACACTCGACCAAAATGGGAAAAAATGGAAAATTTGAAAAATATAGTCCTAGGAGGCTCTACTCCACCTTCATGATCCTTTGGGTCAATAAGGTTCCCAAAAATCAAAATATTATGGAAAAATATTGAAAAGGGGCTAAAAAATGGCTTAGAGCCCAAAACTGACTTAGCGATGCAACATGGGCCTAGTTAGGAGTTTGAGTGGATTGTTATGAGATCTTCCAGATAGTAGGTTAAGAGATCGGTGAGCTCACAATTACATTGGCGAATGTTGAGCAAGTCGGTTCACCGAGATGCTCGGTGAGCCTAGTGGGGAGCGTAGCGGCTTAGGGCCACCTCATGAAAAATCAAATCAGCGGGGCACATGGTGAGGCATGGGGTATGTCTTCTGATTTGTATCAATGGTGTGAGTTAGGTTCCACACCCACAATGTAAGGAGTCAAGGGTGAGTTGGTGGTGAGGATCGGGGTAAGAGCGCAGGTCGGTGCAACATGTCGGGGTTTCGTAGGGGGAAACACATCGGGAGAGTACAAAAACATGATGTTGGAGTTGGTTATAATCCAAGCCAAAAAAATGTGTGATGTTGAAAATTTTTTCAAAAGCGGGTGTGGGAATGCATGGGCATCGAGACATGAGGCAAGCCACTTGGTGCATCGTGTCAAGCAGGTTTGGGGCCAAGCTGCATACGAGGTTGGTAGCGAGTTGTATCGGTGGTGGAAGCAGAGATGCATCAACATGAAACATGGCGTGATTCCAAGCTACTCGGTGTAGATGAAGAGTGGAACCCACCCCTAATTTTCATGGGTCAACGATGAGTCAAAGAGAAAGCTATGAAGTGGGTTGGTGGGGAATAGGTGGAAGAGACATAAAAAGGAGCATGTTATCAAAACCTCATAACTTCCTTCAAACTTCTCAATTTTTCACAAAGCAATCATTGAAAGGTGATTTAGAGCCCCATGATATAAAATGATTAAAAATTATAAGTTATTAGGGTAGGTAGGAGAAAAATGAGGGGTAATTTCTAGGAAAATATGGCCATACCTAGGTGAAGAAAAATGGAGTTAATGAAGGCATGGAGGCTCATTCCTTCTTCCACAAGCTAGGGTACAATGGAGCATGGGTTTTGTTTCACCCCATCACTTTTATAGGTGGCATGATGGATTTTTTTATGGTTGAAGCATGGATTTGAGCTCTTTCTCTTTCCTCTCAACTCATTCTTCCTATATATTGTAAAGGAGGGCATTTTTACAAAGGGTTAGACATTTTCTTTGATTCCCTCCTTTTTTCTTCCTGTGAGGTAATTTTTAGAGATTCAAGCCTCCGTTTTTGAGCTCTGTAATGGTGAATCTTTCCTCTCCCTTATATAATTATTTCTTTTGCATACTCTTGGAGTAATAAATATAAGTGTTTGTGATTATTTCTCTATCCTTGCATTGTTTCTATTGTTTTCTCTTGTGTTTCTTCATGCCTGTAGGTGTATTATGCATTCTGTTTTTATCATTGCATGCTTAGATGTGGTTATGCTTAAAATAGAAATGATGTATCATGTGTATCTTGGTATGTGATGCTTTTCCATCCTCTCCACTCTCACATTTCTCCATTTTTAGGAATTAAGGATTTTCCAACACCCCTTTTCATGGTGCAATCACCTCTTAGTAGAGGATTTCCTTTATTTTATCTCTCTCTCTCTCTCTCTCTCTCTCCTCTCTCTCCTTAGTCTCCTTAGAATTTCTATAATAGGCTTAGATAGGTGTTTTTATTTCATTAACATTATTTATAGAATAGGATTAGGAAGAGGAACTAACCTTCTCTAGAGGGCCATCTCAAGTTCACAAGTCCACTGAGCTTGAGATATGGTCCAATGTTAGAAAGAAGTATGGATCTATCATTACCATATCTAAGAGTGTTAATTTTTGTGATAAAAATTTTGGTATTCTTAGTGTGGGACCACACGAGAATTCATATTTTCACAAGTGTGTGTCTTGGTATTCATTTTATTTCATTAATATGTTGTGCTCTTGATGAAATCTTAGCCTTTGGAGGAACCTGAAAATCACAATTGATGAATCTATTTGGTCTAAAACACCCATTCTCTGAGTTGCAAACCATTTCTTCCATCCATTTTTATTTCCTTACCCTTCTCTTTCCTTCCATCCATGAAGTTGTGCAATCATGACTTCATTCCCATCATGAAATTCACACTTGCAACAGTAGTAGTGCTATTCAAAACCATCTCCAGGTTATTATGACACATCTCCATAATAGTGTTATGGAAAAGATCAGTAGTATGTATATCCATGTGAGCAAGATTCAAGTCAGTTTTTTTATTCACCAAATTATGGAGCTATTCAAGAACAAGAGTATGTAAATTTTGGAGGCAATCCTACACCTGAAGATGTCTATTTGCAGAAAAAGTCCAAGAGTTGGAGTTGAGCATGGTGCTGATAAGGACTAAGGAGACAAAGAGGGAAAACCAGATTGGTTTCAACATTATGTATCCATGGATTTGATCTATTCCATGTAATTTTAGTCCTAAAAAAGCTTCAATTCATAATGAAAACATTGACTCAAGTTGGAGAATGGATCAAAAAGAGAGAGGCTTATGAACTTAATGTTAGATACCCTATCAACGGTAAAACCATGCATTATCGTCTCATAGGCTTCCCATTCCCCAACCCATGCCAACTCATCCTAAACCTAATTTATTGAAATTTCTACCTACTTCCCCATTGTGGAATACATTTTTCACCTTCTTTTCCTTCATCACATATTCAATTTTTGCCCTTTTCCCTTCTAAAACTCCTTCTCCTCTATAAGGAAAAGAAATTGCATCTTCTCTTCCACCAATAAGCAATAAAAAAATTAGTTGAAACCCAACCCATCCCTCCTCTTGCTTCCCGAACCCATTTTTGGGAGAATAAGATCATAAAACCAGTCAAGGAGAGGAGAATATTGAGGAGCTTGCAAGAAACTTGAAAGAGTGGGAAGAAAGATTCAATATCACTCAAATTCTACTAATGACTAAGCCTTGATCAGGAGTTGAATTTCAAGAACATGTGGTGAAGACTGAATTTTCACATGAGTAAGAAGAAAGAAGTCTATTTTTTTGGAATATGGTGTGCATGTTGATAATATGTTCATGGGAATTTCTAATCCATCATAGTTTTAAAAATTAGTGGAAGAGACTAAATCATCTCCAAACCCACAAGAAGAAGAGCATGTGCTAGCAAAGGAAGAGGAATCCCACTTTTGAAAAGTGTTACAAAGGAATGTGGTGATCCCCAGCGGCTTCTGCATGTTAAGAGCTAACTACACTTTTGGAGATTTAAATCAGTTCACCAAGGACATCATGAAACACTGCAACTAGCCACAATGAGCTTCATACCATGGAGGAAAATAAGATGGCCTCAGAATTCTTAAATACATAGTAGGTTAGAGAAGATATTTTAGTCCCTCATCCTTCTTCATCTTTCCAAAAATATGAATTTTTGGATGAATTTGAGCTCTCAAATTTCATGTTTAAGGATGAGGAGGACCATGGTGAACAAATGAACAATCCGAAAGACATCACGGGAGAGGTTGAATCCTTTACATAGTTGGAAAATGAAGAGGTAGATTATTTATCAGATCTGGAAGAATGTATGGGTGAAGAAGAGCCTATGGAACTTGTCAATTTTGTTATCCCATCATCCATCTTCCAACACAAGAAGCCTCTTGATTTGGATAAAAAAATTCACGGAGTGCAACATACTCATAACAGTCCTCATGGATTAGGATTAGAGGAATTGAGTATTCCATGTCTCATACTAGACAAGGAAGAATAAGGAAACAAGAATGACACCCCTTCCTAATCAGTCATCAAGGTGGAAAATCAGCTATCTGTAGATGAGAAATAAGGACAAAATCAGCTCATAGATAGTTACCTTTTCCAAGAAGTTATACAGAAGACTTCATTCTTAAATTTGGAACTCAAAGCAATGTGTAAGCTTTGTGGACCATGCCTTACCCAATCAATTACTTGGCTTCATTGAAGCAAGATTTAGAGTTGCAAGACGTTATCCTTACTTCTAAGAATGAGGATGAACTTTAAAGTACTAAGGTTCAACACAAAATCCTCCAAAATCCAAACAAAGAGCAAATTAAGGAGGTATTTCTCTTTTTGTTGCTAATACTACTGGTTTTTAAGATGGAAAACCAACTACAAGGAAATTTTCCATTGTTTTCAAAAGTCGTGTTCGAGTGTAAAATCATCCACATGGCTTCAAATTTTGAGGAAGGGAAGTTATTTCTCCTTACTAGTGTCGGGGGTTTGTTTGAGCTCTCCTCACCTCTAGTTAGAGTAGAGTAGGAGTAGGTTTACTTTCCGTAGAATAATTTCTTGTGCACACTCAAAGCATGTCCCACAGGGCATGTATGCTTTTTCTCATTTAACATAGTTTTTGTTTTGTCATTACTCCTACACAATTCACCATGTTTCGGGAAGAAGTATGTTGTAGGAAGAATCTCATAGTTATCGGGAACAATTACAATCCTTAAGAGGTTTTGAATGCAAAGAAACTAAAATCAGAATAGGGACAAATTTTAATGGTTTTCTCTCTTGTCTTTGTAGATCAGTTATGACTTGAACTTCTAGTGCATCTCGTAAAATTATAAAATTAGTCTTAGGGAGCAGCCTCCCTTCAATGTATTCAAGAATCCCTTGGGATTTAAACAAAATATCAACCTCAAATTTCCTTTCTCATTCCTTATATTTTGTTTATTGGAAAATATGATGAATTTGTGAGCAACTTATGCCCTAAAAAATGTTCAAAGTAGTGGGAAGAATGAGGAAAATCAATTTAGCAATGGTCCTAAATTGTTTCCCAAATCAAGTAGTGCTTCATCTTTATCAAGGAATCATTTTAGTTCGGTGGTTCATATTTCCAAAGAAACAAATTGTTGGGGTGGTCTCGGATGTTCCATTCATCCTTTTCCAAGTAGATTGTATTGCATAAATAAAGGAGAAAAAAAAATTTAGATCAAAACAATTTTCAACTCATGCAAATTTTGAGATTTTCTTATAAAAGTTTGGAAGATTCAAGCATAACAGACAACTCTATATTCAACAATGTTTCAAGTGGATTTCGACAATTTTTTTGAGGGTTTAGATACATTTGGGTCATCGATGATGACTTCATGCCCAATAGATACATTCAATCTACAAGTCAACCCATCTGGAAGGAAGATGTCCCCTCGAGTCGGTAAATTGCTATCCATTTTACCCCTGGGTAAAATGAATAATTGGTACTGACTTGGACTAAGGCGGTAGACAAGGGATCTAATGATGAATCTAAGGTTTAGGTGAAATTTCAAGTTTTTGGAGCACTTGTAGTGTTTTAGGAAGGTATGAAATCGTCAAGAAATTTTTTCCTCTTCGGGTTTGAAGGAGTTAGAGCGATTCCGGAGTGCATAAATAGGCCGCCTTGACCCACACTTGGCCAAAAATGGGAAAAAATGGAGAAGTTGAAAAATATAGTCCTAAGAGACTCTGCTTACACCTTCATGATCCTCTAGGTCGGAGAAATTTCCAAAGAAGTAAAAATTTAGAGAAAAATATTGAAAAGAGGCTAAAAATGGCTTAGAGCCCAAAACAGCTCGACAAGTCGATTGGCGAGGTGTTGGGTGAGTTGGTTAGTACATCAAACCATACATGGGATCAGGTTGGTTTTATGTGGTTGCAATGAGTTGATTTAGGATTTCAAGTGGCTCATTGTGATCTTGGTAGAGTAGCAGGTTCGAGATCTCGGTGAGCTTGTGGTTACATAGGTAAATGCAAAGCAATTCATCTCATCAAGCTGCTCATCAAGCCCGGAGGGAGTGTAGTGGCTAAGACCAGTCGAGAAAAGCTCATTTCGATAGGGAACATGGAAATGCATGGGGCATCTTGGCCGAGTTGTATGCATGGTGTGATTTGAGTACTTTGCACCTATAATATAAGGAGTCAAGGGTGAGTTGATTGTGAGGATCGGGGTCAATGCGGGCTAGCACAATGTGTTTGATTTCTGAATGGGGAAAAATGTCGGGTGAGCAAGGAAACACGGTATTGGTGTCGGTAAAAATCTAAGCCCAAAAAAATGTGTGATGGGGTGAAGTGTGTCGGAAGTGGGTGTGGGGATGCATGGGCATGAGTCATGAGGCAAGTTGCTTCAATGCATTGTGTGAAATGGATTCCAAACTTGAGTTGCATGTGGTGGTTTGGTAACGATTAGTGTTAGGGGTGGAAGTAGAGATGCATTGGCATAGAACATAGTGGGGTGCCAAGATACTCGGTGTAGATGAAGATCGTAACCCACCCTCGATTTTCATGGCTCAATGGCGAGTCAAAGGTTGAGATATGAAGCGGGTAGGTGGGGAGTAGGTGGAAGAGACCTAAAAATATCTTCCAATCAAAACCTAATTAATTCCTTCAAACTTATCAGTTTTTCATAAAATCATAGTCATTAGAAAGGGATTCACAACCCCACACTAGGAAATTATTAAAAATAGAATTTTAATAGTTAGGTATGATAAAAATGAGGGTGAATTTCTAGGACAAGATGGACCTAAGTACAAAAAAGTAGTTAATGAAGGCATGGAGGCCCGTTCCTTCTTACGTAAGCTAGGGTACAATGGATCATGGGTTTTTCAGGTCACCCCATCACTTTTACAATTTCCATGATGGATTTTTTTGTGTGTTTGAAGCATGAATTCGAGATCTTTCTCTCTCCTCTCAACTCATTCTTCTTATATATTGTAAAGGAGGGAATTTTTATAAAGGGTTATACATTTTGGTGTTTCACTCCCTTTTGCTTCCCGTGAGGTAATTTTTGGAGCTTCAAGCCTCCATTTTTGAGCTCTGTAATGGTGAATATTTCCTCTCCCTTCTATAATTATGTATTGTGCATACTCTTGGAGTAATAAAAATTAGTGTTTTTGATTATTTCTCTATCCTTGCATTGTTTTTATTGTTTTCTCTTTCCTTTCTTCATGCATGAAGGTATACTATGTATTCTAATGTTCTCATTGCATGCTTAGATGTGGTTTTTCTTAAATGGAAATGGTGTATTGTGTGTATCTTGGTTTGTGATGCTTTTCCATCCTCTCCACTCTCACCTTTCTCTTTTTCAGGCATTGAGGATTGTCCACACCCCTTTTCTTGGTGATATCACCTTTTAGTGTAGGATTTCCTTTCTTTTATTCTCTCTCTCTCTCTCTCTCTCTCTCTCCATGTCTCTTTTGAATTTATAGGATAGGATTAGATAGGTTTTTTTATTTCATTAGGAGTAGTTGTAGCATATGATTAGGAAGAGGAACTAGCCTTCTCTAGAGGGCCATCTCAAGTTTACAAGTCCCACAACTTGAGAGATGGTCCGATGTTAGCAAGAAGTAGGGATCTATCATTTCCATATCCTAGGGTGCTAGTTTTTTTTTATGTGATTATGGCATGCACCGGTGGGACCACAAAGAAGTCATATTTTCACATGTGTCTTTCTTGGTATTCATTTTATTTCATTAATTTATTGTGCTCTTGATGAAATCTCAACCTTTGGAGGCACACACAAAGAAAAGTGACAACTCCATTACTCTAAAACACCCATTCTCTCGAGTTGATCTAAGACCATTTATTCCATCCATTTCCATCCATTTTCTCTCTATACCACTCTCTTTCCTTCCATCCATGAAGTTGTGTAGTCATGACTTCATTCCCATAATGGAATTCAGACTTGTATCAATAGCAATGCTATTGAGAACCATCTAGACATGTTATTATGACATAACTCCAGAATAGTGTTATGGACAAGATTTGTAATATTCATATCCATGTGAGAAGGATTCAAGTCAGTTTGTTTATTCGTTGAATTATGGAGCTATTCAATAACAAGAGTATGTAATTTTTGAAGGCAATCCTACACCTGAAGATGTCTATTTATAGAAAAAGGTCCAAGATTTGGATTTGATCATGGTGCTAATAAGGACTAAGGAGAAAAAGAGGGCATCCCATATTGGTTTGAACATTATGTATCCATGGACTGGATTTATACCAAGTAAGTTTAGTCCTCAAAAAAGGTTCAATTCATAATCAAAACATTGACTCAAGTTAGAGAATGGATAGAAAGAGAGAGGCTTATGAACTTAATGTCAGATAACCCTATCAATGGGAAAACCTCAGACATACAATCTCATAACCTTCCCATTCCCCAACCAATTCCAACTCATCCTAAACCTAATTTACCAAAATTTCTACCTGCTTCCCCATTGTGGAATTCATTTTTCACCTTCTTGTCTTCCATCACATATTCAATTTTCTTCACTTTTCCCTACTAAATATCCTTCCCTCCATAAGGAAAATAAATTACATATTTCGTTCTACCATAATCAATAAAAATTTAGTTGAAACCAAATCCATCCCTCCTCTTGATTCCCTGAATCCATTTTTGGGAGAAGAATATCATAACACTAGTCAAGTAGAGGAGAAGAATGAGGAGCTTAGAAAAGAGGAGCTTGCAATAAAATTAAAAGAGTGTGAAGCAAGATTCAATATCACTCAAATTCCACTAATGACTAAGCCTTCATCGGGGTTGAATTTCAAGAACAAGTGGCGAAGAATTAATTTGCATAAGAGAAAGCATGGGAGGAAGAAGACCAAATGTCTATTTGTTTGGAATGCGGTGTGAATGTTGGTACTATGATCATGGAAAATGTTGATCCATCATAGTTAGAACAATCAATGGAAGAGATTGAATATGCTCCAAACCCATAAGAAGAAGAGTATGTGCTAGCAAAGGAAGAGGGAATCCCACTTTTTCAAAGTGTTATAAAGGATTACAATGATCCCCACTACCATGCATGTCAAGAGCTAGCTGCACTTTTGGAGGATTGCATCAGTTCACCAAGGACATCATCAAACACAACAACCAACCACAAAGAGATTCATACCATGGAGGAGAACAAGATGGAATTAGAGGTCTTGAATATAGAGAAGGTTAGAGAAGAGATTTCACTCCCTCTTCCCTCTTCATCTTTCCAAAAATATGAATTTTTGGATGAATTTAAGCTCTCAAATTTCATGTTTGAGGATGAGGAGGACCATGGTGAACAAATGGACAACTGGAAGACATCATGGGAGAAGTGGAATCCTTGGACCAGGAAAAATGAATAGGTGGATTATTTATTAGATCTGGAAGAATGTATGGGTATATAAGAGCCTATGGAACTTGTCAATTTTGTTATCCCATCATCCATCTTCCAACAAGAAGCCTCTTTCGTGGAGAAAAGTATTCAAGGAGTGCAAGATACTTATGTGAGTCCTCTTGGATTAGGATTAGAGAAATTCAATCTTCCATGTCTCATACTAAACAAGGAAGAATAAGGAAAAAGAATGAAACCCTTTCAAATTAGTCATCAAGGTGGAAAATCAGTTGTTTGTAGATGAGAAACAAGGACAAAATCAGCTCACAGACAGTAACCTTTTCCAAGAAGGTCTACAGGAAGATTCATTCCTAAAGTTGGAAATCAAAGCAATGGGTAAGATTCATGGACTAGGCCTTGCCCAATCATGTACTTGATTTGATTGAAGCAATATTTAGATTTGAAACTAGTCATGCTTACTTATGAGCATGAGGATGAACTTCAGTACCGAGGGTTAACACAGAGCCTCCAAAATCCAAACAATGTGTAGCTTAAGGAGGTATTTCACTTGTTTGTTGTTTATTCTCTAGTGTTTAATATGGAAAACAAACTCCGGGATAGTTTTCCATTATTTTCAAAAGCCATGTTCAGTGTAAAATCATCCACATAACACCAAATTTTTAGGAAGGAAGCTATTTCTCCCGCTAGGGTTGGTGTTTGTTTAAACTCTCCTTTCCTCTAGTTATAGTTGAGTAGGATTAGGTTTCCTTTTCGTATAAGAAGTGATTGTGCCCACTCTCCATGTCCCAATTGGGGCATGTATGAATTTTTTTGTACATATTTTTTTATTTATGTATTACTCATGTACAGTTCACCATATTTCCAAGAAGAAGGATGTTGTAGGAATAAGTTCATAATTTGAGGGAACAATTCCAATCCTCAATAGGTTTCAAATACAAAGCAACTAAAATCATATTAGGGAAAAATTTTAATGGCGTTACTCTCTTGTCTCTATAGATCATTTATGACTCGAGCTTCTAGTGCATCTTGCAAAATTATAAAATTAGTCTTAGGTAAGAAGCCTCCCTCCAATTTATTCAAGAAGCCTTTGAGATTTAAACAGAAGATCAACCTCAAATTTCCTTACCCATTCCTTGTATCTTGTTTAGTTAAAAATGTAATGAATTTATGAGAAACTCATGCCCTCGAAATGTTCAAAGTAGTGAGAAGAATGAGGAAAATTAGTTTACCATCTTCCCGTATTGCTTCCCAAATTAGTAGTGCTTCATCTTTGTTCGATTGCTTCATATTGGAAAAGAAACAAATTTTTAGGGTGGTCTCGATGTTCCATTCATCCTTTTCCCAATAGATTGGTTTGTGGAAATGAAGTAGAAAATAAAATTTTAGATTAAAACAATTTTCCACCGATGCAAAATTTGGGATTTTCTTATAAAAGTTTGGAAGATTTGAGCATAATAGGATAACTCTATATTCAAAAGTGTTTCAAGTGGGTTACGGGGTAAATTTTGAGGGTTCAAATAAATTGTCTATTAGTGATGACTCCATGCCCAATAGATACATTTAGGCTATTGGTAAACCCATATAACAGGCACATGTCCCCATGAGTCACAAAATTGTTATCCATTTTACCCCTGGGTAAAATGGAGAAGTGAGAAGGCTTGGAATGAGGTATTTGACAAGGGCTCTAATGATGAATTTGAGGTTACAGGTGAAATTATAGGTTTTCATATCACTTGCAATGTTACGAGAAGGTGTGGAATCATTCAAGGCATTTTTTCCCTCTTACGGGTTTTAAAGGGGTTCATAGTAGTTCGAAGTGCGAAAATGGGTGCCCCTGGCCTACACTCGGCCAAAAATGGGTAAAAATGGAAAAGTTGAAAAATATAGTCCTAGGAGGCTCTATTACACCCTCATGATACTTTGGGTCTAAGAAAGTTCCTAAAAAAGAATAAAAAAATTAGGAAAAATATTGAAAAAGGGCTAAAAATAGCTTAGAGCCCAAAATAGCTCATCGAGCTATTGGGGAGTTAGGTGGTTTATCGAGCCATGCATGGGCTTAGATCGGGTTGATGTGGATGAAAAATGGATGAGTTGGTAGTTTTGAACTTGGTGAGGTAAAGGTTCGGATCTCGGTGATCTCGTGGTTACGTTGGAAAATATGGAGCAAATAAATTCTTTGAGCTCCTCGGTGAGCCTAGAGTGGAGCGTAGTGTCTTAGACCAGCTCAAGTGAGCTCATGTCAGTAGGGCACATGATGAGGCATGGGTCATGTTGGATGTGTTGTAAGCATGGTGTGATTCAAGTTCTGTGCCCATAATTCAAGGATTTAAGAGTGAGTTGATGGTGAGGATCGGGGTCAACATGGGTCGGAGCAGCGGTGTGTCGAGGTTTCATGGTAGGAAACACGTCATGCGAGAAGGGTAACATGATGTTAGTGTTGGTCAGAATATAATCCTAAAAACATGCATGATGTGGTGAAGTATTTCAAAATTAGATGTAGGGATGCATGGACATGATACATGAGGCGAGTCACTCGGTGCATCATGTCAAGCGGGTTTTGGGCCCAAGTTGCATGTGAGGGTGGTAGTGAAGTTATGTTAGGGGTGGAAGTGGAGATGCATCGGCATGGAACATGGTGAGGCATCAGAGATACTAGTGGAGATGAAGGTGGAACCTTCCCTGATTCACATGGGTCAACAATGAGTCAAAGGGTGAGCTATGAAGTGGGTAGGTGGGGAGTAGGTGGAAGAGACCTCACAAAGGAGTTTGCACTCAAAACCTCATAACTTCCTTCAAACTTATCAATTTTTCACAAAATTATAGTCATTGAAAAGGTGATTCAGATACCCATACTATGAAGTGATTAAAATGTGAATTTTCTAGGGTAGGTATGATAAACTGAGGGGTGATTTAAAGGACAAGATGGTCATACCTAGGTGTAAAAATGGAGTTAATGAAGGCATGGAGGCCCATTCCTTGTTATGAAAACTAGGGTACAATTGAGCATAGGTTTTTAGGTCACCCCATCACTTTTATAGGTGCCATGATGGATTTTATGGGTGGTTGAAGCATGGATTCGATCTCTTTCTCTCTCCTCTCAACTCATTCTTCTTATATATTGTAAATGAGGGCATTTGTACAAAGGGTTGGACATTTTTGGTGTTTCCCTCCATTCTTCTTTTCGTGAGGTAATTTTGGAGCTTCAAGCCTCCATTTTTGAGCTTTATGATTTTTTAATCTTTCCTCTCCCTTCTATAATGATGTATTGTGCATACTCTTAGAGTAATAAAAATTAGTGTTTGTGATTATTTCTCTATCCTTGCATTGTTTCTATTGTTTTCTCTTTCCTTTCTTCATGCTTGCAGGTGTACTATGCATTCTATTGTTCTCATTGCATGTTTAAATGTGGTTGTGCTTAAATGGAAATGGTGTATTGTGTGTATCTTGGTCTATGATGCTTTTCCATCCTCTCCACTCTCACCTTTCTCCATTTTTAGGCATTGAGGATTGTCCAACACCCCTTTTCTTGGTGTTATCACCTCTTAGTGTAGGATTTCCCTTCTTTCATGCACTCTCTCTCTCCCCATGTCTCCTTGGAATTGTTAGGATAGGCTTAGATAGGTGTTTTTCTTGCATTAGGAGTAGTTGTAGCATAGGATTAGGAAGAGGAACTAGCCTTCTCTGGAGGGCCATCTCAAGTTCGCAAGTCCCACAACTTGAGAGATGGTCCAATGTTAGCAAAAAGTAGGGATATATCATTTCCATATCCCTGTGGTGCTACATTTTTTTATAACTATTCATCACACTTTTCATCAATTTTATGTTGCATGGCCCTAACATCATTGGAACCCTTAGGAAATTTCTAAATCTAGTGTAGATTTGATGGTCATATAGGAATTTTTCCATTTTTTCAAGGAGGGTGGACCTTAAAGTGGAATTTTATGCAAAATGGAAAAATTACCTTTCCCTTTGGTGTTTGTAGCACACATGGGTGGCTTTGTGCACATCATGTATGCACAACCTAACAAAATTTTACGATAAAAATGTTTCCTTTGACATTCCCATCAATAGTTCCCTTAAGAGTGATTGTTAAGTTGTACATCTAGCTATGTCAAACCTCATAGAGAAATTGTGATGACGATGATGTAGATAAACTTCTTTTTGGTAACTATAGCCTTCTTGATTAATAGTTTCTTTTTCCAAGATACACTTCATATTGAGACAAGTTAGGTTTCTTGGGACATATGTTTTTGAGACAATCAACTACATGGGGAGGATAAAACCAACACCTTTGAGAGTTTGATATTTTTATCCCTCCCAATGACTTCCAGAGGAGGAAGTCTATTTCTAGGGGAGGGGGATGTAGTGCCCACTAGTTTTTCTCCCTTTGATGATGTTGAATCCATTATATTCATGTTTGATATATTTAAATTGACATTTTCAGGACTATTTGATTTGAATAATTATGATTTTATCATCATATTAGCAATTATTGCTTATTCATTCTTGGTAGGATGATATAGGACACATGATATTGATTTAATTCCCTTATCATTACCATTTGGTTTAGATATAATGTTATGGATATTATTGATTTGGGATTTACATGAATTATATATTATTTTTTCATCTCATTATCTTGGATATGTTAACTTGACTTGATCAATTGTGTTTGTGGTACATGGTGCCAATTTACTCTTGTTACCATTAAACTACTATGGATGTATGTCATTTTATCCATTTATCTCATTATGGATATTGATTTATTACTTAATTTTGATGATTTCTCTTGTAATTGATTTTATCATTTGGATGTATGTAGTATTATTTCACTTGGCTTATTGTATCAAGTGGGTATGCTATGTGACTTGAGTTTGCAAGTTACAAGTTCATCACAAGAGAATGTGGGATTCAGGACTTGTACCTCCAAGATTGCACAATTGGTTGATTTGGTTGAATCCTCACCTCTTGATTGATTATTTTTTCTTACTTGTCTTTGGATTTGGATGGAAATGAGAAAACCAATACATTCTTTTTGTGTTTTGTCATTTTATTTGATCACCTTGTTTGTTGTCTCCTTAGATTCATTTTGGTATTAATTATTTTAATCTCTTGTTTAAATCCATTTTTAAGGGTTTAATGATTCCTACTTGTATTAGTGATGATTTTATTATTTAATCATGTTTAAGGAGGTATATGACCACCTAATTATGGGTTAGGTGGCCCCACCACCTCACAAAATGTGCCATTTTTCCCAAACCCGAATTTGGGATAAAAGTGGAATTTGTAAGAGGTTCTTTACTTGTTAGGGGTCTCATTTACACTAAAATGGACCCCTTAGACCCTACCTATGGGTAAGTGGTGCTTTTCAATGTTAAAAATGATCTTTCCCTCCCATTTGAGCCTCTCTTTTCCACATCCTAGTTAATTATCTTGTTTTAAGAGCCACTTTGGAATTTAGAGGAGATTTTATTTAGTTTTATTTTTAATTTTGTGAGATATTCCTCCATTAAGAATTTTGTCTTATGTATGATGGGGACTTGGGGTGTCTTATTTTGAGAAGGATATGGGTGACACATGTCACCCTCTCATTAGTGTGAATATTTTATATCCTCCTTATTCCTCCATTTTGGAGGGGGTGAGGACTTCTTGCCTCAATTTTATGGCACTTGGAGTTGGGGGCTTGGAGGAGAAAGGGACTTAAAAGGATTTGATTGCATTTGGATTTGGATTTGGATTTATTTGGCTTCTAAGGTAGGAATCACACCTCTTGTTATTTTTTTATATTATCAATTAAATTTGTGCTTTGTTTTTCTTGTATTGGATTGAGGATTACATGTTGTGTTGGTTTGAGTGTTGTGTTGATCTTATTTTTCTTGTTTTCTCCATCCATCTCCCTTGGGAATGGATTTTTGATGGTTGGTAAGAGGGGATAACCCCTTGAGAAGTATGAATATTCTTGATTATGTTTTGGGTTATGGAAAAATTAAGGAGTGGAGTTATTAATATTTCTTAAAAAGTGGCGAATTCAATTAGAATTTGAAAATGTGATCGAATGGGAAAGCTATCATCTTCGCTCTCTTGAGAATATTAGATCTTATTATTTATGATTTGGTCTTTGGATTTCTTGATAATGGAATTATGCATGTTAAATACTCTTCCTCCCCTTCTTATGAATCTTGGAGGAATGTATCATCTCTCTCCTATGGGATTAGAAGGAGGATAGCATGTCCTCCAATTTTGGATATTACATGTGTATGGCGAGCCAAGAATGTGTCTTGATGGATTGCACTCCTAAGTATTCAATTCTATAAGGGTATGAGAAATGAAGAGGATACATACATGGACTAGAAAATAGTTGATTGATTTAAAAGGGGATACAATGAGTGCTAAGGTTACATATATAGAGGGAAGTGATCCCTATACTAGATCAACCTAGGGTTTCCAAGGCTTGTAGTCAATATAGAGGAGCTTACTCTTCTAGGATATTGGCTAATGGGGGAGAGATGTAGATTGATAGAAATATAAGACAAACATGCAAAATCTATACTACTATAATGTAAATAAAATACAAGTAAAGGAAAGCTAAGGAGATGATCATATAAGAGAAATATACTAACTAGCACCAATGTAAATAAAATACTAATCTAACATAGAGAATTGAGAAGGAAATGGACTAATCTATGTAAAATTAAAAATAGTTTTACAGAATTTACCTCTAGGTTGGTTGTTGATGCATCTATCTCTCTAGAGAAACAATACGCTAGGAGAGAATTGCTATGGATGGAGAAGGGGAACATCGTTCCTATCCTAGAGTCACTATAGATGAGCCAATCATGCAAACAATCTAAAAAACCAAGAAGAGTTTCCAAAATAAATCAAGTGTAGGATAGACTAAGATTAGATCAAGTAGATGCAAAGATGACACAAAAGAGAAGAGAAAGTGGATGCAAAGATGACATAAAATAACAAATCATATGGATTGTTCATGTCATTCCTTTCTTCCTATGAATGTTTGGGTGTGGTATACATATATACCGACGCCATTACCCGCAGTGATGGCTTTAGCCAGGAAAACCTCATATTGACATCATCACTGTGGGTGATGGTGTTAGCTAAGAGGAACCCAATGTCAAGTGGAGTGAAAATGTGCCATAGATTAAGGGAAACAAAATTAAAAAGGTGTCGATGACGAAGTCGAGACATAAGAAATTGTCGGGAGTACTATGTGTGCGACATTAAAATCTAACCGACAAAGGAAAGGGTAAATAAATATAGAACCACATAATGATATGTCTCTTTGTGTAATGTATCTAACTAATAATGATATGTGTATAGTCATACCCCATTCGATGCCCCTTAAGGCACCCGCTGATAAATAGATACATCTATGACCCTTATCTACACAAAAGAGTTAGTAAAATCTATGAAAAAGTAGGTGTATACATATGCCCAAACCTTTGATCACCTGCATGTCACAATAGTGAAACATGGGGTGGTCAATGAAATGAAACAATCCACAAAACTAAAATCAAAGGTAAATAATAAAGTAAGTGCATAAAAGTAATTAAGAAAGTAATAAAGGACCATCTAAAATGAAATATTCCCACCAATTTATATCCGATAGTGTCACTCATCCTACCATGTGTGGGTGCAATCCATGTTGTGATAACCATGAAGAAGAAAAGTGAAAAGAAACATTAGAGGATCATTAGTAAAATAAGACAAAGCACCTAGCTAGTGGCCCATGGGATTGATTTCATGTCATAATGTCACAATGTCATAGATAGGTAAAAATCAATTTTTTTGGACTTATATGTGTAATAGGTCAAAATGAACGGCTCAAGGTTATGGTCACAACGTAAAAAATGACACATTTTTTGGAGTTTGTGAGAAAAATGGTAGTTGTTGGAAGGTTTTAGGGTTATCACAATTGAATTTGAATATAGATTTCCTTTTATATAGTCATTTTATTTTTATTTTATTAATTATATTTTTGGATTTGAGAGAACAACGCTCTAGTTTCCAAAGTTGGGTATGTTTGGTGGTGATATGGCATGAGTAAAAGTGGCGGTAGGGGATGAAAAGGCGGTGCACGTGGGGGAACAACCACGGGTAAGTCATTATATTTAACATTGTTGAGTAGATTAGGTGTCATTTTTTTTTTATTTTGCATTTTCAGATTCATTAGTTCATCATTTTTTTCCAAACTTGCATCATAGGGTAGGTTAGGAAAAATACAAAGTGGTTTGTGGGATTTTAATTTTGTTTTTCATTTGCTAGTTTTTTTAGATTCATTTTCAAAAAGGCGCTACCACTTTTGGGTAAACACCATTAGCCCCTCGAGGGAAGAGGGAAGATGGTTGTAGAAATTTGATTGGGGTTGATGGTATTGTAAAGGGGCTAATGGAATATGAGGAGTTGTGTTTATATTTTTATTTGTATTGTGACTACTTAATTTATTTTTGATGTTCTAATTTATTTCTTTCTATCAGTATCATTTTGTGCATACAAGGAGATTGTAGGATCCACCTATGGAGTAGTGTTGATGTGGCATGTGTTAATGGATTGATTTTTAGTTTGAACCAAGTAAAGGTGGCCTAGTTACATGGTTGGGGATTTGGGGGCATCATACAGATGCCTAGGATACCTTTAGATTTGGAGATGATCTAGATGTTTTTGGCCATATGGGATGTCCATGAGATATTGGGGTTATTCATTTAAGGGATCTATATTACTATGATTTGACTCTTGATTCTACATAGATGATATCCTTAGTCATATGGGCTATTGGGAATGAGACATACGATGGGGATATGTTATGTGTCTAACTCAATTTAGTGTATGCCTCGGGATTCCAGTTATCCGGAAGGTGGTTATGGGGATTTTGTGGCATTGATAGTGTGTCACAAGGAAGATGGATCCATCCCATGATTTTTTATAGCAGTATGCAAGGATGTTATGGACCATGGGGTGGGTTTTAGTTGGGATAACACCATATGGGTATAATTAGTGCATGATATCTATAGGGTCAGACGTAGAGGACAAAGGGTCATGAGACCCATCATTCTATTGACATCTTGGATTTATGATAGGTTCCTTATGTATTGACTAATATATACCATTGGTTGTATTATTAGATTCCTTGAGAGTACTCTTGTGGGCATATGGGTTGGTAGTGAGAGCACTTTGACCATTTTTACCACTAGTACAAGTGGGTAAAGATGATGCTATATAGTAGCCATATGTAGGGAATGTGGATCAGTGGCCTAGTTTTCCAAGATCAGACCACTTAGAGGCCATTACGAGGTGATAGGGTATTACTTATATTGGGTGGAGACCCACTTGACGAGTAGGTTCCCAAGGGTAGTTTAGACAACCAAATCTCGTGGTGGTACCACCATTACCACCCTACCGACATCCACATGCTAGAGAGGCCACAAGAGGAGAGGAAAGGGTGCCGAAATATGGCGCCATAGGGTATAGATGACATGATAAGATCTAAGACAACACAAGTGTGGTGGGGATGCTCGGGGCCCACAATAGATTATTAGAGATGTAGTAGATAATGGTTCATAGGAGGGATTTGATGGAGGATCCACCAACATGGGTCCGTAAGGTGGATCTGGTCCTAACATGAGTGGAGTAGTAGTGTGACAACCAATAGAGTGGCTAAGGGAGTGGCAAACACACCGTAAGGAGGAGTTATCCTAACGATTATGGGAGTCTAGATGGTCAAGCACCGAGATGGAGGCCTAGGCCACAACGCATAGGGGACATGATAGTAGTTCCCTCAAATATGTGGGCATAATTTATGGGAGCTAGACCTCTTCATGAGGGAAATAAGGGAGAGGTACTAGGTGGTGAGGAGACAGTGAGGCCATCATAAAGAGTCCCTTTTAACTAGGTTTTTATGTTTCATTATGTTATTTTATATGTGTTGATAGTAGTTCTTGGTGTATATTTGTATTATAATTGACATGTGTCGTGTGTACTTAGTTTTGTAGAGTGTATGTTGGAGGCGTAGAACTCCCTTATAGAGGGTACCCATAATGAGATCTTGGATCATGTACTTTGGATGTCTAGGATATTTCAGCAATGGCGGATCTAATGACATCATCAGTGATGAGACTCAATGGGTGACTTCCATCCGGTTGGATAGGCATCGAGGACCTTATGGAGATATAGGGATGCGTAAGCACTAACAACCACAAGTAGCATAAATGTGATGCTACATAGTTTATTACAGGAATAAGTGGCCCTAGTCTTTGGAATAGGATTCCCACCTATCATTCTGGGGTGGCTAATATGATTACAATATTAGAGGAAAAACTAGAAAGAGTCCATGAATAGGCCTCTAGAGCTTCATCTGGGTATATTCTCTAGATCACAAAGTCTAAGCTAAAATCATGACCCCATTAGCTGAAAGCATCTAGATAGCCCCCACGGGGGATGAGGGTGCTTGAGATTTAGTGTGGATGGGACAAAGCCATGTATTTTCTTTTGTAGAATTTTACAATGTATAAAATTGATTTGAGACCTATATATACATATGATTATGGAAGCTCTGTTCATTAGATGTTTGTAGTGTATATGTTACTTTGCTTATCACTTTCCTATTTTATGCATACATATATGTGATGATACCCATGGTACTTAGTAATAATGATAATTTCATTAGATAGGTAAACTTTGGTAGAGCGGGGAATCGGTAGGATAATCCATCCTACGTGATGTGAAAAAAGCCAAAGGGTGAAAATGACTAGGACATCCAATGATAAGATGTCGGGGAGATGCCATGTAAATAAATCCAATTAAGGCCATAAGGAAAATATTGAGGTGTAAAAATCCAAAATATGAGGAATCAAGACCGTGACACTCCAAAGGTAGGAGGATCGGAGGCATAAGGGATGATATATCCAAGTGGTTAATTCGACCCGGTTGAGGATGTAGCGAGATACAAGGAGATGTGTGAAAACCCAAGTGAGGGATGAGATCCCAAGAGAAGGCGAGATATAAGGAAGTGTTTGAAAACCCAAGTGGGGTCTAAGAGTGATTTAATAAAATTTTGAATTAAATAGAATTAAAGAGTCACTACTAAAATAAACGATGTATAAATCTTGAAATACGAGTAAAAGAAACAAGCAATATAAGATTTAAAATATTAAACCCTAACCAAGAGATGATATAAGAAGACTTAGCTTATTTCCACACAATTTTAGGACTGATCTAGGTAGAGAGAAGTCATGAACAGACTAGAAAGAGTTTCGTTACTACTCACTATAAATTCTAAAATGCAAGAATGAGCCGAGACATGGGTGCCTCATATATGTCAAGTGTGCCTACGCATTAGAGATTTCTTCTTGGTGTTGATGACTACACGAAGCTTAGAATCTACTTTTTGGTGTGTCATAGGGTCTTCATTGTTGTTCCCTTTTGATCACCTGTTAGTCACAGTTTGTTCACCGAATGTACTTGTAACCTACAAAATATAAATTTACTTGTACAATACCATAAACCACATAAAACCTAAAAATAAATATGCATAATGGGGATTCATAGTGACCTGGTGGTCACCCAATAGTGAGCTTATAGTTGAGTGTTGCACTATATCTCATTCTTCATGTAGTTCTTATGAGTGTGTATAGAAATGATTCCCTAGGATGCCCTTCGCAATTTGCACAGGTGATAGCGAACTAGATCTAGAATGTAGAAATGTAGTCGAATGTGTGGATGGAATAAAATGAACTTCTCCTTCTTATGCTTTGTATACATAGTATGAAGTCCCTTTTCCCTTGAATGGATGCTAGATGGATGCTTTGGAGTTCTTTAGGTTCCTTTTGAATGCAAGCTTAGGTGATGTTAGTAATGCTTAGTTTTTGTTATTTTATTTTGAACACATAAATATGTATTTATATGATTCCCTTGTTTAAATTTCATAACTAAAAACCTGAAAGGACAAACCATAAGTGAAAAAGATACCCAAAAAGAGTGAGTAAGGTAGAAAAGGGCCAGGTGTGCCAGAGGGAACAACGATGCACAGGCGTTGTTGTCTTTGTTAGGTGCTAGTGTCTGAAGTCATAAAAGATAAATAAATAAAATTATGACCAGGTTTTAGGGTGTGTAAGACCAAATAGAAAACAAGAGAAAAAGAAAAGAGGCCAAAGATGGTCATCAATTGCTAGTTTTCTTACTTAGGAATCATGTAAATGAAAGTATGCTTTTATGACCTAGAAATATAAGAAAGTATGTGATTTTGTCTCTACATTTTCCCCCACTTTATGTTGTTAAGTGAATACATAATAACACAAATTAGATAAGAGATGTGTACCTTATGATCTGTTGTTGAGCGGCAAAGCAAGTATCATGCCGAGTGGACAAGTGAAGCATGGGGACTAGGAAATGAAAATGACTCTAGGGGTGAAGCATATACATTACATTGTACATGTTGTTGTGATTATACTTGTTTTTGTAGGGCTATTCTTATTCCATATTAAGGACAGACCTGCAAAAGAAGAGCGAAATAGTAGTCAAAATCTAGAAAATATGAGAAAAGTATGTAAAAGTATGTAAAAGTGTGTAAAAATAGTAGTCAAGGAAAGTCTACACTTGATGTAAAAGAGTTTAAATGTTAGAAAAAGTGTCCTAAATATGTTGTGTAGAGATATTTTTTGGGTGACCTCATGCTACGAACAAGTTTTTTGGTGATCTCACGCCAAGAGTGAGTTTTTTGGATGATCTCGCATCAAGAGTGAGTTTTTAGGTGATCTCACGCCAAGTGCAGTTTTTGGGTGACCTCATGCCAAAGAGAAAGTGTTGGGGAGAGAGGTCTAGTTTTAATCTCCTTCCATGACTCTACCCAATAAGAACCACTGCAGATGGTGTATCCCTGATTTGTTTCTATTGTCTCGACTTAGTTCTAATTATATTGATTGTTCCATTTGAAATGGATTATAGGAGATTACATGCATGTTATAAGCGAAGGATTATACATCCTTTGTAGAATTAATTTGAAGGCTTATGTAAATTATGCTGATATGATAATTTGATTATGTGTGCCCATAGGAAATTAGTGCTGGGGAGGACACAGAGAACCTAGGCACTACTATCTCGAGTCTAGGCGCTAGTGTCTATGTTGTGTTTCGACTGATTCTATATGTTGTAACCTATGTTATTTCTTTACTATACTATGTTGTATTGTAGCTACGAGTTGTTGTAGGGGTGATGTTTTCACCTAATACATATGCCCCCTCATTTAGGGTACATGTGATGATTATAGGAGTGTGCGGCCTAAAAGAGAGGACTTGATGTTGATATATATATATATATATATATATATATATATATATATATATATATATATATATATATATATATATATATATATATATATATATATATATGCCTATATGGGGTAAGGGATGTGCATGGTAGAAACTAAGGCACATGAAAATAAAACGGCTAGTAAGATGTGTTAGTAGAAAAAGTAACAAGCATGTAATAGAATATTATGTAATAAAGAAATTTTCGAGATAAGATAGACAGTGAAAAAAGGTTTCATATATGGGACATCACTCATAATGGCACAAAACAGTTAGGCTGCAATGACCAAAATCATACAAATAGTGATCAAACAAGACATAAAGCATAGCCTACAAACAATGACATATAATATCAAGCAATGACAAGAAAAATGTAGCAGATAACCATAGTGGTATATAGTCTTGCAAAGAAAATGCTACACATGAAGAACCCGTTAGCATGTTAGAAAGATAAAAATTATGTCAAGGCATGTATGTATCAATGGAAATTTATGTGCTAGTAAGAGTGGTAAGTAGTATATAATGAAATAATAACATATTTAATGTTTGAGAGTAGTAAAGGTATATGCCCCCAAGATCCTTGGTGGGACAGGTAAGAGATACAATGTCAAGCATCATTGTAGTGTGAAAATCTATAAGATATATGCATTCACTCTAAAATACCAAGTGAACATGCATATGTGTATATAGAAATATAATGACATACTGAGTATCTAACTAGAATAGTAGTCAAAGTGCATCATGTAAGTATTATAATTAAAGCAAGAGTACATGCAACCAAGATATACAAATGCAATGTATGAGTTTGGTGGAATGGAATATAAAGTGTGAAGGTGGAAGGATAAGCATTCCCCTAGTGGATGTGTATGAGATGAGGTTCATTTATAAATTCCCCTCAACAGTCAAGAATGAATCATAGAAAAGAGTACGTCATTAGGAAATGGTTTAAGAATGTGTGCTAGAAAGATAAATCATGAAGTATAGAGTGTAAAGTATGAATGTTGCAAGGTTAATTTTAAAATTATACCCTCAACGGTCGAGTATGAACTGTGAAACTAGAGTGCCTCATAGGATAATATGTTGTGTAATAATGGAGGCTAGAAAGATGTATCATGAAGTGTAGAGCGTGAAATGTATAGTGTGTGAGGTTCATGGATGTAGTATTGATCGTAAACTACTTAGTTCTAATAATAACTAGATCACTATGCTCATGAAAACTGAATGAAGTACGTGATTTATTTGTTAATCAAGTGAAAGTGCACTAACACAATACAATTGTACTGAAAATTGAGAAAATAGAGACAAAAGGAGACAAGATTTATCCTTGAGAAACCCAATGTGGGAAAAACTCCAGTGGGTGAGTGAATTTTCTTCCCTTCACTATGTAATTCTCCAATAATACAATTCACTACCAATAATTGGCCTTCAAGATGGATGAACACTCTTCCGAATCGTATCCACTTACTCACAATATCTCAATAATGAAAAACTCTACTCAAATAAACAAACAAGAAATAATTAAACTTCTCTAACTTTTCTCACAATGGAATTCACCCAAAATCACTTGTTGGAATCCTTCTACAAGATTGTATTTATAGTTTCTCAACTCATAGATGCATGGAGAGGAAAAAAAATGATTGGGAAGTTCAAACATTTACAACTGTTGAGTTCCCAAATTCTGGAAATTTATCGCACAAGACCACCGCTTGTTGTAGACCGGTGGTTACATAAACCCCATGGTGGTTGTGTAACCACTTTTCTACACTGAGTGGCGATTACGTAACTATTAGGGTGGTTACGTGACCGAAAACTGAAAAATCCCCAAAATAGAACATTAAGGCCCTAAAATTTCATTCGGAGGTGTCTAGATCACCCCAACTGATTGGACCATCTTATGAAGACATAATAAGCTGAGAACCTGTAGAGAAAGTATCAAATATAGAGATTACATAGAATTGGGCACTTCTGATCCATTTTTGGTTCATATTTCCCCAATTTGAGGATTTTAAGTCCCTAAAAGCTTCAAGGACTAATGAGGTGAGGAAATTTATTCCCCACATCTTCTCTAGAATACCACTTGGATTTGGTAGGAACCGGCCTTTCAACCCAATTAACCACCTTTCTTGAACTCCCTTATGTGTTGTTCTTTCTTTCCATGTTGTAAAACCGCATCTTTCTCTAATTCTAGCTAAATTTCGGAGCAATATCCTCAATAGTCGAAGCAATATGCCTCCTTCTTCATCATACAACATAGAGGGCTCAAAAATACGTAATTTTTAAGATTCACAACTGAATAAATATTCATATAAGAAGGAAAATCCAAGTGAAATGCATTCTTGCCCACTTGTTCTAGAATTTCAAATGGTCCATATCTAAGAGGCATGGATTTATTATATTTTTCTCGTAGCCTATCCTGGCTCAAATACAACCATACCTTTTCTCCAACAAGGAAGGAATTATCAATCCTATGTTGATCATGTCATGCTTTGTACTTGGCTTGTGACTTTGTCAACTGTTTTGTACCTCAAGGTGTATCTGCTGAATTTTATCAATAAAATTTTCATCCTTATAGACCTCCAGCTTATCTTTCCCATTTTATCTACATCGTAATCTTAAAAAACATCAAAATCATTCTTAGGAAAATAACCAAAACATGTTTCAAAATGATTTTTACTAGTCGAAGCATGAACTACCCTATTATAATAATGTTGGATATACACCAATTTCTCATCCTAGGTCCTCGGATGTTTCTTGTTGTACCCTCTCAAGAGCTGGACCAAGGTACAATTAACCACCTCTATTTTCCCATCTGTATGTGGATGAAAGGTGATAGACCTCTTTAGCTTCGTATCCATATTTTCCCACAAAGTAGACCAAAACTTCCCTATGAACCGTGAGTCCTTGTCGACATAATAAAACTAGGAAAACTAAATTGAACCCACACATTAGCAAAAAATAACTTTGCCGCATGATTGGCCTTAATGGTATTTTTCCAAGGAATAAGAATACATATTTGTCTAAATTGATCTATAATTACAAATATATAATCATGACCTTTTTGCGGGTAGGTAAACCACCCACAAAATCCATGGAGATAATTTCCCATGGTCGAGAAGGAGCTGGAAACGAAATATTTAACCCCAAATTCATGTTATTAGGATTGCTTTTACTACAAAAAAATACAACCCTTGATGAATTTAGCAACTTTTTCTTATATGTTTGGCTAATACACATACCTATGTAATTACACTACAATCTTTATCACACAAAAGTGACCACCTACCATGGAAGTGTATTCTTCTCTCATTAACTGTACTCTTTCCCCTTAAGCACACAAATTTTCTTGTTCTTATAGAGAAAACCATCCTGGAAATAGTATTCTCCTCTAGGTGTAAATACCTCTCTTGGGGATTTCTGCTGAAAAAATATCTACAAAATCTGGATCCTTCTCATAACCTTCCTGATATGCTTCACACAAAAAGGCTCAAGAAGAGTTAATGTGCCCATAGCTGAAAGAAAAGGAGGTCTAGATAACATATCAACTAACTTGTTAGTCACACATTTCTTATATTTAATAATTAAATGAAATTGTTGTAAGAAACCCATCCATTTATAGTTTCTAGCTTGCTAAAGTTTGTTTTGAGCCTGCAGATATTGAAGAGGTTGATGATCCATGTGAATGATAGTTTCCTTACCCATCAAATAATGTTTCCATTTCTTGACTACTTGAACAAGAGCATACAATTATTTTTCATAAGTACAATAATTCATAATTGCACCGTGAAACAATTCAGAGTGATAACATACCGGCCTACCTCCCTGAAGTAGGACAACCCCCATAACATAGTCATTGGCATAGGTTTCCACTTCGAAGGGCAGTTGTAAGTTAGGTAAAGCCCAAAGTGGAGCATGATTGATTTTACATTTAAATTATTCAAAATAAATTTGTTATTCCTTACCCCAATCAAATGTCTTACCCCCTGCCATCAGTGAATGTAATGGCATTGTTATGAAAGAGAAGTTCTTAATAAACTTCTGTAAATATTGAACTGTTCCAACTAAACTCCCGGTCTCTACCAAACTTGATGGTGTAGGCCAATTCTGAATGACCTCTATCTTATCTAGATCAATCCTTAACTCTCCATATCTAACCACATGTCCTAAAAAGACAAGTGACTATTGTGAAAACTCGCACTTCTTTTCATTCAACACAAGTTGGTTCTCCTTAAGAACTTGCAAAACTTGACACAAATGATCAATATGCTCTTTAAAATTTCTGCTAAAAACCAGAATGTCATCTAAGTACACAATGAAAAAGGAATCAATAAACAACCTCATTACCTCATTCATTAACCTCATGAAGGTAGCTAGTGCATTGCATAGCCCGAACGGTAATACCAACCATTCATATAACCCTTACCTAGTCTTAAATGATGTCTTCTAGATGTCCTCTTCCTTAATTTGCACTTGATGATATCCAAACTTCAAATCAAGCTTAGTAAAATATTTAGCATGTTGTAACTGATCTAATAAATCATCAATGTGAGGAAGAGGGTACTTATTCTTGATGGTTATTTTATTTAAAGCTCTATAATCAACACACATTCTCCATGAACCATATTTCTTAGGTACTAAAATAATAGGAGAACCACATGGAGAAGTGATAGGATAGATTATACCTTGCTCAATCAAATACTGCAACCATTTTTTTACGTCATTGGCATCTTTCAAATATTACTTGTATAATCCCAAGTTTGGAAGAACTATCGGGTAACAAGTGGATCTCATGCTCAATTTCCTGGTGGGAGAATCCTGTAGGTTCCTAAAATACCACTCTAAATTTCTAAATCAAATATGTTATTTGTGTCTTCTCTTTATTAGAAAATATGCTAAAATTGGTTTTAGAGGTAACAATCTCATCATCTGGCATATCCCTCAACATAAGAAATGAAAATTTACCACTAGCATTAATGAGCTTCTAGGCTTCATTGGCACTTACCAAATATATCTTTGAATCTCCTAAATAGGTTGAAATGACATAGTTCTTACCATCCTTCACCAAGCAATACTGGTTGGATATCCTCACGAAGATAACATCCTTGATATATAAATACGGGCTGCCAAAAACTACACCACACACATCAAGGGGAACAAAATCCATAGTAACTTCATCAATAAACTTTTTGTCAATACCAAAAGTGATCTTACACTACTTAGTAACCTTGATGTCTACACCTTTCTTTACCCAACCCAAAGAATACGGACTTGGGTGATTGTAAGTTTCCAACTTCAGCCTGTCCACTAACTCTTTACTAATCAAATTAGCTTGAGAACATGTATCAAAAAGAGCATCCACCTTAGTTTTCTTCACTTGAATTTTTAAATGAAAAAGCTTTGTTAGTTCATTTTCTTGAACAAAACTATTACAACCCAAACATACATCTCTACTTGACAAAGGAAAAACATGTAGTATAATCCACCTCTTCGTTGCAAAATACTTCCTCTCCTGGAGGGTAGTCATTGAATTATTCTTATTCTTCTTTTTTGAAGGGATGTAATTCGAGTGGAGATTTCAACATTTTTCCTTAAAATGAGTGTCAACATCACAATGCCCACAATGAATATTAATATCCATTTTAGAAATAGAAGTAGAATTTTTCTTACCCTTTCCTTTTCCTTTATCCTTCGCTTAGTTTCATTTTGTTTGTTTGAAGCATGTTGAGAGGTAGATGAACTCTTTTTCTTGTCCATCTCTAAGTAGTGAGCTTGCCTACAAGATTCATCAACATCCACCAGCTTGGCCAAGAGAACGGGTCTCCTCAAGTGGCTATAGAGTCCACCGATATACTTCATCAACAATTCCCAGTCTACTACATCCTTTCCCATCCGAATAGATTTTTTTGAAACTCACCTTTGGTATACTCTTGCATAGTTTTTCTTGTTTCTAGCTGATATATTGCCAATACATGGAGCTCTCTTCCTCATAACAAATAGGATATATATATATATATATATATATATATATATATATTTTATTATCTTCTTAAAAATATCCCACTTATTAATTGGAGGAAGCTTCTTAAAACCCAACGTATGAACATAAATTTCAAACCAAGTTAAAGCATGTTTGGTTAATTTTAATCGAGCAAAGGAAATATGTTGACTTTCATTAATTTGATGCAAAATGAAATATACCTCTAGTTGAGTTAGCCAATGGTATAGATTCTCATCATTCACGTCCCAATCATATGTTTGGATCTCTATCTTCACCTCTTCTCTAAATGAAGGAGGTGTGGGAATGTCATGGGATGGTTCTTCTTCATGATCTTCTGGTGTCTCATGTGAAACACCAAGTTTTTCCATGAGTAGTCTCATGATGGACTCCAATTTCCCAATGGACAAGGAAATATTGCCCACATCTTTGGACATATTTTCCACATTAGCCTCCAACTTATAGAAACATTCTTCACCGCTATCATCTACATCTTCTCTATGATCCATCTCTTGAATTCCTTGCTTCCACTTCCTTTTAGATATCTTTTCTTAAAAGGAATAAGGATACCTTCACCATTTTATTTTCCCTTACGAGTAAGGGCGTCTAACTACAATCTCAACACAAGTTAACCACACAAAAATTGAAATCTTAACTACTTTGATACCAATCTGATTTCTTAGTAAAAAAATCACTATGGTTGTGAAAAATAATTAAGTATGTGAGTTATTTGTTAACCAAGTTAAAGTGCACTAACACCATATAATTGTATTGAAAATTGAGAAAAGAGAGACAAAAGGAGACAAGATTTATCCTGGAGAAACCCAATGTGGGAAAAATCTAGTGGGTGAGAAAATTTTCTCCCCTTCACTATGTAATTCTCCAATAATACAATTTACTACCAATAATTGTCCTTCAAGAAGGATGAACACTCCTAATTGTATCTACTTGCTCACAATCTCTCAACAATGAAGAACTCTTCTCAAATGAACAAACAAGAAATAATTCAACTTCTCCAACTTTTCTCACAATAGAATTCACCCAAAATCACTTGCTGGAATCCTTCTACAAGATTGTATTTATAGTTTCTCAGCTCAAGGATGCATGGAGAGGTGAAACAAATTGATTGGGAAGCTCAAACATTTGCAACTATTGTGTTCCGAGTTTTGTAACCATATCATACAATACCACAAAACTTGCTGCAGATTGGAGGTTACGTAACTACCATGGTGATTGTGCAATCGTCCGCTTCTGCACAGAGAGACAGATTACGTAACTCTTTGGGGTGGTTACGTGACTAATAAATAAAAAATCCACAAAACATAAAATTAAATCCTTGAAACCTCATTCAAAGGTGTCCAAATCACCTCCAACCTGACTAGACCATCTTATGAAAACATAATAAAGCTGAGAACCTATAGAGAAAGTATCAAATATAGATATTACATAGAATTGGGCACTTCCTTATCCATTTTTGATCAATTATGCCCTCAACAGTCAAGTTTGAACCTTATCACATGAGTGCGTCATAGGGTGATGATGATACAAGGTGTGTATCAATATGTGTAAGTGTATTGAGATAGATTGAGTGTGAACATGAAGCATGATAATAGAAACTATATAACACATGTGATGCTAGGAAGGGGAGGAGAGTATGATGCCCCCTAAGTGTGAGGAGGATATAAGGCTATTTAATGATAGTGAAGGGAAATGTCCCTCCATCCGATGTCTAAGGAGACAAAGGCATGTGATAATGCTCTAATATTGGTGGAGTATGAGAGTGAAGGAGGTGGTGAAAACCTATGTGAAGGGGTTTCCCAAGTAGTGGACTTACGCCAACAAGATGGGCTAATGAAAATATGAGGATGACAACATCATGAAGTATGACATGTGTGAATAAGATAACTAGGTATTGAATGTGCCTTATATTTAAGAGGCCATGGAGGCCTAGATGTTATATCTGGTAGAAGGATATCATCAAGACTAGGTTTAGGAAATGGTGTGCATGGTAGAATGCCTTTAATAGTGATAACGTGCTTATTGTGAATGAAATTGAGACATAAATGATTCATGGAGGGGATAGCTTGAGCAACATAGAGTTAATGAATACCTAAGAGCATGTCACGGCCTTTGGTTGAAGATGCCATAGCAAATAGCACAAACATGTTAAGAGGCCCAACTATAATGGGTATCATGGTATAGTTAAAATAATTAGGAAATTGATATATGATATTATAGATTGTACATTTGATATCCATACGAAGTGTAATTAAGCATATATTAATAGGATCCTCTTGATAGATCATGGTGTTATTGACGATGTACAAACCGATGCAAAAGCATTGATGTGTAATGAATTAGAAATGAATGTAGCATGATAATCAAAATCTAAAAATGAAATAGATGGTGGTGATGCATCAGCAGAAGTGATAAGAAATTCAAGGGTCTGTTGTTGTAGACTCACAGCACCCCTGGATGCAGATCAGGCTTCTAGGTTGATCACTCTAGCATCCAGTGTGATTGCACAACATGGAAACCTCTCTCCAAGCATGGGGACTTGTGAAACTGAGAGAGGAATCTCCAGATTAGAGGCTGGTTCCTCAAACTCCTCTGATTTAGATCTATATTTTGCAAAACTACAGAGGTTTGAAACCTAATCCTACTCTAAAATCCAAGGAGACAGAGATAGAAAGTGCAAAAATGAAACTAAACTAACAGGTGATACACCAAAGGAGGAGTGGTGAACACTTCTTGTTCTGCAGATAGACACAGATCATAAAAATGCAACATAAACATCATGCACAAGTTGATAAGATGTAATCAGAAGTCTGAAATGAAACAAGCAACACAAACAGAGGACTGAAAACTTATCACAGAGCCTGTATTGTCATTTCCACTGTCAAAATCCTTGTATTACAACATCAAAAGGGTAGAAAACCTGTTAAAATTTTAGAATAGGTCTGATACTTGCAAAAATCACTTGTTACAGGTGAAAGAAGAAGCTTTCTATCCAAAGAAATGTTCCCCCTTCTAGAAATGAGCCAAACATGGCTTTTACGGTCTGCAAGGGTCGAGCCTGGGAGACAGAAAACGTACAAAACATGGGAGCCCATCCTTTCTTGACTCGCAGTGCATTAAAAATGGCATGGGGACCTTACAAACCCATACCCTATCATTTTGACCGGATTACAAGAGAATGCGACCCATTCTGCATTAAATCTTGTCGCTGAAATGTCACTTCTGGCCATGAACACACGTCAGATCTGTTTCTTGATTTTATCTTTCCAGACTACACCAAAACTAGAGATTAACCCCATAATCATGTAGAGAATTTCACAAGCTTTCCATTGATATAAAGAACATGCCAATCTGAGCTCTGGATCAAAAGATATAGAGATCTGAAGATCTAGGGCACAAAACAGGCGAAAACAAATTTTTAAATTTCTTCCCACGCTCTGCCACCTGGATGACACGTGGCATGCATTGATTGGTCACGTGATTCTCTCTCCTTCTCTACTTTGTTGGACACATGTCCTCTTTTTATTGGCTCAGTATTTTCCTTCAAAAATCACCCCTTTCACCTTTGGACCTTTCTCCTTGTGACACGTGTCATGATCTGGTTGGTCCACGGTCCGTGGCCGGCTTTCGCATCCACCACGTCTTTTTTTCCCGGATGTCCCAGGACTATTTGGGACAAAACTTCCAATCCACCCAAAATGGGCTTCCTTTTCCCTCATTTGGTGATGACATGTAGCATAATCTGATTGGCTCTCGGCTCCTTGGCTATCCGCGTCCCCGCGCGTCTCTTTGTCCCACTTGTCCTTGTGCTAAAGTTTCCCGTTCCGGCCGAACCGGCCGGTTCGCATCCTTCGCATCCATTTGTCCCAAATGTCTCAAATCTATCTAGGACAAATTCTTCCGGTTCACCCGATTCGGCCTGTTCGCGTTCCTTTATCCCACTTGTCCTAAAGCGGTTGGTCGATTTTCTTCTCCCTTCAGGCCGGGTTTCTCGCGCCCTGGCGTCCTTCCGTCCATTGTCCGGTGCTACGAGCTTCTCTATTTTAGGTGAACTAGCTGGTTTGCATCCTCTACGCACTCACGGCCCGAGATGTCCCGGTGCGAAATTTTCCCATTCGGATGAACCGGCCGATTCGCGCCCTTCGCGTACTCTTGTTCCACTTTCTCCCGGTAAAGGACTTGGACAAATTTTCTTTCTTTCGGCCGATTCGGGAATTCGCGTCCATTTGTCCCAGATGTCCCTTTCTTTGTATGGGCCGCCTTTGTAGGCTTTTTCGGCCGATCCGCGCCTTGATGTCCCAAATGTCCCGACTGTTCCTAGGACAAGGACTTAGCCGATTTTCACAATTTTTCCGGCCCAAGCTTGTTTTCTGTAACTTTTTCACATTTTCTCAGAGCTTGTTCTTTTCAACCTAGACAGGAGAGTTAGAAAAATTTCTGAAGGGACCCTAGAAACATGATTTTTGCCCTGGATCAATCAATTTGCCTGGGACTTGAGAATCCTGATGTATGTTATCAATTCAACCCGGGGGTGAAATTGGATAACAATTTGGCGACTTCAGGGGGTCATCTCGCACTCGCTAGATGAAAAGACCATTGCTCAAGTAGTCCATTGAACATGGAGTCATCGAAAATTCTGTTTAGGACCCTAACTAACTCGAACGTGCAAGGAGGAAGATGGAATGTTACTCGATGAAAGCAAGGATTGCTAAACATCTCCATGGACAGCAAGCTATGCCAAAGCACTTAGGGAAAACAAGACTAACCTACAGCAAAACAATGTGCACAAGCACTTGGAGGAAAGAAAATTTAATCTAATATTTACAAGGGTAGTGAACTTCCCTCTAGAAGCAACGCTTGAGATAGATTCCATTGACTTGAATCTGCAGTTCTTCACCCTCCAGTGAGGCTAATTGGAAAGCATTGTTGTTCTTGCACTTTGTGACCATGTATGGGCCACTCCAAATGGCATCAAATTTTGAATGCCTTCCTGGTTTTGCTCTATCCATATCCCATTTCAACACTAGATCTCCAACTTGAAAAGATCTATCCTTGGCCTTTCTATCAAAGGTCTTCTTGATCAAAGCTTGATCCTTTTCCATTGCTTGGGATGCCCGATTTCGATCTCTTGCAGCTCCATCAACTGTATACCTCACCTCCATGGGCTCAAATTCAAGTAACTCCAGCTGCTTCATGAGTTCCAATGTTGGAAACTCAAGTGACATGGGCAAGATTGCCTTTCTTCCATAGACAATCTTGAATGAAGAGTTACTTGTGGATCTTTTGGGAGTTATCCTATCAGCCCATAAGGCTGATTTCATTTGGTATGCCAAGACCCTCGATTCTCATCAAGAGTCCTCCTAATGATCTTCAACAAGTTCTTGTTTGTAGACTTAGCTCGGCCATTACCCCGAGGGTAATAGTTCGATGAAGTGCTTAGGTAAATACCATTCTTGAAGCCCACTCAGTCACCTTAGATCCAATGAATGCCAACGCATTATCGAGAGATTATTGTGGCAGGTACACCAAATCTGGTTGTTATTCCCTCATAAAAGTCTAAGATGCTAGACTCATTTGCCTCTTTGAGTGCTCGTCGTCCATTTGGTGAAGTAGTCTATGGTGTCAAAATCCATTTATGCCCTTGGCTTGAATTGGGATTAATGACTCAATGAAGTCCAAACCCCATTGCATGAATGGCTAGTCAACTGAGATTGGATGCAATGGAAGGGCAGCAAACTTCTCTTCCCCGTGAAGAATGCACAATTCTTACACCTCTTGATCCATGCATAGCAATCATGAAGATCTTAGGCCAATAATAACCAGCCTTCATGATCTTTAGAGATGTCACTCTTGGTACAAAATGGCCACCAGCTGGTCCATCATGGAACTCTTCTAATACCCTTTGAATCGACTGTGCTAATGCATCTCAAGCACTCCATTCACATCTTTCTTGAATAAAACTCCATCAACAATGGCATATGGGACAGCTCGCAACCTGAAGTGTCTCCTTTGGGTCTTGTTCATCTCTGAGGGCACATGCTTGTACTTAGGAAGTGTATAATACCTTGGGTCCAGAAAGGAGTGGGGGAAGCATTGTCTTCTTCTTGATTGCCACTTGGCCCATGGCTGTCCTGGACTGTCAAAACAGCCTCTTCTTCGTTGCATACTTCCTTTTGCTTCCCCAAAACTAGCTGCTCACACAGTCCTTTCCCTCTTACCAGCTTGGTAATCTTGATATCAATGTCATATTCCATGACACGGGTGATCCAACCTGCCCTTTTCTCATTCAAATCCTTGTTGAGGAGGAAGTCCTTAACTCCAGCATGTGAGACCAGCAACTGGACCTTGTTGTTCGAGATTAAATGCTTGAATTTCTTCAAGCTTCTGATTACTGCAAGCACATGCTTCTCAATAAAAGAGTACCTTACCTCATAGTCATCTAGGCTCTGGCTGAAGAAGGCAACCGGCTGCTCATCATTATCTTTATTCTTATGTACTAGAATGGCAGAAATAGTGTCATCACCTCCAAATGCATAGAGGATGAAATCCTTGGAGAAGTCTGGGTTGATGAGAGTTGGTGCCTGAGAGATAGCTTCTTTGATTGCTTCAAAACTCTCCTTGCCTTCTGTTGTCCACTTAAAATCCATGCTCTTCTTTAACATTTTGGTGATGGGCTTGACAAGGGCTGCAAAATCTGGGACAAACCTCCGAACAAAGTTTATCCTTCCCAAGAAACTTTGAAGAGCCTTCTTGTGACTTGGCAATGGTAGTGCTCTTATGGTGGATCAATTTGGATCAATCCCTCTTTGGAGACAATATGGCCTAAAAGTTTTCCTTCATGTGCAAGAAAGATGCACTTCTTGGGATTTAAAGACACTCTGAACTTTCTACACCTCTGAAATACTTTCCTGAGGTGAAAGAGATGGTCTGCTGCATTCTTTGAGAAGACAGTGATGTCATCAAGATATATCAAAACTATTTTGTTGATCAAGCCTTTGAATGCCATGTCCATTGCCCTTTGAAAGGTAGCACCAGCATTGGACAACCCAAATGGCATCTTCTTGTAAGCATAGGTTCCCCATTTGGTGGTGAAAGCCGTCTTGAACTGGTCATCTTCTTTCACCATCACCTGATTATACCCTGAGTAGCCATCTAGGAGAGAGAATCTCTCTGAACCGGATACTACTTGCAATATTTGTTCCATTGAAGGAAGTGGGTAATGATCTTTGAGAGATGCCCTATTGAGGTCTCGGAAGTCCACACACAACCTGATTTCTCCACTCTTCTTCCTGACCGGAACCAAGTTAGCAACCCAGCTTGAGTGCTTGATCGGGAATATAATGCTTGCCTCTATTAGCTTATTTAGCTCTTTCTTCATTAGAGGCTCAACGTGAGGGTTAACAAGTCTCTGCTTCTGCCTGATGGGCTTAGCATTTGGATCCAATTCTATGGTATGTTGTGCCAAATTAGGATTGAATCCTCTTAAGTCTTCATAGCTCCAAGTGAAGACATCCGGAAATTCTTGGCAAAGTCAGTATGAAATCTGATTTCTCCTGCTCAGTGGCCACTTTACCAATTTGAAGTGTTTTGCCTTCCCCAACTAGAATTGGCTCTGAATCTTCTCTCTTGACCTGTATGTTAGCCTTTTCCTTATGGAACTAGTCGTTAGGGTTGAAGATAGACTCCAACATTACTAAACCCTTGGGAAGCTTGTTTGTCCGCAGCTGCACTACTTGATCCCCATACTGCTGCTCTAGTCTGTCCTGATTCCTAGCTGAGAATTCAGCCTCTTCTTGTAAAAAATTGATGATCTGTTGATCGTTCTCAAACACCTGCCAGCTTATATTATTATCTGGAACTGCTGGCCTCACAATCACATGGATATGTGGCTGTGTTTTTTCCCTTTTGATGTTGTCAACCACATCAAACGTTGCTCCAACTACTACGAGCCTATCCACGGCTTCATTTTTCTTCCTGGGTATGGACACGATGTTGAAAGCTTCAAAATCCTCAATGAGGTCCCATACCCTATTCTTGTAGTTCTTCAGCAGGTCATTCTTTGTAGCATGTTGTCCCCTGACTTGATTGACGATCAGCTCACTATCCCCAAACACCTGCAAGTTATTTATGCCCTTTTCCTAGCCCAATGAAGTCCATGAATCAAGGCCTCATATTCAGTTGTGTTGTTTGAACAAGAAAACTGGAAACAAAAAGCTGAGTAATATTTGATGCCTTGAGGTGAAACAAGCACATGAGCTCCTCCTCCCCGCACCTTTTCTACTCCTTGATCCATCAAAGAACAATTGCCATACTTCATTCTCATCGTTATGGCTTGGCTTGGTGATGCTAGGAACAGGTTGATTTTCTTCGTGTATATAATAGACTCCCAACTCAGATTCTTCTACTTCTTGATAGGGATCAAAAGCATGTATCTTGTTTTCCCATTCATCAAGAGTTAGGTCCGGGATACTTCCAACCTTGGTGTCAGCCTCATCAGTACTAGGGTGATCTTCTTGATCAAATGCTGAGCAATTGGCATTAATCTGACTTGGAGTGTAAGGCTCAATATGGAAGTTTGCAATAGGTTCAGACCTAATTGTAGCCTTAGTTCCATACCTTGTTCTAAATAGCATGTGTGACCAATCAGCAGACAAATACCCCCCAATCTTGGCTGTGAAGTCCCTTGACAAACATAGGGCAAAGAGTGGTGGAAGGTCTATGATTGATACATCTTGTAAGACAACAACATTTGGACATGCATGCAAGGTAAGACTCAAGTTTTTAATCACTCCAACTATTGCTATTGTTGTCCCATCTAGCTGCACTACCCCTTTAGATGTTATTTCATATTGGAGTCCTAGCTGATCAGCTATCTGTTTAGGCATTACTGAGCTACTTGCCCCGGAGTCTATCATGCAATTATGTACTAGCTGATTTCCAATGATTAATGAAACATAGAAAGGAGGGGGCTTCAACGTTTTACCTCGTTGTCCTCCATGACTTCCTTCAGGCTGGGCAGCATTTGTAAGCACTTTGTCTTGGATCTGAACCTACTGATTTGAAGTTGGCCAATCCTTCATGGCAGCTTGCAGTAGATCTCTTTGGCCTGGGATAGATAGGGATTCCCACATTGATATGTTGATGTTTGTCTTCTTCATCGATCGATCAATGATCTTGAATGGTGATGAAGAATCTCTCTGTCCCTTGGTTTGCACATTTACTCTTTGCGCGTGGCAGCAAAATAACCGGCATCCGAGTTGGCCTAGGGGCTGTTCTTGGCTGCCCTTGTGCATTTGAAACTGGACTTTACTTGTCAATCATTAGTGGGGCCATGGAAGGTTGTGGATTGGCTGGGGCTAATGGCTGTTCTTCACCCAAATTTCTCCTCTTTGACCTTGTGTTGGCTGCAACACCTTGAGAAACTGCTTGATTCATGCCACAAAAATCTTCTACTTGCCAGTTTACCAATGTGGTGTCATTTGGGGCTGATTGTTGTTGGAATGTTTCTGGTTGTTGGTTGTTTCCTTGACTTCCCTCACCCTCCACACCAGTAGTTGTCACCATCAATGCTTGGTTGAGAGCACCATTGAAACACATGGATTGGTTATGAGGCTCGTTGCATGGAAAGCACCAATCATATTCCTGAGCAATGTTGTTCTGTGTTGGCACTAATGCCTTAGAGGCAGATATGGCATTTGGATTATAGGGCTGGAATGGTCTATTGGCAGGAGGCCTTGTTTGATTCATATTTGCAGCTAGATTAGGTGGTCTTTGTGGTTGGTATGGCTACCTATTAGGCTGAGCTTGGGGCTGATACGGTCTAGCACTTTGAGCTTGCTGTCTTTTGATAGTAACCAGCTCATTTCCCAAATTTTGCAACTGTTTCATGACCTCTTGGAGTTCATTTGAAGCATTAGAGGATGAAGTGGAAGCTTCATTTGAACTCTGATTTCTAGGAGTGGGAACAGGAGCCAAAGTGGGTGCTTGACTAGTGCTTGGATTTTCTAAGTTTGGATACAAGGGCATGGGAGGCCTAGGAGCTAGTTTACCAGCTTGAATAAGACAGTTTTCAGCCCTAATGGCAATGCTATAAGCCATAGGGATAGTTATGCCTCCCATGGACTGAATCAACATAGAAATATCAGAATTTAAAGCTTTAAGGTAATATAGAAAAGCACCTTCTATTGTTGGCCTGACTGCCACTGGAATCCTATCCCAAGACCTTTGAAATCTGAAGTTGAAGTCAGTCAGCTGCTCCAAAAGAGACAAGTTGTCTCCCTTCTCTCCAAATTTCTCGTGAAGTGCAATACACAACTGATTCCAGTTTGTGATAGAACCAGCTCCAAGACTCCTAAACCATTGCAATGCTTTACCCTTGAAGGAGGATGCCAGAACTTGACACCACTTGCATTTCATTGATTTCATGGATTGCGCATAAAGGTTAGCAATATCTTTAACATGATCACCTGGAGTAGTCGATTTTCTCCAAAGTGAACTAGGAATGTTCTTTAAGGCTGCAATAGGAACCTGGATGTTGTGCATTGAGAGCAAGTGTATTGCTGTGAAGTTGACGTAGGGATTGTTCCGAGCCATTCGATTGGTCTTAAAACCCTTGTTGACTCGAATGAAATGCCTACCAGGTGGAGGAGTTGAGAGAGTTACATTTGGTGGAGATGGAGACCTTGAATCCTTCTTCCTCTTTGCCTTCTTCTTGGAGATAACTACAGGTATTCAAACAATACTTCTTCCTCTCCAACTCTTGACCTTGTGGTGATTCTTCTCATGAGTTTTCGAGGCCTGCACCGCTGAAACCAGTTGATTCTTCCCCTGGAGTCGCCGAGATATGCAAATAATAGCTCTTATAAGCAAGAAAACTGCAGCAGATGCATATCAACTTTGCTGCAATAAAAATGAGACCTCTAGTGTCCCACCGGGTGTGCAAAACTATTGTTGCAAACTCACAGCACCCCGGATGCAGATCAGGCTTCTAGGTTGATCACTCTAGCATCCAGTGTGATTGCACAACATGGAAACCTCTCTCCAAGCGTGGGGACTTGTGAAACTGAGAGAGGAATCTCCAGATTAGAGGCTGGTTCCTCAAACTCCTCTGATTTAGATCTATATTTTTGTAAAACTACAGAGGTTTGAAACCTAATCGTACTCTAAAATCCAAGGATACAGAGATAGAAAGTGCAAAAATGAAACTAAACTAATAGGTGATACACCAAAGGAGGAGTGGTGAACACTTCTTGTTCTGCAGATAGACACAGATCATAAAAATGCAACATAAAACATCATGCACAAGCTGATAAGATGTAATCAGAAGTCTGAAATGAAACAAGCAACACAAACAGAGGACTGAAAACTGATCACAGAGCCTGTATTGTCATTTCCACTATCAAAATCCTTGTATTACAACATCAAAAAGGTAGAAAACCTATTACAATTTTAGAAGAGGTCTGATACTTGCAAAAATCACTTGTTACAGGTGAAAGAAGAAGCTTTCTATCCAAAGAAATGTTCCCCTTCTAGAAATGAGCCAAATCTGGCTTTTACAGTGCAAGGGTCGAGCCCAGGGGACAGAAAACGTACAAAACATGGGAGCCCATCCTTTCTTGACTGCAGTGCATTAAAACAGCATGGGGACCTTACAAACCCATACCCTATCATTTTGACCGGATTACAAGAGAATGCGACCCATTCTGCATTAAATCTGGTCGCTGAAATGTCACTTCTGGCCATGAACACACATCGAGATCTGTTTTTGATTTTATTTTCCAGATCGCACCAAAACTCAAGATTAACCCTTAATCATGTAGAGAATTTCACAAGATTTCCGTTGATATAAATAACGTGCCAATCCAAGCTGGATCAAAAGATATGGAGATCTGAAGATCTAGGGCACAAAACAGGTGAAAACGGATTTTTAAATTTCTTCCCGCGCTCTGCCACCTGGATGACACGTGGCATGCATTGATTGGTCACATGATTCTCTCTCCTTCTCTCGCTTCGATGGACATGTGTCCTCTTTTTATTAGCTCAGCTTTTCCTTCAAAATCATTTCCCCTTTGACCTTTGGACCTTTCTCCTTGTGACACGTGTCATGATCTTTAGTCGCGGGTGTCCGGCTCTTTCGCGTCCACCGCGTCTTTTTGTCCCGGATGTCCCAGGACTATTTGGGACAAAACTCTCTGATCCACCTAAAATGGGATTCTTTGTCCCTCATTTAGCCGATGACACATGGCGCAATCTGATTGGCTCTCGGCTCCTTGGCTATCCGTGTCCCTTTGTCCCATTTGTCCTTGTGCTGAAATTTCCGTTCGGCCGATCCGGCGGTTCACGTCCTTCACGTCCATTTGTCCCAAATGTCCCAAAGCTGTCTAGGACAAATTCTTCCGGTTCACCCGATTCGGCCGGTTCGCGTTCCTTTGTCCCACTTGTCCTAAAGCAGTTGGTCGATTTTCTTCTCCCTTCGGCCGGGTCACCTTCTCGCGCCCTGCGCGTCCTTCTGGTCCGACTGTCCCGGTGCTACAGTTCTCTATTTTGAGTGAACCAGCTGGTTCGCATCCTCCGCGCACTCACAGCCCAGATGTCCCAGTGTGAAAGTTTCCCGTTCCGGCCGAACCGGCCGGTTCGCGTCCTTCACATACTCTTGTTCCACTTGCTCCCGAAAGGACTTGGACAAATTTTATTTCTTTTGGCCGATTCAGGTATTTCGCGTCCATTTGTCCTAGATGTCCCTTTGTTGTATGGGCCTCCTATAGGATTTTTGGCCGATCTCGCGCCTTGACGTCCCGAATGTCCCGACTGTTCCTAAGACAAGGACTTAGCCGATTTTCACAATTTTTCCTGGCCCAAGCTTGTTTTCTGCAACTTTTTCACATTTTCTCAGAGCTTGTTCTTTTCAACCTAGACAGGAGAGTTAGAAAAATTTCTGAAGGGACCCTAGAAACATGATTTTTGCCTGGATCAATCAATTTGCCTGGGACTTGAGAATCCTGATGTATGTTATCAATTCAACCTTGGGGTGAAATTGGATAACGGAGTCCTTGATGAAGGATGGGGCATAATGTGATATTTATGATTATTAGAAGAGTTGAAAGCTTTTGTGTCATGCTTAGGTAATGATTAAATATTTTTATCTTTTTATTATCATTGACCATCTTACAAGTAGATGGATTAGGAGATCAAGTGAATTATTGTCAATAAGATATTGAATGAGATGCATGAGTTTGAAATGGTGATCGATGTAGAATGCCCAATGCATTATTGATAGTCACGTTTATCATTTTAATCATAATTGTTTCCATGGGGCACAAATGGATCAAGATTTAGTGGTGGGGAAGATTAATTATATTTCTTTCAATGAGTTGAGGAAATAGGAACTAAGGTGCATATGGTAGTTTTATGAAAGTATGCTTTGGAGGATGCCACCTGGAGATTTTTAGGAGGAGATATGGCATTAATAGTTACCTTTTATTCATTGAGATTGGGTGATATCTTGAATGTTTATTTGGCTTAAAACCTATTAGAATATAATAGGGAGTATCTTGATATTTTATTTTTCCCATAGATAGGATTTTGACTTCACACAATTTGAGCGTATGGAACAATTGATAAAATGAGGGAGAGGTCTAGAGATGAAACTATCTTGGAGTGGTGGTAAGATACTTTGGATAAAAAGATCTTGTAATTCAGAATCAGTAGGTACAATAGTAATTTTAGCTAGATTATTATTGTAATGCAAAACATAGTCAACTAGATGTTCATTAGATACTTGTTTGATTTGAGTGAGTTATTTCAAGAGATCTTGGTGCTGATATTGATTGAAAAGTGGATAATAAAAGCATTGTCTATATGCGTAAAATAAGTTACCGAATGAATAGGTAGATCATAAAACCAATGCATGGCGTAATCTTGAATACTCCCAGAAATAGCTTAGCTAACAATGTATGATCATCCGCATAATCGATACATGCCACGTTAAAATATCTGGGATTCTCTTGAGGGTCATCATGGCCATTAATGGTGGGTAGTTTAAGGGTGAAAAATTAGGAGGAAGTTGGTAAGTAGAAATAGCGGGTGCAAAAGGAGTGTGAAAAAGTAAGGAGGAATCAAGAGATGGAGAGGAGTGTGAAGTATCTTGCTTTGTAACTAAAGGATTTGAACTTGTAGGTCTTATTATAAGAAAGATAGGTCTTAAGTGCCGGAAGAAGAGACTTTCCGAGTGTGAGAAATAAGAGGCAAAGAGAAAATGTTGGTAGGAGTAATAATGGACATGAGAATAGTAGAAGTAGGTGGAAGTGTAGAAAAGGTAGGTTGTGTTACAATAGGAATGGAAACAATATCGAGGTGAGAAGGTTAAGCTCGGCTAGATTGGTGGCCTCCTCATAAGCAGCAAATAAAAGAATATCTAGGTCTTATGTAGGTTTAGATAGATGATCTTGGAGATCATGAAGGTCTTTATTTGTAAAAGTGGATAAGTTGCAACCATGTTAAAAGGATGATAAAATGCATAGAAGCAAGCTTACATTCGAGTGATGGGTTCACCAAATGATTTAATAAAATTTTGAATTAAATATAATTGCACAGATCACTACTAAAATAAATTATGTATAAATACTGAAATACAAAAATGAAAAAGAGAAAAGTAAGATTTAAAATATGAAATCCTAAGCAAGAGATGAGGTAATTAAACAACTAATTTCTACACAATATGGAACTAATCTAGGAAGAATGTCTTTACTGCTCATTGTAAATTATAAAATGCAAGAATGAGGCCAAAAACATGTGCCTAGGATAGGTCAAGGGTACTGGGCATTGACGATCACTTCTAGGTGTTGGTGATTACATAGAGCTCAAGATCTTCTTTCTAGTGTGTCGCAAGGTCTTTGCTTTTTTCCTTTTGATCACCTGTTAGTCACACTTTGTGATTGCAAAATATACGTGTAACGCACAAAAGATAAATTTACGTACAAGCCCATAAACCACATCAAACCTAAAAAAATATGTATAATTGGGAGTCAAATTAACCTCGGTGGTCACCTTGAGAGTGAACTTATGACCAAGCATTGCACTACATCTCAGATTCCATGTAGTTCTTGTGAGTGTGTGTATAAATGATGCCCTAGGATTCCCTTGTGTGAGTTACAATGATAGTAGGTTAGATATATAATTTAACAATGTAGTTTAATGTGTGGATGGAATAAAATGAACTTTCCTTCATATGTTGTGTATGTAGAGTATGTAGTCCCTTGTACCTTGAATGGATGCTAGATGGATTATTCATAGTGCTTTAGGTGTCTTTTGAATGAAATATTAGGTGATGTTGGGAATTATTAGTTCTTGATCCTTTATTTTGAACACATAACTATGTATTTATATGATTCCCTTGTTTGAATTTCGTAATTGAAAAATAAAATGCCTACCCATAAGTGAAAAGGATGCCCCAAAAATAAAAGAGACCCAAAAAGAGTGAGTAAGGTAGAAAATGTTAAAGGTGGTGCCCAAAGGGAAGAGGATCACCTGGGTGCTATTATTTTGGTTAGGAAGTGGTGTCCAAATTGATAAAAGATAAATAAGTGAAATTTTGACTGGGTTGTAGGGTGTGTAAGACCATATAGAAAACAAGAGACAAAGAAAAGAGGCCAAAGATAGTTTTTAATTACTATTTTTCTTACTTAGGAATCATGTAAATGCAAGTATGATTTTTAGACCTAGAAATGTACCCAATTGTGTGATTTTATGTCTTCAAAGAGCCCAAGTGAAGGTGAGAGCTCAAGCCAAAGGATGAAATAAAATTTAATCAATGTACTATATATAGCTAGCCATGAGGGGAAAAAGATCATAGGGTTTCAGTGATGATATTGTTGACTTGGTATAAGATGTGGCTTATGGGTTGAGACATGAGGTCCTCTATGGCATGTTGTGTCATAAAAATTTTCCGATGAACTTCATATCTCATGGAAAATAGTGTATCATTGATAAAATTCTATAGTGGGGTGAGAATTTCACATCGAATATCATCCATAGTGGGACATGGATCAAGATGAGGTAGCGGCCCATAAGTGGGTTGTGGTCTGCAGATCGAGGGAAGGTGGTTGGTTTTGAGAAGAGTTGGCTCTATTTTTTTCCACATGAATAGAACTCGGTTTCTAACGCTTGATACGCATAATTTGACAATAAGCATTGGTATGCATGTAATACCTATGGTAAGAACAAAAGAAGGGAGATGAAGTAGAAGTTTGTGTATCCTTTCTAGTTTGGTTGTGTTTGACCTCATCTTTGAAGCTTTTTCATGTGTTATCAATAATCTCTAAATTATGATACATCATGTCTCGGGGCCTCATGCCATGTGAAATATGGCTCGTTCGTAGGGGATCAAGGTGCCATAAGGAAAATAGGTAGGGAAGGAAGTCTCACAAGATGTGGAGGGCTAATGATAATAAACAAGGAAGGAACCGATGCAATGGGTGAAGATGGAGTTGTTTTTGGCTTAGTCATCGAAGAAAAATAAATGGGATCATCACCTATGAGGTCATCAGCCTTCATAATCTAAAGTAGCAAGTTCTTGATCATCTATTTATGTAATGTAAAATGAGTTAACTAGATGGATGGTAGAGTGTAGAGAGGTAGGATGAGTTAAAGAGGCCAGTGGAGCACTAAAGGCTCAAGCACTGACAACCGAGAGAAGTATCAACCATACTTGATGAGTCCTCTTATATGAGGATGCCATTTATGTTATAGATGTATTGGGTTTTAATGATCTCTTGGCAATGCAATACTTTTCTATCATGAATATGGGCATATATGGATAGGTGGGGATCATCTTGTTAGGAAATAAGGGATAAAATATGTGGAATAATCCCTCACAGAATCGCAACAATAGAAAACTAATATGCTAAAAATATTACAGATCTCAAAAAAAGTGAATAGTAAAATAACATAACACAGAGATAATATTTAATGTGGTTCACCCAATTTGGGCTAAATCCACCAAGAATCACTTGATCAAATTTTATTACAAGCCACCATCTCTCAATATAATATCCAGATCTGTTTGGAGCTATGCTCGATAAAATCTAGAATTCACACCCAAATTCAAAGCACATATGCAATGTTTTTCATCCATCTATCATATGCATAAAACCATATAAATAAGGAGGTAACATATTCTCTAATCGACAAGAGTTAACTATAGTCTACCACACTAGAGTCAACTATAGTCTCTAATCAAACCATATTCTCTAATGGAGGCTATAGTGTACGTGAGATGACAATGGGAACTAAGGGATACTTTTGTGAGGATAAGTTCATAAGGAAGGAGGTAACCTGGATATGATAAACTCATGAAGATCGGAAGTATTAATTCTAAGTGTGATCTCATTGGGATCGTCATCATCGACTCCAAGAGATTGGAAGGCATATGCCCAACCAATTCGGGATGACCAAAATTTCGAGGAAAGAATATATAGGATAGTTGAAGCATTTATACTCCCAAAAGGGGATGGAAGAGAACTCATCTAGTGTTGGGAGTTTATATGTTCCTTTTTTTGGATTTTTTTGTAGTTCCAAGGATTAGGATCCCCTTGAATCTTATAAATAGCTCCTTGGTGAGAAAATTTTACACATTGACAAGCGAAGGAAGCAATTACATGTATGCGATGAGTCTAAGGCCACCCTAGGAGGATATTATAAGATAGGGGAAAGTTGAAAATCATGACTTTAATGTAGACATTCCTAGGATGAATGATGATGGGTAACCAGATACATCCCATAAGACATCTTTCAATAGTCATACCTTGACAAGTGGTGCATGAAGATTTTAAGTTTTCTCTTCACTTTGCACCTTCTCATGGGTGAAGTGTATATTTTTATCAATGTTCTTCATCCTATGGTGTTGAACTAGATTCTTAATCAAGATTAATACAACTCGACCACCACATAGAAGATAAATACTTCATTTAGCTTCCATGTTTATCTCTACCAATATTCATTACAGCCACATGGCTTCTTTACTTCTTCCATTGTAATTATCTACCTCAAAGTATAAAAATGGAGACTGTTGATTGTATTTGTTGTTTTAAGTAATGGTTCCTACACCAAAAACTTGAACACATATCCAAAGATATTTTATAACACAACATCAAGTATGGTTAGAATCAAAAATCCATATAAGATAGCATTTTCATTCTTAGTATAATGCAACCTATAATTGATTGTTCCTTTAATATATCTAAAAATTCTTTTACGAGATTCCAATTATCTCTAAAAAAGGTTCCTACATAAACCTTGAATTAATTCCTACTATATAGGAAATATCTGATCTAGTTATAGTTAGATAAATCAAACTATCAACTAACAACGTATATAAAATAGGATCAACCTTTTTCATATGTAGATTTAGGGTCAATATTTATTCCAACTTTCATCAAGTAGAAAATGGTTTATAATTAATCATAAGAATTTTTTTTAATATAATGGCTGGATATTGTGTTTTAAAAAATACAATAGAATGAAATACAATCATACAAAGAATATGATATGAGAGACCTAACTCATTCATTTCAAAGTACTACTTCAATTTCTCTTTAATCCTATGAATTAAATCAGAATTGTCACCAGTCATAAGCAAATCATCAACATATATACATATAATGATAATATATGAGCCTTATTGCTTAGTTAATATATCATTGCTAAAATAACAATTAACAAAACCTAACAGTTTAAAGAAAGAAACAATTTTTGCATACCAATCTTTAAGAGCTTGTTTTAAACCATACAAGGATTTCTTAACTTACAAACATAGTTTTATTTACCAGTTTCTTCAAATCCTTTAGGTTGAAACATGTAAAGTTCTTCTTTTAAATTACAATTCAAAAAAGAATTTTTCTTATCCATTTGGTGGATTTCCCACCTAAATTGAGCATAAATTGCAAATAAGGCCCTAATAGTACTCATTTTAGCTACAGGGGAAAATGTCTCAACATAATCAATACCAGGCTTCTAAGTGAAACCTCTAGCAACAAGTCTAGATTTTTGTTAATACTACCATCAGCATTATATTTTACTTTGTATATCCACCTAGACCCTATAATAATTCGCGGCTCAGGTTCATACAAGGTAATTAATGCATGGTACATATGATGGCTTCTGGTCATTTTCCTAAGGTTAATAGGATTTGAACTTTCTAATTGTTAATTTATGCACTCTATTTTCATGTGAGAAAGTGTTGAAGACTGTACACTAAGAGTATTATACACTTTCCACAGTTCTCTCGTCAGGGTTCGAGGGGTAGCCCCTGGTAGTAGGGGTTTGGGGGCACCCATTACATAAAAAATTGGCCTTAAAACATGCCCGATATATCAATAAATGTGCTTTTCTCATATGGGTGGGATTTTTGACCCATAGGTTTATGGGATGGTTTTGGCCCATGGTTTTAATACCCACGTTTTGTAAAACTATTTAAGCAGTTGTCTACTTATATGGTTTTATGCATATGGTAGGGATAATGTAACATTACAGATGTGTTTTGAATTCGGGTGTGAATTCTATAGAGTTTGTTGAACATAGCTCCAAACATATTTGGGTATTGTATTGAGAGAGCGGTGGCTTGTAATAAAATTTGAGCAAGTGATTCTTGGTGGATGTAGCCCAAATTGGGTGAACCACGTCAAATAATGTTTCTTTGTGTTGTGTTATTTTATTCTACACTTTTATTTAAGATCTATAATATTTTTCGCATATTAGTTTCTACTGCTGTCATTGCGATTCTATGAGAGATTATTCCACATATTTTATCCCTTATTTCCTAATACTAACATAGATTGAGCCCAATTTAATTTCTTATCTATGAAGAAAAGAGTTTTAAACATCTATAACATCAAAACATCAAATTTTTGAAAAAAAATAAATATAGACAATGATCCGACCAGCTTAAATTTGACGTCTAAATGACCATCATAATGACTTATTTTTGGTATGTCGTGATGGTCATTTGACCGTCAATTTTAACACATTAAAAATTTCCTAGAACCTACGAGCTTAAATTTTACGTCTAAATGACCATCATATTGTCTTATGTTTGGTCTACCGTGATAGTCATTTGACCGTCAAATTTAATGAAGCTAAAACTTGTTGTGTATTTCCAGAATGTGAAATTCTAAAATTTCTTCTTTTGTATAATATTAGGGAGGTTATATTTTAATACATTATAATAACCTATTATAATTTATAATGTAAAAATATATACACTTTAAAAAAAAAGGTATATAGTTTATAGAATGTAAATAAAAAACAATATATAGTTCATAAAAATTATAAACTATAGTATATTGTTTTTATATAAAAACACATAACCCTTATTAAAGGGGTTTAAAGGACATAGACCAGTGTTAAAACAATTTTACAGTGCAAGTTAAAAATTTTAAAAATTTATATGGCTTTAACTACCAATATTTTAATAAATATTTACCACACTTCACGTGGGCCACCAATAAACTAGCCTTTTTTAATTCACCATGTATACCTAAGAATTTCACATTTATACCTAAGATATTATCTCATTTTATTCTCCACTCCCACTCTTATATAAAAGAAAACCTTTAAATAGGTTTATTTATATAGTTTTTATAAACTATAAGATATAAATGAATGGGTCCGCCCCTTACATGGATAATATAAATGGTTAGGGACACATGTTCAATTTTATTTAATAAGTATTAAGATTTAAAAAGTAATCCCTTCATGGCCAAGCAATAAACATGGGCCCCCTTACTAAAAAAATAGTAAGCATTTATTTTTTTAAAAACATATATAGACCAAATCTAATAAAATTTATATTTTAAGCGGTTTAAACTAACCATATATATAAAATATGATTCAAACTTAGGTTTGTTTCTTCTTTTTTAAACTATATATACCTAGATTTATAAGTTAAGTTTAAATATGATTTAAACTTAGGCTTAGAATATGGTCTGTTGACTCTTCCCCCAATCCCATGTAATTTTAATATGGTTTAAGGTTTTTAATATATAGCTTTTTATCTAAAATTATATTAAATATAATGTTTATATAAGTTATTATATAAACCTTATTCTATATATTTTTTAATTTAAAAAATATAGTTATAGATTAACTATAAACTATAGTTTTTCAAATCAAATTCTTTTAGAGGGGTCCAAAGAACACGGGTATGAATTTACCTTCCGAAATATTTAACCTGTAAACATTTGAAATTATAGAAAACATGAAAATTATTTCATATAGTAATAAATCATTTCCTTTTCTATATGTGATTTTCATGTAGGTAAATATTTGAAGCCCCTTTCACCTATGCACACATCAATCTCCAAACAAACATCAATTCCATATAATTTACAAAATGTAAATGAAAGTAAGAATCATATCATATTGCATCTCTCCCCAAAAAAATAGGGATTTAAAATTTAAAACCCCTAAAAATTTTACCAAGAGTTTAATAACACAAATAAAATGCCAAAATAAATTAGAAAAAAAGAAGGGGACCGGATACTTTTAAATACCCTTTCGGGTTGGTAGAAAATACACGCACAAATTAAATACATAAAATATAAAACATTTGATCTTAATTTATTTAATTTACCTTGCTCTCATTACCATGGTAGAATTTGAGGATTCTAATAAATACATATTTAATCAACTTACATATTATATAATGTTATAATAAATATTTAAATAAAGATTACATCATAACATAAGTAAATAAAGAAATACTTAAAGGAAATAAATAACACAGGTGACACAATATTTATAGTGGAAAACCCAATAGGGTAAAAACTACTTTGAAGATAACCTTTACTTGAGAACTTATTTTACATCGAGTAAGGTCACCTCCTCCTTTCAAAACCCTATTTACAAGGGTAAAACCAAATCACTTGATTTACACTCCTTTGATATATTTTTGAATATATCAAATGAGGACCTAAAATTTTTCTATATAAGGTGATCGGGTATGTCTCCCAACCCACCTTTTCAACCTACAATGGTTGACACATACACCTAGGTTTATAATATTTAATATTAGAAATATAATAATTTCATGATATTAAATCTTTAACCTAAAGTATATACCTAGGTTAGCATATTTAATAATAGAAATATAAATATTTCATATTATTAAATATTAACCTATATATTAGTGATGGACCCATATACATTAAGGGTTGGCTGAACCACTTAATCATTATGTTCCAACAGAGAAAGATATCATCGTGGGATTATGGAGGCTATAGGAAATGAATGCAAGATTTACCATCCGTGGCAAGGTCGGGTTTGATAGAGAGATGCTCACATTGATAAAGTGGATGCCTTCCTCTAAGCCATGTAATGTGGGACTTAACCCCAAAGTAGGAGGAAGGGGATGTTCATGTCAAATAAGGTTGTCATGAAATATTAGCAAAGTGGCAAGGTGACGTACACATAAGATTTAGAAAATAGATTTGGCTAGGAAGTTGGGAAAGTGCTTTAAGATGGTCCATAATGAAGGAAAGGCTAGTTAATTAATGAAGTTTTGTTAATTGACCGAAATCAAGGGGATTGTTAGCTAATTAGTGGGAAATCACTAATTATGATTGAAATGAATGAAAAGAGGGTAAACAAAGGCAATTTTATTGTGCAATCAGATTTTGGTGTCTATATTTGCCCCTCTCTTTGGTATGGTGTAACGTAAGTGATGCCACTTCAAAGATAGTAGACAATTATAGATAATTAAATTTTAAAGGAGTAGAATGTAGGATTCCCCCTCGAGTGTCAATGGGGTAATGGAAGAGATCGATGGATGCTTGAAAAGAAGGAAATAAGCACAATAGAAGTAGAATACAACAATGGAGAGTTGAACTTGGCTTGGTTTGTTGTTGCTCAAATTGATAGAGTAGAAAATAAATCATGTGTTTCAACGGATGGGAGAAACAAGGGGAAATATAATCCCTATTGCCTCAGGTGTTGTGGAAGATAATGGTGATAGAAAACAACCCAGATGGCTCAAGAGAACCTTCTTATCATCATATCACAATGTATCCAACAAACCATCTAGTTCAGAGAAAATATTTATTTGATATAAGCATGAAACAAAAGTGTAGAATGACATGAAAAGACATAATACAGATATTTGTTCATTGCTAAAGGACTGACTCAAAGAAAAATACATAAAGTAATGCAATACGAGAAAGTAAACAAGTAGACCAACAAAGAAACAAGCACAAAAAAACAATGTTCAAGAGAGTTGCACCAATGTTTTTGTTATCAAGTTCAGTTCCCACATGTTTGAGTTATACGAAAAGGGTTAAAAATGGCACCCCAAGCAAGGATACATGCAAGGTGAATAAACGGAGGACATAGAAGTCCCATGAAAAATTAATTATGCACTATGAAACTACCCCAAGAAACTAGATGTGCAAGGGAATATAAACATAACAAGAAAACCAACTTTGTTAATGAGGGAAGATCAAAATGATCTGCATGTCATGTACAAGAACAAGTGAGGACTAAAGAAAGATGTTTTGTAGGATAATTTTTGATGTTTGAGGACATTTTGTCCTATGAATGTGTAGGATTTGTGAATGTTGTGTTTACCAATTTTTGGATTTTTGAAAATTTTACCAATTTTTGGATTTTGAAAATTTTACCAATTTTTGATTTTGAAAATTTTACCAATTTTTTTGATTTTTGAATTAAATTTTTTGTGGATTTTAAAAAATTTTTTTTGGATTTTTGAAATTTTACTAAATGTTTGGATTTTGAAATTTTTTCTAATTTTTGGATTTTGAAAATTTTACTAATTTTTTGGATTTTTGAAATTTTACTAAAAATTTTTGGATTTTAAAAATTTACCAATTTTTTTGGATTTTTGAAATTTTACGAATTTTTTGGATTTTGAAAATTTTAACAATATTTTGGATTTAACCAATTTTTTGGAATTTTGAATTTTTTAGAATAATGTTGTATTGAAGAATGAAATGTGTGTGGTACACCTTAATGAAAAAAGAGTGGGAAGCAAGAATATGCCCGAGGGAGAAGAAAAGGTCATCGAGAAGAAAGAACATGCCCTAACGAGATGAAAATGATAGTGAAAAGAAAAAATTTATTCAAATAAATCATCACGATGGAGCGCTATTTAGTCATGTGAAGTACAAGAAAAATAGAGGAAAATGTTAGTAATATTGCCTATGTGAGACAAGAAAAATGAAGAAAAGGGGCTGGGAGGGTATAAATAACAAGTGGGGAGGGGTAAAATCCATCGCGACCATTTATGTTATTACACTTTATTTTCCCATTGAGAGATTTGTGCTCTGATTTGTGAGAGAGATGACACATATAGTGGACCGTAGACATCATGAAAACCAAGTCTGAGAGTACGAGAAGAACCTAAAAGATGATGCTTAGGAATGAACACAAAAAAATTGATTTTGATTGCATTTATTGTCTTTTTAGTATAAGAAAATTATAATTTAGTGATAGCGCACACTAGCGTATCCCCTACATGCGCTAGTGTGATTTATCATGTTCAGCATTAAAATAAGGGCACGGAGTGTGAAAATGGCTTGCACTAATGTGTTGAACATGCTAGTGTAAAACCAGGTGTGCTAATGTAGCTATATGTGTGCACTAGTGTAAGAAGAAGAAGATGTGCTAAGCATTCAAAGGTGTGCGCTAGAGTACAATAGTGTGCACTAGCATGAAAAAAGATGCGCTAGTGTAGAAAGAGGTGTGATAATGCAGTTTATAACCTGTTAGGAGAATTTAAAAGAAATTAGAAGAATGTAGAAGTGATTAGAAGATGAAGAATGAAGAAATGATGTTAATTTTTTGTGTTTTTGATGATTTGCATGAGAGACCATGATCTTGGATGTGTAGGAGAGCCAAGGATGTCTACGGGTGTTTGAGATGACTTTCACTCAATGAAAGCATAGGGGTTTGATTGTCATACTCGAGTTGACGGGTTTGTCTTATATTACGTAGTTGCCTCATAGATTAGACTAGATCATGGCCTACTTACAACACTAGCAGAGAGATGGCATAGTGAGAGCTATAGATTTCAAATCACCCACTAGAGAGATGATCATCACGCTAGAGGATGTCCATCGATCCCGTGAGTTATGATTCGAGGAATTTAGTGGTATATGATGATGATACTAACCGTATTAAAGAGCATATTTGGGACTTATTCCACGCGAGAGGGCATACCCTAGAGAGAGGGGATGACAATATATTTATACAAATGTTTTGAGAGCATGGGGATATCATGGCTTCATATTTATCCGATGCTCTCTTATCAACGTCTACTTTCTACCCGATAAGACTAGGACACACTTTCAACTTTTTTTGATAGGCGTGGTGCATTGATTGATGGATGGAGAGGTCTTTTCCTGGGGTCATTACATATTGGCCCACCTATATAGATCTTTACATTGATTTCTTATAGAGGGATTAGAATCCCGAGTCTCATATACTTATTACAAGATATGGGCATGGGATCATATTTTCATTGGGAGGCCACTAGGTATCTTACTGAGTCAAAAATTTAGATGATCCCTCATGTTGAGGCTTTGGAGACAATGAGCATGGATGTTAGGAGTCACTTGGGGGATGTATCCTACTATAGGTGAGATTTGATCATTTATAGTTATAGATGGTGACATGGTGCCCATACCGACTATATCAATGGTGCACCAATGCAAATTGATGATTTGAGTACATTGTCAAGGTCAAAGGTCAATCATTATATTATAGGAAGCCATAACCAAATTTGGAGTGGTACAAAGTTTGTGAGATCAGAGCAATGATCGGCATCTGTGCATGATCTAGAGGATCCCATGGAGATGAGAGATGGTATGTGCATGTAGCATGAAGAGATATTTGATTTTGGACCATAGATAGACATGGCTAGCTTTAATTTTTGTGGTCCCATAGGTATGGGATGTGCGTGCGTAGATATTTGATCCGTAGGATAACATGGATTATCCCACATGGTATATAGTGATAGTGTTGTCAGTGCAGCCATAGTGGATCACTATACCATAGGAATCCATCACAATAGAAATTTACATATGCAGTAATAGGAGTTAAGGGATGAAAACTATGGGGTAGGGCTACAGCCAGACTAGTCCAAGAGGAGACTAAGGTAGAGAGCACAAACATAGTTATAGGCTCCACCACATGGTCCAGAGCATGTATGCAGGGGCCACAAGGGAATGGGGGATACATTAGCACCATACAAGGTCTCCAAATACTATAGTGTCAATTATGGTACCATACAACATAGGGTGGGCCATTAGTGTTCACTTTATTAGAGAGAGCAAGGATTCACAGTAGTAGATTTTAGAAAACAAGCGCATGAGGTTTACAAAGTAGCAGTAGATCATGGATCCACCAAAGAGAGACACAATTAATAGTTGAGAGGATCATCACAGGAAAGACATCGGGCCTGCATAATGAGAGCATAATGCATTTTAGTGGGCCAGTAGGATTAATGGGTTAGATTACAGGGAGAGGGACACTCTACATAGTAGGAGTATGACTTGATGTGGTTTATGATTTTTGTATGGTCAAGAGGCTAGGATATTTCATGGGTTTATATAGAGGTTTTGAGTCTCTAGGTTATGGTAGCGGAGAGGACCTCCTTATAGTTGTTCTCACAAGAAGAATATCTAGATCAAATAGACCATCGAAATAGTATATGTAGATTCCCAGGTCTCATAGGTAGATCAGACTGATTGGACACTGCAGTAATCCCCTTCTAGTGGTGACTAGGTGAGAGTTAGGGTTGGCTTGATTATTATATGATGCGCCGTAGATTATTTTTGGTATATGCCTCGAGATGAAGGCACAATTTTGACTTGATGTATACATACATTTTTGTGTATGCCTCAAGATGAAAGCACATGTTTTTTATTGATGCCCATGGTGGTTTTCTTTGTATCTAATTATATCAAAACATTTTTTGATATGAACATCGATGTTTTATGCATGTATATGATGATGTAAATTGATGTATATCTCATTTTTATTTATGATATATTATGTTAGCCCATGTTTTTATTATGTTTTATGATGAGGGGGATAAAAATAATCCATTATTTCCCATTGATGATATGATGTGATGTAATGTTATCTTAGCATACATGTTGATTTTACTTTATGATGATGTAGCTTAGCATTTTTATTGATGAAATATGATGATGTATATGATAGATGTGATGATATGGATGTGATGATGAAATGATAACATGAAATGTACAAGAAAACAACACAAGCACAAGGAAAATTAAAAAATCTAATATATACACATGTTAAACAACATAACAACATAACAATGTACAAAAATAAACAAACAAGCAAACATACCCAATATGAAAAATCATGAATTAACTCACATTAATTTTTATAAACTAATCTAATGAATTAAACAACAGATTAATCAAACAATAATACAAAGAAAGAATTAATATAATCAAGTAAAGAATAGACTAATATAAAAAATCATGTAAGAAAACACATGATATGTACAAACAAGCAAACAAAACTATGTGCAAAAAAACAACCAAGAAAGAAAAATACTACCCTATTTTGTTGGAACATTTTCGAAATGTTTTTTTGTTTTTTATATTTTTGTGAGACAATGTTATATTTTTTTGGGTTTTTTTGTGATACCTATTTGAATGTTTTTGGTATTTTTTGAAAGTTTTCCAAAGCTATGTACAAGAAAATGAAGATGTGTGGATGCCCCCAATGATAGATGGGAATGTACAAGGGAAAACTCCACACATATACAAGAGTAGGATCATCCGGATCAAGGCCACAAAGGATAGGCTCAAAAGGATCTCAGACATAGGAAAAAAACTAGCTTAGGAAGAAGTGATCATGCCCCTAGGTGTGAGATGCTTGTGAAAAATGAACCCTCCTATGGTGCAAAAACTGGTTTTCACCAAAGGACTTGTCCAAAGTGCCACAATTGTGTGGTTTTCACACTTGGAAAAATTTATTTATTTCTTTACTTTTTTTTTTTTTTTTAATTTTTTTTTTTTTTTTTTTGATAGGTCCATGCTTAGGCATAGAAATTCTTGAGATGCATGGCATTCATGGGTTCCTAAATTTCATCACCATTAGGATAGGAAAGTTTATAAGCACCTGAACCAAATTTAGCCACCACAATATATGGCCCTAACTAGTTAGGTTCAAACTTTCCTTTCTTCTCTCACTGATCTTTTGTAGTGTTGAACTAATTCTCTTTAAGAACAAGGTCTCCTACCTCAAATTCATGAGGTATGATGCATTTTTGTAGCTCCTACACACTCGATTTGATACACTTTGAGGTGATCTAATGCATGGAGGAATTTTTTCATCAAGTAGTTCTAACTCTCTAGCCTAGCCTAGTCACTCTATAGTCTTCCTCTTTATCTAGATAATCTCTCAAGGATATTCGCAAAGAAGGAAGCTCAATCTCAAGAGGTAAAATGGCTTCAGTGCCAAATACAAGGGAATATGGAGTTGCACTATAGAGTGTGGATAGATGTTTTGTAATCCCAGAGGGTAGGATGGATTTGAAGATGTCAATTATACCAATTTTACTAACCATTTTCTCCATGATACAAACAAGAGTCTTGTTCGAGGCTTTCATCTTGTCCATTACCTTGAGGGTAATAGGGGTAGACCATTTTGGTAGAAGATTTGGAAGCATTGGCACAATGCCTTCACTTTTTATTCTTGAAATATTTACCATTATCAGATACAATGGAAAAAGGGATGTCGTAATGGAAGATGATGTGATTCATGATAAATTTGGAAATCTACGCACTCGGTAACATAAGTAAGAGGAACAACCTCTACCCATTTTTTAAAATACTCACTGTGGTAGTGATAATGTGATTGTGGCCATAGAGGAAGTTGGTGTGATCTTCCCTATGAGATCAAGTCCCCATTTTGAAAATGGCCATGGTGTCATGATAGGTTGTAAAGATTGTGATGGAGCATGTATTAGGTTGCCATATTTTTGACATAGTAGACATTTCTTCACATACTGACAACAATATGTTTCCATAGTAGGCCAATAGTAGCCTACTCTCAAGATTTTCTTGGCAAGAACCATTCCACTTGTATGGGCCCCAGATGCCTTTGTGCACCTCTTTGACCACTAGGATGGACTCTTTCTAAGTTAAGACAACGTAATGATTCCCATCATAGCCTTGATGATAGAGAGTGCCCCCAAGTAGGGTATAATGGGCTATGTGTTAGATGAGGTTACATTTTTCAGAATGGGTAATGTTGGGAGGAAGGTTCCATCATGTAAGTAATTAAATATATCAAGGTACCAAGGGGAAAGGGACCAAAAATTCACATACCAAGAAATATTTTGGCATGTCATATGTAGGTACTGTCAAATGTTCCACAAAGAAAGGCATGTCATTGTTACCTTGGTGGAATATGTAAAAAGATCCAATTGTAGCCATGACATCCATTGAATGGTTTTATCCTCTTGGTATCTATTAAAAGGTGATTTACACAAATTATTCTTTTAAAGTATCTACCATTTTTGTAGGGATGAGCTTCTCATCCTTGACCTTATACTCATCATTCACTTGTTTAATGATCAATTAGGAGTCACCTATAACATTGAATTATCTGATATCCCATCATATATAAATTTCAATCCTATAATGAGGGCTTCATACTAGCTATATTATTGGTACATGGGAAACCAAGTTTGAAATCCTGAGGAATCAAATCACCTGTAGGAGTGATAATAAAAAACTCCTACTCCTGAGCCATGAAAGGTAAATGATCCATCAAAGTATATTTTCCATGTGGTAGATTCCTCAATATATAACATAGAAGCATCTAGAAGATCTAGACTCAATGGTTCAATTCCAGGTAAAGGGCTTCACTAGTTGATCCATGAGAGCACTTGTCCTTTAATTGATTTTTGGATGACATACTCAATATAAAATTCACTAAGCAAGATGATCCAATTGGCCATCCTCCCTAGTAAGTGTGGGTTTAGATAAAGGTACTTGAGTGGGTCAACTCTGGATATAAGCTTGGTTTTTTTATTCAAAAGATAGTGATGGAGTTTTAAAATGAAAAAACAATGACCAAAGATTTTTCAATTTGTGGATAGTTGAGCTCATAAGAGATCAATGTATGACTAAGGTAATATATGATTTTCTTTTTGATTTAGATCATATTGAGCTAAAATCACATGCCGATAGAAAATTGAGTAGTTGAGATATATACAACAAAGGGGTTTCCTGGGGTAGGTGGCATAAGAACATAGGTGGTTTAGCCAAATACTCCTTGAGTAAGGAAAACACTTGTTGGCATTCAAGACCCCAATGAAAATCAACATCTTTCTTGAGAAGATGAGTGAATGAATGGAATTTATCTACAAGTTGGGAAATGAATATATGGATGGCTTGGATTTTACCTTGTAAACTATGCATAACTGTTTGAGGTTCTTGAGGAGGAGGCATTTTTGTAATAGTCGTGACCTTTGTTGGGTCCACTTCAATTCCTCTTCTAGAAATAATGAAGCCTAGTATAGCTTCCCTAAAATCACACCAAAGACACACTTCTTTGGGTTGAGTATGACCTTATAATCTCTTAGACATTAAAAGATATACCATAGGATTTTTGGATGTTCTTCTCTAGTCTGGATTTTCCCAAGATATCATCAACATAGTCTTCCATAATATCATTAGCATGTCATGGAAGATGATAGTCATGGCTCTTTGATAAGTTTGCCTACATTCTTGAGGCTGAAAGGCATGACTTGGTAAAAAAATAATGTACCCCAAGGGGTAGTGAAATTATAGTCTTATGTTGATCCTCTTCTACAATTTTATTTGATTATATCTTGAAAAATCCATCCATGAGGGATAGCATTTCATATCTTGTAGTTGAATTGACAATCATGTTGATGTTTGGAAGAGGAAAGTCATCTTTTGGACATGCTTTGTTGATGTCCTAAAATCTATGAAAATTTTGATACCAATGGGTTTTTTTGAACATGACTACTATTAGAAATCCATTTTAAGTAGTAATAGTCAATAGGATGATGAATCCTACTGCCAATAATTTTTCAAGCTCCTTCTTGACCAAAAGAGCCACATGAGGATGCATCTTACAAATTTTTTTTCTTAATCGGATTTTTTTGATTCATGCACAACTAAGTTATGCACTACCAAAGAAGGATCAAGCCTGGCATGTCCACATAGGACCAAGAAAATACATCTGAGAATTCTCGAAGGAGCATGAAAAATTTTTTGTTCTTGCACTGAGAGAGAAGCTCCCAACTTAACCATTTTAGGCTCATCTTATTCTATTCCAATGTTAACATCAATAGTCTCCTCCACAAGAAATTTGGATTCATCTTCCATATGCGTAGGATCGGGGGAGATTGAGATCTTCTCTAAGGGCATCTCAATGATATTTTCACCCTTAGGATGGTCACTTTTTATATCCTTTGATTTTTCAATTTTTTTTTCGATAGTGCCTCAAAGAGGTTTTCACTATGGGACTTGGATTTTTTCTTTTTTCAAGGATTTTTGGAAGATATTTTCCCTCATTTTTTTTTTTTTATTTTTTGACCACATAACTCAACCTCCTCCCCAAAATACGTGTATGCATCAAGGTTGATAGAGAATCCCTTTTTGTGGTCACCGATAGGAATGTCATCACGTAGACCCATAAATTCACCAATTGCCTTCATCATTCTGAAAGAAATCAATTGGTACATGTTGTTTTTTGGTCCCATTTTACAAGGGATGGGTGAAAATATTTAATTTGGGAGTGGAAGGGGATATGGTTAAAATATCCATGTTGAGAAATAGTTTGTGGAGGAAAGGTCTTCATAGAGACTACATTAGGGACTTTTTTTCTATCATAACCAGAAGAACTATCGTCACATGTTTAGAAGAGGTGGCTTGACCTGGAGGATGGGACCCATATTCAAATACCAATACCATATTTTTCCATCTTGTTATGTGGTGTCAAAAGAGGTTCCACACACCCTTGTTCATCTATGCCACATCCATATCCTTGGTAACCCATGGCATACATCATCTTGTTAGGGATGGAATATTTAGGATCTTGATAAATGAAGCCATCATCATCATAGGAGACCAGGATGTAGAAGTGTCAAGCTATTTTCTCATCTACCAAAAGGCCACTAGGAAGGAAAGTTTCAATATTACAGTGGTTCTGGGACTGTTGAGGTTTATAATTGGGCCTACCACATGTTTTGATATAGGGAGATTGGAAACTAGGAGGGCCTATTGGAGGTTGTATTCTCCATAGCCGAGTAGAAAGGACCTTCATCTCCCATGAAGAAAAGGGAGATATAGATGTAGAAGCACCATTTTCATGAGAGCACAATGTATAGATCAACACGGGAGGCGAGAGCCTTAGATTGAATGAAAAACTATTTTGGTAGAAGGACATTCATATGTAGTGGGAAATAACCAGATAATGCTCTATAATGTGCAAAGGGTTGGGGTCCCCAAGAATGGTAAGAGTTTTTCCTTCATGGTATAGTTTGATACATTGATGGAAAGTTGAGGGAACGGACCTGCATGACATGAATCCATGGGTGACCGAGGAGCATATTGTAGGGTAGTTCCAAGTCCAAGACATGGAACCGGGTATCATGAATAGTGGGCCCAACTTCCATAGGAAAATTTATTGTTCTAGTTGACTATCACTCCACATTATCATAAGCCTTAATGGTGATTACATTAGGCTCCAATTTTGTATCAGTGCATCCCAACTATCTAATGAGTTTCAAAGGTACAAATATTCAAGCCAAGATCCATTTGTCCACAAGCACCCTTTTTATCTTCTTATGAGTAACAATCACTTCAATGTATAAGGGTAGATTATGTATATGATCATCCATTGGAATCTCATGTTGGCTAAAGGTAATATGTTTAGAAGGAGAAATTTACACAACCAAGGCTTGGAAGCATGAAGGATCAATATCTGTTGAAAACTCCTAACCCCTGAAGAGTTTTGTAAAGGATTTCCTTATGAACATTGGATATCTTAAGAAGATCCAAGAGAAATATTGGTAGTAGTCTTCTCAAGTTTTTCTAGGAGATCATAATGACTATCCGGAGGGGTAGGCAAAGGAGGTTCTTGATAATAATAAGATGAGCATGTCATGTTTCCACAACACACTCTTGTGTCTTGATCTTAATGGTATTCACATGCTCAATAGGAGGATGAACACAACCAATGAGGGAATCAAAAGGATGAGTTTTTTCAGTAACAACATGATTGTGAATTTTTATTTTGGGATGATTGACCTTGATCCAATTTTTCTCCACTTGTTTATGCTTTGGGAATGGATCTTTATAAATTCCCAATTATTTTGTTAGAGGTTTTTTTGGGTCAAGTGAATCCATTTCAACATCTCCACTATCTATGAGGTCTTGAATGAAGTGTTTCAACTTCAAACATTTATCGTGGTATGGCCTTTAACATGATGATATTCACAATATTCATGGTCTTTATACCATGACATTTTTTTGGTGCATCATCTGCAAATGGTGTAGTATTAGGAACTTAACCATGTTCACTACATCTAATTGTTTTTCAATATTGATGACAAAGATTACGTAAGAGGAGTGAACACTTGATGTTTAATTTTAGGTGTAACGGTCCTTTGGAAAGTTTCAAAGGAGAACTATTTTGGACCACTTGACACATGTTTTGAATATGTTATTCCATCACCTACAACATTTTTGTTCTTGTTGAATAATTTAGGTTTTTCTACAGGTTTGGACTCATGGTTATCTCTTGAAAAGGGTTTTAAAGTCCCTTTAGCTAATAAATCCTTCTCGATTTGGCTTCCTTTCTCTATGACTTCTTTGAAAGTGCTTACACAATGCATTTTGCAAGTGAAAGGAAATTTTAGGATGTAAGTTTGGCACAAAAATATAACAAGTTGTTTCTTCTATGGAATGGAGCAAGGAAGTGACTAGCTAACCCTCACCATCATTGTAGGAAACAAAAAGTTCTCATTGTTACGTTTTTGGTTACATAAGTCTAACATAGTGATGTCACTTTCCATATTGAATGAAAAGTGGCACACAAAATTTTTTTCAGCTAATTCAAAAAATGTGAAGATAGACCCTTTAGGTATATGGAGAAACCATTCAAGTTCTTGCCCCCAAGACTCCATGGGAATAAGTGAATAAGATAATTGTCACTATATGAAACTTCTGGAAAGCCATGAAGAAGTATTTGACATGATCACATGGATCACCTTTACCCCTATATTTTTCAAATTTAGGGAAAGTCAAAGCTAGGAGGAAAGGGTTTCATAACATCACTCGATCAAAAGGATATGGACATAGTTCTTCAAATTGGTATTTCTTACTATGTCCACATGTTATTTTCTTAAGACTTTGTGAGGGAATTTTTCATGGATTGCCACTCTTGGTCAAATATTTGGCCACGTGAAGGTGTGGTAATATATACACGTGGTTAGATTTTGATGTTTCACCCCATGATTTTTAGTGTAAATCTCATTATATGTGACCTTAGGTTTTCATTACACACTCTACTTGTGTCTCTATGGACATGGGAAGCTAAATTTTCCAATTGATGACTAAGGGCTTGTAATTGTTGTTGAATAATGACCTCATCATTTTGGGGTTCTTCTTGATTTTCACATGGAGGGGGTTATTCATGATCTTCATTCTCACCTCTATCTTCATGATTAATTTGAATGAGTGGTATGTGATAACCACTTGTGTTTTTAGGAGTTGTGTCTTCTTCATTGTTATTTATTTGACCAAAAGTAGAAGCATGTCCTAGATTTAATATGTCATCAATGGATGAAGGGGATTTACTTCTTCTTCTCCATGAACCATGTTTGTAAGAAGAGTATGGTCAAATTTAGGTGGAATTTTAGCCCCTAATTCTACAACTCATACCAAAACTTGATCTCTATTATGGAAGAGAAAGTTATCCATGTGGGTAGGGTCAAATTTGAAGTTATCTTGAGGAGAGGTCCCCTCATCGCCACTATGGTCAACCAAGTTTTTTTCTTCAAGTAAGGGGTCTAAATTTGTATTGATGAAAGGATTTGATCCTAATATTTTATGTCCCATTCTTGTAATAGGAGGCATGATAGGAAATGTTTCACTAAGGTTTGAAAAATGTGTACAAGTACTACAATGAACCTAGGAAAAATCAAGCAACGCAAATGATAACTGACAAATCACAACAAATTCAAAAATCCCAAAATCACAAAGAATCCAAAGAATCAAAAGAACAAAGTTAAAATTGTAAAGAATCAAAAATCAAAGAATTTTCCAAGGAGATGAAAATGTATGATGAAAGGTCACCAAGGAAAATCAAGAAAGTTCTAAACAAGGATCAATCACAAAAGAACCTACTCCCTATGTCTAAATTGTCTCAAAGATTTTTTTTTCAAGATGACAACACAATTTCAATATTTAAATCAATTTTTTGGAAAAACAAGATTTAAATATTAAAAAGGGGTTGAGGTGATTTCAACAATACAAGGTATACTTAAACAAGTTTAATACAAACAAGGTCCAAGTTTTGAAAATGGAGGTTACAAATGTGAGCAATGTAACAATACAATTTGGATACTTTAATCAAGTTTTTAGGAAAAAAAAGATGTTAGTATCAAAAAGGTATTGATACAATGTGAGCAACATAACTACACACCTTCCAAAACTCAAGGTCAATGTTTGAACAAAAACAAGGTCTAAGTATAACAAGGAGTGACATAATGTGAGCATGTAACAATACAATTTGGACACTTATATCAAGTTTAGAAAAACAAGATGTAAGTATAAAAATGTATTGATATAATGCGAGCAACATAAAACGACACAAAGGGAAATCAAGATAGGATAACCTTCTATACAATGAGATGTCTCAATATGGGTATCAAGACAAGGCTACCAAAATATGAATATGTACCAACACACTTTCAACACTTACATCAATGTCGCAATAAGGAGTGATGTAAGTGGGTGAAAAAGTGGTGGACATGATTTTGGTAGAACTTTATATTTTTTCTTTTGACCAAAAATGTCAACAAGAAAACAAGGGAGATAGTACAAGTGGTGATGAAAAATATGTAGCACAACTTTGGCAGAGTTTTTCACCTTGTTTTATAACAAGGTAGAAACTAGGACAAAGTTTTTTGCATTGTAAGTTTCATGATGAATAACATGGCAAAACTTCAATGAACTCTCCCCTTATTTGACTAACAAGGTTTTGACTCAAAATTTTTTTTCTTTGTGAAGGCTCTTTGAAACATGATTGGATAAAGTCAAGTTGGCCCCAATGCCAAATGGCTACCTAGGATTTTGTTCTCAACACTCGCCAATACTTTCTAAGAGAGATACATTTTCACTAGATAACTCCTAGATAAAGGACCATTACCCCATAATCAAATTAATGAAAGAGGCCTCATACGAAAACTTGAAGCATTCCTCATGGGTATTTCTAGTCAAGTAGGTAGTGGGGCACTTCCCATTTTGTTCAACCAGTTCCCTCAAGGTGTTGACTACTTTGGGGTTCATGTGGTAATCCTCATAATGAGTTTTATGGCTTATGCCAAGATACTTCCCACAATTTAAAGTGGATTTTAACCCTTATCCAAACCTACAAATACAATGTTTTGAATAAGGTGTTTTTAATCTTTGATTAAAAATGTGGTTTAGTTTACACATTTGACAACCTGCAACCTATAACACATTGTCATTAGTATTTTTTTATTCAATTTTTTGACAAGTGTATGGTCCTATACTCAAAATATTTAGTAGTTTCCCATATAAATAAGACCAAGGTTTTTTTTTATTCTCAAGATCGTTAAAAGACACAAGATAAGATCATACACAATGATTGATCCAACTAGATAAAAATGAATAACCTAAATCAAATGATCATTATTTTTTGTAAAATATTAAGGTTATATAAAAAAGTAGCACCCTAGGATTTTTCTGATATGATCCCTACTTTTTGGCTAACATGGGATGATCTCACAAGTATGGGACTTGCATAAATGAGATCAACCTCTAGAGAAGGTTTGTTCATCTACCTAATCCTAATACTAAGCTACTCCTAATGAATAAAACACAGTTATCTACTCCTATTATAACAATCCAAGGGACTAGGTAGAGAGAAAAGTGCATGAAAATTCAAATCCTACACTAATAGAGGTGATAGCACCAAGAAAAGGGTGGAGAGACACTCTCAAATGAGGAGAATGGGAGAAAAATGATGAAAGATAGGGTAGACATAAGTACCACAGTCTAACATAACCTTGAAACCACCATATCCATGAAACAAAATAGATTTAAACCTACAAGGAGAATAGAAAATGCACAAAATACTTGCAAATGCAATGAAAGGAAAGAAAAATGTAATAAAACACAACTAGGGTATAAAATATCCACAAAACAAGTATTTTATTGCTTTAAAGGATGCACAATACATTTGAAATGGTGAATTGAGTCAAGGTTTGTCATGCAAAAGATCAAATATAAGGCTTATAGCTCATACAAACATGTGTAGCACTTGGGAAGGATGCACAAGCATCGCAAGAAAATTTCCAACCACTACAAATGAGCCTCTTTTTACATTATATAGAAAATGGGAGCAAGAAAGAGAGGGGAGAATAGAGGAAAATGTAATTCCCTTTCCAACCACCAACAAGGTGCATTAAATCTCTGAAAAAAATGATGGTCATCCCTGCCAAATCCATCCCTCCATCTTTTTTTTTCTTACTGGACAAGAAAATGGCACCATACTTCATTAATTCTAGTTGTTCAGCTACCTAGAACTATGCTTTTAAATCCTAGAAATGTTTTCCTATTTTCACTAACTTGCCTTCATCTAAATTAATAAATCCATTTTTATGGTGTATAGGATGTTGAAACCTTTCCGAAAATTCTAATTTTGTGAAAATCAAAGCATCTGGGTCAAATTTATGCTTGTTTTAAGTTCTAGTGGGGTGGGGGTCAAAATTGGTTCCCTACATGACTCCATAGTCCTATTTAATTCATTTTCTCCTTTGGATTACAAGTTATGTTTTGGGGGTACAAATGGTACTTGATAATAGGGTTGTTTGTTCCTTATACCTCCACATTGTCATCATTATAATCCCCGTCGTGTCACATTCCTTTGCTTTGCAAAAATTCAATTTTACGGGAACTCACCTCCTGCCCTCGAGATTCTCCACATTTATCCCCTTTTTTTCTTTTGGTCCAAGAGCCTTTGTAGGGAACTCTCTTTTCCCATGGAACTTGTTCCATCGAGCATGCCTTTCTCGAATCTCAACACCGACCCGCAACACATTGTGTCCTTTGTAATTCTTGTAGAAAATTATAATTTTGAGGAACATGAGGCCCAAAGAAACTTGTTCCTCCAATTCCTTCGAGACCCGATTTTTTGCAATACATTGTTTTTGCTCCTTTTCCTTTACTTTGTGGCTCCAACCTACCTATGAGGAGCCTTGGCTCCCTTAGAACTAGTTTCATCCACACCTCCATCACCCACAACACACTAAAGTCAAGTCTTCTCAAATTTTTCCCAAAAATTTCTAACTTTTGGACCAAGTAGAGAGTTAAGGAGTTGGTAAAGGAAGAGAAGAATTGTCTCAAAGCTATTTTTTCCCATTCTTACCCTTGCCCAAGCTAAGATGAAAATGTAAGTTATATAAATTACCTTAAGAGGGAATGTTGGATAACAATTAATTCCCTTAAACAATATAAATGATGAAATTTCCAATTTAATCCCAATGTTAGAAAAATTAAGATCAATTTTTTTTTGGCTCTCTATATCGCTCAAGAGTGCAAAAGAAGAGCATACAAAAGTTTTGATCTAATTATAATAAAGCATGGAAATACAACATTCATTAAATAATTTAAACATGTTAGAAAATGATTTGAAAAGGTAAATCCTGTAAAATATAAGTCACAAAACCTGTAAAACAACAGCAAACATAAAAATCATATTCTTGAAATTGATTCCAAAAATTGACACGTAGAACTCTAGTGCATGGAACATTAATGTTAGCACATGAAGGCTAAACACTAGTGCATAAGGTAAAATGGTAGTGCACAAAGGATAATTCTAGTGCATAGAGGTTTAATGCAAATAGAGGTTAAATAATGTAAATGAACCAAGGCTAACAGAAATGCACAAGAAGCAACACTAGTGAAAATTAGACAATATAAATGCACCAAGGCTAACAGAAATGTAAAAGGTACAAGCAAACGCGCGTGAGGACTCTCTATGTAAATGCGAGAGAAAATAATTCACATAGGAGAAATGCTAGTGCATAGGATAAAAACACTAGTGCACATGCATCCATGAAAACACAGACACTAACGCTTAGTGCACAAAAGGGAAACACTAGCACAGGAAGCTACATAAGTATAAACAATATGAACACTAGTGCATGGAGACTTGTGTAATCTCAAACACATTGTAGGAATATGACCAAAAATGTCAAAAAGATCAAATTTTTGATAAGCTTCAAATTTGGCAGCACCTCACCTCCTTCACACCTGCAAGGAACACTCAACACATGCAAACTCAACAAAACAAGTTAAAAAATACAAGATTTATCAATATGTGCTAAAAATAGGTTAGTATGCAAAAATGAAACTTAACTACAAAAACTTAAGAAATGCACATGAGACAAAAAGGAGTGTCCCACCGAGCATGCCATATGTATGCATGTAAAATTAGGCTAAGTTAACAACTAGAAAATAACACCAAGTAGTTCCTATAACTAAGCTAATTCAACATAAACATCATGATAAAGCTATGTAAGGGAAAAAGTTAATCAATGCATCCAAATTAAACTTGAAAACACTAAGCCATCCCTTTTTATTTTTGATGGGATTTCTAAATTTTAGTTGCTCCTATAGATGAACCATTCATGATTACAAGTGATCAAAGGAATGATATTTATATTAATATGAAAGGATCTCACCAATATGGCTTAATGGCCATGTTTGGATCTTCCTTTACTACTCTTTGCAAGTAGAGGAATGGATGCTAGATCAATAAGATTTTCAAAGTATAAATGCTCTTATCATGTGCATATAATAACACTAGTAAGTGTGGTGTAAGGAAGGAAGGTACTAGGTTCTTTATATAGCTTTCCAATTTGGGAGAAGCTAGAAACCTAGAGAATGTGGGATAAAGGTAAAGTAGAATTAGAAAGGGATAAACATGATTAGAAGGAATTAATTAGTAATTAGCAACTCATGGGATTTGGGAATGATTTAGAAGGAAATAGGTAGAATTTAGAGGATTTGAAAGGGAATTTAACCAATAAGAAGGTTTATTGATTAAATAGGATATTTAAAAAGGCTTAATTAACTAATGAAAAGTTAATTGATTGACTATAAGAGGATTATAGCTAACAAAGTGTCGTTAATTGGAATCTAGAATGAAGGAAAGGATAGTTAATTAATGAAGTGTTGTTAATTGACAAAAATGAAGAGGAATGTTAACTAATTAGTGATAAATCACTAATTATAATAGAAATGATCGAAATGAGGGTGAATGAGCAGTGTAATTTTAGTAGTAAAATTACGCAATCATATTTTAGGTGTATACGCATCCCTAGTGAGGGTTTTAGATAAGATCTTGGTGGAAGCGTATGAATTTTCTTTGATCCGCTCCTTATAAATTTTTCCAAAGACCTTAATGTGAAGGGAGGTATCATTGTACCCATCATAGGATATGGAAGGAGCAATGCCCCCAATATCCATGCTAGTAATGTAAGGTGTTAAAGGCTCTTATTGAATTTCTCTAATGAATTTTTTTGGATAGGTGGTTGGGTGATGGTTACTCTATTAGGCTCATTCAATAAAAAAAGGCGCATGGTGCCCCAAGATCCCTTTGTAGGGAAATTAACTATTTGAGACATGTTGGCTTGTATTTAAAGGAATTGATTCATAGTAGTGGATTGTTTTTGGTTCATCTTATCAATGAGTTTGAGAATAAGATTGGTAGGTTAAAAATTGGGTGTATTCTTAGATGCAACTACTTTGGGACCTTTCCCCTTTTCGCCCTAATATAATTTTTTTGCGGAGATAAATTCAAGGAGACGTTGACTCATTTTTTTATTCATCCTTATACCTTGAATAAGTTATGAATCTATAGAGGTTGATAAAAAGTGTTGTTATTTTGATTTTCCTATTCCTCATCTTCAAATAGGCTATTGTGGTGGGTGGGAGGTTTCTTTCTAGAGACTCCTATAACACAAAAATCTATGGAAAAGGGGAATTTGGTGTTACGGTGAAAATTTTCTAGAAATGTTTACACCATAGAATCAGAAGATCCTACGTTCAAATACTCCATGATAGAGTGATGATATAGATGAGAGAAGGTCCTGAAATGGGGCTTAACAATGTATTTTTTGTGCAAGAAAATTTACACTGTGGTATGATGGAATAGAGAGTAAAGTTTTCAGAACATACGGTATCATCCTTGGGTGATGGCATCTGTGTAGATTATTTTTATATTTTCTAAATTTATGGGATTTGAAATGAGGTCAAAATTGGAGACAGAGATGATTTTAATGAGTTTTCTCGGTTAGAAGGTCTATAGGATTCACATCGGGTTCACCAAAATTTATGGAGATCCAAGAATGTGTCTCAATGGCTTGCACTCCTAATTATTCCATTCTACAAGGGTATGAGGCAACGAAGAGGAGACACACATGGATCGACACACATTTTATTGATTTAAAAGGGGTTGAAGTGAGTAATAAGGTCACATATCCAATGGGAATTGATCCCTACACTATTCAACCTAAGGTTTCCAAGGTCTGCAGTCAAGATAAAGGAGAGTACCCTTTTATGATATTGGTTAATAGGGTAGATATATAGATCAATAGAAAGATAATACAAGCATGCAAAATATATTCTACTTCAATGTAATTAAAATACAGTAAACGAAAGCTAAGGAAATGATAAAATAAGATAAATATGATAACTAGCACCAATGTACATACAATACTAAGCTAACATAGAGCAATGGGAAGGAAATGAACTAATATATACAAAATGACAAATCTCAAGTTAGAGAAATTGCCTTTGGGGTGGTCGCTAATGCATCTATATCTCTATAAAAATAGTATGCCAAGAGAGAATTACTATTAATGGATAAAGGGAATATCGTTCATGTCCTAGACTCACCATTCTTTTCTAGGCTCGTTATAGATGACCCAATCAAGAAAGTGATACAATAACCAAGAAAAGTATCCAGTCTAAATCAAGTACAAGATAGAAAAAGAACAAAGTGAGTAAATGTAAAGATGGTGTAAAAGAGTAGATCATATGGCTTGTTCAATTCATTCCTTTCTTCCTTTGAATTTCGGGTATAGTGTGTATATATACCTAATGTCATTGCCCCCAAGAGATGGCATTGTCAAAGGGAAAACCTAATACTATCACCATCGGTCGTGAGTGATGATGCCAGCCAAGGGGAACCCAATTTCAAGTGGAGTGAAAATATGCCATGGATCAAGGGAAATAAAGTGAAAAAGGTGTCAATGATGAAGTTATATGCAAGAAGTGTTGGGAGTGCTAGTGTGTGTGACATAAAAGGACTAACGGAGGAAATGGTAACTAAAGATAGGACCACATAGTGGTACATCTCTTTGTGTACTATCTCTAACCCATAATGACCATGTGTATAGTCATACCCCATTCCCAGAGAAGGCCCCTTAAGGCACCCACTCGAGAAATAGATGCATTAGCAACCCTTATCTACACAAAAGAGTTGTTAGTAACATGTATGAAAAATTAGGTATATAGAACATGTAATGATTCTAATTGGTTAGGTGGACAACCAAGCCACATATATTGTGTTGGAGACATTCTATTTGAAGGTGGAGCATGATTCCTAGAGCCTTGTATGGGATATTCATATTCATTACTTGGAGAAAATGTGCAATCTTTTATAAATTGTTGACATGTTGTCCCATATTTAGGGAGCCTTGTCCAAGTGTATTTAAAGTATAGTTTATTTTAAAGTTATGAGAAAGAGACTTACGCATTGGGTTGTAAGATAGAGGGGGAAATTCCTTAGTAATCTTCCTTACATTTCTCATTTGAAAAGAAGAATATGTAAATATGTGAAAGAATTTATATTTTGTGTTCTCAGTATCTCATTTATGTAGTGGAGTAGGAATCTTGTGTTGAAAAGAGGAAATATGGAAGTTTGAGTTGCATTGGTGTGAAACTTTTATTATTATTACTCTCATATTTATTATAATTTGAAAAGAGAAATTAGTAGTTAGTTGTAATATGAGATTTATTTATTCATTATTTTCTCCTCTTTTACAAAGGTAATATTACTCGTAATTAAAGGAAAGTGTGAGTTTGATTGAATGTATTTGAGATTATTACAAATGTTTATAAAAACATGAAATGTAATAGGTATTTTGTTGGTGTATATGACTTGTTTCATTTTCATTCAATGACTCATCCACTACAGATGGTAGTCATCTCACTTAGTGAGAATAGGTTATAGTGGAATAGGTCAATAGGGTTAGTTAGGTTTGTGTACATGTGTCATGCACAAGAGTTACACAACACTCCTATATGTACCTCACTTTTTTATCTATGAGCATGTCAAACACATTGTTATATTTTTGTACTTGATTCTCATTTTGTGATTTAATCTCTTGTTTACTTCATGGAGCATTAACAAAACCGTTGGAAGTGAAACCTTGTTTGATATGTAAAAGGTTCAGTATTAATACTCGTAACACAATCCGATATGGTATAAGAGATATTGTTTGGTAAACATGCACTCATTTAATTTTGGTTTATTTTAATTCATTTTTTTAGTTTTCATGCTTCTCGTGCAATTTTTTTATTATCTTGTGGAATCTCATTAATAGGTTTAACAATTTTGTTTCTTAGAGTTTTTGTTGGTTTTCAAGTAGTGCATGTGCAAGTTACAGGTGTTTTATAGCCAGATCTAGCTAGCTACAACTAAATTTAGGGGAAAATCTAAATCTATATGTTGGTTCTTCATTTCTAGTTTTTGATTAATATTTTTTAATCGGAAGTGAAAATTTTTGAATCTCGATTTTTACTTATTTTCCTTGTTGGTTTATTTTTACAGATTATCATGTGTTGTTTGTCTTTCCCTCCTACTGTCTCCTCTTGCGTAGGCAAGCTCCTTCTATCTCAACTCAGTGAGTTGTTTTCCCCATCTCATGCTAGTGAGTTGGCACCTTACATTGTTCAAGTTGCATGTTTTCATATCTTGTCATTTTGTTTTCCCCTTGTCTGTGTATTGGGTTGTTTACTTTTCGAGTTCATCTAGCTTGATTTGTCATTGTGCATGGTTAGGTTTGTTGTTGCATTGAACTTGAGGTTTTTGCATTGTGTTGATTTCACCGCCCTACATTATTGGAGGTGTTTCTTACATTAGGTGCGTCAAGCTATCACGTTTTTCCTTTTCTCTTTTTGCATTGGAAATTTTTGTTTTCTTTACCATTCAAGAATTTTTTTTATGCCCTCCTCAAGCTCGGTTCTTAGAGTTTCTCACTTTTGCATTTTATTTTTCATTGAGGGTGGGTCTTTTATGTTGAGTGTTGCCCATGAGTTTGGTGTGTTTTCCCTCTAAGTAGTGTTGCCCACTATGAGTTGGTTGTTTTCAATTGTTGGTTGTTCCGGTCTTTTTCTCTTGCTTTGGTCATCTTGTGTCATCCAAGAATGTTGGTGTTCCTACTCCGATATATCCCTTGATCTCAAACCAAAAATTACTACTTTTCTTTCACCTAGTCATCCATCCATCCTCTTTTCCATTGTGCTTGGACAATTTCTCTCATGCCCGTGACCCAAAAATTATTACAGATCTATCTTTGACTAGCCTTTCCCGCATATTTCTCGACCGAGCTATTTTGGTTCTATCTACCACCTAACCTACTATCCCCAATCTTATCTCTTCGCTTCATCATTATTGTGCATCGACCGAGTTACTTACTTGGCCTTTTCTAAGTCTCTCAAGCCCTATAATTCAGGTTTCTCAATCCCCTATTCCATCTACCCGCTTTGACCACCTGTTTTATTATTCTCCCACTTTTGCATTGCATTCAAGCCTTAATTAAAAAGTGGGGTTTTTAATTTTTATGGTTCATTGTTTTATTATAAGTGAGGTTCAATAATAAGGTGGTCGGTTTATATAAGGGGTTAGTGTTTAATAAGTGGGTTAAGTGTTTTTATTAAGTATTGGTATATTAAAGGTAAGATATTAGTTTTAATTAGGATTTTTATTTTTAAAAGTGTGTTTGTCAATGTTTTTAAACGGTAGACTCTTTTTATAAGTGGGTGGTAATTTAATCTAGATTAGTGGCTTTAATGATTAACTAGGGTCTGAATTAAATATTAGGAACCTTAAATAAGTTTTAATCTCAATTTAATCTCGTTTAGTAGTTTAATTTAGTATTTTTCTTATGATATAGTCATTTTTTCTTGTAAATTTTTTAAATTAAGATAATCGGGAAATTTCAAAGTATGATTTATAGCATTACTAGATGATTTTTATACTAACCATTTGTTGATTGTGTTATGGCCATCCTATATTTTTTTCCTTCCAAGACCATCTTTGACATCGTGGAGGTCCCCAAGAATAATCTTGAGTCATTTTTGCATTATAATCACCATTATTATTGTTTTTAATTGTGAATGTGTCCCCCATAGTCTTACAAAAAAGGGGTTTTTTGTTGCGACATGAGATGCTTTTTCTCACACTAGACTTTGTGTTGTTCACTTGTTCCTTTCTTATGCCTTTTTGTGCTTGGTTACATGTTGTTCACTACTTTTGACTAAGACTTATTGTGACCTCCACTCTTACGCAATTTTTCACCTACTACAAGGTGAGTGGTTAATTGTTCCACGTCACATGAACACACCCTATTTTTATCAATTCACTACTTATAAAGTTCCACAAATATGGGGTTATCATTGTTCTTGGGTTTTGTATTGTATGCAGACGTATTCTTGACTAAGTCCGACATATTACAAAATTTTGTGTATTATTGCACCCTTATTTTCTTGCATTCTCGCACTATTTTCTCTTTTTGTGTTTACACCATGGAGATTTATTTTCCCAAACCTACACTTCATAGGACTATTTCTGCATAACATCCTCCACTTATTATTCTTGGTAGGGACTCAATATAAAACAAACTAAAATAACTAAAAATAAATAGCAAAATAGTGGATCTAATGCTAGTCAAGAAGTGTGATCAATAGGTAGGTGATATATAACTCAATATAAAATCTCAAACTATGTGTATCGATCTACTATTTGTGTCAATCCAATTAAATGCTTGATAATACATTGGTGAAGGTCTCGGGTCAAGTTATAGGTTGGGTAGGTGGTATGAGGGTCACAAACGGGTCTAGGTAAGATTTGGTGAAGTTTGGGTTGATTTTGGGTGATTAGGAAGCTTGTTGGTCTAAGGAAGTTTTACTAGGCAAAGAGATGTCGTCGGTAGGGTGACCTGATGTCGAGTATAGGTATGATGATGGTGGTTTAGGATGACGATATCGGTTACTATGGGAAATGGAAGAATGTCAAAAGTGGGTGTCCAGGCTCTCTCTGTTTTGTCTACACAAAGAGTTGGGAAGGTTTTTGTGAGGTTGTAGGTGGGGTATTAGGTTTGGGTGAGGTTTTGTGAGGTTTTGGGGAGGTTCTAGTGAGATATGGGGTAATTTTGGGTAGACTAAGGGTTGATTGGGCCTAGGGAATCTTAACAAGCACTATGACCGATATCGGCTAAGGGGGAGACCGACGATGGTTAAGGTGACCGGCATGTCGGTAGGGGAAATTTGGTGGTAATTAAATAAAAGTAGTTTTGGACTTCTCTGTGATTGCACAGAGGATGAAGGGAGGATGGTTGGGTTTGTAATAATTCAAGGAGACTTAGGAATGCATAGAGGTTAGGTATGGAGAGCCAGAAGGTCGTGGGTGGTTGGATGGGTAGATTGGTAAGAAGGTGGGGATGGAGGAATGCAAGAAGGAATAAGATGTAATAACAAAAGATAATGAACCTACACTTTAAGCAAGTACAGAATGATGAAAATCAAATACACTTACTTGCATTTGCAGGTCTGGTAGGTGAAGGAAGGAAGTGGTTGATCCGTGAAGAAATTTTATGGTCAATGCCATGGAAATACTTCCTAGAGTGTTCGTGAATATTCTAATGCCTTGGGATGAGCATCGGTGTGCTTTTTGGGCCTGTGGTTGAGTATATCCCATCGTCTGGATGTTGAGAAGTCTCTTGATTCATGCTTGAATGCAATAGAACTCTCTGAACTCAAAAATGACCAACCTCGGTAAAGAGTTGTAAAAGGGTATATAAGGTAACCGATGATGGTTAAGGTGATCGGTCGGTTGAGGGATAACCAGCATCGGTTAAGGTGGGAAATCCTAGGTTTACCAAAAATAGGTAGATCTTTACTATTTTTGGTGTGCTCTTGATTGAGTCCACTTAGGGAAGTGGAGTTCACGTGAGAGAAGGTAGGAAGGTCATAGAAGAAGTCCAATTAGGTTTTTGGAAGAAGTCTAGTTAGTTAGGTTGGTGACTCAACATTGGGAGTGATGACTTAGTGTTGAGAGTGATGACTTGGTCACTGTGAGTTAAATGCCCCTGGAATGGGTCCAGGGTGAGGTGTCTAGGTGATGTGTAAATTAACTTAATTAAAGTAATTAAATTAATTAATAATGTGAGGATGAACATTAATTCAATTATAAGTAATTAAATTAATATGAATGAATGTGGGGTAAAGGGGTCATGGTTAGGTGAACATGTTACGTTAATTGATTAAAGGGGACCAAGGGGAGTGTGACCCAAATTTGGTGTCTACATTTCCCCTTTTTTCATGTAGCTTGTATTGATAAGTGACACCGAAAAAAAATAGGAATTTGGTGCTCCTAGGTATGAGTGAAGGTTAGGTTTGCCCCAAGTGTGGGTGGAGGTGATCCCCTCAAACCAGAATGATGAGATGTTAAACAGAGTTGGTGAGTGGTTTGATAAATGGGTAAGTGATGAAAATGAGGGTAGGTGGGTGTAGGTAAGGGTATGGTCATTTTGGGTAATGGGTAATGGTCAATGGGTAATGGGTAATGGTCATATTGGGTAATGGGTAATGGAAATCGAACACACACACATGTATAGATTGTGATATGGTACTAGGTGGAAGAGCTTGTAAACTCTACATTGTCAAAAGGGTGATAGGTTTATCAAACAAGGTTGAAGTGATTTAGGTATCCAAGGTATAGGATATGGTCATGAAGCACAACAAGGTGTAGGTGTAGGAATGGGTAATAGGTTTTTTTCCATGGCACCAAAGGTATGGTTGGGATAAACATCACATCATTAGGCAAGGTAAAGGTCATCATTAGGCTAAACAAACATGGGTAAAAACATCAAGGTATATAAGAGTACACAAATTCAAATGTCACAAAAAAAGTGGTTGGTTTAGGTAGGGTATGTTGGGTAGGGCATAGGTAAGGCTGAGGTATAGGTAAATAACAAGTCCCTAAATGTAGTTAAGGAAATGTACAGGTAGTGTAGGCTTGTGGAGTAGGGTGTAATAGGTATTGGTAAGGTCAAAAGTTGTTGGATCAATAATGGTTTTTAGGAAAAATAGGCATGGGGTGGGTCAAATGGGCATGTCAGGTGACCGATGTGGTTATGGTGTAACCGACATCGGTTGGCTAGGGCATGACATGATGACCGACATGTTGGTCATGTCGATTTGGGGCTAAAAAGAAAAATCCATGTTTTACGGATTCATTTTGACTTTTCCACTTTTAGAAAATGACAGAGAGAAGTTGAGGAGTAGAAAATGAACAGTATGAGATGAGATGAGTTGAGTTAGCAAGCCATGTAGTAGGTGATTGGCATTTGATTGGTGGGTCCATGAGATCTATTTGATTGATTGATTGGTTTGGAGGTGAGGAGTTGATTTTGGCATGGAAGAGGTGGGAGAGGGATTGGGTGGACCACCAACATGTAGTGGTGATTAGACATGCCACCATGGAGATGACACCGCGGAGATGATTAGAGGTAGGAGACAATATGAATCCCTCATTTGGTTGAAAATAGTATTGTTGAAATTATTTTTGGTTAAAAATTTGGGTGGGATTTGAATTTTAAAAATTGTGGGTAAAAATGAAGGAAATGAGGGTGGGAAGGTCAATGTAGGTTAAATAGGGTTGGGAAATGAAGCTAGGATAGGTTTGGGTGGGTTAGAGTAGGTTTTTAGGTCAGTTTTTTTTGTGAATTTTGAGAATGGGGGATGGGTTTTTTGGTTTTGATAACATGAAAGAGACCGATGATGGTTAGGGGTTGGTGACGACGAGTTGGCTTTTTTGGCATCATCGGTCGGTCCAAGGTCTAGGTGACCCACGGTCGAGAAAGGGACCGATGATGGTCAAGAAGACCAGATGATGTCAATCAAGCAATGGATGATGATGGTTAAGGTTAAGAGTAAATAGGTGAAAGAAGGGCTAGGTAGGAAAGTAAAATAGGTGAGGAAGGGGTAGGTGAAGATTTATGTAGAGGGAAGAGGGTAAAATGTTATTTTGGTGAGGTGGGATAGGTAAGTCGGTGAAATGAACTAAGATAGTGGGTAAATGATGATAAGGGAAATATAGGTGTGTAGGTGAATTAGGTAAAGGGGGTAGGCATGATTGATGTGGTTGGGCATTGGGTGGTGGGTAATAGGTGATTTGAGGTGGTCAAGTCTTGACAAGGTTGTGTTGGATGATGTAGGTGAGAGATCAACTGAGGATGTGGGATAAAGTACCACCCCTACTAGTATAGATGTGCCTAGCATGACCATGGAGGAGTGGGAGCACATGACCGAGGTTGGACTTAGTGTGATCCGATGCTATAGGTGTATAGCCCGGATCATAGTTTGATGGTCACTCTCATCGATAGATGGGATTCTCATGACCAATACCTTTCACTTACCGATGGGAGAGATGATTGTCACCTTGGAGGATGTATATAGGATCTATGGCTTCCTATTTTGGGGAGCTAATATATTCCATTTCATTAGAGGCATCAAGTGGAGCGATAGTGGTTATATTTGGTGAGGCGATGGGTGAGATGAGGTATCACAAGTGTGAGTCTCACTTATGGAGATATGTATGCAGCCTATCCACAGGAGACTAGGCTATCTATGTTGATGATGGTGGTAGTTGGATGTTTTACATTGCCAGATTCTGAGGGTGGTAGGTTTCCATGAGCACTGATGGGGGTGTTATAAGATATGATCGAGGAGTGGATACACTTTTCTTGGGCACCAACTTTCCTAGTTTAATTATATAGGGAGCTATGGGCCTATGGGAGATTGAGGAGATTTGGTATGTGTTGTACTTATTTATTACACTTGTTGGGCATACGAGCACATCATGTGTGTGTGCACCCAATTGGTTTTCCATGACATGATTGGTTTGGGGTGGCTTTCTTAGAGTTGGTTTTAGATGATGGGTACTAGTCGGTTTTGGATAACCGAGGGTGGCGAGGGACACATATGATGTGTCATACTATAGGAAAGTGATTGGAGGGCCTTTTAGTTGATATTGTGTGGAGACCATATGTGGACTATCCATCCTATAGAGGCATGGTTGAGGAGTTAGAGGAGCTTCAACTACTGAGATGGATACAGGGGTGGGTGGGCCGGGGAGCATGAGATGATCCCATGTGGATAAGGTCGATGACAATAGTTTGGATTATGATAGGATGTGCCCCCACCTTTCCCATAGTACCACAAGAGATGATGTGGAGAGACCCATGTCTCCACCATGTCCAAGTGTTCGACATAGGCAGGAGGAGAAGGTGGTAGATAGATGGATTGATGATGTGGGTGTCATTGATGGATATAGGTAGTGGTGGGACAACACACTACTGGGTGGCACACCATCGAGGCTAGGAGAAGCCAGATTTAGCCATTGTCATAGTGTAGAGGGATACTTTATAGGGTCAGGTGGCCACCCTTCAGCACAAATTATAGGGTTATAGGGACAACTCACATAGGGTCAGAGGCACATGTAGCCACTTTATAGGCTAGGTGATGGCCCTATAGGCCCAAGTAGCACAAGGATAAGTGCCACACACAGGGTGAGATGGGGATGGGAGGACATGTAGCCCCCTACATGCACAAGTGGCTGGTTTACAAGGTCATTTGGCCACTACACAAGCATAGGTTGTGGCCTTACATGCCCAGTTGTAGCATAGGTATAGGTACCCCCAAGCCCAGGGATAGGGTCCCATATTATAGGCACCTACACCAAGACAGAGTCCCATGGCACAGGCAGGAGGGAAGGCCTCGAGGATAGGGGCCGAGGCCATTATTAGCAAGGGTAGAGTTCACAAGTTGTAGTGAGACCCATGGCACCACCACCACAGACTATGTCGATGGTGAGGTTTAGGATGCCCTGAATGAGGCTTGCTACTATTAGGATCATTTGATACTTTCATGGTATAGATGTTCCCTCATATGCCAAGTATAGAGCCTAGTAGGCAGCCAGTGAGTGGATGAGATCCAAGACTCATAGTTCAGGGAGCATAGGGGGCCATCGAGCCCATGGATAGGGGAGAGGGAGAGGTTATGAGTTTTGGAGCCATGCCCAGTGAGGGCCAGGAGGAGATCGGACCGAGACCCATGGAGGGTGGAGAGATGTTGATAGGGTGGAGTGGTAGGTAGGGAGGAGGAGATAGGTGAGACTGGACAGGAGGATATCAGGTGGGGTGATGATTAGTCACTATATGTGACATTATATGATCATTGTGATTTTGATATATATATATACCACCTGTGTGCTAAAGACGTGAGATTGTATATGAGATTTTTTGAGATACTTGTATTTATTTGTATCTATGTATATATGTATTGATACATAGACTCTCCCATTTATATAGTTTATGATGTTGATTGGATGGATGATGTACTTTTTTAATTTCCATTTTTATTGTGTATTGATGGAAACTAGGTGAATTAGGCATGATTGAGTCGAGGTCATGTAGGCATGATTGAGTTTAGGTAGGCATGATTGATTTAGGTGATTTAGGCATGATAGGTAGTAGGTAGGTCATATAGGCATGATGGAGTTTAGGTGAGGTATAGGCATGGTGGAGTCAGGTGAGTTAGGCATGGTGGAGTAGATAGGTATGGATGGAGTTAGGTTATTTAGGCATGATGGATTTTAGGTATTTAGGCATGGTGGAGTTAGGTGATTTAGGTGATGAGGTATAGGTATGGGAGTTTAGTGAGTTAGGCATGATTTGGTCATGTTTTTGGGTTTGATTTAATTTCCAAGTTATTGTATTATGGAAAATAAATGATGATGTATATGTATGTTGTGGTGTAAATTTCAAATATTTGATATTATGGAAATGTGAAATGATTGATGTATGATATGGTGATGTTATAAAATGGTAAATATGTATATTTTATGATTGTTTAATTTCCAAGTTTTTTGTAAAATGGAAAAACTAAGGTAGAATGTGAATATAAAGGGGGAAAATTGGTTAGGGGAAAGAGTGGCTGAGCTAACCTCCAAGGGCCCCATGCCCTCAGAGTGTTCCTACATAGCCCTGATGAAAAGGGGCCTCAGGCCGATGTAGTTCTCCCATAAGCTAGGGAAGAATATGATGAGGTAGAGGAATGGGTTGGTAGGTTTTAGGCATGATTGAGTCTAGGTCATTTAGGCATGGTTGAGTTTAGGTCATTTAGGCATGGTTGAGTTTAGGTCATTTATGGTTTGGTTAGGTCATGAGCATGGTTGAGTTTAGGTTGTTTAAGCATGGTCGAGTTTATGTTGTTTAGGCATGGTTGAGTCTAGGTCAGTTAGGTATGGTTGAGTTTAGGTCATTTAGGCATGGTTGAGGTTATTAGGGTGAATTTTAGGCAATGGTAAGCATGTTATGGTGAATAGATATGGGTGATTTTGGTGGAAAAGGAATTCCTAGAATGTAGGTGTCAAAGGTTTGGTCATGTAAAGGAGAATCAATAAGTAAGAAAAAGGTGAATGGTTAGAGGAGACAAAAGTCCACCTAATTGATAAGAACCCTGATGAGTCTATCATACCAAATATTGGCTTATGAACATAAGACCCTAAAAGGTGTTGCATGATTGACTATTCTATGGGTGAAGAAGGTCACATGATCATGAAATGTCACATTTGTGGCATGTCCCTTGAGTAGGTGGAAGGTTAGAAAGGAAAGGTGGTGAGGTGAAAGAAGGTTGGTTTAGCGTAACTTGGTGTGTGACAACATGCCTTTTTGGCAAGAGACCCAAGATCAAAATAGGCAAGTCCATGATGAAAAAAGTTATCTTTTTATTTTTTCTTTTATTTTTATAGGATGATGATCAATGTGGGAAGTCTATGTGGGATGAGTAGAGTATCTCCTTGAGGTCTTCATGAATTTGATCGATGTGGGAAGCTTCAAAATATTTTTATTTTATTTTTTGCAAGAATAGTCTTTTTTTGTGATAGACTATGTACAGTATGGCTAGCTTTGTATAGTTTTCCTTCGAGGGAGAAGTCTATTTATAGCAACAAGATAGAAAGATTAGATGTCCTTTTTGAGGGAGTCATCTTTTTTGCAAGAAGTTTGACTCAAGGAGTTTGAATTTGAAAATCCCATATATTACTTTTTGAATTTTTTTTTTGGACTTTTAGGTCATGGACAAGACTATAGAGGATAGGCTCTTTTATGAAGACAAAACCATAGCACATAAGGGTTAGCTATGAAAGATGGGTTTTAAGTGATGAATGACCATGGGATTCCATCTTGAAAAAAGATGAAAAGTATCCATGAGAATCATGCCATGAGTAGAGTTCATGGTACTCATATTAAAGATAAGGTTGAAAGGTGATGGGTAATCACATGATTCTTGTTTAGTCATTGATCCTTAAAATAGGTAAGTGGAAGGTGAATGGTGCTCAAGGGACAAGCGTTTAATAGACATAAGGTGATCTAGGACTTGATTCAACAATAGAATGGTTGAAGATGCAAGGCATTGAGGGGCTCAGGTTTGGGTTTACCTTTGAGTGAAGACAAATGATAAGCACCTGATCCATAGGTATGAGTAATGATATAGGGTCCAAGCCAATTAGGAGAAAAATTTCCCCATTTACTTTTTTCTCTTTTTTACATGTTGATTTTCCTTTAGGATGAGGTCACCGACCTAGAAGGTTCATTCATGGACATGTTTATCATAGGCACATTTGATATGTTTTTGGTAGATTTGGAGGTGATCGAGAGCATTGAGATGACAATGTTCATCTAATAACTCGAGTTGTGCCAAACGGTCCTGGTGAAAATCATCATCATTGTTGAGCATATATTTGAGTGAGATACGAAGAGATGGAATTTGGACTTTGAGAGGTAGGATAAGCCTCTATACCATAGACCAAAGAGAAAGGCATGGCAAGTAGTTGAGGTATGAATACTAGTGCGATAAGCCCATAAGGAAAAAGGAATGTGTGTGTGTGCCAATCCTTTCCAGTATCATCAACTACTTTCATAAGAATTTTGTTTAAGGTTTTGTTGGTTGATTCAGCTTGGCCATTTGTTTGAGGGTAATAAGGTGAAGAAAAATTGAGTTGAATGTCGAAGGCATCACAAGAGTTTTCGTAGGGTTTTGTTTTTGAATTGTTTTCCATTATCAGTGATGAGGTGGATGAGGAACACCAAAGAAAAATGATGTGATGGTTGATGAATTCACATATTTTCTCAGCTTTTGTAGAAATGAGAGGCATGGCTTCCACCCATTTAGTGTAATATTTGGTAGTGGTAATAATCCATTGATGATGTTGGGAAGAATGAGGATTGATCTCTCCAAAAGATCCAAACCCCATTGAGAGAAAGGCCAAAGGTCTCGTGTGACCTGTAAGGTGTGACTAGGGGTGTGATGAAGATTAGCATGTTGTTGACACTTCACACAACACTTGACATAGTCACAACAATCATGGTTTAGGGTTGGCTAGTAATAGCCCAAGTGAAGAATGCATTTAGTGATAACTAAACCACTAAAGTGACCCCACAAATCCCATCATGAACTTCCTTGATGGTGTAGGGAATTTCAGAACTTGTAAGGCATCGTAAGAGGATACCATCAAAGCCATGTTTATAAAGAAGACCACCCATGATGACATAGCGAGAGACACTTTTTAGAAAGGCTCGTTGTCCATTGTGAGTAAGATCTAGAGGAAGAATGAAAGGGAAAGGTAGTCAAAAAACTACTTATACCAAAGGTCACGTGGGTCAGTTTCAATGGTTCGACAAGGTTGACATCTCAAAATAGATAAGAAGGTGATTACAACCTTTGTACTGGTGACAAATATTTTTGAGTCGGAGGGTGAAGGGGATTTGAGAAGCAAGATAAGCCATGGTGTCTACAAATTTATTAGTGGAACGGGGTGGTTTGAAGTTCATAATGGTCAAAGGTAGTCAAAAGTATGTCAACATGATGCTTATACTTTTGAAGTATCTCGTTACAACACTGGTATATACCATTAACTTGGTTTACAACCAGTTGGGAATCACCAAAGATATTAATTGATTTAACATCTAAGGTGATGGTGGTTTGAAGACCTAATACGAGTGCTTCATATTCGGTGATATTGTTAGTACAATCAAAATCTAGTTTGAAAGATAATGGCATAGGCTCACCATCAAGAGGAATGAGGATAACTCAGCACCACCCCCACACTGACATTTGGAACCATCAAAGAATAAGGTCATCTGGTAAATGGTATCATCAAAGAGAGGGTAGCGATGGATTCATCTGGGAAATCAAAGTTAGAGGATTGATTTCTAGAGAGAGTGTATCTGCAAGTTGGTTAGTGATGGTTTGTCCTTTGATAGATTTTTGATGGGTGAATTCAAGGTCTAGGTCTACAAGAAGCATGAGCCAATGTGCAACACGTTGATGTTGGTAGGGCTTAGTGTACATGTAATGTAAGGGGTTAGTATTGGTGACAAAAAGGTTTTGTGGTTGAGTAGGTAATGGAGAAGTTTAGTGGTGACAAAAACTAAGGCTAAGAAAAGTTTTTCGGCATGTGAGTATATCTAGTTTCATAGTCCAAAATCATATGACTTATATAATAAACCATTTGTTCCATGTGTTGTTCATCATGATGAGCGAGCATGACACCCAATGAATGATCAATAGAGAAATGTAAAGGTAAAATGGTTGGTCATCCTTAGGTGGAATGAGCACATGTGGTTGGAGGAGGTATTTTTTAAGGTGTCAAAGGCTTTGTGGCATTCATCATCCCATTTGAAGGAGACATCCTTTTGAGGAGATGATGAAATGGGTGCAAATGGTCGAAAGCTACAAAATAAAATGACAAATAGATTACAACTTGCCTTGAAAAATATGAAGTTGACGAAGGTTAGTGGGTGGAGGAATTTTGAGAATAGCCTTGATTTTAGTGGGATCAACTTCAATGCCACACAAAGAAATGATAAAACCAAGGATCTGTCGAGAGAGATCAACGAGACACACTTCTTAGGTTGAATTCCAACACAATACTTAATGAGATGGTTGAAGATGACCTTAAGGATTATAAGGTGTTTGGCCAGATGTTTGGATTTGGCAAGAAGATCATCAATGTAATCTTCAATATATGATGCATAATGTCATGAAACATATAAGTCATGTCCCACCGATATGTAGAATGAGAATTTTTAAGGCCAAATGGCATGACACGATAGCAAAGGTCCCCAAGGAGTGATGAAGGTAGTTTTTGTTGATCTTTCGAGGCAAGTAATATTTTCTTATAACCCGAGAAACCATCCATGAGTGATAGGAACAATGTTAGAGATCCATTGGGGATATTCCTTTTGAATGTGAATTTTAGTGAGATAAAATAGATAAGGTTAAAGGGTCAATGAAGAATACCTATTATTACGTTAGTCTACGCGCATTTCTCGATTTCCAATCTAGGCCGATTGTGTGAGCTTAGGAGGAACTACCTATAATACAAAGCAAGACCATAAGATACAGTTAATAGAAAAATTTAGTGGACTACCTAGCATGAGATAGATCTAGGAAGTGTGATACTTCCTCAACGGTTTTCAATCCACTGATATATAACTCAATATAAAATAACTAAACATGTAAATAAAATAATCTAATGCTAGTGTTCTGATTTAGGTGTCTCAGACTACTATCCATGTCAATCCAATTAAATTCTTGATAACTACACTGGTGAAGGTCTGGGTCAGGTTACAGGTTAGGCAAGTGGTTTGAGGGTCACAAATGGGGTCTGGGTAAGATTTGGTGAAGTTTTGGTTGATTTTGGGTGATTAGGAAGCTTGCTAGTCTAAGGTAGTTTTATCAGGCACATAGACCAATCTTTGGCTAGGGTGGATGATGTCGATATAGGTATGACCAATGATAGTTTAGGATGACTGGTATTAGTTACTATGGGAAATGGAAGAATGTTAAAAGTGGGTGTCCAGGCTCTCTCTGTATCTACAGAGAGTTGGGAAGGTTTGTTGTGAGGTTATAGGTGGGGTATCATTTTGGGTGAGGTTTTGTGAGGTTTTGGGAGGTTCGGTGAGATATGGGGTAATTTTGGGTATACTAAGGGTTGATTGGGCCTAGGGAAGCTTAACAAGCACTATGACTAATATCAACTAAGGGGGAGACCGATGACGATTAAGGTGACCAGCGTCGGTAGGGGAAATTTTGTGGTAATTAAATAAAATTAGTTTTGGAATTGTCTATGATTAAATAGAGGATGAAAGGGGATGGTTGGGTTTGTAATAATGCCAAGGAGACTCATGAATGCATAGAGGCTAGGTATGGAGAGCCAGAAGGTCGTGGGTGGTTAGATGGGTAGATTGGTAAGATGGTGGGGATGGAGGAATGTAAGAAGGAATAAGATGTAATAACAAAAGATAATGAACCTACACTTTAAGCAAGTACATAAGGATGAAAATCAAATACATATACTTGCATTTTTAGGTTTGGTAGGTGAAGGAAGGCAGTGGTTGATCCATGAAAAATTTGTGGTTGGTGTTACGGAATTGCTTCCCAGTGTTCCCTTGAATATTATAATGCCCCGGGATGAGCATCGGGTGTTTTCTTGGGCCTTTAGTTTAGTATATCTCATCATCTGGATGTTGAGTAGTCTCTAATTTATTCTTAAATGCAATATAACTCTCTAAACTCAAAATGACCAACCCTTGAGAAAGAGTTATAAAAGGGTATATAAGGTAACTAATGATAGTGAGGGTGACCTAACATCGGTTGAGGGATAACCAATATCGGTTAAGGTGGGAAATCCTAGGTTTACCAAAAATAGGCACATCATTACTATGTTTGGCATGCTTTTGATTGATTTTGCTTAAGGAATTGGATTTCATGAAAGAGAAGGAAGGAAGATTATATAAAGAGTCCAGACGCACCCAAAATTGCATGTGCTACATTGTCAAAAAATGGTTACAAAAGTTCCCAATGATGATTCATGTCCTTTAAGAAGGTGTTCAAGCTTTAAAACCCATTTGCAATGTATATTTTTAGCTTTTACATCCTTACTTAGCTTTTCCATGCTTTCTTCCAGCTTCCCACTTCATTTTGTGCATGTTTTTGCCTTTAGTGTCGGGACCACTTCCCAGGCAGGGCAGTGATCCTGGGACCACCTCCCAAGCTTGGGCAGTAGTCGTAGGGCCACCTTTCAATCTTGGGTGGCAGTCCTAGGACCGCCTCCCTGCATAGGGTGATAGTCTTGAACACTTTTTCCAGAACTCTTCATGTATATTTTTGACACGGGACACTTCACTTAACTCAACTTTTAGCATGCATTTTTCATTTGTGAACCAAATTTCCTATAAATAGTCTTATTTGCATGGTATTCCTTCCCTCTTCTATTTTAAATATATTTAATTGGTTGAATTACCTCTTCTTGTCTTGTGCATGAAGGCACCTCCCATCCTCCATTCTTATATATTCCATGTTTGTGTTCAAGCAAAGGAGGGCCTGAGAATTTTGTGTATCTTGCATTTTATTTTTGTTATGATCTTGCTAGGAATTTCATAGCCAAGCTTTGATTTGTTGTGCTATCTCTCTTCTACTTGCATTGCATCCAAACTACCATAAATTTGTCATTGCTTAAGCACCATTTTCCTACTATTGTTCTTGTAGTCCCAATCCCTTGGACTCATATGGGCACACAAAGAAAGAAGGGACAAAGGACAAATTACTACACATCTGGATTTACCTCTGTTATGTGAATTCCATGTTGGATTTTTTGTTTGATTTCCTTCATTCTTATAATTTATCATTGTTACATCATATCAAATAGAGTAGAAATCAATTTCCTTTCATTTGTAAGTAATTAGTTAATTTCCAAGAGGGTTTGAATCTTTCATAGCAACCCCGGTGATGGATCCCCTTCTTCCTATCCCTGTGGATATGAAGGAGAGAATATCTATAGGAGGTTTTCTACATATCATAGATCATTTGTAAAAGTTATTGTTTTAAGTTAGTTTAGTTTCAATACACTCAACACAGGTGAATAACCACACCGAGTTATCTCTATTGTTTAGTTTTAGTGTAGAAGTATATTTTAATTATTTGGAATAGAAGAAAATTGTTGTGTGTGATTGTAATATTTCAGTTTTGTGACCTGTTTTGATTAGTTTCCTCTCAGCAGTAACATAGATTGTTAATTTCATTCAGTTTACATGGAAACTTCAAACTAGTTTAGTGCTTAGATCCAATTTAGGTAAATAAACCATAGGGAATTTATGCTACCCGTGCATAGCCTCTAAATCTCCTCTTTTCAACTCAGATACCAGGAGATCACACTACTAGATCTTAGTCATTGATCCTCCTATAGTTAGCCACACACATTCAACATTGGCTGCTCCAGCACGACCTCGGGGGGTCGAGTGTGGTTGAATATCACGTGTTCATTTTCATCCATACAAATTGGTGAACCAGACTTGAATGATTAATTCCTTCTTATTTCCTTTCCTTTCATTAACATCACCTCTCCATTTCTTTCCCTATTTTAGTAGGTATTTTATACTTTCTAAAATATTTTTGGAAGAGATTTTGGTGGGCCATTTATCTCTGATAGATATTACACCAATGTGTAACCACAATAGACCCCTTCTCTTTCGAGATGCAGCAACAATTACACAAGATCAATGTTCAAACCTCCCCTAGTTACAATTCAAACCCCATTAGCTATGTACGGATGGAGGAGGTTGATCAACCATTAGACATGTAATACGGTCAACCCAATATAAACCACGTTGTTATCACAAATGGAATAGGTTCTTACCATAGGGTCTTGTCAAGACCTCACATTGCCATGCAATCAATAGAGGATGATCTATTTGCATGAATAGCTAATCCTCTTCATCAAATAGATGAGTCTTTGGATAGAATGAAGGCCACAACCTCTGATATTTTGAATACCTATCCCAAGATTCTTATTTCGAGGAAGACAAGAATTATAACACTGAACAATTCATGATAGGGTATCATGAGCCTACTCAATCAAACCCTATGCCACAGGCACCCCAATAAGGGACTCAATCCTCTCCCAATGATCTCATTTCTACTTTAGTAGGGAGAATTAGAGAACTAGAAATTGCCCAGACTTCACAACCAACACATGTAGTAGGGAAAAACACATGGTATCTAGTTGATAAAGAAAGGATACATCCCTTCCAATGAGAAACCAACACAATATCATATATAACAAGGTTATCCAATTCATTCAAATCCAAGTGATATTCTCATAGGGTTAGACACACTAGGGATGGGTCCTCATCCTTTTCAAGCTTATCCTACGCAAGGGTTGGCTAGAAGTGCGTTCTTGAATTCCACCACAACAAGCAATGTGATGTTCCCTAGTTTTATGCCCGCTAGTCCATATCCTGGAGCTATCCCACCTTACATGCATATGTATTCAAAAAATCCCCAGATGGACCCATATACCATTCTTTCTCCCTACATGCCATATCAAGGGACCCCATACGTTCCCATCAATGCTTATAGTGCAGCTTATCTAACTCAATCTCCTCCACCTCCTTATCAAGGATCTTTAATGGTGGAATCTTACGCAATGGGTACATACGTTGAGTACTTAAAGGAGCCTCTTGACTTTACCATATGTGGTGTCATGATTCCACGATCATTTCTATATCTTCCAAAATTTAAGGGAGAAGGAGACCTGAATGCTCATATCAAGGCCTATGCTACTACTATTAGGGAATTGTTTCCTTGGGATGTTGTAGTGGCTAAGATATTTCCAAAGACTCTCGAAGGAATCGTATTGGATTAGTATTACCATATTCTATAAGCTTCTATACATTCCTTTAAACATCTCATTTATGAGTTCATCAAAGCATTTGACATGAACAAGTTGTTACGTATAGGGATTAGGGAGTTCCTGCATATTAGACAGGAGCAAAATGAATCTGTCACCCATTTCATCCAGAGATGGTGCCAAGTTCTCTATTCCTCTACAAGTGCACCTAACATGGACTGAATGGAACTTTGTGATCTTTTCCTTCACTCGCTCAATCGAGAGACTAAGGAGGAGGTCCAAAATTTTCCTTTCCATAGTTATGAGGAAGTATTGGAAGGTGTGCTTCAGATTGACTAAGCTACCATAGATAGTGGGCATAAAATCTATGGTACCAATGGGAAATTGGTATCCCCAAGTCAAAGTAATGAAAATTATCAAAACAATTGTGCAAACAACTAAGGGCCTAAGGTTGTGAATTGCAATCATGGTTCTACCACAAATAGTGCTACTAATCAAGCCAAAAATATTGATTTTCCAAAAAACGGAAACACTAACAATAACAACAACTTGGGCAATCAAATAGGCCTTAGCATTATGTCTTCTATTAACACAGTCGATGTAAATTGTCCTTTGCAAAAAACAAAATCAAACCCAAGGCCCAAACCAATATCAAAACTCTGGCCAAGGGGCAATGAATCATGGTTTTAACAACCAATTTAAAAACTACAACTCGAGGTTATAACCAACAACAACAAGACTCTTATCAAAGACCAAGAAATTACGACCCTAACCTATATTGTGGTTTCCATAAGGTTCAACGTCATGATGATAGGAATCTCCATGATTGCAACAAGTTTTTGTAAAGACTTACTAAAAACCAAAGGCAATTCTTTGTAGATATGTTCCTATAAAATCCTAAAACAAACTTGCAATATGACTATACATGACATGTAGCTCCTCAGAATGCTAATGTGAGCATATTTTGAGATCCGCTCCCTACACATCCTAAAAATTTCAAGGTGAATTCACAAAACACAAATAAAGGCATTCCTATAGGAAACAATGACTATGAAGCCTTAACTTCCAATAACCCTTGAGTCACTCCTAACCTTAGTTCAAATGATAACACAAAAATCTTGGGATTAGTTGAGCTAGAGGTTGAGCGTGAAATTAATGCAACAACTTAGACGAAGGAGTATGTTTCACAACCCCTTCCTTCTCTTTCCTTCCCACAAGATGATGTTCCTATAATCACAAATCTAGTAGGATCCTATGATTTAATATCGGATTTGAACAAGACCTTTCTCGAGATGAAGAATTCACCTATGCATCATTTTGTGTTGCTCAATGCACTAGGTCTTGATCATCTAATCCATGTTACGCCACCTCTTAGTGCTCAAATAAATCATATTGACTTTGACATACATCCTCTAGGATAAAATGATAGGGATATTGGGTTTGTTTTTGATATAGACAAGATGCCATCGATGTGAAATCACTGAAGAGGTGATCTTGCCTTATTTTTACAAGTATAGGTTTATAACAATTGCATTAAGAGAGCTATGATTGATGACGAGGCTGCTATAAATTTGGTTCCCTTCTCTTTCTTTGCAGAAGTTGGGATATGGAGAGAAAATTTATCCTCTACAAGAAATATCGATAGGAAACATCTTAAAGAGACCTCGATTGGAACCATAGTTTTTCTAGTCACACTGGTCCAAAACCATCTTGACAAAGTTTTATGTTATCAAGGAAATAAGTTATAACATGATCCTCGGGAGACCCTAGATTCATCAAATGAATTTTATCCCTTCAACCATGTTCTAGGAGATTAGATTCCTCCATTTGGGGAAGGTCTTCATCACTCAAGGGGATCCTAAGCCCTTCGATATACACTTAGAAAACATCAAGAATAAGAAAGGATTCTATACAGAGTATGAACTTCCTGTGAATCAATTGAATAAACCACCTCCAACAAAAGAGTTATTCTCGGTCACCCTAGACATTCCAAAGGTTGAATTCATTGACCTAAAAACATTTGAGGTGGAAAAAATAGATAAGGGTAAATGAATATTTGTGGAAACAATTGATGTCTACTAAAACCATTTTAGGAATTATGAAACTTTTAGAGAGTGACTATCGATCTTCCTCCCATTTGAACCATAAGGGATGGGTAGTATTCTCGGTTAAGCATATCTTCCTCCGATGACCTAGGTCTAGGTGTAAACATGATAGCATTAACAAACAAAGAAGGTAAATTTGAAATTAAAATGATGCCCATCAAAACCTTCTTTGAGGTTTGTTTTATTATAAACCCTAGTTTCAACCCACGTGAATTTGAAACTAAGTTTGTCATATCCATGGGGCAAGGCCTCATCATTCAAAAAGATTTACAAGTGAACATAATGCTCCACATAGGAAACAAGACTAAGTAGCATAGTCATGCTCACCCACACACCATTTCTCGAGAACATGATAAAGAGGCGTATAAACACCTCTTTCAGAAAAATGATTTTAATGATTGGACATAAACACTTCTTAGAAAGGGTTGTAAGTTTAAACCCGAATGGTAGGCCCTTGTCAAGAGAATGGAAATTTTGAGGATAATAGTTCTCCATTGTGTACTTTTAGGGGTGAATAATTCTATATTCATCAACTCTCTTCACCTAAGACATCAAGACATGTAGTTTCACTTGCATTTCCACATGTACATTACTACATATGCATTGCATTTTCATCTTCCGATTCATTTTGTAAAATATTTGATCAAGGGATTTATACTTATATCAATTCCTAAAAACTTTTGAAAACATTGGCAAAAAATTCAAATCATATCTCTTCAAATATTCATAGTATCATCAATTATTTCTTAATCATTTCACTAGTTCAAGAAAGATAATACAAAGTTTTGACCATGATCATACCAAGGTCTCTGCATACTTGGTTCTCGCTTTTATACTATCTTTCTAGGTTAAGTGTTTTTTCCTATAGTCTATTCTAGAAGGTTCATGGTGTCACATATATCCCATTAAAATATCTTTGGAAATAAGAACATACTAAACATTTTTCCTAGATGAGTAAGTCAAATGCAATTCAATAGAAAAAAATTATTTTACATATTTATTTTCCCTACTAACCTTCAGTGTTAAGCTTGCATCTCTTATTGGTGATGTAGGGTTGGGAAAGGAGAGAAATGTGCTTACTCACCTATTCCTTGTCCATAGTGATAAGACCATGATTCTTCCTGGTAGCATGGGGAAAAGGGTAGGAGGTCTCGTTGATAAACTTGAAAGTTACAAATAATTCACTCAAATACTTTGTGAATAAATAAATAAATAAAAGTGAGTTTAAGATAAGGTGATCCTATATTTCCCTTTCTTTTCATTATTATGGTTGATACCCTTAGCAGAGCTCTAAATAAGGCTACCGAGGATGGTAGAATTAGAGGTATTTCTACCGTTGTCAACCATAACAGATTTTCTCACCAGAATTTTGTTGATGACACTATGTTGGTTGGTGTTGCTTCTATCCCAAAGGCCAAGGAATTCAAATAATTAATGAAGGATTATGAGGAGGCATCTGATCAATTGATCAATTATGGGAAAATCTCAGTCTTCTTTATCAATACCCCTGAAAGAAGAAGCAACAAAATTGTTGGTATTCTTGGTTGTGCTTCTAAAACTCTCCCAACTCAGTATCTCGGGATGCTTATAGGGGTGGAAAAACCTAATAATGCTGAATGGAATTTCTTAATTGATAGATTCCTGAAGAAACTTGAAGGATGGAAAGGGTCGCTGCTATCTCAAGCTGGAAAAGCCATTCTTCTCAAATGCTCGATTCAGAATTTACCTGTTTATACAATGTCTATCTACATGTTACCCTCTGAGGTTGCTAGCAAGCTGGAAAGCATACAAAAAATATTTCTATGGAGTGGCTCTGAATCTAAAGACAAAATTCCTCTAATTTCCTGGGAAAAGGTTTGTGCTCCCAAAAAAACTTGGTGGTCTTGGTATCAGAGATTGGACCAAAATGAATAAATCTATGATGTCAAAAATGAGTTGAGACTGATTAAGGAAGAGAGTGTTTGGACTAGTACTATAAGAAGGAAATACTGGCCTAAACTGTCTGCTAACAAATGGTGCTTCAGCACCCAGAACGCTAATGTCTCTTCTTGTTTCTGGAAATCTTTAAACTAGGATAAACATGTTGTCTCTGAGGGAAACAAATGGTTTGATTGAAATGGGTTAACCATTAAATTTTGGAAGGAAAAATGGTTAGAGGACCTTCCCCTCAAGGCAATTTACCCTACAGTCTATATAGATTCTATGACCAATTATAGAACCAAGGTCAAATATTTCTTCAATTTAGATGATCCTTTTTGGACAATGGAGAACCATAGCTCTAGATCATTCTAATATCATTGATATTTCTTCTCTTAACAGTAGATTAAGAGGAGTTATTATTAATAAAGAGAATCGTGAAGAGGATAGTAGTTACTGGTCAAAGGAAGATAATGGTATTTTCTCGGTCAAAAGTGCTTACAAATATTTCTTTCCGAGGGGGAAAGGGAAAATTATAACTGGGGAAGTGTTTGGGTCAAAGAATTAATCCCTAAGATTAATATGTTTTGGTGGTTGGTCATCCATGACAAGATTCTTACTGGTCGGCAACCTAAACAAGATAAATTTACACATGGTTAATATATGTGTTTTGTGTGAATCTGATTGTGAAGATACCTCTCACTTATTCCTAAACTGCCCCTTTCTTGTCTTGGTTAGGAAAACCATTCTCAATCTTTTTAAAGTCAATTGGGTTTTTCCTGAATCCATAAAAATGTTGTGGACCCAATGGTCTAACCCTTTAAAGAGCCAAGGTTTACATTTTTATGGACCTTCTCTATTATGCATTTGGCTTGGGAGATATGGAAGGAGAGAAATAGAAGAATCTTTAAAGGAAAAAAATAGCCTCCCAAAAAAATTGGAGCCCATTGTGTGAAATCCATTTTGGCTAATTTCTCTAACCTGAACTCCCAAAAAAATCCTTTTTCAGAATGAATCTAAATTTTCCTTGAAGTGGGGTTTGGGATCCACTACCATTAGCCCCCTATTCTTAACCCTAGACTAAAAGGGTGGGAGAAACCTAGCAAGGAGTGTTTAAAATTGAACTTTGATGGTGCCTCCAAAGGAAACCCTGGTCGTTGGTTGTGGTGGGGTTTTTCATGATTCTAAAGGAATTTTTATTCTAGGGTACCATCACAATTTGGGCACTCAAACTAATAACATTGCTAAGGTTGTTGGAGTCTTTTAGGGGATGTCTATAGCTCTTCAACACAATTTTTTCAATTTGGAGGTGGAAGGAGACTCCTGAACATAATTAATAGCATAAATGGGAAAGGATCCATCTCTATTTCCAACCATAACTCTATTAAGAGTATTAAGGAAATGACCCTTTCTTTTAATCTTATCACCTTTAAACATGTTTATAGGGAGGCTAATGTCATGGCAGACTTCTTTGCTAATATGGGGGTTAATGGTTTTGAGTTGACACTTATGAAGGAGGTGGAAATCCTCGATCCCAAGGTGTGGGCACACTTATTAAAAGACATCAATGAACACGTATAAGGTCCTTTCATGGGGTGTCAATCTCATCATGGTCATATGTCATAGGATGAATGTGCATTTATCTTTCAATAATGAGAAGATAGGGAAGGAGATCCACTCGTGTTATTGGGGAGCTCTTATTACTTCCTGGGTCTGTAGAAATTTCACTTCTTGGCATGCGAGTAATCTTCTGGTTTTTTGGATTTTGGGTCTTTTCGTGAAGAGGTTTTTGTTGTTTGGCCAAATGGGTGGTGATCTTGTTAGAACTAAACCTATTGACCTTGAAGGGGTCACGCCTAAAGCTATGGCTCTGTTTGATAGCAAGGGTTTTACACCCTTTCGAATATTTTGAAGGGCATTATGAAAATCTTAGCAAATATTTTGCTAGCACCTAGAAAGTGACCAAAAAAGGAGTGGTTGTTGAAATGAAGGGGATCAATATGGAGATCATGGTGGATTCAGTGGCCAAAGTGATGGGAATCCCTACTGTGGGGAGGGAGGTCTACAAACCTAAGAAGGAAGCCTCTGAAGAACTAAATCTTTTCCTTAAAGGTAATGAGAATCTCACTTCCCATTTTGTTGGTTACCTTTGAATGTCTCTTCCTAATCCTTATGATGAGGTGGCTCTCACCCTTATTCAATTTTTAACTTTGGAGGGATGCCACAAGTGTATTTATTCCTACCACCTCCCTATGCTTAATCATTTTAGGCATGGCCAGGCTTTTAGTTTTCCCTACTTTCTGTTTTGCTCCCAGTGTGCCTCTATTTCGCAGTTCAAAATGAGAAGAATCTTTGTCCCTCTCCATCAAGGATTTATCCTTGCCCTTGTAAAAAGAGTGGCTTTGGACATTGATAAAACTGGATCCCTTACCATGGCTCTGGAAGCTTATGTGGATGGCACTGGTTCGGAATCGGAGGATGAGGATTCGAGTGACGATACCGACTCTCAGGATGGGGACTCGGATGATGACTAGGACGGGGTGGAGGTGGTGGTGGCCCAGAATCTTAAGGATTTGAAATCAAAGCAGGTCCCTTGTACTTTTTCATACACCAAGGGTGAGTCTAGTAAACAAGAAGTTGTGACCCCTATCAATGCTCAACTGGAACAACACTTCGAGGATTTGGGTCACGTTGGACCGGTAAAAGGGGAAAACCATTTGGCAAGGATGGCGGTGGATATTGAGGAACTCAAGGGTGATATGCAGCTCACTAAGAGCTCGGTTTAGTTTTTGTTCAATGATTGACATAAGATGAAAGTGTAGGTGGAGGAAGTAGTCAACAATGGGCATGGCAGAGAGATTGAGGTTTTAAAGGCCAACTTTGGTTTCATAACCAAAGAGTTGGATCATGTTCGGGCTATCCTCCATAGCTACATGGAATGGAGCATAGTCACAATGAAATCAACTCTACAACACCTTCAGACTTTGGGGCATCTCACCAATGCCTATTGTGCCATGGATAGTTAGGGCAAGAAGAGAAAGGTGACCCCTGATGGTTTCGACCTAGGTACCTTGGCGGGTAATATTGATGCTTTGGCGAAGGAATGGGCTAAGGTGCTGGAGGGGCTTGAAAAATCCTATAAATGATTTGGGGTGGGATGTTTTGGTTTTTTTACTGTCTTTGATCCTGGTTGTTACTTTCATCACTGTTGTTAGTTTCTCTATGTTTTTTGTTGCTGTTAGTTTCACTACTCGAGCTCCGAAGAGCTCTTATTACTATGAACTGTTATATTTTTGTTTTTGATGTTGTAATATTGTAATTATCTACTCTCTTGGAGTGGTGTACGGCCCCCTCAACCCTTTTTTACCTATTATAAAAAAATCAAAACAAAGTGAGTTAGATGTCCAAAATTTGAAAAGATCTTAAAACCTCAAAACCAGATTTTGTCAACCAAGTGGCCATCTACGGATCTAAGTCTAGATAAACTAGAAAGTAAATCACATTCTAAGCTATGAGGTAACTTGATTATATTGAGGTTGTAGCATCTCAATTTGGTCTTGCCACATCCTTGTCTTTCTCTCATCATTTTCATTCGAAAAATTTCTATAACTTGTGCCCCTTCTAGTTCTTGGTGTTGAGCCCTCACATCTTACTAGTTGCGTAGAGTTAGGAGCGGGGCAAGTTCATTCACTTATCATATCACTCTTTTGCCACATTTTTCAAAAACAATATGAAGTACCAAAAGTTTCTTAGAGAAAATAAAGTCCAACATCATAATGTGATTGCATTATCATAATCAGCATTATAAAATACAAAAATAAATCATTATGTTATCATTCATACCCACTGCATACATTCTGGAAAGCATATAAAAATGGAAATTCTAAACATCTAAGAGTACACACGTGAATCAAATCATCAATGGAAGTCAACTCTATGCAAGGAATAACCGAGCCAAAAAAATATATATGTACATATCATGGTGTGTCATAGTTTTGTACGATGTCATCACACACTAGGTATGGTCAAAATGCTTGCAATGAGCATGAAATATCAAAACATCATATATGCCTCACAAAATGGAGACTAAGAAATAAAGGCACTTTGCCTATCTACCTCTTTGAGGCCCCTTATGACCACTCTAGTTACAAATTTCTTAGGAGTTCTTCTCAAAAGTATTCAAAAAGAAAGGGCCAAGCCTAACAAAAATACCATTCCCAAATCCATTCCAATTCAACCATGCTCAAAAATGAAAAACGGTCAATGTGGGCCCAAAGCTCAAAAATCACCAGGTCAATATGCACAAATGAATTGAAAAATGAGTTTGTTTTGGTATATATATGTTGTTATGACTTCATTTTGAGTGCATGTGTTCACAAGATCTTGGAGTGTTGGCACAGGTATATTTCTATATCCCCACACAGATGGTAAGTCCTCTTGTTGTTTTAATTTAGTGTTTATTTTTCAATATTTTATCTATTTGCACTTGAGTCTTCTTTTTCTCTTACAAGTAGTGGGAGTTTGGGTGGTGACATTTTGACACACGAGCATGTCAGTATAGCTTCTAACTCCCCATTTCAAGAACACCATACTCAGACTCTACATTTTATGCCTTTTCATGGCTAAGACACTTCTCCGAGGGGTAATATGTACGCACCCAAAATTACATGTGCTACATTGTTGGAAAATGGTTATAAAAGTCCTCAATAATGATTTATGTCCTTTCATAAGGTGTTCGAGATCCAAACCCCATTTATAGTGTATATTTGTAGCTTGTACATCCTTACTTAGATTTTCCACACTTTCTTCCAGCTTCCCGCTTCATTCTATGTATGTTTTAGCCTTTAGTGTCAAGACCGCCTCCCAAGTAGGGTGGCGGTCCTAGGACCAGCTCCCTACGTAAGGCGGCGGTCCTGAATGCTTTTCCCAAAACTCTTCATGTGTGTTTTTGACACGCGATACTTCACTTCACTTGACTTTTAGGGTGCGTTTGTGAACCAAATTACCTAAAAATAGTCTTATTTGCATGGTATTCCTTCCCTCTTCTATTTTTAAATATATTTAATTGGTTGAATTGCCTCTTCTTACCTTATGCATGAAGGCACCTCCCATCCTCCATTCCTATATATTCCATGTTTGTGTTCAAGAAAAGGGGGTCTTGAGAATTTTGTGTCTCTTGCATTGTATTGTTGATATGATCTTGCTAGGAATTGCATTGCCAAGCTCGATATGTTGTGCTATCTCTCTTCTATCTACATTACATCCGGACTACCATCAAGCTATCATTACTCAAGTGTCATCCTCCTACTGTTGTTCTTGCATTCCCAATCCCTTGGACTCATATGGGCACACAAAGAAAGAAGGGACAAACTGAGGGGACAAATTACTATAAAAGCTGATTTACCTTTGTTCTGTGAATTCAAAGGTTGGAATTTTTTTGATTTCCTTCATTCTTATAATTTATCATTGTTACATCATATCAAATAGAGTAGAGTCAATTTCCTTTCATTTGAAAGTAATTAGTTAATTTCAAGAGGGTTTGAATCTTTCATACCAACCCCGGTGATGGATCCCCTTCTTCCTATCCCTGTGGATATGAAGGAGAGAATATCTATAGGAGGTTGTCTACATATCATAGATCATTTGTAAAAGTTAATGTTTTAAGTTAGTTTAGTTTCAATACACTCAACACATGTGAATAACCACACCGGGTTATCTCTCTTGTTTAGTTTTAGTGTAGAAGTATATTTTAATTATTTAGAATAGAAGAAAATTATTTTGTGTGATCATAATATTTTAGTTTTGTGACTGTTTTGAATAGTTTTCTTTCGGTAGTAGCATAGATTGTTAATTTCATTCGGTTTAAATGGACACTTCAAACTATTTTAGTTCTTGGATCCAAGTTAGGTAAATAAACCATAGGGAATTTACGTAACCCATTCATAGCCTCTAAATATCCTCTTGGTCAACTCAACTACCAGGAGTTCACATGATGAGATCTTAGTCATTATTCTTCCTATAGTTAGCCACACACATTCAACATCGGCTGCTCCAAAGACAACCTTAGGGGGTTGAGTGCGGTTGAATATCACGTGTTCATTTTCATCCGTGTAAAGTCCAATTAGGTTTTGGAATAAGTCTCGATTAGTTAGGTTAATTTGTGAATCAGCCACGAGGACCGATGACTCGATCTTTGAGAGGGATGACTTGGTCTTTGTGAGTTAAATGCCCCTTAAATGGGTCCAGGTGAGATATCTAGGTGATGTGTAAATTAACTTAATTAAAGTATGTAAATTAATTACTAATGTGAGGATGAACATTAGTTCAATAATAATTAATTAAATTAATACGAATGCGGGGTAAAGGGGTCATGGTTAGGTGAACACGTTACATTAATTGATTTGAAAGGATGCCAAGGGAGTGCACCCAAATTTTGTTTCTACGGTGATGACATTTCTGCTAACATTGATTTTCCTATTTCTATCCATAATGAAGAGGATTATTCTTCTATTTCTTATGACGAGAGTACTACAGAGTACTTCTCTCTTCCTTCTCTTGGCCACATTTCATAGAATGTTAACACTCGTCCCTTTTCATCGGACATCAAGAAGTTTTATTACTAACCTCATACTCTCATTACATCATCCTCCATTCCACTTCCAGTGTGTGAGGCATTTTCCACTCCTCCTTTTATGTGTTGGTGGTTCATACTTATCAAACATTTCTCTTTTTTAGACATAGTTTAGGGATGAATATATGTCGATATTATTTTTTTCATCATAGTGCCTACTTATGATGAAGTACAGGAGTTTTTCATCCTTCTACAAGTGTCTGGAGGAGTCTTACATCTCCTCTATTAGGAGATCCTCTCCTAGGACTATTATCACTTCCAATTTTTGGAGACCATCACCGATCCACACTTTATTATGGATCCTCTTTCTACTTTTGTGGGGGCTGCTACTTTAACTTCACTTCACTTGGGCATCCTTTAAGTGGATGTTCCTCTCTCATACTCTGAAATTTATACTTTCATGGCATTACTTTCAACTCTTTTGTATTTACTTTCTATACCTTTGTCAAATTTCCATGGACAAGATTCAGATTTCTTCATACTTCTTCCTTCATTTTCCTTCGTGGAGTGGGTGGAATTTCAATACACTAGTTATGTCCTTCCTAAGGTAAGAATACATTTTTTTATGAAGATGGACCTTGATCAGTCTACATACGAGAAGATCACTTCATCTACACTCTTCATGGAGGCTTCATAGAGTTACAAATTTTAGATCCAGTTGTAGGATTATTTACCAAACTCTTCACTAAATCAAAGTATCCTTACTTATGCTCTCTTCTTAGGCTGATGTCTACTTCTAATTTCTTCCATATACTTTAGGCCTCCTTGTATTTTTATTGTCTTCGGGATATTCCACCTTTTTCTTCAACATTATTATGGAAACACCATCCCTTTGTGGAGTAGTTGGCACTTCCACCTCACATATAGAGCATCGTTCCTTGGATAAGAACCATACCTTGTCACTTCACAAATATTCTTCTTCTTCACTTTATATAGGGTGTTCTTTGACATGTTCTTTATCTTGGGAGACCTGGATAACATTATTATTCTCTTCTCTTCTTCTAAAAATATTGTATTTTGTACATGAGTACCTTATTAGGCCTTTAGTTGTCAGGACTCATTTGATGCATATTTATTAGGTTGTTTAGGGGTGTTCGTTATCTCTTGTAATTTGATTTTTTTCCTTGGGTTTTCCTCCATTACTAGAGATCATTATTTTACATGGGTACCTCATCAGGACCCATTCTTATCCTCTTCATCTTTTCTAGAGAGTTGTTGTTTGTACATGGGTACCTTATTAGGCTTAGAATTCAAGCCCCATTGACACATATTTATTAATTTTCTAGGGGATTTCTCTTTTAGTTATGACTTTACATGACCTCTACCTCAGCTTTGATGAAGGGGGTGTTGGTCTATATGACTTGTTTCATTTTCATTCAACGACTTGTCCACCATAGATGGTTAGTCATCTCACTTATGAAGAATAGTTCATAGTATAATAGTTCAATAGAATTAGTTATGGTTTTGTATATGTTTCATGCATAGGAGTTACACAACAATTCTATCTATACTTATCTATGAGCATGTTGAACACACCATTGTATTTTGTACTTGATTCTCATTTTGTGATTTGATCTCTTTCTTACTACATGGAGTATTCATGAAACCATTGTAAGTATAACCTTGTTTGATCTGCATGGGGTTTCATATTGATCCTTGAAGAACAGTCAATATATTTGCGGTTGGGAAACTAGGTCTATCTAGATTTTGTAGAACATGTATTCTTGATTTGTTAAGTTATGTTCAATGCAAGAAAGAAATAAATGGTTTTCTTATGTTACATTTATCCCAACTCTCCATGAAAATTTGCTTCTCTATGGAAACTTGATTTGTAAAATAAATATTTTATTCATTTGGTTAGATGAAGTTGTAAAAGATGTGTTAGAAATGGGAAGGATTACTATTATAAGAATATAGGAAAGTTATTCCATATTATAGTTGCATAGGAAGATGATGAAATTTAGTTGTGGATTGGTATGAAGTTATACGATAAATTTTTACCCTCCAAATTTACAAACAAGAGTGGAGTTATATAAATTTGTAAATAAATGCATATATGTATTACTAGTGGAAATACACATATACATTTATATATATATATATATATATATATATATAATAGTTATTATTATAATATTTACCCTTTTATAATAACATGTGATTCTAGTTATATTTTATAGAAAAAGAAAAAAATACATATATATATAACCAATATGAAAGTAGAATCTTATTCATATTTACTTGTTGGAAAAATAATCATCGAGTGGGAAAATTGGGATTCTCTCACCAGAGTTTTTTGGCACACCGTAGAGGCTGATTCAACATATCTCGCACCCAATATTGATTCGAAAATTCCATAAAAATTACATATTCCAAAATCCAAAAAATAAAATATTTCAAAAAACAAAAAAATAGAAATCTAAAAGTCTAAATTCCCACAAAAAGAGTGAGTAAAAGATTTACCTTGAATTGAATCCAATCTTTCCCCAAAGTGGTTGAAAGAAGATATACCAGATTGGATAGAGTAAGAGGAATTATTGACCCTTATTTTGAATATTTACAAAATTAACAAGAACGAATCACTGATAACACATATTTCTTTTCTAAAGCTTCATCTCCATCTAATTCATCAAGTGATACTCTTGAAAATCCTATCAAAAATCCTACTAATACTCCTCTTGCAAATCCTTTTGATTCTTCCATCTTTTAACCACCATTGAACATTGAATTCCCAAGTGAAGAAGAACAAGAAGAAGAATTTGGGGAAGAATTTGTAGAATAAGAATAAGAAGGATAACTTGGCATGGCAACATAAGGACCTCTCCCTTAGGGATAAAACACTGGCCCATTGGATTTGGCTCCACCACTCCATGAACTTCGTGGAGGTTCAAGAAATTATTTTTCCAAGTTTAGAAGTGATGGGAAAAAACATCCAGATGATCATATTTCTTCATTCATAACTACATGTGGTGGTGTGTTAAGAGTTTCTCACTAAGATGTCTCTATTCATTTTTTCATTGAATCACTTCAAGATGGTGTTGCTGATTAGTTTTATCATTTTCCAATAGGTTCCATTACATGTTGGGCTCAAATGAAAGAAAAATTTGAAGCTAGATTCAAGTTGGTAGAGGATGCTCATTCCCTCCTTGCTCAATTGACACAAATGAATAAATAACCTCAAGAATCCATGAGAGACTTCGTGGCAAAATTCAACAAGTTGATCAATAAGATTCATATCGTTGTTTGTCCTACTACAGATAATTTGAAAAGGTTCTTCATGAATTCCCAAATTCCTGAAGTGAGTTTATTTTTACAAAGATCGTAACCAAGAGATTTGGACCATGCTCAAGAAATTTACATTAAATTGGAAGATGACCTCATCTTGTTAGGAAATATCAAGAATCCTTCAATGAAGGATAAGGCTTAGAATTCCAAAGATGAGAGAATTGATTCATTATTGCAAAAATTGGTGAATGAATGGATAATTTTGAATAAGGAAGTTTCCCAATGAACATCCCATAAAAATCATAATAGGAACCAAATTATAGGAACACCCTAAAGGCTTGTCTTGGAAGCTCCACTAATCAATGCAATTTGCAGAACCCAAGAAGATGAAGAAGGAATTGAACAAGAAAGTGAAGACAACAATGTCCTAGATATTGAATAAGTGGAAGATGATGCACAAATCAGATTTTTTGAATATTCAGGATATGAATAAGATGATGATAAAGATGCACCTAGTTTCTCATGTGTAGTATTCACCCATTCTTAGTCTCAAAAAGGAGCTTCTTCCTTCGCTGCTATGAAAAAGAAGAAGAAATAAGATCCTCAGGTGGTAACTCTACAAAACAAAATAATCAATTGAGGATCTCCACTTCCACCCTCCATGGAGTCTGTAATAAAAAAATGGATCCCATGGCAAGAAAGAGGCCCCCTACTATTTTAATTAAGTCTCATAATGTTCCTTCCAATTCTAATTTTATTTTTGCAAGAGCTAGTCCTTCAAGAGATTTTGGTGTGCCTACAAAATCATCCTTTTCTCCTCAAGCATCTTCTCATATTACCTCACCTTCATACACCCCTTTTGATATCATAAAACATATGAACAAGTCCAAAGTGTAGATTTTGAATCTAAGTATTGGTAGACTAGCCCGGAATAATTTTACAAGCTTATCTTCCATATCAAGGGTAGTGGTTCAAATCCCAATACTATGACTCCTAGTTTTAAATTACTACTACCAATTCCACCTACTATTCTATTTCAAAACATGATTGTTATGAGTGCATCAAATACTGATAAGATTAATCCTTTTTATCTCTCCTTCTCATTGGAGGATATCGATTGAATAATTTTATAATAGATTCAGGTGATTTTAACAATGTAATGCCCATTAAAGTTTCCAATGTTGTTATAATTACCTTGAAATGGGCCAGTGGCTCTTGTTACTCCATAGATTGTGAAATTCCAATTAAGTGGAAGATCAAGGATGCACATGTGGATCTCACCAAATTTCCAAGAAAGAAAGTGTTATTGACTATCTTGGTAGTAAACATTCTAACATCATTTGGAATGTTGCTAAGTAGAATATTTTTCTAAGACTTGGGAGGAAAAATCCAGATGAATTTGTCTTCGTAACCATTATGGTTAAGGGAGATATCAAAAATTTTATTCTGGTAAAAATATGAGATATATAGTGTAAAATTCAGGATATCAAGAGCTAACATCTTGTACCAAGATAGCAGGAATAGGAATTATTTCATAACATTTGAAGAGGAGGATGAAATTCCTATCTTGATAGGACCAAGAATTCCTTTCCGATGGGGTATTGATCATGAAGAAGCATGGAGAAATATTGAATTACAAGAGGACAGCCCTGAATTGTCAGATGATGCATGCCATGAATAAGGAAAAGTGATTCTTGATGAGTTTCAATTTGAAAAATAAGCCAATGAATTTCTTCATGATGAGGAGGTGTTCCTTTTTACATTCAAAGAAGAATATTCTCTTGATCATGTCATCCATGGAGAAGAAAGGCCAACTTGTGATGATCCTTTAAAATATTTGAAAGAATATTTTTTGTAAGAAATTCTAAGAATTGTGGAAGAAACAAAAGACCCCTAACTCAGTCTTAAACTCCTAATGCAAGCCATGGAATTACAAGACATGTATGAATCTAGTGTTTTTCTTCTCAACTAATTCAAAATATGGTCATGATGAAATAAAGCGAGGTGAAAAATCTAATATCTCTCTTGAGCCAATGGTTGATGGATACGAGGATGAAAGTGAAGTTTTCTCTTTTCCATTTAAAAAGGAAGATTCCCTCCATGATGAAAAAGTTTAAATCAAAGTATTTGAGTCATTTGAAGATGAGGCCTCCTATAATGAAGAAGTAATGAAGATCAATGAGTCTTGGGATGAGGAATCAATTTCCCCAAATTGTTTCCTAAAAATTCAAAATAAAGATTCTCTAAATGAATGTGAAGGTGAGCTTTTTGGAAATTTCAAAGAAGGATTTTGTGTAGTAAATCTTGAAATCTAGAAAAGAAATGGAAGATATGGAGCTCAGTCTCAATATATTTTCTCATGTCATGGTTATACAAGATAAGTATGAAGCTAAGTTTTATTCTTCATTCGATGCCCAAATGTCTCATGATGAAATAGGAAAAAGGATGGACTCAATGATTCTCATGAAATTTTTTTCAATAAGCATGAATATGGGAAAGAGGAGAACTTAGAGCATTTAAACAATCCAATCAAAAATCATCCTTGGGGAAATGGTGAAATGCAAAGTGAGAAATCAGAAATGTGGGTGAATATTAAAGACAATGTGCATTTTGATATTGATGGACTTTATGAGTGAAGCTTTGAGCATCAAAGGGTCATGTAGGCTCACTCCTCCCAAGCATACATGAACTCATGAAAGCACCTAGATTTCATAACCAGTTTGAGGAAATAAGGATACTTCCTCAAACTAATTAATGGCTTCGTGGAACATCATTACTCAATGATATCCATTAGAGGTAACTTCCAAAAAGAAAAGTGCTTCAATGAAATAATATTATCTCCATATGTACCATTAGTGATTTTAGGTTGTTTTTTTCCTTCCTTCCTTTTTTTTTTTCCTTTATGTCATGTTGTGGTGTTCCTTTCTTGTGGTAGTATGTTGAATTTATGACTCTATGCCCAATGATAAAGTTTCATTATAGATCTATGTTACGACTCTATAGCCCAATGGATAAAGCTGGTCCATGTAGTGTCTTGAGATTTTGGAGTTCTGCTTTTCCTATCCTCACTATGTTCAATCCATAATAATTCCTCATAAAGATATAGTTGTTGTCATAAAAATTTCTTGCATGAAAAATTTAAAAAAATGTCATGACAACCTAACCCATACTTGAAAATCCCTTTCCCGATGAATGTAAACCTATCACCCGGCTAACTCGGTTACTTTTTAACCCTCATAATGGTCAAGATGAATGTGCTAACATGATTTTTTTAAAATCATGTGCAGGTAAGTAATTCATATATTCATTCAAGATCATTCGGAAGGAATTACTCCCAAAGGCCTAAAAAGCCTATTTTAAGGATTTTTCACACTGTGAGCACCCTGAAAGCTAAAGCTGTTGAGTAAAGCACAACCACTGGGAGTTTTAAGGGGATATATAGGATTCCCTAAAGTTATTTTGGAAGATTTGGGAAATATTTAGGACCTCGGGAAAATATTCTTCAAATCAGGTTATTTTTTGTCAGTGATGGGGATTACATTTTCCTAAAAATTAGCCTTTCATGTTTCAAAGGTTTTAGGATCCTTGGGATGAATCATAAGGTGATCAGATACTCATTTTAAATATAATATATCCTAATTTATAGTACAAAATTTTCTAAGGGATTTTGTGGATGGGATTTATAGATATTGGTCGGGTAATACAAGTAAATATTATTGATCCTAGTAGAGATTAAAATGAATATTGGGGACTTGATTAAAAATAAAAAATTACATATGGTATGTTTTCTTCACACACAATTTGTTGGTTTTCATTTTCATCATCAAAAACTTGGGTAATATCTTCTTTCATTTGCCCACAAGTTTGAGTAGAATTTAAAAGGGGGTAAATTTCAAATTTCATGAACAATTAGCTCCTGAAAATTGTGGGAATGTTCTCATCAAAAAAAAATTGAGTCAAAATAATATAATTTTTTCCATGGAAATTATACTCCTTAGCTCCAATGGTGAGAAAATTTGTCCAGTGTCTATTTCAAGTAGTGTTTAGTGAAGGCAAGCATCTATTTTTGGAAAAACCACACTTGGATACCCCTTATGTCCTATTTTCCCTTTATAACCTTTTCCAAATGTACATGAGGGAAAAAAAAATTCACCACCATAGTAGAGTGGATGTTTGCATCACTTAAAAGTTGACTTGGTGGTGGGTCAAATGTCAAGTGTGTCCCACTTTGTGGCCATAAATATTTTAAAATCGACTAGTAAATAAATAATTAAAAATACTATAAAAATTTAAAAAATCAGGTAAATTCTGGATGCCTTGCACTGGTATTTATATCCTAAAAATGCATTTTTGGTCATTTTATATGTGGTTGGTCATGTTTTGGTTGTCAGACATAGTTTCTGAAAGTACAAAACTACAAAAAAGTGGGACATAGTTATATGCTTTGACCTGGTTAGAAAATGTCTTACACTCACCTAACCCACTTACCCCCTTCTCATGATGACCTTACCCTTAGCACATTTTTAAGGTAGTGATTTCCCTTTTTCCCATTTCCTAAAGGGACATGTGGGACATAAAAGTGTTCCACCATGGGATGATATTTTGTTTCGTCACTTAATTCATCAATGTGATGGTTACAATAAGTTTTGACTTCACTTTTCAAATTTGGCCCATTCCTCATAAAGAGGGGACCCATGGCACAATTTGAGAGGTTTGATGTCCATTTTCCCCTTTCAAAAGTTACATGGGGGACATAAAAGTTTACCACCATGTGGAGGAGGATTTTTTCATCACTTAAGTGCACAACTAAAGTGTTAGACATGTGTTTTCCACTCACTCTCATGACTTATTTTGGCCCCCTTTCATGTTGCTTCCACTCATGGCACGCTTTTCCAAACTTGATGGCCCCTTACCCTTAATAAATTTGGTAAGGGACATGGGGACATCTTAGACCCATTTGGAAACTTTTAACCCCACTCCTCCACCCATGAGTCTCTAGTTAACCCAAGTTAAGCCATGTGAGTCAAGTGATGGGTTAACTAGGTTTATGAGTGAGGGAAGGTGTAAAGATCATACTTAGTAATTTATCACTCACTCTTCATGTTTTTAACTCCCTTATTCCATGATTCCTTATTGTTATTCTTCTTAAATTCCCCCAAATCCTTCATGCTCAAGAACACACTTTTGCTCATATCTCACAAACCCTTGCTCCGTTTTCCATGAGATTTGAACTGAAGGTTCCTTGAAAAAAGCCTTTATGGGGAGTTTTTTCATGTCTCCATTAATGAACCCTGATATTTTCTACAATGCCTTGAAATTTTAAGCCAAAAATACTCATTTCTCGTATCTACACAAATCTAATTATCGAAATCCTCCGAAAATTGAAACAAAGACCTAAACTGAAAAATAAAAAATTTTGCAAGTGATTTCAATCGAATATGACACCAAGAATACTGCTCTCTATTTTTTAGTAATCATTTATGGGAATAATTACAAAAAATAGTAAGTTTGATAAAAATGAGGATTCATACACCTCATTGCATTCCCCTATGACCGAGACACTCAAAACTAAAATGGAACAATAATGATGAATATTTTAAAAATATTAAATGGATGAAAATGAGATAAAAATGGTCACATTTCATTCCTTCATTCTATAATGGTCCCTAAAGCACTCATAGAAATCTTTTGCTCAATTTTCAATTAAATTCCGCATTCCCCGATGCGGTGAGCATAAAGTGCCAAAATGGGAAAAATGCCAATTTTATCCCAAAATCTATTTCATTTCATCCCACATGGAGTGCATGATCAAAAGGTGGATGACATTGGTTTTGGTTTCATTATTATTCCCTTGCTCTAGAATTATAAATATTTGGTCTCATGTTTCATTCATCATCATTGCTCCCACAGTGGCACAATTAGTATCATGATTGTGTGAACAAAGTATACCAAATTATCCTCATGTGAATTATGAAATTATCTCAATGAGAGAAGCCATCTTCTAGTGTTCTTAGTAGTCTACTTCTCAATTTTTCATCACTCCTTTTCTCGGTGTATCGAGGTAGTGTGTAGAAGTACATCATTCCAATAATCTTCAAAAGGGTACAAACTGCTAAAAATTTCTTCATCAAAGTGTTTCATCAAAGTGCATCATTATAAAGGGTCATCATGGGTAAAAAAATTATTCTCAACATCTCTAGAGTTGATATTCATTAAAGGTGGAGGCATCTTCATCTATGTTTTGGATCATTTCTTCTTTCCTCTCATTATTTCTCCTCTTCTCTTCCCCCTTTCTTTTATTTTGATACATAAATTTTGGAAAAGGGCTCCAAGGTCTATATACAAAGAGATATTACATTGAATTTTCACATCCAGCAAAATATATATAAAAAACTACCCAAAACCCACTTGAGTCAAAAAGGAATTGACTCAACTAGAGAAAGACACAAGGACAAAAAAACCCAAGCCGAAACTAGAAAAAACCTAACCAGAATAGGGAACGATCCAAAAACCATTGAAACTTGTCGAAAAAAGGTCTCTAAAATCCCCTTTTACACTTTTCCCTATTTCCTCGATCTCCTTGACATTCCCCTTGGGTCGAGTAGACATCATCATCAAAGTTATTAATGGCTATCTTCCTCTTCTTCCCATTTTGAAGCTACCATCTCCTAAAGGGCTTCAGCCCTATGGTGAGAACCATAAAATATGAATCAAAATGTTACGGCCCCGATCATATTATTATTCTCATCTTTCACTTGATTAACCACATCCTCGAGAGCCTCAATTTTTCTGGCCAAAAAATTTGTCGCAGTTATTTCCCTCATGTAGGCCATCCAAAGTACTTGCATTTGGGTTCTGCACTACCAAAAATTGAAGATTCATCACCACATCCAAATCCTTCTTAGCCTTCTCCTTCATAACATTAAGCTTACGCCTATCAACTAGAGTCAAATGATCTTCTTAGTCTTCACCATATCTAAATCCAACACCTATGGTTTTAGGAATCAAGGTGTCGCTTTGATTAACAAAAGAATTAATTCACGATGTAGAGGGACCTCTGTTTTCTTTGATTGGAAATATTTCACTGAACCTTGAAGCTAATTGAGTAAGTAGAAAGGAATACTCATCTTTTTTCTTCATTTGAAATGGTTAAGAAACATAAAATGATTTGTATGGAGCTTCTGTACTTCCCATCGAGTGTAATATACTTCATTATGAAGAGACAAACCTCATACCACCACCATGACAAAGAACTCGAGCTATACCATCTTCCATGTAGTAAATTTTCTCATCGTTTTCAAGGAAAATGTAGACATAGTCCGCATCATATTTCTATTTTTAAAAATCTTGCATCTAACACAATCCATGTTAGTGACCCAATCAATTAATTCCTCCAAAACTAGAATACTAACCCCATGCATTTTCACTAACCCCTTATCCCAAACTTGTGTGAAATCCTTTGATTCTCATCAAAACCATTAATCCTTTGGAAAAAATGGGTAATTCCCCCACTTTTGAAGATATCCCAAATGATCGTATCCCTTTCAGAGAAGAACAAGAAGATGGCTCAACCCTAACTCTGTTACCTCCCATGATAGAAAACCAATTCAAAACCTGCAACAAAAAAAAAGAAAATATGTTGCCCACATAAAGCCAAATTAGAAGTAAAATAAGAGATCGAGGCCTCGCACAATCGGTAATGATAGCAAGGATAGATTAGATCCAAATCCCACACTTGAAATAAATTCTACTTTTCGGCATTAAGGATGGCCCTAGTACTTTCCAGTAAGTCTAACTAATCTTTCCATATATGATTATGATGAGCCCATACACCGTAATTGGCCAATGTGTCTGCGCAAGCATTATCTTGGTGATACACATGCTCAATTTGGACATCCTCAAAATTTGATAATAAACCCCTTATATCTTCCATGATGGAATTAATATTGGCTTGATGTTTTGATTTTCCCTTATTAACAATTATAATGTATAAAGAATACCCTTCCACATAAATTTTCCTTATTTGGTGATGATTAGCCCACTTTAGACCATTTAACACCGCATAGGCCTCAACATAATTATTGGTTTTATTTCCAATAGGCATAGCATAGGAAAATATAAAGAACCCTTCTCATTCCTAATAATACCACCCACACCAAGCTAAACCCGGGCTAATTTTCATTGCACCAACAAGATTGAGTTTCATCAATCCATCCTTAGGATTTTCCCACTTCACATTATCACTAATATTCTTCTTCCACAATGAAATTTTTAGTGTTCCTTGTAAATTCCCAAAGCTTGAATGATTTTAGTTTCATAATGAGGGATACTTATTTGTTCTTTGAATCCAATAATGGATATATTATTGATCAAATCCCCAACAATTGCATTCCCCACTCTAATAGAGATTTTTTTTTTTTTAAATCCTATTATTCCTTTCCAACCATATTCCCCACAGAAAATGAGGGAACACAAACTTCCGGGCATTTTATAGATACAAGGAAGAAAAGGGGCTAGTATATTTCTCATACCCGATCACAAAAAGACTTCGGTAAGAGAAACTTGAAATAATCTCAAAATATTGAAAAAAATTGAGAGTATAGACATTGGAGAAAAAGATGTTGAATAGTTTCACAAACATATTTACACATAATTTGTCTATTTGGTATCATCATCCCTTCGGCCTATAAGTTATCAACAAGTAAGAACTTTATTTTGAATAACATACCACAAAAATAGATTCACCTTTGGAAAAGAGTATTGTCAAGAGATAATTCCAGCAAGGGTTTGGAGGAGGGAAATTGCGAGCTACAACATAGCTAGTTCTTAAAAATTACTCGCCATCCTTAGTCCCTACCCAAATAAGAGCACCTGGAGTTTAGGAATTGACAAAATATGCACTCCACCCATATTAGTATTAAAATTTTGAATTGCCTCCTTGATACCCACATCTTCTCTTCCCATTAAAGAGGTTTCCAAGACTATTCCCACGCATTTCTATCTCAAGTAATCTCTTAGGAGGCTTCCTATAGAGGAAATGAAGTGATTTGCTAAATTTCCCTCCCGATCCTATTTAATAAGGGGTTCACCATAGAGCCACCAATCTTGCCGAGAAATTAATCTGATTTTCATCTCTTATCTCTCATTTTCTCCCTTTCATCAAGTAGACCCCTACATTTACCCAAACCATTCCAAAAGCATGAACCTTCAAGGAGGATATCATTTGAAATAAAAGAGACTTTCTCAATGAACATATATTTAGCCTTTAGAATCTTAGCCCATAATCCATCATCCCGTATAATCCTCCATCTCACTTTAGCCATTAAATCCATATTCATACTTTTAATATCCTTCAATCCCGAGACCACCCACACTCTTTGGAAAGTGACCCTATCACGAGGCCATAAGAGGGAGTCTATCCTTAGATTTAGTACCGACTAAAAAAACCTATGTTGTATCTAGTATCTAATCTTTGTAGGTGTCTTAAAAATAGACATTAGATACGTCAGTAGACTCTGTAAGGAACTTTGGAGTAATTGTAGTTTACCAGCATGTGAAAGCAAAGTCCCTTTCCAAGTTGCTAATTTTTTTTAAATCTACTAACAAGAGTATTCCAATTATCCAGGACCATTCTCCCCTTAAAAAGGGGCATACCCAGATATGAACAAGGAAAATAATTTATAGTGCACTCCAAAATAGCAGCAATTTTGTTATGAATTTCTTCCTCAACATTCAAAAACATAATTGAGATTTTTCGAAAATTAATAAGTTCACCGTGACTTCTTCAAAATCTTGAAGAATATCCCTAAAGGCCATATATTACAAACAGATTTCCTTTCCCAACAAAAACATTTCATCCACAAACTACTGTAGAGCAATTGGATCCAAACCATTTGAAATAATTAAACCATTAATAATCCTCCTTTGCTTATGGTCAGCACAAATTTTTCTTAAATTTTCCACCACATAATATACGAGAAAAGGAGACAAAGGGTCCCCCCTCTCGAGACCCTCCCGAGGAAAAAAACCCTTCATACTTACCATTAATAAGGATAGAGTATTTAGGAGACTTCCCCATTTCTAATTCTTCATCAGAAGCAATCATTGTATTTTATCTTATTCACTTAAGTGACTCCCTAATGTTGTAATGTAAAATTCCCTTTTAATTTATAAAAAGGGGACTTATTTTCTCACTTCCTAGGAAGATAAAGAGTCATAAGTGGAATAAATAAATGAAGGGTCATATCGGGGTATATGAAGAGTTGCATTGTAAAGCTATAAATTAGGAGAGCCTCCTCATTTATAAGGATGGTTATTCTTGTTTACTAGCTCCCATACTCTCTCTAGGAACAAGTGATAAAATTTCCTCTATTTCCTTTGCTTATGTTTCCTCTTCATCTCAACTACAATGTGTGAGCATGTACTTGTTGAATATTATGCATTGATACTTTGTGCTTTGTGTGTTTTGTTCCTTGTTGATTCTCATGGTGTCTTCTCATTGAATTCATGGATAATATTCTGGTTTTGAAACAATAAACTTTGTTGTACTATTTATTGTGAAAACCCCTCCTTACTATTCTCTTCACACCTCTCCTTCAAGATTTTTCCTCCCTTGTAAATTCTATAAACACTTTGCCACATGTGTAGGGAAGTACTCCTGTGTGATCCCTAGTTGAAATACCACCTTATTGATAGAGTAGTGTAAATATTCCCTATTTTCAATAAATTTAGCTGCCCCATTCAAGTAGAGGGACCTAGTCCTATACACTATTAGTGAGAGAACCGTAATTTTCCCACCCAAAAATATTTTTTTGCCAACATTACTTTTAAATATTGATAGTTAGAAGCCATGTTTCTATTTTAATTAGAAATAAGCCCCTTGCTTATTTTGACTAACTTTTTATTCATTCCTTCCTTCCTTGTGCCTCAGTCAAATTTTTTCCATTCTTTTAATGGCACTCAAAATTATCTAGAAATGGCTTCATCAGATAGAGAATTTTCTCACCTTTTCCGTAAAGGTAAAATTTTCCTTCTAACTCCTCCTGTATTTTGCAAGTTATGGCTCGAATGAGGGAGTTTTTGAGGGAAATTTTCCCTGGGAAGGTCCGCAACCAATAGGAATGAATATCAATGAGGATGCCACGTGGTGGTGGAATGGAATGGTGGGTGGTGGAGGTAAGTTGAAAATTTCTTTTTTTCCAAGGAAGTGGGGGGGGCAAAAAAAATTTTTTTCCCATGGGCCCAAAGGTAAAAAAAGAAATGGCTTGAGGCCCAGGAAGGTCCGCAACCAATGAGGATGCACACGGTGCCACGGTGGTGGAGGAGGTTGGAAAAAAATTACTAAGGGGTAAGTGGGGCCAAAGAAAAAATTTTTTCCAAAGGAAAAAAATGGCGCAAACAAAGAAAATGATTTTTTGGCTCGAGACCCAGGTAAGTTAAGAAAATTCCAAAAAATGAGAATGTGCCATGTGTCCATGAGAGTGTGCCACGTGTCCATGAGGGGGGAGTCGAGAGGGTGGAGAAAATTTTGGCTTTTTGCCAAAAATAGCAAAAGGTGAAAAGGAAAAAATTGCCCCGCAAGGCCCACCAAGGAGGAGAAAAGAAATTTTGAAAACCCCCCATGGACTAAAAGAAGGATGACACGTGTCCTATGTTTGGTGGAGGTGGTCGAGGGTCAGGGAGGAAGAATTTGGAAAAATTTTTCCAAAGTTTTAAAATGGGCAAAGGAAAATTTTTTTTCCCATGGGCCCGCAAAGAAAGAAAGAAAATTGATTAAGGCCCCGCGCAAATCAAGAGTGTGCCACGTGGCAAAGGGGTGGGGGCATGGAGGAATTTTGGAATTTTTTCCAAAATTCAAAAAAGTGTAAAATGGCCATTTGAACCCGTGGACCAATGAGGAAGTGCCATGTGGTAGCGGAGTGGTGGGGTGTGGAGATTTTTGGGGAATTTTTCCCAAATTCAAAAAAGGGGAAAATTTTTAGGTTTCACCCACCGACCCGATTTTTGCCCCAGTTTTTCCCTAAATCTTCAGAGGGGCATATCTTTCGATCCAGAGCTTAGTTTTTTCAATTTTGGTGTCATTGGAAAGCTATTGAAGTCCTCTACATGATGGAATCTTCAATTTTTTTGTTTTTTGGTGGATTTTAGTGAGAGAAAAAATGAGAAAAAACACCTTGGCATGGGGAAAAGAGTAGAACCGACATTCAACCACCATTTTTAATGCAGTATGGCTTCCATTCTTCTCCAGCATGGTCAAAAATCTTGGGGAATGAACTTTTAAGGGTACCCATGCTATTTTGATGGATTTGGTTAGTGGTTGAATCATTCATTTCATTTTTCCCATGTTTCTCCTTCCTGAACTCGAGTTTTCATTGTTAAAAGCCAGATTTGGCTCATTTGTAAAGGGTTGGATTTTTTATGTTCTGCAGGCTCCCTCCTTCACCCTGGCAAGTGAATTTGTGGAATATCAGACCTTTTTTAGGACTACAACATGTTTTTCTACCTCTTTGTTGTTGTAATGCACTGTATTTAAAAATGGAAATGACAATGCAAGCTCTGTGAATGAATTTTCAATCCTTTCTTGTGTTGTTTGTTTGCTCTATCTCTGATCCTTCATTACAATTTTAGCAAATTTGTGCATGATTTGTGTTGCATTTTTATAATCTGTGTCAATCTACAAAAATAGATGTTCACCACTCCTTTGGTGTATCACCTTGTTAGTTTAGTTTTATCTTCTTTTCTCTCTTCTATCCTTGTCTCCTTGGTAGAATTAGAGTAGGATTTTGAGTTAAACCTCTACAAATTTCATGTATACATCTGATCAGAGGAGTAGAGGAACCAACCTTTAATCTGGAGATTTTTTTCCCATTTTTGCAAGTCCCACACTTGGGGAAAAGATTCCATGTTGTGCAATCACACTAGATGCCCATTATCAAACTAGAAATCTGAGAAAACATCTAGGGTGTTGCTGATTTGCACTAATAGTTTTGGCACACCCGGTGGGACCTTAGAGGTCTTCATCTTCATTACAACAAAGTTGATGTGCATTTTTTGTAAGTTTCTTGCTTAAAAAGAGCCCTGATTTACACATCTGGTGACTCCAAAGAGATAAAATCAACTGGTTTCAGCAGTCCAAGTCTGAAGATTCATGAGAAGGATCCAAACAAGGTCAAGGGCTAGAGAAGAGGGATTGTCTGAGTATCTGTAGTTATCCCCAGGAAGAAGAGAGAGAGGGAAGAAGAATTCAAAGGTCTCCATCTCCACCAAACAGAACTCTATCAACTCCTCCACCTAGTAGACCTTTCACCCAATCAACAAGGGTTCTCAAGCCAATCAGAATGGCACAACACAACCCTTATGTCAACTTCACTAGCAGCAGCCCACTTGCTCTCAATGCACAAAACCTAGTTCTAGTTGCAAAGCATTGAAGAACATCCCATACTTTACTGGGGAAAATCAGACCACTCCTGGTGATCATGTCAAAGACATTGCTAATGTTTGTGCAATCCATGAGATTGTTGAGATGCAAATTATTGTCAAATTTTTGGCATCTTCATTCAAAGGGAAAGCCTTGCAATGGTTTAGGAGCCTTGGGGCAAGCTCTATCCAAAATTGGAACCAATTGTGTATAGCTCTCCATGAGCAGTTTGGAGAAAAGGGAGATAATTTGTCTCTATTGGAACAACTGACAACTATCAAGAGAGCTCCCAATGAGTAGCTAATAGACTTCAATTTCAGATTTCAAAGGACATGGGATAGAATCCCAGTGACAGTAAGGCCAACAGCTGAAGGTGCTTTCTTATACTATCTCAAAGCTTTAAATTCTGATATTTCTATGTTAATCCAATCCATGGGAGGTGTAAATATACCTGCAGCTTATAGCATTGCCATTAGGGCTGAGAATTGTTTGATCCAAGCTGGTAAACTGGTCCTAGGCCTCCCATGCCCTTATATCCAAACTTGGAAAGCCCAAGCACTAGTCAAGCACCTACTTTAGCTCCTATTCCCACTCCTAGAAATTAGAGTTCAAATGAAACTTCTACTTCATCCTCTAGTGCCTCAAATGAACTTCAAGAAGTCATGAAACAATTACAAAATTTAGGCAATGAGCTGGTTACACTCAAGAGGCAGCAAGCCCAAAGTTTTAGACCTTCTTATTAGTCTCAAACTCAGCCTAATAGGCAACCATATCAGCCTAATAGGCCACCCAATCCAGCTGCAAATCAAAATCAAGTAAGGCCTCCTACCAATAGACCATTTCAGCCCTATAACCCCAATGTTGCATCTACCTCTAAAGCCTTAGTGCTAGTGAAAAATAATATAGCTCAAGAGTATGATTGGTGTTTCCCATGCAATGAACCTCACAACTAGTCTATGTGCTTCAATGGTGCTTTGAACCAAGCTTTGATGGTGACAAACAACTGGTGTAGAGAGTGAGGTGAGTCAAGAAACAAACCAACAACAAGGAACATCTCAGCAAAATACAACTCCAAATGAGACTACACTTGTGAATTGGCAAAGGCTAAAGATTTTTGTGGTATGAATCAAACAATTTCTCATAATGTAGCAGCTAACACATGGTCAAAGAAGAGGAATATTGGTGAAGGGAAGTCATTAGCTCCAGGTGATCCACAACCTTCCATCACTCCACAAAGTGTTGGCAAAGCAAAATGTAGTTCCAAATGTGCAAGGACAGCCCAAGCCACCTTCTAGACCAGCTCAAATGCCAGCTATTGCAGCCCATGTACAAGAAAAGAATGTGTAGCAAGCTAAGGGGCAGCAAAGAGATGTTTCATCCCCATTTAACATCATTGAACAAATGAAGAAGACAAATGTGAATATATCTATGTGGGAATCACTATCCATCCCAGGCCAAAGGGATCTACTACAAGCTGCCATGAAGAATTGGTCAACTTCAAATCAGCAAGCTCATATGCAAGAGAAGGTACTCACAAATGCTACTCAGCCTGAGGGGAAGCTTGGAGGACAACAAGGTAAAGTTTTGAAGCCCCCTCCATTCTATGTTTCATTGATCATTGGGGATAAACTAGTACACAATTGTATGATTGATTCTGGGGCAAGTAGTTCTGTGATGCCCAAGCAAATAGCTGATCAGCTGGGCCTCCAATATGAAGTCATATCCAAAGGGGTGGTGTAACTGGATGGGACAAAAGTAGTAAAATAGTAGGGGTAATTAAATATTTGAGCCTCACTTTGCATGCATGCCCCAATGTCACTATTTTGCAAGATGTGTCAGTGATAGATTTACCACCACTTTTGCCCTATGTTTGTCAAGGGATTTCACAACTAGAATTGGAGGCTATTTATCTGCTGATTGGTCACACATGTTGTTTAGACCAGATATGGAACTAAGGCCACAATCAGGTCTGAACCTATTGCAAACTTTCACATTGAGCCTCATACTCCAAGCCCAATCAATGCCAACTATTCAACATTTGATCAAGAGGATTATCCAAGCACGATGAAGCTGACACCAAAGTTGGAAGCATCCAGATTTGACTCTTGATGAATGGGCAAGCAAGGTACATGCTTTTGATCCCTACAAGGAAATAGAGGAATCTGAACTAGGAGTTTATTACATGCATGAAGAAAATCAGCCTATTCCTAGCATCACCAAGCCAGACCATAAAGATGACAATGAGGTATGGCAGTTGTTCTTTGATGGATCAAGAAGTAGACAAGGTAGGGGGAGCTATGCTTGTTTCACCTCAAGGCATTAAGTATTATTCAGCTTTTAGATTTCAGTTTGCATGTTCTAACAACACTGCTGAATATGAAGCTTTGATACAAGGATTGCATTGGTCAAGAAAGAGAGGTATCAAAAACTTACAAGTCTTTGGTGATAGTGAGCTGATTGTTAATCAAGTTAAAGGACAACATGCTACCAAAAATGACCTGCTCAAGTGTTATAAGAATAGGGTGTGGGACCTCATTGAGGATTTTGAAGGCTTTGGCATCAACTCCATCCCTAGGAAAGAAAACCAAGCTGTTGATAGGCTTGCAACAGTTGGAGCAGCCTTTGATGTTGTGGAGAGTATCAAGGAAGATAAAGTGCAGCCAAACATTCATGTGATTGTAAGGCCATCAAGTGCCAAATAATAATGTAAGTTGGCAAGTGTTTGAAAGTGACCAACAAATCATCAATTTTTCAAGAAGAAGAAGCTGAGTTCTCAGCCAAAAATCAAGAAAAGTTAGAACAACAATATGGTGATCAAGTGGTACAGCTGAGAACCAACAAACTACCAAAAGGACTTGTCACTTTGGAGTCCATCTTTAATCCTAATGATCAATTTAGGAAGGAGAAAGCAAACATCCAAGTCAAGGGAGAAGATTCAAGTGCCCATCTCAGTGGGAGAAGGCAAATCACTTCAAATTGGTAAAGTGACAACCAAGCAAGAAAGGTATGAGTTCATGCAACTTTTCCAAGAGTTCCTAGATATATTTTCTTGGAGCTATGAAGACTTGAGAGGTTTCAATCCCAAGCTAGCTCAACACACAATTGAATTAGATCCAAGTGCTAAACCCATCAGAAAAAACAAAGACCGGTCAATCCACACATGGAGCCTCTCATGAAGAAGGAATTGAATAAGTTAATAGAGGCAAGTATCATATTTCCCATCAAGCATTCAAGCTGGGTTGCAAACTTGGTTCTAGTTAGAAAGAAGAGTGGAGAAATCAGATTGTGTGTAGACTTTAGAGATTTGAATAGAGCATCCCTCAAGGATCATTACCCACTTCCTTCTATGGAGCAGATTTTGCAAGTTGTTGTTGCTGGCTCTGAGAGGTTTTCATTGCTAGATGGTTATTCAAGGTATAATCAGATCATGGTAAAGGAGGATGATCAGTTCAAAACAGCCTTCACCACCAAATGGGGAACCTATGCATATAGGAAAATGCCATTTGGGTTGTCTAACGCCGGAGCTACCTTCCAAAGGGAAATGGATATGGTGTTCAAGGGATTGATCAACAAAATAGTGCTGATATACCTAGATGATATTACTGTATTTTCTAAAAGTGCAGCAGATCATCTCTTTCATTTGAGACAAGTGTTCCAAAGATGTAGAAGATTTGGGGTATCCTTGAATCCCAAAAATGTATTTTCCTAGCTCATGAAGGAAAGCTCCTAGGCCACATTGTTTCCAAAGAGGGATTAGCAATTGATCTAGAGAGGGTTGAAGCAATAAAAGCACTACCATTACCAAGTCACAAGAAGGCCCTTCAAAGTTTCTTGGGAAGAATCAATTTTGTTGAAGGTTTGTTCCAGACTTTGCAGCCCTTGTCAAGCCAATAACTATGATGTTGAAGAAAAGTATGGCTTTCAAATGGACAAATGAAGGTAAGGAAAGTTTTGAGGCAATCAAAGAGGCTATCTCACAAGCTCCAACTCTCATTAACCCAGATTTCTCTAAGGATTTTATCCTTTATGCATTTGGAGGTGATGATACAATTTCTGCAATTTTAGTACAACAGAACAAAGAAAATGTAGAGCAGCCAATTGCCTTCTTTAGCCAAAGCTTGGAGGACTATGAGGTGAGGTATTCCTTCATTGAGAAGCATGTTCTTGTAGTGATTAGGAGCTTGAAGAAATTTAAGCATCTAGTTTCAAACAACAAGGTTCAACTGTTGGTTTCTCATGTGGGAGTTAAGGACTTCCTCCTCAACAAAGACCTAAATGAAAAAAATGTGTAGGTGGATTACTCATGTCATGGAGTATGACATTGAGATCAAAGTCACCAAGCTGGTCCGAGGAAAGGGATTGTGTGAGCAGCTGGTCTTGAGAAAATCAATGGAAGCAAGCAATGGGAAGGATGTTGTTTTGGTGTTGCAAGACAACCAAGAACAAAGAGGTGTTCAAGAAGAGAATGGTGGTATGCTCACTCCTTGCTGGACCCAAGACATAATGCACTTCTTACAAATAGGCCTATGCCCTCCAGAGATGAACAAAACCAAGAGAAGACACTTCAGATTGTAGGCTATTCCATATGCACTTGTTGATGGTGTCTTGTTCAAAAAGGATATAAATGGAGTGTTGTTGAGATGCATTGGGACAAATCAAATTAAGAGAATGTTAGAAGAGTTCCATGATGGATCAGTTGGGGTCATTTTTCTCCAAGAGTGATAGCCCTCAAGATTATGAAGGCTGGCTATTATTGGCCCAAGGTGTTTAGTGATTGTTATGCATGGATCAAGAGGTGCAAAAATTGTGCATTCTTCATAGGAAAGGAAAGATTAGCAGCCCTTCCATTGCACCCAATTTCAGTTGACCAGCCATTCATGCAATGGGGTTTGGACTTCATTGGAGTCATTAACCCAAACTCAAGCCAAGGACACAAGTGGATTCTAACAACAATACTACTTCACCAAATGGATTGAGGTGGTGGCACTCAAAGAGGCAAATGAATCTAGCATTCTAGACTTCTATGAGGGGATAGTAACCAGATTTGGTATACCTACCACTATAATATCAGATAATGCATTGGCATTCATAGGATCAAAGGTAACTGAATGGGCTGTTAAGAATGGGATCTATCTGAGCACTTCATCAAATTATTACCCTCAAGGTAATGGCCAAGCTGAGTCTACCAACAAGAACCTATTAAAGATCATCAAGAGGACTCTTGATGAAAATCAGAGGACTTGGCACACTAAACTTAAATCAGCCTTATGGGCTGATAGGATAACTCCCAAGAGATCCACCGGTAACTCTCCATTTAGACTTGTTTATGGAAGAGAGGCAATCTTGCCTATGTCACTTGAGTTGCCAACGTTGGAACTCATGAAGCAATTGGAATTGTTGGAGTTTGAACCCATGGAGGTTAGATATGTAGAATTGATGGAACTCCAAGAAATCAGAGAGCATGCAGCCCAAACAATGGAGAAGGACCAAGCCTTGATCAAGAGAACCTTTGATAGGAAAGCTAAGGCTAGAACCTTCCAAGTTGGAGATTTAGTGTTGAAATGGGATGCAGACCGAGAAAAGCCAGGAAGGCATTCAAAGTTTGATGCCATTTGGAGTGGCCCCTACATGGTCACAAAATGTAAGAACAACAATGCCTTCCAATTGTCTACATTGGATGGTGAAGAACTGCAGATTCTAGTTAATGGAATCCATCTAAAGCATTGCTACTAGAAGGGAAACTCCTCACCTTGTACATATTAGCTTAGATTTTCATTCCTCCAAGTGCTTGTGCACATTGTTTTGTTGTAGCTTAGTTTTACATTTCCCTAAGTGCTTTGGCACAAGCTTTGTTGTCCCAAGGATGCATCTTTGCAGGCCATGTTCCAGATCAAGTGATGTTCTACTCTCACAATCTTCTTTCTAGAAATTTTCTAATGAGTTGAGAGTACCAAGTAGTTAAGTTGATGACTCCATGCCCAATGGATTGCTTCAAAGAAGCTAGTCACTGGTCACTTCATCCAACAGGCAGATGACCCCTCTGAGTCACCAAAATTGTTATCCAAAATAAGCCCCTTGCTTATTTTTGACTAACTTTCTTTCATTCCTTCCTTCCTTGTGCCTCAGTCAAATTTTTTTCACTTTTCAGGCACTCAAAATTATCTAGAAATGGCTTCATTAGATAGAGAATTTTCTCACCTTTCCAGAAAGGTAAAATTTTCCTTCTAACTCCTTGTATTTTGCAAGTTATGGCTCGGCAGAGTTTTTGAGGGAAATTTTCCCTAGGAAGGTCCCGCAACCAATAGGAAATGTGCCACGTGGAAATGGAATGGTGGGTCAGTGGAGGTAAGTTGGAAATTTTTGCCAAGGAATGGGGTGGGGTGCAAAAAAAAAATTTTTTCCCACGGGCCCCAAAAGAAAGAAATGGCTTGAGGCCCAATGAATGATAAGATGCCACGTGGTGGCAGAGGTCGATCGTGGGGGGGTAAGTTAAGAAAATTTCCAAAAAATGGCGCAATGAAAATTTTGGCCGAGGACCCCGTGTGAATGAGAGTGTGCCACGTGTCCATGAGGTCAGCAGGAGTCGGAAGGGGAGAAAATTTTGGCTTTTTGCCAAAATGGCAAAAGGGTGAAAAGGAAAAAACCAGCCCGCAAGCCCACCAAGGAGGAGGAGAAGAAATTTTTTGAAGCCCCATGGACTAACCAGAATGTGACATGTGTCCCTATTGGGGGGGTTGGAGGTGAGGCACGAAAGAATTTGGAAAAATTTTTCAAAAGTTTAAAATGAAAAAAATTTTTGGAAGTAGGCCCGCAAAGGAAAGAAAGTTGATTAAGGCATGCCGCAAATGAGTGTGACACATGGTGGCGTGAGTGGTGAGCGTGCACGGAGGAATTTTGGAAATTTTTCCAAAATTCAAAAAAGTGTAAAATGGCCATTTGAACCTGCGAACCAATGAGGAAAGTGCCACATGGCAGCAGAGCGGAGGGGGGGTGGAGATTTTTGGGGAATTTTCCCAAATTCAAAAAAGGGGGAAAAATTTTAGGTTTCGGCCCGCCGACCCGATTTTTGCCCTATTTTTCCCTAAATCTTCAGAGGGGCATATCTTTTGATCCAGAGCTCATTTTTCTTGATTTTGGTGTCATTGGAAAGCTATTGAAGTCCTCTACATGATGGAATCTTCAATTTTTTTGGTGGAGTTTAGTGAGAGAGAAAAATGAAAAATGCCTTGGCATGGGGAAAAGAGCAGAACCGACATTCAACCACCATTTTTAATGCAGTATGGCTTCCATTCTTCTCCAGCATGGTCAAAAATCTTGGGGAATGAACTTTTTAAGGGTACCCATGCTATTTTGATGGATTTGGTTGGTGGTGAATCATTCATTTTCATTTTTCCTTTCGTTTCTCCTTCCCGAACTTAGAGTAGGTTTTTTCATTGTTAAAAGCTAGATTTGGCTCATTTTGTAAGGGTTGGACATTTTTTTATTTCTGCAAGCTCCTCCTTCACCCTGGGCAAGTGAATTTGTGGAATATCGACCTTTTTAGGACTGCAACATGTTTTCTACCTGATTTCTAACATTATTGTAATGCATTGTATTTAAAAATGGAAATGACAATGCAAGCTCTAGTGAATGAGTTTTCAATCCTTTCTTGTGTTGTTTGCTTCATTATGATCCTTCATTACATTTTAGCAATTTGTGCATGATGTGTGTTGCATTTTTATAATCTGTGTCAATTTTATAGTAAAATAGATGTTCACCACTTTTGGTGTATCACCTTAGTTTATCTTCTTTTCTCTATTTAGTAAATATTTCCCAAATTTATATTAAACTAGTAGTATCTTATTAGTTTAAATAATTTTGATTAACATAACCCCTATAAAATCATGGGCATAATACCAAGAAATATCCCATCTTCATTTATCAATATATGATATCTTGCACCAAACTCAAGATACCACATGAACACATGTGTATATAGAATTTATATGTTATGTATCAAATCAATGTGCCAAACATCATGTATAAATTAACAATATATCTAAGAAAACTACAGCATATCTTGATTTTATATTTTTCTCCTATATGAATGTTTTTATGATATGTGACTATTTGCATGATTTTGAAGTGTTTTTAAATAGCTATGTATAATAAAGGGGATAACACAAGAGCTATTTGATAAGGGCCTCATGAAGATGCATGCCATGTTTGGTAGACAGAGGAGATGCAAGCTCATCAAGTAGTATATGAAGTGAAGGATTCTCATGTATGATATGTGTAGAATCCATAATATGTGCCGAAGGAGTGAGCATGGAAAGACCCATGAGAAGTAAAAAAATGTATAAGGTGTTTGTTGGTGAGTGGAATTCATCTTAGGTGACCGAGGAGGATACCAGAGTGTGAAGAAAGAGTGGAATATAACATGAGACATTATAGATGAATATATAGATGTATTATCACTAGATATAGTGGATGAGCTTATGGGGCCAATATTTTGTGATATAAAATACATGAATTGGATTCCCAAGTGTGACCACATGGTTATTGTAAATGAACTTGACACTTTGGTGCAATATGGAAAATATAGCCCCAAAGGTGTAAAGATAAACACAACTTAGACTAATGTCACATGATGTAAGAGAAGATACTATTATGAGTGTAATAGAAAAGGTATTGGGCCAACTATAAGGGGGAGTAAAATATTCCTAATTCATGTTTTAAGATCAACAATGAAATCCCTCTTAGTATACCAAAGAGAGTGTTGCGATGTTGAAGTGTACATATCTTGGGGATTAGTGATATAAACTAAAACATTACATATGGGTTGTTGGTCAACCAAAGCAGATATGTATAGTGTATGATAAACAAATTCAATATGCCTAATGCATGTTTTAAGATAAACAATGAAATCCCTCTTAGTGTACTCAAGAGAGTGTTGCAACGTAGAAGTACACATAGCTTAGGGAGTAGTGATATAAACTAAAACATTACATATGGGTTGTTGGTCAACCAAAGCATGTATGTATAGTGTATCGAAACAAATGCATTCGTCATATCTATTTTATTAAAGACAATAAACATTGAGGAATTTTTAGTGAAAATAGTTCCAATAATTGCACCAAACTTGTTATTATAAGATGATAGGGAATAAATGGTAAGCATTTCAAAATTATAGAGTAGATTTGGAGGCATCATGTTCTAGGAGAAGGTCACTAAATATATTAGCTTTACATTTTCATTAGTAGCTTTTGGTTGAGGTGTAGTCTCATATTCAATAATACTAACATCAAGTAGGTACTAGATAATATTACTAGGTGTAAATAAATTTAGGTAGAGTGACTAATACATCAATGGTATTCACAGTGAATAAAATCATCAAATCATTTACCATGAGATGACCTTAGATCAAACTCAAGTGGTGGAGGGAGGATACCAAGTTACACTCAAGAAAGGAAGATAAGTGAATTGATCTCTCAGGAGGATTGTAATTGTAGCTTCATATGTTGAGACACGCATTTGAATATGGTTTTAGCATCAAGTTTATAATTAGTTTCTTTTTTTGGTAGAAGTGACCTTGGATTGAAGCTTGTGAGTAGATGTGCTTGAGGGATGAAAAACATATTTGAGCTTATTAATTTTGAGGATATTATATTTTCTTTATTTAAAAGTATGAAAAAGATAATAAAATGCATGAAAGTTGTCGAAAATTACCAATTTTTGTAAAATAACAAGGATACTTTGTGTAAAGAGATCATGTAATTTGGTATCAACCAACATATTTCTCATCTTAGAAAGTGTATTCTTATATCATAAAACATAATCTATAATGGTATCATTGGAACCTTATCACATGTTAAAATTTGAGCATATGCTAATTTTTCATGAATTTTGATAGAAAATTATGCAAGGAATTCATTATCAAGAGGAGTGAATGTTTACCTAAAAATGGAGTCCACTTTGTGATTATGAATTCTCTACCTTTGTAAGTTAATCATTTTTTAGCAAATTCTTGTGAGAGGTGAAGGTCATGCCCTTTAACTCTCTCCATGAAAATATTGAAACCACCTTTGCTTGGTATGCTCCAAAGCTCATTATTTTTCTTCAACTCATCAATACTAATAGGATCAACTCGGCATCTTTCTCCCTCGATGTTGTCAAAAACTTTCCTAGAAGATAAAAGGCTCACACTTCTATAGCACCTATTAACAAATTTGGTGATTTCAAAGGAGAGGAGGTGATATTTTATAGTTTGAGGTAGAATCTTCAACACAAACGAAATCAAAATCATGTGTGGATAAACTAGTTTGTTCATTGTTTATAATAATTACAATGCTTGGTGGAGGGATTTTGTCAGTAGTCCACACTTGATAATCATTAAGATTAACACCATTATTTTTCATCAAATCAGCAACTTTATTTCCTTCACGATAAGTGTGCTAAATAACATTATAAGTAAATGTGTTAAGGATCTTAATCACCTCTCCTATGATATGTTTAATAGTCCATCTTACATGATCTTTTCCATTAGGAAAATTGGTTATGTTTAATGAATCCCCATCCATGATTAAGTTGCTAACATTAATCTCCCTAACAAGCATAATGCCCCATAAAGTAGCAAGGGCCTCCAAATAATGGTTAGAATTAATTCCCATAAGACCAACATAAAGTTTTATTATTTTTTCTTTCACATTTATAATACATCCGCCACCACTAGACTTTCTGGATTTCCCTTAGAAGCAATGTCATAGTTAAGCTTTAGCCAACCTGAATGGGAGGGTGCCATTTGACATACTCTTTGTTGGAAACAACTTCTTGTTAAAAAATAATGTCAATAATGTGGTGGAAGAGAAAACATTTACGGGAAAAGGCGAGTCAATCAAACACACAATAGGAGGACTATTTAGGGACTCTCTTCCTCCACCATATAACATCATTGTTCTCTGGTAATGAAATACATTACCATTGAAAAAGGTTCAGGTAATGTCAAATTTTAACCTGGTTTTTCTTGTAATACCCTTTTGTTCTAATAGTTGTACTTTGATTACGTGATTGACTAGCATACATTTACTATGGGATTGTACTATGATTGATGATCATTATTGGATGGTATGTGAATATTTACGAGAAAGCATTATTTAATTTATGACCTAGAAGACTTGCATAGAATATGTTCTTAATGATTTGATATAATTGTTGTTATGTTTACCTTTCCATTGTTGATTACTTTAATGCTCTTAGTAACTCCATCTTGAATAGTATGATCCGAGTTCAAGAGAAGAGAATTGATAAAATTTATGGGGTAATCTATACTATTATTTCTATTTATCTTCTTTTGTTAGATTATATTATTGATAGGTTGATTCAGAATAACACCCTGGATCGCTTTCAGTGATCTAGGATAGTATCCTGAATCTTCATAATATTTTGGACTGTAATTCGAGAGCATACTCAACTTCTCTTAGGCTCTTGATTATTATTGTTAGGCCTAAAGTTTATAATTTAACCTAATCTTAACTTGATATAAGGTTATAATGTTCCTTATGAAATATTTACCTTATTCAAAGCTAGGCCCTGCTACATATAAACATGGGCCTATAGAGAATGGCTATGTTGAAATAGTTGTATTAAATCTAAACCTATGTTAAAATGTTTGTGCTCTACTTCTAATTCTAAATTCCTAACCTAAGTAAGGGAAAGGGGCTTCTATGAAAATGGTTTGAATGCCTTAAAATTTATTAAGGGACCTATGAGGAAATACCTATATGCATTTTAAATTATTTAATCAGACCTATCCTAAAGTTTGTGATGTTGGGAGGTTATTTGGAATTGAATATGCAGCACATAAACACAACTTTTCCATGAATAACTTCAAAGAAAACCATCAAAGAATCTATCAAACTTATTAAATAAGAGATTTGATAAAAATATTAGAATAAAACTTCACATGTCTCTTTTCCATTTTATTTTAATGATGAGCTTGAACCGAGTCCGAAAAACCAACCATATGCGACTAAAATCAAACTACACGCCTGAGAAAAATGCTCTTTTATCTAATAAAATTTTACCCACTTCATTATTGATAAGAATAGAGGCATTTAACATGTGGGTAATGAAAATAATCATCCAAATGTGATTTAAAACTTTCATTGGCTTCACTATGTAAGCTTCATCAAGTGTTGTGAAGTCATAGAATTAAAAATGCATGCATTCAAAGCAAACAAAAGCTGGCGCAAATGGAGAAAAATATGTGTTTTAATCAAGAGAAAAATACATGTGAATCTTAGACACATGCTTGATTGTAATGGTGGAGTTCAAAAATAACAACTACGCAATCAACAACTCAATAAATCATCCAAAACCAGACTTCCTTCGCAAGCAACAAACCACAAAATGACCCAAAACTCCAAGTTTTCCTCAGCTCAATGCCATTAATGAGGTGAAATCAATGCATGTGTACTCATTCAATACTCCACTATGGGCCAGCTCATCAGGTTTACCCTAGTGGTGGGGAATTTGGGTTATATGTGGGAGGCCTCAGGGTCCATTCCCGAGCTAACCACCTCATAGCTCGTGGTTACTCGGCTAGGTAGTGTCAAGCGAGTTAGTTGCTTTGGTGGTGGAGATGGTCTATTGATGTGGTGTCAAGTTGGCTTAGGGGGTGTTCAATGTGATGAGGCATGTCTTGGCATTACGACATGAGAGTTATCCAAAACCACTTTTATCCAATGGGTAATGGTGTAACGGTTATTAGGTCTCCTTCTAATTGGGAGGTCCAAGGTTCAAATCTCAGCTCTGTGTTAAGGAAGCCTACTACCGATGATTTGGATTCCCTAATGATAGGGTGCCACAATAATGTGGTTTAATTTGTGGGCTAGACAAGATCTTAAACTACCATCATTGGATGGTTCCACGGCGGTGTGGCCTAGTGATGCCACATGGGCTAGGGCCCTCTCCCTGGGTAACTCAAAAAAAAATACACCACTACGGGCCAACCACTATACAACTACCACCTCAAACTTAGAAATTTCTAATGCCTTTGAAAATAAAAATATACACCATAGCTCAAACAGGGTCGAATAAAATGGTGACCACTTTAATATATCTCTTTTAATCAACTAATGTCATCCAAATCAAATGTTTAGCATCCATGCAAGGTGATATCAAACCTATCATTTGGAATACATATGCCCATATTATGTGAATTTCAATCCTTAGGTAAAGCAGAGTGTCACTCATGTGATTCAAATTATATCACATTTTAACGATCTTTATCAACATGATAGAAACCAGTCATGAGATTCATCAATATACGCAAAGTGGAAGCCAATCAATGAACTTACACAAAGAAATAATCATTTAAAAACCATCACATCTTCATTATATCACCCTAAACAAATCATTTCCAGAATGGAAAGAATAAATATACCATGATGCGAGCTTGAAAACCAAAAATGATATCACAAAACGAAACTTAATCTCCATTGTTGAAACCATACAATCCAATTTGGAAAACAAGATGACATATATATCATTCCACAAATCAAAACCAGTCGATAGAGTAAAGAATGCCATAAAACCACTTAATGTTATATAAATTAAATAATGCATTAAATATCAAGTGGCCCGCCTGACTTATCACAAATGCATGCATGTATGATGTAGTAAAATGGGAATAGGGAAGTTTTTAATGATTTTCAAAGAAAAAGGGGGTATGTAAAATTTTATCAATAACTGAAGTTGCTTGATAGTAGAGGGAGGAGACATCTCGATGATGGCTTTAATTTTGGTAGGGTCCACTTCAATGCCCCCGATAGGAATGATGAATCCTAAAAGCTTACCGGTAAGAACACCGGATATGCACTTAGTGTGGTTAAGGTGGAGGAAGTATTGTCTAAGATGAGTAAACATGACATCAAGGATGGTGAGATGGTCTTTATGTTGTTTAGATTTACCCAAGAGATCATCAATGTAGTCTTCCACAATCTTATGAATGAGATCATGGAAGATGTTTTCCATAGCGTGATGATAAGTGGCCCCTGCATTTTTAAGTGTGAAGCACATGATGCGGTAGCAAAAGGTCCCCAATAAGTAACGAAGGAATTTTTATGTTGGTTTTCGGTTGTAATAAGAATTTGATTTTAGCTAGATAAGTCATCCATAAGAGATAAGATCTCATGGAATGTTGTGAGGTCAACAAGCCGATCAATTTTAGGAAGAGGGAATTCATATTTAGGACATGTGAGATTAATCTTAGAAGTCCTGTGTAAATACGTAACTTTCCGTGAGGCTTTGGTTATGGGTAAAATATTGGAAACCCATCTTTGGATAGTCAATGGGTAATAGGTAGTTAACATAAAGAAGACATTGTAATTCTTATTTTTAATCACATATATTGGAATCCAAAAAATTCCAAAATCAATATATGGAATTATCTAGATCAAAATTCCATAAAAGAATCAAAATCATATATTGGAATCCAAAAATTCATCAAATATTGGAATCCATTATATTGGAATCCATTATACGGGCTAGCATCTCACTAGGCATTATCTATGCTTTGGACTAAACAAAACATGTATATGTTTTATACGGGCTAGCAACCGCTAGGCATTATTTATGATTTGTTATGTACAAAACATGTTTCTATTTTTATAAGGGCTAGCGGTGACCACCAACCATTATTTATGCTATGTTATATATAGAAAATGTTTATGTTTTAAATGGGCTAGTGTGGTCATTAAGCATTATTTATGCTTTGTTATATACAATAACATGTTATTTTTATATGGTCTAGTGGATGCTAGGCATTATTTATGACATGTTATGTATAGAACATGTTTTTTTTATATGGGATAACAGATGCTAGGCATTATTTATGCTTTGTTATAAACAAAAAATGTCTTTTTTATATGGGGTATCGACTGCTAGGCATTATCAATGTTTTGTAATAAGGTTCTTATCAGTGTTTAAATGTCTTTAAGATTAAACTATGAAGATTTGAATAATTAAAATACCTTGTGGCCCAGTGGCCACTAGGCTAATGAAATTCAAGAGATTTGAGACACTTCTAGGTTCATGTAGTATGATGTGATTGAACCTCAAGCGTAACAGAGAATTACTAAAGATATTATGAAGAAATTAGAAGAGGGTGACTATTTAGAGTAGGAGAATGTAATTAACTATAAAACCAATCTAGATATATTTGTGTATTCAATTATAGATATGAAATAAATTTAAATTGCTTTACTAAAGATAGAAATGTAGAAAACATTTTAAGAATTGTTTGAATTTTATTGTAACACTATTCCCGAAGATCTGGGATCCCAAATTAACAAAATAAATCATAGTGAAGCTCCAAAAAATAAGCTCCCTCAAATTTTTTTGATCAAATATCATCTCGAACATCTTCTCTTGTCCTTCAATGGTTGCAACAAAGGCCACAACGTGGTGTTAAATTTGATGCCCATTTAGATTTTTTTATCATTTTTATCCGTAAAATAGTTGCAAATATTTGAAATAACCATCACATATGACTTGCATATTTTAGATATGACCATCAATTTTTCTAGAGATTTATTTATATATTAATTATATTAAAAATATTAAAAACAATTAAGTATATACAATATAATTTTATATTTATTTTATGAACAATGTAAAAAAACTATTTTACAATTTTTCAAGGGAAAGTTTTTTTGATAATTCACCACAAAAGTTATTCAATCATATTGTCAGCTTATAATCAGTGAAAATATAAATCCTCCCAACTTATATTTTCAACAATCTCAACATAATATAATAGAGTTATGCAATACTTTCATAATAACATATGAATGTATATATTATTGACAATGTTAAATAATACCATCATAACAACATTATGAAAAGATAAATAGTTATTTAGCATTTTCTTGCTCCAAATATTTGATGCCCTCTACCACATTCAATCCTTGAGACACTATTTGTGATATTTTTTTGTACAAATCGGCCATCAACCATTTATATTTTGTACAATATTTGCATCTACTTTTCATCCCCACCATAAAATTTTTAGGAGGGTTTCCCTTTGCACCTAATGTAATACACAAAGTGTTTTTAGAACTGTATGAAAAATCATTTCTACTCCAAACCTTTTCTAGGTCTCTTATTGTTATTCCCTCGACTATATTGCAATGTTCCTTTCCCCAAGTGAGTCTTGGATACAATATGATGATTTTTTTTATTGAATCCCATTGATATCTTTTTAACATCAACAAAAATGATGTTGTTGGACCAGAATCCTAGTTCACATAGTATGGTGATAATAATTTTATAAATTTGACAAGGCCACCTCGCAGTTGATATTTTTCATGCCGAACTGAATGACATCTTCCTATTGTATGTTTTTTTTATCCCATATAACAGGTCCTCCATATCTAAAATAAGTAAATAAATCTTATCACTACCTGCAAGGAAGTAAACAAATTTTATTTTCATCGGCCGCATATCAATTATAACCAATTGAAATAAACAACATTTTAGCTTATGACTAATAATTACCGATTGAGATTGTGGCTTGGATTACACCACCTTTACATGTTGTTGGATCCATTGATGCAAGATCTATTTCAAATAAACATTCATCAATTCATAATCTATTTCTTTCTATTGAAAATGTGAGCATAATGTATTTGAAATAAACATTAATCAATTCATAATGATTTCATGTTGTGGAAAATGAAAGCTTAAATGGATAAAAATAGTGGTTTTTGTGGTGATATGGTAAGTACAATATCAATTATTCTCTGTCTTATAATTCAAATTTAGCCACTAGGCTATGCTTATATTTTTCGAACCACCCTTTGGTGGAAAAAAATCCTCAACTATTGATGAGGATTTGTGACCGCTAGGCTATGCCATCATTGGCCAAACTACACTTAGTTGGACAACCTTTAATGAGGCTAGCCAAGTGTTGCTTTACATACATATATGAGATAGATCAAATCATATGTAGTTTTTTTATGATGATGTTGAAGCCAAAACAATGTTAATTCAATGTAAGTAGTCAGTATGTAGTAGTGAATCAATGAAACATTGTAGATAATATGTAGTTGTAAATCAATGAGATATTGATGAATGTAAGGTTTTTTAGTCTAACCATTATTAGTATTGAATGTGGATGCATAGAGTCCACTAAGCTCTATACTTCATTTTAAATTGTTATCGTAGCTTACAAATGGATTTCCTTAAACTTTTTCTTCTACCGTATGCCAAACATATAAACTAATGTTTGTTAGTTATCATTTCCTATAAATTTGTGGGCCTTATAAATGATTTTTTTTTAAAATACACATGGCTAACATACCTAGGTTGTGAGTGTGTATTCATGTTGGATACCTCCATGCCCTCCTCCATGGTTACGTTTCTTTGGTTGTTGGTTGTCTGCATAATCATTTATTGTCTTATAAATTTGTGGGGCTTATTAGTGGTTTTTTTGTAAATTCACACAATTAACATACTGGATCTGATGGTGTATTCATGGTGATGTGCCCATGCATCCTCCACATCTATCATCTGAACTATAAAAAACATAAGTTTGTTAAAAATTTGAAAACCATGGCAATTGAAAATAGAGCTCATTAAACATATTTATAAAATGATTGAAGGTAAATCACCATGTTGAACTGGTTGTGTAGCATCAAGGTGAAAGGGTTGTACATCATATTTTATAGCTTTGTGGTTGTCTGCATAAAAAATAAATGTATAAGTAGCATATATAGGTTAAAATCCATTAAAAAAATCACTTGTTGAAGTTTTCTTTGGTGATGAACCTTTCTTCATATGAGAATAGTAATGTTTAGAAACATTTCTTGACTATGTGTCTCAACAATAAAAACAATAGATAGTTTGGAATCCACTAATGCACATGTGAGTGTGACACTACCACCGTAAAGCACTAGTACTAGAGAATTTTTGGAACAACATCGAGTGAACATCTCAGCCCAAAACTCATATGATATTTTCACAAGGAAAAGGATGGATGTTTCCTTGTAGGCAAAATTTTTCTTAGTTACCAATTTTTGTGGTAGTTTCTCCATCCAATCCCTAGTGACCTCTTCTCTATAATCATCATTATTATTTCATGTAGTTGTGCACACCAGATATTGTGTACATAAGACACAAAATTTTGAATATCTCATTGTTATCGTAGAGTCTGTAGCATCCATCCATAATTGATACTCCATTGTCTTTAACCTTTTCCATGTATCTTTACTGTGTCTCTTAACATTTTTGAATAACCAATTGGTATTAGAAAATAATAATAATACAATCCAACACACTAGTTCTGATAATTGTTAGAAGCTCCATTATTACATCAGAAGAAATATCGCTAGCCAAATTACAAAAATCAGTGATCACACATTCAACATTGAAAGGATTAGTTGAAGGAATAGCTGATAAAGTTGATGGAAGATGGAATGGATATGCACATTTACAAAAAAATTTTTTGTTTCTTCCATCCTTGTTGGTATATTTCCTTCCAGTGACATCACATAGTTGTCTAATATTTTGAGCCTCGATGGGAAGAACTTCTTCCACCTCATGATATTTTTTCATTTTTCCATTTTTTCCCCTATATGGGAATCAAATTTTATTTTTCCATTTCTCTCTTCACCCAATAATACAAAAAACTGGTGGTAGTGTGATTCATGCAATTTAAATTTTTCAATTACATTGGATTCACTACAGGTTGTCAATACAATATTATCTAGATGCTTATTTCTCAAATAATGTAGAATTTTTTTCTCTCATTTTGTTGTCTCCTTTTATTCTCTAGTAGTAAGAATCAAATGTCTCTATTATTACACCAAGCCTCAATAGACCTAGTTGATTTAGTATTCATTTTCAACCCATGCAATTTTGATTTAGATGGGTCTATCTCCAATTTAGTCAAATATGTTTCACCCTTAGCATAGTAAACAACTTGGCATGTTTTGGAGGTGAAAGAAAACCTTTTCTATGCAAGAAATGAAAAAAAAGATTTTTTTCATTTCTATACAATTTTTTGAATACTGTAAATATACCATTGTGAATGTCTTCTACATTTGAAACAAATTTTTTTTCAGAATCTATTAGAATCCCCAAATTCCAACCATATTTTGAACAAGAATATGGTCCATTGTTTATGGAGGCATGCATTTCCCATTTCCTGAACAAAGAAACATCCAACTCCATATCCAGAATAATAAGACACTTATTTATTTTTTCAAAGTCAAAGCATTCCACCTGGACACGTAGTGTCCCCAAATCAATAACTTTTGATGATAGAACAATACCAACTTCCTTGTGATTTCATCTATCTATAAAAAAAAACAACCACATGTCGATGTGGTAGTTTTTAGGGAATGGATTTCCACAAACCATTCCTCATCTCTTTTCTTCCAAAAAATACCACCTGTGATGAATGGAATTGTTTTGAATGGAGTGTGAACAATGGAAGACATTTTACCTATAATTAGAGTAAAATACATTAATAATTAGGTCATTTCAAACTTTAATGTGTTTTTCTCACATTTCTGATAAGGAATTTAAATACTACCCTAGACACCAACCTCTAGAGTTATTTACTATGTATCATAAGAGAGTAATTAACTTAATGGTTAGTGACACTAGGCTTTGATAGGACATCTTATGTATCATTCAACTGGTTACAATAATTCATATTTTGTGGATCAAATCAATAATAACAATTTTTTCTAAAAGTTTGAAATTGAATTATGATGCATTGAAAGATATGAAACCATTTGCACCTTTTGAAAGGATTACATATGATTCAGGACAAGCTATAACATTATATAGATGGCATGATAGGAACGTTAAAAAATATACACTTTAGTGGCAGATAGACTTCTAGTCAACATATAAAAGAACAACCTAAAACATTTTTTTCCATTTACACCTATTGAATGGAAAAGCATAGAGGACATTAAGATCTAATATTTGGTATTTTGAAAGAGAGTGTTTGAGAAACAAATCACAATAATGGAGTTTTTGGTAGCTCGGGATTTTATGTTTTAGAAGATGATGTGATTTATGTGTATATCGGTCATACTGTAGTAGTGAGGATTAAATCCTGTAACAAGACTAAGGAAGATGTTTAAAGGATAGTGGTTGGAAGATCTAATGTTTGGTATTTTGAGGAGAGTATTTGAGAAACAAATCACATTAATGGAGTTAGTGATAGCTCATCATTTTTTGTTATATAAGACAATGTGAAATATATGTATATCGGACATACTTTATTCATTATGTTTAAATGTCTATAACTAGTCTAAGTATGATATTTTAAGCATAGCACTTGGTGGGAAATTCCACAACAAGCTATAAAAAAAAAATGGGAATGATTACACTTTTCCTAAATGTAAGTATGGCCCTCATCACAATAGTCATTTTTCATGGAAACAATGCTCTCTATAAGGTCATGGTGGGTTATACCTATTTGAGAAAAGATTTGATTATTAACAATGTTTAATGAGTACCACTAAAACAAGGGTCTATTCTCTCTTACTCTGACTATAAGTTAGATTTACAATACTAATTGAAGAAATTTATTCCAAATTGTTTGAACTTATGTTAACATGCATTTAGAGTGCCAGTCTTCTTAGGCTGCAAACATTTATTTATCGATATGTTGTATCGATTGAGGGTAAAAAGCACTAAGAATTTAAAAATAGTGATAAAATAACAAATCATGACCTAGCTTAGTGGAAGCTAGGGTCCTACCATTTCATCTTGTCATTGTAATCATTTTTGTACACTTTTTTCTCACTAGTGATTTTCATTGATTATAATTATATCATATTTGATAGACTATCCATGGTGGAAACAAGTGCTACTCTACAAATCCTCGATAGGGATCAAGCCATATGTATTGTCCATAAAATATATTGTTTGTAACATATAATTCACAATGTTTCATATGGGAAAAATTGTTTACCTAATGCTTAGTTTCATTACTTATCAAAAGTAATGACACAACAGATGCTAGTTTCAATAGTTTCTTATTTTGAAAATTGTGATAAAATAATAAATCATGACCTAGCTGAGTGACCGCATGAGGCTCCTACCATTATGGTCATTGTAAACACTATCTATACAACTTTGGATCGCTAGTGTTTTCCATTGATTATAATTGTATCATGTTGGCTGGAATGTACCTAGTGGAGATATACACTACATACCATATAGAGGGATCAAGCCTTACGTAGTTCCCATAAGGTATATTGTTTGAAACACATAATTCACATCGGATCTTATGGGAGAAAATTCTTAGCAAATGCTAATCATTTTTTTTTTTCTTATCAAAAGTAATGACATAGGATTTAGGATCAACAATTTCATAATTTGAAAATAGTGATAAAATAAAAGATCATGCTCTAGTTTAGTGGTCACTAGGCTCCCACCATTATTGCTAGTCATTATAAATACTATATGTATAACTTTGGGTCACTACTATGTTTTCATTTATTATAATTGTAACATATTGTTTGTGTCATCCTAGTGGATCCAAGTGTTGCACTACAAACCCTCAAGAAGGATCATGACTTATGTAGTACTCACAAGATGTATTGTTTGTAACATATAATTCACACATTGTTATAGAGAGAAAATTCTTAGTGCTAAGCTTTATGTATGTATTGAATGGAATGACCTAATGACGCTAGGATCAATTATTTCTTATTTCAACACTATGTGCATGCACATTTTTGAATGATAGTGTTATCCATTTATTTTAATTGTACCATATTTTCTAGGCTATATGCATGTGGAAGAGAGAAAGTCTTGCATTACATACCCTCGAAATGGATCGAGATGTATTATGTGTTTCCCATAGACTCAATTTTTTTATTTTTGAAAATAGCCATAAAATAACAAATCATGGTATAGCTTAGTGGCCACTAGGCTCTACCTTTACCTCTTCTCATTATAAACACTATCTTTATAGTTTTGGATCGCTAGCCTTAATATGTAGTTCCCATAAGATACATGGTTTTCAACTCATATTTTACATCATTTCCTATCAAAAAAATGCTTAAGACCTAAGCTAAGCTCTTTACTTATTATGAAAAAAATGGACATATAGACCCTAGGCTCAAAAGTTTCTTATTTTGAAAATAGCCATAAAATAACAAATCATGGTATAGCTTAGGCCACTAGGCTCCTACCTTTACCTCTTCTCATTATAAAACTATCTTATATTTATAGTTTTGGATCATAGCTAGCCTTAGTATGTAGTTCCCATGAGATACATGGTTTTCAAACTCATACTTCACATCGTTTCCTATCAAAGAAAATGCTTAGCAACTGCTAAGCTCCTTTACTTAAACAAAAAAACATATCAGACCCTAGGCTCAAAAGTTTCTTATTTTGAAAATAGCCATAAAATAACAAATCATGGTATAGCTTAGTGACAATAGGCTAGGCTCCTACCTTTACCTCTTCTCATTATAAACACTATCTGTAAAGTTTTGGATCTACTAGCCTTAGTATGTAGTTCCCATAAGATACATGGTTTTCAACTCATATTTCACATTGTTTCCTATCAAAGAAAATGCTTAAGCACCACACTAAGCTCCTTTACTTATTGACAAAAATGACATATCAGACCCTAGGCTCAAAAAATTTTCTTATTTTGAAAATAGCCATAAAATAACAAATCAAATCATATATAGCTTAGTGGCCGTTAGGATCCTACCTTTACCTCTTCTCATTATAAACACTATTTGTAAAGTTGTGGATCGCTAGCCTTAGTATGTAGTTTCCATAAGATACATGGTTTTCAACACATATTTCACATCATTTCCTAACAAAGAAAATGCTTAGCACCCGCTAAGCTCCTTTACTTATAGACAAAAATGACATATCAGACCCTAGGCTCAAATGTTTCTTATTTTGAAAATAGCCATATAATAACACTATCTTGTACAATCTTGGATCACTAGCCTTATTATGTATCCCAAATAGCTTGTTTGAACTTGCCACATGTGGCACATTTTAATTGGAGAATTAATTTAAATTAGCACACACTATATCTAACAATGTAGAAATTGATTTTGATAAAAAAATGGAATGTAAATGTCTATATATTATTCTATTAAACTTCAAAACTATGTTTAGGATTTATTTTTATATTTTTTTCTTATATATATTTTTTACTATGCTTGTTTTAATATATGTTATATAATATATATTTGTTATTATGTTTATATTATTATAGGCTATAGAAAATGAAAAATTGCATTGTTTTTAATTCATGTTTAGTTTTAATTTTTAAACCATGGAAAAATAAAAATATGAAATTGAATTCCCCGCATTTTTGGATATTTGAAATTTCAATAGCCCGCCCTTTTTCTTTAAGAGGGGGAAAGTGAAAATTTCAAATTTTTGTATCCCACTCTTTTTCTATTTTTGAAATTTCTTTCATGGAATGTGCTAAAAAATTATTAAATACCTCGAGAGAAATGTTGATTAGGGTTTCTGATTTTTTTTTTTTTGGTCATGTAAAAGCATGTCTTCAAAATAAAAAAATGCACATGTAGGTCATAGATCAGTAGGGTGAGTGTTTGAATCCGGTTGTTTTTTTTGCATGTGATTATAATCTTGTTTAGAGAGAGAAGGCACAAAAACACACACATAAAAAGGATGCAAAAAAGGATGCACATGAAGGAGGAAAAAACAGAGGTTGTGAATAGAATCACGTAGATTTTTGATTGAGGTAGTAGATGGAGGTTTCACTCACAACATAAAGCACAAAATAATCCTAGATATTACTAAATCAGGTATTTATAGTAAAGGTGTACCTTTTTTTATTGTGGGCTCTATTATTAGTTTCTTTGTAGTTGACTGGTTCTGTGTTTTTCATGATAGTCCAATCGTGATCCACACCACTTGCTTTTGTCCTCTTTAAATCGTGCTCCTATCAAGTCAAGCCTTGCTTTCAGTTTTTGCTTTTGATCTCCATGCCAAACTACCTTGTTCTTCATGAAAACAATTTTTTTGTGTGTTAACGAAAAGAAAATTTAATCCCTTTTTTACTCTAGTATTTATCTTTATTTAACGCTTTCCCATTTCCGCCATTCTATGTCTCTCTTTGGGTATTTTGTTTTGAATTTTTTTTCTCATTCCTGTGATTTTTTTAAGGATAATGATAGCTTGTGGCACAATCACCTTTTTTAAATTTTATTTTGGTTGGGAGAACCAAAATAGTTTAATTTTTTTCATTAAGATGATGCAAAGAAACATCGCTAATTAATTCATATTACATTTTTTACATGGTTTCCGCTTAGACATTTTAGGAAAATATATGAGGTTAAAAAATTACTTTAAAACTATAAAACCATATTAAGAATTCAATTGTATGATAATTATTTCCAATTATATACATGTTTCCATGTAGAATTAACCAAATGTAATGTCTTCAACAATTTTATGTTTTGTACATTGGAAGTTAAACACATTATATATGCGTTAATATTATTAAATATAATTTTAATCACTATGTATTTAATAATTAATATATTATTTCCTTTTGCACCCGCTAATCTATGCCAAAAATTCACATAGCTTTGAGGGCGTAGCCATATATAATTTTTTTTGACAACCTATTTACTAAACCCAAATTTTATTTCAAATTACATACATGATTCTACACATATATTTATATATCCATTATATAAATTCAGATTTATTTGTTATCATTTATATCTTTTCAATATGATTTCTCTTATATGAATAAACTCTACCATGGGAAAATTTGTCTACCCTAGCATCCACTAGGCTATAATTCTTATTTGAAAAAAACATTTTTTACCTTGGCCCCTCATGGATTAGTTGTTTTTATATAGGCAACACAATGTGTTTTTGGTCCTAGTGATCACTTTTTTTTTTTATATTGTTATATTCACAAAGATTAACAATTTAGATTTATAAAACAACTTCATTATGAACATGATATATTTACCTTTAAGAATAGATTAGTGGTCACTAGGATGCAATGAGTAGATGGCGTCGTATGTAAAAACTTGTTTTATAACTTCTCGAGTCATGCAATTCCAAGTTTCTATAATTTTCATAAATGTAAAATAATTCTACCAAAATCTCATAAGAAATAAAGAAATCTATACGTATACTTGTATAACACATTAAATATATGATTTTACACATATATTTATGTATCCATTATATAAATGCCATATTTATTTGTTATCATTTTATAGCTTTTCAATATGATTTCTCCTGTATGAATACACTCTACATGAAAAAAATTTATGTACACTACCCGCTAGGCTATAATTATTATTTAGAGAAACCATTTACCTTTTTACGGCCTCGGGACATGTTTTTTTATATATTAATCACATTATTTTATTTTTTTGCTTTTTTTTCTTTTTATATATATATATCTCCTTAAAATAAAGATTAAATTATTTAGATTTATAACATAGCTTCATTATGAACATGATATATTTACCTTTAGGAATAGCTTAGTAGCTACTAGGGTGTAACGAGTAGATCACGTTGTATTTAAAAACTTGTTCTATAACTTCTAGGTCACTAGTCCAAGTTTCTTTTCTTGTCATAAATGTAAAAATATTCTACCAAAATCTCATAAGAAATAGAGAAATCTATACGTATACTTGTGTAACACATGAAATACATGATTCTAAACATATATTTATGTATCCATTATATAAACTCCAGATTTATTTGTTATCACTTACAACTTTTCAATATGATTTCTCTGTATGAATACACTCTACATGAAAAAAACTTGCATACACTAGCACCCGCTAGGAAATAATTCTTATTCGGAGAAAACATTCATTTACCTTTGGCGGCCTCATGGAGAAGGTTTTTTTTTATATAGGAAACACATTATTATTTGGTGCTAGTGATCACTTTTTTTTTGTTTGTCTCTGTTATATACACAAAGATTAACAATTTAGATTTATAACACAACTTCATTATGAACATGATATATTTACCTTTAAGAATAGCTTAGTAGTGGTATTCGCTAGGGTACAATGAGTAGATCATGTCATACTTAAAATATGGTTATATAACTTCTGGTCACTAGTCCAAGTCTATATACGTATACATGTATATCACATAAAATACATGATTCTACACGTATATTTATGTATCCATTATATAAATTCTAGATTTATTTTTTACCATTTATATAAACTCTGTATGAATACACTCTACATGAAAAATGTTTCCTACTCTAGTGACCGCTAGGCTATAATTCTTATTTGGAGGCAGTCTTCATTTACCTTGGTAGACTCACGGATAAGTGGATTTTTGTTATAGGAAACACACTTTTTTTTTGGGTCAAGTGATCACTTTGTTATTTGTCTCATGTTAAATACACAAAGATTAACAATTAAATTCATAACACTTCATTCAATAAAAATAATATATTTACTTTTAAGAATAGCTTAGTGGTCACTAGGCTTCATCGAGTATATCATCGTATGTATCTAAAACTTGTTGTAAATATTCGTGGTCTCTCATCCACTAGGTTATCCCAAGACATAATATTAAGACCTTATGATGGTTGGATTAAAAAAATTAAATTAAAATAGTTTGAGCTAAGTGGGCTAGGTACTTCCACAATATAATATTTCCAGCTTAGTGGGTGCTATAATTTATCAAGTTATTGAATGATATTTTGAGCTTAGCATCTGCTAGCTTATGACACAACATAATATTTGGATCTTAGCAGTCTCTAGGTTTCAGTAAAATAAAGTAAGATATTATAAGCTTAGTGTCAAGGTAGGTTACGCCAAAACATAATAATATGATCTTAGTGAATACTTGGGATTTAACAAATTAAATCAACATAGTTTGAGCTTAGTGGATACTAGGTATTTAAACAATATATTATTTTGAAAAAGAGTCACTAGCATTTAAAAACTAAAGAAAGACATATTGAGTTTAGTTTCCGCTAGGTTTTGTTTCAACAAAACTTCAACAAATGATAGTGTAATCTTTAAAGATGCAAACAAGATATGTATAAATTAGTTGAATTTATCGTATGATTTTAAGATTTTAAATTAAGATATTTTGAGCATAGCCCACTAGGTTATGCTACCACATAATCATTGGAGCCTAGTGGTGGTTAGGATTTAATAAACTAAATTAAGGTATTATGAGCTTAGCGGCCGCTAGGTTATGCCACAACATATTATTTGGGTATTCAATTTCTATGGTTTAATAACTTCAATTATGATATTTTACAATATTTAGTGGCCGGTGGGTTATGCCAAAACATAATATTTGGATCTTAGTGGTCACTGTGATTTCACAAATTAAATCAACATAGTTTGAGCTTAGCGGATTTCACTAGGTATTTAAACAATATATTATTTAAATTATACCTAAAGAGTCACTAGCATTTAAAAAACTAAATAAAGACATATTGAGTTTAGTTTCCACTAGGTTTTTTTCAACATAACCAAACAAATGATATTGTACTCTTCAAATTTGTTAGGGTTTAACAAATTAAGGTAATATTTAGATCTTAGTAGTCTCTAGGTTTCAAAAAAAGAAAGTTAGATATTACAAGCTTAGTGGCCGGTAGGTTATGCCAAAACATAATATTTGAATCTTAGTGGTCACTATGAGTTCACAAATTAAATCAACATAGTTTGAGCTTAGTGGCCATTAGGTATTTAAAGAATATATTATTTCAACCTAAAGAGTCACTAGCATTTAACAAACTAAAGAAAGACATAATGAGTTTAGTTTTCACTAGTATATCAAGATACTAAATGATATTTTAAACTTAACATCCATTGGCTTATGACACAACATAATATTTGGATCTTACACTAGGTTTCAATAAAAGAAATTAATATTTGGATCTTAGTGAATACTGGGATTTAACAAATTATATCAACATAGTTTGGGCTTAATGTCGCATTAGGTATTTAAACAATATAATATTTCGAGCTGAAAAGTAACTACTATTTAACTAAGTAAAGAAAGACATATTGAGTTTAGTTTCGACTAGTATATCAAGTTACTAAATGATAATGATATTTTGAACTTAGTTGAATTCATTCTATGATTTTGAGTTTACTAAGATATTTTGATGATTTCCACTAGGTTATGATATCTTCCAAACATGATTATGTATAACAAAAGAATATATATAAAATTATTTGAATTCATTCTATGATTTTATATTTTTAAACTAAGATATGATGATAAATCTTCAAAAGTAGTACATGAGAACTACATGATAACTCCCATGATTATTATAAGAAAATTATCATACTAAATATGTGCCAAAATGAATGGGTAAGAGTTTTGATCTCTTCACCCACAAATACTTCCTATATCTATACACTTCACTATACATCAACCATTTCCGACCCTTAATCAAGAACTAAAGACAAATGCATCAAGGAAATATTAGGCCTTTCTACCTCTCGGCTCCACCTCATCGATGATCTCGACATTTGAGTCCTCTTTACTTTGATTAGAGGAGGACGAATCCACACATTCATAAGTATTTTCAATTTAGTGCCGGTAAGAGGGAGTTTTATACCCGATTTCCCACAACCACCTCTAGAGCACATGCTCAGGTTTGGATCAGATTTACAAAAATGTAATGAGAACAAAGTAATAATATTTGTTCTATTCACTTCTAATAATCTTCATTTTTTTAAGCTTCTCATGAAATCATACAAGAGATACAATACAAATATATAGAGATATGCAACTCCTATAAATTAGGAAGTTTCTCTAACAACACCAACAATAATCCCGCCATCTCCTATATTAGTGTGATTGTTACTCACGTAACAATACACAACTCAAATCATACGAGTTGTTAAAATAACTCCAATAATATATTATTGTTTATATAACAATAATATAACTAAATACTAACATGTGAACATTATAATTCCTAACATTCCCCCTTAATGTTTACATGGTAGTAAAATAATTTTCACACTTCCTCTACAACATTTCGTATGTGCTTGCTCATGATCTTGCTATGAACACATGAACTGAAGGTAGAAGAGGAACGCATCAACTTCTTATCAACCATGTAAAAGGGAACACATCTGACTAATGAGGATGGGAACACGCTCAGGAATATATGCTTATCAAACAGTCACTCTAGGGAACACATGTGACCTAGCAATTCAGTAACTCAAGCAGGAACACATTTGAACAACCTTCAATGGTTTTCCATAGGCTAACCAAAAAACTAGTTATGAATAGGAACGCATTTGACTATTCAACCTCTTCAAGACTCATGATGTTGTATTTCATTGTGTTATCTATTTTTCACTATGTTATTACATTGGGGAATTATGTAGGAAAAGCTACATCTAACAAGAATGAACCTCTGTTCTTATTTTTCATACCATACAATCAGAAAAAATGAAATCCACACCACATAGAAAATTGGAAACAAACACACATCACACTAAAGGAAAAGCACACACGTGCCACCAAATCATTAAAGCGTCTCCATCATTGGTGACTGACGAGAGGTCAATGGTTGACCTCCAGCCTCCAATGCCTTATTCCTCCATTAGATAACTACTTACTCAGAAAATGTGATCTTGAAGTACAAATGTTTTCACATTGTGTTTATTTTCTTAAATCTCCGCAATGTGAAACACTTTAGTTTATGGACATCGGGTAACACCAAAAATATACAATGCCTGTAAGATTTTTTATTATTTTTACAAAATTTTGACAACTTGACTATTTTGACTAATAAAAATGACAATAAACAAATATTCTAAAATCACCTATTTGACAAAAAAAATAACATTAAGAAAATTTAACTCTTTTACATGACCTTGATAATACAACTCAAATAGCTTACGATTGACAAGACAAAATGGTGACAAATGAATTTTACAATACAATACATTTGACTATCAAGACTCTAAACAAAAACAATTATGAATAACAAATGAAGGATGGTGGATGCAAAATTATGACACAATACTTTAAAGATGAGACTTACTAACACAAAATAACTAAAGCTCACAAATTTTATACTAAACATTTGACTTATAAATAAACAACATAGACACGTGACTTTTATTAAACACAAACATAACAATTTGTATGGTTTGACTAAGCATATGACGTAGTTCTAAACAATACAATAGACAACTCTGAAATCACTAACCAAGCCGTATATAGATAGGAATACTAACCACTTAGACCTAATTATACTTTATTAAAAAACACTATATGGATCACCTTTTAGCATCAAGCTATTAAACCATGGACTGAAAGTGATTAATACGAATTACATCCTAGATCTATAGAATCCCACGTGAAAGGAAAATAAATACCAGCATTGGATGATGCATGGGAGAGGAGACTTCTAGACGCTTGTAGAAAATGCAGTGAGAATTCGAGTTTTCATTTCTCATGCAAAGCGAATCCATGTAAACTAGAGATGGATGTAGCTTCAATATTTGAGACTTAATGGACATAAAATTTGATGCCCATATTGATAACTGGTATGTCCCTTAATGGGTTGTGTGACTCTTAGGTGAAAAATACACGCTTATTTGAAAATAGGCATGGATTTAAGGAGGAAATCTTGGGCGATACAAAATATTGACGGTAATGCAAAGTAGATCTAGTTGATCAATATTATAAGGCCAATGTTTAATTAAACATCAATGGTAGATGTAGAACAATAACTTGTAAAGGTGCATGAACAAGCTTTGGATCATAAAATTTGTGAAAATGTAGACAGCTAAATATAAAATTTGTGAGTTTCCAAAGACCATTCGCCAATGCCTCTACCCGTGCACAACAATCAGTCCAATAAATATGTCTGGGTAGTCACAAAAAAGATATGTGAAGGGGATTAATGAATGGAAATGCACAACCAATCAATGTTGCAAATCAATGTGAATACCAAAGCAACACTCCTGTGTGAAACTCGTGGTCTCCTTGACCCCAGTCCCTCCTTCCTCATGTCGTCAGTAGATCAACACGTGTTTTACAATAACACTTTAATCTCCTGCAACTGGGAATGATGGTCTATGAGTGCATTATTCACCTGAATAATATCCAAAGACTATTATGACAGGCCCTTGTTTACACTACAGTCACTTCTTCTTAGATTTTTAAAAATAATCCTAAAAAACTAGTCTATACCAGTTTCTCAACTTAACTCTCTCATCACACGAGGCAATATATAAAGAGAATTTGACCCTACAATGACAGATTATGTTTCCATTGCAATAATCTCACTCTGATACCAAATCACAAAGTTTGATTAGATTTACATAAATGTAACAAAACAGAGTAATAATCTTTGGTCTCTTTAGCTTTTCATGAAATCATATAGAGATAAAATACAAATATATAGAGATATGCAACTTTTATAAATTAGGAAGTTTTTATAACAACACCAACAATAATCTCTCAATCTCCTATATTAGTGTGATTGTTACTCACGTAACAATACACAACTCAAATCATATGAGTTATTAAAATAACTCTAATAATATATTATTGTTTATATAACAATAATATAACTAACTACTAACATGTGAACATTACTTTCCCTAACATGCACAATCACTGCATCCCCCACATCAAGGCATGGATATGATACCAAAGGAAATTGACTAGACACTCTTCCAACTTCTCATTTCCTTATGTAAGATAAACTTCCCCATAGAGTTGGATAGTATGAGAATGTCACACTCAACCCTTGTGTCATGTCAAAAATGTTCATGTTCCCTTTGGAATGGTTTGGGTCAAGCATCAACTTGTGCATGCTCTCAAAAATATCACCGTCCTTTTTTCTTTGAAACACTCCATGACCAACCAAACCTTAAAGAGCCAATTCTGCATAGTTGTGTTCCAGTATTTTCCCATCTATCAAAGAGGTAAATGATTCCTCAACATATTTTCATGTCATAACTCTCCACCTCTTCCCCTAGGACCACACCCCATGCTACCCAATAAATCACCAACACCCTTGTCACCATCGCAAATAGGCACAAAGCACAATGATCAAAAATGAAAAGAGGAAAGGGGTAGTGAAATGTGCAGCCATCTAAAGATATAAATCCACACGCGTGTAACATAAATGTAGGTAGGTGTGAGGGTACCAAATATCATCGTTTGATATCCTAATCATAAATATTATGCTTCCCATTAAAAATTTTAATTTTTTTGACACCATCTTACATCTCGCATGTGTATAACCATTAATCAATCTCGTCTATCACATGCAAATGTAATATATCGATGTCATAAATGCCCATTAAATTTACACATGCCATATCCTCTTATCACTGCGAAAAAAGGTTACGCCTCAAAATAACCTAACAATTTTTATTAAAAACTTATAATTCACTACATTTTTAAAAATTAAAGTAAGTTGATTTGAGCTTATAAACCTCTGAGTTAATCAACCACATTAACTTTGGAGAATTGTATAACAATCAAGATCTGTATAAATTAGTCAAATTTATTATATGATTTTAAGATTTTAAATTAAGATATTTTGAGCCTAGCACCCGCTAGGTTACGCCACCACACAATATTTATAGTCTATCATTGGTTAGGATTTAATAAATTAAATTAAGATATTTTGAACTTAGCGGCCACTAGGTTATGCCACAACATAATATTTGGATCTTAGCAATCTCTAGGTTTCAACAAAATAAAGTAAGAAATTATAAGCTTAAGTGATGGTAGGTTATGCCAAAACATAATATTTGGATCTTAATGGTCACTGGGATTTAGAAAATTTGAATCAACATAGTTCGAGCTTAGGGTCGCTAGGTACTTAATAATATAATATTTTGAGCTAAAAATTCACTAGTATTTAACAAAAAAAAGAAAGACATTTTGAGTCCAATGTCCTCTAGGTTATGCTTAAACATAACCTAACAAATTATATTGTAAACTTATAAGTTCACTAGGTTTTAACAAAAAAATTACGTTATTTTGAGCTTAGCGACCTCTAAGTTTATCAACGACATTAACTTTAGAGATCTTTATAGCAATCAAGATCAGTATAAATTAGTTTTTAAAAATTATGAATTTAAGATTTGGAATTAAGATATTTTGAGCTTAACACCTGCTAGGTTATGCCACCACATAATATTTGGAGACTACCGGTGGTTTAAGATATTTTGAGCTTAGCAACCGCTAGCTTATGCCACAACATATTATTTGGAGATTGTATTCGCTAGGTTTCAATAATTCATAGTTATGATATTTTATAGCAGTTAACAAGTTACATGAAGATATTTTGAACTTAGGTGATGCTAGTTTAAACAACAACATAATATATGGAGCTTATGGTCAATAGGATTAAATAAATTAAATTAACATATTTTGAACTAAGCGGAGACTAGGTACTTTTTGTAATATATTATTTTGAGCTTATTGGTTATTATCATTTAACAAGTACTGAATGATATTTTGAGCTTAACATCCATTATCTTATGAAACAACATAATATTTGGAGCTTAGCGCTCACTAGGTTTAAACAAAATAAATAAGATATTATTATCTTAGTTGTCGGTGGGTTATGCCAAAACATAATATTTGGATCTTAATGGTCACTGGGATTTAGCAAATTTGAATCAACATAGTTTGAGCTTAGCGACCGCTAGGTACTTAATAATATAATATTTCAAGCTAAAAAGTCACTAGTATTTAACAAACAAAAGAAAGACATTTTGAGTCCAATGTCCTCTAGGTTATGCTTAAACATAACCTAACAAATTATATTGTAAACTTAGAAGTCGCTAGGTTTTAACAAATTAAATTACATTGTTTTGAGCTTAGCAACCTCTAAGTTTATCAATGACATTAACTTTGGAGATATTTATAGCAATCAAGACCAAGTATAAATTAATTAAATTTTTGTATGAATTTAATATTTGGAATTAATATATTTCAAGCTTAGCGCCCGCTAGGTTATGCCACCACATAATATTTGGAGACTACTGGTGGTTTAAGATATTTTGAGCTTAGCAGCTACTAGCTTATGCCACAACATATTATTTGGAGATTGTATTGCTAGGGTTCAATAATTCATAGTTACGATATTTTATAGCAGTTAACAAATTACATGAAGATATTTTGAACTTAGTTGATGCTAGTTTAAACAACAACATAATATATGGAGCTTACGGTCGATAGGATTAAACAAATTAAATTAACATATTTTGAACTAAGCGGAGACTAGGTACTTCCATAATATATTATTTTGAGCTTAGTGGTTGTTATCATTTAACAAGTTACTGAATGATATTTTGAGCTTAGCGTCCACTAGCTTATGACACAACATAATATTTGGAGCTTAGCGCTCACTAGGTTTAAACAAAATAAATAAGATATTATTATCTTAGTTGTCGGTGGGTTACACCAAAACATAATATTTGGATCTTAATGGTGGTGGGTCACTGGGATGTAGTAAAATTGAATCAACATAGTTTGAGCTTAGTGATCGCTAGATACTTAATAATATAATATTTCAAGCTAAAAATTCACTAGTATTTAACAAACAAAAGAAAGACATTTTGATTTCAATGTCCTCTAGGTTATGCTTAAACATAACCTAACAAATTATATTGTAAACTTAGAAGTCGCTAGGTTTTAACAAATTAAATTACATTGTTTTGAGATTAGCAACCTCTAAGTTTATCAACGACATTAACTTTGGAGATATTTATAGCAATCAAGACCGGTATAAATTAATTAAATTTTTGTATAAATTTAATATTGGGAATTAATATATTTCAAGCTTAGCGTCCGCTAGGTTATGCCACCACATAATATTTGGAGACTACCGGTGGTTTAATATATTTTGAGCTTAACAACCACTAGCTTACGCCACAACATATTATTTGGAAATCATACTCACTAGGGTTTTTTAATTTATGATCTAAAGGTTTTTTTATCGGGATCCTACCCGTGGTACAAAAGGTCAAAGCCTAGATGTTCAAAAAAAAATCATACACAAAAACTTCGAGCACAACGAAGGAAGAGCATTACAACTAGAAGTTCGGTGGTTGATGCGAAACCACAACAACACATAAGAGAAAAAACCTAGCAAGACCAACGCAGTAACTACAAAAACATCAAAATTTTGAGAATAATTACAAAGAGGAAAACAAAATAGAGAAGCCTAGATCATATCTAACCACTCCTTGGTTGTCTTTGTTAAGTTCTTCTTGAGGATTCCCATTATCCTTGATATCTTTGACAGTAGTTCCATCCTTAGCCCTTTTCCTTTCCTTTAGTGGATTCAAGAATGGAGATGAAGCTTGAGAAGATGTCAAGATTTCCCTTAAGAACTGAGAGAATATCACATTGCATGTTTCTAATATTTTCTTGTTCTTCTTCAATGGCTTTAATTCTCTTTTCCATTTCATCCATCAAATGTTCATCTTTGCTCCCACTTTCCACTACAAGTTTATACCCCTTGACATTATCTTTTAGAATCTTACATTCTTTCCTAATCCATGTGATAATATTGAAGTGCAGATCAAGCTTAGCCTTGAAACCCTGATCTCGGTGTTGGTTAGATCCTCTTTTTCTCCCATGTATAGAAGACTAGTAGCAATATCCACATCTCTAGAAAAAAAAGTTCGGGTAGACAAAGGGGTGTGGTCATATTTATCTATTTTTCTCATAAGTACATGGCCAGAAGGAGGGGGAAGGGGAGAGAGGAGAGGCAAGGTAGGATGGCATTTGGAAGAAGGAGGGGGTGTAGAGGGTGCAGGAGGAGGAATAGAGGGGTGTTGACAATGAGGAGGTCAAAATTTTTATAAAGTAGGAGGATGAGGGCATGGTGAGAGGGTTTGGTGTGTTTCCCATGGAGGACCAAATTCATAGAGTGGTCAAGGGATTGAAGGAGGTAGAAAGGAAAATTAACCACAATGTTCCTTCTAAAATGATTCAAAAACACAAGATGAAAAAATGGGGTAACTTTGAACCTCCCATCCAAAGTAAGATATTTCATGATAATCAAACTTACCTTGTCATACAGTTTTGGAAAAGAATCTCTAAGGTATCCACTTTTGGCTTCAATCAACTTTTCCTCCCCTCAAGAAATTTTTCCTCCTCCTCCTTTCTGTCATAGTTGTTCTTACAAAAATACATATCCTTTGGATGAATACCAGTGCCGGCCGATATGGTTTCCTCAATGATCTAAAACTCCTATTTCTATAGCGAATCTTTTTGGTTCCCAAGTCCTGGAAAAAAATTGTGATAGGTGATAGTCATGGCCCTTCACCATGATTGAACCCACCCTTCTTCAGGATCTCCCAGACCTCGAATCTTCCTTCCAATGGTTGCAATCAATGGGCTCCACTTTGCAAATGTCTCCCCCCATGGCAGCCAAAACCGTTGTAGTGTGAGCAAATGAGTTGTAAAGAAGAAGTGAAGGAGAGATTCAAAATATCCAATACAAAAATTTCCTTTCTTTTCCCCAACATTCACCAAGTTATGATTGGCGACTCTCCTTTTTAATGATGAGTTGGACATTATAAGGAAGAAGGAAGAAATATTCAATAATTCATTGTTACGATATTTTACTGCAAAATAGAATTAACAAATTACGAAGAAGATATTTTGAACTTAGTTAGTACTAGTTTAAACAACGACATAATATATGGAGCTTACGGTTGATAGGATTAAACAAATTAAACTAACATATTTTGAATTAAATTAACATATTTTGAATTATTCGCTAGGGTTCAATAATTCATAGTTACGATATTTTACAAATAGCTTAACAAATTACATGGAAGATAGTTTGAACTTAATTGGCGCTAGTTTAAACGACATAATATATGGAGCTTACGGTCGATAGGATTAAAAAAATTAAATTAACATATTTTGAACTAAGCAGAGACTATGTACTTCTATAATATATTATTTCGAGCTTAGTGGTTACTATCATTTAACAAGTTATTGAATGATATTTTGAGCTTAGCATCCACTAGCTTATGACATAACATAATATTTTGAGCTTAGCGCTCACTAGGTTTAAACAAAATAAATAATATATTATTATCTTAGCTACCGGTGGGTTACACCAAAACATAATATTTGGATCTTAGTGGTCACTAGGATTTAACAAATTTGAATCAACATAGTTTGAGCTTAGTGGTCGCTAGGTACTTAAACAATATATTATTTTGAGCTCAAAAGACAATAGCATTTAACAAACAAAAGAAAGATATTTTGAGCTACACGGTCGCTAGGTTATGCCATAACATGTTATTTGGAGATTTCATTCACTAAGGTTTAATAATTCATAATTACAATATTTTACAACATTTAACAAATTAGAGGAAGATATTTATAACTTTTCGGTGCTAATCCCACAATATAATATTCTAAGCTTAGTTTTTTCTAGCACCTAACTAGTAAGAGAATTATATTTTGATATTAGGAAATGGTACATTATGCCACACCATAAATTTTGGAGCTTAGTGGTCGCTAGGTTTTATCAAAATAAAGTAGGATATTGTGATCTGAGAAGCCGCTAGGTTATACCAAGACATAATATTTGGAGCATAGCGATCTTAAGGATGTAAGAAAATAAATTAAGATATTAGGATCTTAGTCATAGCTATGATATGCCAAAACATAAAACTATTTGGAATTAGAGTAAAAGTGGGTTTTTCCAAATGACCCACATACTTGTACAAAAATCCCTCATGGGCATATATTACAATGAAACAAAAAAGAGCAATCATGTATGCAGAAAAAATTAAAAAAACAAAAAAGTTCTAAACCAAACAAAGCCAAATTACATTTTATGGATATTCATGAGAATAGTTACTTCATCCTTAGCATCAATAGTAGGGCTTCCTTTAACCATCACGTCTACTAACTTAATGTGTTCCAGGAAGTCTTCGTTGATTTTCATCCAGGTCATGTCTGTGTGAATTTTCCATTCCTTGATAACAGATACTAAGTGTAACATAATCTTCAATGGCCTCATGCAGGTCAAGTGAGATATTCTCTAAATGCTCATGGTGTTCTGAAGCTACATTGGGGAGCCCATTTTCTCCGACAGAGGAGAAACAAGGTAAACCAAGGAGAGATCCCACAACACATCAGGAATGTCCGAGTCCATGCTAACTTCCATGCAAAAAATAGGGGGAAAAACACATGCTTCTATGATCATGTGAGTTGATTGGTTGTATCCATTACAATTTTTGGGGAGACAAAAGGAGAAGCCAAAGAAGCGTCGACAAGAGAAGGAGAGGAAGTAGATGTCGGGTCCAAAAGTGGTTTAGAGACCATAGGAGAGTGCTCAAGGGTTCTAAAGGGTTAAGAGCCACTAGAGAAGATAAGGGAGAGATGAGAAAAATAACTGGGGGCATCGGACCTCTCTGGCTAATGATCATGATGTCTAAATCAGAGTTGGAAGGGAGACAAAGGTGGTGATGATGGCAATGGAAAGAGGTAGTTGGTTACGGAGGAGGGGGGACACAATGTTGCTTTCCTGGATTAGAGGGGAAGCACGAGATTTATTTTTAGGAAGCTTCCATTTTAAAGAGAAAATACAAAATGCCTTGGTGGAGGAAAGAACATTCCTCTTCTCTAGCTAGTTTAAGGGACTTCTCAAACGATTGAAACAGAAAAGCCATAAATTTTACCGTGCCATCATGTCAAATATGCATAAGAAGAAAAATCTAAGGTCCATAGATCAATTTGTAGCGTCACTCTAGCATGAAGTACCTCCTAAATTACTTAGTAACCCTATCCCAAGGTTGTGGAAGTGAGTCCCATTCATAGCCCGAGTGATACATTCTCATATTTTCACCAGACACATGAACTCATCCATCTCCTCTTGAATTGAGCATTTAAAATAAATGTCTCCCTCCATAGGGAGCCTTATCGCAGCCACAATGGACTCTATCTAAATAATAAATTTAACCTTGCTCACTTTTACTTTTTCTTTCTTCTAGGTTGTCCAACACATCTTTGGTCACTCAGACAAGTGACAGAAAATCTTCCCATAAATGACGTAACACCACTATCATGAAAAATATTCCATACTTTCAGGCCAACCTTGACCTCTTCACAGGAATAAGACTCAATATGTTTGATGGTGGCACCCATAGTGAATAGGGCTATTATGACAGTGATTGTCAAAGGCCCGATATAGACGATGCTTAAATAGAGATGTTGAGCACCTTCATTCCAATCTTCAACATGTGTCTCCAATATTTCTAATTGAAATCTTTCCTAATTATTAATAGTCATTAATTGGTCCCGTCCATCACATGAACGCAATCTATCAATGTCATAAATGCCCAAAAATCCAAAAATGTCGTATCCTCTTACCGCCACCAAAAGAGGTTATGCCTCAACATAACCTAACAATTTTTATTTTAATCTTAGTTAATGTTTAGCAACCGCAACATTAATTAGTTAATGTTCTTGCAATTACTGCATTTAGTGGAGGTTGAAGGTTTGAATGTTAGTGATATTAGATGTATTTAGTTAAATATATATTATAAAGGAAGAATTTGCAAACAAAATGGAGCAAGGTGAAATAAATAACATTGTTAGACATGATTTTATATTGTATAGATTATCAGACAACAAATCAGAAAGCAATATATTATTAGAATTTCTTTATTGACACATCTATTTGTTACATTTAGGTTCTCCAAGGTTGTTCATACTACACATGGAAATGAAGAGGGTAAGCACAAAGATGTTACAGGGAGCACAAGAAGCACTTTTGATGGGAACTTGTCTATGATATTTGGTGAGGTGATTTTATAAAAACTATTTGACTAGAATGAGACTAGGATGGTGTTATTTCAAGAAAAAAATGCATCCCCATGAGTCCTCTCTATCTTGGGGTCTACTTTTCTCAACGGAGAGTAGTGTGTGTAGTTCAAACCAAGATAAACTTAAATGTAGATACAATTACAGGTACATTAAAAGAATAATATGCTTATTGGGTTTTTGTTCTCTTTAAATGCTTTTCTTGTGAGATCCCAGGTCATGTTGACATGGAAAAGCATAAATGTAGGCCCAATATTAATCTTGTGATGAACTTCCACCTATTTGGAAAAGCATAAATATAGGCCCAATATTAATCTTTTAACTAGCCTCGTGGATGTTAAAAGTTCTTCTTATATTTAACCCTTACGTGACTTCAAATTGGTGTGGGTATATACATTAACTTGAATCAATATCATTTTGTTCTAGGTACAGTCGGTAGTTTTTTGTTCATATTATTTCAAGTTTAGTGGTCATTATCATTTAACAAGTTATTGAATGATATTTTTAACTTAGCATCCACTAGCTTATGACACAACATAATATTTGGATCTTCGCGGTCTCTAGGTTTCAACAAAGAAAGTAAGATATTATTTGGATCTTAGTGGTCACTGGGATTTAACAAATTAAATCAACATAGTTTGAGCTTAGTGGCCACTATGTATTTGAAGAATATAATATTTTGAGCTAAAGAGTCACTATCATTTAACAAGCTAAATTTAGAAATATTAAGTTTAGTTTCCGCTAGTATCTCCAGTGTTAATCTTGTGATGAACTTCCACCTGGTTGGAGGATTGAACTGATATAACAAAAAAAGGTATAGTAGTTTGGGATTGAAGTGAAATTTTTAACCTGTTTTTAAATTTGTTACTACTCAAACAGAAGTGTGACTAGCCTCGTGGATGTTAAAAGTTATTCTTATTGGAAGGATTGAAATATTTTTGTTAATTACTACAAAATGCCTTTTATGTTGTTGTTTGAATGGAAAATATTGAACATGTTTCTAAAATAGTTTGATGTCTTTTAAATGTCCTAGATCAATTATTTTCACAAAAATGCTTTTCTTACATGCATTGATGGAGATCAATGATTATAATGCATAAGTATAACACTTGAAATATCAGTTATTGGACCAAACATATTCATTATCAGAACATATGTTGTCTTACTGAAAAGGATTTCGGAGGAAAATTTGGACTAAGGATTTACTCCCCAAGGTCAACAAGTTGAAGTCTACCTGCCTTAACTAGAATTGAATTATAAATATTGGAGGACAAAAATTGTATTTATTTGAAAGATTTTTTAATTACTACAAAATACCTTTTATGTTGTACTTATAATATGTTGTTGTTTGAATGAAAAATATTGAACATGTTTCTAAAATAGTTTGATGTCTTTTAAACATCCTAGATCAATTGTTTTCACAAAAATGCTTTTCCTACATGCATTGATGGAGATCAATGACTACAATGCTTAAGTATAACACCTAACATATCAGTTATTGGACCAAACATATTCATTGTCAAAACATATGTTGTCTTGCAAAGGATTTCTAGAGGAAAATTTGGATTAAGGATTTACTCCCCAAGGTCAACATGTTTTTTTGTTAGTTAGTTGTTCAAAACAAGATTTTAACCCTTGAGAATGTGAGAAAGGATACAATTAATAATTGGAACTTAAGAAATATCCTTAAAGATACTAAATAAAATTTGTTGAAAGAGTTTGATAAATGTAATTATTCATACCCCTAGAAAGGGTAATAAATGTGCAAATCATCTTGCCAATTTGGGGGCTAAAGGTAGTAATTTTAAAGTGTGTGAGAGGGGAGATGATATCACCAATGTTATTAATCTCATTAATAACATTAATTACTGATGTGTTAGTGGCTCTTTTCCCTCATTGGGATGTCATCCTTGTTCTTATGGTTAACATGACCCTTTACACGTGCAGGATATATGGTGGGATTTGTATTAATTTTTACTCTTACGATTCATTTTGGCCATTGTTTCTTCCATTTTCAATCTAATTCGACTAAAACCATGGGAGGTGGTTGTTTGAGAACTAAGCCCATGAGCTATGGTGCCCTGAAGGATAACCCCTCCTTGTGGCACATTCTAAAAATTTTGGGGGTTTAGGAATTTCATCTCAAAAATCACGGGGTATGATCCTTATCTTGCGTTGGAGTTTGGTCGGGCATGGAACAATGGCAACATGGTGATCTGTAGCATGGAAATTCAGGTTTTAGAGGATTTAATAGCTCAGAGACTAGAATGGAGATGGAGGGCTTAAATATGTTCAAAGACCGTACTGCAGAAATGCAAGCACGAAATTGAGATTTTCTTCCACAAGTAAAGAAATGGTTTACTCAACAATGTATCATTGTATAGCTAGATTTTACATCCCTGATATTTTGAATATGATCTACCTCCACCTTATGAGGTATATTACTCTTGAAGAAAATTATAGAAAGATATTTACTCACCATCTTACTATGCTTAATATGTTTAGGCATAAGATTGTTACTGAGCTTTCCCTTTTTCCTATTTATGTCACTTTCTACGTTAATGAATGATTTTCAATAGGGAATATTGATACCCGATACACCATGGTATAATTCTTTTACTTTTTAAGAATGGTAAACTAGTGGTGGCAAAGGAATTAGAGCCCAAATCTAGGGATTCAAATGACAATTGTACTCTTGTTGACTGTATGAACAAACTGAGGAGAAATAATAATATGGCATCTTAGGGGAAAGGCAATCTTGGTACTGGGGTTGTAGGTTCTTTGATTGATATGAAAGGGGAGTCATCTAAAGGGAAAGAGAGAGTGGAGCTAGGTTGGAATGTGGCTTTTGATAAAATTTCTCTCAGGGTGAGTCGGGTGGAAAGGGATATGGAGGCCTTAGGAGAAGTTGGAATGGATATGGGAAAAAGTGTCATGCATTGCATCAACACCTCTAAGAAAATTTACATCACCCAAAACTCTATCAGGGTGGATATGATAGAGATAAAAAGTTTGGTTTTGGATTTGTAGGGGCATGTGGTCAAGTTGTAATAGGGACACAAAGTTTACAGGTATAATATCCACCTCTATAGTTATGATGAGGAAGAGCATATTGAAGACAACATCCCTATCATGAGTGAGCAGGATGATTAGATGAAAGGATAGGAAGAGCGTCAACTGAAGGAGTACAAACATTTGAAGACTAACTAGTCCCTTAGCTCTTGGATATTTTGTTTGACTATTTGTGGACTATATCATTTGGGATGTTTTCCCTCCATGTTTTGCAATTTTTCCTTGTATTGATCTATTAGAATATAGTTTGGGATAAGTTGTTTTAGCCATTTTTGTCATATTTCTTTTTGTTCCTTCTTGGTGATGCTCACGATGCATTCTATTATAAGGTTTTTGGGTGCCTTAATCCTTATATAAAGTATCCAATCATTATGTTCACATATATTTAATAAACCTTGTTAATAGTAATTTTTTAACGACATTTTAAATTAAACAAGATAGAGTGGCAAGTTCATGCCTTAGGGTTAGGAGATGTGTTAGTTGTGTAATTGTTTTAAAAATATTTTTTTGCATTAGGTGCTTTATATTTCTAAGAATAACCACTTTCAAAATTTTCTAGAAAGTAGAATGTACCAATACTTAATGTATAAAATATGCACATACGGTATGTCGACATTCAAAGACTGCTAAAATATAAAATGCCCCTATGTAATGATTTTGAATGCATAAAATATGTATATAATGTAAGTACCCAATTTAAATGTTGCACAAAATGTAATGTTGCCAAGAGAATTTGTCGGGACAAATTTGTGGGTTTCTTGCCAATGCTCTGGGAGTCTAAGTCCCTCTACTTAACAGGTTCAGATGTCGTATGTGCATACACAAGTAAAAGTGGATTTTTATGGTGGTCTTTCAACTGGGGATCTAACAGGGGCACTCCACTGACCCTGCATAAAAGCTAGCAATTTATTTCTAGAGAGGACTTTGTCTGTAAGGTAGGAAAGGGAGTGAGAAATGAGATAGGAGAACTAATGTTATAGGTAGAAAATCATATTCTTACACACATTTAGTTAGAAACTTCAACACATACATTTATGAGAAGAAATGACTTTACAAATAATGACAAGACAAAATAGAATTTATGATCATAAAGTATCAAGAAATCCCTTAGTCAAAGAAATCTAGAAACTCCTTGTATTGATTGCTTAAACAAAATTTGTACATAGTGTGGGAATGGAGGAAAACTAGTGAGGGGGAAAAATGGAAGAAAATGGCTATCTCCTTTGTTATCTCAAAGTACAATATACTCTTGAGTTTACAAAATCAATCACCAACCATTTGAAATGGGAATGGCTTTACAATTTATAAAATGAGATATGACTCATCATCTACCCCCCAATGCCTTTTCATATGTCCTCACACAACTTACTTTTCAACTTCCTAGGAAACTTTTAAGTCCCTTTTTATAACATAAAGGTGATTATTACATTAGGAACATTACTACATATGAAAAAGTGCAACCCCAAAACAAAATTATAACATTGAGAATAGAGATAAATTTGGGGGAAGAGGAGAGAGAAATAACGAGAGAAGAAGAAGAAGAGATGTCATTCTCAATGAAGTCCATTGATCCTTGTTAATGGAAATCTCAATGCGATGAAACTATGAATCTTCAAACTTATGTGAAAATCCTTCCAATTGGCTCACATATGCTTTGGAATGAGTGTTTAAAAACATTGTTGAATGGTTCTTCCGATGACCGTAACTTCCACCCTACACAAGATACTCTTGCAACTCGAGCCACAAAGTGAGTGTCGGGAGACACTATTGAATTCCCTAAGATGAGTCTCGAATTCCCTATGATAAATTCCCATGGATGATCCAGAATGATGGTGTTGACCTAAATGATCATCCCTCTATGTCCCATTGTGCCAAACTTTCCCTTTGAGAATGACCTACTATTTTTAGTAAGTATAGATGGGGCAACTTACTATTTTTAGTAAGTTTCATAGTTAGCTTTTCCCAACCTCAACCGGCTATGGTAGCTTGAATTATTTCTTCTTATTGTGTTCCTCTCACTTTTTGGACCAACTGAATATTTATAGCAGGGGTTTGTGGAACCACTTACTATTTTTAGTAAGTGTCAATTCATGAGCCGAGATGACCTTTTTGATGTCTTTGTATGTGATACTCCCTATGTTTTCACTACCTTCTTCATAGCCTCTTTGAATGGTGGCTTACAAAAGCAAAGACCCTATGTAAGAAGGCATGCTATTTTTATTAAGTGCACCATAGATGTCGATTCCAACAAAACAAGTTTTGAAAATCTAGGTCCTATTCCAGATTCCACGCTCCACATTTTGAGTAATTCCTAGGTCTCGAACAAGTGGGAAAATGATAATTTCATTGGAGATGGAAAAATACGAGAAAAAAACACAGCCCTCAATATCCCTAAAAATAGGGACTTCATGGCATGAAAACTAGTTTACGTGAAACTAGATTTTTCAATGATCATTTCCTCCGATTTTCGCGTGATTTCACCCACTTTGGAACCCTAAAAAGTGAAGAGGTAGCTCACTATATTTTCCGTAGATGTTCTTCATGTGACAGGTAAAAATTTTGATGAAAACTTAGTCCTCCTTATCCCTAAAAATATGGTCTTCATGGTGCAAAAACTAGTTCACGTGAAACTAGATTTTTCAACGATCATTCCCTCGATTTTTGTTCAATTTCATCAACTAGAACCCTGAGAAGTGGAGAGGTAGCTCACTGATTTTTTTCACTATTGTGTCATGGAAGCCATTAATGGAGCATTAAATTTTAAATTCTGGTTTTTGTCTCCATTTTCTATGAAATAAACTTCATTACGATAGGTTTTTGTTTCTTGTCTCACTGGTGAAATTTCTCTTCGATCTGGTTTTGGTTTGACGGAAATTGAGTTTTGTTCTTCATGGAGCCGGAAGTGAAATTTCTTCACTGTGATAATTCCTTGCTGCAAATGGGATGTTTGAAGGTGATTTTTAATGGCCTTTGAGATTGAATAACTCAAAACATATGGTTCTTCATTTCGTGCATTGGTTTGCAAGATATGTTTGAATCTTCGTCTCACGACAATGGAGGTTTATGAAGAATTCCTTCGCTCTTCTCTTTCATTATTCATTCCTCTAGATCTTTTGATCAATATTTTCTTTGAAACCTATGCATATTCATGGATTTGAAGTTTTTTTGCTATGGCAGAGCTGGTTTGGAGCAACAATGGTGGACTGAGGTGTTCTCTTTAACTTTTCTTCTAGTAGTGAGAAGCAAAGATGAAGCGGTAAACAATTAGAAAAATTTCAAATTTTTGAGTTTGATTTGGGCACATTTTCATGTCCCTAATATCCCTCACCTCAAAGGGATGTGAGGGACATCAAATTCCATGGTGAGCAAGGTGACAACACGTGGCAGAGATCCGACGAAGCAGGGAATGAAGGCTAAAAAAATCAGCTTTAAAGCACTGAGGGCTGGAAGTTGGTCATATGGGTGACCAAAAGTCTCCCTTAGGGGATGGGTGAAATTTTCCATGTTTTATGTCCCTGACCTGTGAGGGACATGAGGGACATAAAATTCCATGGCACTCCTAGTGATGACATGTGGCAACGATCTAACGGTTGAGGCTTTGAGCTCCCGCAAGCACCTAGGGGCTGAACTAGCAATCTTGGAGGTTGTATGAGGGTCTAGAGGTATTATGGGGCTAGGCACATTTTTCCATGTGTGATTTCCTTAAACTTGATAGATGTGAGGGACACAAAATCCCCCTAGGCTCCTGGAGCTGACATGTGTCCTCCCAAAATTTGACTAACTCAAACTCACTCCAAGAGGACAACTTGAAACGATGATAACTTGAGCTCCCAATGGACTTTTTAATGAAATGTTATATGATCCTAACTATAAATGACCTTTTGAATCCAATTTTAGGGGTATTAAGTATTTATTCCTCCATTTTATCCTTGAAAAATCTTATTTTCTTGGTACTCCACATGTGCATGAGAAAAACTACTTAGACCCAATGTGCCAAAGTGTTGTGAAAAAATTAATTTCACCATCTTGTAGGGCTTATAATTCCCTATTCGATGATTTTTTTCTCCTAACTCCATCTGGAGCTCCAGAATCACCTTCGGAAGCTCAACAGTTGTTTTGACATGTGCACTACCTAGGCTTGTGAACCATGTTTTTGATCAAACTGCTCCAAACTCTCCAAATCTTCCCTAAATCTTCCAAAATCACTTCCATGATGTTTCTAGGCCTTCAATTCACCTCCATGTTGGATTTGGATCCTCTGTTCCACTTCAAGAGGTTGCTCTAGTCCTGGGAAGGCTAGTGATAGCCCTTCCCAACACTGCCCAGAGATAGCATTTTTCAAGAAATCCTAAAATCACTTAGGGGTTGAACTGAATTTCCTAATTCACTTAAGGGGATGTGTTAACATCAACTGGGAGGTCATCGGAACTGACTAGGTAGACCTGGGGTGCCTCAGAATGATAAAATGTGAAAATTTTGGTACAAGGGTATTGTTGTCATGCTTATAAATTGTCAATTTTCCTGTTGCACATTTACATGAAAACATGTAAATACCAGTTAAAATTCAAATAAAATAAAATTAAAAAAATTAGGAATCAAATATTTGATTCTTTGGAAAAACATACAACAATTTATAATCATATTATGCTTGAAAATATTACAGCAATATAGGTGGTATTTTTAAATACATAATATGATAGATTTTAGGTGCAATAAAAAAACCACCAAGTATTTTACAATTTGAACATGCCTACATAAAGATAAAAGTTTTCTATTAAATGGAATAGCCGAAATAAATCAGTTAAAATATTTATCACAATAGCAATAACTAATAATAGTATTATTTTTCTTGTCTTTAACACAATATAATCCATATAAAAAAATTATTGTTAAAAAATTTAATACAAACATAGAAAAAATTGTATTTTATAAAATTTAACTTACAAATCTATTTTTATTACAAATGGGGATAAAGAAAAGATTAAAAAATTTGACTAGCAAAAACAAAATAGTAAAAAATATATAAGGAGTGGGATGGGATTTAATTTAGAAATGTTTATAATGTGATTTGTTAAATAAAGTTTATTAATTTTTATGAATAGTGTACTATTTTGGATGTGCCACTTGTCCAAGCATGCAAATACATCTTCCTTTTTGGATAAACATTAAATACAGTGAATATTTTATTAACATTTATTTTTTTCTAAATCTCATATCTTATTTAAAGATTAGACAAATGTCTTTCTTAGAATTTTTATTTTTATTAAATAGAATAAATCAATGTTGCAACAAGGCCTCATATTTGTCAAATCAAGTAATAACTAGAAAATAAAGAAAAATATAAATAAGTTTTGTAGATTATAAAAATTAGAAAATTGAAAAGTTATAGAAATTTTTTATTTTGATTGGTGGATTGAGGAGAAATTATTTGTTTGAATGAAAGGTATAGAATTTCTACGGGGAGGCGGGGAGCTAATAAAGTAATATTTTTGAGCTTAGCCCCGCTAAGGTAGCCTAATACTTCCACAATATAATATTTTGAGCTTATAGATTGCTAGCATTTAACAAGTCAAAGAATAATATTTTTAGCTTAGCGTCTCTAGCTTATGTGACACCATAGTAATTGGATATTATTGATTGATAGGATTTAACAAAATAAAGTAAGATATTGTCATCATAGAGTCTATTAGGTTATACCATAATAACATATTTTGATGTACAACTACTATGTCCATTTTTTTGTAAAAGGGTGAATATGGGGGATTTTAAAGGACCTACGTCCTTTTACAAAAAAGGCCCAATTATCACCAAATCACAACACCCTCGATTTCCACAAGTGTGTTTTCTTGAGATCATGGTGTTACTTGGGTAACATGGGTATTATCCCCAAGTTGTGGGACTTGTTACTTGAGATAGACCTCCGAGAGAAAGTTGGTTATTGTTCCTAAATTACCAACCACAATTTACTCTTGATGCAGGAAAAACTATCTTAACCTAATCTAAATTTCCAAGGGACTAGGGAGAGAGAGTGCATGAAAGTAAATCCTAAACTAATAACGGTGATACACTAGAAAAGGAGGGTATGAGAATAATCTCCAATGTGTGAAAAGGGGAGAAAATGCATATTAGAGAGGGTGATAACAATTCTCCACAAACCTAATAACATCTCTCACAACACATTTCCATGCAAAAACAATAATAATGGATCCCTACAAGAGCATAAAATAGACACAATATATTTGCAATGAGATTGAAGAGGCAAGAAGAATGCAAACAAACACAACAAGGGAAGATACATCTACAAACTTACATCTATTGCTTTGTTCATATGCACAGTTCAATCTATTACAAAATAAACACCTAGATCACCATGCAAGGAGTGCACTAAAAATACCTACAAAGCACATTGGCTTCACAAAACCAAAAATGATAGAGTTTTTCTACTCAAACTATTCCCCTTACAATGATCCCAACACTTCAATTTATAGAATTTTGGGAGGAGAGAGAGAGAGGATGCAATTCCCAAAATCCATTTCCCACTAATTGCAAGTCTGGATAAATTAGTGTGGTTGGTGGTTTTTGACCTACATAATCAATCTCAAGTTGTCTCATAACTTGCATTAGAGTGAAACAATGATTTCCCATGCTCATTAAATGCTCCTCCAACCACTTTCCAACAACCAAATTGAATTACGCTCATTTTTATTAAAATTCACCATCAAATATTCATTAAATTTTTCATTTCTTATTTTTTATGCAATAGTATTGGAGCCATGATTCCAACGAGACAAATTTTTAAAAATCCATTGAGAATTGCAAAAGTTATGGCCCTCTGAGTGTGAGTAGCTATTTTGAGTTTACCAGGATTTCTTACATTTTACGGGACTGAGCATTTAATCTTTGGAGCTAGATATGTTTCTTTTATTTTCACCCACCTACCCTCATTAAAAATAAGAAATGGCATAGAGGATGTTGAGCCCTTTCTAAAAAGTCCAATTTTGTCAAAATCAAAGCTGATCAAAAGTTATGCCTATTTTAAGATAAGGGTGGGGTGTTCCACACGGGCTCTCATAATCCACACTAAACCACTTTCCCTTTGCATGTGGGTATTGCGGGACTTTGGGGAACTCATGGCACTAGGGTACAAGGGCCACTTGGGCCGCCTATACCTAATTCACCCACAATGCACTCGCCTCCCGAGTGCGGTAATTTCAACATCATGGGAACTGCGGTACATGTTTTGCTTGGGTCCATTTGTTGGTTCCCATACACCCAAAACCAAACTTGATGTCACCTTTGTTGTGCAAAGTGATTTCGGTTCGCATGGAATTCATGTCCCTGCAGATTTGACCGCCTGCCCCGAATTTCTACCTTTATGCAATACATCGATCCGCTTTAATGCGCTTTAAAAATCAGTCAAGTCAAGATTTTTGGGAACTCAACCACCTAGGCCATCCAGACTTGATTTACCCACAAATCATTGTTTCCTTAGCATTTGACCCAAGTTGAGGACGAGGAACCCTAGTTCCATCCGCATTCATTCCACCCATTCTAGACTGGTAATACATAAAAATAGGTTCCTTTTCAGTTTTTTCAAATTTTTAGAAAAATTTTGCTAATTCCTTAGATTTTTCTTGAAAAGGGGAGTTATAGAAAATCAAAGGTGTGCTCCCAAAAATAGATTTCTTATTTTAACCATTTTTATCTCTGTCCAAGTCTAAAGAAATTGTGTGACTTATCAAAATCACCTATTAGTGCGAAATCATAGACCCCCAAATGAGTTATGGATCTACTTTTCTAAGGAAGGGTCATTTGGTGTAATTTTCATAACATGACCATTCCCAAGCTATGGGACTTGCAAATGGGAATGATCCTACAGAGAAGATTGGTTCATCCTAGCGCTAAACTACTTCTAAGGAAGGAAATGTGACTATCTACTCCTAATCTAACAATTCCAAGGGACCAAGGAGAGAGAGAGAGAGAGAGAGAGAGAGAGAGAGAGCATGAAAATAAAGAAATCCTACACTACAAAGGTGATAGCACCGAGAAAAGGGAACTGCTGATCACAAACCCAACTACCTGAAATGGAGAGAGGTGAGCAATGGAGAGGATGGACAGATGCATCATCATGACCAAGGATAAAGTTCACACAGAACACCATTTCAAACCCCTTAAACATAGCTCCCAAAACCTATAATGGACATCAAAGATATGCACAATATACCCTGTAATGGTGAGAGGTGAGAAGAGACAACAAAATGAGCAAAGGATGGACAAAACACATCACGAAACATATTTTATTGCTCCAGGAGTTCACACAATACACCATTAATGGGCAAGAGGCAAGAAAATGCCATTACAAAGCCAAGGGAGGAGGCTTAAACTCCACATTCGACCCTGGAGAAGAAAGAGAGAGGGGGCAGGAAGAAGAATGAACAACAACTTTACAATGAATCCTGCCCCTGTATTTATAGATTTGATCAGAGAGAAGAAAGAGAGAGAGAAGCAGGAAAAGTAGGTTGAAGTTCAACCACTGTTATTAATGCTTCTAGATAAAATATGCCCCCAAATCCATCTTTACTACATCAATCCTTGGTTGGTGCCTTGAAGGAAGAGGAAATGATGAAACAGATCGAATCCGATCTGGTTGTTGAGACAGATGGATCCTGCATTAAAGGCCCAAAGATGTTTCCTCCATTTTCCTTTACCTAACCTCCTCAAAATTAAAGTCTCAGACCTCCATGGTGTAGGTGAGGCCGAGATCTTTCCAATGGTGTTAGATTTGTGATATTTTGAGCCCTGAGTCGAAAGATATGCCCTTTGATATAACACATGGAGGTACCATACTTGCTTGAAAACCCAACCCAAACTTTTCCTTTGAGGAGCAAGTTCGAGTTGACACTTTTCATCCTCTACTTATCTGTGGCCTTTTTCAATGGTCCCTCTTACTTAGGAAGACTATGGGACTGCGCGTTGGCACTCATTTGGAAAAAATTTTCTATTTGACCCTTGAATCAGGATGTCCGTTAGGACACGTGGCTTCCTCCACTTGCTTCTTCATACTTAGTCCTTTTAGACTCTTTCCAAACTATTTTTGAGCCCGAAAGCTTTGGATCCCATTTTTCCATTTTTCCTTTCTTCTCATGGCTTCTTTTAGGCATTTCCTTCATTTCCCAAGCCCACCCGTAACCTTTTTTTCATCCTGAATGTGAGCTCGTGGGTCTAAAACATTTCCTTCATGTTTTCTTTATGTGTAAGGTTTTTCTGACCAACTTTCTCGGGGGGAAATTTGGGATAACAATTTGGTGACTCACTGGGGACATCTACCTACTAGATGAAGAGACCAGTGGCCTTGAAGCATCCATTGGGCATGGAGTCTAGCCTTATAAACTGATTCTGATCTCGAACTCAAATTCTGACCTCTGAGCCTCTTGGAAACCCATGAAACTTGAAGTTGGACTTCACCAAAAGCCAACTGAATGCACTATGCAAGAGCAATAGCACCAAAAACTATGTACAAACTGAAAATCATACATGCTCCAAATGGAACATGCAGAGTGTGCAAAAGCACTTCTTCAAAAAAAAACCTACCTACACTACTCTAACCAAGAGCAAAGGGAGCTCAAACAAAGCCTGCAACTAGCAGGGAGAAATAACTTCCCTTCCTCAAAAATGGCAGCCATGCAACTGATTTGGCACTGAACATGGCTGGTTGGATGAGTGAAAAACTGACAATAAGTTGGTCCTCCACCCAAATCATCAAGGTATCAAGCATTAATGGAAAATACCTCCTTAAGATGACTTGCATCGGACTTCTGGAGGTGTTGATGATGACCCTTGGTACTTTGATGCTCATCCTCATGCCCTGAAGTAGGCATGACTGGTTTTGGTTTCTCCTTTGGCTCCAATGAAGCCAAGTACCTGATTGGGCATGGTCTGATCCTTTGGATGTGCCCATTTTCTAAAATTCAACTCCAAAATGGAGTCTTCTTGTGGACCTTCTTGGATGGATGGTGTGAGAGGGATGATGACATCTTCCCGTTTTTTCTCTTCCTTCTCCTGTGAAGAACATGGGAGAGTCATGTCTTCCAATCTTGGTTCCAGAGGGTTGTTATGAAGTGCAGGTTGTTGTTCTTGAATGTTCTCCTCCATGGCAACAGGCTCATGTGCTTGGGATGTGAGAGATGGAGGAAAAAATGATGTGATCTCCATGGGTTCCCCTCCATCAAGGAAATCCTCCAAGTTAGACAGGTAATCTACCTCCTTGTTGTCCTGTTGCAGGTGCTCAACCTCCTTCATGGTGTCCTCCTGATCTACAATTGACTCACCATGGTTCCCTTCATCCTCAAACATGAAGTTTGAAATCTCAAACTCTTCCTCAACATCAGAGCTTGAAGGGGATGAAGTGGGAGGAAGAACTGAAGGTTCTTCTGTGGCCTACTCTACACTTGGAGCCTCTAAAACTATATGGTCCTCCTCCACAGCCAGAATGTACTCCTCTTCTTTTGGATTAGGAGTAGCTCCTTCCTCCTACTTGTGTTGTAGCTGGAGCTTCCACCACTTGCGGCTTGACCTCAGCCTCCTCCATAGGCTTAACCAACAAGGGAACCTTTGAAAACTCAAATTTAGCAACCCAACTCTTCAGATTTTCTATCATTTCTTCTCTGTTGGGTTCCTTTGTTTGATGTTCTCCTTGGCTGGTTTTGGAGTCTCTTCCCAACATGGACTTGGGAAGGCAAGAGGAGTGGTGGGTGGGGTCTCCACTAGTTGTTTCCTTATTTTTGGTGGAGGGGAAGGCATTTATTTTGGCTCTTGTAGAGGGGAATTGGATTTGGAAGGGAAAAGGGTAGAGAAACTGAGGTGGGATGGAAGACTAGTAGATGGAGAAGAGGAATTAACATTTGGGGAAGCAGATGGGAAGCTTGACTCTTGCCTCTGTTGAAATGATAAAGATTGAGGGAGAGAAAATGAAAGGCAAGGAGATGGTGATTGACTTACCCATTGACAAGGTTGTCCTACACTTTTCTCATAAGCCCCAATGTCCTCAATCCACTGTGTAAGTTGGGGCAGCATTCCAATCATGAAGTCCAACTTCTCCTGAGGGCTGTAGTGTCTTGGAAAAGGGCCTTCCCATGGACAAGGTGCCCTGCAACCAATTTTGAAAGCCATCATTTGAGTTGTTGCCCTAAATTGAACCATGCCAGCCTCCATTTTTTTGAATCTTCTCAATAGACCAGCATCCTCTACATAACTATCACCATCATATGCATCCCCTTGTCCTTGGTAAGCTTCATAGTCAAAATGGTTTTGACATTGCTCATATGGGTAAGCATAATGATCTTGGATCTGATTATAATGTTGATCTGGAGGAGTTGGGAAATACATTGGAGGTGGATTGTATTGTTGTTGTAAGTGTGAGTTCCATGAAGGGAATGAAGTCATGATTGCACAACTTCATGGAATGGGAGAAAATGAAAGAGATGGAAGAATAAAATGGATGAAATGAGTGGAAATGGATGGAAAAGGTTTACAACTCAGAGAATGGGTTTTGACCAGATGGAGTCACAAATGTGCTTGAAAGTGCCTCCAAAGGCTGAAATCTTCACCAAGAGCACATCGAACCTGATGAAGTGAAGTGGTAAGGTGCTTCAGACTTGTCCCACCGGGCATGCCAAAACTGTTAGTGTGAAATCACAACACCCCCAAATGAGTTATGGATCTACTTTTCTAAGGCAAGGTCATTTGGTGTGATTTGCATAACATTGGATCATTCCCCAAGTTGTGGGACTTGCAAATGGGAATGATCCTCCAAAGAAGGTTGGTTCCTCTTCCTAATCCTAGCACTAAACTACTTCTAAGGAAGGAAATGCAACTATCTACTCCTAATCTAACAATTCCAAGGGACCAAGGAGAGAGAGAGCATGAAAATAAAGAAATCCTACACTACAGAGGTGATAGCATCGAGAAAAGGGAACTGCTGATCACAAACCCAACTGCCTGAAATGGAGAGAGGTGAGCAATGGAGAGGATGGATAGATGCATCATATACCAAGGATAAATTTCACATAGAACACCATTTCAAACCCCTTAAACACAGCTCCCAAAACCTGCAATGGACATCAGAGATATGCACAATATACCCTGTAATGGTGAGAGGTGAGAAGAGACAACAAAATGAGCAAAGGATGGACAAAACACATCACGAAATAGATTTTATTACTCCAGAGTTCACACAGTACACCATTAATGGGCAAGAGGCAAGAAAATGCCATTACAAAGCCAAGGGAGGAGGCTTAAACTCCACATTTGACCCTAGAGAAGAAAGAGAGAGGGGGCAGGGAAGAAGAATGAACAACAACTTTACAATGAATCATGCCCCTATATTTATAGATTTGATCGAGAGAGAAGAAAGAGAGAGAGAGAAGGGAAAATCAGGTTGAAGTTCAACCACTATTGTTAATGCTTCAGATAAAATCTACCCCCAAATCCATCTTTACTGCATCAATCCTTGGTTCAATGCCTTGAAGGAAGAGGAAATGGTGGAAATAGATTAAATCTGATCTGGTTGTTGAGACAGATGGATCCCGTATCAAGGCCCAAAGATTTTCCTCCATTTTCTTTACCTAACCTCCTCAAAATTAAAGTCTCAGACCTCCAAGGATAGGTGAGGCCAAGATCTTTCCAATGGTGTCAGATTCATGATATTTTGAGCCCTAAGTCGAAAGATATGCCCCTCTTGATATAACACATGGAGGCACCACACTTGCTTGAAAACCCGACCCAAAGTTTGCCTTTAGAGGAGCGTTGAGTTGACACTTGTCATCCTCCACTTATCTGTGGACTTTTCAATGGTCCCTCTTACTTTTAGACTGGGACATGTATCATTCGACGCTCGTTTGGAAACCTTTTCTCTATTTGACCCTTGAATCAATGTCTTTAGGACACGTGGCTTCCTGTACTTGCTTCTTCATACTTAGTCAATTTTAGACTCTTTCTGAGCTTTGTTTTTGAGCTTGAATACTTTGGATCCTTTCCATTTTCCTTTCTTGCGTACTTGCTTCTTCTACTTAGACTTCTCTGCTTTTGAGCTTGAATACACTGGATCCTTTCCATTTTTCCTTTCTTGCTAAGCTTCCATGCACTACCCTTCATTTCTCTACAACCTATTAGTCATCCTAGAATGTGAGCTCGTGGGTCCAAAACGTTTACCTTCATGTTTTCTTTATGTGTAAGCTTGTTCTTACCAAAATTTCCAGGGGAAAATTTTGGATAACATTACCCTCGAGTAAATTTTGGATAACATGCCCTTAAGGTAGAATATGACATTGAAGCATAGAAGAGAGAAATCCCGTAGGAAAAAAAGGACAAAAATCCACATAGGCACGACCCAAACATAGGAAATTTACATTTTATGAATAGTTTTGAGGATATTTTTTCTTCCATAATTAAAGATAATAACAAACATCTTAGAGTTTCCTTGTTCCTCAAATTCTCCTTTCAAAAATCTATATTCATTATTTTATTCTCCAAAATCTATTTGGTTCTCCTACTCTTGCATTACCATATTATTTCACAAATATCTCACCGTGATCCAACACCAACACATAATGGCAACTCATTCTTAACATGAATATCTTCTAAAATAGTGTCATTAATAATGTCAATTGAATGTTACCGAGTATGTGTAAGTAGAGGACTATTTGTGGACAACAATAAGGCCAATAAAATAATATCAACTTTATCAAATACATCTACTCATCAATTTATGTGCACCACCATGACCATAAATTGATTCCAATATTCACTTTTTTACTGCACAAATTGAGCCACCATCCATACCATGGGATTCTTTTTCAAAACACCAAACAAGTTCTTATCGGTGTATTATGGGTTTGTAAAAATTCTACAAATTTTTCTCTCATGGTATTACTGATTAATCTACGTTGTTTATCTATCAAGATTTACTCCATTCCATCCTCTTTCAGTGCTCTAACAAATGTTTACTATATTATGAAATTATTTACTTGATAAACAAAACTACCTTCTACAAAATATTGAATAACAAACTTGCTTCCATTTAATTATCTATAAAATCCCTACATGGATATAAGCCCTAATCAGCTATGGAAAATTTTACATTAACATAATTTCATAATTTTGGAGGGGCTGAAGGTGAGAACGCATACCAATTTTTGGCATGGAGAGGAAATCAAAACGTTTCCAGAAATCAAGCATAGAATTTTCGATCCTTTCCTGGTGAGATTTTTCTATTGATGAATAAAGTGTCTCACTTACACATTGACAAAGAGAATAGAAAGGAAAATGTTAAAAATATAAACTCAAAAAACTGTTTATTTATAGTGATATGTAATTGACAAATCCAATCACCAATTTCATTGGTGCACAAATTTAAGAGGGCATGCATATGATTTTACATTGCTTTACATTAAATGGCTAAGTAATGGTTAACAACAGTTACATGCTGCAAAAGGTGCTCATATTTCGAATGGCACATGTACTTTAAAATGGTGAATTTTACATTATTCGTTTTAATGGCTAATTAATGTTGAGACAACCGCAACATTAATTAGCATTTTTGACAAAATGGTTATTTTTAATATTGCATTTGGTATTGTAAATAATTAATGGAAGAATGTAATATTATAATTTTGTGATGTAAATAAAATCCCTTATATAATTTGGGTAAAATAAATCCCTCAATTCTTGGTCTTCCACTTCCACGTGTGACTCTTAATGCCCATTTAGACATTTTTGTTGATTGTAGATGTAAAATACTTACAAATATTTGTAATAAACGTCACATGTGACTTATATATTTAATATGATCGTCAATTTTTAATATAGATTTATATATAAATTATAAAAATATTTTAAAATTACATCAATATATATTAAAAATAATGAAATTTATACATAATAATTATATAAATAAACATTGTTTTGTATTTATGAAGGGCAGTGTTGAAAATTTACCGTTACCTAAAAATTATTTGATAGGTGTGTTATCACACTTAGTTGTGTGAATCAAGACTCGCACTTTGTGTGTGGAATCAAGACTCACACTTAGAAGTGTGAGCCAAGATTCAAGATTGGCAATTAGAAGCATTATTTGAGACTCACACTTAGAAGTGTGAGTCGAGAGAAGTGCAACTCGAGGCTCGCACTTATACACTACTTATAAAATTTATAAATGACAATCACCAATGTTTTTTTAACTATGCTTAATATATATATGAATAGATTTTTTATATAAATTTATATAAAAATTGACGGTCACCTTTTAAACATACGAGTCACACATGTTAGTTCTATAAAATATTTGAAAGTATGTTACGTCTAAAATCACAAAAACTTCTAAACATTAGTCAAATTTAACACCATTCAAGGATGTTAAGTTCTAAAATAGATGACATATATCTTAGAGTATAATTTGGATAGGATTTTCAACGTCAACGTTTATTGATTTGAATAAGGTATGCATAAATAGTCATATATGTATGATGATATTAAGATTTATATGTGGCATAAATGACAACAATCACTTACGCACTATCTTGAATGCTACCCAAATTCTACATTTGTTCAAGATTTAGATTGAAGGAGGTTTAAGAGATGTTCATATGAGATGTTTATTTTTATTTTGTCATTGTGATTTCAAGCATTTGATTTAACCTTGGAATTTTTATTGATATTTCTCATTTTCAAATTCTCTATACTAGGTTTAAGATTTAAGTGGCCACGCTACTAATTTTCTCTTTTTATGTGTGGATATAGTTGAAAATGAACTTTTATATGAGGAGGAGAATATGTGGATTTACCCTCCAATGGTGTGTGATAGTTGTAGAGGGACTAGTATATCCATCCAAAACTACACTCCATTGCATAGAGAAATGGATTCTAGCTTATTCGTTGTCATAATAAGTATTGTATTCAATGGCAGAGTGAGACTACCATACACAATTAATGGTTTTGAAACCCTGGAAGAAATTGAAAACAAGGGATAATTGTACTAATGTCATGGAATCCCGAAGAGCACCCATTATGGATACAAACAATCTTGGATGAATGGTGAGAGGAGGGAAGTAAATGGAAATATAAGAAAACACAAAGGGCACTAAATGGAAATACAAGAAAATAGAAACAATTGCCAAGTAGTGTCACAACTATTACATTGATATCCATAATGGTGGAGAGAAATTATGATATATCACCACACATGTCTTGTTAAGTGGGACATTTGTCCCATGTTTCAATCACCAAGAACAACTTATTCATCAAATGTGACGAGTGCACAAAGCTTAAGAATAATTCTTTGTGACACATATTCTATTCTCAATTGTAACAATAAATCTATTAAATTGTTAAAAAATGTTGTTCAAGAGAAGTTTTAAAATGTTGTTTATAAATTAGTTACAATTAGTTTCAATGTTTGAAGTCTTTAATAATATATAAATATATATATATAATATATATATATATATATATATATATATATATATAAATATATATATATAATTGACAATATTAATAAAATTAAAATGTAATAAAGTTATGATAAACGATTTAGAAAAATATTAAGTGTGACATGCTTGATAAGCCAAAAAAATAAATATAATGACATCATGCATTCTTGAATAGGTGGCATGTACTTATTAATATTTTATTTTGAAAATGAACAACAATTCATTTGTACACTTAAAAAATGTTGATGTTAAAGTTGTCATAATTGTTGTGTCACTTGTTAATTGAAGATTTTTCCTTCAAATATTATTGAAAAATATGTACTTGAATACGACCCATAATGTGTCTTATCATGAAAAAGTAACCAATAGAAAATCAAGTAAATCAATTTTATTGATTGTTTAAAATTATGAAATTGTTTAATTTATATTCCAACATTTGAAATATAGACACTAGAAAAAATAAATGTCTTTGATTGGAGGATATGACAAGAACTAATAATTTGTGGTGAAAGGTATAGTAGCCTCGCCATGTGCAGGAACAAATAAACCGTGAATCCATGCTTGAAAAAAACATGCTTAACTTAATTTTTAACTCTTTGGTGTTTTGTATGATTTATAGACTAGAAAATCATGAAATTAGTCCACATTATTTGGATTATCTTCTATTTTTAAATCCCTAACAACCGTTAATTTCCATCTCAATGATTTCCATTTTACAAACTTATCAAATAAGTGTTGAAAAGATGTATCTTAGTGGTTGTTATGCTTATGTGTCTTATCAACTCGTAAGGATTATGTAGCTTATCGGCCACTTATGTAACTTAGCGGCCGCAAGGCTTATGTAACTTAGTGACCACTAGGGTTATGTAGCTTAGTGGCCGTAAGGAAGATGTAACTTAGTGGCAGCAGGGAAGATGTAACTTTGATGTGCTAGGCATATTTCACGGTATGCGCTTTCATCATGTAAGTTAGCGGTCGTTTGGCTTATGTAAGTTAGCAACCGCTTGGCTTATGTAAGTTGGTGGCCACGAGGCTTATGTGGGGGAATCAAATAATAAAAAAATATAAATCCTAAAATAGTGAAACTGAAATCCAAAAATTAGGATTTAGAAATTGGATTCCATTAGTGGAAAAATTGGAATCCATTAATTACATTATTGGAATCTAGTAATAGCAAAATTGGAGTCCAATAAAAGGGAAATTGGAATCAATAATAGTGAAATTGGAATCCAATAATAGTGAAATTGGAATCCAATAATAGTGAAATTGGAACTCAAATAAGTCCAATAATGACAATATTGGAATCCAATAATAGTAATAATGGAATCTAGTATAGCCAAAAATGGAATCCAATATACGTAAAAATGGAGATGGATTTCTTCCAATACTTGTAATACTAGAGTCCAAATTCATTGGAATATGTCCATATTTAGTGAAATAAGTGTTACACGGTGAATTCCTTTAACTCTCCCCGAGTCTAAAGATTGACCAAATTTAACTATTGAGGGTCTTGTGAAGTTCCTATGTTGGACGTCAATGGTGGATTCATTAAGGAGCGTCGATGTGTCCAAAGTCTTTAGGGTTTTCAAGGTAATGATACGCTGCCCCCATATATGATAAAATAGATTGATCATCATGACATTGAAGACTATCAATGGTAGGGGAGTCTTCCTCTCCATTTCGTGTAATGCTAGTGGGATGGTCTTAGTGCCATCATTATTTTGATAAGTGAGCGTTCCTAAGGTGATTGTATTGATTAAAAAAGTCAGGGGGATGGAAACGACATCATATGTGTCAATGGAGTGGTCATGTGAAGATGAAAGGGATGACTTTGGTTCCATTACAAATCTAGATGCAGAGGTTTCGAGGAAGGTTTATCGAAACCTAGTTCATATTTCTCATGAGATTTTTGGATTGGTCAAAGACCAAGTCTTGTATTTCTTATTCATAATTTCCAAGGTTGAAACCCTTCCAAGAACAATGATAAAGATACATTTGTGTGAAGGATTGGTTTTATGGAAATGAGAAATCAGCTATAAATGGTTTAGCATGGTGTTGATTTTTTCCATGTGGGGAAGGAAGATCAATCCTCCATAGACAAGGTTAGTTTTAATATGGGGAGGGATGAAGGAGATAATATCTCCAATGTTGGGTTCATACATTATTTTTTTATCGTGTCTCCCACACGTTTTCGATGTAGAAAGTGAGTTAAGGGATAGAAGGCGATACTCCCCAACAAAAGACATTGCATAACATATTTGAAGGAGATATCATCCAAGAATTAAAATACGGTGATGGAAGAACTAGTAGAATATTCAACAGAGAATCCTCGGTTCATATTTGGAATGATCACATCATTTGGTCGGTAAGTCATATGACATACTTTAAAAGGGTTTAGGTCGGCTAGAACAATAAAGGTTTTACCTTCATGCTCATATTTTAGACAACGATGTAAGATGGATGAGATATAATGCATAATGTGTATCTAAGGACGAATTAACAACATATTGTAATGAAACTCTCCTTCCATAAGATAGAATATTTCTTGAAGGCTCTTAACGCCAACTTTGATAAGTAGGATAACCATGCTTAAAGTAAGGGGGCAACGAGTGTCATTAAAGGTGCATAATATTGGAAGTAATCGAGTGATGATAATGTTAGGTAGTTGAATTTGGTTAAAGGTATGAGATGATATGATATTAATGCTAGTTTCGTTATCAATCATAACTCTCTTAATGAGAGTATCGCTGATTTGGATGGTAATAAAGAGTGGGAGATCATGATCTTCAAGTTGTAAAGATGGGATCTTGAAATCATTAAAAGCAATAATGAAAAATATTTTAAGAGTGTCAACCAGATTCATGAATGGTTGAGGATCATTTGATGTTACTAATATATATTTAAGGGCCTCAATCATCACTTGTCGACATTACGGAGAGGTTTGGACAAACTCGTAAAGGGAAATCCTCACCAAATCTTGATGGAGTTGTTTAATGGTGGTATTTTGTATGGATGTGGTAGATTGGGTGTGTGGGGAAGCAAGGATGGATACCTTTTCCTTAGAAGATGATGGATTAGATGATTTAGGACCAAGTAAAATAGAGACCTTGGGCCTATTTTGATCCAAGCCTTAGGGTTTTGTGTGCGAGATCCGGTAGTTATATGAACAACGCCAATTTGATGGAGTGGGTATCTACTAGAAGAGGCCTAACGCTTGTTAGATGTGGATGTGGTATTAGATGATGGCTTAGACATTGTGGGTTTAGATTTTGGACCAGCTTTTTTCTTGATTTGATTTGGATGTATTAGATTTAGGAGAAGCCCTTTATTAGCAAGGATTTGAATAGTAACATGGAGAGATTTGATCTTATGTGGAATGTCCTAGAGTGTGATGGTATACACATAATTATTCAAAATTGTACCAAGAGGGTTTCCACCCTCGAGAGCTAGATGGCTTAAGAGGAGGTAATGTTATGATGGATAGTTGGATGAGTCTTTCAAGGGTTCTAGTATAGTACCCTGTTGAAGATGAGGTTGAGGGGATTTGTGTTTTATTTGATGACCTCGAAGTTGGGGCGAGATGAGATCCTTTTTGTGTGTGACATGCTTAGGTTTTGACCAAGGAATGACCTTAGATTTTGTAACAATTATTGTGAATTTAGATGAAGGATGAGGCCCTAAGATGGAAGGAAAGGGCTTTGTATTTTGTGATGAGGTTGTTTGACAACTTTGTGATATAGTTTTTGTCTTTTTAGATAAGTGGTTTATGGGTTACATAGTGGATTTGTTGAGGTTATGCATGTGATGTTGGGTGACGTTCTCATAGAAAGAACATTTTTAGTGATTTCCATGAGATTTTTCTTTTCTAAGAATTTCTAAGAGGTCATTGGCAAGTTTGAAGTAGATGTGGAAAGGTCAATGGTCTTATCGGGCAAGACTAGATGAATTACGTGATTGATTGGTTCTTTGTGGTATAAACACAGGGGTTGGGGGTGTATGTGAGAGATCTTTAATAGTGTTGATGGTGTGATGAGAGTTGACAACATTGGACTAGGGTTGACTAGTAGATGGTGCATGATTAGGAAAGGGTTGTTTAAAGACATCCAAGTTTTGATTCAGAGGTGCATTCGAATTGTCAAGTTGTAGGTCACCTATGTCGATAAGATCTTGGAGGGCGTTTCTCAATGAATGAAACTTTTAAATTTTGTGGCCTCGGACTCTGATGGTATTTACAATATTCATGTTCTTGACATAATGAGGGTTTTGAAATGGATGTGTTAATGGGATGGATAGGTGGGACCATGATCATACACGTGGCTAGGAGCTTGTTAAAGATCACACTATAGGATTCTTCGATGGGTGTAAAGTTACGTTGTGGTCAAGTGCGTTCAAAATCTAAACAACCTTTAGACATGGATTTTATGACAACCACATTTTTGAACCTTGGATTTATCATTATTGGAAGAGGGTTTAAATGGAGACTCGAGCTTTGGCTTCTTTGATTATAGTTTGACTTCACCATCTTCGAGGGTGTGGAGTTATAGTTTTTGGGCCATGGTAAAGGCTTCGTCGAATGTTTGGAAAGATTGTATTTGAAGTGTTGATGATATGCATTTAACGCAAGACGAGAAAATAACTTGATCAATTTAGTTTGTGGGAGGGATAAGGATAGTTGATTAATGATACCCTATTAATAGGTGATGAAATATGTGATTTTTCTTTGAACTGTTTGATAGCATAGATATTTGTAATAGAAATCTTATAAGTGATGTTCATGGAAAAGTGTTATAAGAACAATTATGTGAAGGAAAATAGGGAATATTATGGGATACTATTATACCAATCAAGTGTGGGTCCTACTAAGGACATAGGAAATGTCCTTAACATAAGGTTTTGATCATGTGTGATAATATATTATGTGTGATAGAAAGCTTAGATGTGCTATTGAGGGTCCTCCTTACCGTAAAATTTAATGAAATTTAGGAGTTCCCAAAAGTGCGACGGATAGAATTTGAAAGGTATTGATGGATGAACAGGTTCATTACAGATTTATTCATATGACAGGTGCTTTTAGGACCCATGGTGGTGGCTTTAATATTGAAAATCCTATTCATTAATGCTTGTAAAGGATCATTTCCTAAGGATTGTTAGGGGTTGAATGATGACATGTTAGGTTGATTATGTACAAGAGGATTTGATTGTTCGTATAGATGATAGGGTAGCAAGGCATTTTGTTAAAGAATATCACTCGTGGGAATGTTGTAGGTATGTTGAGAGATTAAATATTGTGATGGTTGGATATATTGATAGGGGATAGGAATAGAAATATTGATAAGTGGCTAAGATGGCTATGGTATATACTAAGATGGGATGGAAGTATTGATAAATGGTTGTGATGATTGGGGTATATAGTGAGAATGATTTTTGAGACAAGGGAAGTCGATGCCTATTGTGAAGAGGGTTTGGTACTATCAATGGAACTTATATTAATAAGGGGTATTGATGCGGGGATAAACATGATTAGATTATAGATAGAGGATGTGGATTGTTGTGAAGAGATAAGTGGGGTTGTATTAGGAATACAACCGAGTTTATAGGAGGTATTTGGGAAGCACTAGAGGCTATAGGAATATATGTGGAAGGAGACGTGTTAGTTTAATTTATGAAGATGATGAGCCTAATGAAAGATATAATGATGAGGATGGATGTTGATTGGACATGTTTTGCGAAAAAAATAATATTAAGGTCAAAACCGGTGAAACGGGACCTGATGCTCTGTTTCGCTAGTAGTGGAGTACGGATGGACTTGTTGGATGACTGACTCATGATTAGGGTCGACGAGTCGGGAAGTGTCGAAGGTGACAATAGTGATGGGAGGTCATTGTTCGGGTATTGGTTGTTGGAGGAAGACACCTCGAGAAGCAAGATATATGTTAAGGGTAAGCAAGTTAGAATCAGAATCTTTGTAAATACTAAATCACCACTATTAAAGAAGTGGGGGCTAGGTGGATCTAGGATTTTTGATGTGGTTGAATGCTGCTAGGAGAATGTGAGGGTTTTGATTGGTCTGCTAAAGGTGATAGATTTGTTCAATTACATTGGGAATGTTTTGAAGGTGGGTCTCAAGATTTCTAGGATTTTTGAAGATGGATTGACATGTTATCAGTGTTTTGTAGACAAGATTGTTGTCTAGTTAGAACTATGAACTAAAAACAATCACTAAAGAAAAATAAAAAGCAAAGCAATTGATTACACAACTACAAACAAGTCACAAAATTATTTTTTTGATTATCTTGATTAAATTAAGAAAGGTTTGAAATGTGAAAAATGGCTTAAAAGGTACTAAGAGAAGGCTATCTAAGGTTTTTTTAGGTGACTTTAAGGGTGGATTCCTCAATATACCCATATGTACGTCGAGGCCTAAATATGTGTTGGTGTCGGTATGATGCATGGTATTGGGGCCTATCCCCGACTTCACGATTATGCAACGATAAAGGTGTTATGTGCTTAGCCAATATACCACCCATCGAATTTTTATACTCGGTCAGAAAAATGAGTGGCTTATCCTCGTAGTTATGAAATCTAATTAGGCCCACAGGAAGGATTCTTTAAATATTAATTAAGTTTGATGTGGTTTAGTTGTGTGTGAAGGGATTTTCATGAATGCAATTCCTTGAACTCCTAATTAAGTTATGTGATCAAGAAAGTATGAATGTTCATTTTAAGATCCAAAGGAAATGTTTAATTTAATGAGAACAAAACACACAAGATGAATTATTAAAATAAATGAAGAAAGAAATAAGAGCATACATGTAATCACTTTTCCTTTTAAATTTTTTATTTTGATTATTTAAGCAACATCAATGCACTCCAAACTGAAATATTAGATGAAATTGACAACAAAATAAATGAAAGATATGAAAATATAAATAAAAAGGGGACTAAGAAGGTCCCACCAGGTGTGCCAGGATGTTTATGGTGTTTTTCGGTTAGTGCAAGTAAGGTTTAAATTACCAAAAACTAAAATGGGGCGGGGTTTGAGATACTTGCACCGACAATCAGCAATGTCGGGATGATAGTATACAAACAATGTGAAAAGGCTCCTCCTTTTGCCAAGTGAGAAGACCTACGTACAAAGAAAACTAAATAGAGGAATATTAGATAAGAATGATAATGAGTTACTTGGTGAATGTCGATCCCAGGAAACCGACAGACTTCCTTGAAAGGTGTCAACTTGTCTAATACAATTAAGTGATTTGATAATAACAAGATAAATGATAACAATGATTAATTTAGAATTCAAGAGTGGAGAGATCATTTTCAAAATTTTAAGTGGCTCATACCAAGGCATTAGCAAGATTGAAATCCTCGAAGTAGTTTTACCAAAACTCTTCGATGAATTCTCGTTCTTCTTGAATGATATCTAGATTATATTTGATATCTTTGATTTTTTGTGTGAGTGCAATGACACATAAGATGAGTTCATGGACAATGTCAAATTTTTCCCACACGAATAGCTTATGGATGATCGGAGATCATATATACTGGTGATTAGGTGTGAAGGACCTAGAATAGTCATCACCGTAACATACATCTTCTAAACAACTCATTAGATTAATATAGATTGTAGTAAATATGATATATGTCAAATATGATTAAAAACACAGGGATTGACCGTGATCGAGGATTGAATGACAATCGGGGATAAAAAATTATTTTTGATCAAATATTGATATAATAGATAATGTTTAATGCCGAGAAAAATTGTGAGTCTTGAGATGGACTATAAGGGTTCTAGAAACTTGTGGAATTCAAAAAAAGTAGAGATCCAAGAGTGTGTAAGAGGTTAAAGAAGAAAACAGAGGTCGAGGTACCGATCAAAAATGATCACCTGGGAAATTATAGATATTGTAAAGATTGGCTAAATGACTAAATGAGAGACAAAGCTCGAAGGGTTGTGCAGAATGATGTAGATGAATGATAAGAGATTATAATGAGTTTGAAAACAAGCTTGATAAAGGTAAATAATGTTGTACTAACCTTTATAACCATTCGAAGGTGGATAGAGCTCTCAAAAGGTTGAAAAATAATCGATGAATATCTTCAAGACATAGGAAACATGGTGTTGATGTTCCAAAGTGTGATGTTATTGTTTTCTAGTGTAACAATTTGTCTTCGAATATAAATTCGACTAACTAGGAAATGGAGGAAGAGGTTGGCTAAATAGGATCGATGACAACTATAATAATTGCCGACAATCATGGATCACCGTTGATTTTTCCAAAGAGGTTACAAAGCAACAAAGAAAATATGGCAAATGGTTAAAACTAGTTTCCATCCGGGATTTTAGGTTGTTTGAAAAATGGTGAGAGGTTAGGGATTCAAGTAGGAAGATTTTAAGGGGTTAAGATGGGTAGGGTGGATTAGGATAGGTTTGTTTTAAATGGTTATGGTGGATAAATGGGATTTACGCAACTAAATGAGGATTTACGACAGTAGTCTATGAGATACTTGGGCTAAGGATAATAATGATAATAGTGGTAATATGATTAATGTGTTTCGAGTCACGTAGGGGTGAAAAAGAGGTGTCTATAATGGGAGTAAAAACATGATGCCAAAAATGGAGATGAGGAAATTTAATGGTATCAATCTTGTCACTTGGATCAACCAAATAGAGAATTTTCTGATGTGCATCAAATTCTAAGTGGATAGAAGGTGGTCTGGCATCCTTATATGGAACTATAACAATTCATTTGGTATAGATGGATTTCCATGCGAGAAGAAAAATAAGGGTCTCCCTATTACCTAGTCAATGTTCACAAATGAGCTCCATATACATTATATTAATAATGTTACGGATAAGTAATAAATGGGGACAATAAAATATTATATCCAACAATTCTAAAATATATCCTTACGTGTGGATGGCATCTCAAAGGATCATCTAAATTATTTTTTCTTGGGTGGTCTCAAGGTGATTCGTAAACTATAGTAGACCCCTACTATCAAATAGTTTTTAAAAATGGATACTTATTAACATTCTCAATTTGCTAATTTTAAATGAAGTGAGAACTGACTAAAATCTGATTTAAAATGTGTCCAAAATTGAATCGAAAATCTGATTTTAAAAATCGTAAATAGTTTCCAGTTTACACATTCAAAAGGATCAAATATGATCTTTTGGAAATGTGTAAAAATGTTTAAATTTGCACCTAATTGATTAAAATATGATTTAAATTTGTGAAAAATCAGAAATAATAGATGCAAACTAAACACAAACTCTAAAATTGATAATAGAGTTCACCCACGTATCAAGCTATGTCTTTAATATCTTAGAACGTCATCGAGATCCATTATTTAAATCAATTTTCAAGTACAATAATTAAAAATTACAAATAATAATGGATTAAAATCTATAAAAATATGCTTATCAGACCTTTGAAGAACTTTGAACTTGATTAACAATGTTCTCCACCTTCTTGTAGCATTTGCACATTCATTTTCCCATGTTGTACATAAAAAGGAGTCGAAAAATCTTCATAAAAACCTCAAACGAACACCAATTGGAAAAAATTAAAGTTTAGGAAGAGCATTAAAATTTCTTAACAACTCTCCAATTCTATTAAAAGCTAGAAAATGCCATCTAGTGGGTGAAAAATAACAATATGTAGAAACTACTCAAAATGGACTATACACAGTCCTCCAAAATCTTCCCTTCAAATACCACATGCCTCTTTTTATACGGTTTCCAAGCAAGTGGTAGGCTAGCTAGTACCTTATCTTTTACACCACATGTCATGGGTTTAACTCCCACTTGGTTGTTTTGACCAATATATGCACTTTGGCTTGCCTATTAATTCCACATTGGGCACTTGGATGGGGATAAGGCTATTTGAAATCCATATGGTGGCATATTAGTGTTGGCTTATGAGACACTTTTGGTCGATTATGCAAAACACATGGTTTGGAATAAATTGTGTGTGAATTGTTATGTGGGCCTTGTGGCAATGAAGAGTTGGTAGACCTTAGGCGTTGGGTATGTGGCGGAAAATAATTAAATATTTGGATAGTTTAAAATTGTGGAAATTTAATCCCACATGCACAATGGGTTGGAGAATATAGCATATAAATTGAAAGTATCTTGCAAGTAGATGTGAAGTAAGGAGGCCAAGGCACCCCTCCTCAAAAATATTGTGTCGAACCTGGTTGAGGGCCCCGACTAGTAAATAGTGGAGTCCATTTGTCGAACGTGAGTGTTGAAGAATGAAGGAGAAGACCAAAACCTTATTTTCACCATTTTACCACTTGTCACAAGTTGATTGGTCCACTTGATGAAATTTTATTGGTCCACATTACCTCGACTTACGTGTTTTATTTTTTACCAGCTGGGCCAAAATTTCAGTGTGTGATATCTTTTGCATGCGATCTCCGATTTCCACAATCCATATACGGAAAGATCTCGATTGGATATTTCATACTATAATGGTTTAGGGAGAATTAGAGAATTTTTACCACCAAAATTATCCATCTCGATCACAAGGATAACATCCAACTTGATGTTCACCTACTTAATTTAGGTTAGATATTAAAATCCATAATACTTGCTCATCAAATGGAGGAAAGAGATATGATAAAATGGAGGGGTCTCATTACTCACAAGGATTATTTGATTCCAACAAACTCATTTCCCTAACCTACACTATTTAATTCTATCAAATTGAAGAGAAGCGAGAAAAAGGTTTATGTTATAGTTGTGATAGCAAATGGAGCAAGGGCTATAAATTTTTGAGAAGACATTATTCTACATTGAAGGGCAGAATGAGGAAAAGTATGAGGATGAAGTGCTTGGTGAGGATGAAGAGATGTCTTATCAAGGCTAAATAATCTCAAACTACTATATTTTTCCATGTAATTTTAGGCATTAACATCCCACAAACCCTTAAGGTCGTTCATTTAATTAAGAAACAAAGGGTGGTAGTATTTATTGACTCTAAATCACTCACATCTTCATCATTCATAAGTTGTTCTTACATTTAAATTCCTTTGTTTATCTAGCCTCGAGTTTCAAGTCATGGCGGCAGGTGGAGGTAAAGTTAGTTGTTTAGGAAAGTGTTAAAATATTAAACGATCCATGGGATATTACTTGCTAAATAGCCTCATGTATGCCACTTCAATGGGAGGCACAATCAATGTGTTAGGGTTCCCATGGCTTACTACCTTGGGAACTATTGAGATGAACTCATAGGGTTTTTTCATGTCGTTCCATTCTAAAACGAGGAATTTTGAGTTGTGCGGGATGAAGGTAAAAGCTCCATAGTTGGTGAGTTCTCATCAAATATATAAAAATGTTTAAGAAGGGTGTAGATGGGTTTTAGGCACAATTGTTCTCATTGAAGCTCATCCATCAAAAGGTCTTATACCCTCATATTTATAAGAAAAAATTAATGATCACTCGGTTATTTTTGGGGATATGCGAAAAGGTTAACTTATAAAATAGATCATGATCATGATATTTAACTAGTATCAAGAAGCCAACCACCCAATATTCAACATTATTAATACCTTTGTTTATAAAGAGTGAGATTGAAAATTTAGTATAGGAGATGCTAGAATTAGGTATTATTCTTCATAGTCGAGTGCTTACTCTTCTAGAGTGGTGATCATAAAAAATATAGTTGAAGGTTCATACATGTGTCTAGACTACATAGATATCAACAAATACTCAATAAAGGATAAGTTTTTATTATTTTCATTGAGGATTTGTTGGTTGAGTTACATGAAGTTGTTTATTTTATAAAATTGGATCTTTGATTGGGATATCATCAAATCAAAATTGCTGATGAATATATTCATAAAAAAACATTTAGGACACATGAGAGCCACTATGAATTTATGGTAATGCCTTATGAATTTACAAATGTGGTGTCCCCAAATTTCACCCTGAAATCTAGGACAACCCATTTTTAAAAAAATCATTCTTTTAAAATAGCGGGTCTTTTTGTGTTTTTATTGCGTAAGATGTTTGTATTATGTTAGGATATTCCTAGTGTATCATATGAGCCAATTTCGACAAATACCTAGATGCCCAAACTCATTTTATCCCTTCGCCAAGTTTTGTCTGTGGGAAATTTTTATGTAATTATTTATTGAATAAATAGTGCCCCGTTTGAAGTAAATTTTTGTCCGATTGAATCTTGTTGAAGTTTTGCATGTCATTATTCACTCATCTAATTAGATTTTTCACCAGAATGAATTCAGGGCATTATCGCAACTTCTGGAAATGTTTTTCACTTTTATTTATTTCTTTTTGTTTTTCTTCGCTTTTCTTCTTGGTTTCTCTGTGAAATTCCCCTAGGTCAATTATTTCACTAGTATAGTCTGTTTAATTTCTGAAGCATCTAGATATTATCTACGACACAACACCAAAAGGAATTAGCCTCAAAATGCAAACTGCTAACCAAAAATGATGAAGTCATGCACAAAAAGCCTCTCCCAAGCAAGTCGCATTTTCTGGAATTAATGAGTGTAAGCTGCAATGGGATTTTTGTAGCTACAAGCAGTGGGAATTTATTACCTGCCTTGCAGGGTACTTTTTCCCATGAAGTCAAAGTCACTTAAGCTATGATGGGAAAATTAGAGGTGACATGTGGCAGAATTTCTTACCTGTCTTGCAGGGTGAAAATTCCCATTATAAAATAAAGAAAAATCACTTAAAGCACCGATGGGAATTTTCTGTCTACCTAGCAGGATAAATTTTCCCATCAGAAGGTTTTATTCACCCATACAAGTCACACTTTTCCAAAAGAAGCTATTTTTAATACAAGTCGCACTTTTTAGAAAGTCACTTAACCTGTAGTGGGAAAATTGGAGGCAATAGGAAGGTGGGAATTTATTACCTACCTTGCAGGGTAAAAATTCCCATGATGAAAGTCAAATCACTTAAGTGGAAGAAGGGATTTTTAGAGCTGTGGTGCAGGGTGAAAATTCCCACCAGAAGTTGACTTCTTAATTTTAGAATTCACCCATGCCAAAAAGTGCGACCCATTTGGGCATTAAACAATGCTTTTAGTGATATTTATTAATAGTTGCTTTGCCTAATTTTGGCACCCAGGATGGAGGAAAATTCAATGCATGAGGATAAGCCAAAGAGAACTAAAGGTAGCATGCTAAAAATAAATAAATTAAATTTATTTAATGGCAAAGCGTAGCATGCAAAAATAGGCACCCAATTTGGGTGAATAAACATGTTTGTTTATTAATTAATTGCCAGAAATAGGATGGACAATTATTAGAAATAGAATGTTGAGGGTTATATAAGCATGGGCTGCCATAATGAAGAAGCAATTAATTATTTTTGCTAAAGGTTGCAGCCCGGACAGTTTGGCACCAAAAGAAGGAGGATTTGTGCATTTGGAGGTGTTTTTCATTGTCGGGAAGCTTCAAGGTTTGGCACCTAGGGTTGGAATAGCTTGATGTATGCTATGATAATTATCTGCATGTTGTTATAAGTGCCTAGGTGAATTTAAATATATTTATGTTTTCTTTGCATGCAAGAAAAGCTTCAAATTTTAGGGCAGCGGGATTCATATGCAGATTTTTGGTGACAAAATCAAATATTCATGCTTCGGACTTCATCTTTCTCTTAAATAATTTTAGGTATTCATTACAAGTGAAAGGAAGTTCAAATCAATATCAGGTAATTTGAATATATCTTCTGAATCTAAAGAAATTGATAGATCTCGCTTAATTGATCCAGCTTATAAATAATTCCGATAGGATTAAAAGAAAAAGAAAGGACAAAGATTGCTAGACAAAGATTGCTCCAGCCATGATGAAGCATGATGATAGAGAGGGATCAACATAATCATGCATAGCTTCCAGATTTGTTGATATCAATGACATAAACATGGGCCTAAAACCCATCTCTGAAATAATTAACAGATCCAGGGCCGGAAAGACATTTCTCATGTGAGTGATGAAAAGCAAAGTGGAATTATCCCAACATCAGCATTCCTAGTCACATCTCAGTTCCCGAATTTTTCATGGAGTGTGTGAGATCATATCATCCTCTTTCCAGAACAATCTAGGATGTTGCGGGAAAGACAATTATTAGGCTGGATGCACAATTTATCAATTTTTGTCTAAATATTTTGACACGAACGGTGGTGATTGCAATCAGCATGTTGGATGTAGGTAACAAATGAGAGAAACACAAAGCAAATTGTGTGAGCATAATGAATAGCTGATATATGAAGAATCCTAGGTCTCCATCAAAGTTCCCAAGAACTCTTCTGCGATCTAACTTGGTGCAGGAGGTTGATGATATCACCAAATTATTTTATAGGATTAGTGGAGAAACCAACACTCACAAATTTTGCTCATGGATGTATGCTTTCATGAGGACTATCGAGATTAACAGATCTGATTTGATAATCAATTGGGTAGAGATCATCAGTGATAGCATCGGTGAGCAACTTTGAAGTGTGAGGAAGACCTACAGCTTCAAAATGACTTCATACCTAGTATATGCAGCAGCCTCGTAGGACATATTTTCCAAGTTGGATAGACGAGGCGCACTGGTGAAAGATCATATCTTTGATTGCTATCCATAGTTGACAATTCCTAAGTACAACAAAGATTACTAAGAAGTTAATGATGGGTTCTTTTATGAATTCATATGCAAACTAAATGGTGATCGAAGACCAACAGGGTGAGAAAAGAAGCTTGGGAAGTTGTATCTCAACATGGTTGTATTTTCATCTAGTTTGCGAGTTCACATATCTCGGGGGTGACTAGATTTTCAAGAGAACCAAGAATTTTCTCGAGATATCCGAATGACAAGTGGGTTATCATGGAGTTGTGTAGACAACTCGTGTAGATGCATGACTTACAATCAAAGCAGCACAAGTCTACAGGTGTTTCTTTCTAGTCACAAGTATGTTACTACAAGTTTGCCAAAGTATCCACAAAGATAAAGGAGTCAAAGCTAAAATGTTTTCTGAGTATGAGCCTAAGTTCTTCCCAGCACAGCTAAACTTTGACCCATATGGAGTAGCGAGGAAGACAATCTCCCAGAATACTCACATGTGCCTTCATTGGAGGACTTCTTGATGAAGTGCAAGAACAAGTATGAAGTCGAAAGAAAAAAATTTAGTAGGCTATCAACGCAACAAGTGTCCGATTATGGTTTGGCATGGATACTGCAGATCTTTCCAATGATGGGCATGTGATACTTGACTCATATCATCAGATGGGAGGAGATAAAGTTTCTCTTTAGGAAAATGTTGGTGGATGCTAGACGATTGATGAAATATCTTCCGATTACCGGTTAACACTTCGAACTAGTTGCTAACAAAGGGGTATTTCCTGGATGAAGCATTTATGAACTAGATCACATTAAACTTTACCACGAGAGACTATAGCAAGAGGAAGCACGAAGGTGAAAGCAGTAGAAGGCCAAAAAATCTTAAAGTTCACAAGAATTCTCACATACAGGAGAAGGCCAAATATACAGCTATCGTTCCAGTTCCAGCTTCTTCAACATCAACTCATAGCACTTTACCAGCCCCGAGAACCTCAGAGAGATCTTGTTGTTCCTCCTTTGAATCCATCGTCATTTGTATTTTCTCCTTGACCACTCAGGTCTTCACCTATTCATGCAAATAAGTTGAAAGCATAGATGGTGAAGTTTGAAAAGGCATTATCTTTGGATAATTCAGAGGGTAGTAGTTATAACATGGTGGCAAATTCTGATAGAGAAGAGTCAGAGCATGAGATGGTGATGCACCGGCGGTTTCTCATTCCCCAAGAAGTGACTTTTCATCATGGTTAGCTTTATAGATGATCCCAAAATCCTAAGAGGAGATCAATCTAGAAGAACACGACTTTCAATTGCTCCTGAGTTTGGGAGGAAGAGATAAAAGACCAAAAGTCACCAAAACAACTTCTAGGTTGATTATTGAGGAATCGGGATAGAATTTCATTGAGTTATCTGTTCCAGTAGAAGGAAAGCACAAGGGAGAGCTCACAACAGCTGATATAATAGTGACCAAAGTGCCAATAGGTCAAACTACCACAGAAGGGTTAAAGAAGGATACGCAGACACTAATGAATGCTTTATTCCTTAAGCTTGACAAAGAGAAGGTTGAGAGATCCAAGCTTCTGAGGTAGGTATTCTAGTTGTGTGAGATAATTACTAAGGTTATCAAACCTTCCTCTCATCCCATTTTAACACATGAGTAGGTGAATAATCATCTGATACATGAGGTGGATGATGTAGGAGGTGGAAGATGCAAGGGGTCAGGTCAAAGTTATTGCCCATACTGGAAGGGGCAAATCATTCACCAAGCCTCGATCAATTTGAACCAATATTGGCTGAATTAGAGAACATGCATAGGGAAATGTCTCAACTAAAGGATTTGATAACATGGATAAAATATGAAAACATTGTGGTTAAAAGTCATCTGGATACTTTGGCTAAGATACACTCGTTACCAAAGGATGTGTTGATTGCAAAATAGATTGTGCCTAGTGGATTGGTGGAAAAGGGGAATCAGTTAGAGATTTAAGTTTCCTTCCATGTAGAGATCCTCAATCTCATGCTGAAGAGGATGCAATTGCTAGATAGTAAGATGGGAAAAGTGTCGAGGAGCATCCCAGATGAATTACCTGCTTCCCATGAGGAATTTATGTTGGTTCTATGGAAATAAGTTGACGAAGCCACCATACCTTTAACGATGGATTCAATTGGTAGACTCATAAAGCTTCAGGCACATATTGAGGGATATGGGCATGGTTTAAATAAAGTGAAGGCTAACTCTATTACTTTGTCTAGAGCCTGGTTGTTACAGTTCAGAACCGAGAGAGATGTTATTGTTAAAACAGATGGGAAGATGTTGACTTACATGCTTGACAAGTATATTCAATATCAAAACAAGAATAAAGTATAATTGTTATAGCTGGAAGATCTTCTTCTTCTTCTCTTATTTCTTATGTTCCCAGATGAAAATGTAAAATTAAAGTTATTGGTTGAAAAATCATTACTTTAAGTTATGTGGGAATATTCTTTAAGATAGGTGATAGATGTGCACAATTTTGACTTAGACTCTAATGTATGCCACTAAGAGAGGAACTATAGGAAGATGACTACCAAATTTTCCCTTTACTACTTCTTCATGTTCTAGTTCGGTTGTAGTTTCCCATTTGTAATTTCCCCTCTACACACTATAAGTAGAGGAAGAACCTATGGGTTAAAGGATGGGAATTTGTAATCAGAATTATTGTGTTCAAGACTTTGAGTTGAAACCCTGATTTCTGCAAGTAGAGGAATATAGAAGAGATTTCGGAGAACTTTATTTCAACGGTGCATTTTGCTTCTTACTTTCTTTCTAGATCTGTTTCATAAACTTTGTGTTATTATAGATCTAGATCTGAAAGTTTCCTTTGCTTTGAATTCTCTTCTTAATGATCTATTTGTTTTAACTTATGTGCATGCAATCAACTCTATAAACTATTGCTTGGGTTACACATCCTCTCTACTTTCTTTTGTTTCCTATTATTTTCCTCTTCATCGTAGATTTTTCCTTTCTTTTACAAAACTACTTACTTACATGCAGAATCTGTCTAGCTATGGTTCATGAGCTAAATAGTTAAAGTAATACCAACATATAGATATTAGGACATATAAACTAACAAAATCTTACACAGGAGCCTCAACGGTAAATGAGGGAGATTTATCTCATGATTGCCTAGGTTTTTAGTCAGTGCGTAAAATCTAGCCAACAAAATGCACCCTCTACATTTAAGAGTTTGATTAATTTAATATTTAGGCCATTTTAATGAAAAAAATTCATGGTATTATTTGATTATATAATAAGATACAATAGGACATGGGGGAACACATACATTTATGTCAAAAAGATTATGGATACTCTTAAACAACAATACCTTTATGTCAAGCCATCCAAGTGTGCTTTTGGAATCATGGAGATAAAATACTTTAGTCATATTGTTTCTCATGAAGATGTAAAACTAGATCTTCACAAGATCCATGCCATGGTGGACTAGAAGATACCTAAACCCCTCAAAAACCTTAAGGACTTCTAGGGATTACATATTACTATCACATATTTGTGAAGAATTATGGAAGAATTGAAAGCACCGCTCACAACCTTATTGAAGAAAGTCTCCTTAAATTGAATGAGGAAGCAACCCAAACATTTGAGACATTAAAGAAGGCCATGTGTAACACTCCAATTATGGATACCCCAAATTTATCCAAAACCTTCATGGTTGAATGTGATGCTTTAAGGTGTGGCATAGGTATAATGATCATGTAATAGGGCCACCCCATCACATTTGAGTGTCTTCAACTCAAAGATAAGAACATATCAAAGCTAACTATTAGGAATTATCATCTATGAAAGATATATTTGTTAGTGCGTACATCTAAGATTAATATTGTTTTGGTGGTTGAAACGGTCCACCTAGATTAAGTTTGATTTTTTCATGGAGGTTTCATAGGATTCCTTAGTTTAAGGAGATCTTATTCCTATAAATTTGTATAATTATCCCATATGAAATATCTAAGCTTCTATTGTGTTCAATTTCTCTATGAATCCACTCATACCTTTACATTTGTATCGTAGAATTATTTATTCCTCACATATATATGGAGATATTATGATTTTCCAGGGGCACTTATACTCCTAATCTGGTCTTCTTCATAATGCAATCTATTCCGAGATCACGTGCTTAACGCTCAGCCATATGCAACATTTTGTCGTGTTTTCCTCCGTGCTTTGTTGAGAATCCGAGATACATGTTTGTTTCTACAAATTTTTGGGTCATTCATACCATGAGTAGGTATTATCTTACTTTGGTTGGGTTCGGGTTCGTGTAATCATGGATTTGAATTTAGTTGAACATGTATAAAGTAATAGAATACCTACTCAATTTTACGCTGAAAGGCGTATTCACCGGGAGAAAGGCCGACCTCTCTCGACAACCGACAAGACATCAATGTCTCTGTGATTTTTGGTCGACAATGTATGAATTGTCATATGTCATACACATGGCACATAAAGGTTAGATTCATCATGTACTAGTGAAATCATAAGTGTCCACGCTCATCAATGTCCAATCGTGGAGTGGTGAGAAAGTGGGTGAAGGAATACAAGAAGCATTATTTCCCTACCACCAATAAAAATACATTTTTGTGGGAATAGAAGTATTAGGAAAGCCTGAATATGCCAAGTATGTACCATATCTTCTTCCCGCCATGAAGAATATCTAGATTGTCATTCGAAGGCTGAATTTCACGATAAAATTAAGGTCTTCACAACCTCTCATGGTGAGGGAAATTGTAGACGCAATGTCATGTCGAGGACCCTTCTAAGGGAAATTTCACTAATTAATTAAAGAAGGATGTAAGCTTTATTCTCAAATTCTTTTATAATAATGGCTCTCCTTTCTTGGCCAATGTCTTTCCATTTTTTATCTACAACAATAAGCAAGGAGTTGTATAGCTTAGATTATGCCTTGTTGAAACCCACGACACCCATTGTGAAGAACGGACATAAGATTTAACCTAGTCCACTAAATGTAGCATTACAACTAAATATAGTTATAGCAAAATATTCCACCTGAATTTAGTGGAAAACCCTATTGGGGAAGATATTTTTCTTTTCGATTTTCTATATTTTTTCACCAAAAGGCGTATTCACTAGGAGAAAGGTTGACCCTCTTTGACAACCAACAAGACATCAACGTCTCTGTGATTTTTTAGTCGACGATGTATGAATTGTCATCTATCATACACGTGGCATGCAGAGGTTGGCTCGGGCCGTATTGTCATCATATACTAGTGAAATCATAAGCGCCCACATTCATTAATGTCCGATTAGGGAGCGGTGGGCAAGTAGGTGAAGGAATACAATAAATTACTTCCCTACCACCAATAAAAATACATTGTTTGTGGGAATCAAAGTATTGGGAAAGCCCAAATATGCCAAGTATGTACCATATATGCATCTTTCTATGAAGAACATCCACACAAACCATTCGAAGGATAATTTGCACAATAAAATTAAGGTCTCCACAACTCTCACAAAGTGAGGGAAATTGCAAACGCAATGGCATTTCAAGCTCCTTCTAAGGGAACTTTCACTTATTAATTGAAGAAGAGTGTAATATTTTATCTCAACTTCTTCGAGAATAACAGCTTCTCCTTTCTTGGCCAATGTCTTTCCATTTTTCATCTACAACAACAAAAGGGAGTCATATAGCTTAGATTATGTCTTGTTGAAACCTACGCCACCCATTGTGAAGGATGGACATAAGATTTAACCTAGTCCACTAAATATAGAATCAAACTAAATTTAGTTGTAGCCAAATATTCCACCGAATTTAGTGGAAAACCCCTATTGGGGAAGAGATGTTTTTCTTTTCGATTTTCTATATTTTTACGCCAAAAGGCGTATTCATGGGAGAAAGGTCGACCCTCTCTAACAACCAACAAGACATCAACATCTATGATTTTTTGGTCGACTATGTATGAATTGTCATTTTCCATACACATGGCACACAAAGGTTGGCTTAGGTCATATCGTCATCATGTACTATTGAAATCATAAGCGTCCATGTTTGTCAATGTCCAATTAGGGAGCGGTGAGAAAGTGGGTGAAGGAATACAGTAAGCACTACTTCCTTTCCACCAATAAAACATACATTGATGTGGGAATATAAGTATTGGGAAAACCTGAATATTCCAAGTATGTACCATATATGCTTCCTACCATGAAGAACGTCCAAATGGTCATTCAAAAGGCTAATTTGCAAGATAAAATTAAGATCTCCACAGCTCTCACAAAGTGAGAGAAGTCATTAGATGCAATGTCATTTCAAGATCCTTGTAAGGAAACTTTCACTTATTAACTAAAGAAGAATGTAAGCTATGTTCTCAACTTCTTGGATTATAACGGCTCTCGTTTCTTGTCCAATGTCTTTCCATTTTTCATCTACAACAACACTAGGGATTCATATAGCTTAGATTATGCCTTGTTGAAACCCGTGGTGCCCATTGTGAAGGACGAACATAAGATTTAACCTAGTCCACTAAATGTAGCATCACAACTAAATTTAGTTCAAGCTAAATAGTCCACTTGAATTTAGTGGAAAACCCCTATTGGGGAAGATAATTTTTCTTTTATGATTTTCTATATTTTTACGCCCAAAGGCGTATTCACCGGGAGAAAGGCCGAGCCTCTTTGGTAGCCGATAAGACATCAACATATCTAAAAGCACAAAAGCATATTTACACAAAGATAAACACGGATAATGATATATATTTAATCTTACTAATATACTAGCTATTATATAACCAAACCAATAGCCAAACCACCTCCTATCAAATAGGGAGGTGTTATAACAAACAACCTGGAATATTATTCACGGGCAAACAAAATAATGAGTGTAACAATATAACAATAATGTATGCACTAATAATTTCCCAATATTCCCCCCCTTAGTGCGAACATGGGGAAAAATTATCTTTGTACTTGCACCTACTTTCATGATTAGGTGATTTTCACAGGAAAATCACAAACCCGATAGATGGTTTTACACCGACTGACCACAAACCAATACTGGCGGTTTTCAAGTGGTTTACCGCAAACCACATCGTGATGTGCCAAGTAATATTTTTAGTCATCATCAATATCACACTGCAAGGAATAACATAGGAAACACATCTCACTAAATTGAACAATATAACACATACTAGAAAGATTTCACATTTCCACCTCTAAGAATTGCAATGTTCTTAGTTCAGCGTACCCATGTTGGCAATCACCGCCACTCAATCTCGAAAAAGCATAGACAACATCCACTGCCACTAGAAGTTGTCCTTGACTTTAGCCGTTTTGGCGCATAATGGGAATGGAACATTGGTTATTATTCCCCCCCACAATGTGAAATTCCAAATAGGAAGACAGAAAAGGAAAATTATATCGTGTTGTATCCTACTATCTGGATCTTGTTGCACATGATCACCATTGCCAATGAACGTATTCACTGACCGATCATCTTCCAACGAAGTACGGCAGTTAGAGGATCACCGCAGCTAGAGGATCACTACAGTTCTCTGCCATCCTATACAATTATTTTCCAGTATACACAAAACACCATACAAAGCAACAAGAACACAGAGGAACTCAAGTACTGAGAAAAATTGAAAAGCATATACTCATGTTTTTTATATATATATATATATATATATATATATGCCACCACAACTTCATGTGGCCCCGTTGTTGGTGATTGACAAGAAGTCGTTGATCGACCTCCAACCTCCTATGCCTCTATCCTCTAGTGTCATTGCTAGCTCAACAAATTTGGCTTTGAGGCTCAATAATTACATACCTTACCCGAACGTTGGATTCCACCGAAAATGCGTTCGTAAGGCAAAAAAATTACAAATTTTTTACTCTGACTCAAAAAATGACAATACTTGATGACTTATGACAAAATGACTTATGACTTTTATCTCTTTTGATGACAAAGGAAAATTTCGACATGAAAATTTTTAATTGACACAAGTGATTTACTTGGACTCCTTTTCAACTGACAAAACACTAAAACTTTGAATAAAACTCTGCACCCCTTTTTTCGTAAATAAATAGATAACTAATAGACATCTCATTTGTTACATGGCTACTAATTACTAGACTTGACTCTCTACAAATTTACTAATAAGAACAAAGTCAATAATCTGAAATGACTCAGTAGACTAAATTGACAAACTTACTTCAACGTTGAAATATATTGTCTCAAGGCCGCTCTAGAGTGTTTACTTCTCATTTGCATGGATTATGAATGCATTGTTTTATCCAAATACACAGCCATAACCATACTCACGTTGAATACATTCGTCGAGGACATGCAAGAATCGGGCTCGCAGGTTTCCAAGGCAAAATATGTACATAATTGACCATGTTTAGGGCATTCGACGCAATGTGCAAATCTGACCGGCTGAAATCCAATTAGGTAGTGGTGTTTCACCAGATTTGATTTGCACAAGATGTATATTCACCGAGTTCAGAGTTTGGATCACCAATTACCGTCAGTGAAGTCGTGGCATGTTTGATCAAGTTCTTGTGAAGACTGATACGTGACGTTGAGATAATGCAAACAAAATTAATGAAGGAGACACATGTTGCGTGCTGGTGACGTGTTGAATCATTTATAGAAGACTCAGCCAGATCTCTTTGTAGATCAAATAATACGCAACAAAATTGTGTTGAACCAATAGGAGGTCTCCAACACTATCTATTCACTTTGATTTTAGTGCATGGATGGATCCTTCTAAGGAATAAAAGACTCTCGATTCTGATACGTTATATTTCTACAGCTTCATGAGCATCTAGACGCCTTTTCTTTCAGAACAAATTAAAATTGTATACCGTCACTCCAAACTATGCCAAAGAATGAAGAAACTATAATCTTCTATCACTCGGAGCAATTCAAATTTCATGTCATTGCTCCTTTTTAATTCTCAAACAACCATTATGCTCATCAGCATGAATGTCACTCTGATACCAAATGAAAGCACAGAAGCAGATTTACACAGAGATAAACACGGATAATGATATATATTTAATCCTGCTAATACAATGGCTATTATATAGCCAAACCACCTCCTATCAAATAGGGAGGTGTTATAACAAACAACCCGGAATACTATTCATGGGTAAACAAAATACTGAATGTAACAATATAACAATAATGTATGCACTAATAATTTCCCAACAATCTCTGATTTTTTGGTCGATGATGTACGAATTGTCATCTTCAATACACGTGGCACACAAAGGTGGCTTAGGCCGTATCATCGTCATGTAAAAGTGAAATCATAAGCGTCCATGTTCACAATGTCCAATCGTGGAATGCTGTGAGCAAGTGGGTGAAGGAATATAGTAAGCACTACTTCCCTACCACTAATAAAAAATACATTGTTGTGGGAATCAGATTATTGGGAAATCCGAATATGCCAAGTATGTATTGTGTCCTGCTTCCTACCGTTGGTCATCAAATAGGACTTTTAAGAAGAGCAACAGTCAGGGGACAAGAAGTCCCTCCTCTTTAATGGGAGAGGTTCCCTTATTCAGAAACGAACCTATTTACAAATGTACAAGACATGATTTGTTGGTTAAACTTGGATATTACGAAAGTGTTTTCTATGAAGATCATCAATTACAAAAAGGACTGAGGAAATGAGAGTACGGGAAAGAGCAGAAAGGCAACATGCAGAATTATAGATATCAGAGTAATTCTTTATGTATGCGAAGTCACAGTGAATTGAAACAAGATCATTTGTATCGGATAAATAAGATGGAATTCAAAGACACAAAGTTCTGTAAATAACATCTGCTAGAACACAAAGTTTCTTAACATAACACAGACTCATTAATCAAGGACACAAAGTTCCTTCTTGGTTATACAAGATCACCGTGCTTGCAAAGTCGAAGAGTATGCAATCGGCAAGACTAATGAACTTGAGACAAATGATCTTCACAAAGAAAATAAATGAAAGCTTAGGAGTAACAGAGATCAGATAGACAAAGAATGGAAAGTCCTTCTGTATTGATTTCTTTATGATCTATTTACACTTTCAGAAAATATGCCAAATTCTTCCTCCTTCGAATGGCGTAAGGAAGGCCATTATATAGCTTACAAATCAGTTATTCTTCGTAACCGCTTCTTTAACCAAGAACAGTTAAGAACCGCCAATCGCAATACCTTAACTTCTTACAAAGAAAAAAAAAGAAAGGGAAGAAGAGAAAAGAACAAGGAGAAGAAGACGGTGGCTACCACCGAGAGGACCCACCGACTTGAATCCGCTGCCTGAATTTCTTTAACGCCTCAGCTATGTCTCTGCCACGAGGGACTGACATGTTGGCCGTTGACTGAGTCCAGAATCCAAGACATTTCTCCATCTCTTTATCAAACTCGACATGAGTATGATAATCTTTATTTGCTTCTCCAACGGCAGATTGAAGAGAGCAGATTTCCTTCATTTTCTCTTTGGAGATTGAGCTTTCCTTGAACAGATTATCTTTGACATAAGCTCTGAATTGAGCTTTAATTTCTTGCAAGGAACGGGACACACCAGAAGTTTCATCTTGAAGATGACAATGAATATCCTTGAAAACTGATATAACCAGCGTCTTGAAAGCTTCGCCTTTCTGCCAACTGTTCTTTAGTTCTCCCAAAGCCTACTCCAAAACTTTGATCTTCCATATTGATAGCAACTAGGAGGACAGAACCGCAAACCAGGCTCGGAAAGGAATTTCAGAGGGAGGGGACACGCGCAGGTTTTCAAATTGCAAGGGTTCGAGCAAGGGTAGCATGGAAACAATGTAAGAATTGCAAAGGTGGCTTGCTCGTTACATAGCCGTTGAGGAGAGAGAAGGGTGATCAATGCGCATTTAATGCATACCCACCAATTTGAATAAGCAGGATATTCGGGTAGAGCGGCAAAAACTGGTACGAATGACACTTGGTTCACTTGGGACATGTGAGACGCGAATGCGCGAAACACGCGGCTCGGCCGATTCGGGTGAAACAGGGAGAAGACGCACAAATGCATTTTGGGACATTTGGGACAAAAATGCGTGAAGTACGCGGTTGGGTGTTTCGGCCGAAAATGGAACAACTTGCACTTTTTGACTTGGGACATTTGGGACAAAAAGTTCCGAAGTACGCGACTCGGGCGGTTCGGGCGAAAATGGAACAACTCGCACGAAAATTTTGGGACACTTGGAACATGAAAGAGTGAAGTACGCGGTTCGGGGATTTCGGCCGATCGGGGAACAGAGCGCAATTTTGAACTTGGGACAGTTGGGATGAAAAGCTCCGACGGGCCCAAAAATGGAACAACTTCGGGGATTTCGGCCGATCGGGGAACAGAGCGCAATTTTGAACTTGGGACAGTTGGGACGAAAAGCTCCGACGGGCCCGAAAATGGAACAACTTCGGGGATTTCGGCCGATTGGGGAACAGAGCGTAATTTTAAACTTGGGACAGTTGGGACGAAAATCTCCGACGGGCCCGAAAATGGAACAACTTCGGGGATTTCAGCCGATCGGGGAACAGAGCGTACTTCGGAACTTGGGACACGCGGGACAAAAATGTCCGACAGGCCCGAAATACATACAAAATGACCCAAAACTGCAGACTTTTCTCAATTTCACGACTTCGGTACATTAGAGAAAACACTTAAACTCAAAATTTTGAAAATTTTTACTTTCATCAGAGCAGGGAATTTTGAGTGGACAACACTACCATGAAGAACATCCAGATGGCCATTCAAAAAAATAATTTGCACGATAAAATTAAGGTCTCCACAGCTCTCACGGTAAGGGAAATTGTAGACACAATGTCATTTGAAGCTCCTTCTAAGGGAACTTTCACGGATTAAGTGAAGAATGATGTAAGATTTGTTCTCAACTTCTTGGAGAATAACGGCTCTCCTTTCTTGGCCAATGTCTTTCCATTTTTCATCTACAACAACAACAGGGAGTCGTATAGTTTAGATTATGCCTTGTTGAAACCCACGGCACCATTGTGAAGGACAGATAAAAGATTTAACCTAGTCCACTAAAGGTATCATCACAACTAAATTTAGTTGTAGCCAAATAGTCCACTTGAATTTAGTGGAAAACCCCTATTGGGGAAGATATTTTTTTCTTTTATGATTTTATATATTTTTATGCCAAAAGGCATATTCATTGGGATAAAGGCCGACCCTCTCTCGACAACCGACAAGACATAATGTTTTTGATTTTTTGGTTGATGTACGAATTATCATATGTCATACAAGTGGCATGAGAGGTTGGATTTGGTGGTCTTTGCTTCTACTTGATGGGCTTAGCATCTGGATCCAGTTCTATGGTATGTTGTGCCAACTTTGGATTGAATCCTCGCAGGTCTTCATATCTCTAGGCGAAGACATCCGGAAATTCTTGGAAAAGTTGTATGAACTCATATCTTTCATGTTCATTGGCCACTTTGCCAATTTGTAGTGTTTTCCCTTCCCAACCGACATTGGCTTTGAATCCTCTCCTTTAACCTGTATGTTGGCTTTCTCTTTACGAAACTGGTCATTAGATAGACTCTAATGCTACTAAACCCTTTGGGAGCTTGTTTGTCCATGCTGCACCACTTGGTCCCCATACTACTGCTCTAATTTATCTTGATTCCTAGCTGAGAATTCAACGTCTTCTTGCAAAAAATTAACGATCTGTTGATCATTCTCAAACACCTGCCAACTCGTGTTATTATCTGGGACTGCTGGCCTTATAGTCACATGGATATGTGGTTGTGTTTTGTCTCTCTTGATGTTTTCAACCACATCAAAAGTTACTTTGACTACTGCAAGTCTATCTCTGCAGCATCATTCTTCTTCTTGGGTATGGACACAATGTTGAAAACTTTGAAATCCTCAATTAGGTCCCATACCTTGTTTTTATAGTTCTTGAGTAGGTCATTCTTTGCAAGCATGTTACCCCCTGACTTGGTTCACTATTAGCTCACTATCCCCAAATACTTGCAAATTCTTTATGCCTCTTTTCTGGCCTAATGAAGTCCATGAATAAAGGCCTCATATTCAGATGTGTTGTTCTAACATGCAAAATGGAAATGAAACGGTGAATAATACTTGATGTTCTATCGTGCAAATAACATTGCACCTCCTCTAGCACATTGTTTACTTCTTGAACCATCAAAATATAGTTTCCATAATTCATTTTCATCTTCATCTTCTGGCTTGGTGATGTTAGGAATGGGTGAGTTTTCTTCATGTACATAATATACACCTAGTTCAGATTCTTCAATTTCCTTGTATGGGTCGAATACATGCCTTTTGTTTGCCCATTCATCCAGAGTCAAATCTGGGATACCCTCAACCTTAATACCTGTTTATAAATCATTTAAACACTCTTCTTAGTCCAAGGTTGGGCAATTTTCATTGATAGAACTTGGCGCATGAGGCTCAATGTGAAAGTTTACAATGGGTTCCGAGGTAAGGTTTTATCATTTGTTAGAGTTACATTTCATTTTATTCAATATTTAATTTCTAAAATCAGGAAATTATGAAAATGAAATTTATTACGAGAGGAAAGGAAAACCATACCTTTTACGCAAAACTTATGATCACCGCATTCGATGAGACCGCATCAACTTCAGGAATTCTAGCAATAGTTTTTGGGATTTCTCTTGCTTTATCACTTTGCATCACCAAAAAAATCATGATCTAGCTCAATGCATGTCTTGAGGATTTCATTTTGAAAACATATGGGGAATTATATAATTGCTTCCATATTTTTCTCAAAAGTTCTAAAGTTATTTGAGCATAACCATCTATACATACCCTAAGATCAACATATTCCATGAGACTACATCTCTTGCCACCTTTCCCAAAACTCCATTTGTCTTCTATATACGCCCAAATTTTGCATACATGTTTGTCAGGGAACTTGTCATCAACACAATTTGGAGAGAAAACAAAACTACTTCCATCTACGCTTTGGTGGATGACTGACCGAGCTTTGAGGCTCCTATTTCAATGCAGCTACTGAGAGGAAAGATAGAATCCCAACTGAGGGTAAACCGGCATAGGTTGTGGGGTTGTATTTTGACATGTAAATGGAATTTATTGAATTTTTCTAATGCTTTCATTAAAAACCAAAAATTAATCCAAATTTTCCGTTTTGTCACATGAAGGAAAGAGAAAGAGACAAATCTTGCCGAGACATTCGTGGGATAGTAAGAAAGGGCACTTTCAGTGCCTTAATCAATATAATAACTACTTGAAACAAAATATAAAGAGAAGTAAAATGAATGGCTTTGTAAGGTTACATTTTACATAGAATAGGTGTTTAGGAGTGAAAGAAGCAAAATCAATATGGCTGAACACTATGCTTGAATGGAGCGCCTCCCAATCCTCAATATTTTTCTTCTTCTTATACATAAAGCAACAAAACAATGTTAGGAAGGACGTTTATTTTCCTCTCAAAGACATTTAACCCACCTCGGATAAAGATATATATCTAGATGAATCAATTTGTATATAATAAGATGAGGGGATATTTGGTTATAGATTTATCTTTGTGTGTAGGGCTGATCTAACCCACAATGATGCTGATTTTAGGAAAACTATTTGTGAGATCTATGTTTAGCACACTCCCCTAAAACTAGGTTTCCATAAGGCACACGCTTTGAGGATGTTGGAAAAGTTGGCATTTGGATTTATCCCTACTCAAGACACATTTCCAATTAATTCATTTGTTAATATCCTACAATCATGGTGTTCCATGGGATAACATCTATTTGAGGCATTTCTTTGAAAATCCTTTAAGCGTCTTCAAGAACACCATTTTGTGTATATCCTTCTTAGAGCTACGATTTGGCAATGTGGCTAGAATATCTGGCGGTGGTGGTGCCATGTGAATTTAGGCTTTCCAAATACATTTACAACATCCGATAAAGTTTGTTAGGATGTGTGGTTGGGGGAAAAGACTAACATGGACCCATAAGTGTTGCATTTATACCCTTACCAACTCAACCACTCCCGCCACCGCCTTAACTTCTCCACCAACCCCCTTGAATTTCTCCACACACCACTCCTCAATTTTTTTATTTTTAATTTTTTAACTATCTTATTTTTATAATAAAGTTTGTTGAAACGATCTAGCATTAATGGAGAGGGGGAAATAAATTGGATCATTGCATCTCCTTCCCCTTATAAGAGAATTATCCTCAATGTGACACAAATCCAAGATTAGAAGAGGTACTCATGAGCAAGGAGGAAACAATCAATGACCCATGTCACCAATGAAAAGATACTTGTTGCTAAAGTACGACCACAAGGAAGAAGGAAAGGTTTGAAAATTTCTTAATGTTTTGTGAAGATTGGTAGGTCCAGTTTACATTATTACTTAGTGAATATTTTTCCTTAAGAGTATGTATTAATCTCAAGATCATAATATTTCATTGTTTAGGATTTTAGTTGATTTGTTTTTGGGTGTCCAACATAAATTGACCTATAGACTCCACAATAGAGGATGATTACGGAAGAAACAGGTGAACTTTGAATTCCTCTATAGCTATAAAAGATATATCTCAGAGAATATAATTAGAGGGAATGAAAATAGGAATATCACCATAGAAACAAAAAATTCTCAACTCACACCAAAAAAGTTCAATTTGGGAAATGCCAACAAACACTAGAATCCTAACTCCTAAGATAATAATATCTAACTCTTGAAAATAATATGAAGGGGAATATTTGGTTTCGATCCTTTTCTCTCTGGTTCTCATTCTATTCTGGGTCCTAGGCCATCTTTTGTACTCAAGGGTATAGTCCCTTTCAAAAACTATTTGCCAATAAAAAAAAATATATGAAGGGGAATATAAAATAAAAAAGAGAAATTTTTCTCCTCTTAATAGATATGGTGGGAAGTAACTATAAATTTCATATATATATAGCTCATAGAAAGAGAAAATGGTGGCTAAATTCATGAGAGAAATGTCCCAAACTTTAAGCAAATTCAAGAAATACCAACTATTGAGGTAACATAACTATCTAGGACATCCCTTCCTTAAAATGGGATCTTGGATAAGGTAAAGCACCTCTAAAATCAAATTAATAATAGGGATAATATATAAACAATCCAATAAATTACTATAAAACCCTTCAAGTAATGGCCTTATGAAAAGGTGAGTTTTCATTGAAGATGCAATAATAATAACTTTCACATTTAAAATAATTAATTTTAGCAAAATATAGCTCTATAATTTTCTCTACAAAAGCAATTAAAGAATTAATATTCCATAATTGTTGAAAAGATAAGGAAATTAATCAATAGAATGAAGAATTGGGGAAATTTGGACAAAAGGTTGTTGGAAATATTTTCATTGATGTCAAAGGAATACTGATAAGTATCTCTTAAGTTATAAATATCGTCATTTATGCTTACATATGTGTTCCTCTTATGAAAAAGATGTTTTAGTTTGAATTATACATACCGCATGCAAGAATAATTTTTATTGAATTATTCCATAGGTTTTTCCAGTGTTTTATGGGTTCTGTTGTGTTTCATGGCTGTGTGTAGTGCTTCATGGGTTCTGTAGTGTTCAGTGGGTGTGTATAGTGCTTCACGGGTTGTGAAGTGTTCCACGAGTGGTTGTATTACTCCACAAGTATGAGTAGTGCCTCTCGAGTTGAAGGACCAAACTGAAATATTTTGGTTGGTTTGAAATAATGTCACGTAATGAAGAAAAATCTATAGAAGTTAGCATGAGATATGATATAAAGAAGGATAACCATGTTATAAAGAAAAATTCTAAAATGTGCAATTTTTTCATGATGGTCATGTAATGTCGCGGAACCAAGAGAAAATAGGGGATGTTTGCAGGAGTCTATAAAAATTCAAATATTAACAATTCAAAGTATAATAAAGATGATTCCTAATGTATATTCTAAAAGGGATGCCGAGTCATGAAAAGTCATGTCTTTTCATGAAATGAACATGGTATATAATTGGATTCAAATTATTAATTCATAATAACGCTCACGATATGATGATTCCTTTTCTAAAAATAAAAGTAAGAGAGAGACAAGAGACAATCGATTAATGAAGACATTTCAAAAGGATTGGTAAAGAAAGAGGAAGATAAAACTCAAGAAAATTATAATGTCAAATTGTTGAAGAAGATAGAAAGAGAGAAGTGCATAAAAAAATGTAAAGCATGAGTATCTTTGAAATAGAAGGAATAAGTGAAGAGTTATCTCTACACCATTCTCAAGTTGAAGAAACAAATACAATAGGTGTATCTTTATGAGTGTTGAGTCGAGTGCTTGGTATTGGGGATTGGTTTCTCTAGTGATTTGGTGCTCAAAATCTTGTTGACTTCATGCTCATCCTTGGGGATTGGTGTCTCATGTGAATTGGTTCTCATAAATCAAGTTGAGGTGGTGATCTACTATGGAAATTTGTATCTCTAGTAGGTTGATTCCTAAAAAATTATAAACCAATTAATTATGTGGCTGGATTCATATAGTAGCTTCCAAGCGATATTTTCTCTATGGTTTTCTCTTGAAAGGGTTTCCACATAAATAATTTGTTGTGAAATTGTTATATGTTGTGTAATTATTATAAATTGTGAATTTTAAATTTTACATCATAAAATTTATATAATACTTATTCACCTCCTAGAATTAGTTTGTTTTCTACAATTGGCATAGATTGATTTTCTTTAGACCAATTTAACCATTGGAAGGTAGATCTTAGAAGCACACATGGAAAGTCAATAATGTTTCTCCTCAAACAAGGCTCCATTGTTAGATGGAACAAATTATGATTTTGGAGTATAAGGATGCACACATACCTAATGGCTTTATGGTTTTATATATAGAAATATGTCGTAAATATATATACAACTTCATAAACTCCTGTAATAGATCAAGATGGAAATAAGGAAAGTGAAAACAATGTAAAAGCTCTAAATGTTATATTGAGTGGATTGTGCTAGGTAAATTTTTTCAAAGTGATGCATTGTGGTCTAGTAAAGGAAATTTGGGATAATCTCATAAATATCTATAAGGATAAGATAAAGTAAAGAAATCCAGATCCAAGAGGTCATTTAGAAATTTTGAAGATGAATGATGAATAAAACATTGCATCTTAATTTCTTCGCGTTGATAGTTTTAAATACTATTAGAGGGATTAGTTAAGAAAATAATGATGAAACCATTTTACAAAAAGTGCAGGATATCTTCCTCTGATATTTGATGCCAAATTTCATGTTATTGAAGACTTAAAAGACTTAACTATTCTAACAAGTGATGATATGCATGGGATTCTCACAACATATGAGATGAGAACTGAAAGTGATGAATTATCTAAATAAGAATCTATATTTAAATCATTAAAGATAGTGAAATGCATGAAATTTGAACCACATGATTACTTCAGAAATGAGTCATATGAAGAAGAAGCTCACTTTTCATACTATTAAAGAAAGGATCTAGAAAATATAAATGTAAGTTACCATTCAAATGTTTTGATTATGATCAAATAGGACATTATGCCAACAAAAGCCCATATAAAAATAAGGATGACAAAGAATTTTTTTTAAGGAAATCAACATGTATTATCATTCCAATAAGAATCATAAGTAAAGAAGATCTCAAAGTAATAAGATTATATACAAGCACAAGAAGAACCTTTACACCAAGGACAAAAGTAACTCATCTGAAGAAAGTGATGAAAGCATCTCTACTAGTGATAAAGATGAATCACTACTCATGTATTTAGAATTTAAGGAAATAAAAGAAGAGATAGATTCATAATATGATAAAGATAGTAGATTTTATGCTGAAGTTGATCTTAAATTTGAACTCATTTCTTCCCTAGAAGAACTCAAGAGCCAAATAAAGAAAAATGAAAAAAAAAACAATAGTTTTAGAAACTAGAAGATGAGTATGGTGCCTTAAAACCAAATCTAACACATGATATTGAAGAGTCTAATAAAACCATTATTGATATAAATATTCAACTAGAAGAAATGAATAAGATGGATGAGGATGTGAAAATTTAGTTGAAACAAAAGAATAAAATTGTGAAAAAATGAAAGATGAAGTTGTTTCCTTAAGAATGGAACTTGAGAAATAAACTACCAAAGTTGAATAGAGTCTCAATTTTTAAAAGAGATTTGAAGTTTTATAAAACTTCATCAATAATCAGATATCACCATTTATCAAGAAAGGTCTTGGATAAAATGAGAATTTTGAAAAAGAAGAACCTAAAGAGTCTCCAATGATGACAACTTTTGTGACATCAAGAACCTATGCAGATGCACTTAAAATTTCAATAGAGATGAGAACTATGATAAGGAAAAATGCACGACCCTAAACACTTAAGAACTCAAAATGAAATCTATAGAAGGAAAGAAAGTCATGTTCCGCATAGTACTCCTCTAAATTTAAATAAGGATTCATCAAGAAGATTATTTCTCTAAGGAAGCATTACAATATCATGTTTCAAATTATTTTTATGGATATTTATTTTCATGTAATAAGTTTTTTCACATGGCATCATACTATAGATCTCATGTAAGAATTTTTAATAACAAGATAAACATAAATTCATATGTGTCCTCAAATAGGAATTACAACTCATTTGTACCTCTGATGAATTTTAACATTGAATGTTAGAAGTGCTAGAAATTTGGACATAAAGCTCGCTTTTGTAGAAGAATGCCTATGGATTTTTATAGAAGTCTAAGAATGAGGAAACCATGGATAGTTAGAAGGTTGAATTAGAAAAATTTGGAAGGAAAAACATGAGAAAGAAAAAAACAAAGAAAATCCATGATTATTTAAACAACATTCCATACACATAATGAAGAAAATAAGTGGTACGTTGATAGTGGTATCTCAAGCCATATGAATAGAGACAAAAGTAAATTTCTTACTTTGAAAAATGTAAATGGAGGTACTGTTAAATTTGGAGACAATGCTACTGCACGAATTTTAGGTAAATGCAACATTAGCTTAAACAATGATAAATTAAAAACTGGAAATGTATATTATGTTGAAGGTATAAATCATAATATTTTGAGTGTGAGTCAAATGAGTGATATAGGATACACAATAACATTTTATGTTGGAGGATTTGAAATTATAACTTTGAAAATTATCGGGAAGGTTATTGTTGATGCATGCAAAACTACAAATAACCTCTATATTCTTAGTGATATTAAATGTGAAAAATGTTGCATGGGACATATTAATAAGAGTTAGTTATGGCATAATAGAATGGGTCATATGAAATTTTATAATATGGTAAATATTAGTTCAAAACAAGCTATTAGAGACATGCCAAATATTACTAAACCAACAAATACCACTTGCAAACAATGTTAGTTTGGAAAATAGACAAGATCCTCATTCAAGACAAAGGAGTACTGAACCACAAGGTTGTTGGAACTTGTGCATACTAATCTCTATGGACCTAAAAGAACTCAAAACATGCAAGGTGAGAGGTATTTTATGTTATTTATTGATGATTATTCTAGAATGACATGGGTTACTTTATTAGAGTAGGTATTTACCTTAGCTTATGTTCACTAGGTACTTTATTTACCTCTATTGTATTTATCCTCACCCACTTATGTGTGTGGATATTTATTTTATCTTATTTAGATATTAGGAGATATTATCTAGTTGTTAGGTATAGTTCTTTCCTTTATCTATGGTATTGACTAGTTCTTTCCTTGATTTATGGTATTGACTAGATCATTGATGTCTAGTTCTCTCCTAAATCTATGGTCTTGACTAGTTCTTTGATGACTAGTTATTTCCTTGATTTATGGCTTGATCTACGGATTGGTTCTTATATTGTTATTCCTTGCCTATTTAAGCAAGGCACATTCTCATTGTATTTCATTGAGTTCCATAATAATATATGATAGTGTTTCTCATTTGTTTGCAAAGGTTTTATGTAAAGTTATTCTAGCGAATTACTTTCATCTTATTGATCGTGGTGTTTGATTAGCATATGTGTTCTTGGCTTGGTACGATCTGGTTATCGTTCCTTTTAGTTACTTTCTTAAGATAAAAGTTTGAAGCATTTAAAAGATGTAAGGCATTGAAATATCTAGTTGAGAATGAAATGGATTTGAAAAAAAAAGTGTTTAAGATATGACTAAGGAGGAGAATTAACTTCAAATTAATTCATATATTACCGTGAACTCCATGGAATAAGAAGACATTACTCAACTACAAGTATCATGTAGTAGAATGGAGTTATAGAAAGGAAAAATAGAACAATGCAAGAGATTTCTAGAACCATGCTAGATGAATCCAGAGTATCTGACAAATTATGGAGAGAAGTAATCAACATAACATTTATATTCGAATAGAGGATAGATAATATTAAATAATTAAAAAGAAACCTTATGAACTATGGAAGTGTCGACATATAACCATCAAAAATTTCAAAGTATTTAGAAGAAAATGCTATATCAAGAAAGATGATGAAGACTTGGGTAAGTTTGAATCTAGATCTCGATGAAGATATTTTTTGGCTATTACCGGATGAACAAGACCTATATACGTAACAATCTAAGAACATTCAAATTTTTTGAAAGTGCATATTTGAAGGTAGATGATATCTAGTACAAAAAGAGTAAGATACAATAAATTGATTATTATAAAGAAGAAGAAGTGATAAATGAAAAGGAAGAAGTTGAAATAAAGGAAACAAAAACACCATCCAAATCAATCTAAACAAATCATTTATAAAATCAAATTATAGGTGAAAAAAATATTGGATTACAAATCATAAGAAAGACTAAAAATATAGAAGAATATGTAAATTTATCTTTATTATCCAAAGTTTAGCCTAAAATCTTTGTTAAAGCAAGGGAATACAAGTAATTGATTTGAGAAATGGAATAATAACTTGATCAGATAAATAATAATGATACATGAGAGCTTGTTCTAAGACCGAAGGAAAAAAATTTGGTTGACACCAATTGTGTATTAAAAAAGAAGATAAATGAAGATGGGCAAGGAATAAGAAACAAAGCAAGGTTAGTATGCAAAGGATATGAAAAATTTTAAGGGTATTAATTTGAAGAAACTTTTTCTCCTATTGCATGTTTAGAATCCATTAGGATGATTTTGGCATTTTCTTGTTATAAGAACTTTGAATTATATCAAATGTATGTTAACTATGTTTTTCTCAATGGGAAGTTGGAAAAATAAGTCTAAATTCAAAAAAAAAAGGATTTATATTATCAAATAATGAGGAATATGTAAATATGTAAACTAAATAAACAAACTACTAGAGCTTGGTATTCAAATCTAGACAAGTATCTACAACAATAAGGGTTCAAGAAAGGAAATTGATGACAATAATATTTATATCAAAACTGAAGGTGAGAATCAGTTGATTGTTGTTTTTATGTTGATGACATCATTTTTGGAGGAAGTAAGGATAAGATGTGTAAAAAAATTCTAAAGAAATTTAAAAATAATTTGAAATTTCCATGCTTGGTGAGTTTTCATTTTTTCTTGATTACAAATTTCTCAATCTAGAAAAGTTATATTCATTTCAAAAACCAATTATATTAAGGAAATGATGAACAAGTGTAAAATGAAGGATTGCAATCCAATAAGTACACCCATGATCACATACTATAGGTTGAGCAAGTATGATGAATCCCCTAAAGAAAATTAAACTCTTTATAGATTAATGATTGGAAGTTTGTTATATGTAACTGCATCAAGACCAGATGTAATGCAAGTGGTAGACATGGTAGTAAGTTTGCAAGGTGCTCCAAAAGAAACTCATGGGAAAATTTTCAAAAGAATACTCAAATATCTAAAAGGTATCATGGATTATGGATTATGGTACTAAAAAGGTGAGGATTTTTATCTAAAAACATACTGATTTAGATAGGCATGTTGTATTGATGAAAAAAAGTAAAATTTATGGTTATTTCTTTTTGGACAACAATTTAGTATCTTGGATGAGCAAGAAATAGGATTTTATTTCTCTATCTCTAGATGAGGTAAAATATATTGATGTAGTATCATGTTGCACACAAGTTCTCTAGATGAAATAAGAATTGAAGGATGTCAAGGTAGATTATGATTCTCCAATTTCTATACTTTGTGATAATACTAGTGCAATAAATATATCAAAGAATCTAGTTATGCATTCTAGAACAAATCATATTCCCATTAAATATCATTTTATGAGAGATTACGTTGTAGACCAAAATGTAAAGTTAGAATACATTTCCACAAAAGAATAGATTGTTGGTAGTTTTACAAAACCTCTTCCAAAGGAAAGTTTTGAATATATTAACCAAAATTTGGGAGTAATATCCGTATTATTAAGTCATCAAATAGAAAGCATATTCTCGGGGAGAGTATGGTGAGGGTTTTTCTTTTCCATTGATGTCAAAGGGGGAATTGAAAGACAGGAGAAGTCATACATCAAGGGGGAGAAATAGGAGACTTTAATGCCAAGGGAGGAAAAGAAAAATTAATACAATCATTGGAGCACTTGATCAAGATGGAATATTTTGCAAGATAACTGGTGAAGATGGTTTGTTTCCATTAATGAAAATGGGGGAGATTGTTGGAAATATTTTCATTGATGTTGAAATAATATTGTTAAGTATCTCTTAAGCTAGAAATATTGTCATTTATGCTTATAGATATATGTCTCTTACAAAAATGTTTTATTCTAAATTTTTCATACCAAACACCGGAATAAATGTTTTGTAGCGTTTCATGGGTTTTTGAAATTTTCTATGGGTTATGTAGTGTTCTCCTAGTGTGTGTAGTGATTCATGAGTTTTGTAGTGTTCTGTGGGTATGAGTATGTAGTGCTATGTGGGTATGAGTAGTGCCTTGCAATTTGAAGGACCAAACTGAAATATTTATAGTGGTTTGAAATAATTATGTGAAATGAAGAAAAATTTGTAGAAGTTAGAATGAGATATGATATAAAGAAGGATATTCGCACTACAAAGAAAAATCTCTAGAATGTACATATTTATCTACGATGGTCATGTAATTCATGAGACCAAGAGAAAAGGGGATGTCAGGGGATTATTGACAAATTAAAATATTCAAAATTTAAAGTATATTAAAGCTAACTCATGAAAAGTCACATTTATTCATGAAATGAATATGGTATATAAGTGGATTCAAATTGTGAATTCATAATAATGTTCACGGTATGATGATTCCATTTTTGAAAATAAAATTAAGAGAGAGACAAGAGATCCGTGGTTAATGAAGACATATCAAGAGGATTAGATAAGAAAGAGGACATGAAAGCTCAAGTAGATTAAATTTCAAGTTTTTGACGAAGATTGAAGAGTGAGAAGTGCATAAGAAAAGTGTAAAGAGTGGGTATAATGAAACAAAATGAATAAGTGAAGATTTATGTCTACTCCTTCATCAAGTTAAAGAAACAACTATAGTAAGTGGAGATTTATTATTGTTTAGTCAGTGCTTGACATTAGGGATTAGTGTCGCCATTAAGTTGGTGCTCAGACTTGGGGATTGGTGTCTCATGTGAGTTATTTCTCACAAATCAAACTAAGTTGGTGTTCTATTGCGGGGATTGGTGTCTCTAATAGGTTGGTTCCCACAAACAATTGTGAAACAATTAATTCCGTGGATGGATTTTGACAATAGCTCCAAGCAATATTTTTTCTGTGGTTTTTCTCTCGAAAAGGTTTAAACATAAATATTGTGTTCTGGAATTTTTTAATTTTTGTAATTATTGTAGATTTTCAATTTTAAATTATTAAATTTTGATGATATTGATTCACCTCCAATATAAGTGGGTTTTCTACAAAGGTCCTAACTATTCCTTAAGATAAGAATGCAAAAATTGACTATTTAGATAAAGTCTTCAAGAAAAAAGAGGAGAAGATTGAATAGCTAACACATAAATTCCAAACTACGTAACTTATTTCCACTAAAATACAAATGAGGAAGAATTTATGATAAATTAATTAGAAGAGGAATTAGATAAAATAAAGAAGAAATAATGTTTTTCCTTATAAGGTATACCAAATGACTTAGATATGCTTTATATTTTCCCAAATTGTAGCATCATAGGGGATACGATCATGGATTATAATATACCAATTTTTAGGTAGGAAGTATATAATAACCAAAAACTCAAGGATGAATGATAAGAAATCAAGTCAAAAAATAAGAATTTTAAGAAAAAGCTTGAGACATCCCTGCCAAATTGGAAAAAAATGGTGTCTATAAAAACCATCAATATGTACAATTTTTTTCTTAGAGAAATTTTTATATGATCAATGTTGGGAATATATTGTGGAATTTTACATGATTTTGATGATGAAAATATTATTTAGAAAACTGTGTAAACAATAGATTTTATCATAAGAATCTAATATGTGAATTTTTGTTCACAAATTCTTCTTGGGAACTAGAATGTTTCATGTATAGTGTATATGTAGGAGAGGTCCATGTAAAGTATTCATATTTGTTTCATATACCCAAGAGCTCTAGGGGAGAAGGTCAAATAATATAATGATTAGAAAAAGATTTTAGGTGTTTTGATAAGACACAAGTATCTAAATATAATTTATTTCATCACTTAAATTAAGTAGAAAACACACACACCAAGGTTGAAGAAGAAGTATATTTATAATTTGGAGAGGTGTGTAGATGATTTCAAAAAATATTCTCAAGAATTTTTCAACATACCTTTCTTGGAATACACTAAGATATTTGAGGGATTAAGGAACTCCTTACAAAAAGAGAGGTAATATGCCCATATAATTTGAGATGGTCCCTCAAAAGGGAAATTTGGTTTCCATTAGGATCTTGGAATACAATAATTAATGGATTTTTATGAGGTTTGGACCTTGATAACTTATGGTACCAGTACCTTCCTATGATAGTGACATAGAAAAATCATTTAATAATTTTGAAAGGTGGAGGCTTAGTGTTCAATTTCATGTTCAATTTTGTAAAATTTTCATAAGGAATATGACTATAGTAGGACTTTGGAAGATATAAACCAAAAAATAGAAAAACAGCGTACACAAGGACCCAAAAAAACTTGAGTATGGGGGAGATGATGAGAGCATGAATTTCCTCATCTAGAGTCATAAAATAATATTTTCTCTCTCCCGTAGATTTATTCTAAAGTGGATTTAGGCATAGTATTTAGAAATTATGGCCTATTTAAAGTAAAATATATGACATATATTTAGTTCATATTTGTAAATCATTATATCCTAAATTGTTGATATGTTCTAACATTTATTGGTGAATAGATATAATTTTTTCATAAATAGGTTGGACCAATCACTAATGAAAGATACAAATTTTTATTAAAAGGGAAGATACCATAGTGAGGTCACCCTTGAGAATTTTTATAAATTGGTTCCAAATTATTTCATCTCCAAGTTATAATCAAGGTGAGCTCTAGATTATTGTAAGTGGCTTTTAAATGTTACTAGTTAGCTCTAGATAATTCTAGGTGGCTCCTAAATGTTGTTAGCTAGCTTTTAAGAATGTAGCAAGGAAGTTATTGATCTTTATATGGCATGACAGACCATAGAGGTATATAATAGTTATAATTCTTTATTTTTTAGAATATTTAATATCCCCTGAAAGAAAGGGTAACAATTATGAGTTGAAAGCTAGAATTTAATATGTGGAATATAATTTTGACATATTCAATCCATGAATGTAGTATTCTTCCACACCTATCTTCTATGTAGATAAGGTGAGTAGTTATATTTTTATTGGAAGTATAAAATAAAGAGGAAACACCTCCATGGCATATGAATAGGAATATAATCCTAATTACATATATGTTTACCAAGACTTATTAGGAATATTTATTATTTTAATAGGAATTTAATTATCCAATAAATGAAATTACACATGTAGCATGGAAGTAGCCTTGAAATATGGGTATTTATCTAGTTTATAGGAAGTAGTTAAGTATACTCTATTATATATGTAAAATTCTGCTTTTAGAATGAGATGATGCAAAATTAGAAGACAATATGAAGTAAGAAATATGCATACTTTAATCTCTTCCATCTTTGTAGATTTTTTATTAATGAAAATTTCAATCTTTTAATTATCTTTTTAATTTTTTATTTCAATCATAATTCCAAGGGGGAAAACATTCCACTCATCTTTATAAAAAATGTCATATTTTGGTATTTATATAATGTATATATTTTAGTTTTTTATTTCATTTATGGTATAAAAACTCTATTTCCAAAAGTTTTTCTCCATAGTTAGTGTATATCCTGTAGGGTGTCTATGCAGTACCTGCATTATTAGATTTGATTTCCATTTTAATTTCAATTGTTATTTTCGAGAAAATAGTTTAAATATTTGTTCCTATATTCAATTTATTTGATATCATAAATTTAGAATTTCATTAGAATTTTTAGATTAGTTATTTCCACATGTATTCTTGCATTTTATTATAATAGAAAGAATTATACATTCAATTTTTCTTATACCTATTGCATCTATCCTTGGACATAACCCTTGTTTGAAAATATTTAAATTAAATTTAGGGTATTAAAAACCTCATCACTACCCATTTTCAATTTCGTAATAACTATTGATGGTTCTCTCATGCCCCCACTTGCATATTTCTTGGCGCCTCAATTACCTCCATTTACTCATATCATATCCTCTTGTTTCACTAAAAATAGTTAACATAGGACTAATAAATATCAAAATATTTAATAGTGAATTTAAAATTACTTCTTTTACCTCTTATTTGTATATTTCAAACTACATCTAAATTTTTCAAATATTTACACCCAAAATTTGTAAAGTCACCACATATTTTCAGTCATGGATCATAAAGACATTCTAGAAGAAGAATCATGATTGTCACATTGTAAGGAATATCATGGTATATTACACCTATTTTTATAAACAATTTCAAGAAATTACCTATTTTTTAGGCCCATGGGTTCAACTTCATCATAAACCTATACACGTTATACCCTCTTCTCATCATTTTACCTTTTTATATGCTTGTTAGAATGACCAATTACCATTGACATACCTTATATTTATTTTAGGATTCCTATTCCTATCATATAACCCAAATATGACATATATATCTTACCATACTCATATTAAGACCCTCCTATGAGATCCCTCTACTTATATTTTATTACTTAATGTCCCGAATTATCGATGACATTATTAAGTCCTAGAAGAAATGCTTTAGTGTTGTTTCTTTATTATTGTAACATTTAGGTTCACTTATCATCTCTACACTCTCCTAGTTGATATGTGAGACTCACTATGTATCCCCATTTTTCAATAATAAAATTATTAGTCAAATATATTTCATTTGGTTGAGTTCATATTTTTATCATAATTATTACTTCATTTATATTCATTTATTTTGATTTAATTATACGATTTTTCTTTCACAAATACCATCTCATATTACACTATTGTGACACAAAATGATATTAAATTTGGGTATATGTATACACTTTATTTTCACTCTTACTAAATATGTCTCTTTGTAGTTTATTTATACTTTAATATGTGTGAGTGCATGCATTAAATTCCATTACTAGGAGAAAGGTTGGGTTGTTAGCATTATCTAATGAGAAAATAATTATGTGGCATTCCCCTAGATTTATATAGCATGCCTTCCTACCCTTATTATTCTCTTACCACCTCCTTAATACTTTCTTATGACCCCCTTATCATAGTTTTATCAAGTGCATTTCTACTTATATAACATGTAAAGCCCTTAACAACACCTCCATACCTACTCCAAATTTTTATTTATCCTCTATAATCTTTCCAAGTATCCATCCCTTTATACAATCTTAATAGTGGTTGATGGTGTGAACCCTAGAAAATACTATCAACCCTAGATAATGTTATCTAGTAAGTCCTTTTTTAATCTAATGGATGATGTTTATAGATAAAATAAAATGACATTATATCATATACCCTATTTAATTCTATCATTATTTTTGTATATAGTCATATCATCACATAATCATCTCATTACACTCTAAAATGTTCCATTTAATGTTTAAGAGTCTTCGGGTATAGTGGAGATTATATTTGTAGTTATAGTTTTAATAATTTGATTACTATGAGAAATAAGAATATGAGTTTCACATTCAAGGTCTACTATGTCTTTGGAATCCCTAAATTTATTATAATTAGGTCTTCTAATTATCCTATTTTGTTCCATTTACACAAAATATCTCATAATGTTCTACTAACCCTTAGAAAGATAATTTTCCAATAGTGTCTTCACAAAGGAAAGTATCCCTAACTTTTCTCTTTTGTTTATGTTTATGTGATTGATTATGTTTTTATACCATGTATTAAATAAGATAGAAAAGATAATATTTTTATTGAATTATTATATGATATTCCTTCCTATCATCCACATGTGGATTTAAAATCCTTAGTTTATAAATATTATAACACTTGATTACTAGATTTATTATCAAAAAAATTAGGATTATGGTAAGATATCATCTATATCAAAGACATAGGATTTGGAACCCTAAATATTTGATCGTGGGTTGATTAAAATATTATATAACCCTAACTATTATACATATTGAAATTATATCTTTATCTTATGCGTAGTCCGTAGTATGTTATTATACTTATATCCTAATCTATATTATTAAGAAAAGAAATAGGATAATCATATTTACCATCTTAGCTCACATAAAAATAGTGAAAGATATCCTTGTTGATACACGATGACGGTGAACACTCTCACCAAGGAATAATGGGTGAGGATAGGGTACATTACATTGAAAAATTAGTTTACCATTCTATTGATGGCAAATATGTCCAAATCTAGGCCTATAAAAATTATGTGTGATATGGTTGTGGATATTATGGGAATAAAATTCAAGGAGGAATTTTGAAGTTTCCTAAAAAAATAAGGAAAATGACTATCAATATCTATTAGGAAGGACATGATCTAATGAAAATAATGTTGATATGAAATTAGAAAATTTATATATGAGTTTTGAGAATAATGATCATGTGGATTTTGTTCCACTTGAAATATATCATGGAGCTACTTATGTGGAGTTTTTAGATGTTAAAAAATTATCACTAACATCTACAACATCATTACATAGGTAAAAGGGCATATGAACCTAGGGAGGATGGTGTTATTAACTTAAAAATCAATTCATTTACATTATACACTACAAGTGTTATTTGTATTAGATGGTTGGAAAAGGATTATGATATTAATGGGTGCATGTGAAATAAATTAAAATTTTGATTTTTTTATAGCCACCACATATATGCAAGAAAAAAATATAATAGCTTGTACTCCCACCAAAAACATGGTGTACAAGCTTAAATTCCAAAGGTTGTGTTACGCCCTTAATCATATATCTTATATTGGATGTATATAGCCAACTTGTGGCTATCATAACTTCTTATCATTATGTATCTCTTTCATATATGTTATATTTTCATTAGTGGGTCAGCCTTGGTGTTGGCCATAGCATAGGAATAGTATATATAGAGGTTAGTAGGTAGTAGTTTATCATCATTGGAGCATTTGAGTATTATTGTATGGTTTGGAGGTTGCCCCCTCGAAGTGGCGAAGCTATTCTAATTGCATATTGAGATCATTATTCTGGAATATTGTGTTATTTGGTGTTATATTTCTGCTCATGATCTGAATTATACAAGTAATTTCATTACAAGTGGTATCAGAGCTTGAACTCGGCCAACACTGCGTCAAACCCTAATTTTGAAGGTTCATCCATATCTCAACATCGGTAGTGAATTTTTCTAAAAAATTTCTGTGGTGTGGCGAAATCAGTCAAGTAAGCTTCCCTCAAAATTTTAATAATTTTTGACTTGTTTTGCAAAAGTTATAGCGGTTTTATGTTTTTTCATAATTTGGCTACATAGGGTGTAATTTGTGGAATTTTTCAAAGTTATTTACATTTCCAGAAAGAATATTAAAAATTAGTTTGAGTTCATTCTTTCAGTTTTATAAAAAAAAATCTGAATTCCTATTGAAATATGAAACCCTAAATTTCGACCTTGATCCTTAAATCTTACCATTTTGGGGCATCATGGCTGGGCCTTTGACAAGAGGCAAAAAGAATCCCATCACTCTGGGTAAAACCCCGATAAATATGAGATAATATTTGAGGATTTAGAGTCATAAGGGGTATCTACAGAGTCCTCAGGGTTAGGGTTTACTTCAACTGACCATAAGGTCAACTATCTTGAGTTAGAGTTGCGAAACCTTGAAGGTAGAGTGGCCAGCAAAGAAGATGTAGAAAATATTGAACAAAAATTGGAGGATTTCATTCAACAATTTAGCTACAATATCATGGGTCATCATATCATTCCTAATGAGCCACAACTCAATCATACTCATATTAACCATGGTGGATCTTTAGGTCAAAGTAATAAACAAACTAGCCAGGGTGGATCTACAAACATGACCAATCCAAATACAAACACTCTACAAGCCTATAACATGCTTCCAAAAGTGGAAATGTGTAATTTTTATGGAAAGGATCCACTCAATTGGATTAACCAGATGGAGAATTTCTTTGATCTTCATCAGATTCCATTGGGACAAAAGGTTACCATGGCATCGTTGTATCTTGAACCTGACCAATTCATTTGGTATCGATGGTTATGTGCTCAAAGGAAAAAGAGTGGCCTCAATGTTACATGGACAGTATTCACTAAAGATTTGCAATTGCACTATAGTTCTAGTGTGTCAGAGAATTATTTCAGCCAATTAGCAAAGCTCAGACAAACAGGAACAATCAAAGATTACATCCATCAATTCCAAAACCTTTCCTTACGGGTGGAAAATATTCCTGAAGATAATTTGAATGACTTATTTCTTGGGGGTCTTAAAGAAAAAATTGAGACTGAGGTGTGTATGTTTAATCCTCATAAGGTTTCAGACTCTATGATCATGGCACGTAGGGTAGAGGAAAAATTTCTTTCAAGTCGGAAACAAACTATCAATACTATCAAAGATCGTAGCACCCTTCCACCATCATTCCCTCGGCCAATGAGACTGACACCTCAACAAATTGAAGAAAAGAGAGCCAAAGGGTTATGTTTTAATTGTGACAACAAATTTGGACCAGGACATAAGTGTGCGGAAAAGAAGTTGTTCTACATTGAGGGACCTACTGAAGAAGAAGAAAATGAAGAAGATGAAGAGGTAGAGCCAGAGGAGGAATTAGGAGATCCCCAACCAACAATATCATGCCATGCAATTTCTGGTATTAGCACTCCCCAAACTCTCAAAGTAGTTGGATTCTTAAAAAAACATAGGGTAACAGTGTTGATTGATTTGGGAAGTACTCACAATTTCATCAATCATAAGTTAGCGGTATCTTGAACTGCTTTGTTTATCCAGCTCCAGAATGTCAAGTCATGATCGCTGATGGGAAAACTGTTAGTTGTTCAGGAAAATGCCATAACATTAATCTCGCCATGGGAGATTACTTGCTAACTAGCAATATGTATGCCATTGCCATGGGAGGAGCAGACATTGTGTTAGGAGTTCAGTGGCTTACCACCTTGGGAACCATTGAAATGAATTTCCAAGAGTTGTTCATGCAATTTCCATTGGAACAAGCAAGCTACTATGGCCTTTGAGAAGTTGAAGGAGGCCATGTGCACCACTCCAGTTCTAGCCACCCCAGATTTTTCAAAAACATTCATTGTTGAATGTGATGCTTCAGGGTATGGTATGGGGGTAGTACTCATGCAAGAAGGGTGACCCATTGCCTTCGAGAGCTACCAATTCAAAGGTAAGAATATCTCTAAACTAGTTTATGAGAAAGAAATGTTAGCAATACTTCATGCAGTGAAACAATGGAGACCATATCTAATGGGATGACATTTCAAAGTAAAGACAGATCATGATAGTTTGAAATACTTCTTAGAGCAACGTTTATCATCAGAAGAACAACAGAAATGGGTCTCAAAAATGTTGGGGTATGATTTTGAGATAATATACAAGAAAGGGAAAGAGAATGTAGTTGTTGATGCTTTATCTCGGAAGGATGAATCTTCTAGGCATTTTTGTGTGCCATATCTGTATTACAGGAGCATTGGATAGAGGATGCAAGGTCGAATGGAGAAATGACCCAGTACACAAAATCTCATTAGAATCTACAACAAGATCCAACATGTCGAAAAATTTTTATGGAAAGGAGATGTTTTATGGTATAAAGATAGATTATATCTATGTAAGAATTCAAACCTCAAAAATAGGGTTCTATCTGAGCTCCATGCTTCTCCAGTAAGGGGTCATTTTGGCTTCTTAAAGACTTATCATCGAATCAAGCATGATTTTTTTAAGGAAGGGCTAAAAGGAGATGTCCAAAGTTTGTGGCGAGAATGCATGGTTTGTCGTGCAAAATAAGGGCGAAACAATTAAGTCCCAGGTCTTTTACAACCTCTATCTATTCCTAGCCGAGGTGGGAAGAGGTGTCATGGACTTCATCATAGGATTGCCAATATCAAAAGGTAAAATGTAATCATGGTGGTGGTGGATAGACTCACCAAATATGCCCATTTTTGTGCTTTATCACATTTATTTGTTTGCGATACGATGCAACGACCTTCGTGGATACAATTGGAAGCTACACATAGGACACCAAAGATTATAGTAAGTGATCGAGACCCTATCTTTACTAGTAATTTTTAGTGACTTGTTCTCATGCTTGGGCACACAACTAGCTCATAGTTCCTCTTATCATCCCCAGTCTGATGGGCAAACAGAGGTGGTAAACAAGTGCTTGGAGGGATATCTTCATTGTTTTACATCAGATAAGCAAGTGAGATGGGTCCAATGGTTACCACTGGTAGAATGGTGGTATAACACCTCCTTTCATACTTCATCTAAAATGTCTCCTTTCTTGGCATTATATGGGTACCATCCACCATCTATCACTTCATCTTTGAGAGTCCAACCAAAGGTTCAAGTAGTTGAAGAACATATTCAACACCAACAAGAGGTGCTTTCTAGTCTCAGGGAGAATTTGGCCATGTCACAAAACCGCATGAAGCAAAGTGAGGGACCAACATCGTAGTGAAAGACATTTTGAAGTCGGTGATTGGGTTTTTGTGCGTTTACAACCATATAAGCAAATGTCCTTAAAACAACAGAAAAAGGATAACAAGCTTTCACCTAAGTATTATGGTCCTTATCAAGTGTTATAGAAGATTGGAAATGTAGCATACAAACTGGAACTTCCTCCGATACTCGAATTCATCCAGTCTTCCATGTATCTTGCCTAAAGAAGGTAATTAGATAGACAATATCAACCCAAGCATTGTGTTAGCCGAGCTTGATGAAGAGGGCAGAATCATCCTAGAACTAGAATGCATCCTTCAGACACGCACTAAGCGGTTAAGGACAAGGGTCATCATTGAGTATTTGATCAAGTGGAAAAATCTAGACAATGAAGACGCAACTTGGGAGGATGCAAATTTCTGGAAACTTGACATCCAGATCTTCTCAACATTGGGGACAATGTTGCTTTGAAGGGGAGGGGCATGCTACGCCCTTAATCATATATCTTATATTGGATGTATATAGCTGACTTGTGGCTATCATAACTTCTTATCATTATGTATCTCTTTCATATATGTTATATTTTCATTAGTGGGTCGGCCTTGGTGTTGGCCATAGCATAGGAATAGTATATATAGAGCTCTTAGGTAGTATTTTATCATCATTGGAGCATTTGAGTATTATTGTATGGTTTGGAGGTTGCCCCTCGAAGTGGCGAAGCTATTCTAATTGCATATTGAGATCATTATTCTAGAATATTGTGTTATTTGGTGTTATATTTCTTCTCATGATCCGAATTATACAAGTGTTAACATTTCAATTTTATAAATTTTATTTTTACAATTTTTTAAACTTTTCATAGTATGACACGTATGCCCCATTTATTTTTACATTAAAAAAATCATACATAAGGTGGATATTAATTCATTAAGTTTTTGTTATGGTAAGTCATATTTGTTTAATTATGATATAAGCAATATCAATGAAAATGATAACATTGTGGTTTGCATAAAGAGGGCCATACATAGGAGTGACTTATAAAAAATAGTCTAGTGAGTGAGAAGCACCTTAATATTTGATTTTCCAGTATCCTATTTTTTTTAACATTTTAGATAAATTTTACAATTGTATAAATGACCTGGGAATGATAAACAGAATAAATAAAATATAGTTTGATGCTCAAGAAGATGATACATGGTCTATAATAAGATGGTTTTTTATAAAATTGCAATGACATGAATATGGACTATCCTTATATACACACACAAAATTACATTTATAATTATTACATAATATAATTTTAAATGTGTATGACAATCTTAATAACAAAATCAATATTTAGTAGTGTGTGTTATTATCTTGTCTTTATTGTACCACTTGTTTATTGATGGGGTATGTCTTGTTGCACTTCACGTCACTTTGTTTCAATAGGTCACATAGATATCTATTTATTTTAAGGTACATTTATTATTTTGGGCCTAAGGAAAGTTGCATCAACTTCAGTCACTCTTATCATATGATACTATCCAAAAATCACGGTAATATCTTAGACCTTAGTATTGGCCATTTTGACCTTTTGGTTCCCTTTTTACCATTGTTATCATCATTCCTCATGTTATGAGTTATATATTCATGTTTTTAGGTCATTATTTTATAATTAGAGTCTTCTATATACACAATATTACTACAAGGTCTAAATTACCAAGCAATATCAAGTATATATCTATAAGCACTATTACCAAGATCAACATAAGGGAATAATTCCGCTAATATCAACGCACAAGAATTATTTTTTTAATTCAATATGGTTTTACATTTGAATATATCTATTTATCTTGTTATCATTGTCTCGATAGAAGGGAAAACACAAGGGGTTCTATGCTTGCATCCACTCTTACAAAACAATTAGGAGAAATACGTTGAGTTTGATCCCTCATTTAGGAAATGGAGTTTAGAACTTGATCACACTCAAAAATGGGTTTGCCACCAAGGAAGTCCAACTTAACCACCCACTAAATTTTTCTAATTATATTTTATTGTTAGTATATTAAAATAGGTTTGTATGATTATAGGAATAGGTGTGATCATTATATGAAAAGTATAAGAATAAATTTAATATGAAGATGAAGTTTCCTATATTAAAACAAAATCACAAAGAAGCTGCAAGACACTACCTTACCATTAGACACTAGCATTTTAATTTAGTACTATAACTTAACACTATTTTCTAAGATAGTTTCAACACTTTATTTTAGAGATAAAGAACCATCAACATTTTCACAACTTATTTGGCCTATTTCAATATCTAGATCATCTTAAAAAGCATCAAAACAACTAATTCACTCATATTTTTGTGTCTTACTATATTTAAAATGTGCCCTATTTGCATGTAACTTATTGATATAATTTTACATATACTATCATATATGAATGGTTAGAGTATTCATCTATCAATTTTATTACATCTTAGTTTCTATTATTTCAATCATAATTAGAGTAATATCACTTTAAATTGGGTGTAGTCACTTGGTGAACCCATTTATTGATCTTTCAAAGACTCTACGATTATAATTTTTCCCCACATTTTTTCTATCCTTACTTTTCTCTTAGTTATTCATTTTCTGCCATTACAAGTGTTAATATGGGTCCAGATTCCCAAATTCATAATATTATGGTTTCCATAGAAACTTCTACCTATGAAACTCTACTTAATTCCTTCTTAGTCCCTCGTGTGCAATTTTATCTTCCAAAGCTCATCCTTTTAAACTTGTAATTTTCATTTTTTATTATAACAACACTAATAAGAAAGTATATATATGGCTAATGAAAATATAATTTATATTTATGAGGACCAAAGTGTCGAGTAATGACTATAGCTTTGAGTATTACAACGAAATTTAAAATAAGAAAGGATTAATATAATCTTACCTACTTGTGTCATACATTCTATTTATTATTAACAAGTGTTAGATGATAATCATACTCACCTAAAAATGATATGCATATATAATCAATCTCACCCATAATCAACCCATGTGGTGCCTCTTAGTTATATGGTTACTATGAGTACATAACTAGTAATGATGATATAAATGAGGAATGCGAGAACGATGATGTAATTTATTATGAGAGTGGTCACTATAGTAACAATGGAGACTCTCTAACTCTAATCATCCCTCTCTTAATTATAGGATTACCTTATAATATACCTCACATCCTCATAACTTGAAATTTATTTTTCATATTTTTTACTTATAAGTAAACACGAATGATTATGTTATCGCTCCCTCTTCTCGTAAAATGTAAAAGGAAAAAAATTCTTGAAGTATCTTTGATCTTATCTTTAAATTACAAAAGAAACAAAAGATTGTGTTATCTCTCACTCTTCTCTTGAAATGAAACATCAAACCATTTTTAACAATATCTCTCCTTTTATAGAAATGGAAAATGTAACATTTGTTGTAATTTTCCTTCTTATTCTTTTGAAATATAAAATTGCACACTCATGATTATAATGTTCATTTTGAAGAAGAAACTAGTGACCATGGTGGTAAAATTTCTCATGATTCTATTGAAATTGAAAATAATAAGAATGTTTCCTATTCTTCTCTAAATATCTTTACAAATTCAAGTGATGTATATGATACTTATAATTAAGAATCTTAAAATTCTTCATGTGATGATAAATATTAATTTCATGTCTCTAATGTTATTCCCCCTATAATTACCACACATTATCCTTAAGGTGACTAGTGATAACATCCCTACACCATATTCCCTCAAGTGGAAAAGTATTCCCATCACTACAACCAAAGTATAAATGTCGTAATGAGACCATTCATACTTATTCCATATATTCACATGAGGTATTTTCATTAATGCACTCCAAAATTTCTTTTCAAAACCAAGTGCATACCTTATCACTTGAGAGTAAGACATATAATGTTTGTATTATTTCTAATTATACACATGGAAATCCAATATGACATGCCATATTCTACTCACGAGTTCTTTAAAAAAATTATTATACAATGAAATATATGATCCTCACATGCATCTTAAGAAGTTTAGGATCTACATGGAACATAATGATAGCTATACAATTTTTCTAAAATCCTTCTCATCAATTTTTCTAAAATCCTTCTCATAAATTTTAATAAGAAAATCCCAATATTGATTCCACAAAGTATTCTAGTGGATCCTTAAGTAATTTTTTAGAACTTGAGGAAGCATTCCTAATTCATCATATTCATAAGAAATTTCAAACAAGAACATATGAATGTTTACAATAATTACATTAAGGATGAAAGAAATCAATAAGTGATTTTATTCTAAAATTTAAGTCTTCTATGACATAATTAATTTAGCAACCATATGATTTGGATATGAAAGATGTATGGTTTCAAGGTCTTATATATCCTTATAAGGAAATATTAGTATACACCACATGTGACACATTCCATGATCTATGATTTTGAGTTATTTCTTTGGAAATTTAACTTACTACTCTACAAGAGAAAGTATATCAACCCTCACAAGCTTCTAAGTTTATTTTGAGTAAGACACATAATAAAAAAACTCATATTGTGCATCACACAAATCTAATCAAGTAAATTTCCTACATCAATGAAATAATTTTCATAATTAGAACAAGCATCTCAATGTCACAAGTATCCACATTTGACATACCAATAATATCCACTTTTGGCTCAACAAGTTTCATGATTAACCACATGATATATTTCATGTTTTATTAGATAATAATTTGATAACTTGACCACATAATCATAATCATCATCATCCTCATCCTCATAGGCTCAAGAAAGTAAGGGATTGATATATTTTTATTTTCATGACAAACATTGTTATGGTCTAAAATAAAAGTTAGAACATCTCAAATACACAGATTATTTCATTTAACATTATATATTATAAATATCCTTATCCTTTCATGATGCATGAATCTACGGAGGATAATACATCTCATGATATTACCTAATATGAATCATTATTCCATCAACCTCCTATAGTTGATGTTGTCTAGTAATATCTTATTTGCACCTATCTCTGTGTGGAATACTTGATGAATAAAATCTAAAAGGATACCTAAATTTATGAATTCTAACTTGGATAAGAGCATAAAATTGTAAATCATGTGATTAATTATACACAATATCCATCTCATATAATTACACAATAGCATATCAAAATAAATCATATTGTTTACAATACATTATTGTAGCTGAAAATGACTAGTCAAAAGTTATCCATCTATTTTGATAAAAATAATAAACATGTGCCAATTTTTAATGACAATAGAATATATATCCATGATGATAATCTTTAGTTATTTCATATACGTACAAAACACATTTCTCAAGTCAAAATAATACACACACATGTGCCCACACACACACACACACACACACACACACACACACACACACACACACACACACACACACAGATAAGAGAGAGAGATAGAAAACTCCAATATACAAATAAGGGAATTACCTTTCAAAATAATATAACAATATCTCAAAATATTTCTGAAAATAATTTTATCTTCAATTGTTTCTCCATACACTCTCAATTTAGATACCACTTCATTTATTCTTATGTAAAACCCTCCTTCACCTTCACTTTTTGACATTCCTAAATTTTTAAAATTCATTTTGAGGTTTTGGAGTTTTTATTCTTGCACCTTAAAGAATACTTGATATGAAGTATCTAGGGTAACCCATGCTTTATGAGAAATTTTTGCAGCCAAATATTCTTGGGTAGATACTAGGATCTATAACACTCCGAAGATAAAATAAGGTTTGAGAATCTGCCTTCTCTCCCTCCCTTTTTACTCTCTTCTGATCTTGAGAGAGAACATTCAAATAAATAGGTGGTTGATACTCATTCAAAATATTTTCTCAAAATCCCTTCCAAACTATAATTATCTTGATTGATTCGAATACTCATTTTTTCTCATTTGAAAATGTGGATATTCATAGAAGTAGAATTCACACAAGCCATTTCTTGTAGAAAATTTCTCTAATAACAAATGAAAGAAATGGGATTGGAAGGGGAAAAAATAGAAACTTTAAGTGATGATAAAACTATGATATAAGATTAATAAAATAACCCAAAAGAATCTTTATATCATATAAAAAGTCTTAGGAAACCCTAGTGATTAAGCTAGTGTAATTGCGTGTGTACTTGATGATCAAACTATGCACTATATGCACCACTTGAAATTAAAAATAATATTTGTAATATTTTTGGTTATTAATTATAATAACTTATGATAAAAATATTAATAAACACTTTCACTAATTTCAATACTAGAGTACTATGACATCATGCTTTGGGCCATGATTATATTAACTGAAAAATATAAAATTTCCAATTACTAGATCAACTTGCAAAGCAAGTTAAACTCATAATAGAAACTCTAATAATATTAAAATAATCCTAAAATAATTTTAGACTTCTATTTAAATCAAAATAGACTCCTGAGTCCATGGACAAATTCAACATGTAAGAATTCTTTTCTAAAATAGATTATAATACCTAGGCATGCATTCAAAGCCTAATTATGGATTTCTTCTATATAATGTGCCATAAGGTACCTAAATTCTTTCTATTGTTACAAAAGTTTGATATTTTAATTTTTATATATTTATAAATTTTATCCCATATATTTGGGGATGAAAACACTAGAATTTATACTAATATTAACACAAGTAGTTGGAGTTTATTTTTTTATCTTTTTCAACTATTTTTAGGAAATCACTACAAATCACTTATTTTATCCTACATGAATAAAAAACATATGAATTAAATTAATAATCCCCAAAACATATTAAAATTCAATATTTAGATTATTTCTAAAAATAGAAATTATATAAATTTAGCAAAAATTCAAATGCCAAAATTAACATCATTCCCAATATTTCCCCTTTTGATGCAAAGGGTAGAAATTTCAATCATCTGTTTGAGTCTTACATGTGTGTGATTCAGAAATCCCTTGTTGATTATATAATAAAATTAATCCTTTGTTCTAACATGTATTCAATGAAAAAATATTTATCATTGACCAATTCTTTGGTAAAGTGATGCTTGGGCTCAATGTGTTTGGTTATTGCATGGAAAATTGGATTATTGGACAAAATTATTACCCTAATGTTATCACTATATATAGGCTCATTTTGAGCCTCTTTGAAATCCAATAAGAGTATCCTTAATCACTACCATTTGTTAAATATTATGTAAGGGTTGCATATACAGCTTTAGTAGAGGATAATGTAATAATAACTTATTTCTTTGAAGACCAAGAAACCAAACCACTTCCCAATGTGAAGCAATAACCTGAAGTAGAATTCATTTCATCAAGATAAACTTATAAATTTTAAGCTAGGTATCCAACAATATATAGTTAAATTTTTTGTCTAATTTTAATACCATGATCATAATTCCCTTTCATATATCTAACAATTCTTTTCACATCTTGCATGTGTTTGAGTGAAGGCATGCCCATGAATCTAGAAACTAGTAAAACCCCATAAGTGATATGGGTCTAGTCATAGTGAGATACATCAAACATCCCACCATGCTTCTAAAAATATTCTCATAAACTAAATGGATGCCATCCTATCTCATTATTTTTCTCCACTTGCAATTGGAGTATTTATAGCGTTAGAATATTGAATATTGAACTTTAATAACATATCTTTCATATAATTTGATTGAAAAATAAATACTTTTGATTTATTTTGATGTACCTTCATGGAGCTTCCTTGAATATAACAACTTCTACATAGAGCTACCGTGAAATAAAATCATCTACATAGATGCAAACATATAAAACATTAGCACCAAAATATTTTTTAAAGAGTTAACTCATTTTGAATACTTACAAATCCTTGTGCTAAAAACTATTATAAATACTTTAGTACCAAACTCTTGGATATTTCTTGAGCCCATAAAGATCCTTCTTCAACATATATACCTAAAATTATTTACCCTTTACCTCAAAATCTTGTGGCTTCCCCACATACACTTCTTCTTCAATCACTCTATTTAGGAATGTAATCTTTAAATACATTTGATGTATTTTCTAGCCTTAATTAAATCATTAGTATTATAGTATATTTCCTTGGAATAGGAGTATAAGTTTTCCTCATAATCAACACCAAAATTTTATGTAAAGCCTTTTGTAACAATTATAAATTTAAATTATCAATTATAACGTCTTTGTTTACTCTGGTCTTGTAGACACACTTTATACCAATGAAATCCTTATCATCATGAGGTTCAATAAGTTTCCAATAATAATTCCTCTCAATTTTCTAACATCAATCCATTATCTCCTTTGATTAGATTCTTCAAAACTTCTAGGTTTACTAGCCATAAAAGACAATGTAAACATAGTATTTTCATCATATGTATCATCAAAAAAATTACCTTGCTTATATTTCATCCTTGTAATCCTTATCTCATAATTTTTATCCAAAATTTGATTTTATGGATGTGAATTAAAAAAATATTCTTACTTGGAGTTGTTGTAGATGGATGACTAGTCTCTTGTAAAGAGCTAGTATCATTTCTTATAGCATTGGAAACCTATGTAGGACTTTGTTGATCCTAAAAATATTCTTCAAGGGAATTATCCATACACTTGTGACACTCTTAGATACATGATCAAGATCATCATACATCTCATTATCAAAAAAATTACAAGGCCATGGTAAAAATAAAACCCAACTCCATTGGTGGGTGATGACATCATCCTTGAGGGAAGCATAGAAACACAAGGTGGAAAGTAATGTGAGGTGGAATTAAAATAATAAATTGAGATAATTATAAGTTCCAAAATGATAGAAAGAAAGGATAATTTCATACACGAGTCTAAAAAAATGGACATAATGGGACACTTGGACATAATAGGTACAATAGGTGAGCAAAAAGAGGAAACAATATAAGCATAAGGGAAATATGGAAAAAGAGCGTCATCTATAAAAGTTTGTGTTATATCCCATGTTGGGTTGTATCATCTTCATGTACTAGTGAAATCATAAGCTTCCACATTCATCAATTTCTAGTTAGGGAGTGGCGAACAAGTGGGTGAAGGAATACGATAAAGCGTTACATCCCTTCCATGATAAAATATACATTCTTTGTGGGAATCTAAGTATTGGGAAAGCTTGAATATGCCAAGTATGTGCCATATCTACTTCCTACCATGAAGAACATCTAAACGGCCATTCAAAATGCTAATTTACACGATAAAATTAAGGTCTCCACAGCTCTCACAAAGTGAGGGAAATTGTAGATGCGGTGTCATTTTAGGATCCTTTTAAGGGAACTTTCACTAATTAAGCGAAGAGGGATGTAAGATTTGTTCCCAAATTCTTGGAGAATAATGGCTCTCCTTTCTTGGCCAATGTCTTTCTAGTTTTCATCTACAACATAAACAGGAGTCGTATATCTTAGATTATGCCTTGTTGAAACCCATGGCGCCCATTTACAAGAGCTTGTTTGACACCATGATTGATCTACGTATTTTCCATAGAATCACTGGGGCATTCCAACACACCCATAGTCATTATTGCTATTTTACTTGTTTTCAAACATGGAATCTAGAATTTTAAATAACATGCAAAATTCAATACGAAGCTTTGTTGTCCATGGTGAGGAAATTTTGTTGGACGGGACTTGCACCCTAGTCATCAGGGCCATAAGAGTCATCATTTCCTTATCGATGTGTCTAGAAGAGGCTCAATTCCCAGTCTTGTTAGGCCAATATAGTGGATTTAAGGCCATGGTATTTACTAACTAGCAATCACATGCAAGCGGTGTAATGGAGACACTTTGAAGGGGATGCATATAAGATGTTAAAGTTGAGGATTTAAGTGGTGAAGGAGGAAGATGGTTGGTGAATAAGTTGATGGGGAGGAGGATTGTAAGGGCATGAAAATTGATGGGCAGTTATTTTTTTTTCTTATGGGAAACTAAAATTTTACCAATTTCAAATAGATATTAAAGTCTCTATAGTTGTAATGTTCATCAAATTTGAAGACAAAGGAAGTTAACATAGTTTGATATGGTATAAAAGGACACTTCATTTCAAGTAGATAGGTATGTGAACAACACATTTATAGTCATATATGGGTTGTTGTGTTGTGTATACTCAAGTTTGTGGGATCCATGTGGATGAAATTGACACACATTACATTGCCAAACAAAGCAATCTACATCACTTTGGAGATAACGAGTTAGAAGTGGAGAAATATTATCACATTACCATGAGAAAGAAGATTTTTTTTGTAACCAAAAAAATTTATGAGATAAGTGTCTAGTATGACGGAATTCGGGCCGAGGTAACTATTTGCGGCGAGGAAAGATTGTTGATCTAAAATGATTTAACAATGGCAAAACATTGGTGGCACTACATTATAAACAAAGTGAGTTGAATTAGAGAGAAATTTATCTCAAATCGATGGTAAAGGTGATGAAATGAGTTGCTTAGATTGATGAGACAATGGGAAGTGAATGAAAGAAATGAGATCGAATCCAAACAATATTAGAGGGGCTCAAAGTGAGATATGCGATGAAAAGCATGGTTGAGGACATGATGTTACATGCAACTAATACGGGAAACACATTTTTATCATGGTGATGGTACCTAGCGAAGAAGTTCTATTATCCATGTTAGTGTCCTTGGTGTGGTTAGGGGACCATGATAAAGGTTTGATAGGGGTGACTATGGAAGTAAAAGACATGACAACAATGATAAAGTTAGAACATGTTATTTGTTTACATCACGTATTTCAAACGTGTCGTCTATTTTACATGATGTTAAATTTAGGAGGTCAATAATACAAGGGATTTGAGGTGACCTAGGGTTTTGAAGGAGCTACCTAAGTAAAGGGAATAAGCTTGGAGAGATTACACCCGATACCAAATAAAATCATTATAAAGTTAAGTCTCATTACATAAGAAGAAAAGAACACTCGACCTACATGATGGTACTTAAAAAACATCGGGATCTTTGGGTGAGTTAAGGTGATAGTGATTTTTAGATAAGATGGGGCCAAACATATTATTGGGGGGCTAAGGGAAGTGGCTATTTGATGTATTAGAGACAAACCTAATCTCAATCACCATATATTGATGAGAATCACATCTGGCGGTCTGATGGAAACACAAAATGGGATGCATAAAATATGTTAAAGATGAGAAGTGAGGTGGTGTCGGGAGGAAGAGGTCGGTGAGGCGGCGGATAGGGAGGACATCGTGTAGGGGTAGAAAAGTGATGGGCATTAATTTTTTTCTTGTGGGGAAATAGAAAACTTTACCAATTGATAATAGAGCTTAAAGTCTCTACAGTTGCAATGTACCTCGGATGTGAAGACAGAGGAAGTCAATATAACATGATGTGGCATAAAAGGACACATCAGCTCCAAGTATATGGGCACATGAATGACACAATTACACTCATAGGTGGGGTGATTTGTTGTTTCTACTCAAGTTCGCATGAGCCATGTGGATGAAAGTGACACACATTACATCACCAAACAAATCATATCCCAAATGACCAAACAAATTGTATCACAAAGTATGCAGGATCCTTTCATGGGACATCATATCCCAAATGACAATCTCTTTGAAACTGTACATGAGAGAGCCTCACTAATAGCTACTAATTCCAATGGAATAAAATGACATGTAATGGTCATGGACATTCAAAGAAGAAAAAGGCTTCTCCTTTTAAATGCATTTTTTGTCTAGGCACACACTTTGATATACCTTTCACATGCCACGTGTATTTTAAATTTCAAAGGCTAATGACTCTACAAAGGGGTGCATTTACCCTCTACCTTAAGTCAGGAGTTTAATAACTAATGACTAAGTAAAATGTGGACTAATATGGCACAATTTGGTGGAGTGGTGGTCCCCATTACTCGTGTCATGTTTTTCCTTCAAAACATTATATACGAGCTTTTTACTACAATATATTTTCATAGGACATGCTGCGAGGAGAATGAGTAGGGCCGAAGAGCATATGAATGACACTAATATGGCCATAAAACATTGACTAAGGTGTTGGGGCTACCACACTAGTTGTACATATATATTAATCAAATCTAAGCATATAAGCATTCAATACGAAAATAAAAAAGAAGAAACAATACACGATATTTAACTTGGTTCACCCAGTGTGGGCTCAAACGTCCATCAAAAATAGCCAATTTATCATCACAGAGGAAATACAATGAAGATTTGTAATCTTCCACACCTTCTTCGATATCATGTACTTTCTTCTCTACAAATTTCTCTTTTTCTCTCTAAAGGAAACTTCTCTTAATTCTTAATGAATTCTATCTCTTCTAACCCTAGCTTTATGCTTATATAATCATCTACAATCTTAGTGCACTTTAGCTTGTTAGAATGTGTTTTATATTTTGTATACTATATACCTAGGAGTATTGTACACCTCTTCTATGAGCCCATGGTTTTGGTACCCATTGTATTGTAAAACCGCTTTCATAGTTAATGTTTTTCTTACAAATAGCTGGAGATGTAGTAGGGTAAAGAAAAACTTGAAAGTACATTATTATATTGTAAATGGTTTAGTTAATGCAATAAGAGAGAAGTTATTGTGCTGGGTTTTTCCGAAAGGGTTTCGAGGAGTTGAATCTTGTGTTTTTCATTTGTTTTCTTTGATTATCTTGAATGTTTTGTTAAGTATAGCTTCTTGTTTATTATTTTATTGGATTGATTCTCTTCATTTGGTATCAAATCTAGGTTTTAGATTTTATGTGAAGAGTTAGGGTTTCTAAAACTTGTGATAAAAATTTTGAGTGGGAGCTCTGTGGTGAATTTTTCAAGTAGAAGAAAATGACAAGAAGCGCAAGGATCGAAATCGAAAAATTTAATGGCCAACATTTTGAGTTATGAAAGCTCAAGATGGAAGATCTTCTTGTGGATAGAGATCAGTGGATTGATGTGTCTGGAGTCATGCCTACTGCTGGGTATGAAGGTAGAGGGGTAAGAAAAGATTGATAGGAAGGTAAGGAGTTCATTTAAATTGTGTATAGTTTTGTTGAATGTGTCAAATGAGAAATCCGCTTAGGTGTTATGGGAGAAGTTGGGGACTTTGTATCAGAAAAAGTCTCTAGTGAACAAATTGTTTCTCTAAAAGAAGCTATATTCATTGAGAATGAATGATGGAGACTGTTGCGAGAACATTTGAACATCTTTAATACTTATGGTAAGTCAGTTGATTTTGTTGATATTAAAATGGAAGAAGAGGATAAGTGTATTACTCTTTTGTGTTCTTTACCTGAGTCTTGGGATAATCTAGTTATGGCTATTACTAGTACTACGACAAAATTATTAGTTGAGGATGTAGTTGTGGCCTTACTATCAGAAGAAATGAGGTGAAAATCCATTGAGGATTATCAATCCAAGGATGCCTTATATGTAAGAGGTCGTACCCAAGAGAAAAGTAAGAAGAGGCAAGGATAGTCAAAGTCCAGAAGTAAATTGAAGACTATAGAAAAAGATAAGAGGAAATGTTGGAACTGTGGTAAAATGGGGCATTTCAAGAAAGACTATAGATCTAAGAAGGTAGAAAAGGGTAAGTCCTCTAACAATGGTGGATCTTCAGATACAAAACCCTCTAATGAAGACTCGGGAGATTTGTTTTTGGTGACTTCCAGCTCACATGCATGTGACAGTGCATGGTTGATTGACTCAGGTGCCTCCTTTCATATTATTGGGTTTCATATTTGCACTTGGAATGAAACCATAGTTAGGGGACAAGCAAGTCCCTCCTCTTTAATGGGAGAGGTTCCTTATTGAAGCAGGGAAAAACCTATGTACAAATACACAATCTTTCATTGATGGTGGTTTCCGATATCTTGAAATATGTTTTATTCCTAGAAAGTTATCAATACATAAGGATAGAAGACTTGAAGAGAGGAGGGGCTTGAGGAAGAAGACAATACTTTTAGGGAAAAGAGATGGCAGAGAAAACCCTTATATGTATTGAGAAAATGAGATATAGAGTAGAAACATTCACCTTTATAATGGGCACAATCCATAGACTCAAAGTTCTTGAGATTGTCTAAACTAGAACACAAAGTTTCTAAGCACGTAAGGATTAAATGATTCACAGATCGAGCAAGAAGGAAAGAAAATAGAGGAAATAGGGAAAACCCTTGTATTGATTCCTTCAAATTGAAATTACAGTTTAAGAATATCAAAATTCCAACCCCTTCAATGGCTTTGAAAGAGCATGAAATAGCTTACAAGAGGCCGGTTACAACTTCCTCGAAAGCGAAAGAAATGGTTCTGACTTCATTCCAATCATTCACGCCCTTTCAAATTCTTGATTCGCAAAGAAATGTTAATGGTGGAAAAACTAATTTTTAAAATATACGATCATTACATTATTTAGCTTAGTTTAAATATGGGCCATTCGATTTGCTTTTATAACTTTAAATTTGGGCCACCCACGTGGGATAAATTGATTAGACGCACGAGGGGAAAAACTTTACGCTTTATAACTTTTTTACGAAAAGGCATGTTGGAAAATTTTGGCCCACTTGCCCGCTTTGAATTTTCAATGATTAGACACGTGGTGCTTTATCTGGCATGACGGGGTTGCGGATCACTTTTTACTTTTAACTCTTTTTATCAAAAATCTTAAAACTTGAAATTCCCCAACCTGCATCCCTACTTTGACTTTCCAACATGGCTACGTGGCACCATTGATTGGTGAGGCCTTGGGCATTATTTTTTCTATCTCTCTACGTGGGTTTTCACAATCGACCATCGCCAACTACACCATTTGTTAAAATTTGTTAAGTGCTAAAAAACTCCCTTGCACCTACTTGCCAGCCCACCTTGGGCAAATAATACCATCTCGGCAAGTGTAGGGCCATAACTTGAAAAATATGAAGAGTTAGGAGGACTTCTTTACCTTTTCGAAAATGGGAAGAAATTTCCCATCTGATGAAGAAGTTTCTAGGAGACCACAAGCCCTTGGAAATAACCATATTTCACAATACTTTTTTCAATATTTTTAGAGGTACCAACTCAAAATTTTAAGTCTAGACTTGGAAAATAAGGGGAATTTTGAGGGTGACAACAGTTGGCTCTTTCTAGGGATGACTTGGCTTGGAAAAAAGACACAAGGCAAGATCAAGAACTGTAGATAACTCTGGGAAAGAGGACCAGTGTTTTATCCATTGGGAAAAGGATTCAAAAGCAAAACCAATACAAGGCAACACACACAAGACGGGAAAATAAACAAAACAAACCAAAAGGAAAGACCCAAAATAAAACACACCACACAACAAAGAATAAGAAAGGGAAACAAGCCAAAACCAAAAACCAAATGCAATGTACAAAAGGACTTCCTAGCCACCTAGGACTTGAACAACTTTAGGTACTGCCCACTATAAGGAAGTGGGAGAGGAGATCCATCCATGTAATCCAAATAAAAAGAGTTCTCTCCAGCAAAATTTCTAATTCTAAAAGGACTAAGCCAAAGAGGATCAAACTTACCATGGCTTCCTCGTGGCTCATGTATTTTTTGTCCCAAAGCAAGCACAATGTCTCCCACTTAGAAAACTCGGGTTTGGCTTTCTTGTCAAACAAATCCTTCACTTTCATTTGATGAGTTGTTATCTTGTTAACCACTTGCAATGATCTATCCTCATCAAGCTTGAAGGTACAAAATTCTCTTGTCAAAGAGCTACTAAAACTTGAATCTTGATGGTTTTCATCGAGATGCAAGGTGGAAATTCCAAGTGACTAGAATTTGAGCTTCCACACCATACACCACTTGGAAAGGAGACATTCAATTGCTCTCTTGGGTGTAATTCTATCATCCCAAAGTGCATCATATAACTTCTTATGCCAATTCCTGAGAATCATTTCTGAAGCTTTCTAACTATGCTCACAAGTTCTTGTTTGTCAATTATGTCATATTCACCTCTACTTGATTGTACCCCAAGAATCCATCTATCATAGATAGCATCTCCAGAGCCTATGACATGCTTGCAATATTTGGTCCATCATGGGGAGAGGGTAGTTGTCCTTGAAGAACCACGATTTAGATTTGCAGAAGTCCACACGGATCTGGATCTCACCATTCTTCTTCCGACATGCACTATATTAGCAATCCACATTGAATGGTGGATGGGGAAGATGATCTTAGCCTTTAAAAGTTTTTATTTCTTGGAAAATCATATCATCTATCTTTGGATTATATTTCCTTTGCTTTTGTTTGAAGGGTTTGATCTTAGGCTTAAGGGAATGAAATTTTACATTTCTTTAGGGTGAAAAGCCTTAAGATCATCATAAAATGTAAGCGAACATCAACATACTTCTTGATAGATCCACCACCTTATTTTTCACTTCCTAAGTGTAGCATTTTCCAATGTTGACCATTTTTGGATCATCAAGAGACTCCCAATATTCACTTTCTCAGTCTCGAGAAGATTGTCGGGCTCCTTGAGAAACTTTAGACTTCATATACCTATCATGTTTATCAAAAAGATCCTCCAAACTCACCATCCCTTTAGGTATTTTGTTGCCTTTGAGTTTGATGCATCCATCTTGATCCATCTCATCTTTGACACCCTCTTCATTTAATGACACACACTTTATAGGTAGATTGTCACTTCCTTCAAAGTCTGTTGATCAAAGTTGTCTTTGAGCTCGAGAAAGAAAGCAAGTGTTGGTCATCATTGAAAACTTGCCGAGTTATTTGCATTCTCAGCACACTTGGGTCTATGGATCATCTCAATGGTGAATTTCTCTGAGTTAAATCAGGATGAGGAATCAACAAGGACCCCCTCGAAAATAGCTAGAGAGTCATCCCTCTTTGTTCCTTTCCCTTGGCACAACCTCGATGGAAAAAGCATCGAGAATTCAATGGAATCCCATACTAGATTCCTATAATGCTTAACATTTTGTTATTTACCGATAAAGGTCTCTAAGTTGTTTTATAATTAGCTCTACATCTCCACGAGCAAGAAGGTTCTTCACTCCCATTTCCTTCACCATGCTTAACCCAAGAACGAGGGCCTCATACTCAGCAAAGCATTGTTGGTATTTTCAAACTAAAACTTGAAGGAGAAAGGATGAACCTTACCACTAGGAGAAATGAGTAATACACCCGGCTCGGAACTAGTGAAGACTAGCTTCCATCAAACTGCAAAGTCCACACACCATTAGGATCAAGCAACACTCCCTTTGATAGACTTGTCTCCTCTTGTGACATGATCATGTAGTTCTCATGCCCAATGTCTTCATACAGTATTTTTGTTTTAGGATCATCTATCTTTTTTGCTCAATATACTCTGCTTGTTTCTCGGGAAACACTTCTTCATCTTCCCATTGACGGGGATCGAGGAATGTGACCAATCCATTTGGATCTCACCTCCAACATCTTTGCAAAATTTCCTACTTAGTAGTATGCCATAAGAAGGAGGGATATCATCATCAAGATGGTAGCCAAGACCTTCTTCTTTGGTAAAGCAACAAAAACTACTTGTGCATCCTTGATTCTCCCAACCAAAGGCACTTTTCATGGAATAGCAAGAGCCATAAGTGCGGGTTAGGGTTAGACCCAAATCATGAGCCACTTTTGCAGGAATTACATTATCAGATGCACCGAGAATCAATGACATAATTGCTAAGCTTATGGCTAGCTATGAGGAGAGTCACATAGAAGGGTTTGATCTTCTCATTAGGTAAAGTGATTTGCAGCCACAAGGATGGATTGAGGTGGAGGAGTGGGCAAAAGGCCTTTAGAAGAATGAAAGTGGGGTTTTAGATTTAGAATTTACAAAGTTAACTGTTTTGGCAAAGGATTTAGGACGGGTTTGATAGAACTTTGCCTCAGAAATCTAAATCTTGGTCTTTTAAGATGGTCTATAATGTCAAAATATCCAGAAGTGGATGGGGAATCATTAACAAGAGTAGGAGGAGCTTTTAATCTATCAGCTTTATCATTTATTGGACAAGAATTCTCAGAAGCAGAAGTAGAGGGAGAAGGACTAGCAGAGCTTACCTTTTGGGTGGAAGTAGTAGGAATAGGAGCTCCTCTTCTTGCAATCACTAGGATGGTGATGGGGTACTCCTTGGATATTTTTGGAGTTTATACCACTTTTCCTTTTTGTTGGTCTACTCTCGGGTCATAATGACATATGACTCATTGTTCATCTCGAGAAAATACATCATCATAGTCATCTTCATCATCCATACCTTTAGTGGTGAAGAAATGAACTCAAGAACCACTAGGCTCCTCTAGTTATTCATTAGCTTTATCTTCTTGTTCATCATAGAGCCCATTTCTTCCTCATCCTTGGGCTCAAGAACCTCCGCAGAAGTAGCATTAACGGGCACCTTAAGGTGTGGACCTTTAATAAGCCAACTGGTTTGAGAAGAGGGCAAGTGGTTCTAGGCTGAAAATTCTTCCTTAGAACATCTTGATAT